>CM066039.1:83468601-84696130 GCA_033557465.1 Ichthyophis bannanicus
AAAGAATAAAATTACTCAGCATGTAGATAGTCATGACCTAATGGGAGACAGCCAACATGGCTTTAGACAAGGAAGATCTTGTCTTACTAATCTGTTATGTTTTTTTGAAGGAGTGAATAATCAGGTGGACAAAGGTGAGTCGGTTGATATTGTGTATCTGGACTTTGACAAGGTCCCTCATCACAGACTTTTGGCAAAACTAAAGAGTCATGGGATAGGAGGCAGTGTACTATTGTGGATCAGGAACAGGTTAAAAGATAGAAAGCAGAGGGTAGGGCTAAATGGCCAATTTTCCCAATGGAGAAAGGTGAATAGTGGTGTACCCCAGGGATCTGTGCTGGGTCCGCTGCTTTTTGACATATTCATAAATGACCTGGAAAGTGGAATAACGAGTGAGGTTATCAAATTTGCAGATGACACAAAACTATTTAAAGTTGTTAAAACCCAAGAGGATTGTGGAAAATTGCAAGAGGATCTTGATAAATTGGAAGACTGGGCATCAAAATGGCAGATGAAATTTAATGTGGACAAGTGCAAGGTTATGCACCTAGGGAAGAACAACCCAAAATATGGTTACACGATGCAAGGTTCCACATTAGGAACCACCACCCAGGAAAAAGATTTAGGCGTCATTGTGGATACCATGTTAAAACCCTCGGCCCAGTGTGCAGCAGCGGCCAAGAGAGCAAATAGAATGCTAGGTATGATAAGGAAAGGAATGGAAAATAAAACAAAAGATATTATAATGCCTCTATATCGTTCCATGGTGAGACCGCACCTTGAATATTGTGTGCAATTATGGTCGCCGTATCTTAAAAAGGATATAGCGATTTTAGAAAATGTTCAGAGAAGAGCCACCAAAATGGTAAAGGGGATGGAAGGATACTCCTATGAAGAAAGGCTAAAAAAGTTGGGGCTCTTTAACCTGGAAAAGAGACGGCTGAGGGGAGATATGATAGAAGTCTATAAATTAATGAACGGAGTGGAACGGGTAAACGTAGATCGATTGTTTACCTTATCAGAATATAGAAAGACTAGGGGACATGCAATGAAGCTACAGAGTAAACTATTTAAGACTAATAAAAGAAAATATTTTTTCACTCAACGTGTAATCAAGCTCTGGAATTTGTTACCGGAGGATGTAGTAAAGGCTGTTAGTGTAGCTGGGTTTAAAAAAGGTTTGGACAAGATCTCCAGGAACAAGCAGGAATAAGTCCTCACATCTGGGTACGTCGGCACCGACGGAGCCCGAGCGGGAAAGCTCCCCAGCTTCCCAGAAGGTAAGCTTTTGGGACCTCCCACTGCGCATGCGCGCTGCCTTCCCGCCTTCCTGACCAACTCTCCTCAGTTCTTCTTTTTCCGCGGAGCCAGCAGGTCGTGTTCCTGTCACCGCTGAAGAAGTTGTTATTTTAGTTTATTTCTTTGGCCGCGTGTCTGCCTTCCCCGATTCCAGACCGGTACCGCCGGTCTTTTTTTCCTTATTTAAAAAAAAAAAAAAAATCTCTTTTCTTTTCCTCACTTGGTGTGTTACTTCTGTGAGGCCTTTAGGCCTTCACTAATTCTCCCTCATGGAGAAACAAGCCTCTGGGTTTAAAAAATGCACCAAGTGCAGCGGTACTATTTCAGTCACAGACACCTATGAATGGTGTCTTAAATGTTTGGAGCCTGACCATTCCATTCCGGATTGCCCATCCTGTTCTTTGATGTCTAAACGTGGCTTACAGAACCAGGCAGCCAAGTTTCACATGCTGTTTTCTACAGATACTCCAGCATCGACATCTTCCAGGTCTTCCTCTCCTGATGGATCTCAGGTAACCAAACATTCCTCTGGCAGGTCCTCAAAGGGCAAATCTCCCTCTAAGTATCGAGATACCCCTGGGCTTGACCCTGAGGACCCTGCCCCAGCCAAACAACCCCGGCGGGAAGCTCCGGCTTCCAAAGCTCCTCCTATGGGGTTACAGGTTGACATCGATGGCACGGCCTCGACCGATCACCTGTTAGACTGTTCTGGGGTACCGGCTCAATCATCCGGTACCGACATCCAGACAGTCGTGACGTCCATGGATCATACAGTTCAATCCATGCAGCAGGCCATTCTGGCTTTTATTAAGGCTGCGACGCCCTCCGTACCGCACCCTGCGGTACCGGTTCTGGTACCACAACCGATACCGGTACCCATGCCTTCCACATCGACCAGGATACCGATTCCGGTTCCTGGTTCCGGGGTTTTTCCCGATACCGATCCGGTTCCGGGTACCCCCGATGTTGATACCGGTCGATATGCTTATCGATCCCTGGAAGCAAACAGACGATACTTTGAGTCTTCTGATGATCCTGATTCATCAGATGACTCTGCCGAAGTGTCCCTTACTCTACCTGAGGAGCCCTCTTCTCCAAAGAGGAGAATGTCTCCTCCAGAGGATTTATCCTTTCAAGACTTCATCATTGAAGTAGCTAAAGGTCTTTCTATTTCTGTATCCTCTGAAAAAGAACCTAGAGCAAAAAAGTTAGACATTTTAGGATACTCTAAGGTTCCCAAAGAGGCAGTCACCTTGCCCATCCATGAAATTCTTCAAGATCACATGATGGACTTATGGGAGACTCCTCTCACCCTATCTCCACATTCTTGTCGTCTGGACACCATGTATCGTGTCCCCCCTTCTCCTGGGTTTCAAAAAACTCAGCTCCCGCACCACTCCATTGTGGTGCAGTCAGCTATGAAAAGGGTCAAGAGTACTAAAAGACACTCTTCTACTCCCCCAGGAAGAGAATGTAGGACTCTGGATGCTTTTGGAAGGAAACTCTTCCAAGCAAGTATGCTTATTGCCAGAATCAACTCATACAGCCTCTATATGGGCATGTTTCTGAAGGAAATTGCATTAAAAATACGCCATTTTCTCCCCTTTATCCCAGAGGATAGAAAGGAGGAGTTCCTTCTTCTGCTTAAGCATACTCAAGATATTTCAAAGTTCTCCAACAGAGCAGCCTTTGACTCCTTTGAAGGTGCTAGCAGAGCCTCAGGTATTGCCATAGCGGCTCGCAGAATTGCTTGGCTCCAGGCCTCTAACCTTGAACCCTTGGTCCAGGATGGGTTGGGAAATTTGCCCTGTACAGGTGAGAATCTGTTTGGTAAGGAGTGGCAAATCAAAGCCACTCAAATGGATGCAGAAAATGCTGCTTTGGATAGACTTTCTAAGTCTACCTCTACCCCTGTCAAGAAGAAATCTTTCAAAAAGCCTTTCTACAAGAAGGCCAGCTTTGCCACAAATACTGGCCAACAATCTTCTGCAGCTCGCTTTGCTCCTAAGCGTCAGCAGCCTAAACAGGCCAGGTCAAAACCTGCAGGAGCTGCTACAGCCCAACAGTCCCAACCCCCTCAGGGTTTTTGACTTAAAACTAGAGAACTTAACCTTTCTGGCTCTAAAACATCCAGAACCTCTCACCATTCCAGGAAGGTTAACTCATTTTGCTCCCAGATGGGAGCAAATCACATCAGAGCAATGGACCCTCTCTATCATCAGAGAGGGCTACAAACTACATTTCTCCAACCTTCCTCCCCATACCATGGTGAGAAGTTTCAATTCTCCCCCATCTCTCCTAGACCTGTTGGGTCCGGAGGTGACCACTCTTCTCGCCCAAAAAGCAATAGAAGAGGTTCCTCTTCCTCAACAAGGATCAGGTTTTTACTCCCCTTATTTTCTCATTCCCAAGAAAACAGGGGGGTACAGACCCATTTTGGATCTCAAAGAATTGAACAAATTTCTATACAGGGAGAAATTCAAGATGCTTTCTCTAGGCACTCTCCTTCCATACCTACAGAGTCAGGACTGGCTTTGTTCTCTAGATCTCAAGGATGCGTACACACATATACTCATCCATCCATCCATCCCACAGAAAATTCCTACGGTTTCTGTTCCAGGGAAAACACTTCCAATACAGAGTACTTCCCTTCGGTCTAGCCTCTGCTCCAAGGGTATTTACCAAATGCATGGCAATAGTAGCTGCATTCCTACGCACCCTGGGAATTTTTGTCTTCCCATACCTGGACGACTGGCTCATCCGAGCTCCGTCTCAGTCCGAGGCTCAGACTTCCCTGGATCGCACCAGGCGAATTCTACAGTATCTGGGACTTGTGATCAATCTGCCAAAGTCCCAACTCACCCCTACTCAATCCCTAGAATTCATAGGGGCCTGGTTGGATACCACCACCGCAAGGGCCTATCTACCTCAGGCCCGTTGCCAACGTCTAGTGCACTTAGCCTCTCAGACTCAGTCCAGAAGCCACTTGACTGCCAGAGAGATGCTACAACTATTAGGCCACATGGCCTCCACAGTGCATGTGGTGCCTTATGCTCGCCTACATATGAGAGCAGCTCAATGGACTTTATCCACCCAGTGGACTCAAGCATCAGGAGCTCTCTCAGACCAAATAGCAAACTCCAATCGTCTTTTTTGGTCTCTCCAATGGTGGATATCCACTCAAAATCTGTTGTTGGGGGCCCCCTTTCAACCATTGTTGCCCCAAGCAACCCTCACAACAGATGCCGCCCAAACAGGTTGGGGGGCTCATCTCCAAGATCTCTCCACTCAGGGCACTTGGTCTCCACAGGAGACCACCCTTCATATCAACCACTTGGAACTTCGAGCAATCTTTGTAGCTCTCAAAGTTTTTCATACCCTCCTCAGCAACATGACAGTCCTTATTCACACGGACAATCAAGTAGCCATGTTTTACATAAACAAACAAGGAGGGACTGGCTCTCTGTCGCTTTGCAACGAAACTCTAAGATTATGGGCCTTCGCCAGAGAGCATCAAATCCATCTCCTGGCAGTATATCTTCCAGGAATCCAAAACTCTTGGGCAGACAGACTCAGTCGAATTCTGCTTCCACACGAATGGTCCCTGCACATGGATCAGGTACTCAGAATCTTCCAGAAATGGGGAACCCCGGACATAGACCTCTTTGCAAGTCCGTGGAATACCAAACTTCCCCAGTTCTGTTCCAGAATTCCGTGTCAGGGAGTTCAGACCAAGGATGCCTTCCTCCTGCATTGGGGTCAGGGTTTCCTGTATGCCTTTCCACCCATTCCTTTGATTCCCAAGACTCTGTTCAAACTTCAAAGGGATCAAGGGTCCATGATCCTCATAGCTCCACGCTGGCCACGCCAAGTGTGGTACTCTCTACTTCTGCATCTCTCCCAAGCCCCCTCCCTGGACTTGGGAGCGGCTCCAGACCTTCTGTCTCAAGAGGAGGGGACTTTGTGACACCCAAACCCCAAGTCCCTTCACCTCAGAGCTTGGTTACTGAAGGCCTAGACCTTCAACACTTCAATCTTTCGTAGCAAGTGAAGGATATCCTACATGCCTCTAGGAAACCTTCCACTAGGCGTTCTTACGCTTTTAAATGGAAAAGATTTTCCATTTGGTGTGCTCAAAAGGGTCTTAACCCTCTGGCACTCCCATTGAATTCTCTTTTGGAATATCTTCTGCATCTCTCCAATGCAGGTCTCAAAACGAATTCAGTAAGAGTCCATTTGAGTGCTATTGCGGCATCACTTAAGCCCATCAATGGACAACCTGTTTCCTCTCATCCTCTTATTGCAAGATTCATGAGAGGCTTAACTTTAACTAAACCTCCCATTCGACCTCCTCCGGTGGCATGGGATTTAAACTTGGTTCTTGTTCAGCTTATGAAGCCACCTTTTGAACCCTTAGCCACTACCTCCTTGAAATTTCTTTCCTGGAAGGTTATTTTCCTCATTGCAGTCACTTCAGCTCGCCGCATCAGTGAACTGCAGGCCTTAGTGGCTAATCCGCCTTATACAAGGTTCCATCATGATAAGGTAGTCCTTAGGACAAATCCTCACTTTATGCCTAAAGTGGTCTCACCTTTTCATCTTAATCAAGAGGTTTATTTACCTGTATTTTTTCCAGCTCCTCATGCATCCAATGCAGAGAGGAACCTTCATACTCTGGACTGTAAAGGAGCTCTTGCTTTTTACCTCCACAGGACACAGCAACATCGAAAGTCTTCTCAGCTTTTTGTTGCTTTTGATCCTTCTCATTTAGGACTTCCAGTCTCCAAATGAACACTCTCCAATTGAATTGCTCAGTGTATCTCTTTTGCTTACCAGAGTAAGAACCTTTCTCTGGAAGGCCATGTCACCGCTCACAACGTGAGGGCCATGGCCACCTCTATGGCTCATCTAAACTCTGTGTCCATTGACCAGATCTGTCGAGCAGCCACCTGGGCCTCGGTTCATACCTTTACAGCCCATTACTGTTTGGACAAGGACTCCCGCCGGGATGCCTTGTTTGGTCAGGCTGTCCTCAGACACCTGTTCCATTCTTGAACAACTCCAGCCCACCTTCCCTGAATGGATGCCTGAGATCCATAGGAAGATGAAGAACCTTTCAGGGTCTCATACCCTTTAGGGGATCTCCCGGGCATCTCAGCTAGGGAGTCCCCATATGTGAGGACTTATTCCTGCTTGTTCCTGGAGATAGCACAGTTACTTACCTGTAACAGGTGATCTCTGGGAACAGCAGGAATTAGTCCTCACAACCCACCCACCTCCCCTAGGAGTTGTATCTCTCTCTCTCTTCCTTCCTCTCTCTATTGTCTCAGCTATAAACTCGAACTGAGGAGAGTTGGTCAGGAAGGCGGGAAGGCAGCGTGCATGCGCAGTGGGAGGTCCCAAAAGCTTTCCTTCTGGGAAGCTGGGGAGCTTTCCCGCTCGGGCTCCGTCGGTGCCGACGTACCCATATGTGAGGACTAATTCCTGCTGTTCCCAGAGATCACCTGTTACAGGTAAGTAACTGTGCTTTCCTGGAGGAAAGGTCCATAAACCATTATTAAGAAGGGACCCAGGATATCAATGCTTGAACCAATACAAGCATTGTGGAACCTGTGTCCCTTGGGGAAACTGCTAGGTACGTATGACCTAGAATGGCCACTGTTGGAAACAGAATACTGGGCTTGATGGACCTTGGTCTGACCCAGTATGGCATATCTTATGTTCTTATGTTCTTATGTCGATAGACACAGAGTGAAGATTAGCCATAGAGGCTTTCATGGCTCTCACATTGTGCGCTGTGACATGGCCTTCAAGAGGAAGGTTCTTACTCCGATAGGCAAAAGATATACACTGTGCAATCCAGTTGGACAGTGTCCTTTTGGAGACTGGAAGTCCTAAATGACTAGGATCAAAAGCAACAAAGAGTTGAGAGGACTTTCTATGTTGCTGAGTCCTTTGCAAGTAAAAAGCCAAATCTCTTTTACAGTCCAAAGTATGAAGATTCCTTTCTGCATTAGAGGCATGAGGCCTTGGGAAAAAAACGGTAAGGTATACTGCTTGGTTTAAATGAAAAGGTGAAACCACCTTTGGCATAACGTGAGGATGAGTCCTAAGCACTGTTCCCTCTAAGCTGTGCGCGCGCACACACCTCGCCGAGTGAGCGCATATACTTTACAACAGAGCGCACAAAAATTACAGTTCTGATTCTGATAGAAAACAACACAGACATTCTTAACATTGAAAAGTTGTTGTGTATTTATGGTTTTCACAAGTTCTACAATATTTTCTAGTGCAATCAATGTGGTGTACATACTGTATTCTGACGTGTAGTCAAATTTTAAAGTATATAACTCCGAGTGTCGTTATGTGGCGCACAAAAATTTAACCTTCCTTCAAAAGCTGCACAGTTGATATTTTATGCGCACACAGCCTACAGAAAATTAGAGGGAACATTGGTCCTAAGGACTACCTTATCATGATGGAGCCTTGTATAAGGAGGATCAGCCACCAATGCTTGCAATTCACTGATGCGACGTGCTGATGAGATTGCAATAAGAAAAATAACCTTCCAGGAAAGGAATTTCAAAGAGGTAGTAGCTAATGGTTCAAAAGGCGGCTTCATGAGCTGGCCAAGAACCAGATTTAAATCCCATGCCACCGGTGGTGGCTTAACGGGAGGCTTAGTTAGAAGGCGGCCTCTCATAAATCTTGCTATGATAAGATGAGAGGAAATAGGTTGCCCATTTAAAGGCTTGAGAGAAGCTGCAATAGCATTCAAATGAACTCTCACTGAATTGGTCTTAGGCCCTGCATTAGGCAAATGAAAGAGATTTATTTTATTTATTTATTTATTTAAAGTCTCTTTTATACCGCGCTATTGACATCAGCGCGGTTTACAGTGAACATTAAACTACACATCTCAGTTTGGTGATTTGTGCTTACAATAAACAGGTATCATAACTTGGATATACATTAAAACAATTTCTTAACAGGGAAAAACATGATAAATATATACAAAACCACTTTATGTAGCTATATAAAGGGTTAAATGGACTGTACAAGCATCTCATAGTGGAGGAAGGTTAAATGTGTGATTGCGGGTATTCAGTCAAGAATGTGAGATGCATGCGCTTGAGGAGCTGCGTTGAGGTGTGGAAGTGGGTGGATGTGAGGTGGAGACTGAGGCATCATAGTGAAGGAGAAAAAGGTGATGTTTCAGTGCCTTCTTGAATTGACAGAGATCACTGATGGTTCTGATAGTTGCGGGTAGAGTGTTCCAGCAGGATGGTGCAAAGAAGGCAAAGGCTCTAGAATTGGTAACTTGAGAGCACTTAGTGCTTGCCTTAGGTAGAATGAGGGTATTTGAGGCATTGGATCTCCTTACCCGATTAGGAGGTGTAATTGATACTAGCTCAGAGACGGCAGTGGCTGGGTATTTCTTGATGGCCTTATGGGTCATAGTTAGAATCTTGAACGAGATCCTGGCTTGTATGGGGAGCCAATGTAACTGCTTTAATATTGGAGTAATGTGGGATCTTCTGGAGGCTCCGTGGAGGAATCTTGCGGCTGAATTCATTGCAAGTTGTAAGGGGTTGGTCGTACTTTTTGGAAGGCCGTGTAATATCGCATTGGCGTAATCAAGGTGGGGCATTATTAGGGCCTGAAAAACAGTTCGAAAGTCTTCAGGTTCTAACAGTTGACGAAGATGGCGAAGGGTCCGGATTTTATGATATACCAATTTTGTTATGTTGTTGATATGAGCCTTCATGTTGAGCTGCTGATCAAGTGTAACTCCCAGGTATCTTACTGTAGCCTTGCATATGAGCTCTGCGTCACGAACTTTAATGGATATGGGTGGAGTAAATGCTGGATTCCTGGTGACAAAGAGGGCTTCTGTCTTTTTGAAGTTTAACTTAAGCCTTTGAGCATTTATCCAATCTGTGACTGCGTCAAAGCATTTGATTAGAGGGGAGAGGTCAAGATGTTCAGTCGAGATTGGCATGTACATCAAGACGTCGTCAGCATAGACAAGGCAGTTGATGTTAAATGAGTGGATAAGGTCACAGATGGGTTGCATGTAAATGTTAAACAGCAAGGCAGATAGGGAGGAGCCTTGTGGAACACCTTTCGTTTGGAGGAAGGGGTCGGATGTGGAGGGGCCAGAATGGACGTGCTGCCAACGATCCGAGATATTCCAGTAATGATTCCAGAGGAGGGTTAAGAAGGGTTAAGACCCTTCTGCAAACACCATATGGTAAACCTTTTCCACTTGAAAGCATAAGAGCATCTTGTGGATGGTTTCCTGGAAGCATAAAGGATATCCTTTACTTGCTGAGAAAGGTTAAGACCATGAAGTTCTAGGCTTTCAGCAACCAGGCCCTGAGATGTAGAGACTGGGGATTGTGATGCCATGGCATCCCGTCCTCCTGGGGTAGGAGATCTGGAGCAGATCCCAACTCCAGAGATGGAGCTTGAGAGAGATGTAAGAGCAAAGAGTACCACACTTGTCGTGGCTATGAGAATCATATGCCCTCTGTCTCTCTGAAGCTTGAATAAAGTTCTGGAAATTAGGGGAATAGGTGGGAAGGCATACAGAAAGTCCCAACCCCAATGGAGGAGGAAGGCATCCCTGGCCTGACAACCCTGAGCCGGAATTCTAGAACAGAACCGGGGAAGTTTGGTATTCAGCGGACTTGCAAAGAGGTCTATGTCCGGGGTTCCCCAAAATTGGAAAATTTTGGCCACCTGGTCTGCATGGAGAGATCATTCGTGTGGAAGCAGAACTCAACTGAGTCTGTCTGCCCAAGAGTTTTGAATGCCTGGAAGATAAACTGCAAGGAGATAAATCTGATGCTATTTGGCGAGGGCCCAAAGTCACAAAGCTTTGTTGCAGAGCGACAGAGAGCCTGTTCTGCCCTGCTTGTTCACATAGAACATGGCTACCTGGTTGTCCGTTTGAATTAGGACAGTTTTGTAGCTGAGCTGGGTGTGAAACACTCGAAGAGCAAGAAAGACTGCTCTGAGCTCTAGGAGACTGATGTGTAGATCGGTCTGTGGAGTCCAGGAACCCTGGGTAGAGAGGCCTTGCAAGTGGGCTCCCCAACCCACCTGTGAGGCATCTGTTGTTAGAGTTACTTGGGGTGGGGGTTTCTGAAAAGGGGACCCCACCAACAGATTCTGGGGTGACTGCCACCATTGGAGAGACAAAATAAGACGATCTGAGGTTGCTATTTTGTCTGACAGGCAACTTGACGCCTGAGTCCACTGAGTGGATAGAGTCCACTGGGCTGCCCTCATATGGAGGCGGGCATAAGGGACCACATGCACGGTGGATACCCTGTGGCCTAGCAATTGTAACATTTCCCGAGCAGTGAGGTGAGACTTTAGCATTGCTTGGGAAGCTAACTGCACAATGCGAAGGCAGCGGGACTGTGGAAGATAGGCCCTTGTCTGTCTGGTATCCACCAGGGCTCCTATGAACTCTAGAAACTGAGTGGGAGCTAGGTTGGCTTTTGGGAAGTTTATGACAAGTCCCAAATATTGAAGGATACGCATTGTGCGAGATAGAGAAAACCTGGCCTCTGGCTCTGATGGGGCTCGAATGAGCCAATCGTCTAAGTAAGGGAAGACAAATATTTTTAGGGTGCGGAGAAATGCTGCCACCACAGCCATGTATTTTGTGAACACCCTTGGTGCCAAGGCCAGGCCAAAAGGAAGTACTCTGTATTGGTAGTGCTTCCCTTGAAATAGAAAGCGAAGAAACCTTCGGTGAGTTGGATGGATGAGAACATGAGTGTACGCATCCTTGAGATCTAGAGAACAAAGCCAGTCCTGACTCTGAAGGTATGGCAGTAGAGTTCCCAGAGAAATCATTTTGAATTTCTCTTTGAACAGGAATTTGTTTAATTCTCTGAGGTCCAAAATGGGTCTGTGCCCTCCTGTTTTCTTTGGAATAAGGAAAAAGGGGGAATAGAACCCTGCACCTTGTTGATGAATAGGTGCTTCTTCTATTGCCCCTTGGGCAAGAAGCAGACTGACCTCGTGATCTAACTGGGAGTTGAGAGAGGTCTGAGAATTGAACTGTCTTACCATTGTAGGAGGGGGCATGCTGAGGAAGTGAAGCTTGTATCCCTCTCTTACAATGGACAGAGTCCAACTTTCTGCTGTTATTTGCCCCCATCTGGGGGCAAAATAACATAACCTTCCTGGAATGGTGGAAGGCTCTGGCCCGTTTAGGGCCAGGAAGACAAAGTTCTCTAGATGGGAGTCAAAGTCCTTCTGGAGGCTGTGTCTGCTGAGCCGGTTGAGGCTTAGCAGCCTTTGTTTTTCTTTGTTTAGGTTGTTGCTGACCCTTTTGGGCAGACTGACCTGAACGATGCCCTTGCTGGGTATAGGATGGGTAGAACTTCTTCTTTCTAATGAAGAATGTTTTTTTGTAGGACTTTTTCCTTGCAGGAGCAGCTGTAGATTTTGATAATCTATCCAAGGTGAGATTATCAGCATCTACCCTTGGAGGGCTGGCTAGTCTTCAATGAAGATCTAGGTTTCGATACCTGAGATCCTTGAGAGGAAAATGAAGCTCTTGATGATGTCGATGCTACAGACATCACATCGGTGGCAAAGAGGGTGCTGAGTTTCGCAGCTCAGTTCTGTAGGCCTCTTTTTGTCATCTCCTACAAAGAGGACATGCTGATGGTTGGTGATCTGGTCCTAAGCACTTCAGACACCAGTCATGGGTATCGGTAGCTGAAATTGTACTGCCTCATTTGGAACATTTCTTAAAACCACTTGCTGGTTTTTCCATTTTGAGAAAAAGAAAAGGCCTAAGCCTAAGATGGTGTTGATATGCCCAAAGGAAGAAGTTTTCCTTCACTGAAGAACTTTTTTCTTTTTTTTTAGAAAAGAAAGAAAGAAGGAAAGAAAGCTCCAACAGGATCTGTACCAGCGTTGACGGGAAGGCAGACGCAACCACAAAAAAGATCCTCTTGCAAATTTTTCACAATCCTCTTGTGTTTTAGCAACTTTGAGTCATCTGTAAATTTAATCACTTCACTGGTTATTCCCATTTCCGGGTCATTTATAAATGTGTTAAAAAGCAGTGGGCCTGGAGGTCCACGTGATGCCAGCAAGGAAGATGGCCGCTTAAGAGAAGGCTCCGGCTGACCCAGCGAGGAAAAGACTGTCTGCAAGAGATTCCCCCAGCTCTGAGAGCATGAGACGCAGCGAATAAGAGTGGAAAACAGCAGTGATGACATTGAAGGGGAAAAAAGTGACCATAAAAGATTTTGCCACGGCAATGATTGGAGCGGTGCAGGCAATGCGAGGCCTGGCAGATAAGGCAGCAGGAGCATAAGGGAAAGACCTAGCCGCGCCTACTAGGCTGCAGAACCGAGAATCGCGATCCCCGCCCGGGAGACCTGAGGAGGAAAGGAATCAGCAAGCCTCATTTCAAGAAAAGGTACAAATGTGGTTTAAAGAGCTGAACGCTGACATTTCACAAATAAGAGCGGATGTGGTGGTCAGCATTGAGAACTTGCGATCGGAGTTAGCGGAGTTGGGATCGCGGGTGGAGACGATGGAAGAGAAGCTGGATGAGCATGCGGAGGGGGTGAGCGAGACAGAAGACAAATTGCAGGCTCTAGAACAGTTAAATAAGATCATGGAGGATAAGCTAGAAGATCTTGAGAATCGTTCGCACAGAAGCAACTTAAGATTCAGAGGGATCCCGGAGGGTGCTCCATATAAGGATTGTACAACAGTGGTACAGGACCTAACAAAAGTGCTGCTTCAGATCACCAAAGATGGAGGAGAGGGAATGGACTTGTGTATTGATAGAGCGCATCATGTGGTGGGCCTGCAGAGAGGAGACAATGCACCAACAGACATTATAGCCTGCTATCATGATTATAGTAGAAAGGAGAAGGTTTTGAGTAAGGCGAGGGCTGCTGGAACACTACAATGGCGAGACTGTCGAGTGGAGGTATATGCTGACTTTGCGCAGAATACACTAAAATAAGAGGAGAAAAATGCGGGACATTATGATTAAGCTTCGAGAGGAGGCTGGACTTTCCCTTTCGGGCTGAGTGGGGAGTACAAGGGACGCAAAATGAGAGTGAGAACAAGAGAAGAGGCAGTGCGTGCACTGACGGAGGCAGGCATGACAGGATTGGAGGTCGAAGCGCACCCAGCAGGTAATGGAAAGCATAGTTAATCACCTGTAACAGGTGATCTCCGGGAACAGCAGGAATTTAGTTTTCACATATGGGTATCGTCAGTACTGATGGAGCCTGCGCGGAAACGCTCCCCAGCGTCCAATAGGAAAGCTTTTAGGAGCATCCCACAGTGCCTGTGTGCTGCCTTCCCGCCTTTCCCAACTGTCCCTCTCCAGTTGAGTTTAAACCTGAGACAAAAGAGAGAAAGAGAGAGAGAGAGAGATAGAAAGATACAACTCCTAGGGGAGGTGGGTGTGTTGTGAAGACTAAATTCCTGCTGTTCCAGGAGATCACCTGTTACAGGTGAGTAACTATGCTATCTCCAGGAACAAGCAGGAATGTAGTCTTCACATATGGGGACTCCCTAGCTCCAGATGCCAGGGAGATGGCCCCACAAAGCTGTGTGCCTTGTGAAAGGGCTCCACTTCCCCAATGGATCTCTGGCATCCTACCAGGGATGGTGGGTAGGAGTTGATTAAGTCTGGAACAAGCATTGAAAAACAGCCTGACCAAACAAGGCAAGCCTGTCTAAGCAGTAATGGGCTGTAAAGGTATGTACCGAAGCCCAAGTAGCTGCTCGACAGATGTCGTCGATAGACACAAAGTGAAGATGAGCCATTGAGGCTGCCATGGCTCTCACATTGTGAGCTGTGACATGGCCTTCAAGAGGAAGGTTCTTACTCTCATAGGCAAAAGATATACACTGTGCAATACACTGCAAGTCCCAAATGAGAAGGATTAAAAGCAACAAAGAGTTGAGAGGACTTTCTATGTTGCTGTGTCCTTTGCAAGTAAAAGGCCAAAGCTCTTTTACAGTCCAAAGTATGAAGGTTCCTTTCTGCATTTGAGGCGTGAGGCCTTGGAAAGAATACAGGAAGGTAAACTGTTTGGTTTAAATGAAAGGGCGAAACCACCTTTGGCATAAAATGTGGATGAGTCCTAAGGACTACCTTATCATGATGGAACCTTGTATAAGGAGGATCAGCCACCAATGCTTGCAATTCACTGATGCAACGTGCTGATGTGATTGCAATGAGAAAGATAACCTTCCAGGAAAGGAATTTCAAAGAGGTAGTGGCTAATGGTTCAAAGGGCGGTTTCATGAGCTGCCCAAGTACCAGATTTGAGTCCCATGCCACCGGTGGTGGCTTAATGGGAGGCTTCGTTAAAAGAAGGCCTCTCATAAATCTCGCTATGAGAGGATGAGAGGAAATAGATTGTCCATTTAGAGCAGTGGTTCCCAAACCTGTCCTGGGGGACCCCCAGCCAGTCGGGTTTTCCGGATAACCGCAATGATTTCGCATGAGAGAGATTTGCATACACTGCCTCCCCAATGCATGCAGATCTCTCTCATGCATATTCATTGTGGATACTCTGAAAACCCGACTGGCTGTGGGGTCTCCCAGGACAGGTTTGGGAACCACTAGATTTAGAGACTTGAAAGAAGCTGCAATAGCATTCAAATGGACTCTCACTGAATTGGTCTTAAGCCCTGCATTTGATAAATGAAGGAGGTACTCCAGTAAGGATTCCAGAGGTGTCGCAAGAAGGTTAAGACCCTTCTGCGAGCACCATATGGTAAATCTTTTCCACTTAAAATGCATAAGAGAGTCTTGTGGAAGGTTTCCTGGAAGCATGAAGGATATCCTTTACCTGCTGGGAAAGATTAAGACCGTGACGTTCTAGGCTTTCAGCAACCAGGCCCTGAGATGCAGAGACTGGGGAATGGGATGCCACAGCATCCCGTCCTCTTGAGAAAGAAGATTTGGAGCAGATCCTAACTCCAGAGGCGGAGCTTGAGAGAGATGTAGGAGCAGAGGGTACCACATTTGCCGTGGCCAACGTGGAGCTATGAGGATCATGTGACCTCTGTCTCTCTGAAGCTTGAACATGGTTTTGGGAATTAGGGGAATGGGTGGAAAGGCATACAGGAAGTCCTGACCCCAATGAAGGAGGAAAGCATCCCTGGCCTGACAACCTTGAGCCGGAATTCTGGAACAGAACTGGAGAAATTTGGCATTCGGTGGACTTGCAAAGAGGTCTATGTCCGGGGTTCCCCAAATTTGAAAAATTCTGGCCACCTGGTCTGCATGGAGAGACCATTTGTGTGGAATCAGAACTCGACTGAGTCTGTCTGCCCAAGAGTTTTGAATGCCTGGAAGATACACCACAAGGAGATGAATCTGATGCTCTCTGGCGAGGGCCCATAGTCGCAAAGCTTCGTTGCACAGTGACAGAGAGCCTGTTCCGCCCTGCTTGTTCACATAGAATATGGCTACCTGATTGTCCGTTTGAACTAGGACTGTCTTGTAGCTGAGCTGGGTGTGAAATACTCGAAAAGCAAGGAAGATTGCTCTGAGCTCCAGGAGGTTGAAATGGAGATAGGCCTCCTGTGGAGTCCAGCTACCCTTGGTAGAGAGGCCGTGAAGATGGGCTCCCCAACCCACCTGTGAAGCATCTGTTGTTAGAGTGGCTTGGGGTGGGGGTTGCTGAAAAGGAGACCCCACTAGAAGGTTTTTGGGTGACTGCCACCATTGGAGGGACAAAATAAGGCGATCTGAATTTGCCATTTTGTCTGACAGGCAACCTGACGCCTGAGTCCACTGAGTGGATAAGGTCCACTGGGCTGCCCTCATATGGAGGTGAGCATAAGGAACCACATGCACGGTGGATGCCATGTGGCCTAGCAACTGTAACATTTGCCAAGCAGTGAGGTGAGGTTTTAGCACTGCTTGGGAAGCTAACTGCACAATGTGAAGGCAGCGGAGCTGTGGAAGGAAGGCCCTTGTCTGTCTGGTATCCAGAAGAGCTCCTATAAACTCTAGGGATTGAGTAGGAGCAAGGTTGGACTTTGGGAAGTTTATGACAAGTCCCAAATACTGAAGGATGTGCATTGTGCGAGACAGAGCTACCCTGGCCTCTGGTTCTGAAGGGGCTCGAATGAGCCAGTCGTCTAAGTAAGGGAAGACGAATATTCCCAGGGTGCGGAGAAATGCTGCTACCACAGCCATGCATTTTGTGAACACCCTTGGTGCAGAAGCCAGGCCAAAAGGAAGAACCCTGTATTGGTAGTGCTTCCCTTGAAACAGGAATCGAAGGAACTTTCGGTGAGTTGGATGGATGAGAACACGAGTGTACGCATCCTTGAGATCTAGAGAACAAAGCCAATCCTGACTCCGAAGGTATGGCAGCAGAGTTCCTAGAGAAATCATTTTGAACTTCTCTCTGAACAGGAATTTGTTCAATTCTCTGAGGTCTAGAATGGGTCTGTGTCCTCCTGTTTTCTTTGGAATAAGGAAATAGGAGGAGTAAAACCCTGTAACTCGTTGGGGAATGGGCACCTCTTCTATTGCTCCTTGAACAAGGAGCACTGTGACTTCTTGACCTAACCGGTCGTTGGGAGAGATCTGAGAATTGAACTGAACTGTCTTACTATTGTAGGAGGGGGCATGCTGAGGAAATGAAGCTTGTACCCCTCTCGTACAATAGACAGAGTCCAATTTTCTGCTGTTATCTGACACCATCGGGGGGCAAAATGACATAACCTTCCTGGGATGGTGGAGGGTTCTGGGCCGTTCAGGGCCAGGAAGGCAAAGTTCTCTAGATAGGAGTCAAAGCCCCTTGGAGGCTGAGTCTGCTGAGCCGGTTGAGGCTTGGTTGCTTTTGGCTTCCTTTGTTGCCTAGGTTGTTGCTGCTGTCCCTTTTCGGCAGACTGACCTGAACGATGACCCTGCTGGGTATAGGAGGGATAAAACCTCTTCTTCTTACTGAAGAATGGTTTCTTAGAGGATCTTTTCCTCGCAGGATCAGCTGTAGATTTGGACAATCTGTCCAAAGTGATATTGTCAGCATCTATCTCATTAGCTTTTTCCTACCAATTCTTGCCAAAGAGATTCTCTCCTGTGCAAGGTATATTCACCAGTTTGTCCTGTACCCAGATTTCTAAGTCAGATGCCTGGAGCCATGCAATTCTACGTGCACCTATGGCAATAGCAGAAGTTCTGCTTATGCATTCAAAGCAGTCAAAGGCTGCACGATTCACAAACTTGGAAACATCCTGAGCATGTTTAACAAGAATAAGATAATCTTGCCTTTTATCATCAGGAAGGAGAGGGCTCATAAGCTCTAAGTCTCCTGTGACTTCCTTAAGGAACATTCCTTAAACACCTGTATATAGTTAAAGCATAATGTTCCTTGTAAATGTATACAGAAGTATACAATTGTTCTGTTTAATGTTCAATGTAAACCGCCCCTGATCTCTGGAAGGGGCGGTATAGAAAAGACTGTTAAATAAATAAATAAATAAATAAATAAATATACAAGATATAGGAACTGATCCTAGCAGAAAGCATGGAAGCCTGGAAGG
This sequence comes from Ichthyophis bannanicus, assembly GCA_033557465.1. NCBI lineage: Eukaryota > Metazoa > Chordata > Amphibia > Gymnophiona > Ichthyophiidae > Ichthyophis > Ichthyophis bannanicus. The sequence goes on from CM066039.1 coordinate 83,486,479, forward strand.
ATCGACGTCCAAAGGCGTCAAGAGTCTTACACTCACGTCCTGGAGGATTAGATGCATGCCTTTTTGCACTCTTCATCCGTCTCATGGCTGATTCCACCACCATGGAATGGTGTGATAATTGAATCTTCTGAAACCCAGGACAAGGAGGAACTCGATACATGGTGTCGAGTCTTCGAGAGTGAGGAGATGTGGTTAGAGGTGTTTCCCACATCCTTAACATAAGATCATGCAAGATCTCATGAATAGGTAAGGTAGTTGCCTCCTTGGGAGCTTTAGAGTATTGTAGGATTTCTAATTCCTTTGCCCTAGGCTCTTTTTCAGGAGCCACTGTGGTGGAAAGACCTCAGGCCACATCTCGGATAAAATCCTGAAAGGACATATCCTCTGGTGGAGACGTCCTATATTGAGGAGAAGAGGAATCCTCGGGAAGAAGTACTCTGGTATCGGCAGAGCCTTCGGAGTCTTCAGACTCATCCGAGGATTCAAAGTATCTCTGATCTGGGTGATCGTGCAAGGCATGGTACCGGTACCGATCAAAGTCAGCATCGGAGTGGTCCGGTACCGACTTGTCGATGCCGGATAGAGACGCATGACTTGGTCCCGGTAGAATACCTGCCGATGTCGATGCAGTCGGTGCCGGTACCAGTTGAATTGTCTGAATCAGTTTCAGGGGCATCGAGGCCGTGAGAAGAGCCGCCAGACTGCATTCAATAGTCAAGAATCTCTGGTCTATTGACGCTGCCGATGTTTGGGTATCGGTGCTGGTTAAAGTGGCCAGAACCCCAGAGCATGGCACCAGTAGTTCTGCCAAGGTTGAAGCCTCAAGAACATCCTGGAGCCCCGTTAGTGCTTTGGAAGCCGAAGCCTCCCGCTGGGGCAATTTTGCCGGTGAAAGTCCCTCAAGGGCAACGCCAGAGGCATCTCGATGTTTAGAAGGAGATCTACCCTTTGAGGACCGGCTAGAATTATGTTTAGTTACCTGAGATCTATGGGAGGAGGATGAAGCCCTGGAGGATGTCGATGCCACGGAGGCTGCATTGGAGGGAAAAAGGGTGCTGAGCTTAGCAGCTCGGTTTTGCTGGCCCCTTTTTGACATCATTCCAAAGGCAACACACTCTGAAATAGAGTGGTCAGGACCTAAACATTTGAGGCACCACTCATGGGTGTCGGTGACGGAGATGACACTTAGGACACTTTTTAAAACCTGAAGCGGGTTTTTCCATTTTGAGGGAAAAAGTTCGGCCTAGTGCCCAAAATGGCACGTGGCACCCGAGAAGAAAATTACTGGAGAAAAGAACCACCGGCGGTACCAGTATAGCGTTGAGGGAAGGCAGACGTGACCACAAAAAAGAAGTATAAGGGAATTTTCTGCAGTGACAGGATGTGCGACCTGTCGACTCCGTGGAAAATGAAGAACTGGAGAGGGACAGTTAAGAAAGGCGGGAAGGCAGCATGCAGGCGCTGTGGGATGCTCCCAAAATCTTTCCTATTGGATGCTGGGGAGCGTTCCCGCACAGACTCCGTCAGTACTGACGATACCCATATGTGAAGACTACATTCCTGCTTGTTCCTGGAGATAGGCTGCTACGCCACACTGGCAGATGGTGCCTGTAGGGCGAAGGAGGCTACACCGTCAGTCATCTTAGGATCGGGAACAGAGTGGCGAACAAGGTCACGCGGAAAGATAATGGACAAAGGAGAATTTATAACGATGTTAATAGATTACTGGTATATGTTGTATATTTTGTTTAGTTAAGTAAGTTCTAGGGTTTGAGGAAGAGGGAGGAGGATTATGTTACTGGGGAGAATAATGAGCAGAAAATCTAGGGGGAAGAGGGGGGAGGGTTGGAGGAGGATAGGGGGAGGAGTAAGGAAGGGGAGGGGGACAAGAGGAGGAGGAGGAAGATAGAGGAGGTGAGATAGGGAAGAGAGTGTAGCAACGAAGGGAGTGTAAGGGGTGGGGGATTTTGGGAAGCTGGAGGGGTAAGCCGGACACTTGGGGGGCCGCTGGCAGGACCTTGGTCATTCGAGAAGAATGGAAGAATGGCCAGTTGGGAGGGGGAGGGGGTGGGTGGATAAATAAGAGGGAATGTAAAGAGATTTGGGTAATGGGGGGGGGGGGAGGATAACATGTGAGCTGAAAATCGTAACGTTGAATGTGAAGGGATTAAATTCACCCTTTAAGAGGCAAAAATTATATAAAGAAAGGACCAGGCAGAAAGCCTCAATTGTCTTGCTGCAAGAGACACACCTATTAAGAGGACATGAGTCATTAGTGAAGCCCAAGGGATACAGTGTAAGTGTATTTGCTTCCAATATGAGGGAGCCGAAGAAAGGGGGTGTGGCTATGTTGGTAAGCGGGACGCTCAAGGTAGAGGTTTATACAACAATTAGAGATAGAGGGGGGAGATATCTTCTGGTACGAATTAAGATAGGGGATGAATGATTTTGTGTGACTAATGTGTATGCACCCACAGGGACACAAAAAGAGTTTTGGGAGGAATTGGGCAGGAAAGTAACCCTTTTGGGGGAAGGAACGATGATTTGTGGAGGGGACTTTAATATGCCCTGGGATATAGGGAGAGATACCACGGGGAGGAATGAGGGACTCAGAGCTGATAGAGGTAGATACCATAGGTTCATGAAGGATAATGACCTGTTAGATGCTTGGCGCCTACTTAATCTGGGAAGACGCCAGTTCTCCTTTTATTCAGCAGTGAAAGCATAGTTACTCACCTGTAACAGGTGATCTCCGGGAACAGCAGGAATTTAGTCCTCACATATGGGTATCGTCGGTACCGACGGAGCCTGCGCGGGAACGCTCCCCAGCGTCCAATTAGAAAGCTTTTGGGAGCATCCCACAGCGTCTGCGTGCTGCCTTCCCGCCTTTCCCAACTGCCTCTCTCCAGTTGAGTTTTAAAGCTGAGAGAGAGAGGGAAAGGGAAAGAGATAGAGAGATACAACTCCTAGGGGAGGTGGGTGGGTTGTGAGGACTAAATTCCTGCTGTTCCCGGAAATCACCTGTTACAGGTGAGTAACTATGCTATCTCCAGGAACAAGCAGAAATGTAGTCATCACATATGGGGACTCCCTAGCTTTAGATGCCAGGGAAAGGCCCCAGAAGGACTCATGTGTGTCCCTGAGAAGGGCTCCACTTCCCCCCATGGATCTGTGGCATCCTACCAGGGATGGTGGGTAGGAGTTGATTAGGTATGGAACAGGTGTTGGAGAACTGCCTGACCAAACAAGGCATCCCAGCGGGAGTCCTTGTCCAAGCAGTAATGGGCTGTGAAGGTATGAACCGAGGCCCAGGTGGCTGCTCGACAGATGTCGTCGATAGACACAGAGTGCAGATGAGCCATTGAAATTGCCATGGCTCTCACATTGTGAGCTGTGACATGGCCCTCCAGAGGAAGATTCTGATAGGCAAAGGCTATACACTGAGCAATCCAACTAGATAGTGTTCTCTTGGAGACTGGAAGTCTCAAATGAGAAGGATCAAAAGCAACAAAGAGTTGAGAGGACTTTCTATGTTGCTGTGTTCTTTGTAAGTAAAAGGCTAAAGCTCTTTTACAGTCCAAAGTATGAAGGTTCCTTTCTGCATTTGATGCATGAGGCCTTGGAAAGAACACAGGCAGGTAGACCGCTTGGTTTAGATGAAAAGGCGAGACCACCTTTGGCATAAAGCGTGGATGAGTCCTAAGGACTACCTTGTCATGATGGAACCTTGTATAAGGTGGATTAGCTACTAGTGCTTGCAACGTGCTGATGTGATTGCAATGAGAAAGATAATCTTCCAAGAAAGGAATTTCAAGGAGGTAGTATCTAAGGGTTCGAAAGGTGGCTTCATGAGCTGACCAAGAACCAAATTTAAGTCCCATGCCACAGGTGGTGGCTTTATGGGAGGCTTAATTAGCAGAAGGCCTCTCATAAATCTTGCTATAAGAGGATGGGAGGAGATAGGTTGTCCATTTAGGGGCTTGAAGGAAGCTGCAATAGCACTCAAATGGACCCTCACTGAGTTAGTCTTAAGTCCTGCATTGGATAAATGAAGGATATACTCCAGTAATGATTCCAGAGGTATGGCACTGGGGTTAAGACCCTTCTGCGAACACCATACGGTAAACCTTTTCCACTTGAAAGCATAAGAGCGTCTTGTGGAAGGCTTCCTGGAAGCATAAAGGATAGCCTTTATTTGCTGAGGGAGGTTAAGATCATGGAGATCTAGGCCTTCAGCAACCAAGCCCTGAGATGCAGAGACTGGGGATTGGGATGCCATAACATTCCGTTCTCCTGAGATAGGAGATCTGGAGCAGACCCTAACTCCAGGGAGGGAGCTTGAGAGAGATGTAGAAGCAGAGGGTACCACACTTGCCGTGGCCAATGTGGAGCTATGAGAATCATACGGCCTCTGTCTCTCTGAAGCTTGAACAGGGTTTTGGGAATCAGGGGAATGGGTGGAAAGGCATACAGGAAGTCTTGACCCCAGTAAAGGAGGAAAGCATCCCTGGCCTGAGCCCCCTGAGCCAGAGTCCTGGAACAGAACCAGGGAAGTCTGGCATTCCACGGACTTGCAAAGAGGTCTATGTCCGGGGTTCCCCAAATTTGAAAAATCTTGGCTACCTGGTCTGCATGCAGAGACCACTCGTGTGGAAGCAGAACTCGACTGAGTCTGTCTGCCCAAGAGTTTTGTATGCCTGGAAGATACACCACCAGGAGATGAATCTGATGCTCTCTGGCGAGGGCCCATAGTCGCAAAGCTTCATTGCAAAGCGACAGAGAGCCTGTTCCCCCTGCTTGTTCACGTAGAACATGGCTACTTGATTGTCCGTATGAATGAGGACTGTCTTGTAGCTGAGCAGGGTGTGGAACACTCGAAGAGCAAGGAAGATTGCTCTGAGCTCCAAGAGATTGATATGTAGATGAGTCTCCTGTGGAGACCAGGTGCCTTGGGTGGAGAGGTCTTGTAGATGAGCTCCCCAACCCATTGGAGAAGCATCTGTTGTGAGAGTTGCCTGGGGTAAGGGTTGATGAAAAGGGGACCCCAGCAACAGATTTTGAGTGGACCTCCACCACTGGAGGGACAAAACAAGCCGACTTGTGTTGGCTATTTTGTCTGACAAGCATCCTGATGCCTGTGTCCATTGAGTGGATAAAGTACACTGGGCTGCCCTCATATGGAGGCGAGCATAGGGAACTACATGCATGGTAAATGCCATGTGACCTAGTAGTTGTAGCATTTCTCGGGCAGTGAGATGAGGCTTTAGCACTGCTTGAGAAGCTAACTGCACCATGCGAAGGCAACGGGCCTGGGGAAGATAGGCCCTTGCCTTTCTGGTATCCAGCAAAGCTCCTATGAACTCTAAAGACTGAGTGGGAGTTAGACTGGATTTTGGGATGTTTATTACCAGACCCAAATACTGAAGGATACGCATTGTGCAGGATAGGGAAGTCCTGGCCTCTGACTCTGTTGGAGCTCGAATGAGCCAATCGTCTAAGTAGGGGAAGACGAATATCCCAAGAGTGCAGAGAAATGCTGCTACCACAGCCATGCATTTCATGAACACCCTTGGTGCTGAGGCCAGGCCAAAAGGAAGCACCCTGTATTGGTAGTGCTTTCCTTCAAAAAGGAACTGAAGGAACTTTCTGTGAGTTGAATGGATGAGAACATGGGTGTACGCATCCTTGAGATCTAGAGAACAAAGCCAATCCTGACTCTGAAGGTATGGCAGCAGAATTCCGAGAAAAATCATTTTGAATTTCTCTTTGACAAGGAATTTGTTCAATTCTCTGAGGTCCAAGATAGGTCTGTATCCCCCTGTTTTCTTTGGGATAAGGAAATGGGGGGAGTAAAACCCTGTACCCTGTTGATGGATAGGTACTTCTTCTATTGCCCCTTGGGCAAGAAGCATAGTGACCTCTTGACCTAACAGGTTGATGAGAGGGGTTGGAGAATTGAACTGCCTTATCATTGTGCGAGGGGGCTGCTCGAAAAATGAAGCTTGTACCCCTCTTTTATGATGGAGTGTCCAATGCTCTGCTGTTATCTGTCCCCATCTGGGGGCAAAATGGACCAACCTTCCAGGAATGGTGGAAGGCTTTGGTCCATTGAGAGCCAGGAAGGCTAAGTTCTCTAGCTGAAAGTCAAAGGCCTTGTGGAGGTTGTGACTGCTGAGACGGTTGAGGCTTAGCAGTTTTTGCTTTCCTTTGTTTGGGTGGTTGCTGACTTTTCCGGACAGGTTGACCTGCAGAACGTCCCTGCTGAGAATAAGCAGGATAAAATCTTTTCTTTTTAGAAAAGAATGGTTTCTTAAAAGATTTCTTTCTTGCAGGATCAGCCGTAGACTTGGATAATCTATCCAAGGTGGAGTTTTCAGCATCCATCTCATTGGCTTTCTCCTGCCAATCTTTACCAAACAGGTTCTCACCAGTACAAGGAATATTTCCCAGTTTGTCTTGTACCCAGAGTTCCAGATCAGATGCCTGGAGCCAATCAATTCTACGTGCACCTATGGCAATAGCAGAGGTTCTGCTTATGCACTCAAAACAGTCAAAAGCTGCATGGTTGACAAATTTTGAAACATCCTGGGCATGTTTGACCAATGTGAGAAAATCCTGTCTTCTATCCTCAGGAAGAAGAGGGCTCAAAGCCTCAATCTCCTGTGACTTCCTTCAGGGACATTCCCATATATAGACTATGGAACTGATCCTGGCAGAAAGCATGGAAGCTTAGAAGTATTCCTGCATCGACAGAACTGTCAGAATCCTCAGATTCCTCTGAGGACTCGAAGTACCTTCTGTTGGGATGCTCTTGAAGAGCCCGATACCCGTACCGACTGAAGTCGGTACCGAGGGGAACTGGTACCGGTGTAACGGTACCGGAAGGTATCGCATGACTGGGTGCCAGCAATGCGGACGCCGATGCCAATGCTATCGGTACCGGTACCGGTTGAACTGTCTGACACGGTTCCGAGGGTATCGATGCCGCAAGGAGAGCCGCCAGACTGCATTCAATAGCCAGAACCCTCTGGTCTATCGACAATGCCGATGCCTGGGTGTCGGTACCGGAGAAAACCGCCGGTACCCTAGAGCATGGCACCAGTAGTTCTGCCGAAGTCGAGGCCTCGAGAATGTCCTGGAGCCCCGATAATGCTTTGGAAGTCGAAGCCTCCCGCCGGGGCAATTTTGCCGGTGCAGAATCCTCAAGGGCAATGCCAGAGGCATCTCGACGCTTAGAAGGAGATCTACCCTTTGAGGACCGGCTAGACTTATGTTTAGTTACCTGAGATCCATGGGAGGAAGACGAAGCCCTGGAAGACGTCGATGCCACCGAAGCTGCATACGAGGGAAACAGGGTACTGAGCTTGGCAGCTCGGTTCTGTCGACCTCTCTTGGACATCATGGCACAGGCCAAACATTCCACGATGGAATGGTCAGGACCTAAACATTTCAGACACCACTCATGGGTGTCGGTGACGGAGATGGTACCGCCACACTTGGTGCACTTTTTAAAACCCGAAGAGGGTTTTTCCATTGTGGAAAAAATCTTGGGCCTAAGGCCCAAAAAGGCGCATGCACCTGGAAAAAATGGGAAAAAAATACTAAGAATCTTTCTTTCTTTTCTTTAAAAAAAGAAGAAAAAAACAGCGGTACCGGTAAAGCATCGAGGAAGGCAGACGCGACCACAAAAAAGAAGGAAAATTTTCTGCGGTGACAGGAACACGACCTGTTGGCTCCGCGAAAAATGAAGAACTGGAGAGAGGCAGTTGGGACAGGCGGGAAGGCAGCACACAGGCGCTGTGGGATGCTCCCAAAAGCTTTCTAATTGGACGCTGGGGAGCGTTCCCGCGCAGGTTCCGTTGGTACCGACGATACCCATATGTGATGACTACATTCCTGCTTGTTCCTGGAGATTGGCACATACTCAAGGCTTGATGCAATTTGGATAGGGAAAGAGATAGCAGGGAGGGACAAGGGTGGAGAAATGGAGCCAATCACCTGGTCTGACCATTCTCCAGTGATAGTGATTTTGAGTATAAAGGGAGAAAATAAGGGGAATACAGTATTGGAAATTGAATGAGGCACTTCTGGGGGATAATCGGGTGGTGAGGGAGTTGGGGGACATGATTCCGGAGTACTGTGAGAGAAATGTGAATGGAGAGGTGAGGGCAGGGGTGGTATGGAATGCCTTTAAAGCAGTAGTAAGAGGGACGTTGATAAAATGGGGTGCGAAAATAAAGAGGGAAAGAGAGGGTAAGGAATTTCAATTGTGACAGAAGTTGATGATATTGGAGGAAGATGATGCCAAGGATGTAAGTGGGAAATACAGGGGGGAAGTACTAGAGACTAGGGCTAGACTGAATGCGATGGAGGCGGAAAGGATTCGATTCGGCATGCAATTACTATGGCAGGAGTTCTTTGAGGGGAGAAATAAAGAGGGGAAGTAAATGGTGCAGAGATTAAAGCAGAGAAGGAATAAGGCTAGGATAACGCAGATTAGGGCTGGGGGGTGGTGGAGAGGGAAGAACAGAAGATAAGGGAAGCTTTCGTGGAATATTATCAGAAATTATATGAAGCTACACCAGCATGGTTAGAGGGGGAGATTAGCAATTATTTTGGAGCAGTAGCGCTGCCTCAGCTGGACGAAGGCGAAAGGAGTGCACTAGATAGAGAAATACAGGAAGGGGAAGTGGAACAGGCAATCAAGGGTTTGAAGCTTGGGAAGGCCCCAGGATTAGATGGGCTGATGGCCATCTTTTACAAAAAATTTAAAGGAGTTCTGCTGAAACCTTTAACGAGAATATTCAACCTTCCAAGGGAGGGGGAGGAGCTGGCAGAAACGATGGGGTGGGCTGGGGTAACACTTATTCATAAAGAGGGGAAAGATCCTCAGGAGTGTGCATCATACAGGCCCATTTCACTGTTAAACATAGATGTGAAGTTGTTGGCCAAAGTATTAGCAGGAAGACTCAATAGGGTAAGCTGGTCCATGACGATCAAGAGGGTTTCATTCCGGGACGTCAGGTAGCTGATAATATTAGGAAGATATTTAATGTGATATGGACAGTGAAGCAAGATCAAGAGCCAACGTTATTCCTTTCATTGGATGCTGAAAAAGCGTTCAACCAGGTGTCATGGAAATTTTTGTTTACAGTGATGGAGAGCATGGGCTTTAGAGAAGGTTTTGTGGCTTGGGTGAGAGCATTGTACTCCAACCCTAAAGCCTGTGTGAGAGTAAATGGGGGCTACTCGGGATTCTTCCCACAGGGGCAGGGAACACGTCAGGGTTGTCCCTTGTCGCCGCTATTATTTGCATTATCAATGGAGCCGTTGGCAGCTAGGATAAGGATGGGACAAGAAATCAAGGGGGTAAGGGTGGGACAGAGGGAATAGCGATTGTCAATGTTGCAGATGATAATGATTACGAAACCAAGGGAGATGTTGCCCAATATTATGCGAGAGGTGCAGGAGTATGGGGATTTGGCAGGATTCAGGATTAATTGGAGCAAATCTGAAATATTAAATTTGACGGGGGGAAAGAGCTACAAGAGGGTTTACAAAAATAGATATCAATTTAGATGGGCAAAACGATCAATTAGGTACTTGGGGGTCCAGCTGGGAAGGAATTTGGAAGAGTTATCTGAACTAAATTATAAGAAGATATTTGGTCAAGTAGAAATGCAGTTAAGGGGTGGAGTAGGGGATATATATCTTGGTTTGGGAGGATGGCAGTAATCAAAACGATGCTGCTCCCTCAATTCTTATTTTATTTCAGGTATTACCAATACCGATACCGGCAAGGGTACTAAAAAAAAGTGCAAAGGCAAGTAGAGGGGTTCATATGGGGAAAAAGGGAGCCGAGGGTAGCAGCACGGATATTGCAGGTATCTAGGATGGAGGGAGGAATGGGGGTGCCCAATTTTATGAAGTATTATAAAGCGGTGCAGTTGTTGTTGTTGTTAAGTGCCGTCGAGTCGGAGTCGACTCATGGCGACCCTCTGGATAGCTATCCTAAATTGTGTTCGGTCTTGAGTCAGGCGGCTCATTGTTGACAGACTGGTACCCGTAGCTGCTGTTATTGTATCGATCCATCTCATTGCTGGCCTTCCTCTTTTGCGCTGACCTATCTTGCCAAGCATGATGTCTTTCTCTAATGATCTCTCTCTTCGCATGATGTGTCCAAAGTATGAAAGTCGAAGTCTTGTCATCTGAGCTTCTAAAGAAAGCTTAGGTTTGATCTCCTCTAGTACCGATTGGTTTGTTCTTCAGGCAGTCCATGGTATATACAGTATTCGCCGCCAGCACCATAATTCAAAGGCATCAATTTTCTTCCTGTCTATCTTTTTCACTGTCCAGCTTTCACATCTATATGATGTTATTGAGAATACCATGGCTTGAACAAGTTGAATCTTTGTATGGAGAGAGACATCTCTGCTCTTGAGAATCTTATCTAGGTCTTTCATAGAAGCAAAAATGGCCAAAATGGATGATGGAAGAAACTCTGAAAATTGCCCAGAAACGCAGAGAAGCTAAAGCCAGAGGAGAAAGAAAGACAATAACAGAACTCAACAGAGATTTCCAACGTGCAGCAAGACAGGACAAAGAAAAGTACTACAATGACGCATGCAAGGAAATAGAAGCAGAAACTATTAGAGGAAGAACAAGATCGGCTTTCCTAAAGCTGCGAGAGTTAAAGAAAAAGTTACAGCCTCGAACTGGAATGTTACAAGATGCTCAAGGTTCTATGTTGAATGATGCTGAGAAGATCAAGAAAAGGTGGAAGGAATATACAGAGTTTTTATATGATAAAGATCAAGTGGACCAACAGCCGTTTCAACCTGTACCTTATGATCGAGAACCATTGGTGATGAAAGAAGAAGTTAAAGCAGCATTGAAATCCTTATCAAAGAACAAAGCACCAGGCATTGATAGCATTCCCATAGAAGTATTGCAGCAATCTGATGCAGCTGTTACCGTACTTACAAGGCTCTCCCAAGAAATATGGAAGACAACATCATGGCCAACTGACTGGAAAAGCAGTGCAGTTAAGAGCGGTGTATTCATGGCTCCGGGAACAGCAGAAACAGTGGGTGATTATGGAGGAAACGGGTCTTAGGCCTGGAGAACTGGAGAGACTGGTGTGGGGAGGAAAGGGGAAAAGGGGGGGGGGGCGAATCCTTTTGTGGGCCATACCTTGAGTGTGTGGCAGCAGCAGAGACAGCAGTTGATAGGTGATAAGAGATGCCCCTGCACTATGTCACTTATGGCGTGTTGTGAGGAGGGAGTAGGACCGGATAGAGTGGTGCTACATAGGTGGGCACAGCAGGGGTTATGTCGGGTATCACAGGTAATCTCAGGGGAAGGGGTAAGAGAATTTGAAGGTATCAGAGATTTATATCACCTGTTGGAAAAGGATAGATGTCATTATCTCCAGAATGGATCCTAAGTAACACAGAGAAGGCATTGGCAGGACATTATGAGGGATTCGAGCTGGTTTGAAGGTAGTTGTCTAGGATCAATGGGAAGGAAGGGGGTACTATCTAGAATTTATAAAGGGCTAACTATGAGAGGGCAGGGGAAATTAAGCTACATGCATGCATGGGAAAGGGATTTGGGGGTGTCATGGGATATGGAGAAGTGGGAGGAGGTGATACAAGAAATAGCAAAATTATCGATAGAGAAGTCATTGCGAGAGAATGGTTTTAAAGTGCTGAGTAGATGGTATTTAACCCATTTTGGACAGCTCGCATATTCTTTCTCTGTTCTGGATGATTTATTAGATTTGTTACACTCAAACAACTATGAAATACCGGCAATAATAAAAAATATTAAAACTTTGCAGAACATAGAAGTTTCACATAGTGTATTGTTTTTCATACACTGGTCCAATATGGTATATTGTCCGTCTTCAGAAAAGATAGGATTCAGTTCCAATATTCATTGACATAAACATACTGTATGATACTATTGAAACTGCAGTTTTCATTTAAAACACTTTATTATGATATAATATAGTTTGTCAACAGTCTATTCTGACGGCGGAATACAATACATGTGAAAACACTTCTGATACAGTGCGTCGATATTGCACCATTGAAACACCTAGAACAGAATGCTTGACAGCAATTAGTTTCGACAACATATTAGTCCAGAGTATGAAAAACATATAAGGCCGATATACGCACCAATAACTCTGACACTAAGTAACTTACAGTTATCTAAACCTATTTTCTAAAGTCTACAAATACTTTTATTTGCAAAATATTACAGCATTATAAGCTACTTACTATTTTTTGTGATCTTTTTATGTTGAACCGCCAGTACCGTCAAAATCAGCAAACTTTGAAAACCTATTAAACTAACTAGATCTCAGATAAAAAAATCTGTATATAATGCTTTTTGACATAACAATAATAGCTAAACATAGTTCCATTGAATTTATAACCATTAATTAGTAAACAGTTGAGTAGTAAGTATGGAAACCTTATGTATGTAAAACATACGCTGGTCCAAAACAGGTCAACACTGGAGCGATTGAACAAGGCAGGAGGAGTACAAGAGTTGGATGAATGTTGGAGGAAGTGTGGGGATAAGGGCACTTGGTTACATATGTGGTGGGCATGCCTGGTGGAAAGCATAGGCAAATTTACAGGAACAATACTCTCAATGTCTCCTGAGATTTTTGTCAGTTACATAAGAAAGATAAGGAGTGGGAAGGGAATTGGGGAATAATACGATATTGTATTATAGGGGCAAGATGTGAAATAGCATTATACTGGAATAGAGTAAACATGCCGCCTTTAGAAAATTATGCCGTGCGTATGGCTGAACTTTATCTAATGCATAGGTTAACAGGCTTAAAGAAAGGTAGAGTGGAGAAGGTGGAGCGACGATGGGAGGTGGTCTGGAGATGGGTTAGCAATGGGGAGTGGAAAGTTGGGAAAGAAGCAACCAAGGGAGAAAAGTATATAAAGAAGGGGTGGAGATCTTGTTACAATATGCTCAAAAGAAAAGCGGAGAAAAGGATAGGGGTTAAGGGGGGGGGGAGGAAGGGGAGGGGGAGGAAGAGGGAGGGAAGAGAGGCATATAAGGATGAGGAATTGCTACTGATGATGCGAGTTAAGGTGTTATTTAGTTTTGTATTGATTAGAATTGTTTAAAGCAGATGTTTGTATGATGCCTTTGGATGGTAAAAAATCAATAAAGATGAAGTTATAAAAAAAAAAGCAGCGGGCCTAGTACAAATCCCTGGGGTACTCCACTATTCACCTTTCTCCACTGAAAAAATTGTCTATTTAGCGCTACTCTGTTTTCTTTTAACCAGTTCCTATTCCACATTAGTAGACTGCCTCCTATCCCATGACTTTTTAATTTCCGCAAGAATCTGCCATGAGGGACCTTATCGAAAGCTTTCTGAAAATTCAGATACACATGGAGGCCAAGTCTGAAAACATGCACGTCCGGGCAATGGGCATGTACAAACGGAAACGTGTAGGAATAGAACCAGATTCCACACACGTGGGGACAGACGCAGTCGCATGTACAGAATCACCTACATAGATGTGCTAGGTGCAGCCTGCACACAGAACTACATTGTACTGTAGGGCTGGTACCCCTGCAATTTTGCGCCTGCAGATCTCCGGCCTGCTCAGCAGCTCAGGCCTGAACCAAGCTGATCAGACAAGATGGATTCCTGCTACACTTTTGCTGTGTTCAGCTACAGACTTGACCTCCAAGCAACTGCTTGCACAGCGTTTCTATGTATGCATACAGAAGCCATTGTTCCTGGCCAATTCACTGCCCACATGCAAGAACATCTGCTTCTCCGGAGCTTATCTATAGATGGTTCTATTGGCCTTGGACACTTGTACCTATGCCCAGAAAACTACATATTGTTTTCTCCACATGACTTCTTACTATGGATCCTTTGTCTGCAAGAAAGATGTCTGTCACCTACCTCCTGATTCGCTGAGAACACCTCATACTGTCTTGTGCCAACCAATCACCGGACCTAGGATGGAGACTCATCACACAGAGTTATACAGTTTGCGCAGAAGAACTTTACGTCTTTCGCTGTTTGTGCCCTGCTTAGCTGGTTTCTGCTACCTGATCTGCCTGCAAGACAGCCACACTACGTGTGGGCAAGGCCGTTCTCCTAGGGACTGAGATAAGACTTTCACAGATACCTTTGGTTCTGTGTTCTCCCACAGCTAGCCTCCGAAGGGGCTGTAGCCTGCGTTATCTAGCTTAACTGCCTCCTTGGACTTGTGCTGCTCCAGAGTCTCTGGACATCAGTCACCAGAGTGGCAGACGAAGCTAAGGTACCGACTTATCTCTCTCCTCCTCCAGATGGGCAAGGGTTAGTTAGAAACTTATTCCATAACTCTTCTCAATGCAGAGCAAATCAGTGACGTCTGGTTACTAATTAGTGATTTATTACTTTGTCCAATTGTAATTCTGTGTCGCAACAAATTTCTACCTCATGTCTCTAATTATATATCTTTAGCTATATATGTTTGTATATTTTTCTACCTTGCTGTCCATAATAAATAATATATCATTTTTTTTTTTAGTGCCATCAAGTCAGTGTTGACTCATAGTGACCCAGCTACCTCTGGGTTTTCTTGGCAATGTATCACCGGAAGTAGATTGCCAGCCTTTTCTTCCAAGGCAATGGAGGGTAAAGTGATTTGCCCAAAGTCACAAGGAGTGCCAGTGGGAATCAAATTCTTGATCATCTGGGTACTAGGCAGTTGCTCTAACCACTAGGCTACTCCTCCACTCAATATATTATACATATCTACAACCCAGACCTCTTTTGTGGCTCATTGCCAGCATAACTCACAGAACTTCAGGCTGGGTATCAGTAGCCAATTTCCCCTGGACATAACTGAGAGCCTAACTTATTTTTGTGCTACTAATAATCCCTACAGTACAAAGAGGGTATATGCCAACAACAGCTTTGTACGTTCCTGCAATCACCATATTCTGAAAAGATGTATGTCTGCAACCTTGCCTGTCTCCTCAATATATCCATGCATGGCCACGCTCCCTCTGAAAATGTACAGCTTGAAAGATGGTGTGGACATGGACAGTGCTGTTTTGAGGCAGAATGACAATGCAAGTTGACCATAATTATAAGTGGATGCAAGTTAGACAATCTAAACTAGTCTGTGGCATGCCCAGAACACAACAAAGCAATGGCAGTGCACTGTAATGTAGCAGGGAAAACAGGTAAAGTGTGAACCTACTGGCAACAAGATACAGTGTGGCACTATATACATGGCTGCAGATGACCTCCCAAGGTATACATATGGTGTACATCACAGGAATACAACTGTACAATGCTACGTATGGACATACCCCAGCAGAACAGGCTCCCCATAGTGAACTTTCCAATCCTTTCCCCTTCACTAATAAAGGGCCATTGGAAATCCTAAATTTAGCCTCCAGAACCTCCCTACCACATTTTCCTATGTCATTGGTAACGACATGTACCAAGACAGCAGATTCCTCCCCACGTCTTAGATAGTGCTGGGGAGGAGTCTGCTGTCTTGGTACATGTCGGTACCAATGACATAGGAAAATGTGGTAGGGAGGTTCTGGAGGCTAAATTTAGGCTTTTAGGTAGGAAGTTGAAATCCAGAACTTCCAGGGTAGCGTTCTCCGAAATGCTTCCCGTTCCACGCGCAGGACCCAAAAGGCAGGCAGAGCTCCGGAGTCTCAATGCGTGGATGAGACAATGGTGCAGAGATGAGGGTTTTGGATTTGTTAAGAACTGGGGAACATTCTGGGGAAAGGAGGGGCTCTTCCGAAGGGATGGGCTTCACCTTAACTGGGATGGAACCAGGCTGCTGGCATTAACCTTTAAAAAGGAGATAGAGCAGCTTTTAAACTAGATAATAGAGGAAAGCCGACAGTCGCCCAAGAGCGGATGGTTCGCAAGAATGTATCCCTGAAGGATACTACCAAAAGCAGAGAGGTTCCAAAAAAGAGTAAAGTAGCCCAAATGCCCTTGAGTATGGAGCAGACAGAGCTTAAAGATCCCAAATTACCCATGTCTACCAATAGCCAAATTAATATGAATAAAATACAGTCTCTAAAACGCTTGTATGCAAATGCTAGAAGTCTAAAAAATAAGATGGGAGAGTTAGAATATATAGCACTAAATGAAAGGTTAGATATGATTGGAATATCAGAGACATGGTGGAAGGAAGACAACCAGTGGGACACTGATACCTGGGTACAAACTATATCGTAATGATAGAGCTGATCAAATTGGTGGAGGGGTTGCACTCTATGTTAGAGAGGGCATTGAGTTAGAAAGGATTAAAGTTTTGCAGGAAACAATATTTGCTGTAGAATCTCAATGGATTGAAATTCCATGTAAAAAGGGGAAGGCGATGGCAGTGGGGGTGTACTATTGACCGCCTGGCCAGAATGAACAAATGGATGATGAAATGCTCAAAGAAATCAAGGAAGCTAACAAAAGTTACAGCACAGTAATAATAATGGGTGATTTCAATTACCCTGGTATCGACTGGGTCAGTGTCACGGCACGACATGCTAGGGAGATAAAGTTCCTAGATGAAATAAATGACTGCTTCTTGGAGCAACTGGTTCATGAACCGACCAGAGAGGAAGCCATATTAGACCTAGTCCTTAGAGGAACACCAGATCTAGTGCAAGAGATAAGGTTGTTGGGGCCACTTGGCAATAGTGATCATAGCATGATCGCTTTTGATTTAATTAGTGGAGGAGGGATAGTAAGGAAATCCACAGTACTACCTTTTCAGGAAATGGAAAAAAGAGCCAAATGACGAAACCTGGAAACAGCACAAGCACTGGCAGGTCAAATGCAAGGCATTGATAAGGCAGGCAAAGGGAGAATTTGAGAAGAAGCTTGCTGCGGAAGCAAAAACGTGAAATAAAGACTTTTAAAAGTACATTCGTAGCAAAAAACCTGTGAGAGAGTCAGTTGGTCCATTAGATGATAGAGGGGTTAAAGGGGCTCTAAGAGGCGACAAGGCGATAGCGGAGAGACTGAATGAATTCTTTGCTTCGGTCTTTACTGAGGAAGATGTAGGGATGTTACTCATGACTGAAGTGGTATTTAAAGGTGCGGAAGAATTGAAGGAAATATCGATACATCGGGAAGATGTATTACAACTATTAGATAAACTGAAGAGTAGCAAATCACCTGGGCCGGATGGTATACATCCAAGGGTGTTGAAAGAATTGAAATATGAGATTGCAGACCTGCTATTAGTAATCTGTGAACTATCATTAAAATCATCTCTAATACCTGAAGATTGGAGGATCGCCAATGTAACACCAATTTTTAAAAAGGATTTCAGGGGTGATCCGGGAAACTACAGACCGGTGAGCCTGACGTCAGTACCGGGAAAAATGGTAGAAACCATCATAAAGAATAAAATTACTCAGCATGTAGATAGTCATGGCCTAAAGGGAGACAGCCAACATGGCTTTAGACAAGGAAGATATTGTCTTACTAATCTGTTATGTTTTTATGAAGGAGTGAATAAACAGGTGGACAAAGGTGAGTCAGTTGATATAATGTATCTGGACTTTCAGAAAGCCTTTGACAAGGTCCCTCATCAGAGACTTTTGGCAAAACTAAAGAGTCATGGGATAGGAGGCAGTGTACTATTGTTGGTCAGGAACTGGTTAAAAGATAGAAAGCAGTGGGTAGGGCTAAATGGCCAATTTTCCCAATGGAGAAAGGTGAATAGTGGTGTACCCCAGGGATCTGTGCTGGGTCTGCTGCTTTTTGACATATTCATAAATGATCTGGAAAGTGGAATAACGAGTGAAGTTATCAAATTTGCAGATGATACAAAACTATTTAAAGTTGTTAAAACCCAAGAGGATTGTGGAAAATTGCAAGAGGATCTTGATAAATTGGAAGACTGGGCATCAAAATGGCAGATGAAATTTAATGTGGACAAGTGCAAAGTTATGCACCTAGGGAAGAACGACCCAAACTATGGTTACACGATGCAAGGTTCCACATTAGGAACCACCACCCAGGAAAAAGATTTAGGCGTCATTGTGGATAACATGTTAAAACCATCGGCCCAGTGTGCAGCGGCGGCTAAGAGAGCAAATAGAACGCTAGGTATCATAAGGAAAGGAATGGAAAATAAAACAAAAGATATTATAATGCCTCTATATCGTTCCATGGTGAAACTGCACCTTGAATATTGTGTGCAATTCTGGTCGCCGTATCTTAAAAAGGATATAGCGATTTTAGAAAAGGTTCAGAGAAGAGCCACCAAAATGGTAAAGAGGATGGAAGGATACTCCTATGAAGAAAGGCTAAAAAGGTTAGGGCTCTTTAACCTGGAAAAGAGATGGCTGAGGGGAGATATGATAGAAGTCTATAAATTAATGAACGGAGTGGAACGGGTAATCGTAGATAGCGTAGTTACTCACCTGTAACAGGTGTTCTCCAGGAGCAGCAGGAATCAGTCCTCACATATGGGTGACGTTGGCGCCGACGGAGCCCTCGCGGAGCAATTTTCCCCAGCTTTCAAAGAAAGCCTTTGGGAATTGCAGCGCGCATGCGCGGTCCCCTTCCCGCCCAAGGGTGCCATCTTAGCCAGTCAGATGACATAGCTAAAAGACAGCATAAAAATTTGCAAAAAAACTAAAGCAGATAATTGCAACTCCCAGGGGAGGAGGGAGGGTTGTGAGGACTGATTCCTGCTGCTCCTGGAGAACACCTGTTACAGGTGAGTAACTACGCTTTCTCCAGGACCAAGCAGGAAGTCAGTCCTCACATATGGGACTCCCGAGCTTAAGGCTACCGGAGACCCTAAGCACAAAATGAGCTCCCTCTAGCTCAGCAGTACAGAAGGAAGGAATCTTCGCTGAATTATTACCCACCGGTAGCCCCCATCTGGGATGGAGGGTAGGAGTTGCTCAAACCTCGATTTCGGAGGACTGCCTGTCCGAAAGCACTGTCCCTGCGGGACTCCCTCTTGAGGCAGTAATGGACCGCAAAAGTCTGGCTCGAAGACCAAGTAGCGGCCCGGCAGATGTCTGCCAATGGAACAGAGCGGAGGTAAGCCACTGACGTAGCCTTCGCCCGAACACAATGAGCCGTGACTCGACTTTCTAAGGAGAGTCCGGCTGCCCCATAAGCCCAGGCGATACAGTCAGCAACCCAGATGGACAGAGTACGCTTGGAGACCAGGAGCCCCAATTTATTGGGGTCAAAAGATACAAAAAGCTGAGCAGCTTTACGGTGCTCCCGCGTACGATCAAGGTAGAAGTTCAATGCCCTTCTACAGTCCAGGGTATGCAGGACCATTTCAGCTCGGCTGGAGTGTGGCCTGGGAAAGAAGGTCGGAAGTACCACCTCCTGATTGATGTGAAAAGGGGAGACCACTTTTGGAAGAAATTTTGGGTGAGTCCGTAGGACTACCCTATTTTTGTAGAACCGAGTGTAAGGGGGATCAGACACGAGGGCCTGCAATTCACTTACGCGTCTAGCGGAAGTGAGGGCTATCAGGAATAAGGTTTTCCAAGAAAGAAAACGTAGGGAACAGGTAGCCATAGGTTCAAAAGGCGGACAGGTGATCCGCTGTAAAACCACATTCAGATCCCAGTCAGGTGCTGGCGGGCGCAGAGGTGGTTTAAGTAGAAGGAGACCTCGGAGAAACCTCGCCACGAGAGGGTCGCTGGAAAGAGGTCTGCCGTCCACCGGCACATGATGTGCTGAGAGAGCATTGAGGTGAACTTTGACGGAGTTGGACTTAAGTCCCAGATTAGAGAGGTAGAGCAAGTACTGCAAGATCACCGACACCGAGCAGGAGAAGGGATCCTGAGACTGCTGGGCACACCAAGCGGAAAAGCGACGCCATTTAAGGGCGTAGCATTTGCGGGTAGAAGGTCGCCGGGAAGCTAGGACGACCTCTTCCACCTCTGCCGGCAATAGAAGGGGAGCGAGGACTACCCTTTCAGCAGCCAGGCCATCAGATGTAGAGATCTGAGGTTGGGGTGTAGCAGGGACCCCTGATCCTGTGTTAGGAGATCTGGTTGAAACCCCAGAGGGAACGGATCCTCCACCGCTAATTGCAGCAGGAGTGGAAACCACGGCTGTCTGGGCCAGCGTGGAGCTATCAGGATCATGGAAGCTTTGTCTCGGAGAACCTTGAAAAGAGTTCGGGAGACTAGCGGTATGGGAGGAAAAGCATACAGAAGGCCTTTCGACCATGAGAGCAGAAAAGCATCCGCCGCTACTCGAAGGGGATGCGGCTGCCGAGAGCAGAAGCGAGGAAGTTGCCGGTTGAGAGGACTGGCAAAGAGATCCATCGTGGGGAGACCCCACTTCAGAAAAAGTTTCTGAACCACCAAGGGATCCAGGCGCCACTCGTGCGGCTGGAGGATTCTGCTGAGTTTGTCCGCCAGGCAATTTTCTTGGCCTGGGAGATAAACGGCCTTGAGAAGAATGCCGTGGCTGACGGCCCAAGAGCAGAGCCTCTGTGCTTCTCGACAGAGAAGGAAGGAGTCCGTGCCTCCCTGTTTGTTCACGTAGAACATGGCAACTTGATTGTCCGTCTGGACAAGGACGGACTGGTGAGAAGTCAGGTGGGAGAAAGCCTTGAGAGCCAGACGGACTGCTCTGAGCTCCAGGAAGTTGATCTGCTGCGCAGACTCCCACGTGGTCCAGAGACCTTGAGTACATGCCCCTTGGCAATGCGCTCCCCATCCCAGGAGAGAAGCATCGGTCATCAGCACTTGAGCCGGCGGAGGAGACTGAAAAGGCATTCCGAGCACCAGGTTCGGCCGATGAAGCCACCACTGTAGGGAAGAGGTCAGCGGGTCGGAGATGCGCACTAAGTGGGCTAGGCCGCCCGTGGCCTGTTGCCACTGCTTGCGAAGGCACCACTGAGCAGGCCGCATATTCAGGCGGGCATTGGGGGTCACGTGGACGGTGGAAGCCATATGGCCGAGTAGTCGCAGGAAGCGCCTGGCGGAGACCAGGGACTGGCTGCGAAAGCGGCCGGCTAGGTCCTTGAGCCGTTGAGCCCTGTCGAGAGGCAGGAAAGCTCGCGCCTGAAGAGTGTGCAATCTTGCGCCGATGAACTCGAGATCTTGCGAGGGGAGCAAAGTGGACTTTGCGAAGTTTATGACAAAGCCCAAGTACTGCAGAAGAGTCACAGTGCGGTGTGTGGCTTTTGTGACTTCTGGAGAGGACGATGCTCTGATGAGCCAGTCGTCTAGGTACGGAAAGACAGAGGCCGTGAAGCCGGAGATAAGCCGCCACCACCGCGAGACATTTTGTGAAGACTCGTGGTGCGGAGGATAGGCCAAAGGGCAGTACTCTGTACTGGTAATGATTTCCTGCCACCACAAACCTTAGGTATTGGCGGTGGCTTGGGTGGATGAGGATGTGCGTGTAGACATCCTTTAGATCCAAGGAGCATAGCCAATCTCCCTGCTGGAGGTAGGGCAGAAGGATTCCAAGGGTAAGCATCTTGAACTTCTCCCTGACGAGGAACTTGTTGAGGTTGCGCAAGTCCAGGATGGGTCTGAGGCCTCCTGTTCTTTTTGGTATTAGGAAATACCTGGAATAGAAGCCTTGACCCCTCAGGTGGTGGGGCACCGGTTCCACAGCCTGTTCCTGAAGAAGACTTGCTAACTCCTGAAGGAGTAAGTCCCTGTGCAGAGGGAGTCGTGGAGGTTCTCCCGGGAAATAGGAGGGAGGGACCTGGTGGAAGTGGAGAAGATAGCCTTCTCTCACCACCTGAAGCACCCAGGCATCTGAGGTGACGTTGGACCACCTGTGGGCAAAGTGAACCAGCCGGCCTCCTGTGCTGGGAGGAACCTGCTGAGGGGGAGAGGCTATGCTGCTGAAGTCAAAAACCCCCACCCTGCTGAGCAGGGGCCGGTGGTGCAGGCTTGGGGGTTTGCTGCCTACGGGACCCGTTACCCCGTCCCTTGGCCTGCTGACCCTGTTGGGGAGCTGCGGAGGCCTGATATTGAGGGTAGTGTTTATAGGCAGCCGCCTTTCTCGGGTAAAAGGTCTTCTTTCCCGAGCCCTTCTTCTTCTGGGAAGGGGCGGAGGTCTTTCTAGAAAGCCTAGTTCTGGTGAGAGTCTCCGTCTCGATTTGTGCAGCCTTTTCAGCCATGGGCTTGCCAAAGAGGTTCTCACCTCGGCAGGGGACATCGACCAATTTGTCCTGCACCCAGGGTTCCAGGTCAGACGACTGAAGCCAAGCCTGTCGGCGGGCACCGATGCCGGCTGCGGCCACCCGGGCCGATGCTTCAAAGCCATCATAGGCTGCTCGAGACATGAATTTGGAGCATTCCCGAATACCAGTTGTCAAGGCTAGGAACCTCCGCAAAGGTTCCTCGGACAGCCCAGCGGAGAATCCAGCTATCTCTTTAGCCAGGTCTCTGAGATACATGCCCATGTAGAGCTGGTAGGTCTGGACACGACAAGCAAGCATAGAGCCCTGGAAACACTTCTTACCTAGGCCATCCAGGTTGCGGGCCTCCCTGCCAGGAGGCACCGAGGAGTGCATCTTCTGGCTCTTAAGCCTATGCATGGCCGATTCCACCACCATGGAATGGTGCGGTAGCTGTGCTTTTTGAAAGCCAGGGCTCTTGCGGACTCGATAAATGGAATCGACCCGCTTGCTTAATACCGGCGACGATGCCGGACTCTCCCACATGCGGAAGAGTAGTCGTTCCAGCATGGGAGGAACCGGTACAGTAAAGTGCTCCCTGGCGGGAGAGTCGTACTGGAGGGCATTGAGCTCTTCGGCTCGGGGCTCCTCCTCGGGATCCGCAGGGAAGGCCAAAGCCTTGGCCATATCCCTGACGAAGTCTGAGAACCGGGCGTCCTCCGGAGGGGACTGTTTCCGAGGTTCGGACTCGGGCGAGTCCGAGGGGACACACCGAGTCCGAAATGAATCAGGTGACTCTTCCTCTTCAGACTCCCAGGCTGACTCCGAGGAGGAATCGGTGGGGTCGGCCCGGGCGGGCGGAGGCGTCGGCCGCCCCGACGCCGAGGGAGTCGGTGTCGACGACCTCGGTCCCGAACGGGAGGCCGAGGGTGACCTCGACCGAGGATCGACTCGAGCCCGCATGGACTCGAGGATCGGCTCGGTCTCCGGGGTCGACTTAGATGTCGACGTCCCGGCGGTCGGGGCAGAGGCGCCAGCGAGGCTAGCGATCAGTGCCCGCTGCTGGTCCATGAAGGCAGAGAGTCTGCTCTCCAAGGCCGTCAACCTGAGTCCGACCTCAGGTGACCCAGCAGCCCCCGACTTGGGCCCCTACGTCGGACCCCTCGGAGGCGAGTCCAGGAGGACTACAGGACTTACCCGAGCAGGCAACTCCGACTCCAGACGAGGTCGCTTCGACAGATGCTCCTTCTCCAAAGACCCGGGACGGCTATCGGGGCTATGCGACCTGGCCCTCCCGGAACCAGGAGCGTCCACCGACACCGCCCTCGCGGGTTTCACCTTCCGATGACGGTCCCCGGAGGGAGAACCCCTGTCGGAGGAACTCCGGCGACGGTCCGAGCTGGAACCTCTAGACGCCGAGGCCTCCGACGAGGTCCGGGTACGGGCGGGATCAGCGAAGATTCGTTCCCGCTGATGCCGCCGACTCCTTAACGCTTTGGAGGACATCTTGCTGCAGGCCCCACAGATCAGTTCTTCGTGATCCGGGCCGAGGCAGCGGAGGCAATTATCATGTGTGTCAGTGAGTGACATATTTCTGTCACACTGAACACACCGCTTGAAACCACTGGCAGCCATCGGGGGAAAAAGGGCCCCTGCAAGGTCAAAGGACCGGGCTGCCAGCGAAAAACCGAAAACGAAACTGACAGAAAATCAGAAAAACCTAAAAATAACAGAAGGACTCGCAATGGCACAGCACCAATAGGGCTAGGAACACAAGAACCCCCATAAGGGCATTTCCCAAGAAGTTCCCTGAGCGCGATATCGCTACTCGGACGAAAAAACAAGGTCGCGCAACCCTTCAAACCGCAATCCAAAGTGCGGCGTAACTACACCGCGAAGAGGGGAACGAAGGGACGGAACTGCTCGAAGAGTTCACGGTAGATTTAGTAATGGCTGAATTGTGGCTATACGTGGTTGAATTGCACGTATGGAAAACAAAAAACAGCTCAGCGGAGAGGGACTACAAAAGCAAACTTTGACCCTTGAAACTAGCTATGCCCCCTTTCCCCTTATCAGCAGATCTCCATTACTGAGAGGCTATGCTAGAGTCCCGCGAACGCTTAAATGGGAGGCTAGGAGCCCGTAGCCAGGCTAGATCCTTAGCCGCAAAGGCAGCGGCGCAGACGCTAGCAGGCAGAATTCATATGCGGGGCTTTCAAGATGGGTCGCACGCTGATTGGCATCAGCCAAGGAGACGGTCAGTATAACTGTGAATGTGAAATCAGCCTAATGAGGGCCCATGCTTTCTCTGGAAAAATGCCCTGCCTACACTGAAATCTTTCAATTCGAACAGACACAAGGAACGCTCGCATGCATGTTTGCTGCAGTGGTCTAAAAATGGAGGCTCTACCACAAGCTGACAAAAACAAAATGACCAACCTTAAGAAGAAACGCAGAAAAGAATCTTCTCCTTCAGCTCTTGGCACCCACTGCTAGCTGTACTATACGGAGCTGAAATATGAGACAGGCCCTGCCTCTTCAGCTCCTTGCCTCTGAGCTCCGCTAAAAAGCGGTCGGCAGCAATCGCTACTGTAAGGAACCCTGCTAGGATCCCTGGTACTGCAAACAGCAAAAATAAACCAAAGACAGTGGCCAGCGGGGACAAGACGGGTATGTCTGTAGGGCTCCGCGGAAAAAAGAAGACTGGCTAAGGAGTGTTCATGGAAGACAGCTTTTCTGGTAGCTTTGTGTTCAGCGCGAAGAATTTCGGATTTACAGGCTTTGTCTTGCCGTGAGCCTTATTTGCAATTTCTCCCTGAACGAGTTTTATTACGTACAGTTCCTTCATTTTTACCAAAAGTGCTATCTGCTTTTCATATTAATCAGTCAATACTTTTGCCAACTTTTTTGGATTGATAGAGCTCTTTGAAAATTGGGTCTTGGTCGTGTCTTAAAGACATACCTTAAAATTTCAGATCCATTTCGTAAAACAGATAGATTGTTTGTGCAGTATGCTGGACCTAATAAAGGGAAGCCGGCTTCGAAGTCCACAATTGCTCGATGGTTACGATCTGCTATTGTGGCAGCTTATCAGACCAGAGGACGCTCTCCTCCTAATGGTCTGAGGGCGCATTCTACTAGAGCACAAGCGGCATCCTGGGCAGAATTTGCTTTTGTTCCTCCAGTAGATATCTGTAGGGCGGCTACATGGTCTTCGTTGCATACCTTTACAAAGCATTATCGTCTAGATGTTCAGGCCAGGGAAGATGCAAAAGTGGGAACGTCGGCTCTCATTGCTGGACTGGCGGGTCCCTCCCGAATTTAGGTACTGCTCTGGTATTGCCCTAACCTTCCCTGGACTGGCCCGGAGAGGCGAAAAAGAAAATGAAATTAGTTCTTACCTGCTAATTATCTTTCCTTGAGCATTCTCCGGGCCAGTCCAGGGTCCCACCCTTTAGTTATTGGGGCTAATGTTTCTTTCTCAAATTAAGTTGGAATTTATTTAGTTTGAAAAAAAAATTTTAATAAGCACAAATTATTTGCTTATGTCTGTCAAGATCTCCTGCCTGCAATGTTCCGCAAACGGGAGATGCGCCGATCACGTAGCTGCCCAAGAAAAAATCACCGGTCTGAACAGAAGAGACGCCACTCAAACGCCTCTGGACCGCGCGTAGAACAAGCACAAAGACTCCCCCGGAGGAAGCTACTCTATGTTCCGAAAGGACACCCCAATCACGAGTTTCACCGAACTAGCCAGGGAGGACGGAGAAGCGGCCGCAGCTGACGTAGATCCGGCAAAGAAATCAATGCTCCGACCCCCAGAAGACGTAGTCGGTAGGAGGTATTTCTGCAGCCAGCGTAGACCGTCGACACTGGAAGAATCGGCCATGATCCAAACAGAGGGGAGAGAGCGATTCAGCGACATAGAAAGCCGAGAAGAGTTTTGGAAGCAAGGAGGGAACCATCCATAACAGTCCCCTGTCGCCCGAGAAGGCAGACAGGTAGACCTAACCCTTAGGACGAGGAACAGAAAGTCTCCCCGAAGGGCAATTCCCAAGAGTCCTTTGAGGGAGAAATGGCTACGCGGACGAAAAGAAGGTCTAGTAACGCCTCCAACCGCAATTCAAAGAATTGAACTGCTGGAAAAATGCTACTGCAGATGTGAAATGGCGTAAGTTGGGCCAAGTGGAAGACATTCTGCACCAAACCTCTAAAACAGGTAAGCGCTGTTAAATGCACCTTAAGAGTATTAAGTGCCAAACCTTTCGCTAATTCCTCTTGGAGAAATAAAAGTAATTGTGGTAAATAGTTAGAGCCGGAAGAAAATTACGTTGGTTATACCAATGCTAAAAAAAATCTTCCACACCCGCACATATGCGAGAGAAGTTCCCGGCCTTCTAGACCGAAGTAAGGAGCTACTTATGAAGCCGCATAACCCTCATGCATTAACCGAGCCCTCTCAAGAGCCAAGCCGGAAGCAAGACACGATCCACTTGTGGCAGGAGAACTGAGCCCTGATTTAAGAGCTTGATCCGATCCAGTAGGCGCCCAGGAGGAGCTACCAAAAGTCGCATAAGATTGGCATACCAAGGACGCCACGGCCAATCCGGCGCAATCAGAATCACCAATCTTCAATGACCCGCTATGCGTTGAATAAGTCGACTCAACAGCAGCCAAGGAGGGAACCCATACAACAGAGTGTCCAATGGCCAAGGTTGTACTAGAGCATTCAATCCTTCTGACATGTGCTCTTTGTGTCTGCTGAAAAAAAACGTTTTGCCTTCACAATGCCGAACGTCACCATAAGATGCATCACTGGCTGACCCCAACGTACTACCAGTTCGTGAAACACTGCAAGGTTCAACTCCCATTCTCCGGGATCGAGGATATTGCGACAGAGAAAAGCTGCCTGCACATTTTGCTCGCCTGCCACCTGCGCAGCTGACAACGCTAAGAGATTGAACTTGGCCCAAGCCATCAACTCCTGAGATTCGGCGAGAAGAAAAAAACTCTTGGTTCCACCCTGACCATTGATATATGCAACTGTCACCGCATTGTTGGAGAATAATCGGAGCGCAGTTCCTTCTAGTAAGGTCTGGACAACGCCTCCAAAACAATATTCTTCATGAACATTCCTTTGGAGATCGGGAGGAAATCGACGCTAATGACGAACTCGACAACGCCTCCAAAACAATATTCAAATCCCACGGAGGCACAATGTGCCGCAGCGGAGGACGAATAATCTTAGCCGCTCTGAAAAATCTTTGCACATCCGGATGCAAGGATAGCTTGCAATTTTGGACTAATTCCCTAAAACATGCAAGTGCGGCTACCTGAACCTTAAGGGTATTAATTGCTAACCCTTTATCCAAACCTTCCTGGAGAAATAAAAGCAACTGAGGCAAGGAAGCCGAACGAGGAAGAATATCATGCCGTTCACACCAAGACTCGAAAATCTGCCATATCTGGACATACGCAAGAGATGTCCCAGGTCTTCTAGATTTAAGTAAGGTAGCCACTACAGAATTCGCATAACCTTTGCGAGTCAAGCGAGACCTCTCAAGAGCCAAGCCATAAGCAAGAAGCGATCCACGTGTGGCATGAGCACGGGTCCCTGATTTAACAGATTGACCCGGACTAGAAGACGCCAAGGTGGAGCTATTAGAAGCCGAACTAGATCGGCATACCAAGGACTAGATCGGCATACCAAGGACGCCGAGGCCAATCCGGCGCAATCAGAATCACTGAACCGCAGCGCTTCGTTATGCGTTGAACAACTCGGCTCACCATTGGCCAAGGTGGGAAAACATACAATAGAATGTTCTCCGGCCAAGGCTGAGCTAGAGCATCGAGCCCTTCTGACATGCATTCCCTGTGTCTACTGAAAAAACGGTTCGACTTTGCATTGTTGAACGTCGCCATTAAATCCATAACCGGTTGTCCTCACTTTAAGGTTATTTCGTGAAAAACTGCTACGTTCAACTCCCATTCTCCTGGATCGAGGAGAGACCGACTGGGATAATCGGCCTGAACATTCTCTTTGCCCGCATTGTCGGAGAACAAACAAACTGCCTTCTTTATGAGAAGGTGCTCGAAGTGCTGAAGAGCAAGCCGGGCAGCGCGTAGCTCTAGCATGTTGATCGACCACAATGTTTCCTCTTTTGACCAAAACCCTTGAGTTATTTGCGACTGACAATGCGCTCCCCAGCCTATCAGACTGGCATCTGTGGTGACTAATACCCACGCGGGCTCCTGCAAAGGAATACCCGCCTTGAGATGTACCGGGTCCAACCACTATTCTAGACTGTTACCTAGCGGATTACTTAGCTACCGCCGTCACAAATACAGCCACCTTAGGGAAGCGCAAAGGAGTCCAGCTCCCCCGGCAGCCGTGGAAACAAAGGACCCATAATCCGTGTCCCACGCAAGGAAGCCTCCGGGTATTCAGATTCCGATCCGACCAACGGTCACTTCAGCCTGCGCACAGGAAGCACCTGCGGCCCGATCTGAAGCCTTGCATAAGCTAATCCTCGAAGACCCATTTGGGAACCCCAGGAAGGCTAGGAAATGAGATAAACCATTCCAGCAGTGTTTGCCAAAACATTGCAATTAAGTAAAAAGGTCGCTGACCATCTTAATTCCTGGCAGTTATGACTTTACCCTGCTGTATTAGTAAAAAGGCTCTGGCCTCCCTTTTACCATATCGTTCACTGACGGTCGCTTCAGTGCGGGGACCATTGGCCCAACAACAACAAATCCTTGAGAAACACGTCCTGCGTTGTGAGTGCAGCCATTGGTATCTATGCAAGGGCTGCTGGGCTCGGAGAACCCTCAGGTCCCTGGGGTCCAGAATCGATTCATGTATCTTGTAAAGACCCTGAGTAGTCAACCCCAGCAGGGAACAATGAAATGGACCCCACCCATAGAGAACTGGACCATAGAAAGGTCAATATTAACAGTACACCAATCGTGTAAATATGCCCAGAAAGGAAGGAAGACCATAAGCCACCGCGACCAAGCAAGAATGGAAGGAACCAAGGACAAAAAGAGCATAGGTCAGACCCTTAAAAAGGTACAGAAACAATAGTTACACATCCTGAGAAGAACACCCACCTAGAAATAGGTAGGTGCATATACGTATGAAGAACACACAAGTAAAATGTAAACGAAAAATTGCCCCATCCTGTGCCTGGAAGCTAGCCGAAAGTAAAGACCCCGGGGTTACCCAGGAAAAACTGTTAATGCCTAACAGAGACAGCAAACGTGGCAAAGGGAATGGCTACTTAATGCCAAATAAATTACCACAATGAAAGTGACAAATTGCATATAAAAACTAACAAGGAAATGTAGCCACGGATCCCGCAGAAACACTGAAAACGCCAGGAGTAACTGAAAGAATGTCATGCCCAAGGCAAGAGCCATGTAGAGAGTCAGTTCAAGATCCAATTCACATCAAAATGTAAGGACCATAGAAATACCTTAGGAAAACAAGCCATAGGCATAAACCAAAGAAGGCAAATGCAGACATTGGCTGAAACCCTAAAAAAATGTTGATCAGATAGCAAGGGAAGAAGAGAGAAAGAAATTATGTAGCTGAACAAAAACAGAGCAGAGGGGATAGTTGAGCCTGTGTTCTATACGAAAGGAAAAGAGAAGACCCCTGGGACTCCCAGGGATGAGCCCTCTGCTCCGGAGAGTAAGTCCCCTGTGAGGCCTGCTCATCCCTCAGACACCCAAAAATGAACCAAAGGGCTACAGCACCGGAGAGGAACTGCACTAACGCTGCCCTGTATCGCTAACGGTAGCAATATGACAATGTGAATCCGTGCTCTGGGTACATTTAGTTATGTACTTATATAGTCTGCCAACTGCCCTGCTAGGACAGATAAAAGAGCTCCAGAGGTAAAGAATGGCTCACTTTACTTAGGAACATAAGAGCCTTCGCCCCATTCCGCAGGTCATCTGTAACTAACCTGAAGAGACCAGGCTGTTGGCGCTGTAGCAGCCCCGGCTGCCTTTCCCGCCAAAAACGAACCGCTGTAAAAGCCTGCTGCGAAGGCCGGCTATATGCCCAAGAGGCCCTTAAGCCAAGCGGAGCACCACAAACCAAATGACATACTCAGCAAAACTCAATCGGAGCACCACAAAGCACATTTCATACTCAGCAAAATCCATAGTGAAAACCGGCCCCTCAGATTCGCCGCGGGAAGAACCAAGCAACTGAGAAGAAAGAAGAAAGAAAATGGCCGCCGGCACACACAAACTACTCACAAGCTGACAAAAACAAAATGACCAACCTTAAGAAGAAACGCAGAAAAGAATCTTCTCCTTCAGCTCTTGGCACCCACTGCTAGCGGGGAAGGAAGCTGAGCACCGGAGACAGCAGGCAGGTAACTGGGGCTCCCAGCACTGCTCTGCACTCTGCTGTACTATACGGAGCTGAAATATGAGACAGGCCCTGCCTCTTCAGCTCCGTGCCTCTGAGCTCCGCTAAAAAGCGGTCGGCAGCAATCGCTACTGTAAGGAACCCTGCTAGGATCCCTGGTACTGCAAACAGCAAAAATAAACCAAAAGAAATAAAATTATCTAAGTTTTACACCTCTGAAGGGGGGAGCCAGCCAGGAACACGTCCTTCAGCTGCTTGAGGACTGAAAAGACTGACAGTGGCCAGCAGAGGGAGCCAGATGCCAGCTCTTCAAAGTTTGAGATTTCAGTCCTCAGTTGCTGGAGAAGATTGACAACCCACTTGTTCCTGGACGGGCCCGGAGAGACGATAAGGAAACTGTAGTTATCCCTCTGGTCCAGGTACCTGCCAGGCATACCTGTCTCCCCTGAATATGTGGATTAGCAATCTAGATCCCCCCATACAGCCAGAGGCCAAGGGGGTGCGGGGCCTCATTTGAATAAAGGGCCTCATTTGCCTAAATATTTGCATAATGTTACCATACACTAACTTTAAGTAAGCATGCCTCTTAATGAGTGTATGGATAAAGTAAGACTAAAAGATTTCTACATTACTATAATCCAGTGCCAACCGCCAGGCACATTAGGAACTACTACAAATACTGCCCATTTAGAACCCATAGCAAACTCGCCGTATCATAACAGCACTACCAGGACTTACAAAGCACCATTACCTATCAAAAGGCAACACTGCAAATACTAAACCAATACATTTCAGAGAACAATAATAAATGACCTACTGGGGAAAGAGAACAAGTGGCAAATAGGAATTACATAAACAGAATACCTCAGCTCAGTTACATATGCAGAACATAGACCATAACCAAACAAGGAATCACAATTTAGAAACGGGAAGACAATAATTAAACTGGGAACCCCAAAAGCCAAACTTGGAATGTACAACACCACTGTAGAAATAAAACTATAAATTAATTTCCTCTTGTACTAAACAAAGCACAGATGTTAATGATGCACATTTCCCAGAGCTGACATATTCCAGTTAATAAATTCAAAATAAAGAGATATTTTTCTACCTTTTGTGCATTTTTTTTCAGTTGCAATTGCTCCAGCCACTTTCTTCTGGTTTCTTCGTGTCTTCTGCTAACTCTCCATCATCTGCTGTCCATTTGTCCTTTCTTCTCTCTTCTAGTTTTTTTTTCCATTCTCTCTCTACATCTGCTTTAACATACTAATCTTTCTCCTTTTGCTCTTTCCTCATTCCTATTTTATCCACTCAAATTTTACCCCTCCATCCTCAATCCCCACTTACTCTCCCAATACCCGGCCAATTGTAGATTTGTCTTCCTTCCCACACAAAAACTTTTTCCCCTCTCCATTTCACTCTCCTAACTCCATCCCATTCTAATCCTCCCCCAACATCAGCTCCCTTCTAGCCCCACCCAGCATCCGCTCCATTCTAGTCCCCACATCAGTCCATTTCCAGTCCTAGCCCCCCATCAGCCCATTTCCAATCCTATCCTAGCCACACCATCAGCCCATTTCCAGTCCTAGCTCCCCCATCCATTTTCAGTCCTATCCGAGACCCTCCATCAACTCATTTCTAATCCCAGCCCCCATCAGCCCATTTCTAGTTCTTTCCTAGCCCCACCATCAGCCCATGTCAAATCCTAGCTCCCCTCCACTCAGCCCATTTCCAATCCAAGCCCCCCATGAGTCTACTTCCAGTTCTATACCCTCCATGAGTCCATTTCAATCCAAGCTCCCACCACAGCCCATTTCCAATCTTAGCACCCCCCAACAGCCCATTTCCAGTCCTATCCTAGCCTCTCCATCAGCCCATTTCCTGTCCTAGCTTCCCCCACTCAGCCCATTTCCAGTGCTAGCTCCCTCCCCTCACAGCCCATTTCCATTCCAAGCCCCCTCCCCATCAGCTATTTGCAGTTCAAGCCCCCCTTCCTTTCAGCCCATTTCCAGTCCTAGCAACCCCCCTAGCCCATTACCAGTCCTAGCCCCACCCCCATAGCCCATTACCAGTCCTAAACCCCCCATCAGCCCACTTCCAGTCCTAGCCCCCCCATAGCCAATTACCAGTCCTAGCCCCCATCAGCCCATTACCAGTCAGCCCCTCCCATCAGCCCATTTCCAGTGCTAGCCCCCCCATAGCCCATTACCAGTCCTAACCCCCCATAGCCCATTACCAGTCCTAGCCCCCCATCAGCCCATTTCCAGTCCTAGCCCCCCCATCAGCCCACTTCCAGTCCTAGCCCCCCCCATAGCCCATTACCAGTCGTACCCCCCATCAGCCCACTTCCAGTCTTAGCTCCCCCCCATAGCCTAGGTAGATTTTAAAAAAAAAATTGCTGCTGCTGCCACTGCCGCCGTGGCAGTGGCAGAATCGAGTGTCCTGTGGGGTCCCCCCCCTGCCCAGCAGAGTCCTCCATGTGGCCTCAGCTCCCTCAGCGCAGGCTTTTCAGAGCCGCGAAGGGAGAGTTTCCCTTTCTCACGGCTCTGTTTAAGCCCGCAGGACTGATGGGAAATAGAAATTCCTGTTTCCCATCAGCGCCAGTGGCTTAACAGAGCTGCGAGGGAGAAGCTCTCTCCCTTCGCAGCTCTGAAAGCTGGCACTTAGGGAGCTGAGGCCGCATGGAGGACTCTGCTGGGCAGGGGGGGCCCCCGCGGAACGCTCGATTCTACTGCTGCCACGGCGGCAGCGGCAGCAAGGTTTTTTTTTTTTTTACATTTACCGGCAGATGCAGAATGTTGTTTGCGCGGGGCCCCCTGAAACGCGGGGCCCTGTGCAAACAACATTCTTGCACAAAGGACGGGCCAGCCCTGCATACAGCCCTCCAACCATACACACACACACTCTCACTTGCAGTCCTACAGAAACAGCCATCTGCAAAAAGAATGTCCAGCACCGAATATCTTATCTGATGGAATGGAAACCATAGCGATCAGTACTTACAACCCAGCATCATACCTGCACATTGCATTTCTATTTGGCTACCTACATACACGATAACTACAATAGTGGACCTCAAACAGATATACAGCTACAGTAGGCCCAAACAGCCCTTCCAGTATTTCAGCCGCAAGGATCAAACCCCGAATGCACATTGCACTTCATAGGACCACATATGTAAACAACCGCAGCAGTGACCTGTGCACAAGATATATGCGTAAGATATCCCCAATATAGTGTTCTGATGGGATGTACATATGACCTTATTTGCATCAGGGGACTGTACATAGTGCATATTGTAGAAGTCGACTATGTTGCACACAAGAGTCCAGCTGGCTAGGTACTGTGATAAGGAAGCTTATCATAGCTCAGGTAGGAGCTATAAAAAAGATGATGTGACTCTGAACAAGCAACCTGTCAGTTCTGGTAGAAGCAAGAAAACAGAGTTTTCACATAAAAGACTACCAGTCCCAGAATGCACCAGGTTTCCAGCAGCCATGAGGGAGGCTGAAGTAAGAAAATGTGTGTGCAATCAAGAGAGCTATGAGGTAATCCCTAAGCACTCATCTAAAAGGGCAGGGCCTGATTCAACACAGCTGCGCTGTGTTAGGGAGCAGCACACATTAGGACAGAATAAGAATAGAGCTTATTCTTCAGATAACAGCTTCAGGAAAGGGGACAGCAAAAGCTACAAGAACAGCTTCAAGGAGAGTTTGAAGAACAGCTTCAGCAAAAGCCAAGCAGATAGAGAGAGAAGGAAACTCTCTGGAAGGAAGAGAAGAAAGGCCATTGGAAGGTTCTGGGAGATTCCAAGGCAAGTACTCATACTGGGAGGTATTCCAAAGGCCAGCAGAGTCCATTGGACTGGATTCAGCCAGAGGAATGGAGTGGCAGAGATAGGAATCACCAGTGGCTACCTGGAAGAGAGAAGACTGCATGTGGAAGGGACTTTCAGACCAAGGCCAGAAGGTATGTGAGAGAAGATCCAGTGTCCAGGGATCAAGATTGGAAGGCTGGACATCAGAATTGGATTACATATTGGCCAGGCTATACAGAGAGGAATAATGATAGCAGGAGAGGCTCAGGTATGAACACTGATCCAGACCCTATCTATAATAGAGAATGGCAGCAAGGGAATAAGCATTCTCATGATAGTTCCTTAATGAAAGACTCATCTGTGCCAATGTATGATATTGACCCTATGATTGTTGATGCAGGGGGAAATACAGCAGATGAAACTATTTACATGGACTGTTCTTTATCTAAATGCTATTGCTAGTTTTCTATGAGCAAACACATCAGCCATCACAAAGAAACCTAGCTTTGTTCTTTATTTCCACTGCAAACAGCTCTTAAAGCAGGATTTGGGCTCACACAGTAGCAGCCAGCCAGCTAAAGGCTTTCAGCTGGTCCATGGATAGTAATTAGGGCTGCACCTGATTGTGTGTGTGAGCAAGGGAGAATCACTGCTGAGATCAGCGTGGAAAATAAGCAGAAGTTAACCTAACCAGCAAAGTTTATTCTTTTCGTTGTGCCTTTGTATTTGGTAATTATTTGCTAAGAAAACATTAGCTAATTGCCTGACAAGCTGAAGGTTGTTTTCTGGTTTACTTTTTGACTTTTTGTTATCCATTTAAACACTGCAAGCAAGTAACCTCATTTATAGTGCTATCAAGCATACATGTGCTGGGTGAATTAAACCCCATCAATAAAAGAAGTATTTTATTGATCTTACCACTTGGTTTCACAACTCAAATTATTGTCATCAGCTGTGTTTGGGAGTGAATGAACTACAATACCCACAATACCTTGCAAGAATCATATGAATATATGCATCGTCAAGATTGTGTAAGTTCTCACCCTAGGCAGCCGTCTGACAGTACATATGACCTAGATTGGCCACTGTTGGAAACAGAATACTGGGCTTGATGGACCTTGGTCTGACCCAGTATGGCATATCTTATGTTCTTATGTTAGCTGGGCTGACATTCTTACATGGGGTGCTAATGAGGTAGAAATCCAGGCAGGGCTGAGAGCTGGAAGGGTTAAGTGAAAAGGATACACCCCTCTTGGTGAAGTCATGCCCTGGTACATGCTTGTCCCTCCCCTATTCCTAGCCTAATAAAGACCGAACTCTGAAGCTCCAGTTGTCTAAACTCAACTGCTATGAGGAAAAATTGGCCTCCTTCACTACAAGGCAAATTTTCCCCTTAAAAAGGGGGGAATGAGGTAGAAATCCAGGCAGGGCTGAGAGCTGGAAGGGTTAAGTGAAAAGGATACACCCCTCTTGGTGAAGTCATACCCTGGTACATGCTTGTCCCTCCCCTATTCCTTTGTCCTGCTGCTCTCTCTGCTTGCTAGAGATAACTTCTCTTCCTCTGCTTTGCTGGAGAAAGCCTACTGCACTCATCTCTAATCGGGACTACACTGTAATAAAGTGACCAATCATGAAGAAATACTGTAACAACTTAATAAGAGGTCTATATAATCTCTGAGCCCTCTGGTGGAGGCCCAGAATTTGGAAAAACTATTTTCTCTGGGTCTGTGCACATTAAACCGTTGTTTCCTTCTAAGACTCCTTGGGTGTTTCTTTCTTCACTCGTTTATCTGCTACACTAGAACTCCATCACCAGTAACATTTCCAGGATGTGGGCAATGTTAGGGAGCCCTAGCCGTGCCCCTTTAGTTCACACAGCAACGGCCAGCATAGCTTGATTGAGCACCAGTGTTCTACTGCATACATTTGTGGGGTGGGGTGGGGGGGGGGGTAATTTCTGCTGCTTTGACTAATATCTTCTCCCTCCTCTGCTTTCTTTTCCATAACACTGCATGCTATGGTTTTCCAGACCGCAGTCACATTTGTGCACAGCATAGATTAAACATCCATTTACCACTATTGGCTGCATTGGGGTGTAGAGCAGAAATATTCCTATGTCCTACCTTTATTCCACATTTTTGCAGGTATAAACTTGGATGTCTGCGGGGCTGACTGCGGACATACATGAGTGTGAACAGAATATGCTTTATACATCTCCGTGGCTGGCCATGCTTCCATTCACCCCTTCCCACTCACATTCTGCGATCCCCGTGTAAGTGCCATGTATGTACAGTGCCATGAAGGTTCAGAATATGGTTCTAGACGTTTTTGCGAGATAAACATCTATCCTGCATGTACAGGCGGCTAATTCGTGTTTCAGAATGATCCCCTATATAAACTGGTTCACTTTTAAATACCTATTTACACCTTTGAAAAACAAAAATTAAAGCCATGGACATTTACGCCTGCTCCCAAGCAGGGATAAATATTAGCATGTAACCTGTATTTTATAAGATACACCATAAATTGTGACTCTTCCTGTGCTGTGCCAAAACTCCTCCCTTGAATGCAGGAGTTATGCATGCTTAATTAAATCAAATGTATTTTTACATCGGGGAGGGGGGTGTGGATTGGTGGACTGTCCCCCACTCAGTCTCAGGTTTTGGGTCCCCTCTAAAGCTTAAACCTTTCCAGTAGCATGGGAGAGCAGAGAGGCAGCGGCAGGCCCTAACGGCATCCTAGGCCACTTGTGCTTAAAGCACTGCCACACTTGCTGTTTCACTTTCAATTTCATCTGTCTGGGGAAGCCGTTAAGGTGGGAGATGCCAGCAAGACATACCGGGAGTTGGAGTCTTCTTTTTTCGACTTGGCTGTGTTTCTAGCCATGACCTTTGCTGTGGTTGCCTATGGGATATAGTGGATTTGCAAGCATCACATTTAAGTCAGAGCTTGTTTCTTGGGATAATTCTTTTGCTTCTACTTTTGAGGTAAAGTACAAAGGTAAGAAATTAAAGGACACTGTTGTGAGCCATTAAAAGCAAATGGCCACCTAAGCCCGGAACTTGGCACTTCTGCAACTTTCCGATGTGGTCTTGGAGGCCCTGACCATTGCCAGAGAGTCACTGTCTGGATGCTCTGCTGAACCCCAAGGGGAATGATTAGACTCAGCAGACTGTGGTGGCAAGTGCCTTTGAGGTCTAACAGACGCTGCTGGCCCTGGACTACAGCCTGTGGCACAATACACTTGATCAGTGCCAGTGGTAGTAGCACTGTGAGGCCACCTATGACATTTGGAAGTGTGGCGCGATAGAGGGAGAAGCAGATGGTGCTGCTGTGCCTACTACTACCACTCCCGTACTGACTGCACTGTTGCTTTCTGCACCGTATATTAAGCGGATTATTCTTATTTGCTTTAGCTAGTTATGAGGACAGTCCCAGCACTGTATGGTTCTATCATTACTGTAAAGATAATTCATTTATTAATTCCTCTGCTTCCCTCCACCTCTTCTCGCCTCATGGCTCCACATTATTTTTTCCTTGTATTTCTCTCTCCCACTAATCTTTTTCCTTCATACCATCTTCCTCATTACCCTACTCATTTCCCTCTAACTTCTCAGCATAAGAACATAAGATATGCCATACTGGGTCAGACCAAGGTCCATCAAGTCCAGTATCCTGTTTCCAACAGTAGCCAACCTAGGTCATAAGTACCTAGCAGTTTCCCCAAAAGACAAGTTCCACAATGCTTGTATTGGGTCAAGCAGTGATATCCTGGGTCCCTTTTAATAATGGTTTATGGACTTTTCCTCCAGGAACTTGTCCAAACCTTTTTTAAACCTAGCTACACTGCTTTTACTACATCCTCCGGTAACAAATTACACGTTGAGTGAAAAAATATTTTCTCTTATTAGTCTTACTGTAAATAGGTTACCCTGTAGCTTCATTGCATGTCCCCTGGTCTTTCTATATTCTGGTGATGTAAACAATCGATCTACGTTTACCCATTCCACTCCATCCATTAATTTATAAACCTCTATCATATCTCCCCTCAGTCGTCTCTTTTCGAGGTTGAAGAGCCCTAACCTTTTTAGCCTCTCTTCATAGAGGTATCCTTCCATCCCCTTTACCATTTTGGTGGCTCTTCTCTGTACCTTTTCTAATAATGCTATCTCCTTTTTAAGATACGGCGACCAGAACTGCACACAATATTCAAGGTGCGGTCGCACCATGGAACGATACAGAGGCATTATAATATCCTTTGTTTTATTTTCCATTCCTTTCCTTATGATACCTAGCATTCTATTTTCTCTCTTGACTGCCGCTGCACACTGGGTCGAGGGTTTTAACGTTATCCATGATGACGCCTAAATCTTTTTCCTGGGTGGTGGTTCCTAATGTGGAACCTTGCATCGTGTAACCATAGTTTGGGTTGTTCTTTCCTAGGTGCATAACTTTGCACTTGCCACATTAAATTTCATCTGCCATTTGGATACCCAGTATTCCAATTTATCAAGATCCTCTTGCAATTTTCCACAATCCTCGTGGGTTTTAACAACTTTAAATAGTTTCGTGTCATCTACATATTTGATAACCTCACTCGTTATTCCCTTTACCAGGTCATTTATGAATATGTCAAAAAGCAGCGGACCCAGATCCCTGGAGTACTCCACTATTCACCTTTCTCCATTGGGAAAATTGGCGATTTAGCCCTATCCTCTGCTTTCTATCTTTTAACCAGTTCCTGAGCCACAATAGTACACTGCCTCCTATCCCATGACTTTTTAGTTTGCCAAAGGTCTCTGATGAGGGACCTTGTCAAAGGCTTTCTGAAAGTCCAGATACACTATATCAACCGACTCACCTTTGTCTATCTGTTTATTCACACCTTCAAAAAAACAACAGTTTAGTAAGGCAAGATCTTCCTTGTCAAAAGCCATGTTGGCAGTCTCCCATTAAGCCATGACTATCTACATGTTCAGTAATTCTGTTCTTTATTATGGTTTCTACCATTTTTCCCGGTACTGACGTCAGGATCACTGGTCTGTAGTATCCAGGATCACTCCTGGAACCCTTTCTAAAAATTGGCGTTACATTGGCCATCCTCCAATCTTCAGGTATTACAGGTGATTTTAATGATAGTTCACAGATTACTAATAGCAGGTTTGCAATCTCATATTTCAGTTCTTTCAACACCCTTGGATGTATACCATCCAGTCCAGGTGATTTGCTACTCTTCAGATTTGCTACTCTTCAGTACAAATAGTTGTAATACATCTTCCCAGTGTATCGATATTTCTTTCAGTTCTTCTGCAGGATCACCTTTAAATACCACTTCAGTCATGGGTAACATCCCTACATCTTCCTCAGTAAAGACTGAAGCAAAGAATTCATTCAGTCTCTCCGCTCTGGCCTTATCCCCTCTTAGTACCTCTTTCACCCCTCTATCATCTTAATTGTCCAATTGACTTTCTCAAGTTTTTTGCTACGAATGTACTTGAAAAAGTCTTTATTATGCGTTTTTGCTTCCACAGCAAGTTTCTTCTCAAATTCTCTCTTTATCTGCCTTATCAATGCCTTACATTTAACTTGGCAGTGCTTGTGCTGTTAACAGTTTTCGTCATTTGGCTCTTTTTTCCATTTCCTGAAAGATACTTTTTTGGCAACAGCAGCCTCTCTGACCTCACCTTTAAACCATTCTGACAGTTGGTCTGGGCTTCCAAGATAGTATTTTTAAACAACTCCCAAGCTTGATGTAAGTCTTTAACCTTTGCAACTGCTCCTTTTAGTTTTTTCTTAACTATTTTCTTCATTTTATCATAGTCTCCCTTTTGAAAGTTAAAAGGTAGTAATGTGGATTTCCTCACCATCCCTCCTCCATTAATTAAATCAAAAGCGATCATGCTATGATCACTATTCCTAAGTGGCCCCAACACCCTTATCTCTTGCAACAGATCTGGTGTTCCACTAAGGACTAGGTCCAAAATGGCTTCCCACTCTAGCATGTTCATGAACCAGCTGCTCCAAGAAGCAGTCATTTATTTCATCTAGAAACGTTATCTCCCTAGCATGTCCTGCCATGACACTGACCCAGTCAATACCAGGGTAATTGAAATCACTCATTATTATTACTGTGCTGTAACTTTTGTTAGCTTACCTGATTTCTTTGAGCATTTCATCACTTATCAATTGTTCATTCTAGCCAAGCGGTCAATAGTACACCCCCACTGCCTTCGCCTTCCCCTTTTCACATGGAATTTCAATCCATAAAGATTCTACAGCAAATTTTATTTCCTGCAAAACGTTAATCCTTTGTGATTCAATGCCCTCTCTAACAGAGCGCAACCCCTCCACCAATTTGATCAGCTCTATCATTGAGATATAGTTTGTACCCAGGTATCACAGTGTTCCACTGGTTGTCCTCCTTCTACCATGTCTCTGAGATACCAATCATATCTAACCTCTCATTTGGTGCTATATATTCTAACTCTCCCATCTTATTTTTTAGACTTCTATCATTTGCATACAAGCATTTTAGAGACTGTGTTTTATAAATATTAATCTGGCTATCGGTAGGCGGGGTAATTTGGAATCTTTAAGCTCTGTCTGCTCCATAGTCAAGGGCATTTGGGCTACATTTGTCTTTATTGGAACCTCTCTGCTGATATGCCCTTACTTCATTCTTTTGGTAGTATCCTTCAAGGCTACATTGTTTCAAACCATGCGCTCTTGGGCGACTGTCGGCTCTCCCCTATTATCTAGTTTAAAAGCTGCTCTATCTCCTTTTTAAAGGTTAATGCCAGCAGCCTGGTTCCATCCTGGTTAAGGTGAAGCCCATCCCTTCGGAAGAGCCCCTCCTTTCCCCAGTTCCTAACAAATCCAAAACCCTCATCCTTGCACCATTGTTTCATCCACGCATTGAGACTCTCGAACTCTGCCTGCCTTTTGGGTCCTGCACATGGAACGGGAAGAATTTTGGAGAACACTATCCTGGAAGTTCTGGATTTCAACTTCCTACCTAAAAGCCTAAATTTAGCCTCCAGAACCTCCCTACCACATTTTCCTATGTCATTGGTACCGACGTATACCAAGCCAGCAGACTCCTTCCCAGCACTATTTAAGACCTTGTCTAGGTGGCGCGTGAGGTCCGCTACCTTCGCACCAGGCAGGCATGTTACCAGGCGATCCTCACGTCCACCAGCCACCCAGCTATTTACATGTCTAATGATTGAATCACCAACTATAACGGCTGTTCTAACCCTTCCCTCATGGGCACACGTGTCCCTGGAGAAATTCTCGGTGCGAGAGGTTTTTACAACTTCTAGAGGACAGGTCCTAGCTACAGGATCACTTTTTGCCACACCAGACTGATGCTCTCCTGTCAGGTGACCTCTCTCCTCCATGGCAACAGGAATGCTGCCAGACTGGAGGTGGGACTTCAGGACTATATCCCTGAAGGTCTTGTCTATGTACCACTCTGTCTTCCTTATGTCCTCCAAGTCTGCTACTCTAGCTTCCAGAGATCGGACTCGTTCCCTGAGAGCAGAGAGCTCCTTGCACCTAGTGCACACGTAAGAACCCTCACCAACTGGGAGAAAATCATACATGTGACACTCAGTGCAAAAGACTGGAAAGCTCCCATCTCACTGCTGGACTGCTGTCTGCATTTTAGTTTTAAGGATGTGTTTAGATATTTAAGTTAAGTTCTTTACTTACTAAGGGTTGCTGGGGATACTTATGCTAATAAAACTATACCTAATACGTTTAATGTACTTTGTTCTCCTGAAGATTGCTTAATCTCAGGTTCTTAATGTATGCCTGATGAGGATAAACAGCTGCACCTGAGAGTGAATATAGCACTTTTCCTTTTAAGAGGTTTAAGCACCTACAAAGCTACGATTATCTCAGGGTTGGGTGAGTGGGTGTTGGAGGAGGGAGGGAGGGAAAGACCACTTATGAAAAGCTGGCTGCTACAGAGTACCCTGTCCTGAGCTTCTAAGGTAATCTGTGACCAATTTCCAGGGGGGATCCCACAGCCCTTGTTTGGATAGAGGGAGTGTCTTTGGGTCTAAATTTAACCAGAAAGCTCTCTGTTGTGTTTTAAATTTAAACTGAAAGCTCTTTGCTGCTACTAGGCCCTGACTGATTTAACAAATACACTGAGTTCACAGATTAATCAGCTTTAATCTAAAGAATTCCTTTTCCCCCAAGATTTAGAAAAATTCCCAGAAATAAATACTTACGATTGCAGATCTCTCTCCAGACATAGCAGTCCCCTTTTGTAGTCCATATCTCTTCTGCAAACCTGTCTTCCTGTTCAAGCTCCATTTTTTCTTCCTTTCATTCTTCCCTCTCCCTCCACTCTTAAAATTCCTCATCCTCGTTTCCACCGTTCCGTCTCCCATCTACCTCGTACTATTCTCCTCCTTTCTTCTAGTGATATTAATCCTAACCCTGGCCCCCTAGACTATTCTCTCACTCTCATTCCTCTCTCAACTGTTCTAATCTCATCTATACTCCTCTCCTCTCCTCTCTCTCTTTCTCTTGTGCAATGTGGAATATACATTCAATTTCTAATAAACTCCCTTTTCTCCGGGAACAAGCAGGAAGTCAGTCTTCACATATGGGTGACGTCGGCATCGACGGAGCCCTCGCGGAAGCATCTCCCCAGCTTTCAAAGAAAGCTTTTGGGA
The DNA here is from genome assembly GCA_033557465.1 of Ichthyophis bannanicus. Taxonomy (NCBI): domain Eukaryota; kingdom Metazoa; phylum Chordata; class Amphibia; order Gymnophiona; family Ichthyophiidae; genus Ichthyophis; species Ichthyophis bannanicus. Next base: position 83,529,532 of record CM066039.1, read on the forward strand.
GATGCCACCACACATGCATGATCCCCTTCCCTCCCAAGGGTGCCATCTTACTCAGCTTTTTTCCATGGAGCCCTTCAGATGTCTGTCTGTCTTCCTGCGGAAAAAGTTTATTTTTTTTGCTCTGAGTTTCATACTCTCCCTCCGGATTGCACCGGTACTCTTCCTGCCACCTGAGCCCGCTGCTTCGGCATTAAGTCTTAGGTCCATTTCAGATTTTTCACCTTTGGTGCCTTCATGCTCTTTTTTCCCCAACTGGCAGCACCGTAGGTCTTTGACTTCACTGAGATAATTTTTTCACCCATGGCTACCAGTGGGTTTAAAAAGTGTGATCGGTGTGCAAAGATCATGTCTCTCACCGATATTCACAATTGTTGTCTACACTGCCTCGGATCAGACCATGACCCTGCGGTCTGTGGTCTTTGTAAAAAGATGTCCACTAAAGCCCTCAAAAGCCGCCAGATGCAGCACGACAAGTTTTCCCCAGAGTCCCTGGCGCTTACGAAGGCCAAGGCCCTGTCTGAAGCCTCTGACTCCCATGGTGCCCTCACGGATCACGGTCGATGCCGTGGGTCTTCAGAAAGGGGGGTCTTCCTCGAGGGAACACAGGAAGAAGAAACCCTTGAAGGCAGCATCCCTGGATGGTTCCGACAGGCCGAGTAAGTCCCGAGCCAGGTCCTGCAGTCCAAGCTGTTCATCCGAGGGCTTGGAGTGGGAGCAGCCCACTAAGATCGCCCAGAAGGAATAGACCGGAGATCAGCCCCGGACACCTGAGGCCATACTCATTGAGAGCTCCCCTTTGGGGGAATCTCTGCCAGGCCAGAGTTCCTCGGTGCCTGCACCGAGAGCTGTGGAGCCATCTGGGCTGGAGTCCAGAATGGTAGCCTTGGAGTGCAGCCTGTCTGCCTTCATGGATCAGCAGCAGGTGTTGATGTCCGGCACAACCAGTTCCTCTGCCCAGATCACCAGGCCCTCGACAGATGATGACCCCAGAGGCCAAGCTGAACCTCAAGGCCATCCGGCCCAGTCAATCCTCAGCTGAGGTCTTGATCCAGGTCCTGCTCAATGGGACTGAGATCTTCCCTGGCGAGCGTGCACAACACCAGTCGAGGAGCCTCCAAGGAACTCGGGCCTAGAGCCCTCAGGCTGCCCTCCCCTTGAGTCTTTCACAGATTACTCAGACTGGGAGATAGAGGACGAGGCGTGCCCTGATACCTGTCACTACTGCAAAATTCCCTCGGACCCATCCCTCTCTGAGTTTCGGCATGGGTCCTCGCCTGAGGACATGGCATTCCTTGACTTCATGCAGGACTTGAAGGCTTTGGCATTCCCCATGGAATCGGAGGAGGACCCTCACACAGAGAAGTTAGAAATCCTGCAATACGAGACTCCACTGAGGGACTCATTGACTGTCCCCATTCCACCCATCCTGGAACAGCTCATGCTCCGCATGTGGGAAACACTGGCATCTGTGGCCATTGTGAGCAAGTGGCTTGACTCAATGTATTGGGTCCGCCAGAGCCCTGGCTTCCAGAAGGCGCAGCTGCCACATAACTCCATGGTGGTGGAGTCGGTCATGCATCAACTAAAAAGCCAGAAGACGCATTCCTCAGTGCCCCCAGGTAGGGAGGCCTGCACCTTGGATGCCCTTGGCAGAAAGTGCTACCAGGGCTCGATGCTCATCGGCTGGATACAGGCCTATCAGCTGTACATGGGCATGCACCTGAGGGACCTGGTGAAGGAACTCGCTGGGTTCTCGGTTGGTCTCTCCAAGGAACCCCTGCAGCGGTTCAGGAACCTGTCCAAAGCTGTCCTGAGTGCTCCAAGTTTATGACTCGAGCAGCCTACGACAGCTTCGAGTGGGCGACTTGAGTAGCTGCAGTGGGCATCAATGTCAGACACCAAGCCTGGCTACAGTTTTCCAACGTCAAGCAATAGGTTCAGGACAAATTGGTCAATGTCCCATGCCAAATGCAGAACCTCTTTGGCAAATCCATGACTGAGAAGGCTGCAGAGTTGGAGACCGAACTCGTGACAAGGACCAGGCTCTCCAAGAAGACTGCTACCCTTCCCTGATGGAAGGGCTCGGGGAAAAAGCCCTTTTACCAGAGGAAAGGGGCTGCTTACAAAAACTACCCCCATTTCCAGCCTCCCCACCTCCCCAGCAGGGTCAGCAGGCTAAGGGATAGGGACATGACTTCCTACCGTTCATCAGCTGCCGCCATCAAGTGCACCCGCGCCTTGCGGGCCTGCGCCTGAGGGCCTTGCCAGAGGGCCCTTTGGCGTGGTCCTTAGGCGCGGGATGCTTTAGTGGGAGAAATCATACGGCTATTTCAACATACAAACTACAAAAACAGCAGGGTGTTTGTGGAGTCTTTTTTGCTGAACTGCATCCACTGGCAGGGTCTGCAGGCAGTCTTTCTGCTCTGGATCTGTGGCTTTCTGCACCTTGGCCTTCTGCTGCATCGATGTCTGCTCCCTCTGCTGTTGTCATCCTCTCCTGGGATCCTCCGCTGCATCATTGACTGTCTGCTCCCTTTGCCTCCTGATTGTTTGGTATTTCACTGCCTGTTGTACTTATTGTATCCTTTGATTCCTCTGATGTTTTATTAACCTACTCTCTTCTCCTACCCCCATTGCTTTCATTCTCTCCTCCTTTCTTGTCCTTACTTTGGCTCCACTTTAGGTCTCTCTTCCTCCTTCCCTTTTGCTGCTAACTTGACTTCTGCCTTCCTTTGTGATGAGCAATCTGGCTAATCTCATCCCTACATCTAGCTTCTCCTTCTCCCTCTCCTCCACCTCCCTCTTCTGGTGATTTCACCCCTATTCCTTCCTCTCCTAGATGTTTGTCTCATTCTGTACTGAGTTCCTCTCGCAACTTGTCCAATTTTATTCATATTCCCCTTCCTCTCTCCCTTTCTCGTGTGCCCTTTGGAACGTACATTCTGTCTCTAATAAACTCTCTTTTACACATAATTTAATAATAATTTAACTAGCAATGTATATATGTTCTAATATGTTATACTTGTAATGTTACAATTTTCCTTGTAATTTATAATTATCTGTTCTATGTAAAATGTCCTGGTATATCTCATACCAATTAACCTACTGTTACATGTAAACCGCACTTGAAACATGGGAAAGAGCGGTATATAAATAACTGTTAAATAAATAAATAAATAAACATGATCTTTTCCTCTCCAACGCTTTTCATCTTCTTGCTTTAACTGAGACCTGGCTCCTCCCTGACAATACCGCCTCTGCTGCTGCCCTCTGCTTTGGTGGTCTCCAGTTCTCCCATACTTCTCGTCCTACAGGACGTGGTGGTGGGGTTGGCCTTCTTCTCTCCCCCTCCTGTCATTTACAAACCTCTTCCTCTGCCTCAGTCTCATTCCTTCCTCTCTTTTGAGGTCCACTCTATTCGCCTCTTTGTCCCACTTCCTCTCCGGATTGCTGTTGTCTATCATCCTCCTGACAAGACTTTCTTCTTTTCTCTCTGACTGACTCTTGGCTTTCCTTCTTTCTTATCCCTACCTCCCCTACTCTTATTCTTGGTGATTTTAACATCCATGTTGATAACCCCTCTGATCCTCTTACTCTGAAGCTCCTCTCTTACCTCCTCATTTGGCCTTCAACTTTGTTCCTCTGTCCCCACTCACCTTCATGCCATTGTCTGGATCTGTTTTTCTTTTCTTGCTCCTCTCCCTCTAACTTCAGTAATACTGTTCTTCCTTTATCTGATCATCACCTTCTCTCCTTTAATCTTCATCTCCCTCCCCCCCTGCCTCGTCCTGTCTCCTGCACTCTTTTTAGGAACCTTCTTGCCATTGATCACCTGGTTCTCTCCTCTACCATTTCTCCTTCTCTCTCCTCTGTTTTGTCCTCAAAGTCTGTTGATATGGCAGTGATAACCTATAATGTGCGCTCTTCTCAGCTCTGGATGTTTTCGCTCCTCTCATCCCTCGTCCTGTAAGATGTTCCTTACCTCAGCCCTGGCTCTCTCCCACTATTCGCTATCTTCGCTCCTGTGCCCGTTCTGCTGAGCGTACCTGACTCAAATCCCGCTCCCCTGAAGATTTCCTTCATTTCAAATTCATGCTCGGTCTTTCAAATCTGATTTAGCTCTTGCCAAACAAGATTACTTTGTTCGCCTGACTAATTCTCATGCCTCTGATCCTCGCTGTCTCTTCATTGCTCTCAATTCTTTCCTCAAAGTGCCTCCGCCTCTGATCCCTCCTTCCCTTTCTGCCCAGGCTCTGGATGATTACTTCCATGATAAAATCCATAAAATCACTCTCCAGTTTCCCTCTAAATCCCTGATTTCCCTTTCCTGCTTTCATTCTCTCCCCCCTTCTCATCCTACCCTCTCTTCCTTCCCCACGATTTCTATTGATGAAACTGCTCTTCTCCTCCAAGCTCACCACTTGCTCCTCTGATCCTATCTCCTCCCATCTTCTCTCCTCTATTTCCTCTACAGTTGTCCCCTCCATTTATCATATTCTCAACCTTTCGCTCTCCACTGCTACTGTCCCGGCTGACTTTAAACATGCTGTGGTCACGCCTCTCCTTAAGAAACCCTCACTTGATCCCTCTTGTCCTAATTATCACCCCATCTCTCTCCTTCCTTTCATTTCTAAACTGCTCGAACGTGCGGTTTACCGCCGTTGTCTTGTCTTCCTCTCTTCCCATGCTCTTCTCGATCCCTTACAATCCAGTTTTCGTCCTCTGCACTCTACTGAAACTGCTCTTGTCAAAGTCTCCAGTGACTTGTTCCTGGCTAAATCTAAAGGCCTTTACTCTGTCCTTATCCTCCTTGACCTTTCTGCTGCCTTTGACACTCTTGACCATGATCTTCTCCTTGACACTTTGTCCTCGCTTGGCTTTAGGAGCTCTGTTCTCTCCTGGTTCTCCTCATATCTCTCCCATCGCTCCTTTAGTGTATGTTCTGGTGGCTCCTCCGTTACTCCACTCTCGGTTGGTGTCCCCCAGGGTTCTGTCTTGGGTCCCCTTCTTTTTTCTCTCTATACCCAATCCCCTGCTGCACTTATTTCCTCTCATGGTTTTCAGTTCCATCTCTATGCTGATGACTCCCAAATCTATCTCTCTACTCCTGATCTTTCTTCTGCTTTCCAGTCCCATATCTCTTGCTGTCTCTCTGCCATTGCTGCCTGGATGTTCCATCGTCGCCTGAAATTGAACATAACCAAGACTGAACTTCTCGTTTTTTCTCCTAAAATTTCCCTTTCTCCTTCTTTTTCAGTCTCTGTTGATGGCTCTGTTCTCCAACCTGTTTCATCTGCTCGCAATTTGGGTGTTATTTTTGACTCTTTGCTCTCGTTCTCCTCTCATATCCAACTCATCGCTAAGACCTGTCGCTTCTTTCTCTTCAACATTGGCAAAATCCGCCCCTTTCTCTCTGAGCTCACTACTAAATCCCTCATCCATTCCTTAATCACCTCCCACCTTGATTATTGTAACCTCCTTCTTGCTGGTCTCCCTCAGTCTCATCTCTTCCCTCTTCAGTCTATTCAGCACTCCGCTGCCCATTTGATTTTCCGTCAGCCTAGTTTTGCCCACATCACTCCTCTCTTCAGATCTCTTCACTGGCTCCCTATCCATTTCCGTATTCACTTTAAGCTTCTCCTTCTGACCTATAAGTGCATTCACTCTGTGGCTCCTCAGTACCTTTCTTCTCTCATTTCTCCCTATTTCCCCGCTCGTGTATTCCGTTCTTCTTCCCAGTTGCTTCTTGCTATGCCCTGCTCCTCTATTGCCAACTCCAGATTCCGCTCTTTTCACCTTGCTGCTCCTTACGCTTGGAATAAACTTCCTTTGTCTATACGTCAGGCATCTTCTTTGCCCCTCTTCAAACTCAAGTTAAAAGCTCATCTTTTTGCCTCTGCCTTTGGCTCTTGATTTTGCTGTTCTCCTTCCTTCCCCTCTTTTATTTCACCTTTCTTTCTTCCTCTTACACTTGTTCTTACCTCTTTCCTTTGTCCTGTCTCTCCTGCTCATGTCTCTTTGCCCTTGTTCTTATCTTTTTCTACTCCTTTTCTTGCTTTGTCTTTTTAGATTGTAAGCTCTTTTGAGCAGGGACTGTCTTTTTGTATTTTCATTGTACAGCGCTGCGTGCGCCTGGTAGCGCTTTATAAATGCTTAGTAGTAGTAGTAATGTAAGCAGAAAGCTCCCAAGCCCCAGGCTCCGGCTCTGGCCCAGCCTGGGGGGAGTTTTTTTTGACTCCTTGGGCATAGCCTCTCTCCCCAAGGAGGACAGCAGCCCACAGGGGGACACCTGATTCACTATGCCCACAAGTAGCCAACCATCACTACAGATTCCTGGGCACTCCAAATGGTCAAGAAGGGCTACCGACTCCACATTGCACAGACACCTCCCCCTTTCTTCCTGGGAGAGTCCCCCAGATCTCCCCCCTTCACCAGGATCTTCTACTACATGAACTCACAGGCCTCCTCGAGGACAAGGCAGTGAAACCAATACCCTAAGGGCACTGGTTCCACTCCAGGTACTTCCGCGTGCCAAAAAAGACAGGGGGCATAAGGTTCATCCTGGACCTGCAAAACCTCAACAAGTTCCTGGTGAGGGAGAAGTTCAAGATGCTCTCCCTTGAACATTGCTGCCTTACATCCACAGCAGGGAGACTGGCTATGCTCCTTGGATCTGAAGGATGCATATATCCACATCCTCATTCACCCCAGCCACAGGCAATACCCATGCTTCATGGTGGGGTGAGTCTACTAACAATACAGGATCTACCCTTTGACCTGGCATCCGTCCCAAGGGTCTTCACCAAGTGCCTGGCAGTGGTGGCTGCTTACCTCAGTCTCCAAGGGGAATTAGTCTTTCCCTACCTGGACGACTGGCTCATAAAAGAAAGCACAGCCACCAAGGTGCAGCAGGCTATGGCTCGCACCATTCACATCCTGCAACATTTGGGGTTCATAATAAACTACCCCAAGTCTCATCGCCTCCCGATATAGGGTCTGGAGTTTATAGGGGCAAAACTGGACACAGGCCAGGCAAAGGCCTTCCCTCCCCCTGGACCGTGCCGATCATCTCACAGCAAAAGCCGCAGACGTGCAACACCATCCCTCAATGTCTGCCCGGCTCCTGCTGCGCCTCCTCGGCCATATAGCCTCCACAGTCCGTGTCACCCCGGACGCCCATCTGCATATGAGGATGGCCCAGTGGTGCCTTTGGGATCAGCAGACACAGGCCAATGGTCGACTACAAGATAGAATCCTAGTGACCTGCCAGCTAGCGGATTCTCTGACGTGGTGGCAGGACCTGCAGCACCTCCTGGTGGGGATACCCTTCCAAGCCCCGAAGAGTCCTCATGACAGATGCCTTCCTGCTGGGATGGGGGGCCCGTTGTGAGGAGCTTCACACTCAGGGCAGCTGGTCACAAGCAGAGGGCAACCAAAAAATCAACCTCCTGGAGCTCCTGGCTATATACCTAGCCCTATGAGCTTTTTACCACCATCTGAGCTACCAGCCAGTGCTAATCCAAACAGATAACCAAGTGGTGATGTTCTATGTGAACAAGCAAGAGGGCACATCCTTTGTCGTGAGGCAATGACACACTGCTCCTACGCACTCTGTCAGAGAATGCTCTTATGGACGGTGTACCTACCAGGCCAGGACAATGCCCTGGCAGACAAACTGAGCAGGGTCCTTCACCCACAAGAATGGCAGCTAAATCCCAGAGTAGCCACCTGGCTCTTCCGACTCTAGGGGACCCCACAGGTGGACCTCTTTGCCAGTCCAGACAACTACCAGTTGCCCCGCTTCTACGGGCCGGGTAGCAGCAGATGTGTTTATCATCTCATAGTCAGAAGGCCTCATGTACGCCTTCCCACCCACTCCATTGAATGGTAACACCCTATTCAAGGTCCTGCACGACAGTGTCGCTGACCCTGGTGGCCCCCCGGTGGCCCAGACAGCCATAGTTCCCGTTGCTCCTTTGGTTGTTGGTGGAGGCACCACCCTCCAGGCAGTGCCCCAGGCTCTTGTCTCGGGAAGGTGGCTTTCTCCTGCACCCCAATCTAGCGTCCCTATCGCTGACTGCATGGCTGCTGAAAGGGCAGCCTTAGCCTCCTTCAACCTTTCAGGGGAAGTGGAGGAGATTCTATTGGCCTCCCGTAAGGCTTCCACCAGGAGAGCTTATGCCTTCAAATGGTGCACGTTTTCAGTGTGGTGTGCGGAGCAGAGGATGAACCAGTTCTCCTGCCCGGTGCAGCTGGTGCTGCAGTGCCTTCTCCACCTTTTGCAATCCGGGCTCAAATCTATCTCTGTCAGAGTGCACCTCGGTACCTTGGCAGCACACTGCCACCCTGTTGATGGCAAGCACCTCTAGGCTCAGTCTCTGGTGACCCGCTTTCTGAGGGGGCTCCTGTTGTCAGATCCCCCTCGACTGCCCCCCCCGGTGACAGAGTGGAACCTCAACGTGGTGCTGTCAGAATTCACCCGCCCACCCTTCAAGCCCTTTGCTACCTGCCACCTCAGGTAGCTCTCATAGAAAGTTGTGTTCCTGGTGGCGCTCACCTACACTCGCAGGGTCAGCAAGCTCGAAGCCCTAGTGACAGAGGCACCATACAGCAGGTTCTACAAGAATAGGGTCGTGCTACACGTGCACCCCAAATTCCCGCCCCCACGAAGGTGGTGTCCTCCTTCCACCTCAACCAACAGGTGGTGCTCTCCACATTCTTTCCAAGGCCTCACTCCAGCAGGGTGGAGATCGTCCTTCACACCTTGGACTGTAAGAGAGCCCTGTCCTTCTACATTCAACACACGAGGGGCCACCACAAAGTTTCTCAGCTTTTTGTTTTTTATGACCCCAGTTGGCTAGGAAAGCGGTGACAAAGTGAACGCTGTCCACCTGGGTAGCGGACTGCATCGCCCTCGCCTATGAGCAGGCTGGGCTCACACTGGATGGCCAGGTCATGGCTCACAATGTCAGGGACATAGCGGCCTCTGTGGCAAACCTGCGCTCCCGTCCCTATGTTGGACATATGCTGGGCTGCCCCCTGGTCTTCAGTTCACACCTTTGCAGCTCACTACTGCCTGGAGAGGGCCACGGCCAGGCCGTGCTCTGTAATCTTTTCAGTGTCTAGACAACTCCTACCCTTCGATCCTTCTGTGTTCAGGCTACTGGAGTGTTGGTTCCCATCAGACACATGGGTTCTACTGCAGTCTGTATCTATGAACTCAATTGCTGCTGCTCACGGTTCCCCTTTAGAGCGACCATGATTTTTTCCTTCCGGGTTTTAGGTAGCCTGTAGCTAGGGAAGCCCATGTGTGAGGACTGACTTCCTGCTTGTTCCCAGAGAAAGCATAGTTACTCATCTGTAGCAAGTGTTCTCCAGAGATAGCAAGAATCGTCCTTCACAACCCTCCCTCCTCCCCTTGGAGTTGCTGTATATATATTTTTCTCATCTTCTTTTGTTGGCTAGTTATGCCATCTGACTAAGATGGCATCCTTGGGTGGGAAGGGGACCACGCATGGTGGCATCTCCCAAAAGCTCTCTTTGAAAGCTGGGGAGATGTTTCCGTGAGGGCTCCATCAGTGCCAACATCACCCATATGTGAGGGCTGATTCCTGCTGCCCCTGGAGAACACCTGTTACAGGTGAGTAACTATGCTTTACTCATGACCTTTTCATTTCTAACTCCTTCAATCTTCTAGCTCTTACGAAACATGGATCCTCCCCGGTGACACTTCTTCAGTTGCTGCTCTCTGTCACGGTGGATACCAGTTTTCCCACACTCCTTATACCACTGGCCGTGGTACTGGTGTTGGGTTTCTGCTTTCTCCTTCATGCCAATTCCAACCCCTCTTTCTTTCTCTGTCTCATACCTTTTCCTCCTTTGAAGTCCATTCCATCCACCATTTTAATCCTTTACATCTCCGAATAGCTGCTATTTATAGACCCCTCTGGATAAGTCCATCTCTTCCCTTTCTCACTGATTTTGACTCCTGGCTATCCCTATTTCTAGATTCTTCTTCCCCCTTGCTCCTTCTTGATGATGTCATATTTATGTTAATAACCCCTCTGATCCCTATGCTTCTAAACTCCTTTCCCTTACCTCCTCTTTCAATCTCTATCTTTGCTCTTTCGCTCCCACTCATCAGCATGGTCACTGCCTTAACTTGGTTTTCTTTGCTATGTGTTTACCCTCTACTTTTCGTTCAGTTCTTCCCTTATCTGATCATCATCTCCTAAGTTTCCTCTTCATCACTCCCCACCTCAATCCTGCTCTGTCTCCTCCTACCTTTTTAGAAATCTTCATCCTATCGATCCATTGGCTCTTTCCACTATCGCCTCATCACCTCTCTTTTCCACTTCGTCTTCCAAATCTGTTGATGAGGCTATAGTTTACTACAATACTGCCCTCTCCTCCACTTTAGAATCTCTTGCGTCACCCATCCAACGTTCCATATGACATACTACACCCCAGCCCTGGTGGTTCTCAACTACTCACTATTTCCGTTCCTGTGCAAGCTCAGCTGAGCACACTTGGCTTAATTCTCACTCCCTTTCTGACTTTCTTCACTTCAAATTCATGCTCTCTTCTTTCCAGTCAGCCTTAGCTCTTACCAAGTAAAACTACTATATCCACCTGACTAATTCTCTTGCCTCTGACTCCGCTGTCAACTCTTAACTCTCCTCAAGACGCCTCCCCCTCCGATCCCCCTTTTCTCTCTGCACAAACGGTAGCTGACCTTTTCTATTACAAAATCCACAAGATTACTCTCTAGTTCCCCACTAGAACAACTTCTTTCCCACTTTAATACCAACTTTTCCCGTCAATCTTTATTACCTTTTCTTCCTTTCCCATGATCTCTGAAGATGAAACTTATCTTCTTTCCTCCTCTAAAAAACGTACTACCTGCTCATCTGATCCTATCTGCACCCATCTCCTTAAATCCATTTCCTCTGCATCCTTCTCAAATCCATTTCTTCTCCATCTCACATATTTTCACCCTCTCGCTCTCCACTGCTACCGTCCCTGCAGCCTTAAAGCATGCTGTGGTCATGCCCCTACTCAAGAAACCCTCTCTTAATCCTAGCTCTCCTTCAAATTATCACCCTATCTCACTTCTTCCCTTTGTTTCCAAACTTCTTGAGCACGCAGTCCTCCATTGCTGTCTTGAATATCTTTCCTCTCAAGCCTTTCTGGATCCTTTTCAATCTGGCTTTCACCCCTTACATTCTACTAAAATGGTATTGCTAAAGTCTCCAGTGACTTGATCCTGGTAAAATCTAAGGGCCTCTACTCAATCCTTACAATCCTTATCTTTCTTGACATTTCCGCTGCTTTTGATACTGTTGACCACCATATTCTCTTTGAAACATTATCCTCTCTATTTTAGGGGCTCTGTCCTGTCCTGGTTCTCTTCTTATCTCTCCAATTGCTCATTCAGTGTCTGTTCTAGGTGTCATAGTAACATAGTATATGATAGCAGATAAAGACCAGAATGGTCCATCTAGTCTGCCCAGCAAGGCAGCAAGAGTAGGTGTACCTGCCGCTCCATGCACGTCACTCCCCTCCATGCCTTTGTTTAGGGGTGTGCCCACCGCTTCGTGTAGGTCACACCTATTTGTTGAGATATAAGAGATAGTTATGTTTATTTTGATTTTATCCTATTGCTATAAAGGAATCCACTGTGTCTGTCCCATGCCATGTTGAATTCTGTCACTGTCATTCCAAGCATCCATCACCATTTCAGTGAAAAAGTATTTCCTGACATTGTCTTTCAGTTTACCCCCTTCAGCTTCATGTTATGCCCTCTAGTTTTACAGCTTCCCCATCTTTGGAAGAGGTTTGTTTGTTCATTAATACTCTAAGTATTTAAAGGTCTGAATCGTATCTCCCCTGTCTCTCCTCTCCTCCAGTGTACATATTTAGGTCTTCAAGTCTCCTCTCATAAGTCTTGACACAGGCTCCAAATCATTTTGGTCTTCTGAACCTTTTCCAGTCTTTTTGTATCCTTTGTGAGATATGGTCTCCAAAACTGAACACAATATTCCAAGTGAGGCCTCAGCAGCGACTTGTACAGTAGCATTAGTACCTCTTCCTTTCTGCTGGTAATTCCTCTTTGTATGCAACCCAGCATCCTTCTGGTTTTTGCCACCACCTTGTCACACTGTTTTGCCACCTTGAGATGCTCAGAAACAAATCACTCTGAGGTCCTTCTCTTGGCCTGTGCACACCAACCTCTCGCCCCCTATCGCGTACAATTCCCTTGGATTTCTGCTTCCCAAGTACATGTATTTCTTCATATTAAATCTTAACTGCCAAGCTTTAGACCATTCTTCCAGCTTTTGTAGATCTTTCCTCATCTTCTCCACTCCCTCAGGGGAGTCCACTCTGTTGCAAATTTTCGTGTCATCTGCAAAAAGACAGACTTTTCCATTCAGTCCTTCAGCAATATCACTCACAAATACATTGAACAGTACTGGTCTCAGGATCGAACCATGGGGTACACCGCTAATCACCTTCCTTTCATTTGAGCGAGTTCCATTTACCATCACATTCTGTCGTCTGTCAGTCAAACAATTTCTGATCCAGTTCACCACTTTGGGACCCATCTCCAAGCTGTTGAGTTTATTGATAAGCCTCCTATGAGGAACAGTATCAAAGGTTTTGCTGAAATCCAAGTAAATGACATCCATCACATGCCCTTGTGATCTAGTTCTCTGGTCACCCAGTCAAAGAACTCAGATTTGTTTGGCAAGATCGTCCTTTGGTAAAACCATGTTGCCTCGGATCATGCAACCTGTTGGTTTCGAGAAAATCCACTATTCTCTCTTTCAGATGCGCCTCCATTACTTTTCTCGCCACAGAGGTAAGGCTTACTGGCCTGTAGTTTGTCACTTCTTCCCTATTACTACTTTTTTGAAGAGGTACCACATCAGCCCTTCACCAGTCCTGTAGAACGTCTGTCTCCATGGATCTATTAAAAACTTATTTTAATGGCCCTGCATGAACCTCTCTGAGCTCTTTCAGTATCCTGGGATGTATCTGATCCGGTCCCATGGCCTTGTCCACTTTCAGTTTTGCAAGTTGTTCTATCACGTCATCTTCTGTGAATGATGTGGTATCTACTCCATTCCCATTTGTATATCTGTCAATCACAAGTGGTCCTTCTCCAGGATTTTCTTTAGTAAAAACAGAACAGAAATATTTGTTTAGCATTTTCGCTTATTCAATGTCACTTTCGACAAATCCGTTCCCAGCACTTTTGAGTCCCGCAATTCCACCTCTGATTTTCCTCCTCTCCTGAATATACCTGAAGAAAGTTTTGTCACCCCATTTCACATCTTTAGCCATCTTTTCTTCTGCCTTTGATTTTCCTATTCTTATTTCTCTTTTTGTCTCTTTTAGTTTAATCCTGTATTCTTTTCTGTGTTCCTCTGTTTGTGAAATTCTGAATTTTGTGAAAGCTGTGTTTTTTGCCTTTATTTGTGCAGCCACTTTTTTGGAGAACCAAATAGGTTTCCATTTCCTCTTGTTTTTATTTACTTTCCTTACATATGTATCTGTTGCCCCTTTTATTGCCTCCTTTAGTTTAGCCCATTGCAATTCCACTTCCCTTATCCCCTTCTTACCCTACCAACTCTTCCTTCAGGTACTTGGCCATTTTACTGAAGTCAGTGTTTTTGAAGTCTAGGACTTTGAGCTTGCTGTGACTGGACTCAATCTTGGCTTTTATCTCAAACCACACCATGTGATGATCACTGCTACTCACATTGGCACCCACCCAGATATTCAACATGCTATCTCCATTGGTGAGCACTAAATCCAGCATTGAGCTTTCCCTGGTTGGTTCCATTACCATTTGTCTAAGTAATGTGTCTTGGAAGGCATCCACATGTTTTTTTCTTCTTTCCAGATTTGCAGAAGGAATAATCCAGTCCACATTGGATAGATTAAAGTTTCCCAATATGATCACTTCCCCCTTCATGGCTATCTTTGCAATATCAAAAATCAATTCGCGGGGAGACCAGAGAGGACAGCCTTCCAGTCCGGAAGTGACCGGTTCCTGCTCCGGCAGCCCCGACGTCAGCGGGGGCCTCTTCATAAGCTCCGCAAGGTGAGGCGCTAGTCGGGGGCTGCGACCTAAGGGGCGAGATACAAGGGGCGTGTCTGGCCCCTTGGGACCCCCTTGGAGCACCGCAGGAGATCGCAGTACGTGGTATCTGTTGAAATGAGGAAGAGAAAAAAGAAAATAACACCAGCGGAGTCTGCAGAAACAACGGTAGGCCCTATGGATAAGCACGTTAAGCCCTTGGTGGGAGCTGATGCCTCGTTAGACCCTGACTTTTTAGTTTTGCGCTCGTCCGTTGCGTCTTTGAGCTCTCCAGACCATTCTCTTCCCTCCCCACCGACGTACATCTCACCGCCTCTAACCGGTTCTGTGGGGCAGTTTCAACAGAGTACTCCAGCTGATACCAGTGGGAAATTGGAAAGTGTTGTTTGGACATCTCCTCCTGGTGTGGCTATTGAGCCACCTGAACAGGTGACTCTGGGTGACATCTGGAAAGTGGTGACTCGAATTGAACACTTAGTTCCCACAGTTAATCAGCTTTGTAGTTTTTCCTTACAGGTTACTACAAGGCTGTGTGAGTTAGAAGGGCGGTTGGGGGATATGACCACTCAATTATCTAGCTGTGAAAATCAATGCTCTACCTTCAAAAAGCTGTTAGTTCATCTAGTATTAATGATAGTTTAATTATCCATCATCGGCTGGAAATGTATGATAATATGCTTCGTGCTAAGAATATTCGACTGTTAAATTTTCCTTGTTGTCGTCTTCTATCTGCTGAGATATTGCTTCGTAAGTATTTTAGGGAAGTTTTGGGCTTGGCTTCGGCTGATTCCATAGCTATCTCTAAAATATATTACTTGACTGGTCAAGGGCTGTTTGTGGGTCCTCCAGGGGATTTTGATGTAGTTCAGGCCCGTGATGGACTTGATCTTACTCAATTCTTGGAGGACTCACAGGACAATATTGCTTCTCGTGCTATTTTGATTGTAGGCTTTGTCTCTGATCAGGATAAGATGTTAGTTTTTCGTAGTTACTTTAAAAATAAGTCTGCTTTATTTTGTGGTGCTGGGGTGCAAATTTTTCCTGATGTTTGTCGGGCCACACAAACTAAGCGGAAGGCTTTTTTAGCCCTAAAACCTAGGGTGTTGGCCCTACCTGCTACTTTTTTTCTTAGATATCCGTGCAAGTGTCTGGTTACCTATCAGGGTTCTAAATTTGTTTTTCTAGATCCAGTTCAGTTGGGCAGTTTTTTGAATGGTAAAGAGGGCCAAGGCAATTGATTGGTCTAGGGTAGGGAACTTGTTAATTGCTGTCTCGTATTTAGAGCTATTGCTCTTGCTAGTTCCTTTAGATTTATTACTTTAGTAATGTCTCCCCATTTATTGTGGGCTAGGGATAGAGTGTTTGCTGGATAATCTAGTTATGGTATATTTTTATGTAACAACTTTAGTGTTGTGTGATTTTGTAAATGCTCTTGATTTTCTTTGCACTTGCTTTTTGTAAGTTGTTGAAAATATTATAAATAAACAAAAACAAAAAAACAAAAAAAAAATCAATTCGCTATATATTTCTTCGGTTTGAGTTGGAGACCTGTAGTATGGATGCCATCTTCTCTTTCCAACAAACGCTGCTTCTTTTTCCCACATTCCCTGCATTTCAGTAGCTTTAATATTGCTTTTGACATATAGGGCTACTCCTCCTCTCTATTTCTTCTAAATAGATTTTAGCCAGCTATGGCTATATCCCATTCATGCGACTTGTTAAACCATGTTTCTGTTATGACCACAATGTCCAAATCCATTTCCACCATTAGGGCTTCCAGGTCAGGAACTTTGTTGGCTAGTCTTTGAGCATTTGTGCTCAATGCTTTCCAGCATTTGTTGACTGGCTTGCCTGTGTTTTGCATGGATTTTGTTCTATACGCCTCTTCCCACTTGCCATTGATGCGTGGTTTAAAAGTATGGCTGTTTCCAATGCTTTTGCTGGGAGTGACATCCTGAACTTGTCCTTCTCCATCCATCACCCCCTTTCTCTAGTTTAAATGCCTAGCCACATACTGCCTGAATTTTTCACTTAGGATGATTTTCCCTGTGACGGAGAGATGTAGTCCATCAGCACAGTATAGCCTCTTGTTGATCCATCTATTTCCCCAGTTGCCTATATATCTAAATCCTTCTTGTTTGCACCAGGTTTGGAGCCATGTATTAAAGTTGTTTGTGATGCAGCCTTTCTGCCCCCTTACCAAGAACTTTTGAGAACGCTATAGTGTTAACAATGGGCTTGAGCTTTTCTCCCAGAGACTGGAAGTCCCTTTGAACTGCAGAGGCACAGTTTCTAGCCAGGTCATTTGTATCTAAGTGGATGACAACATCAATTTTGGAGTGCTCACTTTCTGCACTAACTATACCAACAATTTGGTTTGTACTCCTGCTAGCTGAAGAGCCTGGGAGGGAGGGCCGGCCCGTCCATTGAGCGAGAATGTTTTTTGCACAGGGCCCCGCGTTTCAGGGGGCCCCGCGCAAAAAACATTCTGATCTAAAAGTAAAATTTAAAAAAAAAAAAAAAGCTGTCTGCTGCCGCTGCCGGGGCCGCCGCGGCAGAATCAAGTGTGCCGCGGGGCCCCCCTGCCCAGCAGAGCCTGCCCTCCCCTGTATCACCTCTCTCTTTACAGCTGCAGTCACACGCGCAGGCTTTCAGAGCGCGAGGGGAGAGTTTCTCCCTCGCTGCTCTGTTAAGCCCGCTGGGGCTGTGGGGAAGTCCCCATCCGCCCCCGGGGGCATACCTGAGCCGCGAATGGTAAACTAGTTCCTTCGCGCTCTGAAAGCCGGCGCATGTGACTGCAGCTGCAAAGAGAGAGGTGATACAGGGGAGGGCAGGCTCTGCTGGGCAGGGGGGGCCCCGCGGCACACTCGATTCTGCTGCCGCGGCCCCGGCAGCGGCAGCAGACATCTTTTTAAAAAAAAAATTTTCCCTGGGCTGGTCTGGGGGGGGGGGGGGGGTTTGGTGTGGTGATGGGCTATGGGGGAGCAAAGTCTGTATATGGGCTGATGGGATTAGGACTGGAAGTGGGTTGATGGGGGGTTAGGACTGGTAATGGGCTATGGGGGGGCTTAAACTAAAAATTGGGTGATGGGGGATTAGGACTGGAAATGGGCTGGTGGAATTAGGACTGGGAGTGGGCTATGGGGGGCTAGGACTGGAAATGGGCTGGGGGGGTTGCTAGGACTGGAAATGGGCTGGGGGGATTAAGACTGGAGGTGGGCTGATGGGGTTAGGACTGGTAATGGGCTGTGGGCTGTTGGGGGGGTTAAGACTGGTAATGGGCTATGGGGGGGCTAGGACTGGAAATGGGCTGATGGGGGGGTTAGGACTGGTAATGGGCTGTGGGCTGATGGGGGGTTAGTACTGGTAATGGGCTATGGGGGGGGTTAGGACTGATAATGGGCTATGGGGGGCTAGGACAGAAAATGGGCTGATGGGGAGGGGTTAGGACTTGAGGTGGGCTGATGGGGTTAGGACTGGTAATGGGCTGTGGGCTGTTGGGGGGGTAAGAACTGGTAATGGGCTATGGGGGGGGGGTTAAGACTGGTAATGGGCTGTTGGCTGATGGGGCTGTCTGGTAATGGGCTATGGGGGGGTTAGGACTGATAGAAACATAGAAACATGATGACAGAAAAAGACCACAAGGCCCATCTAGTCTGTCCTTCCATAACAACTACAACAGTCCACTTTTTACCTTTAGAGATCCTCTGTGTTGGTCCCATGCTTTTTTGAATTCAGTTACTGTCCTCATCTCTACCACCTCCACTGGGAGACTATTCCACGGATCCACTACTCTTTCTGTAAAGAAATATTTCCGCATATCACTCCTGAATCTATCTCCCTTCACCCTCATCCCATGTCCCCTCATAGCAGAACTTGCTTTCAATTGAAAGAGGCTCTCTCCCTGAACATTTATGCCACGGAGGTATTTAAACATCTCAATCATATCACCTCTATCCCGCCTTTCCTCTAAGGTGTACATAATTAAGATCCTTAAGTCTGTCCTCATATGCTTTATAATGAAGCCCATTAATCATTTTAGTAGCAACCCTCTGCACTGACTCCATCCTGTTCACATCCTTTTGAAGGTGCGGTCTCCAGAATTGCACACCATATTCCAAATGAGGTCGCACCAAAGACTTATACAGAGGCATTATCACCTCCTTTTTTCTGCTAGCCATTCCTCTCCGTATGCACCCAAGCATCCTTCTAGCTTTTGCCGTCGCCTTTTCTACCTGTTTAGTTACTTTAAGATCATCAGACACAACCACGCCTAGGTCCCGCTCTTCTTTAGTGGACAAAAGTACTTCACCTCCTATACTGTATTGCTCCCTTGGATTGCTGCAGCCCAAATGCATGACCTTACATTTTTTAACATTAAATCCCAGCTGCCAAATTCTAGACCATTCTTCAAGCTTAGCTAGATCCCTCCTCATGTTATCTACACCTTCCTGGGTGTCTACTCTATTGCAGATTTTGGTATCATCCGCAAAGAGGCAAATCTTACCCGACAGCCCTTCCGCTATATCACTAACAAAGATGTTAAAAAGAATCGGACCAAGGACAGATCCCTGGGGCACACCACTGGTAACATCCTTCTCCTCAGAGTGAGCTCCATTTACTTGTACTCTTTGTCGCCTCCCACCCAACCAATTTCTAACCCAAGCAGTAACTTTAGGGTCCATCCCTAGGGTGCTCAGTTTGTTTATAAGTCGCCTGTGAGGAACAGTGTCGAAGGCTTTACTGAAATCTAAATACACCACATCTAGAGCTCTCCCTCGGTCCAACTCCCTGGTCACCCAGTCAAAGAAATCAATCAGATTTGTCTGACAAGACCTGCCTCTGGTGAATCCATGCTGCCTCGGATCCTGTAATCCGCCGGACTCCAGAAACCTCACTATTTTCACTTTCAGCAGCGTTTTCAATAATTTACTCACCACCGAAGTTAAACTAACCGGCCTGTAGTTTTCAACCACATCCTTACTTCCGCTTTTGTGTAAAGGCACCACATGAGCCTCTCTCCAGTCCTTTGGCACCACTCCCGACTCCAACGAGGCATTGAAAAGGTCAGTCAGTGGAGTTGCTAGAACGTCCCCAAGTTCCCTCAGTATTTTAGGGTGTATCCCATCCGGTCCCATCGCTTTGTCTACTTTAAGTTGAGCTAGTTTCTCACGAACACAGTCTTCTGAAAATTGTTCAAGATGTCCCTCGCTTCTGTTCTTATTTGTGGGTGTTTTCTGAGGTCTTGCTCCTGGTTCTTCATCTGTGAACACAGAACAAAAATATTTGTTAAGCAATTCCGCTTTATCCTTATCTGCTTCTACATATTCCCCCCCTGCACCCTTGAGTCTGACAATACCACTTTTGCCCTTCCTTTTCTCACTAATATATCTGAAAAATGTCTTATCCCCCCATTTTATTGCATTGCTATTTCCTCCTTTTGAATCTTTGCCTTCTTGACTACTTTGCTAGCTTCTCTAAGTTTTTCCAAATACAGATGCCTGTCTTCCTCTCTCTGTGATCTCTTGTATTTCATGAAGGCCTCCCTCTTTTTCTTCACCTTTTCAGCTACTTCCTTCGAAAACCATAGCGGTCTCCTGTTCCTTTTGCCTTTATTTACCATTTTAACAAAAAGGTTGGTTGCCTTTAAAATACCCCCTTTCAGTTTTGCCCACTGTTTTTCTACATCCCCCAGCTGTTCCCATCCCACTAACGACTCCCTGAGGTATTGGCCCATCTTTGCAAAGTTAGTCTTCCTAAAGTCTAAGATCTTCACCTTGGAATGGATTCTAACAGCCCTAGTCCTAATACTGAACCACACCATCTGGTGATAATGGGCTATGGGGGTCTAGGACAGGAAATGGGCTGATGGGGAGGGGTTAGGACTTGAGGTGGGCTGATGGGGTTAGGACTGGTAATGGGCTGTGGGCCGATGGGGGGGTTAGGACTGGCAATGGGCTATGGGGGGCTGACTGGAAATGGGTTGATGGGGGTTAGGACTGGAAGTGGGCTGATGGGGGGGTTAGGACTGGTAATGGGTTATAGGGGGGGCTTAAACTGAAAATGGGGTGATGGGGGGTTAGGACTGGAAGTGGGTTGATGGGGGGGCTAGGACTAGTATTGGGTTGGGGGGTTGCTAGGACTGGAAATGGGCTGATGGGCTAGGACTGGAAATGGGCTGATGCAGGGACTAGAAGGGAATGGATGCTGGGTGAGGCTGGAACTAGAAGGGAGCTGATGTTGGGGGAGGATTAGAATGGGATGGGGCTGGGAGAGTAAAATGGAGAGGGGAAAAATATTTTGTGTGGGAGGGATAAAAAAATCTACAATTGGTCAGGTAGTGGGAGAGTAAGTGGGGATTGAGGATAGAGGGGTAAAATTTGAGTGGATGAAATAGGAATGAGGAAAGAGCAAAAGGAGAAAGATTAGTATGTTAAAGCAGATGTAGAGAGAGAATGGAAAAAAACTAGAAGAAAGGACAAATGGACAGCAGACAATGGAGAGTTAGCAGAAGACACGAAGAAACCAGAAGAAAGTGGCTGGAGCAATTGCAGCTGAAAAAAAATGCACAAAAGGTAGAAAAATATCTCTTTATTTTGAATTTATTAATTGGAATATGTCAGCTCTGGTAAATGTGCATCATTAACATCTGCGCCTTGTTTAGTACAAGAGCAAATTAATGTATAGTTTTATTTCTACAGTGTTATACATTCCAAGTTTGGCTTTTGGGATTCCCAGTTTAATTATTGTCTTCCTGTTTCTAAATTGTGATTCCTTGTTTGGTGATGGTCTATGTTCTGCATGTGTAACTGAGCTGAGGTATTCTGTTTATGTAATTCCTATTTGACAATGCCACTTGTTCTCTTTCCCCAGTAGGTCATGTATTGTTGTTCTCTGAAATGTATTGGTTTAATATTTGCATGTTTCCTTTTGATAGGTAGGGTATGGTGCTTTGTGAGTCCTGGTAGTGCTGTTAGGATACGGCGGGTTTGCTATGGGTTCTAAATGGGCAGTGTTTGTAGTAGTTCCTAATGTGTCTGGTGGTTGGCACTGGATTATAGTAATGTAGAAATCTTTTAGTCTTTCTTTATCCATACACTCATTAAGAGGCATGTTTACTAAAAGTTAGTGTATGGTAACATTATGCAAATATTTATGCAAATGAGGCCCCTTATGCAAATGAGGGCCCGCACCAAGTCTCCGCACATGGCCCCGCACCCCCCTTGGGCCGCCCCTGCTGGGAGGCATTTGACCATCTTCTCTCCCCTTTGAACTTTGTTCCCAAGTTGGTGCCTCTGATGATGGAATCTCCAAATAGTAGTAGTTTTCTGTTGTGTGATTTTTTCTTCATATTTGGTGCATTATCAGTAGACTGGGCATTGACTCTCTCATTTAAAGGCACTTCAGTTTCCATGGATTCGGCACCCTCATTATCCAAGGCAGAGAAGGCATTATGCAAGGATATCTCTTGAAGTATAGGGTGTCTCTGCGTTCCAGGTTGCATCCTACCAGAGCTCACAGTGATACATTTGTGCCTGGGCTGTTTGATAATTTGTGGGAGCGGAGGTGGATTTTGTTCAGTTTGTACCCTAGAAGAGGTGTTTTTAATTGCAGCTAATTCTTCCCTTAGTAGAGTCAATTCTTTATGCATAACAGCTTACTTGAGACATATAGGGCAAGCTCTTAGGTTCCAAATGATTCTTCTCAGAATGAAAGCACCACAGTTATTGCACTGAATACACGACATGCTGATTAAGCGTAAAATCTGAAAGCTTAGCTGTGTGTAGCCTCTTGAAGCTGTGATGACCAGAGTTGATCAGGTACTTGTGGACAGGCTGTAGAGTTGATTCAATTAGCCACAACCTGTGAAACAGGCTTGTAACAATGAAAACTGAAATCTTACTTCTATGTATCGGCCTACTATACAAAAGTCCCTGTAACCTTAAAATGTATATCTTTGCTGCAAAATTAAGTAGGGGACTTAGGTATAAGACCAGGTCTCTGCAAATCTAAAAGCAAATGTGTACTTCTATTCCAAATAGCTAAATCACAAGTGTCCCTTGCCAGTAGACCTCACATGAACAGAGGGTACACTCAGATATCCGATTTAAAGGCTATGCAAGGAATGTAGGCAGTCAGAGTATTCCTAAAAACGTATATCCAACAGTTAAAATTTATATTAAAAAAACGCAGGCAATTGTAAAGTCTGAAAGCTTAGCTCGTGTAGTCTCTTGAAGCTGTGTCCCTCCTCTACTTCTATTCCACTCTCAGTAGGTATTCCCCAAGGGTCTGTTCTAGGTTCTCTCCTTTCTCGCTCTACACCCTTGGTCCTCATCTCCTCATGTGGATTTCAGTATCACTTTTATGCTGATCTTTCTACACATGATATTTCTCTGCAACTGCAGGCCTGTATCTCTGCCTGTTTCTATGACATCGTTACCTGGATGTCTCACCCCCTGTTGAAACTAAACATGAACAAAACCAAACGTCTTATCTTTCTTCTTAAACCTTCCTCTCCCCTTCCTCCTTTCTCTATCTCGGTTGATAACACTCTTCTACTTCCTGTTTCCTCAGCCTTGGTGTCATTTTTGATTCCTCTCTTTCCTTCTCCTCACATATCCAACAGATAGTTATAGAGAAAGAAACAACAGGTTTTAGCTAACAAAATTCACCCCTTCCTCTCTGAACATACTACTAAAACACTTGTCCACTCTCTAATTATTTTCCATCTCTACTATTGTAACCTCCTTCTTGTCTCCCTCTGAGTCACCTCTCTTCTCCTAGGACATGCAGGATGAAGTCATCCACACCAGGTGACGTCATCCGACGGCGCCGAGGACGGAAGTACTCTCTCTCTAGCCCAGAAGGCGTTTCCCTTCTGGGCATGTGCCCCTTGGCCCTACCCCTAGGTCCGCCCCTAGCCAGCCACTTTTTACCTCTTCCGCCTTGCCAGCAAGACAGATACTTCTTCTCTCCAACAAATTCAAACTAACTTCACCAAGACTTCACATCAAGGCCTCAAAATGCTTAAACCAGGGTTCACAAAATGCCCAGACTGTGCTAGGAAAATGAACTCCACTGACCTGCATGATCGGTGCCTCTGGTGCCTGGGTATCTCCCACAAGGTCGAGGATTGTGCTCACTGTGCCAGGATGTTCCCCACAAGCAAGGAAAATCCGGAAAAATGCTCTGAAAGACCTTTTTCCAGCTCCCCCGGCTGTGCCTTCCTGCTCCGGAGCTTCTGTCGACGTTTTAAACCCCGAGACTCCCGGCAGCGTGGTGAATCCCGTGTCTCCTCCGACGACGTTGTTGCCTCTTCAAATGCCTCTAGCGGCTCCGGGTGTGCCCTCCAGGGCCTCCACCCACAGCCACTTGGTCCCGAACACCGGCTCCCCTTCCAATGGACCCTCTCTACCTCCAGCAGCCCTGCTCCTGACCGGCCACAAGGCTTCCATGGCAGCGGCCATCTTTGATGTCAGTGCCCGAGGCTCCTCCTCCCACAGCGCCATTGGCCGGCGCCGAAATAAGCATCACAGGGAAAGGAGGAGCCGCTCGCACCGACACACCCACCACAGACGATTGCGCTCGTCGCGGAGGCAGCGCCACGACCCATGCCAATGCTCTGGACACGGGCACAGCCGGCACAGACGCAGAAGAAGCAGGAGCAGCAGCAGCAACAGCTACGGATATAGCAGTGACCGCTACAGCTTGGACCACAGACGTCAAGGTTCATCGCCGACCGGCTGGAGCAGCCCCCACAGCCACATGGAGCACTTCCCAGCTGACGGCAGCCATCCTGACACCAACAGCAGGTACGCCCCCAGTCTCCAGCGCGACCTTTCACCTCCCCTTGCCCTGGCTCCATGCCTGGGCTCCCTGGCACCACCCGAAGAGTTTTTGATGGCTATCAAGCCCCTAGCTGCAACTGAGCCTGCCACTGAGCCTGCCAGCTCTGGTCCCGGGCTCCCCGAAGTGCTCGAACCACGCGCGCATTTCTTCTAATTTTTAACTGACATGTTTACACAATGGACCTCTGTAGGAGCCCCATGCTATTCCAGCACTCAGCCCCTTCCCCCAGCACTACTAAAGGCTCCGTCCTCTGCACCCCTCAACGCTACTAAAGGGAATGCGGCTCCAGAATCCACAGGGGACATGCCCTCCCCCACAGTCCTTGAGACATCTGCCCCACAGGCAGACACCCCGGCGGATGTCCCGCCCAGCAACCCCGAGGACTTAACCTACCCCAAGTTCCTCAAGAAAGTTGCCACTGCCCTCAACCTCTCCAACACCTGCGACACGTCCAACCAGCGCCTGGAGACTCAGGTGGCAAGGAAGTTCCTGGAAGCACCTTGACCTTCAGCACTGATACCGGTACATCCCCTACTGAAGGAAAACCTCCTCTCCTTATGGCAGAACCCCACCTCAGGGGCCCCCATCTCAAGAAAGCTGGACACCAAGTACCAAGTCCAAGCTTCTCCAGGTTTCAACAAAGCACAGCTTCCCCACAACTCCAGAGTGGAGGAGTAGCCTAGTGGTTGGGGCAAGGTACTTCAGACCGGAAGGTCGGGGGTTCAAATCCCACTAGAGGACAGCAACCTTGGGCCGGAAGGACTGGGTTTTCTAGTCCCACAGGTGCTCCTTGTGGTCTTGGGCAAGCCACTTAACCCTCCATAGCCCATGTTCCCTGTAAAATAGTTATCTCCAAGTTATAATGCCCTGTTCAATGTAATTTCAGTTTGTTCAATGTAAACCGCACTGATGCAGAATAGCGCGGTATATAAGAGAATGTAAATAAATAAATAAAATAAATAGTGGTGGAGTCTGCGCTCAAGCGTTCTAAGTCCAACCGGACGCACACCAACGACCCCCCTGGTAAGGACCTCAAACTCCTCGATGACATAGGCAGAAAGACTTTCCGAGGGGTAATGCTCTGCTCCAGAATCTCTGCCCACCAGTTGCAACAGGCCCTATACCAGGACACCCTGGTGGAACAACTCAAAGCGGCCCTTACTTCCTCCAGTCCGGAGACACAGATGGCCACCTCTGCCACCATTACAGACTTACAGGAGTGCATAAAGTACCAAGTCCGGGATTGCTTTGACACTTTTGATGCAGCGGCTCGCACTGTGGCCACCTCCATCTCCGCTCGCCGCCTAGCCTGGCTCAGAGCATCAGGACTGCTAGAGGACACCCACGACCGCATCACGGATGCCCCCTGCACCGGGGATACCTTGTTCGGTGAAAAAGTCAACGACACCGTCAATGCCTTGAAAGGCCATTGCACGACACTGCAGACCCTCGCAGACGAAGGCCTAGAATGGCCTCACCGCAAGAGCTCCTACCAGCATAAGCCCTTCTCTTTTTCCTCATCCAAGCGTCAATACGGAACCTACCAAAAATGGCAACAACCGCGCTATAAACAGCAACCACAGCCTTCACATTCATCCTACAGGCAAAAGCCCCACCAACGTGAAAGGAAGCAGCAAAAAGCCTCACAGCCAGCACCCGGGAGGAACAACCAAGCCTTTTGACAGGAGGTCTGGGCCCAACCCCCCTACGGGGGGTCACTTGGCCATGTTCTTACTGGTCTGGAAATCCATTACTACGGACAGATGGGTCCTGGCAATCATCTCGGATGGATATCGAATAAAGTTTATTTCGCCCCCACTACAACGGGGGATCCCACGCTGCAAGGAGTCCTCCTCCTCCTTAGAGACGGAGATCCTGTCCCTCCTGGCCTCCAATACCATCAAACCCGTCCCAGAGGCGGAAATAAACACTGGCTTCTACTCCAGGTACTTCCTGGTCCCCAAGAAACTTGGCGGCATGCAACCCATCCTCGACCTCCGCAAGCTCAACTTATTCATCGCCAAGGAGAAATTCAGGATGCACTCCCTCGGATCCATTCTACATCAACAAACAGGGAGGCACGGGTTCATGGACACTTTGCAGAGAAGCCCTTCGGATCTGGGCCTTTGCAATTTCACATCGCTGCACCCTCTGGGCCTCCTACATCCTCGGTCTACAGAACGAGCTAGCGGACAGACTCAGCTGGCAGCTCAACCCGCACGAGTGGTCCCTCAAACCTCAAGTGGCCCACTCTCTCTTACAGGACTGGGGTCAACCGGCAGTCGACCTCTTCTCCACAGAAGGGAATACAAAATGCAAAATCTTCTGCTCGAAACGCCCCTCTGCTCGGAGCCACGCAGCAGATGCATTCGACGTGTCATGGGGGAGTGCTCTCTAGTATACGCCTTTCCCCCCATCCCGCTGATTTCCATGACCATCCAACGCATCATCTCCGACAAAGCGCAGGCCATCCTGGTAGCGCCGCACTGGCCTTGCCAGGGGTGGTTCTCTCTTCTACACCGACTGGCAGTGTGCCCTCTGACCCGGCTTCCCCTGGTGCCGGACCTGCTCTTACAGGACGACGGGAATACCTTCCACCCCAACCTATGAACACTTGCCTTAACAGCCTGGAAGCTGAGCGGCTAGCATTGTCCCCTTTCCACCTCCCATATGAGGTCGAACAAGTGGTCCTCGCAGCCTGCCGCCCCTCGACCAGAAAATCCTACAGCCTCAAATGGTGGTGCTTCACTGTCTGGTGCTCCTCTCAAGGGCTGGATCCTTTCTCCTGCCCCATACCGCCTCTCCTGCAGTACCTGACTTCCTTATCTTAACAGGGCCTGCAGACGCGGTCCATCCGAGTACACCTAGCTGCCATCGCGGCCTTCCATGAACGCCCTGAGGACAGCTCCATTGCACAACTGCCCATCGTCACGCGCTTTATGAAGGGCCTCACCAACCTTCACCCTCCAATCAGGAAACCTGTACCGCACTGGGATCTCAACACAGTCCTCAACCACCTCACCCTACCTCCCTTTGAACCCATGCAGTCAGCTGATATCAAGTTCATCTCCTGGAAGACCTTAGGAAAATCATGTTTATTGATTTTACACACGGCCAACACCAATGCTTATACACTCCAACACAATATTAATATAGGAAACATAACACCGAAATAACATTAATCCTCATACAGGTAAACCAAGCACTACTGATCCTATAGCTGAACTAACTAATACAGACACTGTGCTGGCTAGTAGATAGAAACACCACAAACCAGAACCCCCCTTTTCCCCACTACCCACTCCCCCTTCCCCCCTCCCCACCCCTCCCCTTCACACTGATCAAACTTATACAGTCCTAGGGATTCTGGGAGGTCCCACAGGTCAGAGCAGCGAGCCAACCCCACTGACGGGTCCCCACACCTTCAGATATTGATCCCATTCATGCCCCCCTAACAACTTAGCTGAGCGCCTCTCCATCTCCATCAACTCTACCATTGCCCGCTCCCATTCTCCCACTGCGGGCGCTGTGTCCTTCAGCCAATGCCTAAGTAGAACTTGTTTCACCACTACAAAGCCTTTGGTGCAGAGTTTACGCGCTGCGCCACTAAGCGGTATCTCCCGCTCATAGGAGTCAAACAGACACCATTCTGGGTTCATCTCCAGGTCCTCCTGTAGCCACTTCCCCAATTTTCTCCCGACATCCCGCCAAAGTCCCTGAATATGGATACAAGCCCAAAACCGATGTGCCAGGCCCCCCCTTTTCCACCTTGCAGAGACTACACACATCTGTCATTGCCAATACCACTTTGGCTGCCCATATATTATGCACATATGCCCGCCAGAGGAATTTGTATTGGATTTCCTGTAACTGCACCGCCTTAGAGATCCTTTTAATAGCGGCAAGCGCTCCCCGCAAGCGCTCCTCCGTACCTTGCGGCACGCCATCCTTCCGCCACTTCTCCCCTAAAGCAACCAATCGTGTATTATCCCCCTCCGGACGAAGCGCCAGCCCCAGCCTCCTCGACGTTATTTTCCCTTCCAAACTATTAAACAGCTCCAACATTCCGCCCCGTGCCAAGATTTGCCCATGGTCCTTACTGAGCCCAAGGCTGTAGTGCCGGGCCTGAAAATAGAAAAATTGGTCGTGGGTTCCTAAATCAAACTTCTTCTGCAGAGAGGTAAAAAGAGTCCAGCGCCTCGCTCCCCTCCACGCGGAGTTGTCCCAGATATCGAAGCCCCCTATCCGCCCACCGCCTTGCTACCACTGAGGCCAGCCCCGGGGCAAAAGCCGCATTCTCCATCAAAGGGATATAGTCAGTCATACACCATGGGACATTTCTGCCTCGACAGAGGGCCTTCCAAGTGATCCCTGCCGCCTGCCAGAAGCCGGATAGTTTACAACACTCCGATGCAGCTCCCCGGGCCTCCTGCAGAACTGCCATTCTGTGATGCGGGGCTGCCGTTGCATCCAAAATTTTTAAAGGGACTACTTCCGAACTTCCTTCTACCATATCCCGCAAAATCCTTGTCCAACACACCATATTATACCCTCGCACCGACAGTAGCCCGGCCCCACCATGCTCTTTGGGCTGTGACAGGACATCCAGCGCTATACGCGCCCGTCGGCCTTGCCATAAAAACTGAGACAAGTGACGTTGCAAAATCAGGGCCTCCTGCTGCCTAAGCCACACTGGCAGGTGCTGCAAGACATACGCCCATCGGGGAAACTCTACCATGTTAAATAACGCAATCCTACCACTGAGTGATAGCGGCAACGGTCTCCATCTCTGCAGCCAAACCAGAGTCCCCTCAAGGAGGGTCTGTATATTCACTCTGTATAACTGATCTAATCTCGCCGGGATGTGGATGCCCAAGTACCGGATCTGCCCATCCGCCCAACTCAATGGGAAGGTGCCCCGCCAAATCGCTCGGTTCCGCCCTCCCACGTCTAACCCTAACGACTTGGCGGTATTGATTTTCAAACTGGAAAAAGTCCCAAAGCCTTCTATAATTCGTAGTGCCTCTGGCAATGATTGCTGCGGGTTTGTTAAACAAAGAAGCATATCATCTGCGAAGGCACTGATTTTAATTCCATCCGACGACCAGGTAATCCCTGTCACCTCCTCCTGATGCATCAACTTCACTAGTAAAGGCTCCAGATGGAGTATGAAAAGGAGGGGCGACAGGGGGCATCCCTGTCTGGTTCCTCTTTTCAACACAAGCGCCGGCGAAACCTCTCCCCCCATAGCGATAAATGCGCGAGGCTCCACGTACAGCGCTCGGACCCAACCCACAAGCTGTCCCTCAAAGCCAAAACGTCGCAACACTTCAAACATATAATCCCACGAGACACGATCGAAAGCCTTCTCGGCATCTAAGCTGGCCAGCAGCAAAGGCGAATCTCGCTGGAGGCAGTGTTCCATGCCTAACAGAACTTTCGCAATGTTGCAGGCCACCCCTCTGCCTTTCACAAACCCGGCTTGGTAGTCCCCTATAAGGCGTGCTAAAACATTCTGTGCCCGCTCCGCCAAAATCGAGGCCAAAATCTTCATGTCAAAGTTAATAAGAGAGATCGGCCTATATGAAGCGGGGTCTTCCGGGTCCTTCCCCGGCTTGTGGATAAGCGAGATAGAGGCTGTCCGCATATCCCTCTGGAAACTCCTGGTATCCAATACTTCATCGTATACCACTGCCAGAATAGGCACCACCTGCCCCCCAAGAATTTTATAGAATTCTGACCCATACCCATCAGGGCCTGGCGCCTTGTGTACCTTTCCTGCATTAATAGCCAGCTGTATTTCAGCCCCAGAGATCGGTTTATTTAAAGCCTCTCGTTCTTGCAGTGTCACCTGCCGAAGGGAAACACTATCCAAAAAACAGCGTTCTTTCTCTCTATCCTCCCGCTTCGGCGTGTAGAGTTCACGGTAAAAACGCATAAACTCCCTCACTATAGCTGCCGGGTCCGTAACTTTACCGCCCTTATTGTCCTTAAGAACGGTCACCAACTTAGAGCCCTTCCAATCCCGCACCAGCCGAGCCAAAAGCGTCCCTGATCGATTACCGAACCTAAAAAACTGGTGGCGGTAATACTGCATATCAAATACCGCTCTGTCATGCAGGATATTATTCAATTGTCTCTGAGTCTCCAAGTACCTCCTCAGCCCCCCGTCTTGCGGCTTTCGCAAGGACTTTCTCTTTGCCTCCTGTAACTCCTGTGCCAACCTCACCACCTCTTCATTTACATGCTTCCGCTCCTTAGCCACATAGGCAATAATGTGACCCCTAATTACTACCTTCCCCGCTTCCCATAAAGTGGCCTCTGAGGACACACTTCCCTCATTATCAGCAAGATATTCTCTTCATTTCTCTCGCACAAAGTCTTGAAACGCCTGTCGGTGCCATAACTGCCGTGGAAACGACCATCTTCCCCCAAGGGAAAGGCGACCTTTCCAGCAAACACTGACCATCGCATGGTCCGAGACCTGGATGGGGCCTATCTCGGCACTCTGGACCCTACCAAGATCTGCTTGAGTCACTAGTATATAATCAATTCTGGACCAGGTTTGATGGGCTCTGGACAGATGGGTGTAGTCTCTCTCCCCGCCATGCAAGGCTCTCCACACATCTAGTAGCCCCCCCATCTGACACAAGTACGATATGCCCTGGGCCGTCCAACCCCCATCTCCCAGGGGCGTCACCGATTTGTCCAACAAAGGGTCATGTGGGCAGTTAAAGTCCCCAGCTAAGACTGTGGGCACACTGGGTGTATTGCCCAACTTCCGCCCCAGGGACTTAAAAAACCCATGATTATATACATTAGGGGCATATACATTCCCCAATATCATTTCTTCCCCATTGACCCTTGTATGCACCCAGATATATCGCCCCATGGGGTCCCCATCTTCCTGGATAATCTCTACTTTCAGTTGTCGGTGGAACAAGATTGCCACACCCTTTTTCCTGCCCCCTGCCTCTGCCGCTGCATATACGTGCCCTACCCAGGTCCTTTTAAGTTTGGCATGTTCTCATTCGCTAAGATGTGTCTCCTGTAGGAACGCTATATGTGCTCCCTGCTTATTCAAGGCCTGCAGCACTTTGGTACGTTTTATTGGCATGCCAAGGCCCCCCACATTCCAGGAAATAAATCGCAGGTCAGCCCCCATCATCCTGCAGCCCTCCTTCCGAACTCAACAACAACTCTAACTCTCCACTCTTAGCTGTGAGCTGCCCAGCCTCAGCTCCCAGCAGTAATCTCTCCCTGGTCCGCCCTCGAAGCTTCTTCTGCCCAGACTCTCTGCTAGTTGACCCACGCTCTTCCACCGCCCTCCCAAACTGCCCCACCTTCTCCCCCCGCCCTCAAAACATCTCCAACCCCACTACAGTCATCCTTCCCCCAAACAGCCCCCCACCTCCCCCGTCTGCTCCCCCCTGCTCCCCTCCCCTCCCTCCCCTCCCCTCCCTCCCTACCCCTCTGCAACACCCTCCCCCATCTCCGATACCCCCCATCCCACCTAAAATCTCTAACCATTTTACTCCTGGCGTAACCCGCCAGGCTCGGATCCCACCACTGTGCACTGCAGGGCTGCCCCACCCCCCGCCCCCAAGTACTATGTTGCTGCCGGGAGGTGAACACCCCGCCATCGAGCCAACGCCATATCGGTACAGGGTTAGGGTCATGCCTCCAGACAGCAGCCGTGGATAAAGCCCTCCCCGCACATTATAAACCCCAACAACATTCTGCAAACACATCATAAACTACAGAGAACAATAAAACATTATTGGCACTCCACAGCGCATACCTGATGGGCCCGCCTCAAGCGCTCTGAAGCAGGCCGAGAGTGAGCTCCTGCCATGGCCCACTGTCTCATACACATCGTGCAGCCCAATATAGTACAGTTTAATGACCAGTAAGTCCCTTCTACAGGCCGCTGCATCTTCTGGTTGCACTGCTAAATGCTGCGGCTGCTGTCTGCGTCAAAGGTCTGGTATGCAACCTCTCAGGTCTCCTGCCTGCTCTCTGCCCCAGACTTCTCCAAGTCCTCCAGGAATTTCTGTGCCGCCGCGGCCGTTGCCAGTACATGATTTTTCCCTTCATGGAGCACGCGGAGCGTTGCTGGGAACGCTAAGGAAAAGCGTAGCTGCTTTCGGAATAGGGCCGAGCAAATCGGGGAGAATTCCTTTCGCTTCGCCGCCACCACGGCAGAATAGTCCTGGAATAAGAGCACTTTATGGTCATCCATCATCAAAGTCCGCTTTTTCCGGTATGCCTGCAGTAGCCTCCATTTGTGGTGAAAGTTCAGTATACGCGCAATGATCACTCTGGGCCGTTGGATGTTCTCTGGCTGAGGCCCAATATGATGCACCCGCTCCACTTTTATTTCACCCACTAAGTCCTCAAGGCCTAGCTCCCGGGGAAGCCATGTTTCCACCATGGGCAGTAGCATAGTGTCCGTAGTAGACTCCGGGACTCCGACCAATCTCAGGTTGTTCCTACGTGAGCGGTTTTCCAGGTCATCCACCTTATCGCGGAGCATCTCAATTGTCTTTAGTATCGTGGCCTGTTTACGGGCCTGGCTGCCCTCTGTGTCTTCTAGCGCCGAGACATGGTGTTCAAGTTCGTCCACCCGATGCCCAAATTCCGTTAGGGTTTCTCCCATCGTCTCCAGCTTTGTGAGAATCAGGTCGAACTTCGGCTCCAAAAGTATCGCCACTTCCCGCGCCAGCTCTTCAGACCCAGATTCCACACTCTCTGCACCTGGAGAGCAGGGTTGTGCCATGCTGGATGTCGGCTTCCCAGCCGAGGAGGGCCCACTCCTCGGAGCTTTCTCACGCTCCTTCCGCGTTGTGAGAGGCATATTTTGGAGTAGATTTTGCAGCAACCACCTCCAGAGGCTTATACCTTTCTGCCCGTACTCTTTATAGTATCGGTCTGCTGAAATTGCTCTTAGAAAAGATTAATTAAGAGTAGGGCAGCCCCGGAGCGAGCAGAGAGACCTCTTACTCACTCATGCGTCACGTGGTCTCCTCCCTGGAAGACCTTATTCTTGGTCGCCATCACCTCGGCCAGGCGTATCAGTGAACTCCAGGCTCTGGTAGCGTGCCCACCATACACACAGCTTTCTGGGGACCGTGCTTCCCCCCGGATACACCCGAGATTTGTTCCAAAGGTAGCTTCTGCCTTCCACATCAACCAAACTATTGAACTTCCTATCTTCCACCCAGAACCCCACACTTCCCCCGAGGAAGAACGACTGCACAAGCTGGATTGTGTCCGCGTCCTGCGTCTCTACCTCCTACGGACTGCGACCCAGAGGCGAGGCACGCAGCTCTTTGTCTTCTATGACCAAAACAATCCGGGCCGCCCGGTCACCAAGCATACCCTATCCCTCTGGATTTCCGCTTGCATCTCCTTCTGTCTGGACCAAGCCGGATCTGGGCCCTCACCACCAGCTAACGCACACCAGCTGAGGGCACTCGCAACCTCAATTGCCAACCTATGCTCGGTGCCGGTAGCCGATATATGCAAAGCGGCTACCTGGTCCTCCCTTCAGACCTTCCAAAGACACTACTGCCTAGACATACAGACAAGCTCCTTCGGGCGAGCAGTCCTGGCGGCCGCCAATGCACCACCCACCTGAACCTGACTTAAGTGTGCACCCTTAGCTCTGGTTACCGCTCAGGGTTGATCGCACAGCTGCTTACTCCAGTCACACACATTGTTGTTTTGCACATGTTATTGGTTAGATTTGCACATGATTTGCACATGTTTTTTGCACATGCCATTGGTTAGATTTGCGCATGGCTTGCACATGTTTTTTGAATTGCCCATGCGATTGCACATGTTTCTTGATTGATTTGCACATGTCCTTGAATTGCTCATACATGTTTCTGGATTGATTTGCACATGTTTTCATGTTACTTGCTTAATTGCACATGTAAGTTGATTTACACTCACTTTCTGCCATGCTCGGGTTACCGGCGGGAATAAAGCCTTGTCCCTACCCACTTGGTGTGATATGTCCTATATCCTTACAGGGTCCCTTCCACCTCAGCCTTCACAGCTAGGGAGGCACCTGGTGTGGATGACTTCATCCTGCTTGTCCTAGGAGAAATCGGGGTTACTTACCTGTAACAGGAGTTCTCCGTGGACAGCAGGATAAGTCATCCACACTTTCCCACCCTTCCTCCCCTGCAAGGGACCCTGCTCAGGGAATAGCCCTCATCGCCCCTAGCACCTGGCTCAGCTCAGGACACAGTGGCTGGCTAGGGGCGGACCTAGGGGTAGGGCCAAGGGGCACATGCCCAGAAGGGAAACGCCTTCTGGGCTAGAGAGAGAGTACTTCTGTCCTCGGCGCCGTCGGATGACGTCACCTGGTGTGGATGACTTCTCCTGCTGTCCACGAGAACTCCTGTTACAGGTAAGTAACCCCGATTTCCCTTCACTCTATTCAAAACTCTGCTGCGCGACTAATCTTTTGCCAGCTTTGATTTACTCATATAATCCCCCTCTTCTCAAGTCACTTCATTGGCTTCCCTTTCATTTCTGCATCCAATTCAAACTCCTTCTGACCTTTAAATGCTTTCATTCTTCTGTTCCTCACTATCTTTCCTCTCTTCTCTTCCCCCACACCCCTCCTCATGAGCTCTGCTCGTCTACTGACCCTTTTCTTCCTCTGCTAACTCCAGACTTTGGTCCTTTCATCTTGTTGCTCCTTATGCCTGGAACAAACTTTCTGAGTCTGTATGTTGTTGGGAAATTTTGATCAGATCTGCTTCATCTGTTTCTGTGACTGCACTCCTGCCTTATGCAAGCAACCCCGTTTGAATGGCACAGAAGCAACTCATGTGAGCTATGGAAGAGAGAGTATGGCTATGAGAGACCTTACTT
Organism: Ichthyophis bannanicus; assembly: GCA_033557465.1. NCBI lineage: Eukaryota > Metazoa > Chordata > Amphibia > Gymnophiona > Ichthyophiidae > Ichthyophis > Ichthyophis bannanicus. Next base: position 83,564,378 of record CM066039.1, read on the forward strand.
TGTACAGTAGTGTGCACAGTCAGGCCCAGAATACAGGCCAAGCCAGGAGGCCAGAAACTAATTAATAGAAAAATACTCTCCGCTCTGAAGAATGTAATTAGTGCCAGGAAGGCAGAGAGGCCCGGCCAGCTGCATAGATAAGAAAGAGACCTTGAAGCATCAACATTCGGCCCGATAATCACGGGAGGGAGGGGGCTCAGAGAAGGAGTTTCGAGCAGAGTTTTCTTTCTTTGCAAGTAACTCTGACTTTCTGAGGATGACATCAGAACTTTTAGAAGTTCTGTGACAGAGAATATCTATATAAGGGGACGGCTCCATAACTCAGTGGGCAGTCTGCTCCCCAATTCCGGTGAGGGAAGTGGACTGTCCAACACCTTTCTCAGACAGACTTTTGCTCAAAGCAGTTGCTGTTTGTTTGTTCTGGTACCCGAATAAAGAGCATTGTATTCGAGCAATTTGCAGTTCTGAGTGATTTGTTGCTAATTGGTTATTGGTGATTTCTAAAAAAAAAACAGTTGTTGTGGGATACAGGGCCCCACAAATGGTGCGAAACCCGGCCGCATCTCACTTCTAAATTGAGTGTAGTCACTCCTAACCTTTTTCTAAATTGCCCAAGGATTCTTTTGACTACGCTTTTGGCTGCGTATTTTGTCAGAAAGGCTCCCTCCTGTTTTAAAAGGCAACAACAGGGGATGTGAATTCCTTCTCATTAGGAGAAGAGGCTACCTCCTGTTCTTAACATAAAAAAACAAAAAAAAAACAAAATAGAACAGGGGAAGAATTTTCCTTCTGCTGGCCTAGAAGACGTGATTCCCTCCTGCCAGTTCAGGAGAAGTGCATGCGGTCCCTGTGTGACGCAGTGACATCTGGATCCCCTAGGAAGACTCTGCTTTTGAGTATTTGTTTCCTGTCTACCCCATCAATGACAGAAGACTTGCCGGTGCGTGAGTAGTGACTTTATGCTTTTATGTGATCACTGTTCTGCTATTGTGCTGCTATGTAACTGATTAGGGTGTTCTGTAAATATAAGGGAAAGTAAGTTTTTTTTTTGTTGCCCAGACTTTAGATCTTTAAAGTCCCAGGATTGCTTGGTGTATATCTGAGACTGTACGCCCCAAGAAATTGGAGCGAAGCGCCTGTGTGTCCTTATCCACGGTTCGGTATCTCCACGAGGGGAACGGCTGGGTTTGAACGAAGCATAAGAACTGTGTGTGTGTGTTTGAGTCCTGGATTTTGTAACTTCGTTTCCTCTGCAGATAAAGAGGTTCGATTTTTATATATATATCGGTAAAAAAGTGAAGTTATTAACAGGATCTTGCCTGTAATTAAAGTGTCCCCAAACAGTGAAAACACCAGGTCTACAAAAAATATAGGAAGAGGGACAGTGCAGGAGACTACCAGATTGTTATAAATAAAAAAAAAAAGAGAGGAAAATTCCTTATCTGGGATGCTCACAGACCAGAGACAACAACAATTAGATCAATTGAAAAGAAGTAGTCTAGTTACATAACACTGTACACATCAATTGTAATTATGGAGTTCTGAACTTCAAGGTTTGTTCCTTGAACATTGCGGGTCACCTGGCCAGTGACTAGCTGTGTTGAATGAATAACTGCCTCTACAGGAGATGAAGTACAGAATTTTTTTTTCGGTGAAGTATAATTCCTCTGTAATTAGCTTTCTAAGTATCTTTTTAACTGATTGCAATGCAATGCAGCATGAATGAATGGGAAGATCTTCCATGCTTTGATGTCTTTAGCTAAACAGTGTCGTTTGTGTGTGCCGTGACAAAGGTTAAGAAACATTGAGTGTTTTATAGGAAGGATGGAAGTTAGTAACCTAACTGAAGAAAAACGAAACAAAACCAAATTGAATTGCATGCCATGTTAACTCCAGTAAGTTTTGGAAGAAAGTAAATGATACAACTACATTCAAACAAGTGAATTATGTAATTAAAACCAATATTACCAGATTTGTATTTTAAAATTATTAGAAATAGAAGACCATTAACAGCTGTGATAACTGCAGTGATTCAAAAGTTCCTTTGTTTTTTTTTTAAAAAGCAGTATCTACCAGTACTGCCGTTTCCCCTTCTGAAAGTGCCTGGTTTAGCTCTGCATAACACTCGCACAATTTATGTTTTCTTAATTGGTTTTTCTGGTCCCTGGAATTGACCTGCCTAGAAGTTCTTTACTAAATCTGAGAAAATCAGACCAGGAAGATGGAAAATTAAGGGAACTGCTTTTGTTTTGAACTTTAACCTTCAAAGTAGAGGTTAAGAATCTTGAAGGACAATGTGGCATTCTGAATTGATTGTTACCAGATTGCAACCTGAGAATAATTTAATTCCTGAGTGAATAAGACAGTAATCATGTTTGGATTTTATCTTTGATATATATTTGGTTCTCACTACGTGTGCTATTGAAAGAAAATTTTTTTTTTTAACTAATGAGGGGATATATTGTGCACCTCATGGAGGACATAATTATTGTTCATAAATTACAGAAACAACAAAGCAGAGCTGCAACTATGCTTATTTAGGATTTAATATTCTAAAACAACGTTTTGTTTTATTTTAACCTTTAGTGTTTATGACTGCTCTGTTTTTCCTTCAGCTGCATGGTAATTTACGGCTGCTTTGAAAGTTAGGATTATTTGCCTAAGATAACTCCAAGGCTGGCTTCCAAGCGCTGAGTAGTTTGTCTTAACTGTAGCAGCAGAATGCAGACAATCCAATGATACCAGGAGTCAGTTCAGAAGGTCCAAATCATTTATTTGTGCACAAGACTCAAGCAGAATCAAATTCAAAATGGCTGAGCAATGGTTTCTAGCAGAACAACAGCTTTTGTGCCATTCTTCTCCATTCTAGACATAGGCAAACTTTTCATTGGTCCCGGTAACCCCTCTCACCCATCTATTGGTCCCGGTACTACTACGTAGCTATCCAATGAGGACCTTGATCTGGGCTCTTGCCCCCCTTTCAGTCCTCATTACAATGGACAGTTCTTAGACTTTTGATACTTCCCTCCCTCCAAGGTCACTGGCTTGCTAGAATATGAGTGAGAGCGGGGCACTGTAACCTTGCTTTCTGCAGAGTTAATTAATTCCATAGAAGCTGTGCTCTCTTATCAGTACCAATTAGACTTGTTTTTCTATATTTTCTAAGTTTCGATTCTGCTTAGCTATACTAAATTGTGTTCAGTTAAGTTTCAATTCTACGGTGTCATCATTCAGGGGGGTTTTTCATTCCTCTGGGCTTAACTACAGGCTTCATTTACAGGTCAAGCTGTTTAGGCCTGTCTGTTTAGTTCAATTAGCATGGAGCATAGGCCTTCGCCTACCACATAACAAATAATGATAATAAAATTAACTTCTTTGGTTTCAAATCAGCTTAACACCAGTCACTGGTAAGGTTTTAATTTAAGTGAGAAAAATGTCATTTGAATGCATGTTTCCCGAACTGTAAGATTCAAATTAATTACTTTGCATTGTTGAGCTCTGTGCTGGGGGCTGGTGAACAGGCCAGTTCAGTAAATACACCTGTTTTTCTGTATTTGAATTTTATGTGTCAGTGTTAACTCATACTGTTATAAGAATCTAAATTTGTATTTTCTGCCTAACCATAAGAATACAAAAAAAAAAACGGGGGAAAACATGTTGTGAGGGGTGAAGTGGTATATTAAAAGAAAAGATACTAAGTTTTAATAATTGTCTAATGTTCTTAGCAGCCCTGCCAAATAAAGATGCTGCCTGGTTGAGTTCCGTGGGATTGATAGTACTCCAAGACGAAAGGGGAGGGGGGAGTACAACATTCTTTTGTTTGTGTGCTTGTAGACTTCGGGCAGCTGGAGTGGTGGAGTGAGTGAAGAAAAAAAACAGTCTGATGGGAGGTTACTTCAGATCTGATGCAGTACAAGAAATTGAACTGGCTCTTCAGTGCTGTTGGCTGTGCCTGTGGACAACAGCGACCCCTACTGAAACAGCATCATGTGGACTGTTGTATGACTTTTTGAACTGGTTCAAGCTTGTTTGCAATTTATGTAGAATAGTATAAGCAGTATTGTGTGTTCTCTCCTTCTGCTCTCTCTCTGGGATGTGGCAAGTGTCTGCTGTATTATATTTTAATGTAATCATGTATTGTTGCATATCAGGGTTTCACTACTCTTGTATTTAATCCTTATCTTTGATGTTAGGCATTTTTTCATCTCTTGTTTTTCTTCCTTCCAACTCCATACATTTTGTTTTCATGCCTGGAAGCTAGTGCAACAGCCTCTATTTCTGTTTTTGTTCTAAGCCATGCTTAAGGCTCACCTCTTTAAGGCTGTTTTGAATAAGTGATTCCCACATTGTCTATTTGATATGGCTAATTACACTAGAGAGGTTAGACCAGAGCCTCTCTGATTTACTTTGCAGGGCTTCGGATCCTGTTCCAGGAGCTTGCTGATCGTGTGCTGTCTACATAGTTTGTACCCAGCTTATTATTGTCAACTTGTTTTCATAGGGACTACTGTTTATAGCAAGAAAACTGTGTTTGTGCATCCTGGGACTGCTCTATTTTTTCAGGACTCCTGCTTCCCCATTCTGCTGCCTGCTTGAATGATGCCAACACTTGGACTCATGTCAGTCATTTGAAGGTTTCTCCAACTGTCACCTCTGTTTGATCTACTTCCTTCGTGTATGAACTGTTGCTGACCAAGATGATTGCTGCCAAACCTGCTCCTTGGGGCACCATTTGTTTCCTCCTTGCTGTCTCCATCATGTTTGTGCTACTTATTGAGTTCCTTCATCTGATGGACAACTAGCTTTACTTCTGCGTGTTCACAATACTACCCACATCTCCAAAGAAGTTTTCAATCATACACCTGCCTTGAACTGAACTCTTATCAGGACATTCTACTGAACTTTTGATTCCCTTGTGTTCTCCATTGCTATTATTCTTTTGTGCTGTTTGGATTTTGTCCTTTCTAGTCAGATAAGTATGATGTTTATTTTATATGATTGGGACCGCTCCCTGCTCACAATGTATTGTCGCTTCCCTGCTCTGGTCACACTGTGGGTCAAACCCCCCTGTACCGCAGTAATTATGACTTTTTCTCCTTTTTGGGTGGGTTACGGGGAATCTTAATTTTGATGCTGATGTTTATTGCTTGCAATTCTTATTATGTGTTGTGCACTTACTCTCCTGATTGCATTTGGATGTACATTGATTTAGTCTTCTGCTAAAACCCTGTATATTGTATCTAGGGACCAGTGTGAGTTGCTGCTTCTTAGATGATCCCTCTCTGTCCCAAATGGTCCATGCCCTTTAGCGGGATTACTTTCACTTCCCTCTGCAAGAAAAAAAAATACAAAAATAGAAGAATGATGGGAAATTTTGATCAGATCTGCTTCATCTGTTTCTGTGACTGCACTCCTGCCTTATGCAAGCAACCCCGTTTGAATGGCACAGAAGCAACTCATGTGAGCTATGGAAGAGAGTATGGCTATGAGGCCTGCTACAGCCTGAGAGACCTTACTTTGTACAGTAGTGTGCACAGTCAGGCCCAGAATACAGGCCAAGCCAGGAGGCCAGAAACTAATTAATAGAAAAATACTCTCCGCTCTGAAGAATGTAATTAGTGCCAGGAAGGCAGAGAGGCCCGGCCAGCTGCATAGATAAGAAAGAGACCTTGAAGCATCAACATTCGGCCCGATAATCACGGGAGGGAGGGGGCTCAGAGAAGGAGTTCTAGCAGAGTTTTCTTTCTTTGCAAGTAACTCTGACTTTCTGAGGATGACATCAGAACTTTTAGAAGTTCTGTGACAGAGAAAGCGTAGTTACTCACCTGTAACAGGTGTTCTCCAGGAGCAGCAGGAATCAGTCCTCACTTATGGGTGACGTCGGCGCCGACGGAGCCCTCGCGGAGCAATTTTCCCCAGCTTTCAAAGAAAGCCTTTGGGAATTGCAGCGCGCATGCGCGGTCCCCTTCCCGCCCAAGGGTGCCATCTTAGCCAGTCAGATGACATAGCTAAAAAAGACAGCATAAAAATTTGCAAAAAACTAAAGCAGATGATTGCAACTCCACGGGGAGGAGGGAGGGTTGTGAGGACGGATTCCTGCTGCTCCTGGAGAACACCTGTTACAGGTGAGTAACTACGCTTTCTCCAGGACCAAGCAGGAAGTCAGTCCTCACTTATGGGACTCCCAAGCTCAAGGCTACCGGAGACCCTAAGCACAAAAATGAGCTCCCTCTAGCTCAGCAGCACAGAAGGAAAGAATCTTCGCTGAATTATTACCCACCGGTAGCCCACATCCGGGATGGAGGGTAGGAGTTGCTCAGACCTCGAAGAGATTACGGAGGACTGCCTGTCCGAAAGCACTGTCCCTGCGGGACTCCCTCTCGAGACAGTAATGGACCGCAAAAGTCTGGCTCGAAGACCAAGTAGCGGCCCGGCATATGTCTGCCAGCGGAACAGAGCGGAGGTAAGCCACTGACGTAGCCTTTGCCCGAACGCAATGAGCCGTGACTCGACCTTCCAAGGAGAGTCCGGCTGCCCCATAAGCCCAAGAGATACAGTCCGCAACCCAGATGGACAGAGTACGCTTGGAGACCGGGAGCCCCAATTTATTGGGGTCAAAAGACACAAAAAGCTGAGCAGCTTTACGGTGCTCCCGCGTACGGTCAAGGTAGAAGTTCAAAGCCCTTCTACAGTCCAGGGTATGGAGGACCGTTTCAGCTCGGCTGGAGTGTGGTCTGGGAAAGAAGGTCGGAAGTACCACCTCCTGATTGATGTGAAAAGGGGAGACCACTTTTGGAAGAAATTTTGGGTGAGTCCGTAGGACTACCCTATTTTTGTAGAACTGAGTGTAAGGGGGATCAGACACGAGGGCCTGCAATTCACTTACGCATCTAGCGGAAGTGAGGGCTATCAAGAACAGTGTTTTCCAAGAAAGAAAACGGAGAGAACAGGTAGCCATAGGTTCAAAAGGCGGACAGGTGATCCGCTGTAAAACCACATTCAGGTCCCAGTCAGGCGCTGGCGGGCGCAGAGGTGGTTTAAGTAGAAGGAGACCTCGGAGAAACCTCGCTACGAGAGGGTCGTTGGAGAGAGGTCTGCCGTCCACCGGCACATGATGCGCTGAAAGAGCACTGAGGTGAACTTTGACGGAGTTGGACTTAAGTCCCAGATTAGAGAGGTAAAGCAAGTACTGCAAGACCACCGACACCGGGCAGGAGAAGGGATCCTGAGACTGTCGGGTACACCAAACGGAAAAGCGACGCCATTTAAGGGCGTAGCATTTTCGAGTAGAAGGTCGCCGAGAAGCTAGGACGACCTCTTCCACCTCTGCCGGCAGGAGGAGGGGAGCAAGGACTACCCTCTCAGCAGCCAGGCCATCAGATTGAGAGACCTGAGGTTGGGGTGTAGCAGAGACCCCTGATCCTGAGTGAGGAGATCCGGTTGAAACCCCAGAGGGAACGGATCCTCCACCGCTAATTGCAGCAGGAGTGGAAACCACGGCTGTCTGGGCCAGCGAGGAGCCACCAGGATCATGAAGGCTTTGTCTCGGAGAACCTTGAAGAGAGTCCGAGAGACTAGCGGGATGGGAGGGAAAGCATACAGAAGGCTCCCCGACCATGAGAGTAGAAAAGCGTCCGCCGCAACCCGGAGGGGGTGTGGCTGACGAGAGCAGAAGCGAGGAAGTTGCCGGTTGTGAGGACTGGCAAAGAGATCCAGCGTGGGGAGGCCCCACTTTAGAAAGAGCTTCTGAACTACCAAGGGATCCAGACGCCACTCGTGCGGCTGGAGGATCCTGCTGAGTTTGTCCGCCAGGCAATTCTCTTGGCCTGGGAGATAAACTGCCTTGAGGAGAACGCCGTGACTGACGGCCCAAGAGCAGAGCTTCTGTGCCTCCCGACAGAGGAGGAAGGAGCCCGTGCCCCCCTGCTTGTTCACGTAGAACATGGCAACTTGATTGTCCATCTGGACAAGGACGGACTGGTGAGAAGTCAGGTGGGAGAAGGCCTTGAGAGCCAGGCGGATCGCCCTGAGCTCCAGGAAGTTGATCTGCTGAGCAGATTCCCACGCGGTCCAGAGGCCCTGAGTACGTGCCCCTTGGCAATGCGCTCCCCAGCCCCGGAGGGATGCATCTGTTGTCAGCACCCGGGCTGGCTGAGGTGACTGGAAAGGCATGCCGAATATCAGGTTCGGCCGCTGGAGCCACCACCGGAGAGACAAGATCAGCGGCTCGGAGACGCGCACTAGGTCTGCTAGGCCGCCTGTGGCTTGGCGCCACTGCCGGCGGAGACACCATTGAGCAGGCCGCATATTCAGGCGGGCATTGGGGGTCACATGGACGGTGGAAGCCATATGGCCGAGTAGTCTCAGGAAGCGCCTGGCGGAGACCAGGGGCTGGCTGCGAAAACGGTCGGCTAGGTCCATGAGCCGTTGAGCCCTGTCGAGCGGTAGGAACGCTCGTGCCTGAGGAGTGTGCAGCCTTGCGCCGATGAACTCGAGATCCTGTGAGGGGAGCAAAGTGGACTTTGCGAAGTTTATAACAAAGCCCAAGTACTGCAGAAGAGTCACCGTGCGGCGTGTGGCGTTGGTGATCTCCGGAGCGGACGCTGCTCTGATGAGCCAGTCGTCGAGGTACGGAAAGACATAGAGGCCGTGAAGCCGGAGATGGGCCGCCACCACCGCGAGACATTTTGTGAAGACTCGCAGTGCGGAGGACAGGCCAAAGGGCAGTACTCTGTACTGGTAATGATTTCCTGCCACCACAAACCTTAGGTATTGGCGGTGGCTTGGGTGGATGAGGATGTGCGTGTAGGCATCCTTTAGATCCAAGGAGCATAGCCAATCTCCCTGCTGGAGGTAGGGCAGAAGGATTCCAAGGGTAAGCATTTTGAACTTCTCCCGCACGAGGAACTTGTTGAGGTTGCGCAAGTCCAGGATGGGTCTGAGGCCTCCTGTTCTTTTTGGTATTAGAAAATACCGGGAATAAAAGCCTTGACCCTTCAGGTGGTGGGGCACCGGTTCCACCGCCTGATCCCGTAGAAGACCTGCTAACTCCTGAAGGAGTAATTCCCTGTGCAGAGGGGGTCGTGGAGGTTCTCCCGGAAAATAGGAGGGAGGGACCTGGTGGAAGTGGAGAAGATAGCCTTCTCGCATGACTTGAAGCACCCAGGTATCTGAGGTGATGCTGGACCACCTGTGTGCGAAGTGAACCAGCCGGCCTCCGGTACTGGGAGGAGCCAGCGGGGGGGGAGAGGCTATGCTTAAGGAGTCAAAAGCCCCCACCCTGCGGAGCAGGGGCTGGTGGTGCAGGCTTGGGGGCTTGCTGCCTACGGGACCCGTTACCCGTCCCTTGGCCTGCTGGCCCTGTTGGGGAGCTGCAGGGGCCTGATAGTGGGGGTATTGTTTGTAGGCAGTCGCCTTCCTCGGGTAAAAGGACTTCTTTCCCGAGCCCTTCTTTTTCTGGGAAGGGGCGGAGGTCTTCCTAGAAAGCCTAGTCCTGGTGAGAGTCTCTGTCTCAATTTGTGCAGCCTTATCAGCCATGGGCTTGCCAAAGAGGTTTTCGCCTCGGCAAGGGACATCGACCAACTTGTCCTGCACTCAGGGCTCAAGGTCAGACGACTGAAGCCAAGCCTGTCGGCGGGCACCGATGCCGGCTGCGGCCACTCGAGCCGATGCTTCAAAGCCATCATAGGCTGCTCGGGACATGAATTTTGAGCATTCCCGAATGCCAGTGGACAAGGCCAGGAACCTCCAAGGGTTCCTCGGACAAACCAGCGGAGAAACCGGCTAGCTCTTCAGCCAGGTCCCGGAGATACATGCCCATGTATAGCTGGTAGGTCTGGACACGACAGGCGAGCATAGAGCCCTGGAAACACTTCTTACCAAGGCCATCCAGGTTACGGGCCTCCCTGCCAGGAGGCACCGAGGAGTGCATCTTCTGGCTCTTAAGACGATGCATGGCCGATTCCACTACCATGGAATGGTGTGGTAGCTGTGCTTTCTGGAAGCCAGGGCTCTTGCGGACTCGATAGATAGAATCGACCCGCTTGCTCAGGACCGGCGAGGTGGCCGGACTCTCCCACATGCGGAAGAGTAGTCGTTCCAGCATGGGAGGAACCGGTACAGTAAAGTGTTCCCTGGCGGGAGAGTCATACTGGAGGGCGTCGAGCTCTTCGGCTCGAGGCTCCTCCTCGGGATCCGCAGGGAAGGCCAAAGCCTTGGCCATATCCCTGACGAAGTCCGAGAACCGGGCATCCTCCGGGGGGGACTGCTTCCGAGGTTCGGACTCAGGTGAGTCCGAGGGGACACACCGAGTCTGAAAAGAATCAGGCGACTCTTCCTCTTCAGACTCCCAGACCGACTCCGACGAGTACTCGGTGGGGTCGGCCCGGGCAGGGCGCGGCGCCTGCCGCCCCGACGCCGAGGGAGTCGGCGTCGGCGACCTCGGTCCCGAACGGGAGGCCGAGGGCGACCTCGACCGAGGATCGACTCGAGTTCGCATCGACTCGAGGATCGGCTCGGTCTCCGGGGTCGACTTCGACGTCGACGTCCCGGCGGTCGGGGCAGCGGCGCCAGCGAAGCCAGCGAGCAGTGCCCGCTGCTGGTCCATGAAGGCAGACAGTCTGCTCTCCAAGGCCGTCAACCTGAGTCCGAGCTCAGGTGACCCAGCAGCCCCCGACTCGGGCCCCGACGGCGGCTGTCGCGGAGGCGAGTCCAGAAGGACCACAGGACTTACCCGAGCAGGCAGCTCAGAGTCCAGGCGAGGTCGCTTCGTGAGGTGCTCCTTCTCCAAGGACCCGGGGCGGCTATCGGGGCTATGCGACCTGGCCCTCGCGGAGCCAGGAGCGTCCACCGACGCCGCCCTCGCGGGTTTCACCTTCCGTCGATGGTCCCCGGAGGGAGAACCCCTGTCGGAGGAACTCCGGCGACGGTCCGAGCTGGAACCCCTGGACGCGGAGGCCTCCGAGGTCCGGGTACGGCTGGGGTCAGCGAAGATTCTATCCCGCTGATGCCGCCGACTTCTCAACGCTTTGGAGGATAGTTTGCCACAAGGCCCACAGATCATTTCTTCATGATCCGGGCCCAGGCAGCGGAGGCAATTGTCGTGTGTGTCAGTTAGTGACATATTTCGGTCACACTGACCACACCGCTTGAAACCACTGGCAGCCATCGGGGGAAAAAGGGCCCCGGCGAGGTCAAAGGACCGGGCTGCCAGGGAAAAACCGAAACGAAAACTGACTAAGTCAGAAAAACCGAAAAATAAGAAGAGGACTCGTGACCGGCGTCGCGAGTCCGGCGGGAAAAAGACCGGCGTCGAACCGAATAAAAAAACAGAGTAATTCTAAAGAAAATCAACTTTTTCGCGGGGACACGACGGGTACGTCTGTAGGGCTCCGCGGAAAAAAGAAGACTGGCTAAGATGGCACCCTTGGGCGGGAAGGGGACCGCGCATGCGCGCTGCAATTCCCAAAGGCTTTCTTTGAAAGCTGGGGAAAATTGCTCCGCGAGGGCTCCGGCGCCGACGTCACCCATAAGTGAGGACTGACTTCCTGCTTGGTCCTGGAGAATATCTATATAAGGGGACGGCTCCATAACTCAGTGGGTAGTCTGCTCCCCAATTCCGGTGAGGGAAGTGGACTGTCCAACACCTTTCTCAGACAAAGACTTTTGCTCAAAGCAGTTGCTGTTTGTTTGTTCTGGTACCCGAATAAAGAGCATTGTATTCGAGCAATTTGCAGTTCTGAGTGATTTGTTGCTAATTGGTAATTGGTGATTTCTAAAAAAAAAAACAGTTGTTGTGGGATACAGGGCCCCACAATGTCAGGCTTCAACTCTGCTAGCAGCTTTTCAAATCTATGCTAGAGGCTCACCTCTTTGAGGCTGCCTTTGAATCCTGATCCTTTGTGTCTTCCTAACTTTTGTCTTGTCTAAAGTGTAAGTCTAACAAGCAGGGCTGTCTCTATGTGTTTGTGCAGTGCTGCGTATGCCTTTTAGCATTTTATAAATGTTTAAAAGTAGTAGTATGTGCGTACACTGGCAAAAATCGCATGTGGTTTTAAAAGGAATAAAATTTATAAGCAATACAAAAACACTGGAATGCAATACCTAAGGAAGTGTTCAGATATGTTGGTTGCCAAATTATATATAGATCATGACTACAATCATTCCAGGTTATAGTTATCAATGTGTTTCCCCCTCCTAGACTAGGGAAATGTATGACAAGTGTTCCCTACTCCTTAGATATTGCATTCCAGTGTTTATGTATTGGTTAGAAAGTTTATTCCTTTCAAAACCTGCAAATTTTGTCTCAGTTCGAAACCATATGTTCACATGCCCCTTGGTTTAACTTTCTCTACCCCTGTTTTTTATTATGCTGCTGCATTACTGTTTTTGTTTGTTTGTTCCACATATTAATTATATGAGTCTTATGATACGCACATAGATATATTTTTGTTGTTGTTGTTAAGTGCCGTCGAATCGGAATGGACTCATGGCGACCCTCTGGATAGCTATCCTAAATTGTGTTTGGTCTTGAGTCAGGCGGCTCATTGTTGACAGACTGGTACCCGTAGCTGCTGTTATTGTATCAATCCATCTCATTGCTGGCCTTCCTCTTTTGCGTTGCCCTTCTATCTTGCCAAGCATGATGTCTTTCTCTAATGATCTCTCTCTTCGCATGATGTGTCCAAAGTATGAAAGTCAAAGTCTTGTCATCTGAGCTTCTAAAGAAAGTCTAGATTTGATCTTTTCTAGTACTGACTGGTTTGTTCTTCGGGCAGTCCATGGTATACACAGTATTCGCCGCCAGCACCATAATTCAAAGGCATCAATTTTCCTCCTGTCCAGCTTTCACATCCATGTGATGTTATTGAAAATACCATGGCTTGAACAAGTTGAATCTTTGTATGGAGAGAGACATCTCTGCTCTTGAGAATCTTATCTAGGTCTTTCATAGCCATTCTGCCAAGAGCAATGCATCGTCTGATTTCTTGACTGCTTGTTGCTTCTTTATTGATAGTTGATCCAAGTAGGTTAAAGTTATTCACGATTTCCATTTCTTCTCCTTCAATGATGAACCTGTTGATTATGCCAGTTGTCATGATCTTTGTCTTCTTTACATTAAGGTGCAGGTCCATTTTGAGACTATGTTCTTTGATTGTGAGAAGCAAATGTTTCAGATCATCTTCACTTTCAGCCAGTAATGTGGTATCATCAGCATAGCGAAGGTTGTTGATGAGTCTTCCACCAATCTTCACACCTCTGTTGTCTTCATACAATCCTGCTTCTCTGATGATTTGTTCTGCATATAAATTAAACAGGTAGGGGGAAAGTATGCAGCCTTGTCTTACACCTTTGCTTATTTTAAACCATTCTGTTTCTCCTTGTTCCGTTCAAACTGTTGCTTCTTGATCAATGTAAAAGTTGTGCAAAAGATCAATCAGGTGTTCTGGTATACCCATGCTTCTTAATGTGGCCCAGAGTTTCTCATGGTTTACACAGTCAAAAGCCTTGCTATCGTCGATAAAGCACAAACAGATATCCTTTTGGTATTCTTTAGTCTTTTCAAGGATCCATCTCACATCCGCAATGATGTCTCTCGTTCCTCACCCTTTCCTGAACCCTGCTTGCACTTCAGGTAGTTCTTGTTCCAGGTATGATTGTAGTCTCTTTTGAATAATCTTCAGTAGAATATTGCTGGCATGTGGGATCAGAGCAATTGTGCGATAATTTCCACAGTCAGTTGGATCACCTATCTTTAGTATTGGTATAAACACAGATCTTTTCCAGTCAGTTGGCCATGATGTTGTCTTCCATATTTCTTGGCAGAGTCTTGTAAGTATGGTAACAGCTGCATCAGATTGCTGTAATACTTTTATGAAATGTCATCAATGCCTGGGGCTTTGTTCTTTGATAAGGCTTTCAATGCTGCTTCGACTTCTTCTTTCATCACCAATGGTTCAGGATCATAAGGTACAGGTTGAAACAGCTGTTGGTCCACTTGATCTTTATCATAAAAGCTCTGTATATTCTTTCCACCTCTTCTTGATCTTCTCAGTCTCATTTAACATAGAACCTTGAGCATCTTGTAACATTCCAATTCAAGGCTGGAACTTGTTCTTTAACTCTTGCAGCTTTAGGAAAGCCGATCTTGTTCTTCCTCTAATAGTTTCTGCTTCTATTTCCTTGCATCTATCATTGTAGTACTTTACCTTGTCCTGTCTTGCTGCACATTGGAAATCTCTATTGAGTTCTGCGATTGTCTTTTTTCTCCTCTGGCTTTAGCTTGTCTGCGTTTCTGGGCAATTTTCAGAGTTTCTTCCGTCATCCATTTTGGCCATTTTTGCTTTTTCACCTTTTGTAGAGACTACTCGCTTTCTTCCAACATAACCTTCTTGATGTCAGTCCATAACTCTTCTGGAGCTCTGTCATTTGTATCTAAGCAGCAAATCGATTCTGCAGACAGTCCTTAAATTCCAGTGGTATATTTTCAAGGTCATATTTTGCTACATTCATGAGTGGCTTGCTCTTTTTCAACTTTAGCTTGAGTTTGCATACTAGTAGTTGGTGATCGGTACCACAGTCAGCTGCAGGTTTTGTCTTTGTTGACGTTATAGAACTTTTCCATCACTGACTTCCACAGATCTAGTCAATTTGATTTTTGTACAATCTATTAGGTGAAGTCCATATGTACAGTCACTGCTTGTGTTGCTGGAAGAAAGTGTTTGAAATGAATAGATCGTTAGTCTTGCAGAATTCTATCAGTCTTTCTCCAGCTTCATTTATGTTGCCAAGTCCATATTTTCCAACCACTCTGCCTTCTTTGTTGCCAACTTTTGCATTCCAGTCGCCCATGACTTTCAGGATATCCTGACTGCATGTTCTGTCCATGGCCTGTTGCTCCTGCCCCCCTCCCCCCCATGCAACTTTCTTGGAGGGCAGGTAGGAGTGGCAGGCCAGAACTGCATGCATGTGTTTTAAAGTCTGCCACGGCACTGAAGTAGCAGTTCATCTGCTGCTTCTGGAGGGGTTAGGGTAGTGATGCCACCAACCAGGATCTGCTGTCCTAGGTGACTAAGTTCGCCTAGTGGATGGGTCAACCCTGGCCTAGTGAGAACTATTGTAGAAGTCACTTGCGAGTGTATCTGTGGGATGCGGAGTCCTGACCCTGTTGTATCTCTATCCCTGGTGACCAGATCCTTGGCCAAGCCTAATTCTAGTGGGAATCCTCATGGTGGCAGGTCCATGACTTTTAACTCACTACACCACTTCTTAAAATA
Source organism: Ichthyophis bannanicus (assembly GCA_033557465.1). Taxonomy (NCBI): domain Eukaryota; kingdom Metazoa; phylum Chordata; class Amphibia; order Gymnophiona; family Ichthyophiidae; genus Ichthyophis; species Ichthyophis bannanicus. The sequence continues at coordinate 83,579,653 of CM066039.1, forward strand.
GTGGACTGTTTGTGAACTGGTGTTGCCTGCCCTGACTTTTATCTGTTCCTGGACTCTGCCTCTTCCAGCTATTTGAATATGACTCTATGCCTGGTACTTCTGCCTTTTCGTTTGCTTGATGTCTGCTGTCCACCCTGTCTTCCTTGGGACTCCTGTACTTCACATCCTGGCAGCTTCTGGGTACTGAAGTACTTAACCTGAAGGAAAAGAGAGCTGTTATAGATCAACTTACACTTCCTAGGAGCCTAGGGTTCCCCTAGAGTGGACCAACTTGTAACATCTGGTCACTAGAGCAACTGAGGCTGGACTCACCTACTTTTCCTGCTGCCACGGCTCCTGCCTCTTAGAACTGTGGCTGTATGAGTGATCTGTAGATTAAAATTAAAGTGAAGCCGGTGCGGAGCCTTCCCGCCTCGGTGAAAGACCCCCGTGCAGCTTCATCCCGCCCCCAAAGGAAGTTACACGTAATTTCCTTTGGGGGCAGGACGAAGCTGCACAGAATCCTTCACCAAGGCAGGGAGGCTTCGCACCATCTTCGCTTTAAATGAAGGACCCCCGTGCAGCTTCGTCTCGCCCCCAAAGGAAGTTACATGTAATTTCCTTTGGGGGTGGGACGAAGCTGCACAGAATCCTTCACCGAGGCGGGAAAGCTTTGCGCCATCTTCGCTTTAATTTAAGCTACAATGGATCACCCGTACAGCCGCAGTTCTAAGAGGCAGGAGCCGTGGCTGCAGGAAGAGGAGACAGTGAATTTGCCGCTGCCGAAAAGTGTACTCGGCAGCAACTTGTGCAATTTTTTTTTTTTTACTTTTGAAGGCAAAGTGAGGCAGCTGGCAGCTGTTTTGGGGGCATTTTTTGCCACCCTCAAAACTTTGCCGCTTGAGGCAAGCCGCCTCACTTCGCCTCATTATAGAACCGCCCCTGCCAGCATACTATTAGCAATCTGTAAACTATCATTAAAATCATCTATAGTAGCTGAAGATTGGAGAGTGGCCAACATAACACCATTTTATAAAAAGGTTCCAGGGATTATCTGGGAAACTACAGACCAGTGAGCTTGAAATCAGCAACATCCAAAATGGTAGAAACCATTATAAAGAACAAAATGATTGAATGTATTCACCAGAGGCAGGTCTTGTCAGACAAATCTGATTGATTTCTTTGACTGGGTGACCAGGGAGTTGGACCGAGGGAGAGCCCTAGATGTGGTGTATTTAGATTTCAGTAAAGCCTTTGACACTGTTCATCACAGGTGATGTATAAACAAACTGAGTACCCTAGGGATGGACCCTAAAATTACTGCTTGGGTTAGAAATTGGTTGGGTGGGAGGCGACAAAGAGTACAGGTAAATGGAGATCACTCTGAGGAGAAGGATGTTACTAGTGGTGTGATCCGGGGATCTGTCCTTGGTCTGATTCTTTTTAACATCTTTGTTAGTGATAAAGCAGAAGGGCTGTCAGGTAAGGTTTGCCTCTTTGCGGATGATACCAAAATCTGCAATAGAGTAGACACCCAGGAAGGTGTAGATAACATGAGGAGGGATCTAGCTAAGCTTGAAGAATGGTCTAGATTTTGGAAGCTGGGATTTAATGTTAAAAAATGTAAGGTCATGCATTTGGGCTGCAGCAATCCAAAGGAGTAATATAGTTTAGGGAGTGAAGTACTCTTGTCCACTAAAGAAGAGCTGGACTTAGGCGTGGTTGTGTCTGATGATCTTATAGCTAAACAGGTAGAAAAGGCGACGGCAAAAGCTAGAAGGATGCTTGGGTGCATAAGGAGAGGAATGGCTAGCAGAAAAAAGGTGACAGTGCCTCTGTATAGGTCTTTGGGGTGACCTCATTTGGAGTATAGTGTACAAGTCTGGAGACCGCACCTTCAAAAGGATATAAACAGGATGGAATCGGTACAGAGAGTGGCTATTAAAATGGTTAGTGGTCTTCATTATAAAGCATATGAGGACAGACTTAAGGATCTTAATATGTACACCTTAGAGGAAAGGTGGGATAGAGGTGATATGATTGAGATGTTTAAATATCTCCATGGCATAAATGTACAGGGGGAGAGCCTTTTTCGATTGAAAGCAAGTTCTGCTACGAGGGGACATGGGATGAGGGTGAAGGGGGATAGATTCAGGAGTGATATGCAAAAATATTTCTTTACGGAAAGAGTAGTGGATCCATGGAATAGTCTCCCAGTGGAGGTGGTAGAGATAAGGACAGTATCTGAATTCAAAAAAGCATGGGACAAACACATCTCATGGTCGGAGGGCCTCATGTACACTTTCCCTCAGACGCTGCTGATCACCAAGACCCTGTTCAGGGTGCTCTGCGACAGGGCTTCGCTCATCCTGATAGCTCCTCTGTGGCCCAGGCAGCCGTGGTTTCCACTGCTCTTGACGCTGGCGATTTAGGTCCCCATCCCCCTGGGAACTGACCCAGGTCTTCTATCTCAGGAGGGGGGGCTCTCTCCTTCACCCCAAACTTGGGTTCCTCTCGCTGATAGCATGGCTGCTAACTCCCGGTGGATGTGGAGAACATTCTGCTGACCTCTCGCAAGGCCTCCACTAGGAAGGCTTATGCCATCAAATGGTGCAGGTTCTCTGCTTGGTGCGTCGAACAGGGGGCTGATCCTTTCCTCTGCCCGGTGCCTCTGGTATTACAGTACCTTCTCCACCTGTCTCAGTCCGGGCTCAAGTCTAACTCCATTCGGGTGCACCTTAGTGCTCTGGCGGTGCACCACCATCTGGTGGATGGTAAGCCCCTCTCGGTCCAACCGTTGGTGACCTGTTTCCTTAGAGGCCTTCTCCTATCAAAGCCCTCGGTTCGCCCTCCGGCACCCGAATGGGACCTCAACGTGGTGTTGGGGAAGCTCACTCGCCCGCCCTTTGAGCCTCTGGCTACCTGCCACCTTCGTTACCTCTCGTGGAATGTGGTTTTCCTGGTTGCGCTCACCTCTGCTCGCAGAGTCAGCGAGCTCTAAGCCCTTGTGGCGGAGGCGCCTTATACCAGTTTCTACAAGAACAGAGTGGTGCTTCGCACGCACCCCAAATTCCTGCCGAAGGTAGTGTCACCCTTCCATCTTAACCAGGAAGTGGTGCTCCCTACCTTCTTTCCAAGACCTCATTCCAGTCGGGCGGAGACGGTCCTTCACACCTTGGACTGCAAGAGGGCCTTGTTCTTTTATATCCAATGCACTCAGGGACACTGCAAGGCTTCTCATTTGTTTATCTCCTACGACCCCAGTAGGCTGGGGGAGATGATGACTAAGCGTACGCTGTCCACCTGGGTGGCACTGTATCACCCTCGCTTATGAGCAGGCGGGACTCCCACTGAAGGGCCACGTCACAGCGCACCGTGTCAGGGCCATGGCGGCTTTGGTGGCAAACCTGCGCTCTGTCCCGATGGTGGACATCTGCCGGGCTGCCACCTGGTTTTAAGTACAAACCTTTGCAGCCCATTACTGCCTGGAAAGAGAGTCCTTACGGGACAGTGCCTTTGGCCAGGCTGTGCTCTGTAACCCAAGGTGGAACGACGCAAAAAGAAGGCCTCAAAGCCTCTGTCTGGGGCCCCCGACAAGTGCGAGCGCTCCAGTACCCAGTCGCTTAACCCCCTTTGGTATTCCCGAGAGTAGGACAAGGAGCAGCCCCGCAAGGTACCTCGCAGAGAAATGGAGGCCTCCGGCGAAGGCGCCCAGTCTCCTGAGGTTCGTGTCGGCGTCCCAGGACCCCATGCCCGTGTGAGAATCCAGTATGCTGGCACTGGAACGCAGCGTTTCTGCGTTCATTGCTTCCCAGCAGGCACTCATGGTCAGCTTTGCTGACCTGCGCCCGGAGATTGCGGGTCCCTCGCATGGGACCCCCAAATCCATCCAGGAAACCCCCGAGAGCCACGGGCCTTGTGAGGGTTCTCAATGTCGGTCTCCCTCGCTCTCCTTCATGGGCAAGATCGTCCAGGGCCTCCGGCTCTAGGCCGCCGGCCATCGGACAGGGTGATCCACCCGGCTCGGATCCCTTGACTGATTTCTCAAATTGGGAATCTGATGGGGACACATCCCCACAGACCCGCACCCACCAGGATCTTCTGTCGGACCCATCACTGCCTGGTCTCCAGTGGCGTTCTCCGCCCGAGGACACTTCCTTTTTGGTGTTTATTCGGGACATGGCTTGGGCCCTCAACCTGGTCACCCAGGCCAAGGAGGATCCTCATGCTGAAGAACTCAATATTCATCAGTACGAGGCCCCGCCCAGAGAATCCCTCACTGTCCCGGTGCCGCCGATCCTCTCCCAGCTATTATTCCGCTTGTGGGAGGCCCCGGCCTCGGTTCCCATTGTGAGCAAGCGCCTTGACACTATGTACAAGGTGCAGCGATGGCCAGGCTTCTGAAAGACCCAACTTCCACACACTTAAATGATGGTGGAATCAGCCATGAGGAAGTAGAAGAGCCCAAAGTCCCATTCATCGGTCCTGCCGGGCCGAGAATTGAGCGCCCTTGATGCCCTGGGCCACAAGACCTATCAAAGTTCCATGCTGTCTTGTCGAATCCAGGCATACCAACTATATATCGGTATGTTCCTCCGCGACTTGGAAAAAGAACTGGGAGGTTTCTCTGCGGGCCTCGAGGGCGAGCCCCTTGACAGGTTCTGCACCCTCTTGAAATCAGTGGCCAATTGCTCTAAGTATATCTCTCAAGCCTCCTATGATGGCTTTGAGACATCGGCTCGGGTGGCGGCCATGGGCATCAGAGCCTGCCACCCAGGCTTGACTCCAATTTTCGGATTTCGAGCAGTGTGTGCAGGAGAAGCTCCTGGATGTGCCCTGCCTCGACAAACAACTTTTTGGTAAACCGATGGAGGAGAAGGCGGCGGAAATTGAGAATGATTATGTCACGAGGACTTGTCTCTCCCACAAGACCTCTACCCTGCCTTGGAAGAAGCAGCCCACCAAGTAACCCTTCTTCCCCAGGAATGGTCTCCAATATCGCGACTACCCGCCGTACCTGGTTACTCCCACGCCGACCACTCCTGCACAGGGAAAGCCTGGCCAAAGTCATCGTAAACCGAAGGGCCTGAAGGCCCAGATGCCGGGCCTCCCACTACCCCTCAGGGGTTTTGACGCCAGCGCCATAGCCCCTCACCCTCTGGCAATATGGCAGCCTGTGGAGGAATGCCTGTCCTGCTTTGCCCTATCGTGGGCACTGATCACTTCGGACACCTGGGTCCTCCAGGTCATCTGGGAGGGCTATTGCCTCCACTTTGACAGGCTTCCACCCCCTTTCTTCCCGGCGGAGTCTCCTCGATTCCCTGCGCACCAGATTTTACTGCAGCAGGAATTGTACTCCCTCCTTGCCCAATGGGCAGTCGAGAAGGTCCCTGCTCACCTTCGAGGTCGGGGCTTTTATTCCCGGTACTTCCTCGTCCCCAAACAGACCGGGGGGAGGGGGGTGTCTGCGGCCCATCCTCGACCTCCGCAGACTAAACAAGTTCCTGGTGTGGGAGAAATTTAAGATGTTATCTCTTGGTGTGCTGCTGCACTTCCTCTGTCAGGGAAACTGGCTATGCTCCTTGGATCTAAAGGACACTTACGCCCATATCTTGATCCTCCCCAACACCGGCAATACCTGCGTTTCAGGGTGCAGGGAGAGCACTTCCAGTACAGGGTGCTCCCCTTCGGTCTCGCATCCGCCCCTCGAGTCTTCACAAAGTGCCTCATCGTGGCCTCCGCTCACCTTCGGCGTCAGGGCGTGCCGGTGTTCCCTTACCTCGACAACTGGCTCATTACAGGCTCCTCCGTCGCGGAGGCCCGGCAGGCGAAGTCGCGCACTGTCCTCCTCTTGGAGAGCATGAGGTTCTTGGTCAACCACCCAAAGTCTCACCTCAAGACGGCACAGACTCTCGAGTTCATCGGGGCCCACCTCGATATTCGGCAGGCCATGGCCTTCTTGCTGGTGGATCGCTCCACCCGACTCCGGGCTCTGGCCGCTCGCATCCAAAGCGCCCGGCAGGTCACTGCTCAGTCCATACTACTTCTCTTAGGCCACATGGCCTCGACCGTGCATGTGGTTCCTCACTCCTGCCTTCACATGTGGACGGCCTAGTGGTGCCTCAGCTTTCAATGGAGCCAATCCCTCGGACACCTCAGGGACTCAGTCAGGATTCTTCCCAACCTCCGCTTGTCCCTGAACTGGTGGCAGAATCCCCGCAATCTCCTGCGAGGATCGCTCTTCCAGGTCCCACAGCACGATTTGGTTCTGACCACAGATTTCTCCCTGCTAGGGTGGGGAGCTCAATGCAGCTCTCTCTGCATGCAGGGACAGCGGTCGCCTGTGGAGGCTCAACAGCAGATAAACCTGCTCAAACTCCGGGCCATCAGATGGGCCTTGAGGGCCTTCGAGGATCTCCTCAACAGGAAGTTGGTCCTGGTGCAGACCGACAACCAAGTAGCGATGTTTTACATCAACAAGGAGGGGGGCACGGGGTCGCACTCCCTCTGCAGGGAAGCAGTCCTCATCTGCTCTTTTGCTGCCCGGCAGAGGATGTTCCTCGTCGACATAGCTCCCGGGTCAGGAGAATGGCCTGGTGGACAGGCTCAGCAGAATTCTTTGCTCTCACGAGTGGCGCCTGGATCCCAGAGTGGCAGACTGACTGTTCCTGCGCTGGGGAACTCCAGTGATGGACCTCTTCGCCAGCCCCCAGAACACTCAGCTTCCTCGCTTCTGCGGCCCGGTACCGCACCCGGGCAGGGAGGCTCTGATGCATTTCTCCTGGACTGGTTGTCCAGCCTCCTATACGCATTCCCTCCTTTCCCCCTCATTGCGAGGACTCTGTTCAAAGCTCAATGGGACATTGCATTGCTGATTCTCGTGGTCCCTTCGTGGCCTCGGCAGCCTTGGTTCCCACTCCTGCTCTGACTGTTGGAGGAGCCTCCGATTCCCCTGGCTCTGCCAGAGACGTGCTGACGCAGGAGGAGAGTCGGGTGTTGCACCCAAACCTACCCTCCCTATCCCTCACGGCCTGGCGGCTGAACGGGTCTCTAGCCTCTCTGGCCCTTCCGGAGGTCAAGGAAATCCTCCTTGCCTCGAAGGAAGGACTCCACCAGGCGGGTTTCTGCTTTTAAGTGGAAACGCTTCTCCGTCTGGTGCTCGGAGCACCAGATCAACCCCTTCTCATGCCCGGTTCGGTGGGTTCTACAGTACCTTCACCTCTCGAGGGAAAGGCTGAAGTCAAACTCTGTTAGAGTCCATTTGAACGCCATATCGGCTAATCATCTTCCCATCGAGGGAAAACCTCTCTTGGGGCAGCCACTGATCTCCCGCTTCATGCGGAGCCTTCTGTTATCCAAGCCGCCCATCCGTCCTCCTCCAGCGGAATGGGATTTGAACGTGGTGCTCTCGAAGCTCACTCGTCCACCCTTCGAGCCAATGGTGACGTGTTCGCTCTGGCACTTGTCCTGGAAGGCGGCCTTCCTGGTGGTGCTGACCTCGGCTCGCCAAGTCAAGTGAGCTTCAGGTGCTCATGGCTGGTGCCCCTTACACCAGGTTTTATCGGAACAGGGTGGTCCTCCGGACCCATCCTAAATTCTTGACTAAGGTCATGTTGGCTTTTCATCTCAATCAGGAGATAGCGCTCCCGAACTTCTTCCTGAGGCCCCACGCCGATCAGGCATCAGCAGCTCTCCACACCCTCAACTGCAAGCGGGCCCTTGCCTTCTACTTGCAGCATAACCAGACTCATTGCAAGTCTGACAGACTTTTCGTGACCTACGATCCTAATAGGCAGGGGCAAGCAGTCACCAAGCGCACCCTCTCTATTTGGGTGGCGGACTGCATTGCGTTCGCCCATGCAAAGGCGGGCATCCCTCTGGATCGTCGAGTCACTGCACATGGGGGTCCAAGCCAAAGCGGCCTCGGTGGCCTCGCTGCGCTTCGTGATGGACATCTGCCGGGTGGCAACCTGGTCTTCTACAAATACCTTCGCTGTCCACTACTGCCTGGAGAGGGAGTCCCAAAGGGACAGTGCCTTCAGCCAGGCTGTACTCCATAATCTCTTCAGGGTATAAGCAACTCCTGCCCTCCGACCCTTCTTCACGGCTACCGAGGGCTTCGCCCCAAGGACCCGAGGACTCGGGCTGCTTCGGGCTTCTGCTTCTGCTTACAGCCTCGTGGAGGCATTTTTTTCTTTTGGTTACAGGTTCGGTAGCCTGTAGCTAGGGAGTCCCAAAAGTGAGGACTGACTTCCTGCTTGTTCCTGGAGAAAGCGTAGTTACTCATCTGTAACAGGTGCTCTCCAGGGACAGCAGGAATCAGTCCTCACTACCCTCCCACCTCCCCTGATAAGTTGCTTAATTTTTGTCCTTCCCTTGCCATCTGCTTGGTAGGGCTCGAGTTAGGGGACCTGATTGAGCAAGATAGCACCCTTGGGCGGGAAGAGGACCACGCATGAGTGGTAACAATTCCAATGACTTTCTTTGAAAGCTGGGGAATTGCTCCGTGCGGGCTCCGTCGGTGGCGACGTCACGCATAAGTGAGGACTGATTCCTGCTGTCCCTGGAGAACACCTGTTACAGGTGAATAACTACGCTTTATGTTTATCCATTCCATTCCACTCATTATTTTATACACCTCTATATATCTCCACTCAGTCATCTTTTTTCCAGGCTGAATGGCCCTAACTTTTAAGGCTTTCTTCGTAGGGGTATCCTTCCATCGCCTTTATCGTGTACCTTTTCTAATTTAGCTATATCCTTTTTCAGATATGGTAACCAGAACTGCACAAAATATTCAAGGTGTGATCGCACCGTGGAGCGATATAGAAGCATTATAATCTTTGGTTTTAGAAACATAGAAATATGACGACAGAAAAAGACCACATGGCCTATCTAGTCTGTCCTTCCATATCAACAACTACAACAGTTCCCTTTTTCCTTTAGAGAGTGGTGAGGAAGCTGAGTTTTATGGAAACCAGGACAAGGAGGGACACGATACATGGTGTCCAACTTGCGAGAATGAGGAGAGGTGGTTAGAGGCGCTTCCCACATCCTTAACATGAGATCATACAGAATCTCATGAATAGGTAAGGTAGCTGCCTCCTTAGGAGTTTTAGGATATTGCAAAATATCTAACTCCTTGGGTCTAGGTTCTGACTCAGGGGCCACTGTAACAGAGAGGCCCCTAGCCACCTCTCTGATAAAGTCTTGAAAAGACAAGTCCTCTGGAGGAGACATCCTTCGCTTAGGTGAGGACTCCTCCTGTGGAAGAAGCATCCCTGCATCGACAGACTCTTCAGAATCCTCAGTCATCAGAGGAATCGAAGTATCGTCTGTCCAGATGCTCTTGCAAAGCCCGATACCCGTACCGATTGAGATCGGTATCAGGAATCACCGGTACCGGGGTATCGGTACCGGAGGGCTGCAGAGGGCAGAGTACCGGCAGGGCGGACACCGATGCCGATGTCGATGCCACCAGTACCGGGATCAGTGCCGATGGCGATGCCAGAGCCGGTACCGGCAGAGTAGTCTGTAGCGGTACCACGGGCATCGATGCCACAAGGAAAGCCGCCAGACTGCGTTCGATGGACAGAATCCTCTGATCCATCGACGCTGCCAATGCCTGGAAGTCGGTACCGGTGGAAGCCACCGGTACCCCAGAGCATGGCACCAGGAGATCTGTCAAGGCCACGCCATCGAGATCATCCTGGAACCCCGATGATGATGCTTTAGAGGCCGAAGCCTCCCGCCGGGGTAATTTTGCTGGTGCAGAATCCTCGAGGGCAAGGCCAGAGGCATCTCGATGCTTAGAAGGAGATTTGCCCTTCGAGGACCGGCTGGATTTGTGTTTAGTTAACTGAGATCCATGTGAGGAAGAAGCAGCCCTGGAAGACGTTGATGCCACTGAAACCGCATCAGAGGGAAACAGGGTACTGAGCTTGGCAGCTCGGTTCTGTCGACCTCTCTTAGACATCATGGAACAGGACACACAATCTGTAATGGAATGGTCAGGGCCTAAACACTTTAGACACCAGTCATGGGTGTCGGTGACAGAGATAGTACCGCCACATTTTGTGCACTTCTTAAAGCCTGAGGCAGGCTTTTCCATATTTAAGGAAAAAGGTTTTGGGCCTAAGGCCCAAAACTGAAGTACACTTGAAGAAAAATGAATAGAAAAAAGGATTTTTTTTTGTTTTTTTAAAAGGGAAAAGAATAAGAACCGGCGGTACTGGTATAGCGTCAAGGAAGGCAGACGCGACAGAAAAGAAATAAGGAAAAAATAAGGAAATTCTTCTGCAGTGACAGGAACACGACCTGCTGGCTCCGCGGAAAAAGAACAACTGAGGAGAGACAGTTGGAAAGGCGGGAAGGCAGCACGCAGGCGCTGTGGGATGCTCCCAAAGGCTTTCTGATTGGACGCTGGGGAGCGTTCCCGCGCAGGCTCCGTCGGTATGTGAAGACTCATTCCTGCTTGTTCCTGGAGATAGAAAATATATGAAAGGATTCTTGTTGAAAACATGGATGCCTGGAAAGTTTGACGTCCAAAGGCATCTAAAATCCTAGCCTCACGACCTGGCAGATAAGAAGAGTGCTTTTTAGTACTCTTAACACGCCTCATTGCTGATTCTACAACCAGAGAATGATGAGGGAGTTGAGGCTTTTGAAAACCTGGAGAAGGGAGCACCTTGTATAGAAGATCAGTTGCCCTAGAAGGTGGGGATACCATTAAAGGAGTCTCCCACGTTCTAAATAGGAGATCCTGCAAGGTCTGATGCAAAGGAAACATAATGACTTCCTTTGGATTGCAGGGGATCTGTATAGGTTGTGGATCCCCTGGTGCAGGGTCCTGACCAGGTATAGAAATGGCAAGTAACTTAGCCATATCAAGCAGAAAAGCTTGAAAAGAAATTTCCCCAGAGGGGAGTCCTTGAGGAAGAGGAGGAAGAACTAGATTTGTTGAAGAACTAGCTCTAGCACCCACCTGCTCATTCAAATTCTTGGAGGGGTGAAGCATCGGATTATCTTTGGAAGATAGTTGTCGGTACTGCTGAAAATCGGTACCACAACCCGTCGGTAGCCAATTGTCCATGCTGGGGATCGATTCCAAACTTGGTATGGAAGGAAGCGAGCCGGCTGACAGCATGGGAGGTACCGACACCGATGTTGATGCCAATACCGGTACAGTCGGTGACACCGATGTATGAAGATCAGTCTGTGAAGGCACTACCGGTACCGAGGTAACCGAATGTGGCAGACCTGGATCATCGGTGGAATGTCTACGGTACCGTCTGAAGTCGGTACCGAGACGAGTCGGTACCCAGTCATCCAGACTAGAGATCGATTCTAGACTCGGCATCGAAAGAAGCGAGTCTATCGATGCATGTCTGGAGGGTACCGACGTGGATACCAGCATCGGTACCAGGACCGATGTGGAAAGATCGGTCGGTAGCGGCTCTAATGGCACCGAAGATACCGAGAGCGCTCGACTACGATCATCGGTGTGGAATGTTTCATCCAGCACCATTGTCGATGCTGGGGTACCGGCACCGCTCAAAGCGGACACCACCACCGGGCATGGCTCAGGCATGTTCACTGAGGTAAAAACCCTGGGAACAACCTGAAACCCTGTTAGTGCTTTGGAGACATAAGCCTCCCGCCGGGGTTTTAAAGCCAAAATGTCCTCGGGGGCAAGCCGAAAGGCATCTCTATGATGTACACGAGATCTACCACCCGAGGACTGGCTAGTCTTTACAGACTTTTGTTTGGTTACCTGATCCTGCGAAAAATAAGATGGAGCTGGTACCCTCAGGGCTGAGGGGAACGGCGTATCGAGTTGAGCTCGATGTTGAAAACTTCTTGCAGAAATAGTAGTGCAGGAGGGACAGTCCAGCGGATTGTGTTCAGGTCCCAAATATGGAAGGCACCAATCATGGGTGTCCAAAAGTAATTTGGTAGTGCCACAGTTAAAACACTTTCTAGTGGCTAGAATTTCCATGAGGGAAAAGGAGAGGCCTAGCAGGTCAAAGCCTGTCAGGCACTAAACAGGAAAAAATTTCCCACAGAAGGAAATCTTTGTAGAAGAAAACAAAAAGAAAACACCGGCGGTACCGGTGCGTCGAGGGAAGGTAGACGCGACCACAAGAAAAAACAAAAATAAAGGAAGAATTTTCTGCGGTGACAGGAGGACGTCCTGCCGGCTCCGCGGAAAAACGAAAACTGAGGAGAGGCAGTTGGGAAAGGCGGAAAGGCAGCACGCAGGCGTGCTGGGATGCTTCCAAAAGCGTTCTGATTGGACGCTGGGGAGCGTTCCCGCGCAGACTCCGTTGGTACCGATGTACCCATATGTGAAGACTCATTCCTGCTTGTTCCTGGAGATTGGTCTTTATCTGCCATCATATACTATGTTACTACATCTCTTACTGGGAAAAGAGAATAAATCAGTCTAATACACAGAAACTACACTAACAGAATAGCACAGTTCTGTCATACACGCAAAACAGACAGACCATCACCAAATACAGAACAAGGAATTACGATTTATAAATATGAAAACAATAATGGAACTGTGAACCCCAAAAGTCAAACTTTGAATGCACCACAACACTGGAAAATTAAACTATGAAATTAATTTCCTCTTATACTGAACAAAGTGCAAAGACATCAGCGCACCTTTTCCAGAGCTAACATATTCCAGTTAATATATTTAAAATATATATTATTTTACACCTTTTGTCTGGGCATGTTATTTTTCAGTGGCAATTGCTTTAGTCTCTCTCTTCTGCATTGTGTCTTCTGCTAACTCTCCATTGTCTGTTGTCCATTTCTCCTTTCTTCTCTCTTCTCCTATTTTTTCCCCATTTTCGGTCTACATTCACCTCTGACATACTGATCTTTCACTTTTTGTTCTTTTCTCCCTTTCTTTCTTTACTCATGCATCCACTCAATTTCAACCCTCCGTCCTCAATCCCCTTTTGACTTTTCATCTAGCAGCTTTCCATCTACTCTAACCTCTAGCCCAGTTCCCTCATTTCTCATCTCACTCCTTTCCTAGTCTCTTATTCCCCTGTCTTTCACCCACTTCCCATTACCACATTTCAACTCTCTGCAATCATCCTTCTCTCACTCATCTCTTGTCAGCTTCCCATGGTCTCTCTCACATAGTTCCATTTTGTCCACCTTCCACCCCCCCCCAACCTCTCTCTCTCACCACAATTCAGCATCTCCCAATCCCTTCACCCTTACCCTCAAAGTCCAGCATATCATGACTTCTCTCCCACCTCCCCAGTCCTCCTTCCCCTTCCATTGACCACCAGTTTTATATCCCCTTCCCCTTCTTCCCCTGCAGTGGTTCAGCATCTCTCTTATCTCCCCTTCCTATCCCAGCATGTTCTCTCTCCCCCGGTTCCTCCCCATTCCAGGCCAGTATATCCTCTCTCTCAACTTAAAATCTACCCCCTCTCTTATCTATCTATATATCTCTATCTATATAAACACACACACACACACCCATCCAGCATATCCCATTCTCTTTTTCTCCTTCTGTCCTTCCTCCTGGGAAAAAATATCATGCAACACTATCCCTGGAAGCTTTTTTCTTTTATGAGTCAGTGGCAGAGAGATCTCATAGTACCATCCCCAGTTTTATCTTTCTTAATCTGAGTCAGCACATAGCAGCCAGTGCTGCCTATAGCATTCAGTTCCGGTGAATTTCCCTGCGCATGGGAAGTGAATGCATTGGCTGCTATTGCTGACTTGGAGAAAGAAAGATGATGTTGCATGATGCCAGAGCTGCATACACAGTGAATTGTGCCAGCTCCTGGGCCCATCATCTGATTCCTCACTCACTCTTCCAATACCCAGCCAATCTTATGAGTCTGTCTTCGTTGCTCCCACCCAATTTTAAAGTCTCCACCTATGAAGGTCAATGTGGGGGGGGGGGTGGATCTGTTGTGTCTGTGGAACTGGGGGAGGGAGGGAATAGGGGTTAGGGTTATTGGAGAGTGAAGGACTGAAGACCCAGGAGGGGGGAGGGGTGGAGATATATCAATAGGTGGTTGGGGAGGGTTCCTGGGTTCTGTGAAATAGGGTGGGCGGTGGTTGGGTAGAGTGGTGAATGGGGGTAGTATATTGGATCTTGGCTCTTTGCTCAATAAAACAAATTTAAACATAAAGTCTCCACCTAAGTTCCAATCCCTTCTGTCCCCCATCTCCCTTTCCCCAGTACTGCCTCCCACATTTCTTCCTTCTCTGATATTAACTCTCCCTTTCCTCCTTCTTCCCTTAGCATTCATTCTTATGCCTCTATCAACTCTTCCCTCTGTATATCATTTTTTCTTCCCTCACACACAAAATATTTGTTCCCCTCTCCATTCTCACTCCCCCGCTTTTTTTTCTCCCCATCTCCACCCACACCCCCCCTTTCTAGTCCTCCCCCAGTATCAGATCCCTTCTAGTTCCAGTCCATCCCATCCACTCCCTTCCAGTCCCATTCTTCCCATCCCCAAGCATCAGTCCATTTCCAGTCCTAACCCCAGTATTAGTTCTCCTCTATTTCCAATCCCTCACAGCATCAGCTCCCTTCCAGTCCCTCCAGCTCCCCCCCTCCCCTCCCTCCAGTATCAGTCCTCCTGCAGTCTAGTCCCTCCCAGCATCATCTCCCTTCCAATCCCAGGCTCCTTATCCTCTAGCATCAGCCCATTTCCAGTCCTAGTCCCCCAGTATCAGTATTCCTCCAGTTCCAATCCCTCCTAGCATCATCTCCTTTCCAATACCAGGCTCCTCATCCCCCCAGCATCAGTACTTTTCCAGTTTTGGCCCCCCCATTATAAGCCCCTCTCAAGTTCCAGCCCTTCCCAGCATTATTTCCCTTTCAATAGGGGACTCTCCATCCCACAACATTAAAACATTTCCTGTTCTAGCCCTAGTAGCACTCCAGCACCCCCCCCCCCCCACCCACCTGACCAGCTTCAGAGGGAGCCGGTGAGGCCTGAAGCCCGACGCACTTCTGCACAGCCACGGGAGTAAACAGCAGTGTTTTCCTTTACTCCCACAGCTGTGATAAATCGCAACCACCAGTGTGCTGAGTGCCTAGAGTTTAAACAGAGGTACTTCCTGTCTTGCGCAAGAGACAGGAAGCGCCTCTGTTTAACCTCTACACACTATACACGCTGGCAGCTGTGATTTATTACAGACATGAGAGTAAAGGAAAACACCGCTGTATACTACTGTGGCTTTGCAGAGATAGCGTAGTTACCTACCTGTAACGGGTGTTCTCCAAGGACAGCAGGAATCAGTCCTCACAAAGGGTGACATCGGCGCTGACGGAGCCCTCGTCCGGAGAAATTCCTCAGCTTTCAAAGAAAGCCTTTGGGATTGCATCGCGCATGCGCGATCCCCTTCCCGTCCAAGGGTGCCATCTTGCTCAGTCTAATGACATAGCTAAAAAGACAGCAAAAAGAATAAAATCAATAATAGGACTGCAACTCCAGGGGAGAAGGGAGGGTTATGAGGACTGATTCCTGCTGTCCCTGGAGAACACCTGTTACAGGTGAGTAACTACGCTTTCTCCAGGAACAAGCAGGAAGTCAGTCCTCACATATGGGACTCCCTAGCTACAGGTTGCCGAGAATCCATAGCTGAAAAAATGGCTCCCTCTAGAAGAGCCGCAGCAGCTGTGATAGGAATCCAGCAGAGACACAACACCCCCGGTAGCCTGACACCAGAGGGCCGGAGGGTAGGAGTTGCCTAAACCTCAAATAAGTTCCAGAGTACCGCCTGACCGAAAGCACTGTCTTTGGGACTCCCCATCCAAGCAGTAATGGGCTCCAAAGGTCTGGCAGGTGGCGACCCGGCAGATGTCTGCAAGCAGAACAGAGCAGAAGTGAGCCACTGATGCAGCCTTTGCCCTGACACTATGGGCCGTGACTCGACCCTGCAACGGAAGGTCGGCCGCCCTGTATGCCCAGGCGATGCAGTCTGCCACCCAGGTGGATAACATGCGCTTGGAGACAGGAAGCCCCAGCTTACTGGGGTCAAAGGAAATGAAGAGATGAGGAGCCCTTCGATGTCCCCGCGTACGCTTCAAATAGAAGGCTAATACCCTTTTACAATCCAGGGTATGCAGGACCGCCTCTGCCCTGCTAGCATGCAGTCTGGGAAAGAATGTTGGAAGAACCACCATAACCATACAAGGCAAGAGAAAGGGTTCTCATTGTGTTGGTTACACCACACCTCAAACCTACGCCACTTGAAGGCATAGGTTTTTCTAGTGGACTGCCTCCTTGAGGCCAGTAACACTTCCTCTATGTTCCAAGGTAGGAGGAGAGGAGCCAGCACTACCTTTTCAGCAGCCATGTCATCAGGTTGAGAGACCTGAGGTTGGGATGTAGGATAAAGCCCTGCTCCTGGGACAGGAGGTCGGGCCTCATCCCCAGAGGAAGTGGGGTCTCCACTGCTAACTGGAGAAGAAGTGGGAACCAAGGTTGTCTCGGCCATCTGGGGGCTACCAGGATGACCAAGGCCTTGTCCCGAAGGATTTGAACATAAGAACATAAGAATATAAGATATGCCATACTGGGTCAGACCAAGGTCCATCAAGCCCAGTATTCTGTTTCCAACAGTGGCCAATCTAGGTCATATGTACCTAGCAGTTTGAACAGAGTTCGGGCCACCAGAGGTGTGGGAGGAAACACATACAGGAGGCCCACAGACCAGAAGGTCAGAAATGCATCTGCAGCCATCCTTTGGGGATGTAGCTGCTTGGAGCAAAAGTTGGGCAACTGATGATTCTGTGGATTGGTGAAGAGACCTATGGACGGATATCCCCAGCAGTGGAAGATCTGCTGGACCACTTCCAAATTCAGTTGCCATTCGTGAGGTTGAAAAAGTCTGCTCAGTTTGCTAGGTAGTTCTCTTGAACCGCCTTGAGAGACATACCCCGTCTGATGGCAAAGGAGCAGAGGTCCAGCGTCTCCTGGCACAGGATACGGGACCCTGTCCCTCCCTGCTTGTTCACGTAGAACATAGCTACCTGGTTGTCTGTCTGCACCAAGACAGATTGGTGTGAGAGCACATGGCAGAAAGCTCGAAGAGCTAGGCGTATCGCTCAGAGCTCTAAGAGGTTGATTTGTTGTGTTCTTTCTTGAGGAGACCACAATCCCTGAGTGCAGGAGTCCTGGCAGTGGGCTCCCCATCCTAGCAGGGATGCATCTGTCATCAGGACTCTTGTGTACACTGGAGGCTGGAAAGGCACTCCTCCGAGCAGGTTGGGTGGTCGAAGCCACCAGGCCAATGACTTCAGCAGTCGTTTGGACACCTTTATCCTGTCTCGGAGTCGTCCTGTGGCCTGCATCCACTGATTCCGAAGGCACCACTGAGCCGTTCTCATGTTGAGATGGGCGTTTGGGGTCACATGAACCGTGGAGACCATGTGCCTTAAAAGGCGCAGAAAATGCCTTGCCGATATCTGAGACTTGTGGCTGATTTGGTGCACTAGCTCCATAAGCCTCTGTGCCCTGTCCTCTGGCAGGTAAGCCTTTGCTTGCAGGGTGTCTAGTCTCGCCCCTATGAACTCTAAGTTCTGTGTTGGGAGCAAGGTGGACTTTGCCTGATTTATGACAAAGCCTAGATGCTGCAGTATGTTGATAGTGCGAGCTGTGGCCTGTTGGGCCTCCTGAGGTGATGGGGCCCTGATGAGCCAGTCGTCCAAGTAGGGGAAGACAAATATTCCCTGGTTCCTGAGAAAAGCCACCACCACCACCAGACACTTGGTAAACACTCTGGGGGCGGAGGCTAGGCCAAATGGAAGTACTCTGTACTGAAAATGGTTTCCTCCCACTACGAGGTCTGGATGTATGAGGATGTGCGTGTAGGCATCCTTCAGGTCTAAGGAGCATAGCCAATCTTCCTGGTGGAGGTATGGCAGCAATATTCCAAGGGAAAGCATCTTGAACTTTTCCCTCACCAGGAACTTGTTCAAGTTTCGCAGGTCGAGGATGGGCCCGAGGCCTCCTGTTTTCTTTGGTATCAGAATATACCTGGAGTAGAAGCCTCACCCTTGTAGGTTGTGGGGCACTGGCTCCACTGCCTGATCCTCTAGAAGACCGGCCAACTCCTGTAGGAGGAGGTTGCTGTGTAGAGGGGGTCTGAGAGGCTCTCCCGGGAAGTAGGAGGGAGGTACTTGGTTGAAATGGCGTAAATAGCCCTTTGGACTATTTGTAGGACCCCAGGTGTCTGTGGTGATTGCTGGCCACCTGTGAGCGTACAGGGCCAGTCTTCCTCCTGTGCCAAGTCTCACCCCTGGTTGGAGAGAGACTATGCTGTGGCTGTCAAAATCCCAACCGGCTGGGAGGGAGCTGGTGCCTGGGAGTCTTCTGCTTACGCGGGCCATGCCCCTGTCCCTTAGCCTGCTGCCCCTGATGGGGAGCTGGGGAGGCCTGGTGAGTGGGATAGTTGCGGTAAGCAGCACTCTTCCTTGGGAAAAAGGGCTTTTACCCAAGCCTTTCTTTTTAGAAGGGGCAGAAGTCTTTTTGGAGTCTCTTGTCCGGGTCAAGTACTCGGACTTGATTTCCGCAGCCATTTCAGTCATGGGTTTGCCAAACAGGTTTTCACCTTGGCATGGGACATCGACCAACTTTTCCTGTACCCATAGCTCTAGGTCCGATGACATTAGCCATGCCTGGTGTTGGGCACCGATGCTGGCTGCGGTTACTCGGGCCGAAGCCTCAAAGCCGTCAGAGGCTGCTCGAGACAAACTTCGAGCACTCTCGAATCCCCGTGGACAAGGTCTTGAATCTCTGCAAGGGTTCCTCAGAGAGGCCAGCTGAGAACCCAGCAATCTCCTTTGCCAGGTCCCGTAAGTACATGCCCATTTACAGCTGGTATGTTTGGACACGGCAGGACAGCATCGAGCCCTGGTAGCACTTTCTGCCGAAGGCGTCCAGGTTCCGGGCTTCCCTACCAGGAGGCACCAAGGAGTGCGTTTTCTGGCTCTTGAGCCTTTGCATGGCCGATTCCACAACCATGGAGTTGTGCGTCAGCTGTACCTTCTGGAACCCAGGACTCTTGTGGACCTGACAGATAGAATCGACCTGCCTGCTGAGAACCGGCATCAAGGCATGTGATTCCCACATATGGAACAACAGTCGTTCCAACATCGGAGGAACCGGTACAGTAAGGGCTTCCTTCGGGGGAAAAATCATACTGGAGGGTGTCGAGCTCCTCGGCTCGAGGCTCCTCCTCGGCGTCCACCAGGAATGCCAAGGCCTTGGCCATGACTCTGACGAACTCCGAGAACCGGGTATCCTCTGGAGCGGACCGTCTCCGAAGCTCGGACCCTGGCAAGTCCGATGGGACCCTGGAAAGTCCGATGGTGGGTGCCCGGGGAGTCTTCATCCTCCGTTTCCCAGGCCAAGTCCTCCGAGAAGGAATCGATGGGCTCCGGTCATGAGGATTTCGGTCTCGACTGCCCTGATGCCGATGGCACCGGTGTCGACGACCTCGGTCCCGAACGGGAGGTCGAGGGAGACCTCAGCCAAGGATCGACTCGAGCTGTCTCGAGGATCGGCTCGGCCTCCGAGGACGACTTGGACGTCAAAGTCCCGGTGGTCGGGGCGGATGGATCGGTGAAACCGGCCATCAGCACCTACTGCTGCTCCATGAAAGCAGACATGCTGCGCTCCAAGGCCGCCATTCTGAGACCGAGCTCAGAAGGCTCCGCAGCCTCCGGCTCGGGTCCCGACGCCGTCAGGCCCGATGTCGGTTCTCCCGGAGGAGAGTCCACGAGGACAACAGCAGTTACCTTCCTCGGCGTCTCCGGTTCCGTGCGAGGTACCTTGGCAGGCCGCTCTGACTCCAAGGACCCCGTGGACCTGGGGCGGCGGTCAGGACTTTGAGGACCCGTGGCAGCGGTCAGGATTCCGTGACCTGGCCCACGAGGACCCAGGCCTATCAGAGGCATCCAACGACGACGCCCTCATAACTTTTTTCTTCCTCCGGTGTTCCCTGGAGGGAGACCCCCGCTCAGAAGACCCCCGACGATGCTCGGAGTCAGACAGCTCCCGAGATGTCGAGGCTTCTGATGAGGTCCAGATCCGGGTGGAAGCGGACTCAGAGAAAATCCCCCAACGCTACTTCTGCCTACTTCTCAGTGCTTTAGAAGACATCTTGCTGCACAGGCCACAGGCCATCGGGTCATGGTCAGCCCCGAGGCAGCGGAGGCTGCAGTCATGTGTGTCGGTGAGGGACATTAACTTTTGACACCGATCACACTTTTTAAACCCGCAGGCAGCTATCGGGGGAAAAAGGGCCCCTGTGAGGTCAAACGACTGGGCTGCCAGTGAAAAAGAAAATAGGCACGAACGCTAGTCACTAAGGACAAAAACCGAAAATAGGTACCGGATTCGATACCAGTGTACCGAACTGAGGTGGGGAGGGGAACCGGCGTCGAACTGGGTCAAAGAGAAGAATCTTCTGAAGATTTGACGCATTTTTTCCGCGAGGGAATGTGGACCACGTCCGTTGGGGCTCCGTGGAAAAAGGGAGACTGAGCAAGATGGCACCCTTGGGCGGGAAGGGGATCGCGCATGCGTGATGCAATCCCAAAGGCTTTCTTTGAAAGCTGGGGTATTGCTCTGCACGAGGGCTCCGTCAGCACCGACGTCACCCATATGTGAGGACTGACGTCCTGCTTGTTCCTGGAGAATAACTGGGATTTAGGCCTCACCGGCTCCCCTCTGAAGCCAGTCAAGCGAGTGCAGGGCCCCTCTAGGTGCAGGACCATATGCAAGCGACATTCCCGCACATGCCTCAGGCCAGCCCTTGTCATAAACTATGTTAGTATTTCTAAAAATAAAGAGACTTATCAATATTTTAATCTGGTGTGCACAGGTATCACACTTTATAAAAATGGTTTCCCTTCTTCCACTTTTTAGGTTCACTTCTATTCACTTATTTAGCCTTTCTTATTCAAAACACACTGTGTAGTGAATATTTCTTGTATGGATTTAAAAAACGGTTTAGCTAATTCCTTTTTATTGTAGCTCAAGGCAAGTTACATTCAGGTACAGTCGGTAATTCACCAGTCCTAGAGGGCTAACAATCTAAACTGAGGCACTGTAACAAAGCTACTTGCCCAAGGTTGCAAGAAGCATCAATGTAATTTGAATCCTGACTTCCCCGATTCTTAGCATGCTCGATCTTTAGCAGTCTGGATTGTTCTGCTTTCCAAAAGGGGTGTAAGTCCAGAGCCTAGTATAATATTTTTAGAGTTGCCTTTCATAATAGATAAGGTTGTAGTAGAGAGTAGTTTTGATATGGCAGGTTTGTTATATAAATTATGAACATCTTTTCTGCAGGGTTTTATGTTACTGTGTAACTGCCTTTGAATATTGGGCCCATAATGTCCAGTTATGTGTTTTTACAGGTGTCATTCTGAGATGAGAAGTAAACTCAATTATGACCATCCAACACTAATCATAATCTCAGGAGGGAAGGTGGAAACCTGGAGACTGAAAGTTTAACTGGAGTGGGTGCAAAGCTAAAGGTTTGTCTAGAGTGCTTAATAACCGAGAACCAGCTCTCTTTACTGTCCAAATATAACTGTGTCTTCTTCCAAGGCTGCAGACAGTCTCTGGAGCTAGAAACCACATCACTCTGACTAGTAAGATCATAGTCTCATTTTATTATTGCTGAACATAAGATATGCCATACTGGGTCAGACCAAGATCCATCAAGCCCAGTATCCCGTCTCCCACAGTGGCCAATCCAGGTCACACACACCTAGCAGTTTCCCCAAAAGACACAGATTCCACAATGCTTGTATTGGGTCAAGCATTGATATCCTGGGTCCCTTTTTAATAATGGTTTATGGACCTTTCCTGCAGGAACTTGCCCAACCTTTTTTAAACCCAGTTACACTAACAGCCTTTACTACATCCTCCGGTAACAAATTCTAGAGTTTGATTACATGTTGAGTGAAAAAATATTTTCTCTTATTTGTCTTAAATAGTTTACCCTGTAGCTTCATTACATGTCCCCTAGTCTTTCTATATTCTGATAACATAGATAATCAATCTACGTTTACCCGTTCCACTCTGTTCATTAATTTATAGACTTCTACCATATCTCCCCTCAGCCGTCTCTTTTCCAGGTTAAAGAGCCCTAACCTTTTTAGCCTTTCTTCATAGGGGTATCCTTCCATCCCCTTTACCATTTTGGTGGCCCTTCTCTGAACCTTTTCTAACAACGCTATATCCTTTTTAAGATATGGCAACCAAATTTTCCAGTTTGAGTAGCTCAGCAGTGCCTAAAGTTGATATACAGAATTTGATGAATAAAACCCCCTTGGCCCTCATAAAACTGACAATCAAGGAAATGCCCAGCAATTCAGAACTTTAAGGCTTACCTATATCCTGCCTGCTACATCTTTCTTTCTTGTCAATAGGAATACTTTGTTGTTGCTTACCTAATTATACAGATGCATGATAAGAAAGTCATAGCAAACAAACTTGAACCAGGTCCACCAGGCCTTTGTAGAAAAGCTGTGTAAAAAAAATGCAGAAGGCGGACTTCTGTTGACATAACAGATCCGCTTGGACGGCTGAAGGAGAGCGCTGCTGATAAAATCCCACAAAAGCATTAAAAATCCCCCCTGAATAAGTAAAGCGAATACTCCAGAGTGGAAAAGATTAAGCACTAAAACCAGAGGCAAGAGATATGACGGTAGAATGGAAAAAAACAGCAGGCATAAAAGAATATGTGTTTGCAAAATGCGTGGTGAGCAGAAAGGAGAAAAAGTGGGAGGCGAGGTGAATCTGGAACCCGAGACCGAAGAACTTCTCAGTGTCTTGAAGAGGGTGCAGAGTAAGAGCGCCATTGTCCAAATCACAAAAGAAGAGCTGCGCTCCTGGTTCAGTGAGTTGCGCTCAGAAATGGTGGGATTCAGGGCGGATATGGAGGTGGCCATAACAGAATTCCGCGCTGATGTACAAGAAATGGGTAAAAGAGTGAACGAGGCAGAAGGGCAAGTTGAAGAGGTGTGAAGCACTGTGAGTGAAATAAATAAGGCAGTAAACAATCTGGTAATGGTGAAGGAGCAGATCGAGCTTAAAAACGAGGATTTGGAGAATCGGGTGAGAAGGCACAACTTAAAAATAAAAGCGGCACCAGAAAGTGATGAGTGTGAACAAATAGCACGAGAGATATGTAAAGCTGTGCTGGAAGATCCTGAGGAAGGAGTGACGGCTCAGGAAATTAAAATTGATAGGGCGCATCACACGCTAGGCCCAAGAAGAGGAGAAGCACCACAAGACATAATTATATGCCTCCAGGACTATAAAGTTAAAGAAAGAATAATTAACAAGGTGAGAAGAGCAGGACAAATTGAATGAAAGGGAAATAAGGTGACAATTTTTTCAGGCTTAGCCACGGCCATGCAGAAGAGAATGGAGAGGATTTACAATGAGACTTCTGGAAGAGAGCATTAAATATAAATGGTTGTACCCAGCAAATAGTAATTACACTTACCTGGTAATTGTAGTTCCTTGAGAGACGACAGCTTAGTCCTCGACGTATGGGTAGTGTACCTCCTCCTGCAGCATGAAGACTGGACCAATCAGAATTCAACTACCCTGGATCCGTCACCCCAGGCAACTCTGGAACTCCAGTGAACTACTGTCAAAGCAAACTCAAACACATAGCTAACCTTTACGAAGGTCCCTTTACAGGATATATATTGTTTTTTTTTTGTTGTTGTTTTTTTGTTTTTTTTCGTTTTGAAATTGTATCCAAAAGCCACAAGACATAGGGACGGAAAGTCCCGCCCCTGCCACTGCAGAAACAGAGAGCGAGCATGAAAGGAAACAAAAAACATTGTAGCGAAAAGCAAGGAAAAGAAGGAAAAGAAGGGAACGCACTCACCTGGGAATATGTACCTCTGAACCCAAGGCGTGCCGCGCTAAAAGAAAGGAAATAGGGAGAGGCAGGAGGACTAAGCTGTCGTCTCTCAAGGAACTACAATTACCAGGTAAGTGTAATTACTATTTCCTTATCGTTCCTCCAGCTTAGTCCTCGACGTATGGGATGTATCAAAGCAGCCTAACGGGCGGGATTTTGCCAGCCGGCACGCAGAACCGCGGAACCAAAACCGGCATCGCTCGCCGCCAAGACATCGTCGATAATGTTTACTGAAAGTATGCAAAGAAGACCACGTGGCCGCCTTACAGATATCCACTGGCGAAACTAATCCGAACTCCGCCCAGGACGCGGCTTGCGCTCGCGTAGAATGAGCACGCAACCCCATAGGCGGGACTCGACCGTGTAAGAGATAAGCCGAGCCAATGGCTTCTTTAATCCACCGAGCAATAGAGGCCTTTGCCGCCGCTTCACCTTTGCGGGAACCTCCAAACAGCACAAATAAGCGGTCCGTTTTACGAAAATCACTGGTAACTTTCAAATAGCGGCGCAAGACCCTCTTGAGGTCCAACCGACTGAGACCGCGATCCGAAGCCCGTCCCTCCGACTCCGAAAACACCGGAAGGGAAACGACCTGATTCAAGTGGAAAGGAGAAGCCACCTTAGGTAAAAAGGAAGGCACAGGTCGCAGAACCACCTTTTGAGCCGAGAAGGACAGGAAAGGCTCTCTGCATGAAAGAGCCTGGAGCTCAGAAATACGGCGTGCCGAACAAATCGCCACAAGAAAAAACCGTTTTGAGAGTCAAATCCTTTACGGAACTGCGAGAAAGAGGCTCAAAAGGCGCTGCCGAGAGGGCCCTCAACACCAAATTAAGATCCCATGAGGGCACCGAGACCCTGCGAGCCGGACGTAACCGAGAGACAGCTCGCAAGAAACGAACTACATCAGCATGAGCCCCTAAAGACACACCTTGAACCTTTCCACGATAACAGGACAGTGCCGCCAATTGGACACGCAAAGAACTGGCGGCCAAACCTTTAGCAAAACCGTCTTGCAAGAAATCCAGGATCACCGGAAGAGAGGCTGTAGCCGCTCGTAGCTGATGTCGAGAGCACCAGTCCTCAAAAATACGCCAAACGCGAACATAGGCCAGCGACGTGGAACGTTTGCGCGCTTGCAACAGGGTCGCCACGACCGAACGGGAATAACCCCGTTTCCTCAGCCGAGCCCTTTCAATAGCCAGGCCGTAAGAGAGAATCTCCCCACTTGAGGCATGCGAAGAGGACCCTGACACAACAGATCCGGAACCAAGGGAAGCCTCCACGGAGAACCGTCCACCAACCGCATCAGATCGGCATACCAAGGACGACGAGGCCAATCTGGCGCTATCAACAGCACTCGACCCCGGTGAGCCTCGATACGCTGAATCACTCGTCCCAGCAGGGGCCATGGAGGAAACACGTAGAGAAGACCCGCGGAGGGCCAAATCTGCAAGAGGGCATCCAAACCCTCGGACATCGGCTCCCGTCATCGACTGTAGAATCGAGCCGCCTTCGCCGAGTGGAACGTGGCCATCAAGTCCATGACCGGTTGTCCCCAACGCTGAACCAGCTGTGCAAACACCCTGGGATGAAGTTCCCATTCGCCGGGATCCACCTGAATCCTGCTGAGAAAGTCCGCCGTTACGTTGTCTTTTCCGGCGATGTGCGCCGCGGAGAGGGCTGGCAGTCGGGGCTCCACCCACTCGAACAACGTTCGAGTCTCCGCCTCCAGACCGACGCTTCCGGTTCCCCCCTGTCGGTTGATGTAGGCCACAGTCGCCGCATTGTCGGAGAGAACTCGCACCACCCGAGACAATATCCGAGTCTCGAAGTGTTGCAATGCCAATCGAACGGCCCGAAGTTCCAAGCGATTGATCGACCAAGTGCTCTCCTCCGGAGACCAGAGCCCCTGAGCGAACTGACCCTCGTAGTGAGCGCCCCAGCCCGTCAGGCAGGCATCCGTCAAGAGCGGAACCCACATTGGCTGCTCCAATGGCATCCCTACGCGAAGTGTTACTGGACTCAACCACCATCGGAGGTCCCTCCGAACCGCCATCGGGCAAGGTAGACGTTTGCTCAGGGAGTCGGACTGGTTGGACCAGCGACGGAGCAAGGCCCGCTGGAGCGAACGCATGTGAAAGCGTGCCCAAGGCACTACCTCCAGAGAAGCTGCCATAGTCCCCAGCAATTGCAGATAATGCCATGCCGACGGGGCTGGAGACTGACGGAACTTCCGCACGAGGGACTGAAGGGTCAAGATCCTGCGGTCGGGAAGAGAAACCAACCCCGCACATGTTTCGAACTGCACCCCCAAATACTCCAGGAGCTGCGTTGGTACCAAATGGCTTTTGTGGGGGTTGACCACCCAGCCGAGCGACTGTAAGAGCGCCACTACCTTTGCCGTCGCCGCCAAGCTTTCCGCGCGAGACTTCCCGCGAATCAACCAATCGTCCAGATAGGGATGCACTAGTACGCCGTCTTTGCGCAAGGCTGCTGCCACCACCACCATGATTTTGGTGAAGACCCACGGTGCGGTCGTCAGCCCGAAGGGCAAAGCCTGAAACTGGAAATGACCCCAGGGCAGTGCGAAGCGGAGATACTTCTGCTGGTCTTCTCGAATCGGGATATGGAGATAAGCCTCCGTGAGGTCGAGAGACGTGAGAAACTCGCCCCGGCGAACAGCTACTATGACGGACCTCAGGGTTTCCATTCGAAAGTGGGGAATCCGCAGACAACGATTCACTCCTTTGAGATCCAAAATGGGACGAAGATCTCCACCCTTCTTTGGCACCACGAAATAGATGGAGTACCGTCCCAGACCATATTCCGCTTGTGGTACGGGAATAACCGCCCCCAGCTGAAGAAGACGATCGAGCGTTTGGCGGACCTGAAGGGTCTTTCGGACACCCCGGCAGGGGGACGCTACAAAGGAATCGAGCACTGGACGTGCCAAATCGAGAACATACCCGTCCCGAATGATGTCCAAAACCCACTGATCGGAAGTAATTTGGGTCCAAGCGGAGAGAAAATGTCGAAGACGTCCTCCGATTAATGGTAGCTCCACCTGGACCCGCCGCCCTTCATTGGGGCTTGCGAGCGGCTGGGGAACCGGTCGCCGAGAATCCTCGGCTGGCTCCTCGAAAGCCACGAAACCCCGACACTCTGGAGCTAAATCTGCCACGCTGGAAGCCCCCATAACGGGGCGAACGGAACCTACGAAAGTCCCGAAACTGCCCCCGAGCCACCGGAATCGACCTACCCCGCTTGGGTCTGTCTTCCGGTAGGCGACCGCCTTTGGACTCTCCTAGATCTTTGACCAATTTATCCAAATCCTCACCGAAGAGGAGTCTACCCTTAAACGGTAATTTTCCCAACCGTGACTTGGAAGAGCCATCGGCCGCCCAATTTTTTAACCAAAGGGCTCGACGGGACGCCACCACGGATGCCATGCTATTAGAAAGAGCGCGGATGAGATCATACTGGACGTCCGCCAAATACGCCGCACCAGATTCCAAGCGGTGAACTTCCGTCAACATGTCGGCCTCCAAGGAAGGAGTCTGCTGAAACCGCTGAACCCAGCGTAAACAGGCACGGGCAACCCAAGCTCCACAGACGGAAGCCTGTAAGGCAATCGCGTCCGCTTCAAAGGCTTGCTTTAACAGTCCGTCCATTTTCCGATCCTGCGGCTCCCGTAAAGCCGCACTCCCTTCCACCGGAATGGTGGTTTTCTTAGTCACCGCCGACACGGCTGCGTCGACTTTAGGAGACCGAAAACGTTCTAGATCTGCGTCTGACAAAGGATAAAGACGACGCATAATCTTAACCCCTTTGAGGCCCGATTCAGGAGTGTCCCACTCGGCCTGAATCATCTGGTCAATTACTTTGTGAATGGGGAACACCACATTAGTTTGTCGCACCGCTTGAATGATGGGATCCGCTCCGTCGGCCTCCGCCACCGGAGCCGTAGGAGCCAACCCCAAAGTCTGAAGCGCCTCCGAAACCAGAGCTGGCAGCTCCTCACGGCGGAACACGGGAATAATCTTTGCCTGATCCTCCGGCTCGGGAAGCTCGCCCTCTTCCAAAACATCGGCATCCACCTCCTGGTCGAACTCAGGTTCATCACCTTCAGGCCATTCAGCCTCTGAAGGAAAAGAGTCGTGCACCCGCTGCCGCTTAGGAGCCCTGCTGTCGGACAACGGGGACTCTCCGGAAGAGGACTGAGCAGACAGTCCCTGCGCTGGGGCAGGTGCAGCTCCCATAACCTGGCGCCTACGGCAGAACGCCTGGTGCAGGAGCAAAACAAAATCGGGAGAAAAATCCTCCAAGGGCAAAGCCCCCCCGAGGCTGGACTGTCCCACAGATGGTAAGCAACTGGCAGAAGAAAGCCCCGAGGGTCCCTCCAAAGGAGACTCCAAGTCTCCTGTTGCGGCAGCAGTCTGTGCCGTCGTAGGTAAAGCACTTTCCAGGCGCTGTTCCATACTGCGGGACAGCAAGGCACAGCGAGGGCACACTCCTGTCTCCGCGTCAGCGCCCCGCCGAGATCCACAAATGAGACAGAGGGATCCCCCTGGCATGGGAACCTTTGCGCTGGGAAAGCTAGCAGTGCACTACTGAAAATGGCAAGAACCGGCTGAAGGCCCCAAAGGAACCCAGCGGTAATTGAACGGTAGCAGCCAAGGAAAAATCTGTGCAGATGTAAGGAGGGAAACTTCTCCCCCTTGCTCAGCTAGCAGCAGATGAGACTCCCGATAGATCAGGGCCCTTTCTGTCCCCCTGTAAATCTCTGTACATATTTTTTTTTTTTTTTTTTGTAAAGATTAGGCCACCCAAGGACACCCCAGGGCAGACCAACCGCGTATTTCACAACTGCCCCGCTGAGAAGAGGAAGCACACACTGAGCACCTCCCCCCCCCTTAGGAGCCGCGAGGCCGGTGGATGCGGAGGATAAAGGGCCGACCAGAAACTAAAAACAACTGAAAACAAGAGAAAACTGATGAAACAAGCTAAAATATGGAAGGAAATGAAAGAAAGGAAAAAGGGCTACCGCGGGAAGCACGAAGGAAAACAAACCGCGATTCAGAAAAAAATGGCCGCGGCAGTCAGGAAAGTTGGCGCGCTTTTTCCCCCGCCGAGAAAAAACCGCCCGAGGGAAGCCAACCCCGCATGCAGAGACCTCGCACCCCCCGAATACCGCGACCCCGGGAGTCCCCCGAACAAGCAGGCTTAGTACAGAGAAATCGCAGAACAGCAGGGGAGATTACAGAACGCGGCTCTGAAGCAGTTCTGATCTCCCCCAGCTGACAGCACTCACCGGCACCAAATAAGTAAATTCAGCAACCCTCCGGAGAGGAGTCGCTGTGCAGCTGCTGCCGCCGGAGCTCTGCCCCGAAGATCCCTGGGGCAGAGATCCGTTCATCCAAAGGGGAAATGACTCACAAATCAAAAGCGGCAAAGGCTGAGCAGGAGAGGGACTTTCCTGAGGCCCCCCCCCCTCACGGAGTGCCGTGATAGTAAGAAGAAATTTAAAGGAATAGTAACCTGACAACTATAAAAGAAAAATAAGTCCAAATAGGACCCAAACTAAAGACCCTAAAAGGTTAGCTAGGGAAAAAAGGACAAATAACTCCTCAACCAGTGAGCCCAGCTAGGCTCACTAACGTCTTCCTGCTGCATGAAGACTGGACACACTGGGGTTCCAGAGTTGCCTGGGGTGACGGATCCAGGGGAGTTGAATTCTGATTGGTCCAGTCTTCATGCTGCAGGAGGAGATACACTACCCATACGTCGAGGACTAAGCTGGAGGAACGATAAGGAACAGCATTACAAGATGGGTGACAACCGTGACGCAATTGGTGGCTGCGATGAAGGAAGCAGGAGTAGCTCGTGTACCGGAGGTGGGAGAAATGAGGAAACCGGGAAATGGAAAGACAACTGGCTGGCAGAAAGTGGAGAGTAAAGAAAGGAAAAGTAAACGAGTAATGCAAAAGAAAAAGGACTTGGAACTGTGTAAATAAGCAGAGACACGATGCCAGGAAACGAAAAGGAGCCTAGAGTCAAGAAGGGAAGATGGGAAAGAAGCACAAGTTGTAAATGAAAGAGAGAAGGCGGCAACAGCAAGAAAAAGAAGCCGCAAAGAAAGACTGAGTAAACAAATTAAAGGGGGAGTAAGGGGTAGAATTAAGTTGGTAAAGATGTAGGGGAGGGGGAGATTAAGAGAAGAGAAATAATGATCAGTAATTTGAGTCATGAGTGGGAGGGGCAGGGGATGTCACTGAGGAAGGGGAAGCTACTAACATGTAGCATGAAGATGGGGAGGATAGAAGGGGAGGTCAGGGGAGGGGGCTGAGAGGGAGGAGGGATGGATGGGCAGAGGGGGGCAACTGGATCTTGTAAATGTAAAAAGAGGAGGTACTGCGATTTGGAGTCATGGTAGGTAAACAAAAGAAATCTGAAGAATGTAAGATAATAGCTATTAATGCTAAAGGCCTCAATTCCTGGCACCAGGGGCGGCCCAAGGGGGGTGCGGGGCCATGTGCGGAGACTCGGTGCGGGGCCTCATTTGCATAAGTGGTCTTATTTGCATAAATATTTGCATAATGTTACCATTCACTAACTTTTAGTAAACATGTCTCTTAATGAGTGTATGGATAAAGAAAGACTAAAAGATTTCTACATTACTATAATCCAGTGCCAACCGCCAGGCACATTAGGAACTACTACAAACGCTGCCCATTTAGAACCCATAGCAAACCCGCCGTATCCTGACAGCATTACCAGGACTCACAAAGCACCATACCCTACCTATCAAAAGGCAACACTGCAAATATTAAACCAATACATTTCAGAGAATACTGGGGAAAGAGAACAAGTGGCAACGTCAAATAGGAATTACATAAACAGAATACCTCAGCTCAGTTACACATGCAGAACATAGACCATCACCAAACAAGGAATCACAATTTAGAAACAGGAAGGCAATAATTAAACTGGGAACCCCAAAAGCCAAACTTGGAATGTACAACAACACTGTAGAAATAAAACTATAAATTAATTTCCTCTTGTACCAAACAAAGCGCAGATGTTAATGATGCACATTTCCCAGAGCTGACATATTCCAGTTAATAATTCAAAATAAAGAGATATCTTTCTACCTTTTGTGCATTTTTTTTTCAGTTGCAATTGGTCCAGCCACTTTCTTCTGGTTTCTTCATGTTTTCTGCTAACTCTCCATCGTCTGCTGTCCATTTGTCCTTTCTTCTCTCTTCTAGTTTTTTTTTCCATTCTCTCTCTCTCTCTACATCTGCTTTAACATACTAATCTTTCTCCTTTTGCTCTTTCCTCATTCCTATTTCATCCACACAAATTTTACCCCTCCATCCTCAATCCCCAATCACTCTCCCAATACCTGGCCAATTGTAGATTTTTCATCCCTCCTACACAAAATATTTTTCCCCTCTCCATTTTAATCTCCCAGCCCCATCCCATTCTAATCCTCCCCCAACATCAGCTCCCTTCTAGTTCCAGTCTCACCCAGCATCCATTCCCTTCTAGTCCCTGCATCAGCCCATTTCCAGTCCTAGCCCCCCATCAGCCCATTTCCAGTCCTAGCTCCCCCATCCATTTCCAGTCCAAGTCCCTTCATCAGCTCATTTCCAATCCTAGCCCCCCCATCAGCCCATTTCTAGTCATTTCCTAGCCCCACCATCAGCCCATGTCAAATCATAGCTCCCCTCCACTCAGCCCAATTCCAGTCCAAGCCCCCCCATGAGCCTACTTCCAGTTCTAGCCCCTCCATGAGTCCATTTCAATTCAAGCCCCCACCACAGCCCATTTCCAATCTTAGCTCCCCCCAACAGCCCATTTCCAGTCCTATCCTAGCTGTTCCATCAGCCCATTTTCAGTCCTAGCTCCCTTCCCTTACAGCCCATTTCCATTCCAAGCCCCCTCCCCATCAGCTATTTGCAGTTCAAGTCTCCCCTTCCACGCAGCCCATTTCCAGTCCTAGCAACCCCCCAACCCATTACCAGTCCTAGCCCCCGTCAATCAACTTCCAGTCCTAACCCCCATCACCCCATTTTCAGTTTAAGCCCCCCCTATAACCCATTACCAGTCCTAACCCCCCCATCAGCCCATTTCCAGTCAGCCCCCCATAGCCCATTGCCAGTCCTAACCCCCCCATCAACCCATTTCCTGTCCTAGCCCCCCATAACCCATTATCAGTCCTACCCCCCCATCAGCCCACTACCAGTCTTAACCCCCCCCATCGCCCATTACCAGTCCTAACCTCCCCCATCGCCCATTACCAGTCTTAACCCCCCCATAGCCCATTGCCAGCCCTCATCAGCCCACAGCCCATTGCTAGTCTTAACCCCCCCATAGCCCACTGCCAGTCTTAACCCCCCATAGCCCATTGCCAGTCTTAACCCCCCTCCCCAGCCCATTGCCAGTCTTAACCCTCCCTCCCTAGCCCACTGCCAGTCTTAACCCCCCATAGCCCATTGCCAGTCTTAACCCCCCTCCCTCCCTCCCTAGCCCATTGCCAGTCTTAACCCCCCTCCCTCCCTCCCTAGCCCACTGCCAGTCTTAACCCCCCCCATAGCCCATTGCCAGTCTTAACCCCCCATCGCCCACTGCCAGTCTGAACCCCCCTCCCCCGCCCATTGCCAGTCTTAACCCCCCCAGCTCATTGCCAGTCTTAACCCCCCCCATAGCCCAGTGCCAGTCTTAACCCCCCTCCCCAGCCCATTGCCAGTCTTAACCCCCCCTCCCTAGCCCATTGCCAGTCTCAACCCCACTCCCTCCCCAGCCCATTGCCAGTCTCAACCCCACTCCCTCCCCAGCCCATTGCCAGTCTTAACCCCCCTCCCTAGCCCATTGCCAATCTCAACCCCCCCCATAACCCACTGCCAGTCTTAACCCCCCTCCCTCCCCAGCCCATTGCCAGTCTTAACCCCCCCTCCCTAGCCCATTGCCAGTCTCAACCCACTCCCTCCCTCCCTAGCCCACTGCCAGTCTTAACCCCCCCATAGCCCATTGCTAGTCTTAACCCCCTCCCCAGCCCATTGCCAGTCTTAACCCCCCCAGTCCATTGCCAGTCTTAACCCCCCCCATAGCCCACTGCCAGTCTTAACCCCCCTCCCCAGCCCATTGCCAGTCTCAACCCCCCTCCCTCCCTAGCCCATTGCCAGTCTCAACCCCCCTCCCTCCCTAGCCCATTGACAGTCCTACCCGCCCCCCCTCGGCTCATGGCAATTAAAAAAAAAAAAAAAAGCTGGCCGCTGCGGCATGGAGTGTCCCGCGGGGCTCCCTCTGCCCGGCGGAACTCTCCCGGCGCGGCTGAGCCCCTCTCTGCCAGCTTGCAGATACGCGAAGAGAGTCTCCCTCGCGTCTCTGTTAAGCCCGCAGGGGCTGATGGGAAGCAGGGGCTGATGGGAAATTTCCCATCTGCCCCTGCGGGCTTAACAAAGACGCGAGGGAGACTCTCTCCCTTCGCGTATCTGCAAGCCGGCAGAGAGGGGCTCAGCCGCGCCGGGAGAGTTCCGCCGGGCAGAGGGAGCCCCGCGGGACACTCCATGCCGTAGCGGCCAGCTTTTTTTTTTTTTTTTAAATTCAATTAAGAAAAAGCAGAATGTTCTTTGCGCGGGGCCCCCTGAAGCGCGGGGCCCTGTGCAAAAAACATTCTTGCTCAATGGACGGGCCGGCCCTGCCTGGCACAAACGACAAGCCCTGTTAAAAAGAGGGTAACAGCTGATATAGTGCTCATACAAGAAACACATTTAAAAAACACCCAAGAAAGGTGGTTGGTTAGTAAAGGCTATGATAAAGTATATTTGGCACATAATCGAGAATCACCTAAGAAGGGGGGGGGGGGGAGGTTGCATTACTTTTTGCGAAAGGATTGATCCTGGAAGAAGAACAGGTCATAAGGGGCACGGGGGGGGGGGGGGGGTGGGGGCACTACATTCTGTGGAAGGGTAAAATAACAGGTAGGCCCATAATGGTAGGGAGTGTATATGCACTGAATACACAGCAAGGGGGGGGGGTTCTATGGGAAACTATATGAAGTGGTGAAGCGCATATGCAAGACCCAGTGATATTAGCGGGAGATTTTAATAATACCCTAAACCCCAGAATAGATACCATGGGGAGTAATAGGTAAAGCACTAAGCACTAAGTGTGCGAGTAAGAAATTAGGGAAATTACTATATAAACGGGTACCGTAGATGTGTGGCGGTACATGCATGGTAATAAGAGAGAATACACACACTATTCACATCCACACAAAACTTACAGCAAGCGTAGTTACTCACCTGTAACTGGTGTTCTCCAGGGACAGCAGGAATCAGTCCTCACATATGGGTGACATCGGCGCCAACGGAGCCCTCGTGTGGAGCAATTCCCCAGCTTTCAAAGAAAGCCTTTGGGATTGCATCATGCATACGCGGTCCCCTTCCTGCCCAAGGGTGCCATCTTGCTCGGTCAGAAGACATAGCTAAAAAGACGGCAAAAATGAGAAAAATTTAATCAAAGGACTGCAACTCCAGGGGAGGAGGGAGGGTCGTGAGGACTGATTCCTGCTGTCCCTGGAGAATACCTGTTACAGGTGAGTAACTACACTTTCTCCAGGAACAAGCAGGAAGTCAGTTCTCACATATGGGACTTCCTAGCTATAGGCTACAGAAAACCTATAGCTGAAAATGGCTCCCTCTAGAAGAGCCGCAGCAGCAGTGATAGGATTTTTCTCCGAGAACACAACCCCCCCCCCGGGTAGCCTGACACCAAAGGGCCGGAGGGTAGGAGTTGCCTAAACCTTGAATAGGTTACAGAGTACCACCTGACCGAAAACACTGTCCTGCCGGGACTCTCTTTCCAGGCAGTAGTGGGCTGCAAAAGTCTGGCTTGAAGACCAAGCTGCGGCCCGGCAGATGTCTGCCAATGGAACAGAGAGGTGGTTAACCACTGATGCGGCCTTAGCCCTGACAGAGTGGGCCGTGATTCGGCCCTGCAGCTGAAGATCAACTGCCTTGTACACCCAGGCGATGCAGTCTGCCACCCAAGTGGATAACGTGCGCTTGGAGACAGGTAGACCCAGTTTACTAGGGTCATAAGAAACGAAGAGCTGGGAAGTCCTTTGATGTCCCCGCATACGTTCCAGGTAGAAGGCGAGTGCCCTCTCACAGTCTAGGATGTGCAGAACCGCTTCAGCCCTGCTGGTGTGTGGCCTGGGGAAAAAGGTTGGAAGAACCACCTCTTGGTTGAGGTGAAACGAGGAAACCACTTTAGGAAGTACATAGAACCACCCTGTTTTTGTAAAACCGTGTATACGGTCTATCCGTTACCAAAGCTTGCAGCTCGCTCACACGTCGAGCAGATGTGAGAGCCACCAGAAAGAGTGCTTTCCAAGAAAGGAAGCGGAGATCACAGGTGGACATTGGTTCAAAAGGAGGGCAAGTAAGCTGCTGCAAGACCACGTTTAAGTTCCACTCTGTAGCCGGTGGGCGAATCGGAGGCTTCAGAAGTAGGAGGCCTCTGAGGAATCGGGATACCAAAGGGTGAGCTGAAAGAGGTTGCCCATCCACTGGAGAGTGGTGAGCTGAGAGCGCACTCAGGTGGACCCTGACAGAGTTGGACTTGAGGCCTAACTCTGAGAGGTGAAGCAAGTACTGCAATACCTGAGGTACTTGGCAAGTGAACGGGTTCTCCTTATGTTGGGCACACCACCCTTCAAATCTACGCCACTTGAACATATAGGATTTTCTAGTAGATTGCCTCCTGGAGGCCAGCAACACCTCCTCAAACTCCTTGGGAAGGAGTAGAGGAGCAAGCACTACTCTCTCAGCAGCCAGGCCATTAAGTTGAGGGATCTGAGATTGGGGTGTAGCAAGGAACCCTGTTCCTGGGTCAAGAGGTCGGGCTGCACCCCCAGCGGGAGTGGAGTTTCGACAGCCAGTTGAAGGAGAAGAGGGAACCAAGGTTGTCTGGGCCACCTGGGGGCTACCAGGATGACAAAGGCCTTGTCCCAAAGAACCTTGAACAGCGTGCGTGCCACCAGGGGCGTGGGTGGGAACGCATAGAGAAGGCCTTGTGTCCACGAGATCAGGAATGCATCTGCCGCCACGCTCAGTGGATGTGGTTGTCTCAAGCAGAACCGGGGCAACTGATGGTTTTGCGGACTGGCAAAGAGATCCATGGATGGGAGACCCCAGCGGTTGAAGATCTGCTGGGCGACATCCCGGTTCAGTTGCCATTTGTGAGGCTGAAGAATCCTGCTCAACTTGTCGGCCAGGAGGTTCTCCTGACCTGGCAGATAAACTGCCTTTAGGGACATGTGATGAGCCACTGCAAAAGAGCGGAGGTCCAGAGTTTCCTGGCATAGGACGCAAGATCCCGTGCCTCCCTGTTTGTTGATGTAGAACATCGCTACCTAATTGTCTGTCTGTCTCTGCTCCGACTGATGCGAAAGTAGATGACAGAAGGCTTGAAGAGCTAGGCGGATGGCCCGAAGCTCTAGAAGATTGATTTGAACTGCAGCCTCTCGCGAGGACCACAGACCCTGAGTGCATGAACCGTGGCAATGGGTCCCCCAGCCCAGCAAGGAGGCATCTGTTGTTATCACCCTGGTGTGAGGGGGAGGTTGAAATGGTACTCCCTGAAGCAAGTTGGGGGGGGGTGAAGACACCACTGCAATGCTGTCACCAGCCGTTTGGAAATCGCTACCCTGTCTCTGAGGCGGCCAGTGGCTTGCGTCCACTGGTCTTTGAGGCTCCATTGAGCTGTGCGCACGTGGAATCGAGTATATGGAGTCACATGCACCGTGGAGGCCATGTGGCCCAGGAGGCGTAGGAAGACCCTTTTGGAGACCTGAGGCCTGTGCTGGACCTCCTGTACTAAGTCCAGCAACCGCCTTGCCCTGTCCAGCGGTAGGTAAGCCCTTGCCTGAAGTGTGTCCAGTCTTGCCCCTATGAACTCCAAGTTCTGAGTGGGGAGTAAAGTGGACTTTGCGTGATTTACAACAAACCCTAGGTGCTGGAGCAGGGTGACAGTGCGAGCAGTGACCTTCTGTGCCTCCTGTGCCGATTGGCCCCTGATGAGCCAGTCGTCCAGGTATGGAAAGATGAAGACTCCCTGGCTTCTGAGGAAGGCCGCCACCACTGCTAGGCATTTGGTAAATACACTGGGAGTGGAAGCTAGGCCAAAGGGAAGCACCTTGTACTGGAAGTGGTTTCCTCCAACCACAAACCTGAGATATTGTCAGTGGTCTGGGTGTATGAGGATGCGAGTACAGGCATCCTTTAAGTCTAAGGAGCATAGCCAGTCTCCCTGGTGGAGTTAAGGCAGTAGGATTCCAAGGGAAAGCATCTTGAACTTTTCCCTCACCAGGAACTTGTTCAGATTTCGCAAGTCTAGGATGGGGCGAAGGCCTCCTTTCCTCTTTGGTATGAGGAAATACCTGGAGTAGAAGTCTTGCCCCTGCAGGTGGTGGGGCACCGGTTCCACCACCTGATCCTTTAGCAGACCTGTCAACTCCTGCAGGAGGAGGTTCCTGCTGGACTATTTTCAAAACCCAGGTGTTGGTAGTAATGGCTGGCCACCTGTGAGCGTACAGGGCCAGTCTTCCTCCTGTGCAGGGCCAAACCACTGTTGGGAGATGAGCTATACACTGGGAGTCAAAAAACCCCTCCCGACTGGGCAGGAGCCGGAGCTGGAGGCTTGGGGGTCGTCGGCTTACGCAGGCCATGCCCCTGTCCCCTGGCCTGCTGCCCTGCTGGGGAGCTGGGGTGGCCTGGTAAGTGGGGTAGTTTCTGTAAGCCGTATCCTTCCTCGGGAAAAAGGGCTTTTTCCCCCCCCCGAGGCCTTCTTCTTGTGAGAAGGTGCAGATGTCTTTTTCGACAACCTTATCTGGGTCAAGTACTCGGACTCGATTTCTGCAGCTTTTTGAGTCATGGGTCTGCCAAAGAGGTTGTCTCCTCGGCACGGGACATCGACCAACTTGTCCTGAACCCATGGCTCCAGGTCCGACGATATGAGCCAGGCCTGACGGCGGGCACTGATGCTGGCCGCGGCTACTCGGGCCGAAGCCTCAAAGATGTCGTAAGCTGCTCAAGACATGAACTTCGAGCACTCTCGGATCCCCATGGACAAAACTGGTAGACCCAGGTGACTGGAATCAAATGCAACAAAAAGCTGTGAAGCCTTTCTGTGCTGCCTAGTTCTCTCAAGATAAAAGGCCAAAGCATGCTTGCAATCCAGAGTATGTAGATTCCTTTCTGCACTAGAGGCATGAGGCCTAGGGAAGAAAACAGGCAGGTAAACCGACTGGTTCCAATGAAAAGACGAAACCACCTTCGGCACAAAGTGAGGATACATCCTAAGGACTACCTTATCATGGTGGAACCATGTATAAGGTCAGTTACTAAAGCTTGGAGCTCACTGATGCGTCTTGCAGAAGTGAAAGTAAATAGGAAGATGACTTTCCAAGAAAGAAACTTCAGGGATGTAGTGGCTAAAGGTTCAAAGGGTGGCTTCATAAGCTGTCCAAGGACAAGATTGAGATCCCATGCCACAGGTAGTGGCTTAATGGGAGGCTTAGTTAAGAGCAGACCTCTCATAAAACGTGCTACAAACAGCTGAGAGGAGACAGGTTGTCCATCAAAGGGCATGTGAAAAGCCGCAATGGCACCAAGGTGGACTCTTACTGAATTTGTTTTAAGTCCAGAAGATGAAAGGTGGAGGAGATACTCAAGTAACGCCTCTACTGGAATGGAAAAAGGATTAAGTTCCCTTTTTGAACACCAGAATGAGAACCTTCTCCATTTAAAAGCGTAAGCACGCCTTGTGGAAGGTTTCCTGGAGGCAAGGAGGATATTTTTAACCTGCTGAGAGAGGTTAATATCCTGGAGTTCTAAGCTCTCAGCAGCCACGTCATCAGGTGCAAAGTGAGGGTCTGGGTGCAGAAGCGTCCCATTCTCCTGGGACAGAAAATCTGGACCACATCCCAACTCCAGAGGTTTGGCTTGAGAGAGACATAGAAGCAGTGGATACCACGTCTGTCATGACCAGCATGGCGCTATGAGGATCATATGGCCCCTGTCTCTCTGAAGCTTGAATAGAGTCTTGGGAATGAGGGGAATGGGTGGGTAGACATATAGGAAGTCCTGATCCCAGTGGAGGTGGAAAGCATCCATCGCCTGACTGTTCTTAGCAGGAATTCTGGAACAGAAGCAGGGAAGTTTGTCATTCTGAGGACTTGCAAACAGATCTATATCTGGGGTTCCCCAGATTTGAAAGATTCAAGCAATTTGCTCTGAATGGAGAGACCATTCGTTTGGCAGTAGTACTCAACTAAGTTTGTCTGCCAGGAGATTCTGCTTGCCAGGGAGATACACTGCTAGTAGGTGTATCTGAAGGCATATGGCAAAGGACCACAGGTGTAGGGCTTTGTTGCACAATGCCTGAGAACCTGTTCCACCCTGTTTGTTCACATAGAACATGGCAACCTGATTGTCCATCTGGACTCTAGTCCTGGAACACTCACAGCATTGAAGATGGCTCTGAGTTCTAGCAGGTTTATGTAAAGCTGAGCCTCCTGCTGAGTCCAAAGACCCTGAGTGGAGAGATTGTCCAGATGAGCTCCCCTACCCAATTTGGACTCATCTGTCATCAGGGTGGACTGGTGTGGTGGCTTCAGAAAAGGTGACCCTACGAGTAGGTTTTTTGGTGATTGCCACCATTGGAGGGACAAAATGAGGTGTGCAGAGTTCCTGATTTTGTCCCCCAGATGACCTGATGCCTGAGTGCACTACAAAGCTAGGGTCCACTGAGCTGCACGCATGTGTAGACGAGCATAGGGAACCACATGTACAGTGGAAGCCATATGACCGAGCAACTGAAGCATTTCTCGAGCAGTTAGGGAGGCTTTCATAGCTGCTTGAGAAGTCAGTTGAACTATTCGAGCACAGTGTACCTGTGACAGAAAAGCCCTTGACTGCTGCGTGTATAGAAGAGCCCCTATGAACTCTAAGGTTTGAGAAGGGGTGAGCTGGGATTTTGGAAGATTTATTACAAACCCCAAATGTTGAAGAACCTGCCTTGTGCAATAGAGAGCAGAGCTGGCCTCTGGAGCAGACGATGCTTGGATGAGCCAGTTGTCTAAGTAGGGGAAGACAAATATCCCTAGTGTTCTTAGAAATGCTGCTACTACTGACATGCATTTTATGAACACTCTTGGGGCAGAAGCCAGGCTGAAGGGTAGAACCCTGTATTGGTAATGTCTTCCCTGAAAGAGGAACCGAAGAAACCTCCTGTGTTCTTTGTGGATAAGGATGTGTATATATGCATCATTTAGGTCTAGAGAACATAGCCAACCCTGACTCTGGATGTAAGGGAGAAGTGTTCCGAGAGAGATCATTTTGAATTTCTCTTGGAGAAGACACTTGTTTAATTCTCAGAGGTCCACAATGGATCTGTATCCTCCTGCTTTCTTTGGTATAAGGAAGTAGGGGGAGTAGAAGCCCAGGCCTTGTTGGGAAAGTAGCACTTCCTCTATCACACCCTGAGCGAGAAGGGTGGTGATCTCCTGGCACAAGAGTGTGGTAAGAGGGGCTGAGAGCTGAACTCTCTTGGAGTGGAGGGAGGGGGAATACTCTGGAAGTGAAGTTTGTACCCCTCTGTAACTATGGAGAGAGCCCAATTTTCTGATGTTATCTGGTGCCATCTTTTGGCAAAGTAACAGTCTGCCTGGGGTGTTGACTGGCTCTGGAATTCTCAGGGGTAGGATAGCTAAGTTCTCTAGCAGGAAGTCAAAGACCTTGTGGAGGCTGGGGCTGCTAAGCTGGTTGAGCTCTGGGGGCCTGGGCCTTCCTTTGTTGCTTCGGTTGTTGTTGTCCCTTCTGGGAAGCATGGACCGGACAGTGGACCGCATGGTTGTAAGAAGGATAAAACTACTTCTTCTTGTTGAAAAAGGGCTTCTTAACCGTCTTTTTCTTAGCTGGGTTGGCAGTGGTCCTAGAGAGCCTGTTTAGGGTGGTATTCTTGGACTCAAGCTGAGCAGCTTTGTCTTGCCAAAGAGGTTTTCACCCATGCAAGAAATATTCCCCAGCTTATCTTGTACCTACTATTCTAAATCAGATGCTTGTAACCAAGTAATCCGATGTGGACCAATGGAAATAGCAGAAGTCCTGCTAATACACTTGAAACAATCAAAAGTTGCCCTGTTCATGAACTTGGAAGCATTCTGGACATGTTTAACAAGTGTCAGGAAGAGCTTCCGGTCTGGCAATGAGCTGACCAGACGCGTCCTGATCAGCTCCGGGTAACTACCCCGCAATTCTGCAATTAACCTCTCCAATTTCCCCAGAACTCTTTCTCTACCGATCTCCCTGCATCGGCAAGGGTGAGCACTGCATACCGGGCAATTTGTGAAGGCACTGAAAGGCTTCTACGAGACCTAAAACCCGATGGCCTCCAAGACACTCCGCAGAGAGAAGCCACGTGGTCCTGAAGCCAAGATGGCTGAGGGGGCACCTGCTAGCCCTGGGCCTGGGGGACACGCTGACCTGGTGGCTGAAGTGAGCGCAGCGGTGGTCCGGGCGCTGGAGAACAGATTCCAAGACCTAGCAGAAAGCTTGCGCAACCTCAACCAAAACTTCACGGAATTTGCGGGGAGAATAGAACAAGCGGAGGCCCGCATATCCGACGTCGAGGATGCTCAACACTCCCTAGCAGCCAAGGTGGAAGCCCTGGAAGCCCTTGTAAAACAACACAGCGAGAAGTTAGACGATCTTGAAAATAGAGGACGCCGCAAGAATCTTCGATTCGTGGGGATCCCCGAAACAGTGGGAGACGGCGCTCTTTTTGGCTATCTGCAAACCTGGCTTGCTAAGCTGTTGGATAACAACGGGGAGGGCCAGGTGAAGCTTGAGCGGGCTCACCGGCTGGGACCCCGACGAGAGCAAGCACAAAAACCCCGAGCAGTGATAGTCCGCTTCTTAGACTATCGGCAGAAGGAGGAGGTACTTCGAGCTGCCCGGAGCCGCAAAATGACGAACCAGGACACCGAGAGGCTTTTAGTATTCCAAGACTACTCGGCGCTGGTTAGCCAGCAGCGCCGAGCCTTCTCTCCGATCTGTGCCCAGCTGATCTCCAAGGGGATCCGGTTCTCCCTGCTCTACCCCGCCCGGTTGCGTGTGGACCATCAGGGGCGCTCAAAACGTTTGACGACGCCAGCAGCGGCCACCTCTTTTCTGGACTCTGACTATTTCAGCGGAAGAGGCTACTTGAACACCGGTGAGAAAGACTGGAGAAATGTGGAGCAAGGAAAGTGAGATTAAGAACTGTGCCAAACGAATTGGGGGGACCGCGACTCCTGGCACGAGCTCCTGGAGGCCTCCACGTGCTCCATTAGCATGGCTGACTAGCCCTCTCTTTGAGACATTGAGCGAGGTGGCGGATCGACTAGAGCGGTGAAAAGTTCCCACCTCTTTAGACTGTAACAGAACTGTAGCAGGACTGGTTGGTTACAAATGTTACCATTTCTAATTTGTTGCAAACCGCATTAAAGAAGCTCCAACCCCGGAGCTACTGTTTCTAGGTTGGAGCGTGCGGGAAACAATTAGGCTTTAGATTAGGAGAATGGGGGGGGGAAGGGGTAGACGAATACATGTGTTGAATGTGTGGTGAAGGGAGATTGAAGGCCAGGGGGATCTGTTGTCCCGGGAAAGGGGGAGCGGTTGGATTGGGGACCCGCAATTCATGTGGTAGGTAGTTTTAGATGTAGCAACGGGGCAGGGGAATTGGGGCCCACGGGAGGAGTGGAGTCTGTCTTCGTGGCCCAGCCGGCTCAGCTTATAGGTTGAAGCGCCGGCCGAGGGGAGCAGAGATAAAACATACGGCTGAGGCCTGAGAAGAGGCCCGGCCCGCCAAGCTGCAATTCAAGGTAACTTTCAAACAGATTGGCTGGGGGGGGGGGGGGGAGGTGAGGGTAGAGAGGGTTGCAGGGGAGAGGAGGCTGGGTTTGTCGGGGCGAGCGGGGCGTGGGGCCGTTGAGGCATGGCGAGCTCATCGCTGCTTTGACGTGAACCTTGCTGCCGACGTCGCACCGGCTTCCCCTCCTCCAGCCGCGATAGCTGTGAGCGGTGTAATCCCGATCCGCGGTGTTTACTTTTGGGGTGGAGATGGGGAGAAGGAGCTAAGATGGCGGAGGGGATGGGGGAGGGTGAGAGATTGATCTCCCAGACCCTTATGTGAGATTGAGGAATGACCCATCCGGGACCCCCGTACTGGGTGTCATCCTACATATAGGGTGTACCTGCTATGGTTAGAGAGAGCTCTTGGGGGGGGAGGTTAGTAGAAGACCACCACGAGAACACCGTGGGTGGGATCCCGATGGGCTGCGGGTGGGGACGGAGATATGAACTTAAGACAGCCTGCGGGACACTAACCGAGGTGATCCCAATAGAACCCTGGGGGCTGGAGGGGGTAGCGCGACACGCGGTCTTCTCCCCCCCTCTCCCCCCTTAGT
Organism: Ichthyophis bannanicus; assembly: GCA_033557465.1. Taxonomy (NCBI): domain Eukaryota; kingdom Metazoa; phylum Chordata; class Amphibia; order Gymnophiona; family Ichthyophiidae; genus Ichthyophis; species Ichthyophis bannanicus. The sequence goes on from CM066039.1 coordinate 83,623,106, forward strand.
CAGCACGCTGTGCTGTGGGGGAGCTGGGCTGAGTACCGTAGGGGTGGTGGAGCAGGGGGAAGATCGGGGCTAGAGGTTAACGAATAATGAAGATTGGGGAGGGGTAGTCCCGAGTGCCAGTGGAAGACTGTCCAACCAGATGGGTGGGCTAATAGGGGTTGTGGGCGGGGTGGGAAGGCAGGGGAGGGGGGGGAGAGCGGGAGGGAGAAGGGGGGAGGGGGGTTGTGTTTCTAATAAGGTTTGGTTGCAGGGTTGTGTTCTCCCAATCATTAAGCGAGAGGGGTCCCAGGCTGGGGGGACCCTCCTCCGACATGAGGAGTTTGCTGGTAGGCGGAGCCTTGACACTGCCTCGTACCTCTGAAGATCATCACCTGGAATGTCTGTGGGCTGGGGACTCCGATTAAGCAATATAAAATTCTGCAGGCCTTAGCCAGACACCACTGCGATATCGCCCTGTTACAAGAAACCCACCAGACAGCCGAAGAGCACAGCAAACTCTGTAAGTCTTGGGTGGGGCAAGTATGGGGGCTCCCCGGCCAAAGGGAAGAAAGGGGGGGTCGTCACGCTGGTTCATAAAAAGGTCCGATTTGCGGCAGACTCGGTTATAGCCGATGATGAGGGAAGATACCTTTTGCTCTCCGGCCACTTAGAAGGGAAACCAATACTAATAGGTAACTTCTATGGGCCCAACATGCTCGACCCCAATGTTTATAATAGTCTGGCCTCTAAAATAGAATGTCTCCCGGACTACCCTCTAGTGTTGGGGGGAGACTTCAACGGGGTCCTCGATGTCGATTTAGATACATCAAGAGGCGGAGACGGACGGGACAGAGTCCCTGTAACCCGGATATTACAAAGATTTCGAAAGAGACTAGACCTGGTAGACCCTTGGAGACTGCTCCACCCTGGGGAGCGAGACTTCACTCACCAGTCCCGCGCACATGGTACCAGCGCCCGTATCGATTATCTACTTCTTTCGGGGGGATTGTTCGCCCAGACAGGAGAGGCCCAGATTGGCCCCCTCGAAATCTCAGACCATGCCTTGGTATGGATAGAGCTACATTGGGGGGGCGATCCTGTGGGTCGGACGCGACTTTGGCGATTCCCCTTAGATCTATACCAGGACGTCCAGTTTCATATCTTTATTCGACAACGCTGGCAGGAGTTTATGAGCGACCATGCTTGCCATAGCGACGATCCCGAACTGATCTGGGAAACGGCGAAGGTGGTGTTACGGGGCGACATCATTGGTTTCGCGGCATGGAAACGCCGGATGCTCGCTGAGCATATTATCCGTCTTGAACGGCGGGTTGTAGACCTCCGTCGGCTGTGCGCCCATGCCCCACTAGCCGCAAACAAAAAATCCCTGTGGGAAGCCCAGGTTGATCTCAACGAATTGCTCCACCAACGGGCAAAGAAATCTCATCTTTATTACCGCTATCAATTGCATTGCCACGGGGATAAACCGGGGAAGATGTTAGCCCGTTGCTTGAAGGGACGGCGGGGCTCCTCCTGGATAGCAGCTCTCCGCGATGACGGGGGCAAATTACAAAGGGAAAGCAGGGAGATAGTTTGGGCATTTCGGAAGATTTTTCAGTCAGTCTATGAGGCGGAACGGCCGTCGGGAGAAATAAGAGACTATTTGGAGGGATTAGACCTCCCACAACTGACTGCAGAACAGCGGGCGCTGCTGGAACAGCCCTTGGCCATTCAGGAAGTGCAATCGGTCATATCTGCGGCGAATTGTTATAAATCGTCTGGCCCCGATGGTTTTGGGGCGGAGCTGTATAAGATTCTCGGGGAGGCTGTATGTCCACTACTACGAGAGGTCTTTGGTAGTCGCACGGAACACGGGACATTCCGATGGGGGCGGAACCATACTCTCTCCAACGACTACAACGTATTCAGAACACCGCCGCCCGTCTCGTCACCTTTTCATGCAAGTATGATCGCATCACTCCAATTCTGCTTCATTTGCATTGGCTCCCTTTCCAATATCGCTACCACTACAAGTTTCTGATTCTTCTTCACCGGGCTATTTACACTTGCACCCCTCGTTATCTCGCTGACTGTATCTCACGGTATACTCCTCACCGGTTGCTCCGCTCCACCCAAACAAATAGGTTATCTCTTCCTTCTCCCTCAGAAGCTCGTCTGGAACAGACGCGGCATTCAACTTGGTTTTTCCTTGGACCCTCACTCTGGAATACACTTCCCACCTCATTACGGCTAGAACCATCCTATTCCCAGTTTAAATCACGGTTAAAAACCTACTTATTCCACAAAGCTTTCGACCTGCCCTCTGAAGACCCACCCTGAATGGTCCTGTCGATGTGTCTAACTAAGTAATGTCTATGTCCACGTACCTTGTATTTGTATGCCCTGGTTTGATTATTGTTAATTTCTTTTGATTTGTTATGATTTGTTGTACATCGTTAACATCTGATGTGTCAAATTTATTATGAATTATGGTTTAGTGTCTTGCTTTGGTCACTGTCTCTTTTCCTTTCCTTTCCTGTTTTGAATTTGGCGTTCTTTTCCTGGACTGTAGTGTTAATCACATTTTATTGTACACCGCTCAATGCGCTGCTGTAGCGGTATATCAAATTTTAATAAAGATAAAGAATAAAGATAAAGATATTGATCCCCAAACCAGGCAAGGACCCCTTATCGGTGGCCTCCTATCGACCCATTTCGCTCCTCAACTTTGATTTAAAAATTCTTGCAAAAATCTTGGCAGTTAGACTGGCAGAGGTCTTGGAGCACCTGGTACACGACTCGCAGGTGGGCTTTGTAAAAGGCAGATACGCGGTCCGGAATTTACGGAAAATCGTGGCATCCTTGGAGTGGGTGCATCACCACCAACTGCCGTCCTTGCTGGTAAGCTTTGATGCTGAAAAGGCCTTCGATAGGGTCAACTGGCACTATCTGTGGGACCTTCTACCGAAATATGGACTGGGGCCCGTCTTCTGTCGGATGGTGATGAGCTTGTATGCCCAACCGATAGCCTCGGTGTTATGCAATGGGCTCCTCTCGGATGCCTTTGCTTTGGGTCGTGGTACGCGACAGGGATGCCCGCTTTCCCCACTTCTGTTCGTCCTCTCGCTTGATCCCTTGATAAGGACAGTTGAGGACTCGAGGGTAATACAAGGGGTCAACATAGGCGAACAGGGATTTAAAGTATCCGCTTTCGCGGATGATATCCTAGTCCACTTACTTAATCCCGGACGGTCCCTGCGGACGCTGTTGGCCGAATTCGGGAGATTTGGGAAAGTGGCGGGGATGCGTATTAACCAGGCGAAATCTGAAGCTTTAGATGTTCTGGGGAAGTTGCGAGCCACATGGGAGGGGACGTTCCCGTTGCAGTGGGCGACAGATGAGTTTATATACTTGGGGATTGTGTTGACTCGACAGCCTACGTTGTTGTATAGAAGCAATTTTGACCGTACTCTACGACGCCTTCAGATACAGCTGAAGGCTTGGAGCTTCCTCCCGCTATCTCTGTCTGGGAGAGTGGCGGCAATACAGATGGTGGTATTACCCCGCTTATTATACTGGTTACAGTCACTGCCGGTGTGGCTATTACGTCGCGACATGCGTCGTCTAGAAGCCTGCTTCCATAGTTTTCTTTGGAAAGGCGGCAAAGCCCGCATACCGTGGATTCGGCTCTTGGGGAAATGGAAAGAGGGAGGGATGGGATTCCCCGATTTAAAAGTTTATGCGTTGGCCTGTCAAGCACGACATGTTGGGGATTGGTTGGGCGGGACAGAGTTCTATACACCCCGGGCCCTGGAAGAATGTTTTGTGACCCCGCCAACATTGCTGGGGGCCCTTCACGGGGAGAATCGTAAGCTCCCTAGTTATCTCGTGCGGAGTGTGCTTATCAGCTCGGCTCGGCGGACCTGGCAATTTCTTAATGGGGCGTGGGGCACACCTTGGCACACTTCTAGCTGGCTCCCAATACAGGGAAATACGTCCTTTCCCCCCGGCTCTGACTATATGCCCTTCCGGGAGTGGCATGAGCGGGGATTGAGGAACATAGGACATTTAGTGGAGGCGACAGGGAAATGTAAATCCTTTATAACGCTAAGTCGGGAATACGATTTGCCCCCCCGACATTGCTTCGCGTATATTCAAGTGACCCACTATGTCTCTTCCCTAACTCGAGACGCATTGCAGATCGACCGCTCCGCGCAGATCCTCGAATTCTTCGGGCAATCTCCGTATATAAATCCCGATTGGCACAGTCTCAGGCCTTGCCGGATTACCGGAAGGTAGAGGAGGACTGGGCGGCCGAGTTAGACGGCGAAGTGGCCCCGGGTACGATCCGAGCGGCCCTACGATGGATAGTACGAATAGTACAGGGGATGAGGTGGAGGGAGATACAATTTAAATGCCTCACTAGAGCTCACTTCTCGCCGAGGCGAGCACTGCGCAGTCGCTTGACGACCGATGGTCGCTGCCCTCGCTGCTCAGAGCCTCTGGCGAAACTGCTACATATGTGGTGGGATTGCAAAGTATTGGAGCCTTATTGGGCGAGGATTTGCTCCTTCATAGGGGGTTTGCTGCAGCAGAGATTGCGTTGGTCTGGTCCCCTAGTGGTGTTGGATTACATACCTGCTCCTTGCCCAGTTAAACCAGGGGAACGTCTGCTAATGCGCAAGGCTTGTCTGGTGGGGAAAGCGCCTATTCTTAGGTTGTGGAGAGATTCCTCGGCTCCCACCTTTGGGGAGTGGAGGAACTGTTTTCACCAGCTGATGTTGACGGAGAGATGGGGGGCGCGGGGCAGTGTCAAGCGCTGGATGGCCTTTATGGCGGTCTGGGAGCCCTATATCCAACAGTTGGGGGCTCGAAGTCGTAATGAGATTTTGCAAGTTGGCAGTTAAGACGCCCATAATGGAGGGGGCTGGGAGAAGAAGAGATATAATGGAGACAACACTGCACATGGAGGGCGGGGTGGGGGGTGGGGAGGAGGGTGGCGGGCGGGGGCTGGGGGCAATAGGGTAAAAATGTTAAAACCCACCTCTTGTGCGTTAAGCGTAGTTACTCACCTGTAACAGGTGTTCTCCAGGAGCAGCAGGAATCAGTCCTCACATATGGGTGACGTCGGCGCCGACAGAGCCCTCGCGGAGCAATTTTCCCCAGCTTTCAAAGAAAGCCTTTGGGAATTGCAGCGCGCATGCGCGGTCCCCTTCCCGCCCAAGGGTGCCATCTTAGCCAGTCAGATGACATAGCTAAAAGACAGCATAAAAATTTGCAAAAAAAAACTAAAGCAGATAATTGCAACTCCAAGGGGAGGAGGGAGGGTTGTGAGGACTGATTCCTGCTGCTCCTGGAGAACACCTGTTACAGGTGAGTAACTACGCTTTCTCCAGGACCAAGCAGGAAGTCAGTCCTCACATATGGGACTCCCAAGCTTAAGGCTACCGGAGACCCTAAGCACAAAAATGAGCTCCCTCTAGCTCAGCAGCACAGAAGGAAGGAATCTTCACTGAATTATTACCCACCGGTAGCCCCCATCCGGGATGGAGGGTAGGAGTTGCTCAAACCTCGAAGAGATTTCGGAGGACTGCCTGTCCGAAAGCACTGTCCCTGCGGGACTCCCTCTCGAGGCAGTAATGGACCGCAAAAGTCTGGCTCGAAGACCAAGTAGCGGCCCGGCAGATGTCTGCCAATGGAACAGAGCGGAGGTAAGCCACTGACGTAGCCTTCGCCCGAACACAATGAGCCGTGACTCGACTTTCTAAGGAGAGTCCGGCTGCCCCATAAGCCCAAGCGATACAGTCAGCAACCCAGATGGACAGCGTACGCTTGGAGACCGGGAGCCCCAATTTATTGGGGTCAAAAGATACAAAAAGCTGAGCAGCTTTACGGTGCTCCCGCATACGGTCAAGGTAGAAGTTCAATGCCCTTCTACAGTCCAGGGTATGTAGGACCATTTCAGCTCGGCTGGAGTGTGGCCTGGGAAAGAAGGTCGGAAGTACCACCTCCTGATTGATGTGAAAAGGGGAGACCACTTTTGGAAGAAATTTTGGGTGAGTCCGTAGGACTACCCTATTTTTGTAGAACCGAGTGTAAGGGGGATCAGACACGAGGGCCTGCAATTCACTTACGCGTCTAGCGGAAGTGAGGGCTATCAGGAATAAGGTTTTCCAAGAAAGAAAACGTAGAGAACAGGTAGCCATAGGTTCAAAAGGCGGACAGGTGATCCGCTGTAAAACCACATTCAGATCCCAGTCAGGTGCTGGCGGGCGCAGAGGTGGTTTAAGTAGAAGGAGACCTCGGAGAAACCTCGCCACGAGAGGGTCGCTGGAAAGAGGTCTGCCGTCCACCGGCACATGATGTGCTGAGAGAGCACTGAGGTGAACTTTGACGGAGTTGGACAAGTCCCAGATTAGAGAGGTAGAGCAAGTACTGCAAGACCACCGACACCGAGCAGGAGAAGGGATCCTGAGACTGCTGGGCACACCAAGCGGAAAAGCGACGCCATTTAAGGGCGTAGCATTTGCGGGTAGAAGGTCGCCGGGAAGCTAGGACGACCTCTTCCACCTCTGCCGGCAATAGAAGGGGAGCAAGGACTACCCTTTCAGCCGCCAGGCCATCAGATGTAGAGATCTGAGGTTGGGGTGTAGCAGGGACCCCTGATCCTGTGTTAGGAGATCTGGTTGAATCCCCAGAGGGAACGGATCCTCCACCGCTAATTGCAGCAGGAGTGGAAACCACGGCTGTCTGTGCCAGCGAGGAGCTATCAGGATCATGGAAGCTTTGTCTCGGAGAACCTTGAAAAGAGTTCGGGAGACTAGCGGTATGGGAGGAAAGGCATACAGAAGGCTTTCCGACCATGAGAGCAGAAAAGCATCCGGCGCTACTCGAAGGGGATGCGGCTGCCGAGAGCAGAAGCGAGGAAGTTGCCGGTTGAGAGGACTGGCAAAGAGATCCATCGTGGGGAGGCCCCACTTCAGAAAAAGTTTCTGAACTACCAAGGGATCCAGGCGCCACTCGTGCGGCTGGAGGATCCTGCTGAGTTTGTCCGCCAGGCAATTTTCTTGGCCTGGGAGATAAACTGCCTTGAGAAGAATGCCGTGGCTGACGGCCCAAGAGCAGAGCCTCTGTGCTTCTCGACAGAGAAGGAAGGAGCCCGTGCCTCCCTGTTTGTTCACGTAGAACATGGCAACTTGATTGTCAGTCTGGACAAGGACGGACTGGTGAGAAGTCAGGTGGGAGAAAGCCTTGAGAGCCAGACGGATTGCTCTGAGCTCCAGGAAGTTGATCTGCTGCGCAGACTCCCACGTGGTCCAGAGACCTTGAGTACATGCCCCTTGGCAATGCGCTCCCCATCCCAGGAGAGAAGCATCGGTCGTCAGCACCTGCGCCGGCGGAGGAGACTGAAAAGGCATTCCGAGCACCAGGTTCGGCCGATGAAGCCACCACTGTAGAGAAGAGGCCAGCGGGCCGGAGATGCGCACTAAGTCGGCTAGGCCGCCCGTGGCCTGTTGCCACTGCTTGCGAAGGCACCATTGAGCAGGCCGCATATTCAGGCGGGCATTGGGGGTCACGTGGACGGTGGAAGCCATATGGCCGAGTAGTCTCAGGAAGCGCCTGGCGGAGACCAGGGACTGGCTGCGAAAGCGGCCGGCTAGGTCCATGAGCCGTTGAGCCCTGTCGAGAGGCAGGAAAGCTCGTGCCTGAAGAGTGTGCAGTCTTGCGCCGATGAACTCGAGATCTTGCGAGGGGAGCAAAGTGGACTTTGCGAAGTTTATGACAAAGCCCAAGTACTGGAGAAGAGTCACAGTGCGGTGTGTGGCTTTTGTGACTTCTGGAGAGGACGATGCTCTGATGAGCCAGTCGTCTAGGTATGGAAAGACATAGAGGCCGTGAAGCCGGAGATAAGCCGCCACCACCGCGAGACATTTTGTGAAGACTCGTGGTGCGGAGGATAGGCCAAAGGGCAGTACTCTGTACTGGTAATGATTTCCTGCCACCACAAACCTTAGGTATTGGCGGTGGCTTGGGTGGATGAGGATGTGCGTGTAGGCATCCTTTAGATCCAAGGAGCATAGCCAATCTCCCTGCTGGAGGTAGGGCAGAAGGATTCCAAGGGAAAGCATCTTGAACTTCTCTCTGACGAGGAACTTGTTGAGGTTGCGCAAGTCCAGGATGGGTCTGAGGCCTCCTGTTCTTTTTGGTATTAGGAAATACCTGGAATAGAAGCCTTGACCCCTCAGGTGGTGGGGCACCGGTTCCACAGCCTGTTCCTGAAGAAGACTTGCTAACTCCTGAAGGAGTAAGTCCCTGTGCAAAGGGAGTCGTGGAGGTTCTCCCGGGAAATAGGAGGGAGGGATCTGGTGGAAGTGGAGAAGATAGCCTTCTCTCACCACCTGAAGCACCCAGGCATCTGAGGTGACGTTGGACCACCTGTGGGCAAAGTGAACCAGCCGGCCTCCTGTGCTGGGAGGAACCAGCTGAGGGGGAGAGGCTATGCTGATGAAGTCAAAAACCCCCACCCTGCTGAGCAGGGGCCGGTGGTGCAGGCTTGGGGGCTTGCTGCCTACGGGACCCGTTACCCCGTCCCTTGGCCTGCTGACCCTGTTGGGGAGCTGCGGAGGCCTGATATTGAGGGTAGTGTTTATAGGCAGCCGCCTTTCTCGGGTAAAAGGATTTCTTTCCCGAGCCCTTCTTCTTCTGGGAAGGGGCGGAGGTCTTCCTAGAAAGCCTAGTTCTGGTGAGAGTCTCCGTCTCGATTTGTGCAGCCTTTTCATCCATGGGCTTGCCAAAGAGGTTCTCACCTCGGCAGGGGACATCGACCAACTTGTCCTGCACCCAGGGTTCAAGGTCAGACGACTGAAGCCAAGCCTGTCGGCGGGCACCGATGCCGGCTGCGGCCACACGTGCCGATGCTTCAAAGCCATCATAGGCTGCTCGAGACATGAATTTGGAGCATTCCCGAATACCAGTTGTCAAGGCTAGGAACCTCCGCAAAGGTTCCTCGGACAGCCCAGCGGAGAATCCGGCTATCTCTTTAGCCAGGTCTCTGAGATACATGCCCATGTAGAGCTGGTAGGTCTGGACCCGACAAGCAAGCATAGAGCCCTGGAAACACTTCTTACCTAGGCCATCCAGGTTGCGGGCCTCCCTGCCAGGAGGCACCGAGGAGTGCATCTTCTGGCTCTTAAGCCTATGCATGGCCGATTCCACCACCATGGAATGGTGCGGTAGCTGTGCTTTTTGGAAGCCAGGGCTCTTGCGGACTCGATAAATGGAATCGACCCGCTTGCTTAATACCGGCGACGATGCCGGACTCTCCCACATGCGGAAGAGTAGTCGTTCCAGCATGGGAGGAACCGGTACAGTAAAGTGCTCCCTGGCGGGAGAGTCGTACTGGAGGGCATCGAGCTCTTCGGCTCGGGGCTCCTCCTCGGGATCCGCAGGGAAGACCAAAGCCTTGGCCATATCCCTGACGAAGTCCGAGATCCGGGCGTCCTCCGGAGGGGACTGTTTCCGAGGTTCGGACTCAGGCGAGTCCGAGGGGACACACCGAGTCCGAAATGAATCAGGTGACTCTTCCTCTTCAGACTCCCAGGCCGACTCCGAGGAGGAATCGGTGGGGTCGGTCCGGGCGGGCGGAGGCGTCGGCCGCCCCGACACCGCGGGAGTCGGCGTCGACGACCTCGGTCCCGAACAGGAGGCCGAGGGTGACCTCGACCGAGGATCGACTCGAGCCCGCATGGACTCGAGGATCGGCTCGGTCTCCGGGGTCGACTTAGACGTCGACGTCCCGGCGGTCAGGGCAGAGGCGCCAGCGAGGCTAGCGATCAGTGCCCGCTGCTGGTCCATGAAGGCAGAGAGTCTGCTCTCCAAGGCCGTCAACCTGAGTCCGACCTCAGGTGACCCAGCAGCCCCCGACTCGGGCCCCGACGGCGTCGGGCCCGACGTCGGACCCCTCGGAGGCGAGTCCAGGAGGACTACAGGACTTACCCGAGCAGGCAACTCCGACTCCAGACGAGGTCGCTTTGGCAGATGCTCCTTCTCCAAAGACCCGGGACGGCTATCAGGGCTATGCGACCTGGCCCCTGCGGAACCAGGAGCGTCCACCGACGCCGCCCTCGCGGGTTTCACCTTCCGATGACGGTCCCCGGAGGGAGAACACCTGTTGGAGGAACTCCGGTGACGGTCAGAGCTGGAACCTCTGGACGCCGAGGCCTCCGACGAGGTCCGGGTACGGGCGGGATCAGCGAAGATTCGTTCCCGCTGATGCCGCTGACTCCTTAACGCTTTGGAGGACATCTTGCTGCAGGCCCCACAGATCAGTTCCTCGTGATCCGGGCCGAGGCAGCGGAGGCAATTATCATGTGTGTCAGTGAGTGACATATTTCTGTCACACTGAACACACCGCTTGAAACCACTGGCAGCCATCGGGGGAAAAAGGGCCCCTGCAAGGTCAAAGGACCGGGCTGCCAGCGAAAAACCGAAAACAAAACTGACAGAAAATCAGAAAAACCGAAAAATAACAGAAGGACTCGCAACGGCGTCGCGAGTCCGGGCAGGAAAAGGACCGGCGTCGAACCGACCGAGAAAAAAGAGATAAATCACGAAAAAATCAACTTTTTAGCGGGGACAAGATGGGCACGTCTGTAGGGCTCCGCGGAAAAAAGAAGACTGGCTAAGATGGCACCCTTGGGCGGGAAGGGGACCGCGCATGCGCGCTGCAATTCCCAAAGGCTTTCTTTGAAAGCTGGGGAAAATTGCTCCGCGAGGGCTCCGTCGGCGCCGACGTCACCCATATGTGAGGACTGACTTCCTGCTTGGTCCTGGAGAATACATGCTGTGCTCCTGCGGGGGGGATCAGAGTACAACCCCCCCCCCCCGAAGATGTATTATTCCGTTATTGTTATTATTGTTGATTGGTGGTTTATAAATAAAGTTACATAAAAAAAAAAAAACAAGTGTCAGGAAATCAGCCCTCTTGTCGTCTGGGAGAAGAGGAGCCATTAGTTCCAAATCTTTTGTCACCTCCCTAAGAAACATACCCATGTAGAGTATGTATGAACTTATTCTGGCCGACAACATGGAGGCCTGAAAGCATCAATGGCCAAAGGCATCGAGAGTTCTCGCCTCATAGCCCAGGGGATTAGATGAATGTGTCTTAGCACTTTTAATTCGACGCACTGCCAATTCCACAACCATGGAATGGTGTGGTAACTGCATCTTCTGGAAACCGGGACACTGTGGTACCCAGTACATGGTATTAAGTCTTCGAGAATGTGGAGACACCGTTAAAGGTGTTTCCCACATCCTAAGCATGAGGTCATGCAATATCCGATGAATGGGTAAGGTCGCGGCATCAAATTCTCGGAGGTAACTGTAATCGAGAGGCCCAGAGCCACATCCCATATAAAGTCTTGAAAAGACATGTCCTCCAGCAGAGACATCCGGTGTTGTGGGGAAGGAGAAGGATTTTCCGGAAGAGCCTCTCTGGTACCGATTGATTCATTGGGAGAATCGGATTCGGATGACTTGAAGTATTGATGGGCCGGGTGCTACTGCCCGGCCCGACGACGGTACCAATTGAAATCGGCATCGGAATGCCTCGGTAGCGGACCCTCGATGCCAGACACGGATTCTAGGCATGGCATGGGTGGTAGCATGGAGAGCGGCGCAATGGTTGATGCCAGTACCGATGGCTCCGGAACCAATTGCAGAGGCTTTAGCAGTACCGAAGCCGCCAGCAATGCCGCAAGATTCCACTCAATGGCTAGGATACGTTGATCCATGAAGCCAGCCGATGCCTGGGTATCAGTACTCCAACAGGGGGCCACGATGCCAGAACACGGCACCAAGAGCTCTCCAGAGGTGGACGCCTCAGGAACATCTTGGGACTACGAAAATGCTTTGGACCCAAGAAGGACCTCCTGCTGGGGTTTGGCTGGTGTATTCTCCTCTAGGGCAATGCTTAAAGCATCTTAATGCTTAGGAGATTACCCTTTGAGGACTGACCAGTCTTCGAAGAAGACATGGGTTTCATTACCTGAGATCCATGGGAGGAAGATGAAACCCTGGATGATGTCGATGCCACGAACATTGCATCCGAGGCAAAGAGAGTGCTGAGTTTCACAGCTCTATTCTGCAGGCCTCTCTGTCATCTTTCTGCAAAGGAGACATTCCGATGGTGAATGGTCTGGTCCCAAACATTTAAGACACCAGTCATGAGTGTCGGTAGCCGAAATGGTACTGCAACATTTGGAACACTTTTTGAAACCACTAGTTGGTTTCTCCATTCTGAGGAACGAAGGGGCCTACGTCCCGAAATGGTGGCTAAGCACCTAGAGGGCAAAGATCCTCCAAGAAATCCCTTTTTTTTTAAAGAAAATAGAAGAAAGAAAAAGACACAGAAGATACCGGTGCTGACAAAGAGTTTCTGCGGTGACAGGAATTGCTCCCTGTCTGCTCTGCAAAAAAAAGAAAAACTGAGGAGGCAGAGTTGGAAAGGCGGGAAGGCAGCAGTGCAGGTGCAGTGGGATGCTCCTAAAAGCTTTCCTATAGGACGCTGGGGAGCGTTCCCATGCGGGCTCCGTCGGTGCAGACGTCACCCATACATGAAGACTATATTCCTGCTTGTTCCTGGACATAAATAGTAATTTGAGTAAAAGTTGGAATATATGAATCAGAAGATAGTAAGGATATAAAGGAGTGGAGGAGTAGCCTAGTGGTTAGAACACTGGCTTGGTAACCAAGCAACCAGGGTTCGATTCCCACTAGCACTCCTTGTGGCCTTGGGCAAGTCACTTAACCCTCTATTGCCTTGGAAGAAAGGCCTGGCAATCTACTTCCGGTGACACTGCCAAGAAAACCCAGGAGCTTCTGGGTCGCCAGGAGTCAGGACTGACTCGAAGGCACACATTGCATTTTGCAAGGATATAAAGGTGAATGTCAATTATGACTGTCAGATATTTTTGACTGTTGATGGCAGACAGATGTATGATATATTACCTATTGTGAATGAAGAGAAAATAGTGATGTAAAAAAGGTGTCGTACCAAATAAAAATTTAAATTAAAAAAATGCATAAGAATTTGCTAAACCTACTTCTTTGCAATAAAGTTGAAATTCTTTTAAACTCTTCACAGCTGAGGATGATTAATTTTTCCAGTATTTTTGATCCAATATTATGAAAACTGCAGCACAAAAATAAGGAATGTAAGAAGAAATTTGCAAGAACGGATATTTTTCCTTCCCTAATGATGTAATTTAAATCTGAACATTTGAAACAAGCAGTTGCAAAAGCTTGAAAATACCATGAAGTTATGTGTGAATTGTGCAGAAATTGTTCTTACCATGGAATGCAGTACCATGAAAAGATTTGTTTGGCCTGATAGTGAGAAGTTACCCATTGCTTTGTCTGGACTCAGTATTCTGTTAATAAACTGAGAGAACCACATTTGAAAGTCTGCTCTATATAACTGTTCTAAAATTACCATTAAACAGTGTAAAGCCTTTTTTGGAACAGGCTAACTTCATTACTGTACAGTATACCACCAATGCTCAGCTTTGGTTGTAGAATGTTTTCATCTTATCAGTATAACTAAATTCTCTCTCTTCTGCTGTTGTTCCCTCCCTTTGTCACATCCTCAGTCTATCACTTTCCACATCATCTGTTCCTGCAGCCTTCAAACATACTGTGGTTAACCACTCCTCAAAGAACCTTCACTGAACCCAACCTGCTCTTCCAATTATTGGCCCATCTACCTTCTCACTTTGGTATCCAAACTACTCGAATGGACGATTCACCACCACTGTCTTGATTTTTCTTTCCTCTCATGCCATTCTAGATCCACTACAATCTGGCTTTTGTCCTGTATGTTCTATTGAAACTGCCCTTGCCAAAATATCCAGTGACCTCCTCTTGGCTGCATCCAAGAACCTTTACTCGATCGTCATCCTTCTTGATCTGTCTGCAGCTTTCGACCCTGTTGACCACCACATTCTCCTCGATACCCTGATTTCACTTGACTTTAGGGGCTCTTTTTGTCTTGGTTTTTCTCTTCTCTCTCCCATTGCTTTTTTAGTTTACGCTCTGGCAAATCTCCCTCAATTGGGATCTCTTCTCGCTCTGTAACATCTTTAGGCTAATGCCTCTCAGATTTACTTCTCTGCACCTGAAATCTCTTCAGGAATCCAGGCCCATATCTCAGCCTGCTTGTCTGAGGTTGCTGCCTGGATGTCCTACTGCAGCCTAAAACTGAACATGGCTAAGATCGAGCTCATTATTTTTCCCTTTAAACTCACCTCCCTTCTTTCTCTATTTCGGTGGGTAACAGTATCATCCTCCCTGTTTCCTAGGCTTGCAACCTTGGGCTCCATCTTTGATTCTGTCCTCATTTTCTCCCTACACATTTAAGAAATTGCTAAAACCTGTCGTTTCTTTCTCTATAGTATCAGTAAAATTCATCCCTTCCTTTCTAAATACCCTCTGGTCATCTCCCATCCATTCAGAACTCAGCTCCAAGGCTAATCCGCCAGAATTGCTATGTCCACATAACCCTTCTCCTCAAGTCACTCCATTGGCTTCCTATTCATTTCCACATCCAATTCAAACTTCTCCTACTGACTTACAAGTTCATTCATTCTGTTGCTCCTTTTCCCTCTCCTCTCTTATCTTTCCCTACACTCCTCCTTGGGAACTCTGCTCAGCAGGCAAATCCCTTCTGTCTGCACCTTTCTCTTCCACTGCCAACTCCAGACTGCGTTCTTTCCACCTTGCTGCACCATATGCCTGGAACAAACTACCTAAGTCAGTGCATCAGGCTTCATCCCTGGTCCTATTCAAATCCAGGCTTAAAATCCACTTCAAGGCTGCTTTTGGATTCTGACACTTTATTCTCCTGTTATCATAGGTGTCACAACCATCTCTAGTTCCCTCGTGATGTTTCTGTCTTGCGCAGACTGCAAGCTCTATTGAGAAGTGACTGTGTACAGCACCACGTACACCTTATAGCGCTATACAAAGTAGTAGGAGTTGTAGTTTTATAAACATTATAATGAGGATCTGATACTCCATCTTTTTTGTACCAAAATAAGTTAACTACTGGCATTTTGCCACAGTTCAGGAGTTTATTCAAGATCTGGTGTAGCCAAAAATTGATATTTGATGTTTTCAGTTAACACCTTATCTTAGTTATACATTCTGTCGCTACTGAAAATCTTCCTGATAATCAGACTTCATCCCAGTTAATGACAGAATTCAAAGGCTTCTAGTTTCCTTTCATGTCCATACATAATAATGTGTAGGTACATAGGTATAGCTACTTTGATTGTGATGATAGTAACAAACTAAAAGCAAACTAGATTAGAATCTAGGATAACTGTTCTGGGACATTTTTATTTAAGATAAGAAAATTTAAATCAATACTTATGACTCAATAGTAAGACAGCATTACTCACCTAGAATTGTTTTAATGCCAACGCCCCTTTTTTGGCTTTAGAGAAGATAGTTAACAAATCTACCATGGGTTTAATTTGCAGTATTCTGTAACCTTTTATTGAATCTGAGCATCCCAGTCAGTTTTGGACACAGCTATATGATGCAATAAATTGACGAAGGGGTGAATACAGATGGTGAGAGCAGCTACAAAACCTGTAAAGGAGTGGCATCATTCATCTGTAAGAGAGAACATTTGCAAAATGTTATATAGATGGTTGTTGGCCTTCTTTTTCCACATGCTCTAACATATTGATTGTCCAGATTTAAATGTCCAACAGTATGTATGCAATGAAGAAGAACAATTTATGTGAACAGAATCTGTGCATTCTGAACAGGGGAGGATTACTTATCCAAAAGGCTCTTTACAAAGCAGACTTTTTAAAAAGGCTCAAAAGAATGGCGCTTGTAACTTCAACAACTCTTCCCTCTCACAGAAATTAAATAAAACCATGTGGCCCTGTGCACCGGAAGTAAATGCTACAGGCCACTGACTCAGAAAAAGTAAAATGAAGCTGCCACAATCTTTCTGCCACCAGGGCAAGCCTTGTCAGCAGATCTAGATAGAGAACTACTGGTTTGGTGACATCACCCATTCTTGTCCTTTCTCAATGCCTTACAGGATGCTCTCACTCTCGACACTTACCACTCACAAATTCAGACAGTGCCCTGCACTACTTTGAACAACTTTCTTCTCCTTAAGAGTAGGCCTGGAGAAATTATTCCTTTCAATTGACTTAAAACCCTCTTTGGCTGATCCATTTCCCCCTTTATTCTTGAAAGAATTAATCCCCTATCTTACTGAAGTCCTACTGGAATTAATAACTTCAAACCTCCTAAAAGGAGCAGCCCCTTCTTCCTGGAAGTCTGCTCTCGTCAGACCAGCCTCGAACAACATTAAATTAGAGACCGCCCTGTCATCAAGCTATAGGTCAATCCCTCATCTTCCTTTGTTGGCAAAAACAGAGAAGGCAGTTATTTGCTTCAGGGAAGAGTAAGAGATAGCTCAGAACATTGCATCCTCGACAAACAGACTTCTTAGCACAGAAATATTATTAGTTTTCTTGCATAATGAAATACTCAGTTACTTGGATGGTAGAAAGGAGTCTTACTGCTGCAGCTAGATTTATATGTGACATTTGACCTTGTTGACCACCAATTCTTATTAGCCAATGGAGGAAGGTGGCTTGTGAGACTTAGCACTGGATTGATTCCAGGTCCAGCCCAATCTTAGGCGAACTAGGTTGCGGCCTTGGGTGGCAGTTTATAGGTGGAGTGGGGAGCAGCAAAGAGCAGGGCATTCAAAGGTAAATAGATTCTGACAGCCAGGGGGCATAAAGTTTAAGACTTGCCTAGAGTGCCAACATTTCGAACCAACTTTGGGGCCTGAGGCCCAGATTTAGGCATAGGCAACCTAGAACTGCCTCTGGTGCCACCTTCATATAGGTGCCAGAGCCTTTGTTGCATGCTTCAATCCAGACCAGTGTAAGAATAGCAACAGCAGCAAATTTTAAAGGTTCAGAATGGACTGGAACATGCAAGTCCTCATACTCTGCACAGTTGCTATGGCGCTTGCCTACTTCTCCCACATTGCGAGAGGAGGGGGAGGAGCACTATAAGGCCTGTCCATTGAGCAAGGACTTGCATGCCCTGGCCCATGCTGAATCTTTAAAATCAGTTTGCTGCTGCTTTGGGACCAAGTGCAAGTGAGAGCAGACTCTGGGAAGGGGGGGGGGGGGCGACACAGAGCACCTACCCCCCCCCCCCCCTCTCCCAATTGGCAGAGGGCAGACAGCAGGCTTGAGTAAAGGGGAGCAGAGAACCTCTCCCTCCGTTGCCTAAAGGCACTCGGCTAATAAATCCAGCCCTGACTGCTTCAAGGCCTAATCACTCTGACTGCTCCTTTAGAATAATCATAGAGAATGATATTTCCTCATCTTTCCTTTGTGCTGTGGGGGTCCCTGAGGGCTCGATCCTATCCACAACCCTTTTCAGCATTTTCATTGCCCTTCAGGACACTAATTCTAGATTGTTATTTTAGTGTTCCCTTATACACAGATGACATCCAAATCACTATCTGATGTCATGATCTAAAGGACCTGGATTTTCCAGCTGGTATTTCTGAGCACTTGGAAAGATTGTTGGATTACATCCCACAAGCTTTTCCTTAATGTTTCAAAATCCTGAGCAATCTGTTTTTCTAACATTAAAGTGTAGTTACTCACTTGTAATAGGTACTCTCCGCCAACAGCAGGAATCAGTCTTCACATATGGATGACATTGGCATTAATGGAGCCTGGTGCAGGAACACTCCCCAATATCCAATTGGAATGCATTTGGGAGTGTTGCTCCACACATGTGTCTGCCTTCCTGCCTTGCCAACAAGTTACCTCACTTAGGTATAGAGTGGAGTAAAAAATTGAAAAAGGAAGTGAGTGTGGAAAACAATGCTTAGGGGAGGTGAGTGGATTGTGAAGACTGAATCTTGAGGTTCCCAGAGATCACCCGTTACAGGCAAGTAACTACACTATCTCTAGGAACAAACAGGAATGCAGTCTTCACATATGGGATCCCCTAGCCCACGACAACCCAGCGAGAGGGAGAACACCAGAACTATACACGGGTTATAGCAGGGATCAGACAGACTCATCTCATTTGGTACACTGGGCAGTTATTTTAAACCTGAAAAAAGTTCCTTAAGACAGCTTGTCCAAATTGAGCATCACGACTGGAGTCCTTGTCCAGGCAACAGTGAGCAGTGAAGGTATGCAAGGAAAGCGTAGTTACTCACCTGTAACAGGTGATCTCCGGGAACAGCAGGAATGAGTCTTCACATATGGGTATCGTCGGTACCGATGGAGCCTGCGCGGGAACGCTCCCCAGCGTCCAATAGGAAAGCTTTTGGGAGCATCCCACAGTGCCTGCGTGCTGCCTTTCCGCCTTTCCAACTCTCCCTCTTCAGTTGAGTTTATTGCTGAGACCAAAGGAGAGAAGTAGACAAAGAGAGAGAGATAGAGACAACTCCCAGGGGAGGTGGGTGAGTTGTGAAGACTTATTCCTGCTGTTCCCGGAGATCACCTGATACAGGTGAGTAGCTATGCTATCTCCAGGAACAAGCAAGAATGTAGTCTTCACATATGGGGACTCCCCAGCTGAGAGATGCCAGGGGGATGACCCCAGCAAGCTGTGAACCCAAGGTGAGATGGGTCATGCTTCCTCCCATGGATCTCTGGCATCGAAACCCGGGACGGCAGGTAGGAGTTGTAATAAGACTGAAAGAGATGCTGGAGCACAGTCTGACCAAACGAGGCATCCCGACGGGAGTCCTTGTCTAAGCAATAGAGGGCTGTAAAGGCGTGTACCGAAGCCCAAGTGGCTGCTCTACAGATGTCATCAATGAACACAGAACGAAGATTAGCCATTGAGACTGCCATTGCTCTCACATTGTGAGCAGTGACATGGCCTTCGAGAGAAAGTCCCTTACTCTCATATGCAAAGGATATGCTATTTGCAATCTATCTAGAGAGAGTTCTTTTGGAAACCGGAAGTCCCAAATGACTAGAATCAAAAGCAACAAAAAGCTGAGAAGATTTTCTATGCTGCTTAGTTCTTTGAAGATAAAAGGCCAAGGCTCTTTTACAATCTAAAGTATGAAGGTTCCTTTCTGCATTAGAGGCATGAGCCCTAGGGAAGAATACAGGAAGGTACACCGCTTGGTTTAAATGAAAAGGCGAAACCACCTTTGGCATAAAGTGGGGATGAGTCCTAAGAGCTACCTTATCATGGTGAAATCTTGTATAAGGAGGATCCGCCACTAAGGCCTGTAACTCACTGATGGGTCTTGCAGAAGCGAGGGCAACTAGGAAAATGACCTTCCATGAAAGAAATTTTAGGCTGCAATGGCTAAGGGTTCAAAGGGCGGTTTCATGAACTGCCCAAGAACAAGATTTAGATCCCATGCCACCGGTGGTGGCTTAATGGGAAGTTTTGTTAAGAGGTCTATATCTGGCATTCCCCAGATTTGAAACACTCGAGTAAGCTGGTCTGAATGCAGAGACCATTCGTGTGGCAGTAGTATTCGACTGAGTTTATCTGCCCAAAGATTTTGAATGCCCGGAAGATATACCACTAGAAGGTGGATTTGAAACTCTCTGGTGAGGGCCCACAGTTGCAAAGCTTTGTTGCATAATGACAGAGAGCCTGTTCTGCCCTGCTTGTTCACATAGAACATGGCTACTTGATTGTCGGTCTGGACCAGAACTGTCTTGTAGCCGAGATGGGCCTGAAAAGCTCGGACAGCATGGAAAATGGCTCTGAGTTCTAGGAGGTTTATGTGAAGACAAGCCTCCTGTGGGGTCCAGAGACCCTGAGTTGATAGATTATGCAAGTGAGCCCCCCAACCCAACTTGGACGCATCTGTTGTTAGGGTGGTTTGGCATAGAGGCTGCTGGAAAGGAGAGCCCACGAGAAGGATTTCCAGTGACTGCCACCATTGCAGGGACAAAATGAGACGTGTGGAGTTTCTGATTTTGTCTGTTAGCCGACCTGAGGCCTGTGTCCACTGAGAGGATAGGGTCCACTGGGCTGCTTGCATATGAAGGCGAGCACATGGACAGTGGATGCCATATGCCCCAGAAGCTGAAGGATCTCCCGAGCAGTCAGGAAGACTTTCATAGCTGCTTGGGAGGCCAGCTGTACTATATGAAGACAATGTGGCTGTGACAGGAAAGCCCTTGACTGCCTTGTGTCTAGATGAGCCCCTATGAATTCTAGAGACTGAGAAGGGGTGAGATGAGATTTTGGAAGGTTTAAGACTAGTCCCAAATACCGGAGGATTCGCATAGTGCGAGAAAGAGTGAAGCTGGCTTCTGGAGCTGTTGATGCTCGAATGAGCCAGTCGTCTAAGTAGGGGAAGACGAATATTCCTAGAGTTCTCAGGAATGCTGCTTTTACTGCCATGCATTTTGTGAAGACTCTTGGGGCAGAAGCCAGACCAAAGGGAAGAACCCTGTATTGGGAGTGTCTTCCTTGTAAAAGGAATCAAAGGAATTTCCTGTGA
This sequence comes from Ichthyophis bannanicus, assembly GCA_033557465.1. NCBI lineage: Eukaryota > Metazoa > Chordata > Amphibia > Gymnophiona > Ichthyophiidae > Ichthyophis > Ichthyophis bannanicus. The sequence goes on from CM066039.1 coordinate 83,643,639, forward strand.
TCTGCATGGATGAGAATATGCGTATATGCATCCTTTAGATCTAGAGAACATAGCCAGTCCTGACTCTGAAGGTATGGCAGGAGTGTTCCGAGGGAGATTATCTTGAATTTTTCCCAGAACAAATACTTGTTTAATTCTCTGAGATCCAGAATAGGCCTGTGTCCCCTTGTTTTCTTTGGGATGAGAAAGTAGGGGTAGTAGAACCCCGTACCCTGTTGGGATATGGGTACCTCTTATATTGCTCCATGAGCAAGAAGTGATGCAACCTCCTGACCCAAAACATTGGTGGCAGGGACCTGAGACTTGAACTGTCTTATGATTGTAGGAGGGGGCATGCTGTGAAAATGAAGTCTGTACCCCTCTCGTACAATGGACAGGGTCCAGTTTTCTGATGTTATTTGTTGCCATCTTCTGGCAAAATGGCATAATCTGCCCGGGATGGTAAGGGGTTCTGGACCTTTCAGGGGCAGAATGACTAAGTTCTCTAGGAAGGAGTCAAAGCTACTGAGGAGGCTGTCTGATGAGCTGGTTGAGCTCTAGGAACTTGTGGCTTCCTCTGTTGTCTGGTCTGTTGCTGCCCGTTTTGGGGAACATGAACTGGACTGGACAGTGGCCCTGATGGGTGTAAGATGGGTAAAACCTCTTTTTCTTGTTGAAAAAGGGTTTCTTGACTGACTTTTTCTTTGCTGGGTTGGCTGTAGACTTTGATAGTCTGTTCAAGGTAGTATTTTCAGATTCAATCTGATTAGCCTTGTCTTGCCAATCCTTCCCAAAGAGATTTTCTCCTGTGCAAGGAATATTTCCCAGTTTATCTTGCACCCATTGTTCTAAGTCTGATGCCTGAAGCCAGCCAATACGATGTGCACCGATGGAAATAGCAGAGGTTCTGCTAATGCATTCAAAGCAATCAAAGGTTGCACAGTTTACAAACTTAGAGACATTCTTGGCATGTTTGACCAGAGTAAGGAATTCCCCCCTTTTATCCTCAGGGAGGTCTCATGAGCTCCAAGTCTCCTGTAACTTCTTTGAGGAACATTCCCATCTAGAGAATGTAGGAGCTAATCCTGGTTGCCAACATGGAGGATTGGAAACATCAATGCCCAAAGGCATCGAGCGTCCTCGATTCACAGCCCGGAGGATTGGAAGAATGTGTTTTAGCACTCTTAATCCTACGCATCGTCAATTCCACTACCATTGAATGGTGTGGTAACTGAGTCTTTTGAAAGCCAGGACAGCTTGGAACTCGGTACATGGTATCGAGTTGTCGAGAGTGTGGAGACACCGTTAAAGGAGTTTCCCACATTCTTAGCATAAGATCATGCAAGATTCTGTGAATGGGCAGGGTAGCTGCCTCTTTAGGAGCCTTAGGGTACTGAAGAATTTCTAATTCTTCTGCTCTAGGTTCCTTCTCTGGAGTCACCGTGATTGCAAGACCTTGAGCTAAATCATGTATAAAATCCTGGAAGCGACAAAACAAAAAAAACAACTGTGTATCTGTAAGAAGTAGGAGAAACCAAAAGAACAGATACAAGGACTGGCAGTAAGGCAATGAAGGCTTTTATTGATGACCCCTATGCGTTTCGGCCGTCAGGCCTTCCTCAGGGGGTAATATAAAAGAGGGCAAACCTCAAAAAGATAAAATACATAATTAATTAATAATCATAATATGAACAATAATAAAAAATATCATAAAAGGTACATAAATCTTAAAACATATAAAAACTTGAGAGGACAATCAACAATAATAATAAATAGGAGACATACATGCAATAATTAATATCATGAACAATTGATAATAATGAGAATAAATAAAACACATCAGCCAATATTATCTTAAATATGTGGAACACCACATCATTTGGAAATGTGATATGTTAAAAGAAAAGAGATGAGGAGGATGAACATAAAAATGTATATTCACATAAAGTACTCTAGTGAATTAAAACATGGACAAATCATTATTGAATTCAAGAGGGAGTGTGACTAGAAAAGATAAAATCAAGTGAAAAAAACTAAATCCTAATTCATGTAAATACCTTCTGAACCGTACTTTTCACATAAGAGGACACTATGGACCACTAAAATATAAATATAACAAATAAATATCACATATAAAAAAATCACCTATAAAAAATTCATATATAGTTATGGGTCCTATTCTATAAATATGATTAAATGTTATCTTCAAATTTCCAGAGAAGAGTATTAATAAATAAGGATATGCATAAAAAGAATAAAGGAGGAGCTTTGTTACCAACAGAAATAGCAATGGATGTTCAAAAGAGAGACCGATCGAAATGAATACATCGTATATACTATTGCCCTGACATTTTTTATCAGTGCATTATACTATATATTTTTTTAAAAAAATAGACACAAAAAGATGCTTGCCATTGATGGAGCTTTTGAATACATTTCTGATTTTTACTCCGCCCATTTCGTGACGTCTTTTAAAAAAAAAGGCGCGAAAATTGGCGTCTATAACAAGACTTCTCCTCGATGTTCCCCCTTTCAATGTTGCAGTATTATTGCAAGATCTGATATGCTGTGAGCCTCTGCATTCGCACATCGTATGGTTTTCACTTCTCTGTCTAATCAGTAAGTACGCTCTCAATTTCTCAACTTCGTCCCTCCAGTCTTTATGCCTTTCGTCTTTTACAAAATACTGATCAAGTCCTTTTTTTTTTTTTTCTATTATCATTTTTATTATTTTTATCATCATCTTTATGGTTTATTTATTATTTATTCATTATCAATTGATACATATTTATATTTATATAGTATTTATTTGTTTAATTATGCAATCATTGCTTTTCTCTTTTTCATACTTAGGTCCTCTGTCTTGGCCCTTGTTTTGTCTACAATAATTTTAATATATATTTTTAATATTTTTAATATTTTTCATTTTTAACCTTTATCAATTTATTTGGTTCTCTGGTTTGTTCTTTTGTTTTACATGTAATTTATACATATAACATACGTGTGAATATACGTGTCTAAAAATTTTTCCTTTTATTGTTTTTAAATGATTATTCTTTTATTTGTTTTTTATAAAAATATTCCTTTGATACTATCATTTATCTTGAATGTGATACATTGATTGTTAAAACATTTTTTTATTCTAACATTGTTTGTTTAACCCCATGGTAGCTGTATGTCCCCCGAAGAAGGCGTAAGCCGAAACGCGTAGGGACCATCTTCAATAAAGCAGTCTGTTCCAAACCTGCTCTATTCTCTTGCTCTTTTTGTTCTCCCGCCTCCACTCCGGCCATGGTCCCACCAACGGCCAAGTTCCTACCGCCCCTATCCAACTAGCAAAAGTCTTCCAGGGGCTGTCCGGGTCGAGGGGCACCCCGCTCCCGCCCCAAGTCGCCTAAGGCTCCGGACCCCAGAAACCTCCGGGATCCCGCCCGCACAAACCCTCCCCCCCACCCCGCTGCGACACCCCAAGGTTGCCCTCCCCTCATCGGCCAAGCCAGAAGAGGGTGGGCGGGTGGGCTGCCGCTCCGACAGCCTAGCCACATGTGCTTCGGCCACGCCGCCAGCGCCGAAGCACATGCCTGCCTCCTGGACCCTGATTGGCTCCGCTCCGCCAATCACGAGCGGAGCCATTCATTTAAATGTTGCGTGCGGCATTCGCCGTCCACGCGCTTCCACCCCCCCCCCCCAACAAGAACGAGCAGGGTCCCGTGCCGGGCCGAGCACCCGGTTACGGGCGGGCGCCAGGACCCTGCCTGCGCCCTAAAATTAACCGGGTAGATGGACCCGGCACTTCCCCTTCAGAACCCCCCCCCCCTCCCAACCCTTTCCAGACTCCCCTTCCTCTGAACAGAATCCATTGACAAGGTTCTTGGATAACAATTGGTCGCAGCTTTATTTCCAACAAAAACTCATTAACATCAACCATAATACATATCCCAACAAACCACAGCGGAGCGATGTGTCGCCAGCCATGCATTAGCAAAGCGACCCCGCCTCCACTTCCGGCCATGGTCCCACCAACGGCCAAGTTCCTACCGCCCCTATCCAACTTCGCCATATTACTAGCAAAAGTCTTCCAAGGGCTGTCAGGGTCGAGGGGCACCCCGCCCCAAGTCACCTAAGGCTCCGGACCCCGGAAACCTCCGGGATCCCGCCACCGGCAAACCAACTACCTGTGCCGCCCCCCCCCCCCAACCGGAAGCTGCGACCAATGAACCTTATCAAGCACCACCCGCTCGAGTTCTTCCTGCCAGTCGTTCAGGAGAAGATCCGTCCCCACTGGCGATAGGGGCACCCCGTCTTCCCTAAACAACCCGGCACACGAAACTTCCACCCAGGGATGCTGAACTTGGCATCCCCCGTGCTCACAGACCCATCTCCCGATTTGTCTTTTAATCTTGGTCAGACCCCGGGACCATCTCCTCTGATCCCAGCATGCCGGCCGCAGGATAATGTCAGACCAAACCAACACTACCCCCGCCCACATGCGGAGCACCACAGCTAAATCCCTTTGTGCCGTCCTAATCAACCGCTTGCACGACCAAGTAGCCAGATCATTGCCCCCCAGATGCACTAGCAGAATTGCTGGCGGATTCCTGATGCGTTCATGGTGACGAAGCAAAGGCAGCATCTGCGCCCACCACAGCCCATGCTCGCCCAGCCATGAGATCATCACCGCTGCCGGATCCAGGCCCAGATTTGGCCCGATAGGCCTCACCTCCGCACGCTGTCCAGCCCAAAAAACGAAGGAGTGGCCCAACATCCAGCAGCCCCGCTCACACAGACCCCCATCTGCAACAGAAAAAAACATGAGCAACCCCCCAATCCCCCCCCCCTGCGGACCCGTCAAAGACGCACATAGCCCTCGAACGCCCTAGACCGCCACCTACCAATACTCCGTATCTGCTCACCCGACAACCCCGCTGAAGCCGCGCTCGTCGCCGCCCCGATACGAAAGGAGTGAGCTGAAAATTGTCGCGGATCCTCGCCCAGCCGCCGCAGTGTCAGGTGCAATACCGCAGTAACCTGAAACCGCGTCAGAGGTCGGGAATCCTCGTGTACGAACAGACACCCCTCGCCCATGGGGCGCTCCTTCAAATAGCCCCTCATGTTGGCCACCGGGTACGTAAGCCCGCCCGTCTCCCGCAATACAACCCACAACCCTTGTCCCTTCTGGTCAGTTTTTGACCTTGCCAACAAGACACACATCTGCACACTTTCCATCCAAAGATGCTGCCGGCGCAAACAATTCCCCAAACCCGCTGCCGCCGAACTCGATGCCAACTCACCCACCCGAAACACCCAAAAAGGCCAGGCAGAAGACAGCTCGAAACAGCCCCACCTCGTACCGCGAGGACGCCACCCCCGCCAGTGCCCCCCAAAGCGTCCCCAATAATTCGTGGGTAATCGGGCGCCTCCGATCCCACAAAACTGGCTGGGAACGCTCCCAACCATGAAGTAACCGCCTCGCCAAGAAGCCCCGCCCCAAGACCTCCACGCCTGCTGCCTTGGCAAAAAACCCGAACCCCAACTGAATCCGCACCGCCGATCGCGTGACCCCCCCCGCTCCTTAGCCCAGCCCACATACTCCCCCAGCAACTGATCCGGCACCGGCCCCCCCGCCCACCCATGCGCATGCAAAAAGGCCTGTACTCTCTCGCATCCCCGCCGATACGCTTCCCAGGTACTCCCCGCCACTGAACTCATCAGGAGGCTTCTCATCGCCGCAGGCCAGTGCTCCACAGTCTCCAGGGGACCCCAAGCCCCTCCTCATCGGCATCCGGCGTCAACTGGTGAAACCACTTCCACTGCAAACGGGAAAGAGCATCAGCAATTTCATTAGCATGCCCTGGGATATGCCGCGCTTTTAGATCGACATTCAGACGCAAACAAGCCAGAACCACCCGCCACATCAGAGACGCCACCCGACCACAGCGTGGCGAATAATGATTAACCACACTGACCACCGCCTCGTTGTCACACCACCAGCGCACGCAACGGTTGACCACCCTATCTGGCCACAACTCCGGTACCACCAAAATCGGAAACAGTTCCAGGAACGTAATATTATCAACCAACCCCTCCTCAACCCAAGCCTGCGGCCACCTCTCGGCACACCATAACCCGCCAAAATAGATACCCAGCCCCACCCCTCCGGCCGCATCAGTATATAACTGCAAGTCTACACTAGATACCTCCTACTCCCGCAATACTGTGATCCCGTTGAACTCTCTCAAGAAGACATCCCACACCTGCAAATCATCCCGCATTCCCTGCAACACCCGGATATGGTGATGAGGCTTCTGCACCCCCGACGTCGCTGCCGACAGCCGCCGACTGATGACCCACCCCATTGGAATAACCTTACACGCAAAATTGAGCGATCCCAGCAGTGCCTGCATCTCGCGCAAGGTGAGCCTCGACGAAGCCAAGGCATTGGCCATCAACACCCTCAATTTCACCACCTTGTCCCACGGCAGCCTCACAACCATGTCCGTCGAGTCCAACTCAACCCCCAAGAAAACCAGCTTAGTCGTCGGGCCGACCGTCTTGCCCTCCGCCAGAGGTACCCCCAACTCGCCGGCCATGCGAAGAAAACCGTCCAACAATTCACTACAGGTGTCCGAGTCGGCCCCGCCAACAAAAGGAAGTCGTCCATATAATGTACCACAGCCGAGCTGCCCACTCTCTGCACGACCAACCAATGCAAAAAGGTGCTGAACTTCTCAAAATAAGCACACGACACCGAACAACCCATCGGCATACATTTGTCATAATAATAAGCGCCCTCAAATTGGAAACCCAGCCACCTAAACGCCGACGGATGAACCGGCAACAAGCGAAATGCCGACTCTATATCTATCTTAGCCAGCAAAGCCCCACGACCAGCCCGGGAAACGAGCTCCACCACCCTATCAAAGGAGGCATACCGCACCGTACAAAACTCTCGGGATACTCTCGTTCACCGATGCCCCCAATGGATAGGACAATTGTGAATCAGCCGAAACTTACCCACCTCCTTCTTGGGTATGACTCCCAGGGGGGACACCCTAAAATTCGGAAAAGGCGGTTGCGAGAACGGCCCCGCTATCCGACCCAGCTTTAACTCGGCCGCCAACTTCTCGCGGGCCACCCCCGCCCAACGTCGCACACTCGGGGAATTCCGCGCCACCGAACCTGCTACCACGCCTTTGAACAGGAATCACAAAACCAAACTGAAAACCTAATTCCAACGTTAACCTATCCCTCCTCCTAGGGTACCCCCGCAGCCAACGGCACAACACCTGCACCCGAATCGGAGAGGGAGCCACCTCCATGCTGACGCCCCTACTTGGGACCGAGCCCAGAAGGCAACCCGGCACCTTTCTTAACACACTTTGTCGCCAAGTGGGGACCCCCACACACAGAACACGCGTGCCGGAACTTACAGTCCGGAAAGGGACACGTGGACCTATTATATCTCCAACACACGTCGCCGTCCCAGCAGAGGCCCCACTCCGAAAGGGACGCCCTGCCCCACTGGCCACCCTTTGCCCTGTCTTAACCCCCCCTACTCCCCCGCCCGGCTTGACTGACATCTGGGTTAACCACAGATTAATGTCCTGGGTCCCCCAATGTAATAACTGACTCTCCTCCATTTTGTCCCGAAATTTTTCGTCATAATTTAGCCACGACCAGCCATCGTGCGCTTGCGACGCTTCCAGAATCGAGTCGGCATAAGCAAGCAAACTGCCGTAGTGCTCCGGCCACTGATGCCCCCACACACTCGCCAGCCGCAGGAACGCTCTAATCCAATTTACCACGTTGCGCGAGACCTTGTGAATCCTCCCCGCCTTTTTGTCCTCCCTGCGCTTCTTTTTGCTATCCCCCGAACGCTTCCTACCCTCCAGCAAGCGGAAAATATCAATATACTTCCTCTTCTTAATTTTTTGCCGCAATTTCTTTGGAACGCCTTCCCACAGTTCAGATAAGGCTGCGAACAAGGCCGAACCAGCACTTGCCACACCTGACGCACCACCCTCCGCCACCACCAACCCCGTAGCGCCCTCCCCCGAAGACTCTGAACTATCCGACGAAGATGAGGACGTGGAGTCGGAGCTACGTCTGTGCCGACAGGTCTGCTTCCTCCGCTTCCGTTCCCGCGATGACCGCTCCGCACGCAACCTCGGCACCTCAAGCTCCCTAGTCCCAGCCCCCAAATACTCACCGGCCCGGCCTCCAACCGTCGCTTACGTGGACGACGCCGGTTGCACAGCACGAGGATCCTCCGCCCGCTGGTGCACGCTGGCTCCGTGTGCCTGGCCATCGTCGCTCGTCGCCGCTCCAGGCACGCCCGCCGCGGACTTCATACTCGCCACTCCCGGCAACTCGACAGCAGGAGGCGCCCCTCGCTGGGTGACGAAAAAGGGCACCTGCGGAGACAAAAACGGGGAACAGAGAGGAGAAAACCCCGGAGACCAAGGCTGCCAGGCCCCCAACCACTCCCCCTGGAAGACCCCTGCCCGCCTGCCAACCACTGCTCCCAGCCCCCTGGCGAACCTGGCGGCCCACAACCACCCGGCACCATCACCAAACCACCAGGGGTGCCCATGCTCGCTCCTCCGGCTCCAAGCCTGCCCATATCCCAAACCCCCCCCCCCGCAGCTGCCCCCCATCCAGGCCCGCGCCCCCCCGCACCCGCGTCCCCCGCCCATATCCCAAACCCCCCTGCAGCTGCCCCCCATCCGGGCCCGCGCCACCCGCACCCGCGTCCCCCGCCGCTACCCCCCCAACCGCCTCCCTACCCCTGACCCCATCCCGACCCCCGACAGTTGCTGGCGTCGAAGCCACCGGCCCCCCCGCCCCTTGCTGTATTCCCCCCCCTAGATCCCCCAGCTGAGCCCCCCTCCCTGTTCTGCTCACCCCAGATGGGGCTACATGGCCCCTAACCGGGCCCCTCCCCCTCCCCCCAGGCATCCTCCCCCTCCCGGTCCCCGACCTCCCCTCACCGCTGCCCCACGCCCCCCTTTTCCATTCCACCGCCCCACTGCAGCCCCCCGCTTAGCCCCTCGCCCCCCCCAGCAAGGTTAATCCTTTTTTTTCCTTTTTTAAAACTGACCCCCCACAGACCGACCTTGCCGCTGACGCCGCAGGCCTTGACTGATTTTTGTAAAAACCAGCACCAGCCCACACTGGCCTGCCCAGCTGCCTCCAACCGGCACCCGCTCCACGGGGTCCGCTGCCGACGCTTCTGATCCCGCCGCCGCCAACCAAAACCGCCACCCGATCCTGCTGCTCTTGAGGCCTCCGGACACAAGGCCCCAGCAGCCGCCGCAAACCCCACCGCATGATCCTGCCGCTCCGACAGCCTGGCCACATGTGCTTCAGCCACGCCGCCAGCGCCGAAGCACATGCCTGCCTCCTGGACCCTGATTGGCTCCGCTCCGCCAATCACGAGCAGAGCCATTCATTTAAATGTCGCGCGCGGCATTCGCCGTCCGCCCACTTCCACCCCCCCCCCCGAACAAGAACGAGCAGGGTCCCGCACCGGGCCGAGCACCCGGTTACGGGCGGGCACCGGGACCCTGCCTGCACCCTAAAATTTATAACAAGTCATTGATGCGAGGGTGAGCGCTGGGTTTTAAACTATATTGAAAATCCAAAAATTTGCTCCTTAAAAGTCTGGGATCTGGTTACCAATTTAGATAAACATAAAACCTCATGGTGAGGAGTGAAGCGTTGACATTATTTTGGTTACTCAAGAGTACAACGAACTCCGGGAAGTGATCGCATTTATATTTTGTTGAAGACAGCCCAGTTATAACAAACATAATGGTTATGAAAGCATTTAATTGCCGTCAAACTCATATAGATTAACTAATGCCTATAAAAACTTAAGAAATTGAACCAAACGAATTGTCGTAAGTCTGGTGGCACCCTATATTTCTTGAGTAAAGTACATACCAATTTAAAAAAGAAAACGGAAACCATTGCTTTCGGCATAAAAAAGGTTTTGCTCAATGTGTTAAATAACACAGCGTAACTCACAACTACCCATAACTGACATAATAATTATATTGAGAACCTAAATAGTAGTCATAGAGGATCCACAAAATTATGAGAGTGCTTAAAAAACCATCAAGAATATCCATAAAGAACTCAAGAGAGAGACTTACCGCTTACTGCGTGAAAAAGCTTTCTGTTAGATATGGGACCGAATGTGCTGCCTCAGGACATTATGACGGCGTTTTCCCGCCGAAGCAAGGTGAAAGTACAAAAGTCAAAGGGTACTTACAAATAAAATTGAAATGTTGAAAATGTATGTCAAATTTCAAAGGGAGGGGGGGGGGGGTGTTAACACACTCATACTTTGCACTAAAAAAGGTTATATTCTTTATGGATATTCTTGATGGTTTTTTAAGCACTCTTATAATTTTGTGGATCCTCTATGACTACTATTTAGGTTCTCAATATAATTATGTCAGTTATGGGTAGTTGTGAGTTACGCTGTGTTTTTTAACACATTGAGCAAAAACATTTTTATGGCGAAAGCAATGGTTTCCGTTTTCTTTTTTAAATTGGTATGTACACTACTCAAGAAATTTAGGGTGCCACCAGACTTACGACAATTCGTTTGGTTCAATTTCTTAAGTTTTTATAGGCATTAGTAAATCTATATGAGTTTGACGGCAATTAAATGCTTTCATAACCATTATGTTTGTTATAACTGGGCTGTCTTCAACAAAATATAAATGCGATCACTTCCCGGAGTTCGTTGTACTCTTGAGTAACCAAAATAATGTCAACGCTTCACTCCTCACCATGAGGTTTTATGTTTATCTAAATTGGTAACCAGATCCCAGACTTTTAAGGAGCAAATTTTTGGATTTTCAATATAGTTTAAAACCCAGTGCTCACCCTCGCATCAATGACTTGTTACAACTGGGTGGCGTGTTCTGCCTTCAACACTGCGGTAGCTCCATTCATCTGTTTTGTTATTTTCAGCTTTAATTTAATTTAATATGTAAAGCCTAGCCATTAAGTCCTTAATTCTGTGTGATGTGCCATACCCTCTAATCTATGTGTATTTTTGCCCAAATTTTCTGTCTTGATTTGACAAACTCCCAAATTTGTAATCAAACCGCTACTGATCGCTGGAAGTAGCGGTATATAAGTGTATACTAAATAAATAAATAAATAAAATTTTAGATTTTTAATTATTTTCATGATAAGCATGATCCATTTTACAGTTCTAAAACATTGTTATTTCGGCTTGATTTGGCCTTAATATCACAACAGTTTGGAGAATACGCTTTCCGTATGCAATTCAGGCTTCTGCAATGTTGGCATTTTTTTGAATTCATTCACATTCTCTACTCACAGCATTCTTTCACGGTTCAATTTTCTTTTGGGCTTAGTTAATAAATCTTAGGTTAACCGGTGGCATTTATTGAAATGTGTACAGCTTTATATACTTATATTATGATATCGTGAGCAGGATTATTAATGAGTATAGGTATATATATTTTGACGGCAATGCCCTTATGTATCTATTTTTTGATGGCAATGTATTCATTTCGATCGGTCTCTCTTTTGAACATCCATTGCTATTTCTGTTGGTAACAAAGCTCCTCCTTTATTCTTTTTATGCATATCCTTATTTATGAATTTGGGCTGCAGCAATCCGAGAGAGCAATACAGTATAGGAGGTGAAGTACTTTTGTCCACTAAAGAAGAGCGGGACCTAGGCGTGGTTGTGTCTGATGATCTTAAAGTAGCTAAACAGGTAGAAAAGGCGACGGCAAAAGCTAGAAGGATGCTTGGGTGCATACGGAGAGGAATGGCTAGCAGAAAAAAGGTGACAGTGCCTCTGTATAGGTCTTTGGGGTGACCTCATTTGGAGTATAGTGTACAAGTCTGGAGACCGCAACTTCAAAAGGATATAAACAGGATGGAATCGGTACAGAGAGTGGCTACTAAAATGGTTAGTGGTCTTCATTATAAAGCATATGAGGACAGACTTAAGGATCTTAATATGTACACCTTAGAGGAAAGGCGGGATAGAGGTGATATGATTGAGATGTTTAAATACCTCCGTGGCATAAATGTTCAGGGAGAGCGCGCCTCTTTCAATTGAAAGCAAGTTCTGCTACGAGGGGACATGGGATGAGGGTGAAAGGAGATAGATTCAGGAGTGATATGCAGAAATATTTCTTTACGGAAAGAGTAGTGGATCCATGGAATAGTCTCCCAGTGGAGGTGGTAGAGATGAGGACAGTAACTGAATTCAAAAAAGCATGGGACCAACACAGAGGATCTCTAAAGGTAAAAAGTGGACTGTTGTAGTTGTTGATATGGAAGGACAGACAAGATAGGCCATGTGGTCTTTTTCTGTCATTATGTTTCTATGTTTATTAATACTCTTCTCTGGAAATTTGAAGATAACATTTAATCATATTTATAGAATAGGACCCATAACTATATATGAATTTTTTTATAGGTGATTTTTTTATATGTGATATTTATTTGATATATTTATATTTTAGTGGTCCATAGTGTCCTCTTATGTGAAAAGTACGGTTCAGAAGGTATTTACATGATTTAATGTTTTATTTATTTATTGTTCTTCTGGCTAATTAGGATTTAGTTTTTTTCACATGATTTTATCTTTTCTAGTCACACTCCCTCTTGAATTCAATAATGATTTGTCCATGTTTTAATTCACTAGAGTATTTTATGTGAATATACATTTTTATGTTCATCCTCCTCATCTCTTTTTTTTTAACATATCACATTTCCAAATGTGTTATTCCACATATTTAAGATAATATTGGCTGATGTGTTTTATTTATTCTCATTATTATCAATTGTTCATGATATTAATTATTGCGTGTATGTCTCCTATTTATTATTATTGTTGATTGTCCAAGTTTTTATATGTTTTAAGATTTATGTAACTTTTATATTTTTTATTATTGTTCATATTATGATTATTAATTAATTATGTATTATTATTTTATCTTTTTGAGGTTTGCCCTCTTTTATATTACCCCCTGAGGAAGGCCTGACGGCCGAAACGCGTAGGGGTCATCAATAAAAGCCTTCATTGCCTTACTGCCAGTCCTTGTATCTGTTCTTTTGGTTTCTTCTTCTTCTTCTTCGTCTTCTTCTTCTTCTAAAATCCTGGAAGGACATGTCTTCTGGAGGAGACATTCTGCGTTGAGGAGAAGGAGATGGATCCTCCGGGAGGATAGCTCTAGTACCGGCAGAGTCATCAGAGTCATTGGAATCGGATGATTCGAAGTACCTCTGCGCCAGGTGTTCCTGCAATGCACGGTACCGGTACCGCTCAAAGTCGGTATCGGGGTGTCTCGGTACCAGCCCTTCGATATCTGAGATAGACTCAAGGCTCGGCATGGGGGGAAGCATACCCGCCGAGGCACTCAGTACCAGTGTCGGTACCGATACCTGTGGAACCGTCTGTGGCGGTCTTAGCAGTACCGAAGCTGCTGAGAGGGCCGCTAGACTGCGTTCGATAGCGAGGATTCTCTGATCCATCGCTCCTGCCGGTGCCTGGATGTCGGTACCGGTGAAAGCGGCTATGATCCCAGAACATGGCATCAGTAGTTCTGCAGAGGTGGAAGCCTCTGGAACATTCTGTAGCCCCGTTAATTCTTTGGAGACCGAGGCCTTCCGCCGGGGCTGTTTTGCCAGTGAACTTTCCTCGAGGGCAACGCCAGTGGCATCTCGATACCTGGAAGGAGATCTACCCTTTGAGGACAGGCCAGTCTTAGAAGACTTAGGTTTAGTTACCTGAGATCCATGGGAGGAAGATAAAGCCCTGGAAGATGTCAATGCAACTGACATCGTATCTGCGGCAAAAAGGGTACTGAGTTTTGCAGCTCTATTCTGCAGGCCCCTCTTGGTCATCTTTCTGCAGGAGAGACACTCCGATGGAGAATGGTCAGGACCTAAACACTAAACATTCATGGGTGTTGGTGACGGATATGGTACTGCCACATTTAGAACATTTCTTGAAACCACTAGCTGGTTTCTCCATGTTTGAAGAAAAGTGGGCCTAGTGCCCAAAATGGCACCTAGCACCGAGAGGGGAAAGGCCCCTGAAAGAAAAAATCTTTTAGAAAGCTAGGTTGTTTTTTTAAAAAAGAAGAAAAGAGAACCGGCGGTACCGGTAGGCGTCGAATGAAGGCAGACGCAACCACAAAAAACAAAAGAATAAGGATGAATTTTTCTGCAGTGACAGGGGATGCGTCCTGTCGGCTCCATGGAAAACGAAGAACTGAAGAGGGAGAGTTGGAAAGGCGGGAAGGCAGCACGCAGGCGCTGTGGGATGCTCCCAAAAGCTTTCCTATTGGACACTGGGGAGCGTTCCTGCACAGGCTCTGTCAGTACCGATGATACCCATATGTGAAGACTATTTTCCTGCTTGTTCCTGGAGATTGCAATGAAGCTATGGGATAAACTATTTAAGACAAACAAAAGAAAATATTTTTTCACTCAACTTGTAATCAAACTCTGGAATTTGTTACCGGAGGATGTAGTAAAGGCTGTTAGTGTAGCTGGGTTTAAAAAAGGTTTGGACAAGTTCCTGCAGGAAAGGTCCATAAACCATTATTAAGAAGGGACCCAGGATATCAATGCTTGACCCAATACAAGCATTGTGGAACCTGTGTCTTTTGGGGAAACTGCTAGGTACGTATGACCTAGATTGGCCACTGTTGGATAGTGGGCTTCATGGACCTTTGTCTGACCCATTATGGCATATCTTATGTTCTTATGACCATGTGGAAGCCTGGCATATTTCGGGAATCAAAACCAAATGAAGATTGGGCACAGTAGCCGCCATAGCTCAGACATTATGGGCTGTGACATGATCCTGTAGGGATAGACCAGCCCGGGTATATGCAAATGAAATGCAGTCCACTATCCAGTCTGACAGGGTTCTCTTGGAAATCGGTAATCCAAGGTGACTTGGATCAAAGGAGATGAGTTATGAGGATCTGCGATGACCTTTAGTACGGTCAAGACAGAAAGCAAGTGCAATCACGAGTTTGGAGCTTGGTTTTAGCCTGAGACCCATGAGGTCTAGGGAAAAAAGTTGGACGTGAAATGGATCGGTTGAGATAGAAAGAGGTAACCATCTTTGGAAGAAATTTGGGGCGAGTCCGGAGGACCACCTTATAATGGAATCTTGTGTATGGCGCATAGTCTACCAAAGCCTGTAGTTCACTGACTCTACCGGCTGAAGTTAATGCAACAAGAAAAAGGACTTTCCAAGTGAGGAATTTTAAATGAGCCATCGCTAACGGCTCAAAGGGGTGTTGCAAGAGCTGTGCAAGAACAACATTCAGATCCCACATTGTAGGCAGGGGGTGCAAAGGTGGTTTCATTAACAAAAGTCCCCACATGAATCGCGCTACCAACTGGTGAGAAGAAATTGGGTGATTCCCAATTGGGTGGTGAGTAGCAGAGATGGCACTCAAGTGAACCCAGACAAGGATAAATGTAGAAGATATTGAAGCAAGTGCTCCACCATACATGTGAACGGATTCAAATTCCTCTGAGAGCACCAGAGGGAAAATCTGTGACATTTAAATGCATAGGAGCGCCTAGTGGAGTTCTTTCTGGTAGATAAGAAGAACTGCATTGACATCCTCTGAGATCCCTAGATCCAAGAGGATGAAGTGCTCAGCAGCCATGCTTTCAAGCAAAGGGATCTGTGAGAGCAAGTTGGGAGCAAAGCCCAACTGGAGAGGTGGAGTCTGAGCTAGGTGAACCAAGGCTGTTTGGGCCAACAGGGGGAGACTAGAATCAGTATCACCTTGTTGGCCTGGTTTGAAAAGCGTTTTTGGAATGAGGGGAATTGACAGAAACGCATACAAGAGACCCTGTCTCCAATGGAGGAGGAAAGCATCCGAAGTCTCGCTGCGTGTGGAATGTATCCTTGAACAAAAGCGAGGCAGCTGGGCGTTGATCGGGGAAGCAAAGAGGTCTGCTATGGTGGTCCCCAGAAGCAAAATAAGTGATGGGCCGTCTGACGATGGAGCATATGGATGAAGAACGCGGCTGAGTCTATCGGCCAACTGATTCTCCTCCCCCCAGGAGGCAAACTGCTTTGAGATGAATGTGATGAGCTACTGCAAAATTCCAGAGATGGATCGCTGTGTTGCACAGGGGGCAAGAGCCTGTTCCTCCCTGTTTGTTGATATAGAACATGGCAACCTGATTGTTAGTCTGAATCAAGACTATCTGTCCTGTTAGATGGGGATAGAAGACACAGAGGGCACTCGCTATCGCCCTCAGTTCCAAGAAATTGATGTGAAGTAGAACCTCTTGTCGTGACCACAGGCTGTTGAGGTGTGCTCCCTAATCATGCTTCGATGTATCAGTGGAAAGGGTACATTGTGGTATAGACTTTTGAAAAGGTAACCCTATGACAAGGTTTTGAGGCATGGGCCACCACTGAAGGGAATTTACCAGTTGAGATGAAATGGTGATGAGGTCGGAGAGGCAACCTGTGGATTGTGTCCACTGCTCCGATAGGTTCCACTGCCCTATGTGCATATTGAGTCAGGCTATGCAGCCCAGAATGCGAAGCATGTCCCTGGTGGAGACTGTTGTCTAGCTTTGACAATGGCTGGCCAGAGAGATCAGCCTGCAAAGGCAGTTGTCTGGCAAGAAAGCCTGAGCCCACACTGTATCTAGGTGAGCGCCTATCAAGTCTAGATTTTGCATTAGAGAAAGGTGCAACTTTGGATAGTTTATGACGAATCCTAAATGTTGTAGGACTTGGATGGTTTGTTGAAAAGATGTAGTGACTGCTCCCTTGGATGAGCCCGTCGTCTAACTAAGGGAAGAGAAAGATTTCCAAAGCACGCAAATAGGTCACTATGACTGCCAGATACTTGGTGAGAACCCTTGGAGTCGAGGCTAGGCCAAAGGGGAGAACTCGATACTGGTAGTGGTGGTTTTGGAAGACAAATCTTAGATACATTCTGTATGTGGGGTGGATTAGGATGCGAGTATAGGCATCCTTCAGATCCAGAGAGCATAGCCAGTTATTCTGCTATACATAGGGAAGAAGAGTGCCTAGTGAGATCATTTTGAACTTTTCTTTTACTAGGAATTTGTTGAGGTTCCTAAGAGCCAGGATTAGTCTGTAATCTCCTCACTTTTTTGGAATTAGAAAGTAACGGGAGTAGAACCCTAGGCCTTGCTGCAGTGGATGGACCTCCTTGATGGTCCTCAGAGAGGAGAGCAAGGATCTCCTGTTGCAGTATGGTGGACTGGTGGAGATGTATCCGGTTTTGGCCCACAAAGAAAGTGGGTGGTCGAGCTTTGAATCGTAGCTGGTAACCTGTGTGGACTAACTGCAAGGTCCAGGGTTATGAGGTTATGATGGATCATCGTTCTGCAAAGAATCAATCTTCCTGGGATATGTTGAGGGACAGGAGATTGTAGAGGCCGACTGGCTATGCTCCTTAGGAAGGCATCAAAAACTCTGTGGAGGTTGAGTCTTAGGAGTTTTAGGTTTTCTAGGCTGTCTTGGACCTTGCTGTTTTTGTTGTGATTGCTGAAGATGGTAGGAGTAGAAGTGGTATGGTGGATAAAACCTCCTCTTTTTAGGATAGAATGGCTTCTTTGTAGTAGGCTTCTTTTTGGTGGAATCAGCAGTCTTCCTAGACAACCTGTTCATAGTCAGGTCATTGGTTTCAATTTCACTTGTCTTTTCTCACCACCTTTGACCAAACAAATTCTCACCATTGCAAGGGATGTTAGTTTATCTCACACCCACTACTCTAGATCACAGGCCTGCAGCCAAGCTGTTCTTCTTGCCCTATACAGGTCACTGCTGTCCTGCTTGTGGCCTCAAAGACATCAAAAGGAATTTAGATGTATCCTGAGCATGGGCAACCAGGACTTGATGAGGGGCCTGCTTCTCAGATAGAAGAAGCGTGGTGAACTTAGCAAAGTCCCTAGAAGCATCCCTGAGGAACATGCCCATGAAGAGCATGATTGAGTTTACTTGAGGCGCCAGCATGACTGACTGGAAGGCTTTCCTACCAAAAGCATAGAGGGTTCTTGCCTCTTTGCAGGAGGAACTGATGAGCTGTTTTTCTGACTCTCTATCCTCCTCACAGCGGATTTTAAAACCATGGAGTGATGTGGTAGCTGTGGCTTTTGGAATCCAGGGCAGGGAGGAAACCCTGTATAGGGTGTCCAAATGCTTACTGATGGCAGGAGTTGCAAGAGGAGCTTCCCACATCCTGGACATTAAATTCCTAAGGATACTGTGTATGGGAAGAGTTGCTTCTTCCTTCGGTGTAGAGGGATATTGTAAGATATCCAGCTCTTCTGCCCTTGGTTCCATTTCCTTTGGCACCGAGACCCCAAGGGCTGCAGCCATATCTTTAATAAACTCCTGAAAGAACATGTTCTTGGGAGGAGAATGGTTCCGTTCATACTGTGGTGAAGGGTCCGAGGGAATGTCCTTGTGGGGAATCGCACTCAACCAATTCCAGTTCCGAAATGGAGAAACCAGAGTCTGAATCCGGCAGGAAGTCAAAATAATCTTTGTCGGTACCGGGCTCCGATGGCTGATACCAGTGAGAAGGACGGGAAGCTTTGGAGGCAAACGGTGCTGGACACAGCTGTTCTGAATGCAGCAGTCGGTGTATCGGTAGAACTCCATGATACCTGTGCACTTGAGCAGTGTCAATGTACCAGTGAAGATGGTATCAGGGCACCAATCTCTGCCGTGGTATTCAAAGGCTTCAAGGGTCCTGGAACGATGGCAGCCGGCATCGCTGCAAGGCTTCTCTCGATGGCCTGTATGCGGTCATCAAAGGTTGGTGCAGGGGATTGTGTGGCATCAGGTCTGGAGACCTGAGACATGACGCCCAAGCATGGTATCAGGGGCTCCACTGAGGATATAGCCTTGGGGGCACTCCCGAGCCCTTCTGAGGCTTTGGAGGATGTAGCCTCCCGCCGGGGCTGCTTGGCCAGATGGCCTGCATTGGGATCCTATGATGAATGCCGGTGCCAATGTCAGGCATCAGAGTCCGAGGCCGAAGCTGAAGAACAGGATCCCTTCAATGCCGATTCAGATGTTCTTGCTGCTTTATGTGCCAGAGACCCCAATTGATGCTTTTTCTTATGTCTGGAAGGGGAAGACGAGTGGGAAGCACGAGATGACTTTGAAGGTGTCGACGCCCCCAAAGAGTGTACCAAGGAGCCAAGTCTGTCTGAAACAGCTTAACCCTCTGCTTGAACCTGATTCTTCCTCCCCCTAGCCATCATGTGCTTGCAGTGGACACAGGAACCCACATTGTGGTCTGGGCCCAAGCATTTGAGACACCAATCATGCTAGTTTGTAGCAGATATGGTGCTGAGGCACTTTCTACACTTTCTGAACCCGCTGCAGGGTTTTTCCATGTTTGGAAAAATAAGGGACGCAAAGAAAGTGGGCAATGGTGCCCAACTGGGCACTAGACCCAACAAAGATATTCAACGAAAAGAAGAAAAAGTAAAGAAAATAAAATTTAAGAATGACAAAAAACGGTTACCGGAGTGACGGGAAGCCAAACCAGTCGACTAGAAGGTAACACACAGCACTGAGAAGATACGGAAAAGAAAGCGTAGTTACTCACCTGTAACAGGTGATCTCCGGGAACAGAAGGAATCAGTCTTAAAATATGGGTGACATTGCTTCTGGGAACATTCTTTCACACATGTGTAGCTGCCTTCCCGCCTTGTCTCCTCAGTCAGACGTATAGCGGAGAATAAAAAAATTTGTATACCAGGAAATGAGAAAAAAATGGGACAACTTGATGAGGAGGTTGGCAGGTTGTGAAGACTGATTCCTGCTGTTCCTGGAGATCACCTGTTACAGGTGAGTAACTATGCTATTTCCAAGAACAAGCAGGAAGTCAGTCTTCACATATGGGACTCCCTAGCCCAAGACAACCGAGCGAGAGAAGCATCCTAGCTCAGCCAGAGATTGTAGCCAGGATTCAACAGACTCAGCTCATTCAGAGCACTCCTCGCGAGGAAGTTGGATGGAAGGTGGGCAAGTTGTCTAAATTGTTTGAATTGAGCATTAGCTCTGGAATCTTTATCCAGGCAATAGTGCGCTGTAAAGGTATGCAGAGAAGACCATGAGGGACGGAGCGAAGGATAGCTACAATAGCTGCTATGGCTCTGACACTATGTGCTGTAACACGGTGTGGTAGAGATAGCTCAGCTTGTGAATAAGCAAAGGATATGCAATCTGCTAACCAATTTGAACATGTTCTTTTGGATACAGGCATCCCCAAGTGACTTTGATCAAAGTAGACGAACTGAGGATTGGTGAAGATCCTTCGTACACTCTAGATAGAACGCCAACGTTCTCTTGCAATCAAGGGTAAGAAGCTTGGCTTCAGCTGGAGAGGAATGGGGTCTTGGAAAAAAAGTTGGTAGCGAGACTGATTGATTCGAGTGGAAGGAGGTGATGACCTTCGGCAAGAACTTAGGATATGTGCAAAGGACCACTTTGTTACAATGAAAAGTGGTATAAGGCTCATGTTACCAAAGCTAGGAGTTCATTGACTCTGAGAGCTAAGGTAACTGCTATGAGGAAAAGAAGTTTCCATGAGACAAACTTTAATATAGCTGAACCCATTGGTTCACAAGGATTGCACATGAGTTGTGCAAGGACAATATTTAGATCCCACAGGGTGGGAAGTGGTCGGAAAGGCGGTTTGATCAGGAGAAGACCTTGCATGAATCTGGCCACTAAGGGGTGTGCCAAGATAGGGCGGTTCCCTAGAGTACGGTGGGAAGCAACAATAGTGGATAAATATACTCTCATGGAACTGGTCTTGAGACCAGAAGTAGACAAATATAGCAGGTACTGAAGTAAATCCAGAATGGGACATGTGAAAGGATCCAATGTCTTAAGAGAAAACCAGATGGAGAACCTGCGCCATTTGAAGGCATAACAGCGTCTTGTTGAATCCTTTCTGGATGATAAAAGGACATGCAACACATCCTCTTGGAGATTTAAGGGTGAGACGACAAAGCACTCTGCTTATAGGCCATCAAGCAGAGTGGCTTGAGGTTGGGGTGCAACAGGGCCCCTTGCTCCTGAGAAAGAAGCGTCTGTGAATAACTGAGCTGGAGGGGAGGTGCTTGAGCAAGTTGAATAAGCAGAGGAAACCACAGTTGTCTGGGCCAGTGAGGGGCAATGAGAATCATTTGTCCCCGTTTGGACTGGAGTTTGAAGAGTGTCTTTGCTATGAGTGGAAGTGGAGGGAAAGCATAAAGGAGTTCTCGACCCCAGTGGATGAGGAAGGCATCTGATGATTCCCTGTGGGAGGATGGAGTCCTCGAGCAGAACCGAGGTAGTTGAGCATTGAGGGGAGACTCAAAGAGGTCTATTAGTGGAAACCCCCGAGCTGGAACATGCGTTGGGTTATTTAAGGGTCCAGCATCCACTTGTGTGGATGTAGAATCCGGCTTAACCTGTCAGCTAATTGATTCTGTTCTCCCGGAAGGTAGAATGTGTGAAGGTGAATACCTCGGGAAATTGCCCAATTCCACAGGCGAATGGCCTCTTTGCACAGGGTTTGAGAGCCTGTCCTTGCTTGTTTGTTTATATAAAACATAGCTATCTGGTTGTCGGTCTGCACAAGAAGAGAATGCTCCTTGAGATGGGGAGAGAAGACTCCAATGGCATTGAAGACCACTGAGCTCCAGAAGATTGATCTGGAGCTGTTTCTGCTGAGCATACCAAAGTCCTTGCATTGTGAGACCATAGAGATGGGGTCTCCAGTCTAGTTTTGATGCATTGGTGGTTAAGATAGACTGCAGTGCAGACTTCTGAAAAGGTGACCCTTCGACTAGATTCTGTCGTGTGACCCACCTTTGAAAGTCTGCCTTCATCTGTAGAGTGATGCTAACCAGGTCTGAGAGATGATCTGTGGATTGCTTCCACTGGCGCGAGAGAGTCCACTGTGAAATCCTCATGAGGAGACGAGCATAGGGTACGACATGGACTATGGAAGCCATATGGCCTAAAAGGCATAGAAATGTTCTGGTAGGAACTGATGTTTGTTGCTGCACTTGTGTGGCCAAGGTGATTAGACAGAGAAGTCCATCATCTCGGAGGAAGGCTCTGCTATTTATGGGTCTAAATGAGCCCCTATGCACTCAAGATCCTGAGTTGGGCAGAGATGTGATTTTGGATAGTTTATCACAAAACCCAACTCCTGAAGGATATAAATGGCTTGATTTAGGGCAAATGCAATTGCTAAAGCAGAGTCTGCCCTTAGAAGCCAGTCTTCTAAGTAGAGGTACAGGAAGATCCCCAAGGTTCGTAGATAGGCCACAACAACAGCTAAGCAATTTGTGAATACCCTGGGTGCTAAGGCGAGTCCAAAAGGGAGGACTCTGTACTGATAGTGGCTGCCTTGGAAAACAAATCTGAAGAACTTTCTGTAGTCCAGGTAAAAGAGGATGTGTGCGTAGGCAGCCTTTAGAGCCAGAGAACATATAAGAAATAAGATACCATACTGGGTCAGACCAAGGTCCATCAAGCCCAGTATCCTGTTTCCAACAGTGGCCAATCTAGGTCATACGTACCTAGCAGTTTCCCCAAAAGACACAGGTTCCACAATGCTTGTATTGGGTCAAGCAGTGATATCCTGGGTCCCTTTTTAATAATGGTTTATGGACCTTTCCTCCAGGATCTTGTCCAAACATTTTTTAAACCCAGCTACACGAACAGCCTTTACTACATCCTCAGGTAACAAATTCCAGAGTTTGATTACAAGTTGAGTGAAAAAATATTTTCTCTTATTTGTCTTAAATAGTTTACCCTGTAGCTTCATTGCATGTCCCCTAGTCTTTCTATATTCTGATAAAGTAAACAATCGATCTATATTTACCCGTTCCACTCCGTTCATTAATTTATAGACGTCTATCATATCTCCCCTTAGCCATCTCTTTTCCAGGTTAAAGAGCCCTAACCTTTTTAACCTTTCTTCATAGGTGTATCCATCCATTCCCTTTACCATTTTGGTGGCTCTTCTCTGAACCTTTTCTGATAATGCTATATCCTTTTTAAGATACGGCGAACAGAATTGCACATAATATTCAAGGTGCGGTCGCACCATGGAACGATACAGAGGCATTATAATATCCTTTGTTTTATTTTTCATTCCTTTCCTTATAGTAACATATATAGTAACATATTAAGTGACGGCAGATAAAGACCAGCATGGTCCATCTAGTCTGCCCAGCAAGATGGCAAGAGTAGGTGCACCTGTCGCTCTGTGCAGGCCACCCCTCCCCATGTTTTTGTTTCTGTTTAGGGGTGAACCCACCACTCCATGTAGGACACCCTTATTTGTTCAGATGCTAGACAGTTCAGAAGTTAGATGGTACTGTTTGTTTTGCTTTTATCCTGTTGCTGTAAAGGGATCCACTGTGTTTGTCCCATGCCGTTTTGAATTCCATCACCGTGTTTGCCCTCACCACTTCCATCGGGAGGGCATTCCAAGCATCCACCACCCTTTCAGTGAAGAAATATTTCCTGACATTGCCTTTCAATTTACCACCTTGCAGCTTCATGTTATGCCCTCTAGTTTTACAGCTTCCCGGTCTTTGGAAGAGGTTTGTTTGTTCATCATTTCTCTTTAAGTATTTAAAGGTCTGAATCATATCTCCCCTGTCCCTCCTCTCCTCCAAAGTGTACATATTTAGGTCTTCAAGTCTCTTCTCATAAGGCTTCTGACGCAGGCTCCAAATCATTTTGGTCGCCTTTCTCTGAACAGTTTCCAGTCTTTTTACATCTTTTGCAAGATATGGCCTCCAAAACTGAACACAGTATTCCAAGTGAGGCCTCACCAGTGACTTGTACAGTGGCATAAGTACCTCTTCCTTTCTGCTGGTAATCCCTCTTTGAATGCAGCCCAACATCCTCCTGGCTTTTGCCACCGCCTTGTCGCACTGTTTTGCCACCTTGAGATCATCAGAGATAATCACACCAAGGTCTTTCTCCTGAACCGTGCATACCAACCTCTCACCCCCTATTGTGTACTTTTCCCTTGGATTTCTGCTACCCAAGTGCATGACACTGCACTTTTTCACATTAAATCGTAGATGCCAAGCATTAGACCAGTCTTCCAGCTTTTGTAGATCTTTCCTCATGTTATCCACTCCCTCTGGGGAGTCCACTCTGTTGCAAATTTTTGTGTCATCTGCAAAAAGACAGACTTTTCCATTCAGTCCTTCAGCAATATCACTCACAAATACATTGAACAGTGCCGGGCCCAGGACCGAACCCTGAGGCACCCCGCTAATCACCTTCCTCTCATCCGAGTGAGCTCCATGTACCATCACCCTCTGTTGTCTGTCAGTCAACCAATTTCTAATCCAGTTTACTATCTTGGGACCCATCCCCAAGCTACTGAGTTTATTGACAAGCCTCCTATGAGGAACAGTATCAAAGGCTTTGCTGAAATCCAGATAGATGACATCCATTGCATGCCCCAGATCTAGTTCCTTGGTCACCCAATCAAAGAACTCAATCAGATTTGTTTGGCAAGACCGTCCTTCGGTAAAACCATGTTGCCTGGGATCTTGCAACCTGTTGGTTTTGAGAAAGTTCACTATTCGCTCTTTCAGGTGCGCCTCCATTACTTTTCCTGCCACCGAGGTAAGGCTCACGGGCCTGTAATTTGACACTTCTTCCCTGTCACCACTTTTGTGTAGAGGTACAACATTAGCCATTCTCCAGTCCTGAGGAACCACTCCTGTTTCCAAGGATCTGTTGAAGACATCCTTTAACGGTCCTGCAAGAACCTGAGCTCTTTCAGTATCCTGGGATGTATCCCATCCGGTCCCATGGCTTTGTCCACTTTCAGTTTAGCAAGTTGTTCTAACACCTCATCTTCTGTGAATGGTGTGGTATCTACTTCAGTCCTATTTTTATATTTGGGAGTCACAGCTGGTCCATCTCCAGGATCTTCTTTAGTAAAAACAGAGCAGAAGTATTTGTTTAGCAATTTCGCTTTTTCAGTGTCACTTTCCACGAGTCCTTTCCCAGCACTTCTGAGTCCTGCAATTCCAACTCTGATCTTCTTCCTTTCCTGAATATACCTGAAGAAAGTTTTGTTGCCACCCTTAACATCTTTAGCCATTTTTTCTTCTGCCTTTGATTTTGCTATCCTTATTACTCTTTTAGACTCTTTGAGTTGGATCCTGTATTCATTTCTGTGTTCTTCTGTTTGCAAGCTTTTGAATTTTGAAAAAGCTGTGTTTTTTGCCTTTATTTGCGCAGCCACCTCTTTGGAAAACCAAATAGGTTTCCTTCTCCTCTTGTTTTTATTTATTTTTCTTACATATTTATCTGTTGCCCCTTTTATTGCCGCCTTTAGTTTAGTCCATTGCAATTCCACTTCCCTTATCTTCTTCCACCCCGTCATCTCCTCCTTTAAGTACTCGGCCATTTTATTGAAGTCAGTGTTTTTGAAGTTTAGGACTTTGAGCTTGCTATGATTGGCCTGTACCATGGCTTTTATCTCAAACCACACCGTGTGATGGTCGCTATTGCTCACAGGGGCACTCACGCAGACATTCGACACGTTATCACTGTTGGTAAGCACTACATCCAGCGTTGAGCCTTCCCTGGTTGGTTCCATCACCATTTGTCTAAGTAATGCATCTTGGAGAGCATCCACAATTTTTTGCTTCTTTCCAGATGTGCAGAAGGAGTAATCCAATCCACATCAGGTAGATTAAAGTCACCTAATATGATCGCTTCCCCCTTTGCTGCTATCTTGGCAATATCTATAATCAATTCGTTATCTCTCTCTTCAATTTGAGTCGGAGGTCTGTAGACTACAGCAATATGGATGACAGTGCCATCTCCTCTTTCCAACGCAATCCAGAGCGCTTCTTCTTTTCCCCATGTTCCCTGCATTTCAGTAGCTTTAATACTGCTTTTGACATACAAGGCTACTCCTCCTCCTTTTCCATTTTCTCTGTCTCTTCTGAATAGATTATAGCCAGCTATGGCTATATCCCAATCATGCGATTCATTAAACCATGTTTCCGTAACAGCCACGATGTCCAAATCCGTTTCCACCATTAGGGCTTCCAGGTCTGGAATTTTTTTGGCTAAGCTTCGAGCATTTGTGCTCATTGCTTTCCAGCATTTACCTGGCTTGTGTGTATTTTGCATTTATTTTATGATACCTAGCATTCTATTTGCTCTCATGGCCGTCGCTGCACACTAAGCCGAGGGTTTTAACATGCTATCCACGACGCCGCCTAAATCTTTTTCCTGGGTGGTGGTTCCTAATGTGGAACTTTGCATCGTGTAACTACAGTTTGGGTTGTTCTTCCCTAGGTGCATAACTTTGCACTTGTCCACATTAAATTTCATCTGCCATTTTGATGCCCAGTCTTCCAATTTATCAAGATCCTCTTGCAATTTTCCACAATCCTCTTGGGTTTTAACAACTTTAAATAGTTTTGTGTCATCTGCAAATTTGATAACCTCACTCGTTGAATATGGCAAAAAGCAGCGGACCCAGCACAGATCCCTGGGGTACATCACTATTCACCTTTCTCCATTGGAAAAATTGGCCATTTAGCCCTACCCTCTGCTTTCTATCTTTTAACCAGTTCCTGATCCTCAATAGTACACTGCCTCCTATCCCATGACTCTTTAGTTTTGCCAAAAGTCTCTGATGAGGGACTTTGTGAAAGGCTTTCTGAAAGTCCAAATACACTATATTAACCGACTCACCTTTGTCTACCTGTTTATTCACACCTTCAAAAAAACAAATTAGTAAGACAAGATCTTCATTGTCTAAAGCCATGTTGGCTGTCTCCCATTAAGACATGACTATCTACATGTTCAGTAATTTTGTTCTTTATAATGGTTTCTACCATTTTCCCGGTACTAACGTCAAGCTCACCGGTCTGTAGTTTCCCGGATCACCCCTAGAACCCTTTTTAAAAATTGGCGTTACGTTGGCCATCCTCCAATCTTCAGGTATTACAGATGATTTTAATGATAGTTCACAGATTACTAATAGCAGGTCTGCAATCTCATATTTCAATTCTTTCAACACCCTTGGATGTATATCATCCGGTCCAGGTGATTTGCTACTCTTCAGTTTATCAAATAGTTGTAATACATCTTCCCGATGTATCGATATTTCCTTCAATTATTACGCACCTTTAAATAGGACTTCAGTTATGGGTAAAGCACAGTTACTTACTTGTAACAGGTGATCTCTGGGAACAGCAGGAATAAGTCTTCACATATGGGTATCGTCGGTACCGACGGAGCCTGAGCGGGAACGCTCCCCAGCGTCCAGTAAGAAAGCTTTTGGGAGCATCCCACAGCACCTGCGCGCTGCCTTCCCGCCTTTCCCAACCGCCTCTCTCCAGTTCGAGTTTTAAAGCTGAGACAAAGAGAGAGAGAGGAAAGGAAAGGAAAGATAGAGAGATACAACTCCTAGGGGAGGTGGGTGGGTTGTGAAGACTTATTCCTGCTGTTCCCAGAGATCACCTGTTACAGGTAAGTAACTGTGCTATCTCCAGGAACAAGCAGGAATGAGTCTTCACATATGGGAACTCCCTAGCTGCAGATGCCAGGGACAGACCCCATGGTTGTGTACCCTTGCAGAGGGCTCCACTTCCTCCCCATGGATCTCTGGCATCCAACCAGGGTAGGTGGGTAGGAGTTGATTAGGAATGGAACAGGTGTTTGAGGACAGCCTGACCAAACGAGGCATCCCGGCGGGAGTCCTTGTCCAAACAGTAATGGGCTGTGAAGGTGTGAACCGAGGCCCAGGTGGCCGCTCGACAGATCTGGTCGATGGACACCAAGTTTAGATGAGCCATTGAGGCTGCCATGGCTCTCACATTGTGAGCTGTGACATGGCCCTCCAGAGAAATGTTCTTACTCTGGTAGGTGAAAGAAATACACTGAGCAATCCAGCTGGAAGTCCTAAATGAGAAGGATCAAAAGCAACAGAGTTGAGAAGACTTTCTATGTTGCTGTGTTCTTTGTAAGTAGAAAGAGAGAGCTCTCTTACAATCCAAGGTATGAAGATTCCTCTCTGCATTTGATGCATGAGGTCCTGGAAAAAAGACAGGTAAATATACCTCCTGGTTCAGATGAAAAGGCGAGACCACTTTAGGCATAAAGTGTGGATTGGTCCTGAGGACTACCTTATCATGATGGAACCTTGTATAAGGTGGATTAGCCACCAAAGCTGGCAGCTCACTGATGCGGCGTGCTGAGGTGACTGCAATGAGAAAAACAACTTTCCAAGAAAGAAATTTCAAGGAGGTGGTGGCTAAAGGTTCAAAGGGTGGCTTCATAAGCTGGCCAAGAACCAGGTTTAAGTCCCATGCCACTGGAGGTGGTCTAATGGGAAGTTTAGTTAAAAGAAGGCCTCTCATGAATCTTGCTATAAGAGGGTGAGAGGAGATAGGTTGTCCATTGAGAGGCTTGAGGGACGCTGCAATAGCACTCAAATGGACTCTTACTGAATTCGTTTTTAGGCCTGCATGGGATAGATGCAGGAGATACTCTAGTAGAGAATTCAGAGGTATTGCAAGAGGGTTTAGACCCTTCTCTGAACACCAAATGGTGAATCTTTTCCATTTGAAAACATAGGAACGTCGAGTAGAAGGCTTCCTAGAGGCATGAATAACATCTCTGACTTGTTGAGAGAGATGAAAATCTTGAAGGTCTAGGCCTCAGCAACCAAGCCCTGAGATGGAGCGACTGGGGGTTTGGGTGCCACAATGTTCCGTCTTCCTGGGACAGAAGGTCTGGTGCAGAGCCTAAGTCCAGGGAAGGAGCTTGAGAGAGATGCAGAAGTAGAGGGTACCACACTTGGCGTGGCCAATGTGGTGCTATGAGGATCATGGTCCCTCGATCTCTCTGAAGCTTGTTTTGGGAATTAGGGGAATTGGTGGAAAGGCATAAAGAAGTCTTGACCCCAGTGAAGGAGGAAGGCATCCTTGGCCTGAACTCCCTGACACGGAATTCTGGAACAGAATCGGGGAAGTCTGGCATTCCACGGACTTGCAAAGAGGTCTATGTCCGGGGTTCCCCAAATTCGAAAAATCCTGGGTACCTGGTCCATGTGGAGGGACCAGTCGTGTGGGAGCAGAACTCGACTGAGTCTGTCCGCCCAAGAGTTTTGAATACCTGGAAGATATACTGCCAGAAGATGGATGTGATGCTCTCTGGCGAAGGTCCACAGTCGCAAAGCTTCGTTGCAAAGCGACAGAGAGCCAGTCCCTCCCTGCTTGTTTACATAGAACATGGCTACTTGATTGTCCATATGGATAAGGACTGTCCTGTAGCTGAGCAGGGAATGGAACACTGAGAGCTAAGAATATTGCTCTGAGTCCCAAGGGATTGATATGCAGAGAAGTCTCTTGTGGAGACCAGATGCCCTGGGTGGAGAGATCTTGCAGATGAGCTCCCCAACCCTTTGGAGAAGCATCTGTTGTGAGAGTTGCTTGGGGTAACGGTTGCTGAAAAGGGGACCCCAGCAACAGGTTCTGAGAGGATGTCCACCACTGGAGAGACCAAAATAGACGACTGGAGTTTGCTATTTTGTCTGACAGGCAACCTGATGCCTGAGTCCATTGGGTGGACAAAGTCCATTGAGCTGCCCTCATATGAAGGCGAGCATATGGAACCACATGCACGGTGGATGCCATGTGGCCTAATAGTTGTAACATCTCTCGAGCAGTTAATTGGGACTTTAACTGAATCTGGGAGGCTAACTGCACCAGACATAGGCAACGGGCCTGAGGAAGATAGGCCCTTGCAGTTGTGGTATCCAGCAAGGCCCCTATGAACTCCAGAGACTGAGTAGGGGTGAGATTGGATTTTGGGATGTTTATTACTAGTCCCAAATACTGAAGGATACGCATTGTGCAGGTTAGACAAGTCTGGGCCTCTGACTGGGGTGAGGCTCGAATGAGCCAGTCGTCCATATATGGGAATACGAATATTCCTAGAGTGCGGAGAAATGCAGCTACTACTGCCATGCATTTCGTGAACACCCTTGATGCAGAGGCCAGACTGAAAGCAAGCACCCTGTATTAGTAGTGCTTTCCTTGAAAAAGGAACCTTCTTTGTGTGGGATGGATGAAGACATGGGTGTACGCATCCTTGAGATCTAGAGAACAAAGCCAATCCTGACTCTGAAGGTATGGAAGCAGAGCCCCTAAAAAATCATTTTGAATTTCTCCTTGAAAAGAAACTTGTTCAATTCTCTGAGATCTAATATGGGTCTGTAGCCCCCTGTTTTCTTTGGGTTAAGAAAATAAGGGGAGTAGAACCCTGAGCCCTGTTGAAGAAGAGGTACTTCTTCTATTGCCCCTTGGGCAAGAAGGGTAGCAATCTCCTGACCTAGAAGGTTGAGGAGAGATGTTGGAGAATTGAACTGTTTCACCATAGTGTGAGGAGGAAGGTTTAAAAAGTGAAGCTTGTACCCTTCCTTTATGATGGAGAGGGTCCATTGCTCTGCTGTGATTTGCTCCCATCTGGGAGCAAAGTAAGTCAACCTTCCTGGAATGGTGAGAGGCTCTGGGTTTCCCAGAGCTAGAAAGGCTAAGTTCTCTAGTTGCAAGTCAAAGGCCTTGAGGAGGCTGAGGCTGAGGCTGCTGGGCTGTGGTAGGCTTGGCAGCCTTTGACTTGGCCTGTTTAGGTGGTTGCTGACGTTTTGCAGCAAAACGACCTGCAGAAGATGCCTGCCCATGAGCAGGATATCTTCCTTTTTTAGAAAAAGATGTCTTTTTGAACAATCTTTTCTTAAGAGGGGCAGAGGTAGACTTTGAAAGTCGATCCAAAGCAGAGTTCTCAGCATCCATCTGAGTGGCCTTTGCTTGTCAATCCCTGCCAAACAGGTTTTCACCTGTACAAGGAAGGTTTCCCAACTCATCCTGGACCCAGAGTTCCAAATCAGAGACTTGTAACCAAGCAATTCTGCGTGCACCTATGGCAATAGCCGTGGCTCTGCTTACACACTCAAAAGAGTCAAAGGCTGCACAGTTGGAGAATTTGGAAACATCTTGGGCATGTTTGAGCCAAGTGAGAAATTCCTGCCTTTTATCTTCTGAAATAAAAGGAGCTAAAGTCTGCAGATGATCTGTGACTTCTTTTAGAAACATCCCCATATAGAGACTATAGGAGTTGATTCTGGCAGCAAGCATATTGGCCTGGAAAATCCTTCGGCGAAAAGCATCTAGAGTCCTACATTCACGTCCTGGAGGGTTAGATGAGTGTCTCTTTGCACTCTTTATTTTCTTCATAACAGACTCAACCACAATAGAGTGGTGAGGAAGCTGAGTCTTATGAAAACCAGGACAGGGAGGGACATGGTACATGGTGTCTAACCTGCGAGAATGAGGAGAGGGGGTGAGAGGAGTCTCCCACATGTCCAACATGAGATCATAGAGAATCTCATGAATAGGTAGGGTAGCTGCTTCCTTAGGAGCCTTAGGATATTGCAAAATATCTAATAGCTTGGCTCTAGGCTCTGACTCAGAGGCCACTGTAATGGAGAGGCCTCTAGCCACTTCCCTAATGAAGTCTTGAAAAGACAAATCCTCTGGAGGAGACATTCTTCATTTTGGAGAATCAGACTCCTGAGGAAGAAGCACCGGTGCATCGACAGAAACCTCCGACTCATCAGAGTCTTCGGAGGAATCGAAGTATCGCCTGTCCGGATGCTCCTGTAAAGCCCGATACACATACCGAGTGGGATCGACATCGGGAGTAAGGGGTACCGGTTCGGTACCGATGGGCATCGCAGGACAGGGTACCGTTGCAGCCGACACCGAAGCCGATGTCAATGCAATCGGTACCAGCACCGGGAATGGTGCCAATGCCGGAGTCGGTACTAGCAACGGAGATTGTTGCGGTACCGAAGGCGTCGAAGCCTGCATAAATGCCGTAAGGGTGCACTGTATGGATAGAATTTTCTGATCCATCGACGTCACCAGAGTCTGGATGTCGGTACCAGTGAAGGCCACCGGTACCCCAGAACACGGCAACAGGTGATCGATCGAGGCCGCACCATCGATGTCAACCTGTGACCCCCATAGGTAATGCTTTGAAAGCCGGAACTTCCCGCCGGGGTAATTTTGCCGGAGCGGAATCCTCGAGGGCAAGCCCGGAGGCATCTCGATGCTTGGAGGGAGATTTGCCCTTCGAGGACCGGCTAGATTTATGTTTGGTTACCTGAGATCCACGGGAGGAAGAAGCAGCCCTAGAAGACGTCGATGCCACCGAGGCTGCATCAGAGGGAAACAGGGTACTGAGCTTGGCTGCTAGGTTCTGCCGACCTCTTTTAGACATCATGGTACAGGACACACAATCCATGATGGAATGGTCAGGACCCAAACATTTGCGACACCAATCATGGGTGTCGGTGACAGAAATAGTACCGCCACATTTTGTGCACTTTTTAAACCCGGAAGCGGGCTTCTCCATGAGGAGAAAATATTTAGGCCTAAGGCCCAAACTGAAAATGCACAGTTGAAGAAAATAAAAGTTTTGGGTTTTTTTGAAGAAAGAAAGAAAAGAAAAGACCGGCGGTACCAGTCTGACGTCGAAGGCAGACGCGACACAGAAAAATAAAGAAAAAAAAAATAAAGAAATTCTTCTGCGGTGACAGGAACACGACCTGCTGGCTCCGCGGAAAAGAAGAACTGGAGAGAGGCAGTTGGGAAAGGCGGGAAGGCAGCATGCAGGCGCTGTGGGATGCTCCCAAAAGCTTTATTACTGGATGCTGGGGAGCATTCCCGCGCAGGCTCCGTCGGTACCGACGATACCCATATGTGAAGACTTATTCCTGCTTGTTCCTGGAGATCATCCCTACATCTTCCTCAGTAAAGACCAAAGCAAAGAATTCATTCAGTCTCTCAGCTATGGCCTTGTCCCCTCTTAGTGCCCCTTTTACACTTGTATTATCTAATGGTCCAACTGACTCTCTCACAGGTGTTTTGCTATGAATGTACTTGAAAAAGTCTTTATTACGCGTTTTTGCTCTGCAGCAAGTTTCTTCTCAAATTCTCCCTTTGCCTGCCTTATCAATGCTTTGCATTTAACTTGCCAGTGCTTGTGCTGTTTCCAGTTTTCCTCATTTGGCTCTTTTTTCCATTTCCTGAAAGATGCTTTTTTTGTCAACAG
Organism: Ichthyophis bannanicus; assembly: GCA_033557465.1. Lineage (NCBI taxonomy): Eukaryota > Metazoa > Chordata > Amphibia > Gymnophiona > Ichthyophiidae > Ichthyophis > Ichthyophis bannanicus. The sequence continues at coordinate 83,676,847 of CM066039.1, forward strand.
CAACCTCTCTGACCTCACCTTTAAACCATGCTGACAGTTTTTTGGACTTCCTTCCACTTTTCTTAAAGTGTGGAATACAGCTGGTCTGGTCTTCCAAGATAGTATTTTTCAACAACTCCCAAGTTTGATGTAAGTCTTTAACCTTTGCAACTACTCCTTTTAGTTTTTTCTTAACTATTTTCCTCATTTTATCATAGAACATAAGAACATAAGATAAGCCATACTGGGTCAGACCAAGGTCCATCAAGCCCAGTATCCTGTTTCCAACAGTGGCCAATCTAGGTCATACATACTTAGCAGTTTCCCCAAAAGACAGTCTCCCTTTCGAAAGTTAAAAGGTGGATTTCCTTACCATCCCTCCTCCACTAATTAAATCAAACGCCATCATGCTATGATCACTATTGCCAAGTGGCCCCAACACCCTTATCTCTTGCACCAGATCTGGTGTTCCACTAAGGACTAGGTCTAATATGGTTTCCCCTCTAGTCGGTTCATGAACCAGTTCCTCCAAGAAGCAGTCATTTATTTCATCTAGGAATTTTATCTCCCTAGCATGCCCTGCTGTGACACTGACCCAGTTGATACCGGGGTAAATGAAATCACCCATTATTACTGTGCTGTAATTTTTGTTAGCTTCATTGATTTCTTTGAGCATTTCATCATCCATTTGTTCTTTCTGGCCAGGCGGCCACTGCCATCGCCTTCCCCTTTTTACATGGAATTTCAATCTATAGAGATTCTACAGCAAATTTTGTTTCCTGCAAAACTTTAATCCTTTCTGACTCAATGCCCTCTCTAACACAGCGCAACCCCTCCACCAATTTGATCAGCTCTATCATTACAATATTCTTTGTACCCAGGTATCACAGTGTCCCACTGGTTGTCCTCCTTCCACCATGTCTCAGAGAATCTATTCATATCTAACCTCTCATTTAGTGCTATATATTCTAACTCTCCCATCTTATTTTTCAGATGTCTAGCATTTGTATACAAGCATTTTAGAGACTGTATTTTATTCATATTAATTTGGCTATTGGTAGGCATGGGTAATTTGGAATCTTTAAGCTCTGTCTGCTCCATACTCAAGGGCATTTGGGCTACTTTACTCTTTTTTTGGAACCTCTCTGCTTTTGATAGTATCCTTCAAGGATACATTCTTCCGAACCATGCGCTCTTGGGCGACTGTCGGCTTTCCCCTATTATCTAGTTTAAAAATTGCTCTATTTCCTTTTTAAAAGGTTAATGCCAGCAGCCTGGTTCCATCCCGGTTAAGGTGATGCCCATCCTTTCGGAAGAGCCCATTCTTTCCCCAGAATGTTCCCCAGTGCCTAACAAATCCAAAACCCTCATCCTTGCACCATCGTCTCATCCAGGCATTGAGACTCCGGAGCTCTGCCTGCCTTTTGGGCCCTGCGCATGGAACGGGAAGCATTTCGGAGAACACTACCCTAGAAGTTCTGGATTTCAACTTCCTACCTAAAAGCCTAAATTTCGCATCCAGAAGCTCCCTACCACATTTTCCTATGTCATTGGTACCGACATGTACCAAGACAGCAGACTCCTCCCCAGCACTATCTAAGACCTTATCTAGGTGGTGCATGAGGTCCACTACCTTCGTACCAGGCAGGCGTGTTATCAGGCAATCCTCACGTCCACCAGCTACCCAGCTATCTACATGCCTAATGATCGAATCACCAAATATAACGGCTGTCCTAACCCTTCCCTCATGGGCACATGGCCCTGGAGAAATTTCCTCGGTGCGAGAGGGTTTTACATCACCTGGAGGACAGGTCCTAAATACAGGATCACTTCCTGCCACACCAGGGTGATGCTCTCCTGTCATGTGACCTATCTCCTCCATGGCAACAGGTATTCTGCCAGACTGGAAGTGGGACTTCAGGACTATAACCCTGTAGTTCTCGTCTATGTACCTCTCTGTCTTTCTTATGTCTTCCAAGTCTGCTACTCTAGCCTCTAGAGAACGGACTCGTTCCCTGAGAGCAAAGAGCTTCTTGCACCTAGTGCACACGTAAGACCTCTCACCAACTGGGAGAAAATCATACATGTGACACTCAATGCAAAAGACTGGAAAGCCCCCATTTCACTGCTGGACTGCTGTGTGCATATTAGTTTTAAGCTTGTGTTTAGATCTTTAAGTTCTTTACTTACTAAGGGTTGCTGTGGATACTTATACTAATAAAAGTGTACCTAATACGAAAATATGAGAAATTTGTTTAGATTTTGGAGATCTAGTAGAGGCCTGTAACCTCCCGTCTTCTTTGGAATTAGGAAATATTTGTAGAATCCCTGGCCCTGCTGGGAAGAGGGTACCTCCTCATTGACTCCTTGTTCCAGCAGGGAGAGGATCTCCTGATAGAGCAAAGAGGAGTGAAGGGGATCTAGGGTGGGTTGTCCCACAAAGTGAATGGGAGGATGAGTCTGGAATTTCAGTTTTAGGCCCTAACTTACTAAAACGTAGTTACTCATATGTAACAAGTGTTCTCCAGGGACAGCAGGAATCAGTCCTCACATATGGGTGACGTCTGCACTGACAGAGCCCGCGCGGAGCATTTCCCCAGTTTCAAAGAAAGCTTTTGGGAATGCTACCACGCATGTGTGATCCCCTTCCCAAACAAGGATGCCATCTTGCTCAGTCAGATGACATAGCTTAGGCAAAGACAAAAAGGTAAAGGAGGGAACCCCAAGGGGAGAAGGGAGGGTTGTGAGAACTGATTCCTACTGTCCCTGGAGAACACCTGTTACAGGTGAGTAACTATGCTTTCTCCAGGAACAAGCACGTAGTCAGTCCTCACATATGGGACTCCCTAGCTCTAGGATGCCGGGGCACGAACCACGGCAGCAGTAGCAGCGACCCAAGAGAGGTCATAAGTTGTAGCAGGTGAATCCCTACCAAGAGTCTCTGCAGACCCAAGCATTCAGCATCACCAGAACTCCGGTAGCCTGAACACTGAAGGGTTGGAGGGCGGGAGTTGCCTATACACCAAGAATGCTTCTGATCACTGCCTGGCCAAAGGCACTGTTCCCTGTGGGAATCACTTTCGAGGCAGTAGTGAGCTGCCTACATATGAACTTAAGACCACGTGGCAGCCTTACAGATTTCTTGCACCGGCACTGCGCGTAGGTTGGCCACCAACGTGGCCATAGCCCTCATAAGATGAGCAGTGATCCAGTGCTCCAGACAGAGGCCAGCTTGCTCATAAGCGAGGGCAATGAAGTCCACCACCCAGGTGGACAGGGTTCACTTGGTTACAGGTAGCCCTAGTCTGCTGGAGTCATAGAAGATAAAAAGCTCAGGAGCTTTTCTATGGCCCTTGATCCTCTGTAGCTAAAAGGACAGGGCCCTCTTGTAATCCAGGGTATGCAAAATGACCTCCTCCCTGCCAGTGTGCAGCCGTGGGAAGAAGGTGGGGAGAACTACCTCCTGATTGAGGCGAAAAGCGGACACCACCTTTGGGAGGAATTTGGGGTATGTACGAAGCACCACCCTGTTCATATAGAACCTGGTATAGGGTGGGTTCGCAACCAGGGCCTGCAGCTCACTTATTCTGTGAGTGGACATCAACCCCACCAAGGTGGCCACCTTCCAGGAGAGGTGTCTCAGGTGTCAGGTGACCAAAGGCTCGAAAGGTGGCCTAGTGAGCTGGGAGAGCACCACACTGAGGTCCCATTCCGCTGCTAGAGGGTGGAGAGGGGGCTTGGATAGCAGGAGGCCCCTGAGGAATCTGGAGACCAGAGGCTGGCCTAAGAGGGCCTTCCTCTCTATAAGGTGATGGTTAGCCGCTATGGCACCGTGATGCACCTTCACCGAGTTAGATTTCAAGCCTGAGTGAGAGAGGTGCAGAAAGTACTTCAGGACAAGCTTAACCTGAAAGGAGAATGAGTTTTCATTCCTCTCTGCACACCAGATGGAAAACCTCCTCCACTTGAAGGCGTAAGCCCTTCTGGTGGATGGTTTCCAGGAGGATCTCCTCGAGCTCACCGGAGAGGTTGAAAGTGGTCAGTGCTACCCTTTCAGCAGCCACACTGTTAGCGTTAGGGACCCCAGGTTGGGGTGTAGCAGGGAATCCCCCTTCTGGGACAGGAAGTCTGGTTCCCAGCCCAGTGGTACTGGGGTTGCCACCAACAGGGAGAGCAGCAGGTGGAACCAGGGCTGCCTGGGCAACCTGGGAACAATCAGGATTACTGAAGCATGCTCACTCTGGATCTTGAAAAGACACTTAGCTATCAGAGGCGTCTGTGGGAATGCATAAAGCAGGCCCTGAGACAAGGAGATCAGGAACACGTCCGCCATCCTCCTGTGGTGTGGCTGAAGGGAGCAGAATTTGGGCAGTGTGAGTTGTCCAGGGAGGCGAACAGGTCCAGTTAGGGTCTTCCCCAGAGGTGAAAAAGCCGCCGGACCACCTTTGGGTTTAAGCGCCACTCTTGACGTCGAAGGACCCTGCTGAGATTTTCTGCCAGGCAGTTGTCCTGGCACAGTAAATACACCGCCCTCAGAAGGATATGGTTGCACACTGCAAAGGCGTGGAGGGCCACTGCCTCCTGACAGAGGGAGTAGGAGCCCGTACCTCCCTGCTTGTTCACATAGAACATGGTAACCTGACTGCCTGTCTGTATGAGGACCGGAAGGTCGTTCAGGAGGTAATGGAAGGCCTGAAAGGCCAGGAAGATGGCCCTGAGCTCGCGAAGATAGATTTGCAGGAGGGATTCCTCTGGGGACCAGGTGCCCTGGCCCTCGCAATGTGCACCCTAGCCCACAAGGGAGGCGTCTGTCGTCAGGACCCTCTGAGGGGTTGATGCCTGAAAGGGCAACCCTGCCTTGAGATGTAGGGACTGCCACGAAGTGAGGGAGGCCCCCAGCTGGTGGGTGACCTTCACTCTGTCTGCCTGTTGCCTGTGTCCACTGGGAACAGAGGAACCATTGGGCTGCCCGCATATGCAGGCGGGCCAGAGGCATAACGTGAACAGTTGAGGCCATGTGGCCTAACTGGCAGGGGAGTAGGCGAGTTGTCACTGAATTGGAGCACTGCACGTTCCTTGCCAGCTGCATCAGGCGGTGGGCTCCTCCACAGGGAGAAAGGCCCTGATCGCAGAGTGTCCAGCTGGGCCCCTATGAATTCCAGGTCTTGGGCCGGGGAGAGGCTGGACTTGGGGTAGTTGGTGAACCCCAAATGCTGCAGGATGTGCTTTGTGGCTCACCTGGCCTCAAGAGGTATGCTGCCACTGATAAGCCAGTCGTCCAGGTAAGGAAAGACTTGGGGCCCCTTGGAGGCACACATGGGTGGCTACGACCACTAAGCATTTTGTAGAGACCCTTGGAGAGGAGGCGAGGCCGAATGGTAGCACCCTGTACTGGTAGTGCTGCTCCCCCACCATGAATCTCAGGTAATGCCTGTGGGAGGTATGGATCAGGATGTGGGTGTAAGCATCCTTGAGATCCAAGGAGCAGAGCCAGTGTTCCAAGGGAGAGCATCTTGAACCTCTCCAGCACCAGGAACTTGTTCAAGTTGTGCAGGTCCAGGATGGGCTGGAGGCCCTGTGTTATTTTTGGGACAAGGAAATACCACTGCCTTGTAACACTGTTTTGCCACCTTGAGATCCTCAGAAATAATCACACCAGCACACCAACCTCTCGCCCCCTATCATGTACATTTCCCTTGGATTTCTGCTTCCCAAGTGCATGACACTGCACTTCTTCGCATTAAATCTTAACTGCCAATCATTAGACCATTCTTCCAACATGAGGAAAGATCTATAAAAGCTGGACGAATGGTCTACTGATTGGCAGTTAATATTTAATGTGAAGAAGTGCAGTGTCATGCACTTGGGAAGCAGAAATCCAAGGGAAATGTACATGATAGGGGGCGAGAGGTTGGTGTGCATGGACCAGGAGAAGGACCTTGGTGTGATTATTTCTGAGGATCTCAAGGTGGCAAAACAGTACGACAAGGCAGCGGCAAAAGCCAGGAGGATGTTGGGTTGCATACAAAGAGGAATTACCATTTAAACTAGGAAAAGGGGGTGACAGATGTGGAAGGTCAAGATCTGCAAGCCACCCCCTGCAAAAGCAGAACAACATCAGAAACAGCCACACTTTTAAACCACACATCAAAAACAAGTGGGAAGAAGTGGGTAGAACAAAACCAATGCAAAATACACAGAAGCCAGGTAAATGCTGGAAAGCAATGAGCACAAATGCTCGAAGCTTAGCCAACAAAGTTCCGGACCTGGAAGCTCTAATGGTGGAAATGGATTTGGACATTGTGGCCATTACAGAAACATGGTTTAATGAATCGCATGATTGGGATATAGCTATAGCTGGCTATAATCTATTCAGAAGAGACAGAGAAAATGGAAAAAGAAGAAGAGTAGCCTTGTATGTCAAAAGCAATATTAAAGCTACTGAAATGCAGGGCATATGGGAAAAAGAAGCGCCGCTCTGGATTGTGTTGGAAAGAGGAGATGGCACTGTCATCCATACTGCTGTAGTCTACAGACCTCCAACTCAAATTGAAGAGAGAGATAATGAATTGATTATAGATATTGCCAAGATAGCCACAAAGGGGGAAGTGATCATATTGGGTGACTGTAATCTACCTGATGTTGATTGGATTACTCCTTCTGCACATCTGGAAAGAAACAAAAAAATTGTGGATGCTCTCCAAGATGCATTACTTAGACAAATGGTGATGGAACCAAACAGGGAAAGCTCAACACTGGATTTAGTGTTCACCAATGGTGATAGCGTGTCAAATGTCTGCATGAGTGCCCCTGTGAGCAACAGTGATCATCACATGGTGTGATTTAAGATAAAAGCCATGGTACAGGCCAATCATAGCAAGCTCAAAGTCCTAAACTTCAAAAACACTGACTAACAAAATGGCTGAGTACCTAAAGGAGGAGATGACGGGGTAGGAGGAGATGACGGGGTGGAAGGAGATAAGGGAAGTGGAATTGCAATGGGCTAAACTAAAGGTGGCAATAAAAGGGGCAACTGATAAATATGTAAGAAAAGTAAATAAAAACAAGAGGAGAAGGAAACCTACTTGGTTTTCCAAAGAAGTGGCTACTCAAATAAAGGCAAAAAACACAGCGTTCGCAAAATTCAAAAGCTTGCAAACAGAAGAACACAGAAATGAATACAGGATCAAGCTCAAAGAGCCAAAAAGAGAAATAAGGAAAGCAAAATCAAAGGCAGAGGAAAAAATGGCTAAAGATGTTAAGGGTGGCGACAAAACTTTCTTCAGCTATATTCGGTAAAGGAAGAAGATCAGAGTTGGAATTGCAGGACTCAGAAGTACTGGGAAAGGACTCGCGGAAAGTGACATTGAAAAAGCGAAATTGCTAAACAAATACGTCTGCTCTGTTTTTACTAAAGAAAATCCTGGAGATGGACCAGCTGTGACTCCCAAATATAAAAATGGGAATGAAGTAGATACCACACCATTCACAGAAGATGAGGTGTTAGAAAAACTTGCTAAACTGAACGTGGACAAAGCCATGGGACCGGATGGGATACATCCCAGGATACTAAAAAAGCTCAGAGAGGTTCTTGCAGGACCATTAAAGGATGTCTTCAACAGGTCATTGGAAACAGGAGAAGTTCCTCAGGACTGGAGAATGGCTGATGTCATACCTCTACACAAAAGTGGTGACAGGGAAGAAGTGTCAAACTACAGGCCCATGAGCCTTACCTCAGTGGTGGGAAAAGTAATGGAGGCGCTCCTGAAAGAGAGAATAGTGAACTTTCTCAAAACCAACAGGTTGCAAGATCCGAGGCAATATGGTTTTACCAAAGGACGGTCTTGCCAAACAAATCTGATTGAGTTCTTTGACTAGATCAGGGGCATGCAATGGATGTCATCTACCTGGATTTCAGCAAAGCCTTTGATATTGTTCCTCATAGGAGGCTTGTCAATAAACTCAGTAGCTTGGAGATGGGTCCCAAGATGGTAAACTGGATTAGAAATTGGTTGACTGACAGACGACAGAAGGTGATGGTACATGGGGCTCACTCGGATGAAAGGAAGGTGATTAGCGGGGTGCCCCAGGGTTCGGTCCTGGGCCCGGCACTGTTCAATGTATTTGCGAGTGATATTGCTGAAGGACACTTTGGAGGAGAGGAGGGACAGGGGAGATATGATTCAGACCTTTAAATACTTAAAGAGAAATGATGAACAAACAAACCTCTTCCAAAGACGGGGAAGCTGTAAAACTAGAGGGCATAACATGAAGCTGCAAGGTGGTAAATTGAAAGGCAATGTCAAGAAAGCATAGTTACTCACCTGTAACAGGTGATCTCCGGGAACAGGTCTTCACATATGGGTATCGTTGGTACCGACGGAGCCTGCGTGGGAACGCTCTCCAGCGTCCTATTAGAAAGTTTTTGGGAGCATCCCACAGCGCCTGCGTGCTGCCTTCCCACCTTTCCCAACTGCCTCTCTCCAGTTGAGTTTTAAAGCTGAGACAAAGAGAGAGAGAGGGAAAGGAAAGAGATAGAGAGATACAACTCCTAGGGGAGGTGGGTGGGTTGTGAAGACTAAATTTCTGCTGTTCCCGGAGATCACCTGTTACAGGTGAGTAACTATGCTATCTCCAGGAACAAGCAGGAATGTAGTCTTCACATATGGGGACTCCCTAGCTTTAGATGCCAGGGAGAGACCCCAGAAGTCGTGTGATAGACACAGAGTGCAGATGAGCCATTGAAGCTGCCATGGCTTTCACATTGTGAGCTGTGACATGACCCTCCAAAGGAAGACCCTTACTCTATTAGGCAAAGAAAATACACTGTGCAATCCATTTGGACAGTGTTCTCTTGGAGACTGGAAGTCCCAAATGAGAAGGATCAAAAGCAACAGAGAGGACTTCCTATGTTGCTGTGTTCTTTGCAAGTAAAATGCTAAAGCTCTTTTACAGTCCAAAGTATGACGATTCCTTTCTGCATTAGATGCATGAGGCCTTGGAAAAAAAACAGGCAGGTAGACTGCTTTGTTTAAATGAAAAGGCGAGACCACCTTTGGCATAAAGTGTGGATGAGTCCTAAGGACTACCTTGTCATGATGGAACCTTGTATAAGGTGGATCAGCTACTAGTGCCTGCAACTCACTGATGCGGCGTGCTGATGTGATTGCAATGAGAAAGATAACCTTCCAAGAAAGGAATTTCAATGAGGTAGTAGCCAAGGGTTCAAAAGGTGGCTTCATAAGCTGACCAAGAACAAGGTTTAAGTCCCATGTCACCGGTGGTGACCTAATGGGAGGCTTAGTTAGAAGGCGGCCTCTCATAAACCTTGCTATAAGAGGATGGGAGGAAATAGGTTGTCCATTTAGAGGTTTGAAAGAAGCTGCAATAGCACTCAAATGGACTCTTACTGAGTTAGTTTTAAGTCCTGTATTGGATAAATGAAGGAGATACTCCAGTAATGATTCCAGAGGTATCGCAAGGGGGTTAAGACCCTTCTGCGAACACCATATGGTAAACCTTTTCCACTTGAAAGCATAGGAGCATCTTGTGGAAGGCTTCCTGGAAGCATAAAGGATATCCTTTACTGACTGAGGAGGGTTAAGATCATGAAGATCTAGGCCTTCAGCAACCAAGCCCTGAGATGCAGAGACTGGGGATTGGGATGCCATAACATTCCGTTCTCCTGAAACAGGAGATCTGGAGCGGACCCTAACTCCAGGGAGGGAGCTTGAGAGAGATATAGAAGCAGAGGGTACCACACTTGCCGTGGCCAATGAGGAGCTATGAGAATCATATGGCCTCTGTCTCTCTGAAGCTTGAATAGGGTTTTGGGAATTAGGGAAATGGGTGGAAAAGCATACAGGAAGTCTTGACCCCAGTAAAGGAGGAAAGCATCCCTGGCCTGAGAGCCCTGAGCCGGAATTCTGGAACAGAACCGGGGAAGTTTGTCATTCCACGGACTTGCAAAGAGGTCTATGTCCGGGGTTCCCCAAATTTGAAAAATCTTGGCCACCTGGTCTGCATGCAGAGACCACTCGTGTGGAAGCAGAACTCGACTGAGTCTGTCTGCCCAAGAGTTTTGTATGCCTGGAAGATACACTGCCAGGAGATGAATATGATGCTCTCTGGCGAGGGCCCATAGTCACAAAGCTTCGTTGCAAAGCGACAGAGAGCCTGTTTCCCCCTGCTTGTTCACGTAGAACATGGCTAATTGATTGTCCGTATGAATGAGGACTGTCCTGTAGCTGAGCAGGGTGTGGAACACTCGAAGAGCAAGGAAGATTGCTCTGAGCTCCAAGAGATTGATATGTAGATGAGTCTCCTGTGGAGTCCAGGTGCCTTGGGTGGAGAGGTCTTGCAGATGAGCTCCCCAACCCATTGGTGAAGCATCTGTTGTGAGAGTTGCCTGGGGTAAGGGTTGTTGAAATAGGGACCCCAGCAACAGGTTCTGAGTGGACTGCCACCATTGGAGGGACAAAATAAGACGATTTGTGTTTGCTATTTTGTCTGACAGGCACCCTGATGCCTGGGTCCATTGAGTGGATAAAGTCCACTGGGCTGCTCTCATATGGAGGAGAGCATAAGGAACCACATGCACGGTAGATGCCATGTGGCTTAGTAGTTGTAGCATTTCTCGGGCAGTGAGATGAGGCTTCAGCACTGCTTGAGAAGCTAACTGCACCATGCGAAGGCAACGGGCCTGGGGAAGATAGGCTCTTGCTTCTCTGGTATCCAGCAAAGCTCCTATGAACTCTAGAGACTGAGTGGGAGTTAGACTGGATTTTGGGATGTTTATGACCAGACCCAAATACTGAAGGACATGCATTGTGCAAGATAGAGAAGTTCTGGCCTCTGACTCTGATGGGGCTCGAATGAGCCAGTTGTCTAAGTAGGGGAAGACGAATATCCCTAGCGTGCAGAGAAATGCTGCTACCACAGCCATGCATTTCATGAACACTCTTGGTGCTGAGGCCAGGCCAAAAGGAAGCACCATGTATTGGTAGTGCTTTCCTTGGAAAAGGAACCGAAGGAACTTCTTGTGAGTTGGGTAAATGAGAACATGAATGTATGCATCCTTGAGATCTAGAGAACAAAGCCAATCCTGACTCTGAAGGTATGGCAGCAGAGTTCCTAAAGAAATCATCTTGAATTTCTCTTTGAACAGGAATTTGTTCAATTCTCGGAGGTCCAAAATAGATCTGTATCCCCCTGTTTTCTTTGGGATAAGGAAATAGGGGGAGTAAAACCCTGTACCCTGTTGATGAATGGGTACTTCTTCTATTGCCCCTTGGGCAAGAAGCATAGTGACCTCTTGATCTAACAGGTTGATGAGAGAGGTCTGAGAATTGAACTGTCTTACCATGGTGGAAGGGGGCATGCGCAGGAAGTGCAGCTTGTACCCCTCTCTTATAATGGGGAGTGTCCACTGCTCTGCTGTTATCTGCTCCCACCTGGGGGCAAAGTGACTTTACCTTCCTGGAATGGTGGAAGGCTCTGGTCCATTGAGGGCCAGGAAGGCTAAGTTCTCTAGATGAAAGTCAAAGGCCTTGTGGAGGCTGAGACTGCTGAGACGGTTGAGGCTTAGCAGTCTTTGCTTTCCTTTGTTTGGGTGGTTGCTGACTTTTCCTGACAGGTTGACCTGCCGAGCGTCCCTGCTGGGAATAAGCAGGATAAAACCTCTTCTTTTTGGAAAAGAATGGTTTCTTGAAAGATTTCTTTCTTGCAGGATCAGCTGTGGCCTTGGATAATCTATCCAAGGTGGAGTTGTCAGCACACAGCTCATTGGCTTTTTCTTGCCAATCTTTGCCAAACAGGTTCTCACCGGTACAAGGAATATTGCCCAGTTTGTCTTGTACCCAGAGCTACAAATCAGATGCCTGGAGCCAGGCAATTCTACGTGCACCTATGGCAATGGCAGAGGTTCTGCTTATGCACTCAAAAAAGTCAAAAGCTGCACGGTTGACAAATTTAGAAACATCCTGGGCATGTTTGACCAGTGTGAGAAAATCCTGCCATCTATCCTCAGGAAGAAGAGGGCTCAAAACCTCTAAATCCCCTGTAATTTCCTTCAGGAACATTCCCATATATAAAATAGAGGAACTGATCCTGGCAGAAAGCATGACAGCTTGGAAGGTCCAAAAGCATCCAAAGTTCTGCACTCACGTCCTGGAGGATTAGAGGCATGCCTCTTTGCACTCCTGATCCTTCTCATAGCTGATTCCACTACAAAAGAGTTGTGAGGAAGCTGAGTCTTTTGGAAACCAGGACAAGGAGGGACTCGATACATAGTATCCAGTCTACGAGAGTGAGGCGAGGTGGTAAGAGGTGTCTCCCACATTCTTAGCATGAGATCATGCAAGATCTCATGGATGGGTAGAGTAGCTGCCTCTTTAGGAGCTTTGGGATATTGTAAAATTTCCAACTCCTTTGCTCTGGGCTCTGATTCAGGAGCCAAGGTAATGGACAGACCTCAAGCCACCTCCCTGATGAAGTCCTGAAAGGAAATATCCTCTGGAGGAGACATTCTGCGCTTAGGAGAGGAAGGGTCCTCTGGGAGAAGTATTCCTGCATCGACAGAACTGTCAGAATCCTCAGATTCTTCTGAGGACTCGAAGTACCGTCTGTCCGGATACTCTTGAAGAGCCCGATACCCATACCGACCAAAGTCGGTACCGGGAGTAATAGGTACCGGTGGGCATCGCATGACTGGGTGCCGGCAATGCGGATACCGGTGCCGGAGTCGGTGCCGGTTTAACTATCTGACGTGGTTCCGAGGGTGTCCATGCCGCAAGGAGAGCCGCCAGACTGCATTGAATAGCCAGGAATCTCTGGTCTATCGACGCTGCTGATGCCTGGATGTCGGTACCGGAGAAAACAGCCGGTACCCCAGAGCATGGCACCAGTAGTTCTGCTGAGGTTGAGGTCTCAAGAACGTCCTGGAGCCCCGATAATGCTTTGGAAGCCGAAGCCTCCCGCCGGGGCAATTTTGCCAGTGCAGAATCCTCAAGGGCAACGCCAGAGGCATCTCGATGCTTAGGAGATCTACCCTTTGAGGACCGGCTAGACTTGTGATTAGTTACCTGAGATCCACAGGAGGAAGAGGAAGCCCTGGAAGACGTCGATGCCACCGAGGCTGCATCAGAGGGAAACAGGGTATTGAGCTTAGCAGCTCGGTTCTGCCGACCTCTTTTAGACATCATGGCACAGGCCATACATTCCGTGATGGAGTGGTCAGGACCTAAACATTTTAGACACCACTCATGGGTGTCGGTGACAGAGATGGTACCTCCACACTTGGTGCACTTTTTGAAACCCGAAGAGGGTTTTTCCATTGTGGAGGAATTTTTGGGCCTAAGGCCCAAAAAGGAGTGTGCACATGGAAAAAAGTACTAAGTGTATATATATATATATATTTATTTATTTTTTATTTTTATTTTTTTTAAAGAAAGAAAAATCGGTGGTACCGGTAAAGCGTCGAGGAAGGCAGACGCGACCACAAAAAAGAAGGGCAATAAGGAGAATTTTCTGCGGTGACATTAACGACGACCTGCTGGCTCCGCAGAAAACAAAGAACTGGAGAGAGGCAGTTGGGAAAGGCGGGAAGGCAGCACGCAGGCGCTGTGGGATGCTCCCAAAAGCTTTCTAATTGGACGCTGGGGAGCATTCCTGCGCAGGCTCCGTCGGTACCGACGATACCCATATGTGAAGACTACATTCCTGCTTGTTTCTGGAGATATATTTTTTCATTGAAAGGGTGGTAGATGCTTGGAATGCCCTCCCAATGGAAGTGGTGGGGGCAAACACGGTGACGGAATTCAAAACGGCATGGGACAAACACGGTGGATCCCTTTACAGCAACAGGATAAAAACAAAATAAACAAACATATAACTTCTGAACCATCTAACGTCTCAACAAATAGGGGTGTCCTACATGGAGTGGTGGGTTCACCCCTAAACAAAGACATGGGGAGGGGTGGCCTGCACCCACTCTTGCCATCTTGCTAGGCAGACTAGATGGACCATGCTGGTCTTTATCTGCCGTCATCTACTATGTTACCAGCAGAAAGGAAGAGGTACTAATGCCACTGTATAAGACGCTGGTGAGGCCTCACTTGGAATACTGTGTTCAGTTTTGGAGATCATATCTTGCAAAGGATATAAAAAGACTGGAAACGGTTCAGAGGAAGGCGACCAAAATGATTTGGAGCCTGCATCAGAAACCTTATGAGAAGAGACTAGAAGACGTAAATATGTACACTCTGGAGGAGAGGAGGGACAGGTGAGATATGATTCAGACCTTTAAATACTTAAAGAGAAATAATGAACAAACAAACCTCTTCTAAAGATGGGGAAGCTGTAAAACTAGAGGGCATAACATGAAGCTGCAAGGGGGTAAATTGAAAGGCAATGTCAGGAAATACTTTTTCAGTGAAAGGGTGGTGGATGCTTGGAATGCCCTCCCGATGAAAGTGGTGGGGGCAAATACAATGACAGAATTCAAAATGGCATGGGATCAGACAGAGTGGATCCCTTTACAGCAACAGGGTAAAATCAAACTAAACTTATCTCATTTTACAACATACAGGGGTGTCTCACACGGAGTGGTGGGTTTACCCCCTAAAACAGACATGAAGAGGGGTGGCCTGCATTAAGCGGCACCTACTCTTGCCATCTTACCGGGCAGACTAGATGGACCATACTGGTCTTTATCTGCCATCATTTACTATGTTACCCTTTCCCCAGAGGTGATGGGGTGCAGATTCCATCGCCCTGTCCCTGAGCAAGCCTGCAAGTTCTGTGGGGAGCAAGGACTGGTGGAGGAGAAGCTATGGTGGCTCTCCTAGGAAGGTCTGGAGGGTTCTGCTGCAGATGGAGGAAGTACCTCTCCTGTACCACCCCCAGAACCCACTGGTCTTTGGTGATGCTGATCCATCTGTGGGCGAAAGAGGCCAGTCGACCCCCTGTGGGTTGAGGTGGGAACTCTCGGGGGAGTGGAGGCCCAGCCCAGGGAGTCAAAAGCTTCCCCCCAGTGGGGGGAGCTGGTGTCTGGGGCTTGGGAATCTTGAACTTCCTAGGCCATTGTCCCTGGCCTTTTGGCTGTGAAGCCTGGTGAGGCTTCCCCGAGTAAGGCTGGTAGTGGCTGGCCTGGGAGTAGCCTTTTTTCCCCAGGAAAAAGGGCTTTTCCCCCCAAGGATTTTTTTCCTGGGGCGAGCAAAGGTCTTTTTGGACAGCCTCTGCTGGGTCACTACCTCGGCCTCAATCTCTGCAGCCTTATCAGACATTGGTTTCCCGAATAGTTTCTCGCCATTGCAGGGGACCATCCAGAAGCTTTTCCTGTACCCACTGCTCCAGGTCAGAGGTCTGTAACCATGCCTGGCGCTGGGGGCCGATGTTGGCGGCTGATTCGAACCCCTCATAGGCAGCACAGGAGAGGAATTTGGAACAGTCCATATGTGAGGACTGACTTCCTGCTTGGTCCTGGAGAACCGGCCCGTCCATTCGCAGCTTCATTGAAACAGCCATCAGCGAGAAGGTAAAGGCTCTTCACGCTGGCAGCTGGTTAGAGGGAGCCAGAGCCTCATGCGGGCTTCCCCAGCCCCTTAGATGGCGCGGAGCTCTTCAGAGGAGGAGGGGGGCGGCTAAGACTGGATGGGCTGTGATGGGAGGGGAGAACTGACTGGAAATGGGCTGTGATGGGGGGGGACTGCAATTGGGCTGTGATGGGGGACTGCAAGTGGGCTGTGATGGTGGGGGGGGGGAAAACAGACTGCAATTGGGTTGTGATGTGGGGGGAGGACTGCAATAGGGCTGTGATGGGGGGGGGAACAGACGAACTGGGCTGTGATGGTGGGGGGGGGGGGACTTGGACTGGAAATGGGCTGATGAAGAGCTGGATTAGGACCGGAAATGGGCTGATGGGGGCTGGAATAGTACGAAGTGGGCTGACGAGGGGGCTAGGATTGGAAATGGGCTGATGGGGGAGCTTGGAGTGGAAATGGGCTGATGGAGGACTGGAATGGAACTGGAAAAGAGCATAAGGGGGGGCTAGGACTGGAAATGGACTGATGAAGAGCTGGAATAGGACTAGAAATGGGCTGATGGGGAGAAAGTGGACTGCAAATGGGTGATGGGCTGGAATAGGACTGGAAATGGGCTGATGGGGGCTGGAATAGGACTGGAAGTGGGCTGATGGGAGCTGGAATAGGACTGGAAGTGGGCTGATGGGGGAGCTTGGAGTGGAAATGGGCTGATGGGGGAGCTTGGAGTGGAAATGGGCTGATGGGGGACTGGAATGGAACTAGAAAACAGCATATGGGGGACTAGGACTGGAAATGGGCTGATGTAGAAGCTTTGGGACTAGAAGAGGGCAGATGCTTTGTGTTTTGTTTAGTACAAGAGGAAATTAATTTATAGTTTTATTTCTGCAGTGTTGTACATCCCAAGTTTGGCTTTTGGGGTTCCCAGTTTAATTGTCTTCCTTTTCTAAATTGTGATCCCTTGCTATGGAAGCAAAAATGTGAAATAAAGACTTTTTCAAGTACATTGATAGCAAAAAGCCTATGAGTGTGTCAATTGGACCGTTAGATCAGTGTTTTTCAACCTTTTTTGTGCAAAGGCACACTTTTTTCATGAAAAAAATCACGAGGCACACCACCATTAGAAAATGTTAAAAAAATTTACCTCTGTGCCTATATTGACTATATAAAGTAATTCTCTTGAATAGGAATCAAACACTCACACCAACCCCCCTCCCCTGCTGGTTCACACCAACCCCCCTCCCCTGCTGGTTCACTCACACCACCCCCCCCTCCACTGCTGGTTCACTCACCCACCCCCCTGTCACTTACTCACCCCTCCTGCTGGGTCACTCACTCACTTACCCCCCCTCCCCTGCTGGTTCACTCACACCATCGCCCCCCCCCCTTGCTGGTTCACTCACACCCCCCCCCCTCCACTGCTGGTTCACTCACACTCCCCCCCCCTTGCTGGTTCACTCACACTCCCCCCCCCCTTGCTGGTTCACTCACACACACACCCCCCCCCCCTCTGCCCAAGCCGCTGCTTCTGCTTTGTACAGAGCAGCGGCTGCACTACACTTACATTGAAAAGTAAAGAGAAACTGTGTCAGGAGCCCTCCGGTCATCGCAGAGCCCGAGGAAGTGATGTCATGGGGGCGGGCTCCTCACAGGCTGTCTTTCCTTTTCAAATTAACTTTATTGCAGCTAAAGTTAATTTGAAAAGGAAAGACAGCCTGTGAGGAGCCCGCCCCCATGACATCACTTCCTCGGGCTCTGCATGATCGGAGGGCTCCTGACACAGTTTCTCTTTACTTTTCAATGTAAGTGTAGTGCAGCCGCTGCTCTGTACAAAGCAGAACCAGCGGCTGCACTGCTATAGGGAATCGCGATCGCGTTCGCGCCGCGGACTTCGGCACAAAAGCCGGTTTTTTGCTCTGGCCGCTCCCGATCTTGCGGCCAGAGCAAAAAACCGGCTTTTCAATGGCCGGTTTTACAACTGTGCTGGCAGCCGGCCTGGCCATGGAAAAACCAGCCAGGCCGGCTGAAAACCGGCCGGTTGGCAACCCTAATTTGTGAGCCGAGGCCACATGTTACGGATGAAATTGGAATTTTTCCCACGGCACACCAGACAATATCTCACGGCACACTAGTGTGCCGCGGCACAGTGGTTGAAAAACGCTGCGTTAGATGATAGAGGGGTAAAAGGGGCAGTAAGAGGAGACAAGGCTATAGCGGAGAGACTGAATGAATTCTTTGATTCGGTCTTTTACTGAAGAAGATGTAGGGATGTTACCCAAGACTGAAGTGGTATTTAAAGGTGATACTGCAGAGGAATTGAGAGAAATATCACTACACCGGGAAGATGTATTACAACTATTTGATAAACTGAATAGTAGCAAATCACCTGGACCGGATGGTATATATCCAAGGGTGTTGAAAGAACTAAAATATGAGATTGCAGACCTGCTATTAGTAATCTGTAAACTTTCATTAAAATTATCTGTAATACCTGAAGATTGGAGGATCGCCAATGTAACGCCAATTTTTAAAAAGGGTACCAGGGGTGATCCAGGAAACTACAGACCGGTGAGCCTGATGTCAGTACCGGGAAAAATGGTCGAAACCATCATAAAAAACAAAATTACTCAGCATGTAGATAGTCATGGCCTAATGGGAGACAGCCAACATGGCTTTAGACAAGGAAGATCTTGTCTTACTAATCTGTTATGTTTTTTTGAAGGTGTGAATAAACAGGTAGACAAAGGTGAGTCGGTTGATATAGTGTATCTGGACTTTCAAAAAGTCTTTGACAAGGTCCCTCATCAGAGACTTTTGGCAAAACTAAAAAACCATGGGATAGGAGGCAGTGTACTATTGTGAATCAGGAACTGGTTAAAAGATAGAAAGCAGAGGGTAGGGCTAAATGGCCAGTTTTCCCAGTGGAAAAAGGTGAATAGTGGTGTACCCCAGGGATCTGTACTGGGTCCGCTGCTTTTTGACATATTCATAAATGACCTGGAAAAGGGAATAACTAGTGAGGTTATCAAATTTGCAGATGACACAAAACTGTTTAAAGTTGTTAAAACCCAAAGGGATTGCGGAAAACTGCAGGAGGATCTTGATAAATTGGAAGACTGGGCATCCAAATGGCAGATGAAATTTAATGTGGACAAGTGCAAAGTTATGTACCTAGGAAAGAACAACCCACACTATGGTTACATGATGCAAGGCTCCACATTGGGAACACTGTTCCCTCTAAGCTGTGCACGTGTGTGCGAGCACACACCTCGCCGAGTGAGCGCACATACTTTACAACAGAGCGCACAAAAATTACAGTTCTGATTCTGATAGAAAACAACACAGACGTTCTTAAAATTGAAAAGTTGTGTATTTATGGTTTTCACAAGTTCTACAATATTTTCTAGTGCAATCAATATGGTGTACTGTGATAAGGAAGCTTATCATAGTTCAGGAAGGAGCTATAATAGAGGTGAAGTGACTCTGAACAAGTAACCTGTCCTGGTAGAAATAATAAAACAGAATGTTTCCATAAAAGACTACCAGTCCCAGAATGCACCAGGTTTCCAACAGCCATTAGAAGAGCTGAAGTGGGGAAACGTGTGTTCAATCAGGAGGGCTATGAGGTAATCCCCAAGCACTCATCTCCAAGGGCAGGGCTTGATTCAGCACAGCTGCACTGTGCTAGGGTGGAGCATTCATCTAAGCAGGATAAAAGAAAAGCTTATTCTACAGAGAATCATCTTGATCATCAGAAGCATCTTGATCAGAAGCACCTTGATCAGCCTGAGGATCATCATCATCAGCAGAAGCCAGAGCTGACGGACAGAGAGAGCAAGAAACACTTTGGAAGAAAGAAGAGAAAAGCATTTGGGAGGTCTAAAGGAGTCCATAGCAGTACGTATACTGGGAGGCATTCCAGAGGCAAGCATACACCATTGGACTGGGGAAAGCCAGAGGAGTGGGGTTGCAGAGCCAGGAATCCCCGGACGGCACCTGTGAGGGAGACGGCTGCACTTGGAAGGGACCCTAAGACCAGTGCAAGAAGGTATGTGAAGAGAGATCCAGTGTCCAGGGATCTTGATTGGAAGGCTGGACATAAGAACTGAACTACATACTGGCCAGGATATTTAGAGAGGAACTCTAACAGCAATGGAAGCTCAGGTATGAACACTGATCTATGCCCTAGCTCTTCACTGGGAAGACAGCAGGGAAACAAGTATTGTCCTGAGAGTGTTCCATTGAGAAATTCCTCTATGCCAATCCATGATATTGAACCTATGATAGTAGAAGAAGGGGAAGATGTGGTAAATGAGGTCTTTGAATACATGGATTGCTCTCTGTCTAAACTTCTGTGGTAATATGCTGTCACAAAATACAACAACCATCACAAAGAAATATAAACTTCTTCTTTAATCTACTCAGAAAAGCTTCTGAGTAGGATTTGAGCCACGTAATAGAAAGTAAACCAGCCAAGAGGGTTTCAGCTGGTAATGGTTAGCAATTGAGCCTTGCCTAATTGCCTGTGAGCTCTGGAGGGACACTTCTGAGTGTGTGTGAAGATACAGGAAGATATCCCTGAAAAAGAACAGTTTTTTTCCTACTTTGTGGGTTTTGTTTGTTCTTTGAAGCACTGCTAAGGAGAATTAGCAGGAGCTTACAGAAAAGACCTTTCTGTTCCCATCTAGGTCTTTATGCTTTGATTTGATTGCTTAACAAGTTCAGCTGTTGTTTTTCCTTATTTGTTTTTCTAAGTATAATACTGAAAGCAAGTATTCCTTTTTTATGTGCTACCAAGTATATCTGTGTTGGGAGAAATAACCCCATAAATAAAATATCTTCTTTGCTTTACCCTTGAGCAAGCACAACTAATTTATTGTGAATGGCTGAGTCTGGTATGAATGGACTACATTTCCCACAATCCTTTGCAAGTCATATTAATATTTGCCTTTGCCAAGACTATGGACATTCTCACCCAGCACCCCCGTTTACAGTACATACTGTATTCTGACGTGTAGTCAAATTTTAAAGTATATAACTCAGAGTGTCGTTATGTGGCGCACAAAAATTTAACCTTCCTTCAAAAGCTACACAGCTGATATTTTATCCGCACACAGCCTACAGAAAATTAGAGGGAACATTGATTGGGAACCACCATCCAGGAAAAAGGTTTAGACGTCATTGTGGATAACATGTTAAAACCCTCCGCCCAGTGTGCAGCGGTGGCCAAAAAAGCAAATAGAATGCTAGGTATCATAAGGAAAGGAATGGAAAATAAAACAAAGGATATTATAATGCCTCTGTATCGTTCCATGGTACGACCCCACCTTGAATATTGTGTGCAATTCTGGTCGCTGTATCTTAAAAAGGATATAGCGTTATTAGAAAAGGTACAGAGAAGAACCACCAAAATGGTAAAGGGGATGGAAGGCTACTCCTATGAAGAAAGGCTACAAAGGTTTGGGCTCCTCAACCTGGAAAAGAGATGGCTGAGGGAAGATATGATAGAGGTCTATAAATTAACGAATGGAGTGGAACAGGTAAACAGATAAATTGTTTACGCTATCAGAATATAGAAAGACTAGGGGACATGTAATGAAGCTACAGGGTAAACTATTTAAGACAAATAAGAGAAAATGTTTTTTCACTCAACGTGTAATCAAACTCTGGAATTTGTTACCGGAGGATGTAGTAAAGGCTGTTAGTGTAGCTAGGTTTAAAAAAGGTTTGGACAAGTTCCTGGAGGAAAGGTCCATAAACTATTATTAAAAAGGGACCCAGGATATCAATGCTTGACCCAATACAAGCATTGTGGAACCTGTGTCTCTTGGGGATACTGCTAGGGACGTATGAGCTAGATTGGCCACTGTTGGAAACAGGATACTGGGCTTGATGGACCTTAGTCTGACCCAGTATGGCATATCTTATGTTCTTTGGTGACGGTCTATGTTCTGCATTTTTACCAAGCGGCAGTATTCTGTTCATGTAGTTTCTATTTGACCGTGTCACTTGTTCTCTTTCCCCAGTAGGAGATTCATTGGTATTCTCTGAGATGTATTGGTTTAATATTTGCAGTGTTGCCTTTTGATAGGTGGAGTTTAGTGCTTTGTGAGTCCTGGCAGAGCTGTTATGATATGGTGGATTTGCTATGAGTTCTAAATGGTCAGTGTTTATAGTACTTCCTAATGCGCCTGCTGGTTGGCACTGGAATATAGTAACATAGAAATCTGTTAGTCTTTCTTTATCCAGACACTCATTAAGCAGCATGTTTACTAAAAATGCATGTTAACATTATGCAAATATTTATGCAAATGAGGCACCCTATGCAAATGAGGCCCTGCAATTAATCTCCGCACATGGCCTCGCACCCCCCTTGGGCCGCCCCTGCATCAAGCTGTGGGGGAGCTGTAGCTTATGGAACCTGGGGCCCTTCCGGATGCAATAGATGGCATCCAGGTGCTGACTGACCAATGGCATCAAGGCCAGGGGACTCTCACATCCAGAGGAGCAATCTCTCAAGGATGGGTGGAACCAGCACTGTGAGAGTCTCCTTGGGAGGGGACTCATATTGTAGGATCTCGAGCTCCTTGGTGTGCGGGTCCTTGGAAACAGCTTCCCCTGCAACTCAGAATGTCTCCTATTGGTTTTAGGGATCATTGCCTGGCACCGGTCGCAGGTGGAACTGTCATGGTCCGGGTCCAGGCAGCGGATGCAGCAGTCATGAGTATCAGTGACTGAAATAGTCTGACTGCAGTGGTCGCATTTCTTGAACCAACCGGGAGACATGGTGGGAGAACACCCGGCCGGGGTCGAGGACCCCCGGGTGAAAAATGGCATGAAGGCCAGTCAAGGTGGAACCTCGAGGACACACGAGAAAAATGGGAGATGAGATCGGCACTGGTGGTGTCACCTCAAGGCAGGAAGGGAACTGGTATGCAAACCGGACAAATGGAAGGAATTTTAGAGCTTTTTCCGGGAGAGTAGAGGACCACGTCTGTTGGGCTCTGCAGAAAAAAGGAGACTGAGCAAGATGGCACCCTTGGGCGGGAAGGGGACCACGGATGCATGGTAGCATTCCCAAAGGTTTTCTTTGAAAGCTGAGGAAATGCCCCGCGTGGGCTCCATTGGTGCAGACGTCACCCATATGTGAGGACTGACTTCCTGCTTGTTCCTGGAGAAATGAAGAGTCCAGGGCTCAGAGGCGATACTGTTCCAGCGATGTGCAAAATGCACTAGCCTCCCTGGGATCCTGGATGGATGAAGAATGATGGGAGAATTGGCCATGCTCTTTTTGAAGGAATCAAAAACTCTGAGGTTGGTGAGTAGATGGGACAGGCTGTGGTTTGGAGACCTTGGGTTTTCTGATCTGCTTTTGGCCTGATTGTCTTTGCTGTTGTGGTGCAGCATAACCAGCATAGGCCTGATATAGAGGGTAACATTTTTTCTTAGGTAAGTGTGGTAAGGCAGGTGCAGCACAGACCTGGAAAGAGAAAAAAGAGACTTTTTCTGCTGAGAGGGGGATGGGCTCACCTAAGCACAGGTCCCAAAATGAAAGTAATACTGAAACACACACTTGCAAGGCTGGCCTGAAGCCACACCCAGTCTCCAGGGCAACAGCAGGGAAAGATAGGGTGGGGCCAGAAAGGGAAGCAGGCTGGCAAACATTTAAACACAGTCAGCAAGTGAGAAGAGAGCTGAGAGAACCGGGGAAACCGGGAGAAGCAGCCAGAACTGCCAGAACAAGTGGCAGGGCCAGAAAGGAGCAGGAAGACATTTGAGAGAGTTAAAGGATTATAGTTCTAACTCAGAAGCAAGCAGCTCAGACTCTGAGCAAGAAACAGAGCCTTTTAGAAAGCCTAATAGGAAGAAGGTTTCTACAAACAAGGTAAAGCAGGCAGTACCTTTAAGTGCCTCACTAAAGGGAAGGAAGTCTAGGAGCACTGCCATTATTCCAGGGGGAAGAAGGGATGTTCACTGGGAGAAACTTTTTAAGCTTTTAAGAAAAGTGAAACTCGAAATCCCTGAATGTATCCAAGTCCCTGAGTCTTGCAGTACAGAAGAAGACATGGAAGTGGAACTCTATAAAGGGGATTCAGATTCCACAGAGGTCCCAATGGAATGCTCATTATGCACGAGAAGTGATTAAGAAAACATTTATTAGATATTGTGAAGAAAGCCCAAGAAGTAGTTATTCTGAGTAATTGCTACAGAGAAGTGCTGGAAAGACAGAAGTCTCATCTTTTAAAGCTGCAATAGTATTTCTGCTATGAAAATGTTTTAAACAGCAGTTTAATTCCCATGCTAAGAAGCAGAGAATGTTTTAAGCTTACCTGAAACAGCTGGAAGAAGCTAACAAGGTTAGCTGGACTTTGCTCATAACAGTGACTTTCAACTGTGGTTTTGTTTGGCTAAAAAGGAAACTTATGTTTGTTGCAAAGACTGAAAGAAACTGCTTTGTCATAGCACTGCTGAAATACCTTTATAAAGAAGCTTTTTGTTGAAGAAATTATCCTCACTTTCTGTTCATGGTTTGGAACCTTCTGCCAAGGTCCAATTGCAAAGCTTGATGATTAAAACAAAATTTAAAAATAAAATTTCCTGTGTCGGCCTATTTCCACTTGGACTGCTTTAACTGCCCCACAACTACACAATTAAGGGCCTCAGCTACCAGGCTGAAGCAAGACACAAGTTAATATGGCCCGCCACCCCTACTAGGCAACCGCCATGGGTACCGGCCCACAGTAAGAATGGCTTTTTGGTGGTAGCCTCCTTTTTAGAAGGGTCTGCAGTTTTCCCTTGACAGCCTCTTCATAATAAGGTTATCTGTTTCAATCCCCTCCAGCCTTTCCCCTCTCCCTCTGACCAAATAGGTTCTCACCGTTACAGGGTATATTGATTAATTTATCCTGGACCACTGTTCTAAGTCAGATGCCTGGAGCCATGCTGTTCTTCTGGCACCTATGCAAGCTGCAGCAGATTTGATGTTAGCCTCAAAGGCAGCCCTTGTTAAGAATTTTGATGTATTCTGGGCATGGGTAACAAAGACCTAATGAGCCACCTGTGTCAGGGAGTAACAAGGAGGTGAATTCTGATAAATCCCTCAACACATCCTTGAGAAACATTCCCATAAATAGCATGTCTGAGCCAATTTTTGAGGCTAGCATGGTAGCCTGGAATGCTTTCCTCCCAAATGCATCTAGAGTCCTGGCCTCCCTGCCAGGAGGCACTGAGGAGAGATTCTTTTGATTTTTGATCCTCCTCATGGTGGACTCCACAGCCTTGGAATGGTGGGGGAGTTGCAGCTTTTGGAAGCCTGGAGAGGTAGGAACCCTATATATGGTATCCAGTCTCTTGCTTACCGCAGGGGTTCACATGGGGACCTCCCACATTTGAATCAAGTTCTTTAAGATGTGTACTGGGAAGATGGCTGCCTCCTTTGGTGCTGAAGGATATTGGAGTATGTTGAGTTCCTCAGTGCTTGGTTCGGTTTCTGTTGCCACTGAAACATCGAGAGCTGCCGCCATGTCTTTAATGAAGTCTTAGAACAACATGTCCCTGGACGGGGAACATAGACGCTCATAAGGAGGCGATGGATCTGATGGTACATCCCTGGGTGTATCTCTCCTCCTTACTTGAAGGTCCAAGATGCAGAACGTCTGACCAAACCCTCCATCAGATACCTGGGAGTCACACTTGACCAGCGACTAGACATGAAGACCCATATAAGCAATGTAGCAAGAGCCGTATACCATAAAATGCGATCCCTCAGACACCTACGCTCCCTATTGAACCAGATGACTTCCGGACAGTGTATCAAGCTCTGGTCTTACCACATATCAACTATGCCAACGCAATACTCCATGGTCTACCACAATCCACTTTGTTTCCATTACAGCTAGCAATGAACTCAGCAGCACGAGTTCTCCAGGGCGCTGCCATGAGGGAACACATGACACCCATCCTGAAACAATTACACTGGCTCCCTATAAAAGGCAGGATCACATTCAAGACCATACTAATGACCTTCAAGATCATAAACGGACTCGCCCCATCTTCCTTATCCGATCTCATACTAATAACCCCCCCTAATAGATCTAGAAGATCTCATGCCGCCAATAAACTAGTAGTCCCAAAAGAAACGACCAAGTGTTGCCAAAGCACAATGAACAGGGTTTTTAAGCTCGCCGCACCTAAATGCTGGAACACCCTTCCACACAGTATCCGTGATATCACCAATCTAACCCAGTTCAGAAAAGCCATGAAACATTACCTCTTCCTCTTACATTACCCGGATGACAGCACCACTGATCACTCACCATCCAGCTAGGCAAATCTACGCAAATGTCCAATCAATTTGCATTGTACAGATGTAAATAGTTACCCCTGTTTCTTTCCAAGTTCCCATTCCTGTTATTTGTAAACAAAAATCAAGTCATTTGAAATGTGTATGTAAAATGTTCCATGTAAACCGCACTGATGGAAAATAGTGCGGAATATAAGAAAATGTAAATAAATAAATCTGACTTGATTGATTCCACCTCGGATGCCTCCTAGGAATCGGAGTCCGGAAGGAAATCAAAATAATCTCAATGAGATGTTCGATACCTTCTATGCTCCGATACTCATTGTTTGGATGTTGAGGGTATCAGGCCCGATGGAACAGAGGGTTTCAGTATTGGTTGCTCTGAGCTATGTGAAGCAGGGGATGCCTGTGGTAGAGTGCCAATGGCTGTGGTCACAGACAGTATTGGTGGAACCAGCACCGATGCCAGCTGCACAGCCTCCAATGCTATTGGCATAACTGCTGCTAAGAGTTTAGCAATGCTTTGCTCGATAGCAATGACATTGTCATCCAATGATGGTACCAGAGGAGAAGAGGCTTTGGAGGGCGATATCTCCCACCAGGGTTGTTTAAATAGACAGTCTGCATCAGAACGTGAAGAGTGGCGATGCCAATGCCGATACAGACACACTGTCGGAAGCAGATGCCAACCTGAAAGTCGATGACCTCGATACAGACACCGATGCAACCAGAGTACTTAGATGGTACTTTAGAAGAAATCTTTGAAGTCTTTAGACACAGCTGATAGGGACAGGGTCCCGATTGTTCAGCAGAAAAAAAGACTGAGAAGACCAGGAGGAAAGGTGAGAAGACAGCTACGCATGCGTGGAGGAATGCTCCGAAAAGCATTCCTACTGGATGCTGGGGAGTGTTCCCGCACTGGGCTCCATTGATGAAGATCGACTTCCTGCTTGTTCCTGGAGATAAATAGAAGTCTCTTCACAGAAGTGATTGGAACTATGTCCCGATGGCTCCACGGATAAAAGAGAGGTAACTAGTTGGGAAGGCGGGAAGGTAGACACGCATGCGTGGAGCAACGTTCCCAAAAGCATTCCTATTGGATGCTGAGGAGTGTTCCCGAGCGGGCTCCATTGATGCAGATGTCACCCTTATGTGAAGACTACATTCTGCTTGTTCCTGGAGATTACACCCTGCCAATTTTCAACTCAGATTGCAGATACTGCCATCCCGACGAAGGACTATCACCACCTTAAGTATTATCTTAGAGAAAGAACTAAATTCAGTCCATACATCTCTACCTTGGTTCAGAAATCATTCTTTACACTGTAAATGATCAGAATGAATAAACAATCATGAATCGTTTAGATTACTGTAATGTGTTCAGTTGATACAAAATACTGCAGTTAGATTAATTTATAATGCAAGACGGTCAGATCATGTTACTTCACTATTAATTGAAGAACACTGGTTCCCAATTGCTATTTTAATTAAATACAAAATTCTCATGTTAACACATTATTTTTATAGTGGGTACCCACTCTATCTTTTTCTCCTCCTTGTTCCGTATAACCTTTCGAGGCAGCTAAATCCTCTGAAGCACACCATCTAATTAGTCTTAGCAGAAATTGTAATATGAATGGATTAGACCAGTGCTTTTCAAACTTTTATCCTCTATGATTTCATTTTAACAACTGAAAATTCATGTGACCCCAAACGATGATGAAATCAAACTGCAATCCTTTTGTTATAGGAACAGGTGTATATTTTGTTGGACTCTAGCTCTGTGACTGCAGTGGTTCCCACTCTTTAAGTTACATGAATGCAATGGAAAGTGATGGAAATCAACCCCAAAATGCTGAACAAACATGAAAGTTTCAGAGAGAAACAGATTAAAGAACTTAAAAATCAATAACCAAGTCCTAAAATTTACTTGATGAAATCAAACTGGCAGATCTCCAGTCTCCTTTCCCTCCCTCCACTCATCTAAAGCAGGAAGGCAGCAGCAACAGCCAGGGGTGGCCAGAGGGTGGTGCGGGGCCATGTACGGAGACACATTGCAAGGTCTGATTTGCATATCCACTGGACCTCATTTGTATAAATTTATTTTATTTTAAAATGTATATGCTGCTAACTAAAATTTTAGGCACCTTTCAAAGGAGCCCTTCACGAGCCTCTTTTGTCCTGGCAATGACTTAGAGGCATCAGGGCCGGCCTGTCCATTGAGCAAGAATGTTTTTTGCACAGGGCCCCGCGTTTCAGGGGGCCCCGCGCAAAAAACATTCTTCAGCATCCCAAGTTTAAAAAAAAAAAACAACAAACCGGCTGCTTCTGCCGCGGCAGCATCAAGAGCTCTGCTGCGGCAGCATCAAGAGCTCTGCCGCGGGGCCCCCACCCCCTGCCCGGCAGAGCCTCCCTGCATCATCAGCTTTCTTCAAGTCCCAAAACGCGGGCTTCTTTCAGAGCCGCGAGAGTTTCTTTTCTCGCGGCTCTGTTAATCCCGCCGGGGCTGATGGGATTTCCCATCACCCTCGGCGGGATTAACAGAGCCGCGAGAAAGAAAACTCTCGCGGCTCTGAAAGAAGCCCGCGTTTTGGGACTTGAAGAAAGCTGATGATGCAGGGAGGCTCTGCCGGGCAGGGGGGGGCCCCGCGGCAGAGCTCTTGATGCTGCCGCGGCAGAGCTCTTGATGCTGCCACGGCAGAAGCAGCCGGTTTGGTGTTTTTTTTTGTTTTAGTTTGGGATGATAGGGGGGAAGGGTGTTTAGGACTGGTAATGGGCTATGGGAGGGGGGAGGCTAAACTGGAAGTGGGCTGATGGGGGGTGGTTAGGACTGGTAATGGGCCATGGGGGGGGGTTAGGACTGGAAGTGGGCTGATGGGGGGGTTAGGACTGGAAGTGGGCTGATGGGGGGGTAAGGACTGGTAAAGGGCCAGGGGGGGGGGAGCCAAACACAGGAAGTGGGCTGATGGGGGGGTTAGGACTGGTAATGGGCTATGGGGGGGCTAAGTGGGCTGATGGGGGGGGGGTTAGGACTGGTAATGGGCTATGGGGAGGGGGCTAAGGCTGGAAGTGGGGTGGTGGTGGTGGTGGTGGGTTAGGACTGGAAATGGGCTGATGGGGGGGGTTAGGACTGGAAATGGGCTGATGGGGGGGGTTAGGACTGGTAATGGGCTATGGGGGGGCTAAGACTGGAAATGGGCTGATGGGGGGGTAGGACTGGTAATTGGCTATGGGGGGGCTAAGACTCGAAATAGGCTGATGGGGGGGCTAGGACTGGAAATAGGGTGATGGGGGGCTAAGACTGGAAATGGGCTGATGGGGGGGGTAGGACTGGTAATTGGCTATGGGGGGGCTAAGACTGGAAAAAGGCTGATGGGGGGGGCTAGGACTGGAAATAGGGTGATGGGGGGGTTAGGACTGGTAATGGGCTATGGGGGGGCTAAGATTGGAAATGGGCTGATGGGGGGGGTAGGACTGGTAATTGGCTATGGGGGGGGGCTAGGACTGGAAATAGGGTGATGGGGGGTTAGGACGTAATGGGCTGATGGGGGGTTAGGACTAGTAATGGGCTATGAGGAGGCTAGGACTGGAAATGGGCTGAGTGGAAGGAGGGCTTGAACTGCAAATAGCTGATGGGGACGGGGGCTTGGAATGGAAATGGGTTGTGAGGGGGAGGGAGCTAGGACTGGAAATGGGTGAGTGGGGGGGGGCTAGGACAGGAAATGGGCTGATGGAGGGGCTAGAATAGGACTGGAAATTGGCTGTTGGGGGGGGTGCTAAGATTGGAAATGGGCTGTGGTGGGGGTTTGGATTGAAATGGACTCATGAAGGGGCTAGAACTGGAAGTAGGCTCATGGGGGGCTTGGATTGGAAATGGGCTGAGTGGAGGGGAGCTAGGATTTGACATGGGCTGATGGTGGGGCTAGGAAAGGACTAGAAATGGGCTCATGGGGGGCTGGGATTGGAAATGAGCTGATGGAGGGACTCGGATGGGACTGCAAATAGATGGGGAGCTAGGACTGGAAATGGGCTTATGGGGGGCTAGGACTGGAAATGGGCTGATGTGGGGACTAGAAGGGAGCGGATGCTGGGTGGGACTGGAACTAGAATGGAGCTGATGTTGGGGGAGGATTAGAATGGGATGGAGCTGGGAGAGTGAAATGGAGAGGGAAAAATATTTTGTGTGGGAGGGAAGACAAATCTACAATTGTCCGGATATTAGGAGAGTAAGTGGGGATTGAGGATGGAGGGGTAAAATTTGAGTGGATGAAATAGGAATGAGGAAGGAGCAAAAGGAGAAAGATTAGTATGTTAAAGCAGATGTAGAGAGAGAATGGAAAAAAACTAGAAGAGAGAAGAAAAGACAAATGGACAGCAGACGATGAAGAGTTAGCGGAAGACACGAAGAAACCAGAAGAAAGTGGCTGGAGCAATTGCAGCTGAAAAAAAATGCACAAAAGGTAGAAAAATATCTCTTTATTTTGAATTTATTAATTGGAATATGTCAGCTCTGGGAAATGTGCATCATTAACGTCTGCGCTTTGTTTAGTACAAGAGCAAATTAATGTATAGTTTTATTTCTACAGTGTTGTACATTCCAAGTTTGGCTTTTGGGATTCCCAGTTTAATTATTGTCTTCCTGTTTCTAAATTGTGATTCCTTGTTTGGTGATGGTCTATGTTCTGCATGTGTAACTGAGCTGAGGTATTCTGTTTATGTAATTCCTATTTGACATTGCCACTTGTTCTCTTTCCCCAGTAGGTCATGTATTGTTGTTCTCTGAAATGTATTGGTTTAATATGTGCAGCGTTTCCTTTTGATAGTTAGGGTATGGTGCTTTATGAGTCCTGGTAGTGCTGTTAGGATACGGCGGGTTTGCTATGGGTTCTAAATGGGCAGTGTTTGTAGTAGTTCCTAATGTGCCTGGCGGTTGGCACTGGATTATAGTAATGTAGAAGTCTTTTAGTCTTTCTTTATTCATACACTCATTAAGAGGCATGTTTACTAAAAGTTTGTGTATGGTAACATTATGCTAATATTTATGCAAATGAGGCCCCTTATGCAAATGAGGCCCCGCACCGAGTCTCCGCACATGGCCCCGCACCCCCCTTGGGCCGCCCCTGAGAGGCATGTTTACTAAATATTAATGTGTGTTAAATTCCACTGCGCCAATAGAAATAAATGGGTGTTCCTGCACTTAGCGCACCATTAACATTTGTGAATGTGCATTAACTTTTAAACATACCTCTTAATGAGTATCTGAATATCATTTGCATGGACAGTGAGGATAAAGAAAGATTACCAGATTTCTACATTACTATACTCCAGTGCCAATTGCCAGGAAGTATTATAAACCCTGCTCATTTAGAACCCGCTATATCCTAATAGCACTACCAGAACTCACAAACCACCAAACCCTACCTATCAAAAGATAACACTGCACATATTAAACCAATACATCTCAGAGAATACAAATACATCTCCTACTGGGGAAACAGAACAAGTGGGACTGTCATATATAAACTACATTAACAGAGTACTGTAGCTCAGTTACACATGCAAAACAAGGGATCACAATTTAGAAATATGAAGACAATAATTAAACTGGAAACCTCAAAAGTCAAACATGGAATGTACAACACTGGAGAAATAAAACTATAAATTAATTTCTTCTTGTACTAAACAAAACAAAGACGTTAGTGATACACATTTCCCAGAGTTGATATATTCCAGTTAATAAATTCAAAATAAAATAGTATTTTTCTATCTTTTTGTTGTTTGGGCTTTTTATTATTCTGTCACAACTGCCCCAGTTGCTTTCTTCTGTTTTCTTCATGTCTTCTGCTTACTCTATATTGTCTACTGTCCATTTATCCTTTCTTCTTTCCTAGTGTTTTCCATTCTCTCTCTACATCTGCTCCAACATACTGATCTTTCCCCTTTTGCTCTTTCCTCCATTTCTTTCTTTATTCCTTTTTCACCCATTCATATTTCACCCCTTCATCCTCAATCCCCACTTACTCTGCCAATACTCGGCCAATCATATATTTTGTGTGGGAAGGAAGAACAATCTCTTTTTCCATCCTCACTCCTCCAGCCCCATCCCCTTCGAGTCCTCCCCCAACATCAGCTCCCTTCTAGTTCTAGCCCCACTCAGCACCCACTTCCTTTTAGTCCCATTCTCCCATCCCCCCACATCAGTGCATTTCCAGTCCAAGCCCCCCCAATCAACCCATTTCCAGTCCTAGCTCCCCCCATCAGCCCATTTCCAATTCTAGCCCCTTCCCTGAAGAGCCCCGGCTCACCTCTGTACAGCCATCGGATTGAAGAGTGGCGTTTATCTTCACTCTGGCAGTTGTGTTCTCGTGTAACCCACTGGCGCACCGAGTACAAGGAAACAGGAAATTATCCTTAAACCTCTGACACACCAGCAGGCTACACAAGAACACAGCTGCCAGAGTGAAGGAAAACAATGCTCTTCACTCTGGCAGCTGTGCAGAGGTGAGCCAGGGCCTCGGGCCTCCCTGGTTCCCTCTGAAACCATCCCTGCCAGGACAGGAACATCTGGTCCTGCCAGGAACCGAACAGCATGTACGGGATGAAGTTGCTGCAGGACCCCCTGAAGGGCGGGACCCTGTGTGAACAACATTCCTGCACAATGGATGGGCAACAGTAGCACTGGTAACAGCAGCAGCAGTCAGCACAGGGTCCCTTGTGTCAGTGTGCAGTGTGTGCTTACAGACCCCAGTACTCAGCATGGGTTCCAGCCTAACAGGAGGTAATACCTATCTTGTTGCATAGATGTAAATAGTTACCCCAAGTTATCCGAGTTTTAATACCTGTTCATTGTAAACAAGGATCAGCCAATGAAATGTGTAAGTTTCTATGTTCAATGTAAACCGCACTGATGTTGAATAGCGCGGTATAAAAGAAACTATAAATAAATAAATACCAAGGACACAGCAACGGCCTATGAATGTTTACTGACTCACAGACCACATGCTGACTGGTGACATGGCATAGATCACAGTGAAAGTCCAGAGATATGGAAATGGCCATATTTCTGTGACCCCCATCCACTAATGATGTGACTCAATTTGGGGTCATGACCCCAAGTTAGAACATAACATAAGATATGCCATACTGGGTCAGACCAAGGTCCATCAAGCCCAGTATCCTGTTTCCAGCAGTGGCCAATCTAGGTCATACGTACCTAGCAGTTTCCCCAAAAGACACAGGTTCCACAATGTTTGTACTGGGTCAAGCATTGATATCCTGGGTCCCTTCTTAATAAAGGTTTATGGACCTTTCCTCCTGTAACTTGTTCAAACCTTTTTTAAACCCAGCTAACAGCCTTTACTACACCCTCCGGTAACAAATTCCAGAGTTTGATTACACGTTGAGTGAAAATATATTTTATCTTATTGAATTAGACAGTCCGCCTTTTCACCATAATACCGCAGTACTGTGGAATTCACTCCCTTGTGTATACAAACAAACATCCTATAAGAAATTTTAGAAAACAAGTGAAAATGTGTCTGTTCCAGTGTATCTACGATGATTATTTAGCTAGGTTTATATACAGCTTAGTCTAAAAGTCAAAGCAGTTTATCTAGTCTGTCTTTCCATATCAACAACTACAACAGTCCCCTTTTTACCTTTAGAGATCCTCTGTGTTTGTCCCATGCTTTTTTGAATTCACTTACGGTCCTCATCTCTACCACCTCCACTGGGAGACTATTCCACGGATCCACTACTCTTTCCGTAAAGAAATATTTCCGCATATCACTCCTAAATCTATCTCCCTTCACCCTCATCCCATGTCCCCTCGTAGCAGAACTTGCTTTCAATTGAAAGAGGCTCTCTCCCTGAACATTTATGCCACGGAGGTATTTAAACATCTCAATCACATCACCTCTATCCCGCCTTTCCTCTAAGGTGTACATATTAAGATCCTTAAGTCTGTCCTCATATGCTTTATAATGAAGACCAATAATCATTTTAGTAGCCACCCTCTGCACCGACTCCATCTTGTTCACATCGTTTTGAAGGTGCGGTCTCCAGAATTGCACACTATACTCCAAATGAGGTCGCATCAAAGACTTATACAGAAGCACTATCACCTCCTTGTTTCTGCTAGCCATTCCTCTCCGTATGCACCCAAGCATCCTTCTAGCTTTTGCCGTCACCTTTTCTACCTGTTTAGCTACTTTAAGATCATCAGACACAACCACGCCTAGGTCCCGCTCTTCTTTAGTGGACAAAAGTACTTCACCCCCTATATTATATTGCTCCCTTGGATTGCTGTAGTCCAAATGCATGACCTTACATTTTTTAACATTAAATCCCAGCTGCCAAATTCTAGACCATTCTTCAAGCTTAGCTAGATCCCTCCTCATGTTATCTATACCTTCCTGGGTGTCTACTCTATTGCAGATTTTGGTATCATCTGCAAAGAGGCAAACCTTACCCGACAGCCCTTCCGCTATATCACTAACAAAGATGTTAAAAAGAATCGGACCAAGGACAGATCCCTGGGTTACACCACTGGTAACATCCTTCTCATCAGAGTGAGCTCCATTTACCTGTACTCTTTGTCGCCTCCCACCCAACCAATTTATAACTCAAGTAGTAACTTTAGGGTCCATCCCTAGGGTGCTCAGTTTGTTTATAAGTCGCCTGTGAGGAACAGTGTCAAAGGCTTTACTGAAATCTAAATACACCACATCTAGGGCTCTCCCTCGGTCCAACTCCCTGGTCACCAAGTCAAAGAAATCAATCAGATTTGTCTGGCAAGACCTGTCTTTGGTGAATCCATGCTGCCTCAGATCCTGTAATCCGCTGGACTCCAGAAACCTCACTATTTTCTCTTTCAGCAGCGTTTCCAATAATTTACTCACCACCGAAGTTAAACTAACCGCCTTGTAGTTTTCAACCACATCCTTACTTCCGCTTTTGTGTAAAGGCACCACATGAGCCTCTCTCCAGTCCTTTGGCACCACTCCCGACTCCAACAAGGCATTGAAAAAGTCAGTCAGTGGAGCTGCTAGAACGTCGCCAAGTTCCCTCAGTATTCTAGGGTGTATCCCATCCGGTCCCGTCTACTTTAAGTTGAGCTAGTTTCTCACAAACACAGTCTTCCGAAAATTGTTCAAGATGTGCCTCGCATCTGTTCCTGTTTGTGGGTGTTTTCTGAGGTCCTGCTCCTGGTTCGTCATCTGTGAATACAGAACAGAAATATTTGTTAAGCAATTCCGCTTTATCCTTATCAGCTTCTACATATTCCTCCCCTGTACCCTTGAGTCTGACAATACCACTTTTGCCCTTCCTCTTCTCACTAACATATTTGAAAAATGTCTTATCCCCCCATTTTATTGCATTAGCTATTTCCTCCTCCTTTTGAATATTTTTCTTCTTGACTACTTTGCTAGCTTCTCTAAGTTTTTCCAAATACAGATGCCTGTCTTCCTCTCTCTGTGATCTCTTGTATTTCATGAAGGCCTCCCTCTTTTTCTTCACTTTTTCAGCTACTTCTTTCGAAAACCATAGCGGTCTCCTTTTCCTTTTATCTTTATTTACCATTTTAACAAAAAGGTTGGTTGCCCTTAAAATATCCCCTTTCAGTTTTGCCCACTGTTTTTCTACATCCCCCAGCTGTTCCCATCCCACCAACGACTCCCTGAGGTATTGGCCCATCTTCGCAAAGTTAGTCTTCCTAAAGTCTAAGACCCTCACCTTTGAATGGATTCTAACAGCCCTAGTCCTAATACTGAACCACACCATCTGGTGAGCACTGGATGCAAAATGATCTCCCACTACAACATCAGAAACACTTTCACCATTGGTAAGCACCAAGTCCAGTATGGCCCCTTCACGTGTGGGGTCTGTTACCAATTGCCTGACTAGTTCTCCCTGTAGAGAATCCAGGATCTCCTTACTTCTAGATGATACTGCAGCAGGAATGTGCCAATCAACATCTGGCATATTGAAATCTCCTATCAGTAGCACTTCCCCTTTCCTAACAATGCTGCGTATGTCTTCAATTAACTCTGTCCACCTCTTCCTCTTGTGAGGCAGGTCTGTATATCACACCAATGCAAATAGATTTCTCTTTCCCTCTTTCTAGTTTAACCCACAATGCCTCCTCTCTCCCTTTTAAGCTCTGCAATTCCAAAGCTTTAATAGCATTTTTTACATATAGTGCCACTCCTCCTCCCCTTCTTCCTACCCTGTTCTTTCTGAATAAAGTATAGCCAGGTATAGTTACATCCCCCATCATGGTTTTCTGTGAACCATGTTTCTGTAACTGCCACTAAATCCAAGTCAGCCACTCCCACCAAAGCTTCAACATCAGAGATCTTATTTCCCATGCTACGGGCATTTATACACACTGCTTTCTATATGTTAAAACTGTTACCCATTTCCATAAAGGTATTTAATGTACCACCTACCTGGGGGCTTTCTTCACTCATCCCCAACGAATCTAGTTTAAAGCCCTCTTCAGTAGATTAGCCAGTCTACTACTGAAGACGCGTTGACCTTTCTTGGACAGATGGATGCCATCTCTGCTCTGCAACCCTTGTAACAGTATCCCATGGTCTAGGAAACCAAAACGCTCTCGATGACACCATCCACGCAGCCATACATTCATCTCCAGGATGTGAGCCTCTCGGCCTTTACCCTCAACAGGGAGGATTGAAGAGAACACAATCTGTGCACCTAACTGCTTCATCCTCTGTCCCAGAGCCATGAAGTCACTTTTGATATGTTCCGAGGTATACCTGGCAGTATCATTTGTTCCAACATGGATTAGCAACATTGGGTAATAGTCAGTGGGCTTGATGAGTCTCGGCAAACTCTCCATAACATCTTGGATTTTGGCACCAGGCAGACAGCATACCTAGAAACATAGAAATATGACGACAGAAAAAGACCACATGGCCTATCTAGTCTGTCCTTCCATAACAACTACAACAGTCCCCTTTTTACCTTTAGAGATCCTCTGTGTTTGTCCCATGCTTTTTTGAATTCAGTTACTGTCCTCATCTCTACCACCTCCACTGGGAGACTATTCCATGGATCCACTACTCTTTCCGTAAAGAATATTTCCGCATATCACTCCTGAATCTATCTCCTTTCACCCTCATCCCATGTTCCCTCATAGCAGAACTTGCTTTCAATTGAAAGAGGCTCTCTCCCTGAACATTTATGCCATGGAGGTATTTAAACATCTCTATCCCGCCTTTCCTCTAAGGTGTACATATTAAGATCCTTCAGTCTGTCCTCATATGCTTTGTAATAAAGACCACTAATCATCTTAGTTGCAACCCTCTGCACAGACTCCATCCTGTTCACATCCTTTTGAAGGTGCGGTCTCCAGAACTGCACACTATACTCCAAATGAGGTCGCACCAAAGACTTATACAGAGGCATTATCACCTCCTTTTTTCTGCTAGCCATCCCTCTCCGTATGCACGCAAGCATTCTTCTAGCTTTTGCCGTCGCCTTTTCTACCTGTTTAGCTACTTTAAGATCATCAGACACAACCATGCCTGGGTCCCGCTCTTCTTTAGTGGACAAAAGTACTTCACCCCCTATACTATATTGCTCCCTTGGATTGCTGCAGCCCAAATGTATGACCTTACATTTTTTAACATTAAATCCCAGCTGCCAAATTCTAGACCATTCTTCAAGCTTAGCTAGATCCCTCCTCTCTGGACATCAAGTCTGGTCGGCAGATGGACGCCTCAGTACCCCTCAGAAGAGATTCTCCAACCACCACTACCCTTTGTTTCCTTGTGGTCACTGATTCTGCAACTTTGGGGTACTTGAGCTCTGGTTCTTCCCTTTCCAGGGTTGCTTTCACTTCCTCCACTTCCAGGGCTGCATAATGGTTCTTCAATTCAAGGGCTGGAGAAGTTGGATTGGTGATTTTGCAAGTCCTGGTGACTTGTGTCCAACCATCGACATTCTGTTGGCACCCATCTTCTCCTCTGCTGGAGAGCTTGGTTGCTGCAAGAAGCATCTCATCAATGTACTTCTCACTGTCTTGAATGATCCTCAGCCTCACCACCTCCTCTCCGAGTTCCTCCACTTGCTTTCTCAGAGCTTCAGCATGCAGGCACCCAGCACATGGAACCGGTCCTTCAACTGGCATTAGGACCTCTGTCTAGACAGAGGCAGAAGCTGTAACGGGGCAACAGCTTTAGCGATACGATTTATCTCCAGGAACAAGCAGGAATGAGTCTTCACATATGGGTACGTCGGTACCGACGGAGTCTGCGCGGGAACGCTCCCCAGCGTCCAATCAGAACGCTTTTGGAAGCATCCGAACACGCCTGCATGCTGCCTTCCCGCCTTTCCCAACTGCCTCTCCTCAGTTTTCATTTTTCCACGGAGCCGGCAGGACGTCCTCCTGTCACCGCAGAAAATTCTTCCTTTATTTTTTGTTTTTTCTTGTGGTCGCGTCTACCTTCCCTCAACGCACCAGTACCACCGGTGTTTTCTTCTTCTTTTCTTTTACAGATATTTCCTTCTGTAGGAAATTGTTTCCTATTTGGTGGCGGACAGGCTTCGGCCTTCTAGGCCTCTCCATTTCCCTCATGGAAATTCTAGCCACTAGAAAGTGTTTTAACTGTGGCACTACCAAATTACTTTTAGACACCCATAATTGGTGCCTTCCATGTTTGGGACCTGAACACAATCCTCTGGACTGTCCCTCCTGCACTTCTATTTCTGCAAGAAGTTTTCAGCATCGAGCTCAACTCGATACGCCGTTCCCCTCAGTCCTGAGGGTACCAGCTCCATCTTCTTTTTCGCAGGATCAGGTAACCAAACAAAAGTCTGTAAAGACTAGCCAGTCCTCGGGTGGTAGATCTCATGTTCTTCATAGAGATGCCTTTCGGCTTGCCCCCGAGGACATTTTGGCTTTAAAGCCCCGGCGGGAGGCTTCTGTCTCCAAAGCACTAACGGGGTTTCAGGTTGTTCCCGGGGTTTTTACCTCGGTGAACATGCCTAAGCCATGCCCAGTGATGGTATCCGCTTTGAGCGGTGCTGGTACCCCGGCATCGGCAATGGTGCTGGATGAAACATTCCAAACCGATGATCGCAGTCGAGCGCTCTCGGTATCTTCGGTGCCGCTAGAGCCGCTACCGACCGATCTTCCCACATCGGTCCCGGTACCGATATGCACGATAGACTTGCTTCTTTTGATACCGAGTCTAGAATCGATCTCTAGTCTGGATGACTGGGTACCGACTCGTCTAGGTACCGACTTCAGACGGTACCGTAGACATTCCACCGATGATCAAGGTCTGCCACATTTGGTTACCACGGTACCGATAGTGCCATTACAGATTGATCTTCATATATCGGTGTCACCGACAGTACCGATCCTGGTACCGGTATCGTCATCGGAATTGGTGTTGGTACCTCCCATGCTAGCCGGCTCGCTTCCTTCCATATCGAGTTTGGAATCGATCCCTAGCATGGACAACTTGCTACCGACGAGTTGTGGTACCGGTTTTCATCGGTACCCACAACTATCTTTCAAAGATAATCCGATGCTCCACCCCCCTCCAGATCTGCTATTCCACAGAATCTGAATGAGCAGGTGGCTGCTAGAGCTAGTTCTTCAACAGATCTAGTTCTTCCTCCTCTTCCTCGAGGACTCCCCTCTGGGGAGATTTCTTTTCAAGCTTTTCTGCTTGATATGGCAAAGTTACTTGCCA
Organism: Ichthyophis bannanicus; assembly: GCA_033557465.1. Taxonomy (NCBI): domain Eukaryota; kingdom Metazoa; phylum Chordata; class Amphibia; order Gymnophiona; family Ichthyophiidae; genus Ichthyophis; species Ichthyophis bannanicus. Next base: position 83,716,398 of record CM066039.1, read on the forward strand.
TTTCTATACCTGGTCAAGTCCCTGCACCAGGGGATCCACAACCTATACAGATCCCCTGCAATCCAAAGGAAATCATTATGTTTCCTTTGCATCAGACCTTGCAGGATCTCCTATTTAGAATGTGGGAAACTCCTTTAATGGTATCCCCACCTTCTAGGGCAACTGATCTTCTATACAAGGTGCCCCCTTCTCCAGGTTTTCAAAAGCCTCAACTCCCTCATCATTCTCTGGTTGTAGAATCAGCAATGAGGCGTGTTAAGAGTTCTAAGAAGCACTCTTCTTATCTGCCAGGTCGTGAGGCTAAGACTTTAGATGCCTTTGGTCGTCAAACTTTCCAGGCATCCATGCTTTCAGCAAGAATCCTTTCATATATTTTCTATATGGGATTATCTCTTGAGGAGGTCACAAAAGATTTATTACTTTTGACCCCTTTCCTCCAAGAGCCTAAAAGAGCAGATTTTTCTATGCTAGTCAATCATGCTCAAAATATTTCTAAGTTCCTTACTCGTGCTTCCCTAGACTCTTTCGAGTCTGTTAGCAGAACTTCTGCTATAGCCATAGGAGCATGACATAGAGCCTGGCTCCAAGCTTCAGACTTGGACAGATCTGTACAAGATAGACTGGGAAATGCTCCTTGCACTGGAGAAAATCTCTTTAATAAGGAGACTTTACTCCAGGCTGCTCAGTTTACCACTGACACTATTGCTTTCAGAGGCTTGTCTACGCCTTCCTCTATCCCAGTTGGTAGAAAGTCTACTACTAAGCTTTGTTCCCCTAATGGGAGAAGGTTTTATCCATCTTCTACCCATCATACAGATGTTTCTAGGCAGGGGAATCACCCAGCCAGTCTCAGGAAACCACAACCTCAACAGGTTTAGCAAATCCAGCAGCCGCAAGGTTGCTGATAAACTCTTCCCTGAATCCTTTTTTCCTCTTGAGGTTTAGATCCTGTAGTTTGCTTCTTACCTCTACAAGCATCTACATCGGTTCTATCCTAAAATTTACATATGTCCCTCTCAAGGACACATCCTAACTATTAGCTCAATGAGCTTCTTCAGATGATTATGCTTTACAGGTACTACAGTTACTCCTCGTCCTCTGAACTACACAGAGGAGTAACAGCTGTCAATAAGGTCACCATCCCTTACCTTTGACTTTTCTCCTGTATCAGCATCTCTCTTACTACTTATTAAGGATTTCCTCCACAATAAGTCTTCTTTTCAACTCTGCCACTCTTTCCAGGACATTTGGTCTGTAAGAGTGATACCACTTACTGAGGGCTTTTCCTTAAGCCCCTAACAGTTTCTTTCAGAGTTGTCTCCCCCTTGCTTTCTTAGTTTTTCCTGGCAGCTTCTCAGACAGTAGCGGAGTCTTACCTCTCCTACTTCTGTCTGTATTTCTTTCCCAACCTTGGGACCTTCTGCTGCCCTATCAATAGTTAGAACTGCAGGGGCTCTTACTGCTTAGACCACTGACTTGCTGTCCAAGCAGCCAGGGCTTGTTCTCCAATTTCAATGGTTTCAGGCCTTGCCACTAAGTCCCAGACGGTTTAAGAACCTTTTCTGGCTATTGTTGCAGACCTTACCTTCTCTCCTTAGCCTCCCCAATTCTTTGGCTTGGCGGAGTAGTTCATGCTGCCTGCGGGCTCTTGAACATCAGGTTTTCTTCTAATTAACCTGCAACATGCTCTCTGCATCTCTACGGAGCAGCTCTACACTATGGGGCCTTGTTAGAGAACACATAATGTCAGATGGTTAGGAAGGGTTTTACCTAGTCAGGCTTACTGGATTCTCCTTGCCCTTACCATTTCCATTAAAGGCTTCTTAAATAAATGTCACAGGCCTTTAATTAAGAGAAGACCTAAAAAATTATCCAATTCCCTGGTTTGCTTCACATCTCCAGGGGACCCCTTCACCAGAGATGGTTTGTTTCTTTCAGTATAGACCATCCCTGTCTGGTTATTTCCTTCCATCCTCAATTCTTCATGGCGTGATCCATGTTGAGCACAGGAATGCACCATACCCCTTTTTACCCTCATTGAGGGTAAATATGGTATTTTTATGGCATCTTTTTCTCCAGCTACCTGCTGGAGTTATGGAAGGATTCAGACTCACTGTCTGCAGATTAAAAACATCCTCTGCATTTTCCAGGTAGGTCTCCATTCCTGGTTTTTCAGGGGCAAGAGTTCTTAGAGGACTCTAGACTTCTCTTGCCAATGAGAGAACTCCCTGCGCTTCCTACCCTTAACCAGGAAGTAGGGATTCTCTGAATATCTTCTCAAGCAGGTACCTCCCTTCTTGTTGTTAGATAAATCTTTCTCCACATACCCTATGTGCGGACATGGGTATGTATACATATATATATATATGTATATGTTACATGTATATGGACAAATGCATGTCTATGCCCATATCTATATATATATATTGTGATGCAGCGGACCCTCTTGCAGAAGGAAGAAAAGTTTTAAATTCAGAAAAAAAACAGGTTTAAACTGCAATATCCTGAAGGTCCACATAGAGGGAGCAGGAGAGCCAGCATAGAGTCAGAAGAACCACGCCTCTATGGGCAGGACTTGGGCCCAGTCAGTTCCGATTTAAGCAGAGGCAAGTCTGAATCAAGCAGACCAGTCAAGGGACAACTCCAGAGACAACTCCAGAGACCAGCCAAAAGAGAAGTGCTAAGGGAAGTGCCAAGCCAGGTTGAGAGAGATGTTCCAACACCCAGCCTGGGAGAGAGACATGTCCAGGGAGAAGTGCTAGGACACATCCTGGGAGAAAGACATCCGAGGAATGTCGTGGAGGAAAGATATCCAGTGAAAAGATATCCAGGAGAAAGATATCCGGAAGGGAAAGATATCCAAGGAGAGAAAGGTATCCAGAGAGATATCCATAGAAGTAACCTGAGAGAAAAGTGGAGAACACAGAGACCTGGTGAGCAGAGAGAAGCTGAAAGGGCGAGGCCACCAGACAACAGCCTCAGGAGTGAAAGCAAGGGCAGATGGCAACAGCTGCAGCCTTGGCTCAGAGGGGTTCCTCCACACACTAAGGCAAGAGAGATATCGTGGGAGTACTTGGGCCATCCTGAGTTGGAGGACAACCAGACTAGGCCTCAAGCCTTCCCTGAGAAAGACAGAAGAAAGCTCAAAGGTAAAGCTTCCATTTCTTGTAATTGTTTGCTTAAGCCTAGCATAGAAGAAAGGCAGGGGAAAGAAGTTTATCTGCATGACAATGACATTTATGAGCAAAAACTAACAGATAATTTCCCTAAGAAGAGAACTGCCAATATTAAACATTGTGATAAGAGAGCTTTTAAAACTATAGCTGATGAAGAGCCATTGTTTTACCCAGTAGCCAGAAACCGACGCCCTAACCTAACCACCAGACACTGGGAAACTGTACGGCATGCTTTTAAAAAGCCAGAGCTCAGCCATGCAGAAGCCTCAGACTCAGACCCATCTGATATAGAATGGATGCAAGTGGAATCTGCGGGTGAGGAGGCTGAGGAACCAATGGAATGTACATATTGTACAGCAGTGAAGCTGTAGTCTATTTGGAGTTCCATGAATGCATAAAGTGAATGCAGTATTTGTCCTACTTTAAGTTACTGTGAAGTTAACAGTTATTACGTTGACCGTTTTGTGCTTTAAACCTGATGTAAGGACTGGTGCAATTCTGTTACTTTCCAAAGCCGTTTGTTTTTGAACCATTTTTGTGCAAAGGGGAAATAAAGCCTTTTTCTTTTTCCCTCCACTTTGGTGTGAAGTTATTCTTTTGGGAAGTTGGTAACGAGGTCGGCACAAAGGACTGCTACCTTTGACCCTCGCACCTGGCCAACCCCAATCACCCTAGTCTTGTGCGCTCCCCAGCCCTTCCATGGAAAACTACACCGCCACCAGGGGGGGCTGCGGGGGACATAAGTGGCGTAGTTGGCAGGATATTCAGCATCCATAAGCATACAGGACTGTACCTGCAACTGTACAAAGGAAAGTACAATCTTTCTCTTTTTTTTTTGAAAAAAACAAACAAACCTCAAAGTAAAACCCGAACCGTCTTGCTACAAAAACTGGACTGGAAGGAAAACCAGGAATAGAGCGGACACAAAAGCTGGATTGGAATTGAAAACGTGGAGTGGAGTTCCTGAAATCCGGACCGGATTTGGAAAAAAAATCCTGAAGGTTGGAGATCCTGCGGCGAGTCCAGAAGCAGTGGAGCGACCTTCGGATAACAGCATATATTCCCCAAAGCTGACTCAACACTAGAACCAGGTAATGCGTATTTAAGCCTACCTAGTGTTGGATATCTGGGGAAGTCAAAAAAAAAAAAAAAAGGGGTGTGGAAAAGTTTTTGTAAAGAGCCACACTTGGGTTTTTCTCTGTTTGTTCTTTCAACAGGTACCATGGAGCCCAAGGAACTATGTGCCTGGATGGCACACCAGTTCAGCAAGCAGGCGGAGGTGGCGCACCAGAGCCAAGAGCAAGCGCTGAAGGCGATACAAGCACAGCAACTGCCAGTCCTAGAGACTATGGATAGGTGGCTCACGCAGCAGCGGGAGGAAATGGCCAAGAGCAAGGCAGAGAACCTATCGCTCGCCGGACTGGTAAACTCTGACCACGGACAATGGTCCTGTTCTGATTTAGTGATTGGCAAGCTAAGTCCGAACGATGACATAGATGACTTTTTAGACACATTTGCTAGAATTGCGCATTCAGCTAAATGGCCAGAGGAGCAGTAGGCAATACGGCTAGCAGCATCACTCACGGGTGAGGCGCTGGCTGCATATAGGTCGATGCCCCCGGATTTAGCAAATTCGTATAAAGATGTAGTAATAGCGATTAGGGATCGTATGGGCCTTACGCCAGTAGCATACAACAAAATGTTTAGGGCTACCTTTCTTAAGGCTAATGAAACACCTAAGGCACTAGGCCATAGATTACATAAACCAATATAGGACTTCTTTAGAGTGAATTACCAGATAATCTATTTATAATACACTTCACCCATATACTTTTAAACCATCAAATCAATTATTCCCATTCATTAATTTGTGGCTTCTGTGTGGTCTCAGATAAACGGCAAGTTTTTTTATACTTTTGCAAGCAACTTGCTGTAACACTTATTATTGGGTCAATGACTTACACCCAAACTAGTGCACGTTTAACATCAATGACCTTAGCCACTTTTTTCATTTAATAACGTAATATTGCTTAGTTATCTTTTTTTATGTTTTTTTTCTTTAACGGGTTGACTCTTATCATACCCTTAGATTTCAATAAAAATAGCGTTTGCCATTCTACTTAACTTATGTAGAATCGCATCGGCTAATGTCCCATTCTTTTCTTTGCAACCACAAATATTACTAAACCCCCAGATATCCCTAGGGGGTTTAGTAATATTTGTGGTTGCAAAGAAAAGAATGGGACATTAGCCGATGCGATTCTACATAAGTTAAGTAGAATGGCAAACGCTATTTTTATTGAAATCTAAGGGTATGATAAGAGTCAACCCGTTAAAGAAAAAAAACATAAAAAAAGATAACTAAGCAATATTACGTTATTAAATGAAAAAAGTGGCTAAGGTCATTGATGTTAAACGTGCACTAGTTTGGGTGTAAGTCATTGACCCAATAATAAGTGTTACAGCAAGTTGCTTGCAAAAGTATAAAAAAACTTGCCGTTTATCTGAGACCACACAGAAGCCACAAATTAATGAATGGGAATAATTGATTTGATGGTTTAAAATTATATGGGTGAAGTGTATTATAAATAGATCATAGATTACATAGCCTAGCCCATAAGTGGTTACAGCCCGAGAAAAAGAGCACAGGTACCCTAATGGATGCTATAATTCTGGAGCAGTACATGATTGCCCTACCCAGTAGAGTGCAAAATTTCTTAATGCTACAGAACTGTTGCACTACCACAGAGGCAATAGCACTCACAGAGAGGTATTTAGAGGCCGAAAAAGTGACCCAGCCTAGGGCAGGCCCAAAAATAGTCCTGGGGTTGGAGGCACAAAAAAGGGAGAGTCCCTCACGTCCTCCAGTTGGCAGGTGGAAAAGTGATAAGCCTCTGTTGAAAGAGAGTTCAAGGAAATGGTTCACTTGTGGGAAAAGGGGACATTTACAGTATGAGTGTCATTCACGAACTGCCTTGGTGGGAGAATCACCAAGACTAATACGTAATGGTTTTCTGATTGATGTAAAGGTACAAGGTATAAGTGTGCAAGCGTTATTGGATTCTGGAGCCGACCAGACCATGGTTTCTAAAAAATTATGGTCAACGATTCAGGCTCATGGCCTCTCGGTTCCAGAATCTCCACAGGGCTATGTAAAGATAAAGTGCGTGCATGGAGCAGCCACACGCTATCCAGTTTATAAATTGTGGGTAAAAGGTATGGGCATTGTAAAAGAAATGCCGATCGCAGTAGTGCCAAAGTTACCACAGGAATTGGTCCTGGGCCGTGATTGGCCACAATTTAGAAAAACTTTGAAGGAAGGTTTGTCGCCTCAGATAAAGCCAGATTCCACTTGCATACAACCTGATCTGTCGGAAGCTCCCATACCCCAACTGAATAGTATAGAGAGGGATACAGGGGAGACCAAGGCTCTAGTCTCCACAAGGGCCCACTCCCAAGATGGTGAGAAGCCCTCTTGTTCAAAAGAGGCTTCCATAGAAGATCTCCCTTCGCATGATGAGCTAATAGGAGACCCATCAAGGAAGGGACGAAAACCTAAAGCTGACCGAAGGAGAGAGAGGAAATGTCGATCCCAGGGGAGAGCCGAGTTGGAGGCAGGAAGAGGGCATGCCTTGGATACCGGCGGAGGTGATAGAAAAATTCCCCTCTTTTAAAATGGAGCAAAGGACGGACCCTGCATTGGTCCGGGCAATCGAGCAGGCCCAGGAAGACTGTGAGACGTACCCCAGATTCATCATGGATGAAGATATTTTGTACCGAGAAAGCAAAGATTTGCGAACTGGACTTATTCGTAAGCAGTTAGTCGTCCCGAGCAAATTTAAATTGTCCGTCCTGCGACTAGCACACGACCATCCAACAGGAGGCCATAAGGGCTCACAAGGCACCCTGGACCAGATTTTAGCCAGGTTTTACTGGCTGGGGGTTTTCCGGGAGACAACCCGCTTCTGCGAATCCTGCGCGTCCTGCCAAAGGGTTACACCGCACCGACCAGCGGGAGTGCCGCTAGTCCCGATGCCTGTAATAGCGGAACCCATTAGGAGACTGGCCATGGACATCGTGGGACCGCTTATCAAGACTCCGCGGGGCTTCCAGTATATCCTGGTAATTATTGACCAGGCCACTCGATTCCCCTGGGCAGTTCCCTTGAGGAATATTTCCGCTAAATCAATTGCAGCCGAGATGGTCAAATTATTTTGTGAGGTCGGATTCCCGCAAGAAGTCTTGACCGACAGGGGGAGTAATTTCCTATCAAAATACCTCGCCCAAGTCTGGGATGCATTCGGGATCCGACACGTGAAGACAGCAGCCTACCATCCCCAATGCAATGGGTTGGTAGAGCGCTTAAACCAAAGTATAAAGCAGATGCTTAGACGGGCCTTGGACGGACAAATGAAAGAATGGGACACCATGTTACCCTTCATACTATACGCCTGCAGGGAAAGGAAGCAGAGCTCGTTAGGTACATCGCCGTATGAGCTCATGTACGGACGGACGCCTAGAGGTATACTAGACGTGTTAAGAGAACAATGGATCGAGCCAGTGGAAGAGGAAGTAGGTATACCCCTATTCCTGAGGGATTTAAGAACACGCCTGGAGCGAACTTCCCGGTTGGCCACGGAGAAACTCAAAGAGAGTCAAAGGAAACAGAAACACTATTACGACAGGCGGACGAAACCGAGACACTTAAAGGTCAGAGAGAAGGTAGTGGTTCTAGTACCCGGGGCGGCTCCTAAGTTTGAGTACCAGTGGAAGGGTCCTCATACGGTCGTTAACCCGGTGGGCACCACTTCCTATGTTGTTCGAGACTCAAAGGGACGGGAACAGGTCTATCACGTCAATCTTCTTCGACCTTGGCAGGAACGGGACGTGCTGTGGACACATACTGAGCATGGGTATCACCTCAACAGGATGCCAGCAAACAACAAGCAAACAACATATGGTCGCAAGCATCAGAGTAAAGCCGACTTCAGGTCCTGTATTACGTGCTGCGGAGAAGAATTCCCCCCAGCCCGTAATATTTTAAGAAGGGGGATGTGTGATGCAGCGGACCCTCTTGCAGAAGGAAGAAAAGTTTTTTAAATTCAGAAAAAAAAACAGGTTTAAATTGCAATATCCTGAAGGTCCACATAGAGCAGGGGTCTCAAACACGCGGCCCGCGAGAGACCTTTGTGCGGCCCGCGATGCATAGGGGGAAAAAAAAACACCCCGGCTTCTGCTGCTGCTGCCGCCGCTGCCGTGGCCGGCAATAGCAGCAATATCGCAAGTCCCGCGGGCTCCCCCCCCCCTTCCTGCTTGCCTGCCAGTTCTCCGCTTCGGCTTTGGCTTTCAGAGCCGCGAAGGGAGAGCTTCTCCCTCGCGACTCTGTTCAGCCCGCTGGGGCAGATGGGAAATTTCCCATCTGCCCCAGCGGGCTGAACAGAGTCACGAGGGAGAAGCTCTCCCTTCGCGGCTCTGAAAGCCAAAGCCGAAGCGGAGAACTGGCAGGCAAGCAGGAAGGAAGGAAGGGGGGGGGGGAACGGAGCCCACGGGACTTGCGATATTGCTGCTATTGCCGGTCACGGCAGCGGCGGCAGCAGCAGCAGAAGCTGGGTTTCTTTTTAAGTTTAATTTTCCCGGGGGGGGGGGAGGGAGGGAGGGAGCAGGACTTGATGGGGGGAGCAGGACTTGATGTGGGGGGGGGGGCAGGACTTGGCAGGACTTGATGGGGGGGGAGCAGGACTTGATGTGTGGCTGGGGGGGGGGTAGTACTGAAAATGGGGTGATGGGGGTTAGGACTGGTAATGGACAGATGGGGGTTAGGACTGGAGGTGGTCTGATTGGGGGGCTAAGACTGAAATGGGGTTATGGGGGGGCTAAGAATGAAGATAGGGCGATGGAAGGGTTAGGCCTGGAAGTGGGCTGTTGGGGGGCTTAGGACCGATAATGGGCTAGGGGGGGGCTAGAACTGGTAATGGACTGGGGGGGGGTGCTATGACTGGAAATGGGCCGAGTAGAAGGGGGAGCTTGAACTGCAAATAGCTGATGGGGACAGGGTCTTGGAATGGTAATGGGCTGAGTGGAAGGGGGCTTGGAATGGAAATGGGCTGATGGGGAGGGGGGCTTGGAAAGGAAATGGGCTGTGAGGGGAGGGAGCTAGGACTGGAAATGGGCTGATGATGCGGGGACTAGAAGGGAGCGGATGCTGGGTGGGGCAGGAGCTAGAAGGGAGTTGATGTTGGGGGACGATTAGAATGGGATGGGGCTGGGAGAGTGAAATGGAGAGGGGAAATATATTTTGTGTGGGAGGGAAGAAAAATCTACAATTGGCCGGGTATTGGGAGAGTAAGTGGGGATTGAGGATGGAGGGGTAAAATTTGAGTGGATGAAATAGGAATGAGGAAAGAGCAAAAGGAGAATGATTAGTATGTTAAAGCAGATGTAGAGAGAATGGAAAAAAACTAGGAAAGAAGAAAGGACAAATGGACAGCAGACGATGGAGAGTTAGCAGAAGACACAAAGAAACCAGAAGAAAGTGAATGGAACAATTGCAACTGAAAAAAAATGCACAAAAGGTAGAAAAATATCTCTTTATTTTGAATTTATTAACTGAAATATGTCAGCTCTTGGAAATGTGCATCTTTAACGTCTGCACTTTATTTAATACAAGAGGAAATCAATGTATAGTTTTATTTCTACAGTGTTGTACATTCTAAGTTTGGCTTTTGGGGTTCCCAGTTTAATTGTCTTCCTGTTTCTAAATTGTGATTCCTTGTTTGGTGATGGTGTATGTTCTGCATGTGTAACTGAGCTGAGGTATTCTGTTTATGTAATTCCTATTTGACATTGCCACTTGTTCTCTTTCCCGAGTAGGTCATGTATTGTTATTCTCTGAAATGTGTTGATTTAATATTTGCAGTGTTGCCTTTTGATAGTTAGGGTATGGTGCTTTGTGAGTCCTGGTAGTGCTGTTAGGACACGGCAGGTTTGCTATGGGTTCTAAATGAGCAGTGTTTCTAGTAGTTCCTAATGTGCCTGGCGGTTGGCACTGGTTTATAGTAATGTAGAAATCTTTTAGTCTTTCTTTATCCATACACTCATTAAGAGGCATGTTTACTAAAAGTTAGTGTATGGTAACATTATGCAAATATTTATGCAAATGATGCCCTTATGCAAATGAGGCCTGCGTCTTGTGCGGCCCCCGGGTTACTCTACAAGTCCTCATTTGGCCCTCAAAGCAATTTGAGTTTGAGACCCCTGACATAGAGGGAGCAGGAGAGCCAGCATAGAGTCAGAAGAACCACGCCTCTATGGGCAGGACCTGGGCCCAGTCAGTTCCGATTTAAGCAGAGGCAAGTCTGAATCAAGCAGACCAGTCAAGGGACAACTCCAGAGACAACTCCAGGGACAACTCCAGAGACCAGCCAAAAGAGAAGTGCTAAAGGAAGTGCCAAGCCAGGTTGAGAGAGATGTTCCAACACCCAGCCTGGGAGAGAGACATGTCCAGGGAGAAGTGCTAGGACACATCCTGGGAGAAAGACATCCGAGGAATGTCGTGGAGGAAAGATATCCAGTGAAAAGATATCCAGGAGAAAGATATCCGGAAGAGAAAGATATCCAAGGAGAGAAAGGTATCCAGAGAGATATCCATAGAAGTAACCTGAGAGAAAAGTGGAGAACACAGAGGCCTGGTGAGCAGAGAGAAGCTGAAAGGGCGAGGCCACCAGACAACAGCCTCAGGAGTGAAAGCAAGGGCAGATGGCAACAGCTGCAGCCTTGGCTCAGAGGGGTTCCTCCACACACTAAGGCAAGAGAGATATCGTGGGAGTACTTGGGCCATCCTGAGTTGGAGGACAACCAGACTAGGCCTCAAGCCTTCCCTGAGAAAGACAGAAGAAAGCTCAAAGGTAAAGCTTCCATTTCTTGTAATTGTTTGCTTAAGCCTAGCATAGAAGAAAGGCAGGGGAAAGAAGTTTATCTGCATGACAATGACATTTATGAGCAAAAACTAACAGATAATTTCCCTAAGAAGAGAACTGCCAATATTAAACATTGTGATAAGAGAGCTTTTAAAACTATAGCTGATGAAGAGCCATTGTTTTACCCAGTAGCCAGAAACCGACGCCCTAACCTAACCACCAGACACTGGGAAACTGTACGGCATGCTTTTAAAAAGCCAGAGCTCAGCCATGCAGAAGCCTCAGACTCAGACCCATCTGATATAGAATGGATGCAAGTGGAATCTGCGGGTGAGGAGGCTGAGGAACCAATGGAATGTACATATTGTACAGCAGTGAAGCTGTAGTCTATTTGGAGTTCCATGAATGCATAAAGTGAATGCAGTATTTGTCCTACTTTAAGTTACTGTGAAGTTAACAGTTATTACTTTGACCGTTTTGTGCTTTAAACCTGATGTAAGGACTGGTGCAATTCTGTTACTTTCCAAAGCCGTTTGTTTTTGAACCATTTTTGTGCAAAGGGGAAATAAAGCCTTTTTTCTTTTCCCTCCACTTTGGTGTGAAGTTATTCTTTTGGGAAGTTGGTAACGAGGTCGGCACAAAGGACTGCTACCTTTGACCCTCGCACCTGGCCAACCCCAATCACCCTAGTCTTGTGCGCTCCCCAGCCCTTCCGTGGAAAACTACGCCGCCACCAGGGGGGGCTGCGGGGGACAATATACATATGTGATGTATATATCCGTATTTACCTATCTCTATAGATATGTATTACAATATATGATAGTGGGTAGGTATATGTCTATATACTCTTTCTGTCTGTCTGCCTAGATATATATATATACTTATACATATATATATATTCCACCATGGACTGACAGATACTCTCTATCCCTTTCCATGCTGTCCCAGCATACTTAGGGTTCTCCATGATCAACCACTTCCTGTGGTAGTTCAGGAGTTTTTGTACCATGACCTTCAGTTTGGGTACACCTGAAGCCCTCCGCATACTTTCCTTTTCCATTACGAGGGACTTTTTCTGAATCTTCAGAAAATGGGAGTCTACAATGCCTCATTACTCCTATCCTTCTTGTTATCGGATATGTTGATCTTTGAAACTCCCTCTCCTATAAGAACTAGGTCTCTTAAGGTCAAAGGAGTTTTCAGTTTTATCCAATGGAGACTTACGCGTTTTCCGCTAAGTCCTACCTCATTGAACTACCCCAGTTACACTGGGATTGTTTCTCTCACCCTAAGGGTTCTACCTCAGCCTGTTTTTTGCACAGTTGTTTACCTCTTCTTACATTGAGGTACCCCCTGGGGATGTTCTGTTGGTTCATATTCACAAATCCTCATGAACCTCCATATACCCTTCTACAATGCCACCAGGTGAGGTTCATATTGGTTTATTGCTCTTCAATATTATCACTAAATATCACCTGCACAGAGCCCATCTAGGCATCCTGTTTGGTCCAGCTGTTCCACAGCACATCTTTTTAGCTCAACTCCTACCCTCCATCCCTGGAATGCCTGGGGGTTCGGTAAGATAGCATGGCTCTCAAACTCGCAACATGCTGGGACTCCTCCAGGCATCTTAGCTTGGGAGTCCCCATATGTGAAGACTCATTCCTGCTTGTTCCTGGAGATAGCACAGTTACTTACCTGTAACAGGTGATCTCTGGGAACAGCAGGAATAAGTCTTCACAACCCACCCACCTCCCCTAGGAGTTGCATTTCTCTATCTCTATCTTTCCCTTTCTTGCTCTCTCTCTCTTTGCCTCAGCTTTAAAACTTAACTGAGGAGAGGCAGTTGGGAAAGGCGGGAAGGAAGCACGCAGGCGTGTTGGAATGCTTCCAAAAGCGTTCTGATTGGGCGCTGGGGAGCATTCCCGCGCAGATTCCGTCGGTACCGATGTACCCATATGTGAAGACTTATTCCTGCTGTTCCCAGAGATCACCTGTTACAGGTAAGTAACTGTGCTTTCCCAGCCATTGTTCTATTTGTGGAGCTTAGGTATCTGTTAAAGCAAAAGAGAGAGATCTACCAAGTACCAGTATATATATAGGGATATATATAATAATTTTTAGTTATGTAACTAAAATTATATGATAAATAATGGCACTTTTCTGGATGTATTTGAGATACTAAAATTATATAAACCAATTGTTTTGAGTTGCACTGTGCCTAGGGCAGTATAACAATTTCTTTTTACCATTTCTAATTTCTTTATTAATCATAAAGAAAAGAAATACAATAAAGTCCTCATCAAAAGGGAGATCATTTAACATAAAAAAACAAGCAGCAAAACCCATAACAAGCAAAAACAAACAGGGAAAACGTTCATCAAAGCCCCCGCAGAATTTCTATTAAACTAATGCCCATTTAAATTTAAGCCAGGAAGCCCGAACAATCTAAGGGAAAATTCAAAGATTAGACCTCCCTAGAATAAAGGCCTCTAGTGGCTCCAGTTCTATAAAAATGTATTTAACCCCATATAAGACAACAATACATTTATAAGGATGTTTCAGAAAACAATGTAGCTCCAAGTGCAGTATAACAAATTCTGATGAAATAAATAGATAAATATAGGGTCCCCATGCAGCTTTACCACAAATGTTACTTTAGTAACTAAACAAAATTACTGCACATGTAAATAGTCATGGTTTAATGAGAGACAGCCAACAAGGCTTTAGCCAGGGAAGGACTTGTCTTACTAATCTGATATATTTTTTTGAAGGTGTAAACAAACAGATAGACAAAGGTGGGTCAGTTGATGTAGTGTAACTGGATTTTCAGAAAGCCTTTGACAAGGTCCCACATGAGACTCTTGGCGAAATTGAAGTCATGGGATAGGAGGCAGTGGATCAGGAACTGGCTAAAAGATAGAAAACAGAGGGTAGGGCTAAGTGGCCAATTTTCCCAATGGTGAAAGGTGATTAGTGGAGTACCCCAGGGATCTGTGCTGGGTCTGCTGCTTTTTAACATATTCGTAAATGACCTGGAAATGGGAATAATGAGTGAGAATCACATTTGGAGATGACACAAAACTATTCAAAACTGTTAAAATCCAAAAGGATTGTGAAAAACTGCAAGAGAACCTTAATAATTTGGAAGGCTGGACGTTCAAATGGCAGATAAAATTTAATGTGGACAAGTGCAAAGTTATGCACCTAGGAAAGAACAACGATGCAAGGTTCCACATTAGGAACCACCACCCAGAAAAAAGATTTAGGCGTCATTGTGGATAAAGCGCAGTACTCACCTGTAAAGCACAGTTACTTACCTGTAACAGGTGATCTCTGGGAACAGCAGGAATTAGTCCTCACATATGGGTACGTCGGTACCGACGGAGCCCGAGCGGGAAAGCTCCCCAGCTTCCCAGAAGGAAAGCTTTTGGGGCCTCCCACTGCGCATGCGCGCTGCCTTCCCGCCTTCCTGACCAACTCTCCTCAGTTCGAGTTTATAGCTGAGCCAATATAGAGAGAGGAAAGGAAGAGAGAGAGAGATACAACTCCTAGGGGAGGTGGGCGGGTTGTGAGGACTAATTCCTGCTGTTCCCAGAGATCACCTGTTACAGGTAAGTAACTGTGCTATCTCCAGGAACAAGCAGGAATAAGTCCTCACATATGGGGACTCCTTAGCTGAGATGCCCAGGAGATCCCCTGAAGGGTATGAGACCCTGAAAGGTTTTTCATCTTCCTATGGATCTCAGGCATCCATTCAGGGAAGGTGGGCTGGAGTTGTTCAAGAATGGAACAGGTGTCTGAGGACAGCCTGACCAAACAAGGCATCCCGGCGGGAGTCCTTGTCCAAACAGTAATGGGCTGTAAAGGTATGAACCGAGGCCCAGGTGGCTGCTCGACAGATCTGGTCAATGGACACAGAGTTTAGATGAGCCATAGAGGTGGCCATGGCTCTCACGTTGTGAGCGGTGACATGGCCCTCCAGAGAAAGGTTCTTACTCTGGTAAGCAAAAGAGATACACTGAGCAATCCAATTGGAGAGTGTTCTTTTGGAGACTGGAAGTCCTAAATGAGAAGGATCGAAAGCAACAAAAAGTTGAGAAGACTTTTGATGTTGCTGTGTCCTGTGGAGGTAAAAGGCAAGAGCTCTTTTACAGTCTAGAGTATGAAGGTTCCTCTCTGCAGTGGATGCTTGAGGAGCTGGAAAAAAGACAGGTAAATATACCTCTTGATTAAGATGAAAAGGTGAGACCACTTTAGGCATAAAGTGAGGATTTTTCCTAAGGACTACCTTATCCTGATGGAACCTTGTATAAGGCGGATTAGCCACTAAGGCCTGCAGTTCACTGATGCGGCGAGCTGAAGTGACTGCAATGAGGAAAATAACCTTCCAGGAAAGAAATTTCAAGGAGGTAGTGGCTAAGGGTTCAAAAGGTGGCTTCATAAGCTGACCAAGAACCAAGTTTAAGTCCCATGCCACCGGAGGAGGTCGAATGGGAGGTTTAGTTAAAGTTAAGTCTCTCATGAATCTTGCAATAAGAGGATGAGAGGAAACAGGTTGTCCATTGATGGGCTTAAGTGATGCCGCAATAGCACTCAAATGGACTCTTACTGAATTCGTTTTGAGTCCTGCATTGGAGAGATGCAGGAGATATTCCAAAAGAGAATTCAATGGGAGTGCCAGAGGGTTAAGACCCTTTTGAGCACACCAAATGGAAAATCTTTTCCATTTAAAAGCGTAAGAGCGCCTAGTGGAAGGTTTCCTAGAGGCATGTAGGATATCCTTCACTTGCTGCGAAAGGTTGAAGTGTTGAAGGTCTAGGCCTTCAGTAACCAAGCTCTGAGGTGAAGGGACTTGGGGTTTGGGTGCCACAAAGTCCCCTCCTCTTGAGACAGAAGGTCTGGAGCCGCTCCCAAGTCCAGGGAGGGGGCTTGGGAGAGATGCAGAAGTAGAGGGTACCACACTTGGTGTGGCCAGCGTGGAGCTATGAGGATCATGGACCCTTGATCCCTTTGAAGTTTGAACAGAGTCTTGGGAATCAAAGGAATGGGTGGAAAGGCATACAGGAAACCCTGACCCCAATGCAGGAGGAAGGCATCCTTGGTCTGAACTCCCTGACACGGAATTCTGGAACAGAACCGGGGAAGTTTGGCATTCCACAGACTTGCAAAGAGGTCTATGTCCGGGGTTCCCCATTTCTGGAAAATTCTGAGTACCTGATCCATGTGCAGGGACCATTTGTTTGGAAGCAGAACTCGACTGAGTCTGTCTGCCCAAGAGTTTTGGATTCCTGGAAGATATACTGCCAGGAGATGGATTTGATGCTCTCTGGCGAAGGCCCATAATCTTAAAGCTTCGTTGCAAAACGACAGAGAGCCAGTCCCTCCTTGTTTGTTTATGTAAAACATGGCTACTTGATTGTCCGTGTGAATAAGGACTGTCATGTTGCTGAGGAGGGTATGAAAAACTTTGAGAGCTAGAAAGATTGCTCGAAGTTCCAAGTGGTTGATATGAAGGGTGGTCTCCTGTGGAGACCAAGTGCCCTGAGTGGAGAGATCTTGGAGATGAGCCCCCCAACCTGTTTGGGAGGCATCTGTTGTGAGGGTTGTTTGGGGCAACAATGGTTGAAAGGGGGCCCCCAACAACAGATTTTGAGTGGATATCCACCATTGGAGAGACCAAAAGAGACGATTGGAGTTTGCTATTTGGTCTGAGAGAGCTCCTGATGCTTGAGTCCACTGGGTGGATAAAGTCCATTGAGCTGCTCTCATATGCAGCGAGCATAAGGCACCACATGCACTGTGGAGGCCATGTGGCCTAATAGTTGTAGCATCTCTCTGGCAGACAAGTGGCTTCTGGACTGAGTCTGAGAGGCTAAGTGCACTAGACGTTGGCAACGGGCCTGAGGTAGATAGGCCCTTGCGGTGGTGGTATCCAACCAGGCCCCTATGAATTCTAGGGATTGAGTAGGGGTGAGTTGGGACTTTGGCAGATTGATCACAAGTCCCAGATACTGTAGAAATCGCCTGGTGCGATCCAGGGAAGTCTGAGCCTCGGACTGAGACGAAGCTCGGATGAGCCAGTCGTCCAGGTATGGGAAGACAAAAATTCCCAGGGCGCGTAGGAATGCAGCTACTATTGCCATGCATTTGGTAAATACCCTTGGAGCCGAGGCTAGACCGAAGGGAAGTACTCTGTATTGGAAATGTTTTCCCTGGAACTGAAACCGTAGGAATTTTCTGTGGGATGGATGGATGAGTATATGTGTGTACGCATCCTTGAGATCTAGAGAACAAAGCCAGTCCTGACTCTGTAGGTATGGAAGGAGAGTGCCTAGAGAAAGCATCTTGAATTTCTCCCTGTATAGAAATTTGTTCAATTCTCTGAGATCCAGAATGGGTCTGTACCCCCCTGTTTTCTTGGGAATGAGAAAATAAGGGGAGTAAAAACCTGACCCTTGTTGAGGAAGAGGAACCTCTTCTATTGCCTTTTGGGCGAGAAGAGTGGTCACCTCCTGACCCAACAGGTCTAGGAGAGATGGGGGAGAATTGAAACTTCTCACCATGGTATGGGGAGGAAGGTTGGAGAAATGTAGTTTGTAGCCCTCTCTGATGATAGAGAGGGTCCATTGCTCTGATGTGATTTGCTCCCATCTGGGAGCACAATGAGTTAACCTTCCTGGAATGGTGAGAGGTTCTGGATGTTTTAGAGCCAGAAAGGTTAAGTTCTCTAGTTTTAAGTCAAAAACCCTGAGGGGGTTGGGACTGTTGGGCTGTAGCAGCCCCTGCAGGTTTTGCCCTGGCCTGTTTAGGCTGCTGACGCTTAGAAGCAAAGCGAGCTGCAGAAGATTGTTGGCCAGTATTTGTGGCAAATCTGGCCTTCTTGTAGAAAGGCTTTTTGAAAGATTTCTTCTTGACAGGGGTAGAGGTAGACTTAGAAAGTCTATCTAAAGCAGCATTTTCTGCATCCATTTGAGTGGCTTTGATTTGCCACTCCTTACCAAACAGATTCTCACCCGTACAGGGCAAATTTCCCAACCCATCCTGGACCCAGGGTTCAAGGTTAGAGGCCTGGAGCCAAGCAATTCTGCGAGCCGCTATGGCAATACCTGAGGCTCTGCTAGCACCCTCAAAGGAGTCAAAGGCTGCTCTGTTGGAGAACTTTAAAATATCTTGGGTATGCTTCAGCAGAAGAAGGAACTCCTCCTTTCTATCCTCTGGGATAAAGGGGAGGAAATGGCGTATTTTTAATGCAATTTCCTTCAGAAACATGCCCATATAGAGGCTGTATGAGTTGATTCTGGCAATAAGCATACTTGCTTGGAAGATTTTTCTTCCAAAAGCATCCAGAGTCCTACATTCTCTTCCTGGGGGAGTAGAAGAGTGTCTTTTAGTACTCTTGATCCTTTTCATAGCTGACTGCACCACGATGGAGTGGTGCGGGAGCTGAGTTTTTTGAAACCCAGGAGAAGGGGGGACATGATACATGGTGTCCAGACGACGAGAATGTGGAGATAGGGTGAGAGGAGTCTCCCATAAGTCCATCATGTGTTCTTAAAGAATTTCATGGATGGGCAAGGTGACTGCCTCTTTGGGAACCTTAGAGTATCCTAAAATGTCTAACATTTTCGCTCTAGGTTCTTTTTCAGAGGATACAGAAATAGAAAGACCTTTAGCTACTTCAATGATGAAGTCTTGAAAGGATAAATCCTCTGGAGGAGACATTCTCCTCTTTGGAGAAGAGAGCTCCTCAGGCAGAGTAAGGGATACTTCAGCAGAGTCATCTGATGAATCAGAATCATCAGAAGACTCAAAGTATCGTCTGTTTGCTTCCAGGGATCGATAAGCGTATCGACCGGTATCGACATCGGGGGTACCCGGAACCGGATCGGTATCGGGAAAAACCCCGGAACCGGGAACCGGTATCCTGGTCGATGTGGAAGGCATGGGTACCGGTACCGGTTGTGGTACCGGAACCGGAGTCGGTACCGCAGGGTGCGGTACCGAGGGCGTCGCAGCCTTAATAAAAGCCAAAATGGCCTGCTGCATAGATTGAACTGTATGATCCATGGACGCCACAACTGTCTGGATGTCGGTACCGGATGATTGAGCCGGTACCCCAGAACAGTCTAACAGGTGATCGGTCGAGGCCGTGCCATCGATGTCAACCTGTAACCCCATAGGAGGAGCTTTGGAAGCCGAAGCTTCCCGCCGGGATTGTTTGGCTGGGGCAGGGTTCTCAGGGTCAAGCCCAGGGGTATCTCGATACTTAGAGGGAGATTTGCCCTTTGAGAACCTGCCAGAGGAATGTTTGGTTACCTGAGATCCATCAGGAGAGGAAGACCTGGAAGATGTCGATGCTGGAGTATCTGTAGAAAACAGCATGTGAAACTTGGCTGCCCGGTTCTGTAAGCCACGTTTAGACATCAAAGAACAGGATGGGCAATCCGGAATGGAATGGTCAGGCCCCTGGTCATGGTCAGGGTAGGGCTAAATGGCCAATTTTCCCAATGGAGAAAGGTGAATAGTGGTGTACCCCAGGGATCTGTGCTGGGTCCGCTGCTATTTGACATATTCATAAATGACCTGGAAAGTGGAATAACGAGTGAGGTTATCAAATTTGCAGATGACACAAAACTATTTAAAGTTGTTAAAACCCAAGAGGATTGTGAAAAATTGCAAGAGGATCTTGATAAATTGGAAGACTGGGCATCAAAATGGCAGATGAAATTTAATGTGGACAAGTGCAAGGTTATGCACCTAGGGAAGAACAACCCAAACTATGGTTACACGATGCAAGGTTCCACATTAGGAACCACCACCCAGGAAAAAGATTTAGGAGTCATTGTGGATACCATGTTAAAACCCTCGGCCCAGTGTGCAGCGGCGGCCAAGAGAGCAAATAGAATGCTAGGTATGATAAGGAAAGGAATGGAAAATAAAATAAAATATATTATAATGCCTCTATATCGTTCCATGGTGAGACCGCACCTTGAATATTGTGTGCAATTCTGGTCGCCGTATCTTAAAAAGGATATAGCGATTTTAGAAAAGGTTCAGAAAAGAGCCACCAAAATGGTAAAGGGGATGGAAGGATACTCCTATGAGGAAAGGCTAAAAAGGTTAGGGCTCTTTAACCTGGAAAAGAGACGGCTGAGGGGAGATATGATAGAAGTCTATAAATTAATGAACGGAGTGGAACGGGTAAACGTAGATCGATTGTTTACGTTATCAGAATATAGAAAGACTAGGGGACATGCAATGAAGCTACAGGGTAAACTATTTCAGACTAATAAAAGAAAATATTTTTTCACTCAACGTGTAATCAAACTCTGGAATTTGTTACCGGAGGATGTAGTAAAGGCTGTTAGTGTAGCTGGGTTTAAAAAAGGTTTGGACAAGTTCCTGGAGGAAAGGTCCATAAACCATTATTAAGAAGTGACCGAAGATATCAATGCTTGACCCAGTACAAGCATTGTGGAACTTGTGTCTCTTGGGAAAACTGCTAGGTACATATGACCTAGATTGGCCACTGTTGGAAACAGAATACTGGGCTTGATGGACCTTGGTCTGACCCAGTATGGCATATCTTATGTTCTTATGTCCCAAACATTTAAGACACCATTCATGGGTGTCTGTAACTGAAATAGTACCGCTGCACTTGGTGCATTTTTTAAACCCAGAGGCTTGTTTCTCCATGAGGGAGAATTAGTGAAGGCCTAAAGGCCTCACAGAACTAACACACCAAGTGTGGGAAAAAAAGAAGATTTTTTTTTTTTTTAAATAAAGGAAAAAAAGACCGGCGGTACCGGTCTGGAATCGGGGAAGGCAGACACGCGGCCAAAGAAATAAATTAAAATAACAACTTCTTCAGTGGTGACAGAAACACGACCTGCTGGCTCCGCGGAAAAAGAAGAACTGAGGAGAGTTGGTCAGGAAGGCGGGAAGGCAGCGCGCATGCGCAGTGGGAGGCCCCAAAAGCTTTCCTTCTGGGAAGCTGGGGAGCTTTCCCGCTCGGGCTCCGTCGGTACCGACGTACCCATATGTGAGGACTTATTCCTGCTTGTTCCTGGAGATCAGATGTTCTCTGGGGACAGCAGGAATCAGTCCTCACATATGGACGATGTCAGCTTTGACGGAGCCCCCACAGAGGCAACTTCACAGTTTTCAAAGAATGCCTTTGGGAGATGCACCATGCATATGTAGGTCCCCTTCCCACCCAAGGTGCCATCTTGCAGCAGTCTAAGTCAGGAAAAAAATTAAAATACAGTAAAGAAGCAATTCCAAACTGGAGAACATCTGTTACAGGTGAGTAACTACGTTTTCTCCAGGAACAAGCAGGTAGTCAATCCTCACTTATGGGACTCCGCAGTTACAGGCTACTGAGAAGCTGTAAAAATGCCACGGCAACCTGCAAAGGGTGAGCCCTGAGCTGCAGCAGTTAATTCACAACTGAGAGACTCTCGCAAGACCCAAGCATCCGGCGGAGAACCAGCACTCCGGTAGCCTGAACATAGAAAGGTCAGAGGGCAGGAGTTGCCTACACCCCAAAGAGATTACAGAGTACAGCCTGGCTGAAGGCACTGTCCCATCGGGACTCCCTCTCCAGGCAGTAGTGAGCTGCGAAGGTATGGACCAAAGACCAGGTAATGGCCCTACAGATTTCCGTCACAGGGACGGAACACAGATTTGATTTGGAAGTAGCCATGGCCCTGATGCGGTGCGCTGTGACCTTCTGTTCAGTGAAATCCCTGCCTGTTCACAGGCGAGGGTAATGCAGTCTGCCACCCAAATGGACAGAGTTTGATTAGTCACTGGGAGCCCCAGACGACCGAGGTCATAGGATACGAAAAGCTGTGATGCTTTGTGGTGGTCCTGAGTCCGTTGCAGATAGGACAGGGCCCTTTTACAATCCAGGATATGGAGAATGGTCTCTTCCCTTCTGGCGTGAGGCATCAGAAAGAAGGTGGGAACAACACCTCATGATTGAGGTAGAATGGTGACACCACCTTTGGCAGAAACATGGGGTGTGTGCGGAGCACCACCTTGTTTTTGTAGAACCTCAGGTAGGGTGGCTTCACCATTAGAGCCTGGAGTTCACTGACTCTGTGAGCTAATGTGAGTGCTACAAGGAAGACAACCTTCCAGGAGAGGTACCTTAAGTGGCAAGTAGCCAGAGGCTTAAACGGCAGCTTAGTGAGCTACGAGAGCACCTCATTGAGATCCCACTCTGCCGCTGGAGGGTGGACTGGGGGTTTGGATAACATGAAGCCCCGCAAGATCAAAGACACAAGGGGCTGAGAAAGAGGGGCTTGCCCTCAAAGGAATGGTGGTTTGCTGAGATAGTGTTCATGTGTACTGTGGTGAGGAAACCACTATTGAGGCTATGGATACACAGGAAAATGAGCCCTGTACCTTTAAAAACGAAAGCATTCAGGGTTTCCCCGGTAACCAGGAGTCTCTGACTCACAACACAGTCACCCTTAAGCCCCGCCCACAGCAGCACGTCAGGGTTAGAGAGAAGCCTGACTCTTCTCACATGTGCTGGGAGCAAGGCGTGGCACAGAAAGGAAAGCAGTTTAAAACGCTGGCTTTTAGAAAGTCAAGGAGAGCAGCTGAGGGAGGAGACAAAGCTGGAGCTGATGCTGACCATTTGGGAGAAGGCAGTTGGAGAGAAAGAGATGGTGCCAATTCTAGTTGCAGCTCCGGGAAGAGTTACAGCCAGGGAAGAAGCCAGCCAGTAACCTTAAGAGATACAAGGGCTGCTGAGCTCAAGCTTCCAGCTGAACAGGGGGAACTGATTGGAAAGACTCCAAGGCAGTCCCAGCTGAAGGAAAGGCTGTTTCAACCCAGGAAAGTCTCTGTAGACGGAAGGCAGCGTGACTTATACCAGGAGAAAGGAGAATTGCTGAATACTCCTGACTTAAGGCAAGTGTGTCCTCCCCAGTTCCTGCCTATAAAAAGTTTAAGAGAATTAGCTCCAGAGATAAAGGCTAATTCTAGCTATCAGTTAAACCCTAAGGGAAAGAGGGATATTTTAACTGACTATCAATATGCTCAGCTTGCAGAGGAGTTAGGACAGAAGAAGGTTCTACTCAAAAAGCTCAATGATATGATTCAGAGAGAAAACAGTCAGCTCTCCAGACAGGTACCCTATGAGAAGTGTAAAGGGGATAGCATCGAGGAGATGGAAATTGGAGACTGTTTTGAGGATAACCCGTGTGAAATGCAATGTGCTTATTGCAAAGCAGCTGACTCAGAAGAATGCTAAACTTTAAAAGCTGTCTGAAGTATGAATGTCATGAAAGAAACCTAACCTGTGTGAAAGGCACGGCAGGGGGAAACAGCTGAATGCTATTGTCTCAACTGATATCGTCTGAAGCTGAAAGCTGAAGGAAACAGTCAGTGGACAATTTTTAAAAGCTGTTTTTGCTTTAAGAAATGTTGTTTTTGTAAGAAAGAAGTTTTACGAAGCTTAAGTTTGAAGAAGCTGCATTGTTAAACCCAGGCAGCATTGTGCTTACCTTATTGAAAGTTAAAAGCTTTTGCGTTGGAGCAAGTATCCTATTTTTGTTTCCCATTCGAATCCTGTATATATATATTGGGACCCCCGAAAATATATAAATAAATTTCTCTGTTTTCGCCTGACCACTTGACTACAATTCCTTTGCCTAAATAAGTAAAATACTACAACTCCCAGCAGCCCTCCTGGCGGCCATTTTGAGGGAAAAACTTATTCAAGGTAAAAAGGCGACTCACCCTGGTACCGGGCTATATACCCAACCAGGTGGGGGCGACAGAGTGGCGTAGTTGTTTAGGATTGGGAGTGGAATACGCCTACGCAAAAGAAAAGTACACAGCCTGTTCCAGAACTCGACGGGAGGACGTCGGTGAGAGCTGCGAGCGGCTAAGACGGAGAGCCGGAGCTCGTGCAAACCGGAGAGTCCAAGGTCCTGCCGAGACCCTACGCTGCTGCTGAGTGAGATGCACCACCAGTACCAGGTACACGGTATTTAACTGGGGAAGTTAAGGATACTGGTACTGGGTGGGGGCGGTGGTAGCAGGTAGAGGGAGAATACACCTAGTGTTGGGTGCCACACTTGGGTGGTTTGTCTTGTTTTTTCTCGTCCATACAGGAAGACGATGACTATGGAGACAAAAGAAATCCTTACGTGGATGGCCTCGCAATTCGACCGTCAAAAAGAGCTGTCGTTGGAGCTCCAGGAGAGAGCGGCCGTTCGACTACAAGCTCAACAGAAGCCGTTGGTAGACCTAATGGAGGCCTGCCTAAAGGAGAGTAAGAAACCACCAGAGCCTGATCCTGTTGCCACGAGTTTCTCAGGACTGGGATTAGCCCATACCTTTGGACTCGGGTCCAAAGAGGCCCTTAGCTTTGGACAGCTAAAGGATGGGGAAAGTGTAGATGCTTTCCTAGATGCATTTGAAAAGGTAGCTCAAATAGCCAAGTGGCCACAAGGACAGTGGGAGGTAAGGTTGGCTGTCTCACTATCGGGAGAAGCGTTAGCCGCCTACCAAACCATCCCCGCTACTTTGGCCAATGACTATTTGGAGGTCAAAAAGGCTATAAAGGATAGGCTAGGCCTAACACCCTTAGTCTATCGCCGCCAGTTAAGAAGCGCTAAGCTACGTGTAGATGAGACACCACGAGCGCTCTATCACCGGCTAAAGACGCTGGTAGTTAAGTGGCTAGAGCCAGAGCATAAATCAGTGGAGACTCTGATTGATGAGCTTGTTCTAGAGCAGTACTTGGCAGCAATTCCGGAGGGAATGCAAAAATTTCTTATGTTGTAAGGTTGTAAAAATACATAGGAGGCTATAGTAATGTCAGAGCGATTCCTAGAAGCTGATGCCTTAGCTAAGGATAAGTCTGTAGCTTGTGCTAAGATGTCGGTAGCTAGGTTGGATAGTGATAGGAAGAATGTGAAGAGTGCATGTGTTCTCACCAGTAGAAGGATGCAAGTAAAGCGTGCATGTTATCAGTGTGGCAGTGAACAACATTTGCTGCGTGATTGTAAAATGAAGACAGCCTTAGTGTTAAGTGAACCCAGTAAGGCTGGGGAAGGCTTCTTGCTAGACGTTACGGTGCAAGGCGAACCAGTAAAAGCATTACTTGATTCGGGCTCGGATCAGTCTATGCTTTCTAAACGCTTATGGCGTAAGTTAGCACCCCCAGGTTTAAAGACACCCCATGCGCCCACGGGCACTGTAAACATTAGATGTGTTCACGGCAAGGCGTCTACATATCCCGTTTACTATGTCCGGATAAAAGCGTTAGGGATGGAAAGGGAGGTCCCTGTTGCCATTGTTCCCCGATTACCACAGGAAGTAGTGCTCGGGAGGGACTGGCCCCAATTTCAACGAAGTGTGCAGCAAGGGTTGGGTGTTAAGAAAGGGTTGGTTTCCACGCGAGCCCAGTCCCAAGCCCAACAGACCCAAGGGGGAGAGCCCATAGAGGAGGAGGCAGAGGTTCTGCCCTCTCACGAAGATTTGATAACCGTCCCTCTGGACAAAGTGAAAAAGTCAAAGGGAGAGAAGCGTCATGAGAGACAAATGCGGTCTCAGAATAGGGACGAGGTCAGGGCTGGCATAGACATACCTTGGATTCCAGAGGATTTGATGGCTAAATTCCCTTCTTTTGCAAAAGAACAAGAGGCAGATCCTGCTCTTGTCCAAGCCTTTAAATTTGCTAGAGAGGGACGGGAGACGTTGCCCAACTTTCAAATGGACCAAGGGCTTCTATATCGGGAAAGTCGGGATCCCTTCACAGGGGATACGCGTAGGCAATTAGTGGTCCCGAATACATTTAGGACTTTAGTCCTGAGATTAGCCCATGACCATCCTGTAGGGGCACATAAGGGTATTCAGGGTACTTTAAACCAGGTTTTGGCCCGGTTTTATTGGCCCGGAGTCTATAAAGAGACGACCAGATTCTGTGAGGCATGTCCGGCCTGCCAGAAGGTCACGGCAATTAGGCCTGCGGAGGTTCCCCTGATTCCCGTTCCGGTGATCTTGGTCCCGATACACCGGATAGCTGTTGATATTGTGGGTCCCCTGATAAAAACGCCGCGAGGATTCCAATATCTCTTGGTGATGGTGGATCATGCAACCAGGTTCCCCTGGGCGGTGACCCCTCCGTAACATTTCGGCTCGCACAGTGGCGGCCGAGTTAATAAAATTGTTTTGCGAAGTTGGGTTCCCCAGGGAGGTGCTGTCCGATCGCGGCAGCAATTTCATGTCGCATTATTTGGCCCAAGTTTGGGATGCCTTTGGCATCAAACATATCAGAACTGCGGCATATCACCCGCAGACGAATGGGTTGGTCGAGAGGACCAACCAGACCCTAAAGAGCTTGTTAAGAAGGGGGTTGGAAGGGAAGATGGCCAAATGGGACACGATTCTTCCCTTCGCCTTGTATGCCTGTCGGGAGAGGACTCAGGCATCGCTAGGAACTTCCCCATATGAGCTTATGTACGGTAGGAGCCCCAGGGGCACACTGGACATCCTGAGGGAACAGTGGGTGGAGCCGGGGCTGCAGGAAACAGAGGTACCCCAGTTCCTTAGGGATTTGCGAGGACGCTTAACGCGGGCCTCACAGTTGGCAGAAAGTAATTTAAGAGGAAGCCAACGACGTCAAAAATCGTATTATAATCGTACTACAAAACTGCGCCAGCTAGCACTGGGAGAAAAAGTTCTAGTTATGGTAACTGGAACTGCCCCAAAATTTGAAAGTCAATGGAAGGGTCCATTCCGAGTGGTCAAGCAGGTGGGCCCTGTGACCTATTTAGTCCAGACCAGGCAGGGACGCAGGCAGCTGTACCATATAAACTTGCTCAGGCCCTGGCATGAAAGAATGGCACTAGCGCAGGTGGCCACTAATACCCAGGGTGGGCATATAGGACATGACAACAATGATGATTGTAGGAGAATTACGGGCTGTGATGACAGTTGCACCCCAGCTCGTAATGTCTTAAGAAGGGGAATATGTGGTGAGGAAACCACTATTGAGGCTATGGATACACAGGAAAATGAGCCCTGTACCTTTAAAAACGAAAGCATTCAGGGTTTCCCCGGTAACCAGGAGTCTCTGACTCACAACACAGTCACCCTTAAGCCCCGCCCACAGCAGCACGTCAGGGTTAGAGAGAAGCCTGACTCTTCTCACATGTGCTGGGAGCAAGGCGTGGCACAGAAAGGAAAGCAGTTTAAAACGCTGGCTTTTAGAAAGTCAAGGAGAGCAGCTGAGGGAGGAGACAAAGCTGGAGCTGATGCTGACCATTTGGGAGAAGGCAGTTGGAGAGAAAGAGATGGTGCCAATTCTAGTTGCAGCTCTGGGAAGAGTTACAGCCAGGGAAGAAGCCAGCCAGTAACCTTAAGAGATACAAGGGCTGCTGAGCTCAAGCTTCCAGCTGAACAGGGGGAACTGATTGGAAAGACTCCAAGGCAGTCCCAGCTGAAGGAAAGGCTGTTTCAACCCAGGAAAGTCTCTGTAGATGGAAGGCAGCGTGACTTATACCAGGAGAAAGGAGAATTGCTGAATACTCCTGACTTAAGGCAAGTGTGTCCTCCCCAGTTCCTGCCTATAAAAAGTTTAAGAGAATTAGCTCCAGAGATAAAGGCTAATTCTAGCTATCAGTTAAACCCTAAGGGAAAGAGGGATATTTTAACTGACTATCAATATGCTCAGCTTGCAGAGGAGTTAGGACAGAAGAAGGTTCTACTCAAAAAGCTCAATGATATGATTCAGAGAGAAAACAGTCAGCTCTCCAGACAGGTACCCTATGAGAAGTGTGAAGGGGATAGCATCGAGGAGATGGAAATTGGAGACTGTTTTGAGGATAACCCGTGTGAAATGCAATGTGCTTATTGCAAAGCAGCTGACTCAGAAGAATGCTAAACTTTAAAAGCTGTCTGAAGTATGAATGTCATGAAAGAAACCTAACCTGTGTGAAAGGCACGGCAGGGGGAAACAGCTGAATGCTATTGTCTCAACTGATATCGTCTGAAGCTGAAAGCTGAAGGAAACAGTCAGTGGACAATTTTTAAAAGCTGTTTTTGCTTTAAGAAATGTTGTTTTTGTAAGAAAGAAGTTTTACGAAGCTTAAGTTTGAAGAAGCTGCATTGTTAAACCCAGGCAGCATTGTGCTTACCTTATTGAAAGTTAAAAGATTTTGCGTTGGAGCAAGTATCCTATTTTTGTTTCCCATTCGAATCCTGTATATATATATATATATATTGGGACCCCCGAAAATATATAAATAAATTTCTCTGTTTTCGCCTGACCACTTGACTACAATTCCTTTGCCTAAATAAGTAAAATACTACAACTCCCAGCAGCCCTCCTGGCGGCCATTTTGAGGGAAAAACTTATTCAAGGTAAAAAGGCGACTTACCCTGGTACCGGGCTCTATACCCAACCAGGTGGGGGCGACAGTACTCTGACCAAGTTGGACTTTAGTCCCACCTGTGACAGTTGGAGCAGGTACTGAAGTACCACTTGGTACAGAGCCGGAGAATGGATTCGCCCGTCTTTCGGCGCACCACACCGAGAATCGGCGCCACTTGAAAGTATACGCCCTTCTTGTGGAAGCCTTACAAGAGGCCAAAAGAACCTCTTCCATGTCCCTTGGGAGGTAGAAGGGAGCTAACGCTAACCTTTCAGCATCCAAGCAGTGAGTGACAGGGATCCTAGGTTGGGGTGTAGGAGAGAGCCCTGCTCCTGTGAGAATAGTCCTGGGGTTCAGCCCAGGGGAATCTGCAATGCTGCTGCTGATAGGGGGAGGAGCAGCGAGAACCAGGGTTACCTGGGCCACCAGGGAGCTATCAGTCTTAGTGATGCCCTGTCACGCTGGACCTTAAAGAGGGTCTTGGCGACCAGTGGTGTCAGTGAGAAGGCATACAAGAGGCCTTCTGTCCATGGAATGAGGAACGCATCTGCTGTAACTGGGACGGGCACGGTTGGTTGGATCAGATTCAGGGCAACTGTGTGTTGTCAGGGTTGGCGAACAGGTCCACTAGGGGGACACCCCAAAGTCAAAAAAGCAGAGAGGCCACTTTGAGATCCAGGCGCCACTCGTGCAGCTGAAGGACTCTGGCTCAGCTTGTCCGCCAAGGCATTGCTTGGCCCGGGAGGTAGACCACTCTTAGGAGCATCCCTCTACATGTCGCATAGGAGTAGAGGCTACCACCTCCTGGCAAAGGGAGTATGACCCCGTGCCCCCTTGTTTGTTCATGTACAACATTGCGACCTGGTTATTGGTCAGGACCAGCACAGATTTGTGCTGCAGCCGGTGGCAGAAGGCTCAAAGAGTCAGCAGATTGATTTGTATCTGTGATTCCATCTGGGACAGCTGCCTTGCATCTGAAGGACCTTGCAATTCGCTCCCTAGCCCAGTAAGGTGGTGTCCGTGGTGAGGACCCTCCGAGGGGGGGGGGGCCTGGAAGGGCATCCCAGCCTGAAGGTGACTAGGGATCTGCCACCATCCAAGGGGGTCCACCAGCTGGTGGGTCACTCTCACTCTGTCCCGGAGCTTGCCTGTGGCTTGTGTCCACTGAGAGTGGAGGCACCACTGGGTCGTTCTCATGTGCAGTTGGGCGTATGGGGTTATATGAGCCGTGGAGGCCATGTGGCCCAGCAGGTGGAGGAGAAGCCAGGCAGGTAGAGACTGGCATTGTCGTACCTCTGCAGCTTGCTCCCTGAGGCGTTCTGACCTCTCTTGAGGGAGGAAGGCCTTGGCCTGAAGGGTGTCTAGTTGAGCCCCTATAAACTCCAGGCATTGAGCCGGAGCGAGGTGGGACTTGATGAACTTCAGATGCTGCAGGGCACTGGTGGTGTGCCCTGTGGCACATTGCGTCTCTGTCTGTGCCTCCCCTTATGAGCCAGTCATCCAGGTAAGGGATGATGAATACCCCTTGGAGATGGAGGTTGGCTGCGACCACCATGGGGCACTTGGTGAAGAACCTTGGCGATGAGGGCAGCACCCTGAATTGGTAGTGCTCTCCTCCCACCAAGAAACAGAGGTATTTTCTGTAGCTGGGATGGATCAAGATGTGTGTAAGAACATAAGATATGCCATACTGGGTCAGACCAAGGTCCATCAAGCCCAGTATCCTGTTTCCAACAGTGGCCAATCTAGGTCATACGTACCTAGCAGTTTCCCCAAAAGACACAGGTTCCACAATGCTTGTACTGGGTCAAGCATTGATATCCTGGGTCCCTTCTTAATAATGGTATATGGACCTTTCCTCCAGGAACTTATCCAAACCTTTTTTAAACCCAGCTACACTAACAGCCTTTACTACATCCTCCGGTAACAAATTCCAGAGTTTGATTACACGTTGAGTGAAAAAATATTTTCTTTTATTAGTCTTAAATAGCTTACCCTGTAGCTTCATTGCATGTCCCCTAGTCTTTCTATATTCTGATAACGTAAACAATCGATCTACATTTACCCATTCCCCTCCGTTCATTAATTTATAGACTTCTATCACTTCTCCCCTCAGGCGTCTCTTTTCCAGGTTAAAGAGCCCTAACCTTTTTAGCCTTTCTTCATAGGAATATCCTTCCATCCCCTTTACCATTTTAGTGGCTCTTCTCTGAACCTTTTCTAATAACGCTATATCCTTTTTTAAGATACGGCGACCAGAATTGCACATAATATTCAAGGTGCGGTCTCACCATGGAACGATATAGAGGCATTATAATATATTTTGTTTTATTTTCCATTCCTTTCCTTATGATACCTAGCATTCTATTTGCTCTCTTGGCCGCCGCTGCACACTGGACTGAGGTTTTAACATGTTATCCACAATGATGCCTAAATCTTTTTCCTGGGTGCTGGTTCCTAATGTGGAACCTTGCATCGTGTAACCATAGTTTGGGTTGTTCTTCCCTAGGTGCATAACTTTGCGCTTGTCCACATTAAATTTCATCTGCCATTTTGATGCCCAGTCTTCCAATTTATCAAGATCCTCTTGCAATTTTCCACAATCCTCTTGGGTTTTAACAACTTTAAATAGTTTTGTCTCATCTGCAAATCTGATAACCTCACTCGTTATTCCACTTTCCAGGTCATTTATGAATATGTCAAAAAGCAGTGAACCCAGCACAGATCCCTGGGGTACACCACTATTCACCTTTCTCCATTGGGAAAATTGGCCATTTAGCCCTACCCTCTGCTTTCTATCTTTTAACCACTTCCTGATCCACAGTAGTACACTGCCTCCTATCCCATGACTCTTTAGTTTTGCCAAAAGTCTCTGATGAGGGACCTTGTCAAAGGCTCACCTTTGTCCACCTGTTTATTCACACCTTCAAAAAAACATAACAGATTAGTAAGACAAGATCTTTCTTGTCTAAAGCCATGTTGGCTGTCCCCCATTAGGCCATGACTATCTACATGCTGAGTATTTAATTCTTTTATGATGGTTTCTACCATTTTTCCCGGTACTGACGTCAGGCTCACATATGAGTACCGTTGGTACCAACGGAGCCCGTACAGGAACACTCCCCAGCGTCCAATAGGAAAGCTTTTGGAAACATCCCACAGAGCATGCGTGCTGCCTTCCCACCTCTGTACCTCTCTCACTTCAGTTGAGTTTATAGCTGAGACCAAAAGAGAGAAGTAGAGAAAGAGAGAGTTAGAGACAATTCCTAGGGGAGATTGGTGGGTTATGAAGACTAAATTCCTGCTGTTCCCGGAGATCACCTGTTACAGGTGAGTAACTACGCTATCTCCAGGAACAAGCAGGAATGTAGTCTTCACATATGGGGACTCCCCAGCTGAAAGATGCCAAGGGGTGACCCCAGCTAGCTGCAAACCCAGGTGAGATGGGTCATGTTTCCTCCCATGGGCCTTAGGCATCCAAACTGTGGATGGTGGGTAGGAGTTGTATTAAGTATGGAAGAGATGTTGTAGAACAGCCTGGCCAAACGAGACATCATGACGGAAGTCCTTGTCTAAGCAATAGTGGGCTGTGAAGGTATGTACCGAAGTCCAAGTGGCTGCTTTGCAGATGTCATCAATAGAGGCAGAATGAAGGTTAGCCGTTGAGACTGCCACTGCTCTCACATTGTGAGCCGTGACATGGCCTTCGAGAGAAAGTCCCTTACTCTGATATGTATAGGAGGATATGCATTCTGCAATCCAATTTGACAGAGTTCTTTTAGAAACTGGAAGTCCCAAATGACTAGAGTCAAAAGCCACAAAAAGCTGAGAAGATTTTCTATGTGGCTTAGTTCTTTGGAGATAAAAAGCCAAGGCTCTTTTACAATCCAATGTGTGAAGATTCCTTTCTGCACTGGAGGCATGAGACCTAGGGAAGAATATAGGAAGATAAACTGACTGGTTTAAATGGAAAGGTGATACCATCTTTGGCAGAAAGTGAGGATGAGTCTTGAGGACTACTTTATCATGGTGAAACCTTGTATAAGGAGGGTCAGCTACTAACGCCTGTAGTTCACTAATGCGTCTTGCAGAAGTAATGGCAATTAGAAAATAACTTTCCATGAAAGAAACTTTAGGTCTGAAGTGGCTAAAGGTTCAAAGGGCGGTTTCATAAGCTGACCAAGAACAAGATTTAGATCCCATGCCACCGGTGGTGGTTTAATGGGAGGTTTTGTTAAAAGTAGGCCTCTCATAAATCTTGATATAAGTGGATGAGAGGAAATAGCTTGTCCATCAAAAGGTTTATGAAAAGCAGCAATAGCACTAAGATGGACCCTAACTGAATTGGTCTTCAGACCAGAAGTTTATAATTTGTAGAAGATACTCTAGTAGCAACTCTACAGGTACTAAAAGGGTGTTAAGTCCCTTTTGTGAACACCAGATAGAGAACCTTTTCCACTTGAAAGCATAGGAACATCTTGTGGAAGATTTTCTGGAAGCCAGGAGGATATCCTATCTCCAGGAACAAGCAGGAATGTAGTCTTCACATATGGGTATCGT
Organism: Ichthyophis bannanicus; assembly: GCA_033557465.1. Classification (NCBI taxonomy): domain Eukaryota; kingdom Metazoa; phylum Chordata; class Amphibia; order Gymnophiona; family Ichthyophiidae; genus Ichthyophis; species Ichthyophis bannanicus. Next base: position 83,749,455 of record CM066039.1, read on the forward strand.
CGGTACCGACGGAGCCTGCGCGTGAACTCTCCCCAGTGTCCAATAGGAAAGATTTTGGGAGCATCCCACAGCACCTGCGTGCTGCCTTCCCCAACTGTCCCTCTCCAGTTCTTCATTTTCCGTGGAGCTAACAGGTCGCACATCCTGTCACCGCAGAAAATAATTCCCTTCTATTCTTTTTTGTGGTTGCATCTGCCTTCCTTCGACGCTACCGCCGGTTCTTCTTTCTTTTTTTCTAAAAAAAACAAAACACAAAACTTTCTTCTGGAGCCTTTTCCAGTTATTTTCTCCTCAGGTGCCACGCGCCATTTTGGGCACTAGGCCCAACTTTTTCCTTTAAAATAGAAAAACCCGCTTGGGGTTTTTAAAAAGTGTTCCAAGTGTGGCGGTACCATCTCCGTCACTGACACCCATTGAGTGGTGCCGCAAATGTTTAGGTCCTGACCACTCTATTTCGGAGTGTGTTGCCTGTGGGATGATGTCAAAAAGGGACCGGTAGAACCAAGCTGCTAAACTTAGCACCCTTTTTCCCTCCGATGCAGCCTCTGTGGCATCGACGTCTTCCAGGGCTTCATCTTCCTCCCATGGATCTCAGGTAACTAAACATAAATCTAGCCAGTCCTCAAAGGGTAGATTTCCTTCTAAGCATCGAGATGCCTCTGGCGTTGTCCTTGACGCTGCCGTATGAAGCAGCCGGTACCCCAGAGCATAGCACCAGTAATTCTGCCGAGGTTGAGGCCTTGAGAACATCCTGGAGCCCCGTTAGAGCTTTGGAAGCCGAAGCCTCCCGCCGGGGCAATTGTGCTGGTGAAAGTCCCTCAAGGGCAACGCCAGAGGCATCTTGTTTTCCGAAGAACTGAAGACAGACAGGTACAGAGGCGGGAAGGCAGCACAAATGTGCTGTGGGATGCTCCTTTTTGAGAGCAACTTAGACAAGCATGGAATGATGTGACAGCTAAACCTTTGCAAATCCGAGAGCCCTTCTGTGCACGATACATTGTGCCAACCTTCTTGTTCATAGGCTATATGGGGGGGGGGGGGGGTGGATCTCCCACATATTCATTAGTACATCCTTCATGATTCTGTGAATGGGCACTGGGCACTGTCACTGCCTCTGCCTCCTTAGTGGTATGGAGGAAATGGAGGATTTCTAGTGATTTGACCCTGGGCTTCGTCTTCATCTCTAACTTAAATAGAATGGACTTAGCCATTTCCCACACAAAAAAGAACAGCGCCTCTGGAGGTGATCTTCTCTCATGAATTAATGAAGGATCCGAGGGCAACTCAGGATAGTTCTCATCTGAGAAGTACTCCGAGTCCCAGGAATGTTCTGAACCAGACCTAGAAAAGTAATCTAGAGAAATCAGAGTCTCTGCTTGGGCCAACCTCTGCTCCTCTTGGATGTGGGTCTGTGGTCAGAGCATTGATGCACCAATACCATCCAATGTCTTTGACAGTGGTCACCTCCTAATGCAATGGATACTGATACTGGTTGGACAATTACCAATGTCAAGGCCCTTCGAAGTCTAGATAACTGTGAATCTTCCACAGCCAAACACTGAGTCAAGAATCAGCTTGATGTCTTGATGCAGTCAAAATAGCTGCCTCACACTGGAAAAGATGAAATTAGACTTACCTGCTAATTGTTGTTCCTTGAGGAATTCCAGTCCAGTCCTGAACCTCTGGGGTTGCGCTCCTCCTCCAGCAGCTTGGAGACTGAGAAATGTCATCCTTTTCTGATGACACTGTTATAACAGTACAGGAACCGCCTCTTCACTCCAGTAACCTATTGACAAAGCAGACTCACCGGAGCAACAATTTAGTAGTAAACACTACAAACAAACTGTTAACTAAGAACTGTCATCATAACTTTCTTAGAACTGCTTAGGTCCACCCTCCCCCATTAGGGAGGATAGTGACCCCATCCTAATCCCCATCTATATAACCTCCCCTTATGGACCATAACCCACACAGTTACACCTCCATCTTACCTGTGAAATATCTCTTGCTTCAGGCCATAATCCAAAGAAAAAAATCCAGGGAGGGATACAGGACTGGACTGGAGTTCCTCAAGGAACAACAATTAGCAGGTAAGTCTAATTTCACCTTCCTTATTGTCTCTCCAGTCCAGTCCCGAACCTCTGGGGATGTAACAGAGCAGTGAAACAAATCAACAGGAGGGACCTACTAGACCAGCCTGAAGCACCGCTGACCCAGAACAGGTGTCCCTTTCCGCCTGAACATCCAGACGGTAATGTTTGACAAAAGAATTTAATGATGACCAGGTAGCTGCCCTACAAATTTCCACAGCTGGTACCAAACGGAACTCAGCCCAGGATGCAGCTTGCGCTCTAGTCGAATGAGCTCTTAGGCCTTCTGGTACCGTTTTACCCTTCAAAACATACGCCGACGCTGTGGCTTCTTTAATCCATTTGGTAATGGGAGCCTTTGACGCCGCTTCTCCTTTTCTCACCCCACCGAACAGGACAAAAAGTCTATCTGACCTGCGGAAACACGCCGTCCTTTGGATAAACTTCTTCAATGCACGCGGAACGTCCAACAGATGTAACTTCCCAGCGGCAGACCCATCTCTGCTCTCACTGAACACCGGTAATGACACTACCTGATTCAGGTGAAACGCCGACACTACTTTGGGCAAAAAGGACGGCACTAGCCTCAAAACCACCTTCATATCATAAAAAGCTAGAAAAGGTTTTCTACAAGACAAAGCCTGCAACTCAGATTCTCCGAGCCGAGCAGATAGCTACCAGGAACACTATCTTAAAAGTGTGGTCCTTTAACGATGCTCTAGACCAGTTGTTCCCAAACCTATCCTGGAAGACCCCACAGCCAGTCGGGTTTTCAGGGTATCCACAATGAATATGCATGAGAGATTTGCATGCAATGGAGGCAGTGTATGCAAATCTCTCTCATGCATATTCATTGCAGTTATCCTGAAAACCCGACTGACTGGAGGTCCCCCAGGACAGGTTTGGGAACCACTGCTCTAGACAATGGCTCAAACGGCTCGTGTCCCAACGCCTCTAATACGAACAGAAGATTCCACTTTGGTACTACCTGTCTACATGGTGGCCTCAAAAGAGATACCGTTCTTAAAAAACGCTTAATATCTGGAGTCCCTCCAAGCGCTTCTCCTACTACCTTTCCTCTATAACAGGACAATGCTGCCACCTGCATCCTCAAGGATGCGGCAGCTAAGCCTTTCTCAAAACCATCTTGCAAGAATGCCAGAACTTGCGGTATGGACACTCTTTAACGCCTCCAACTGCCTGTCGACACACCATGCTTCAAATACATGCCAGATGCGAACATATGCTAACAAGGTAGATCTACTCCTTGCCTTCAACAATGTGGAAACCACCGCCACAGAGTATCCCTTTGCTCTCAGCCTAGCCCTTTCAAGAGCCAAGCCGTAAGCGAAAGCCGATCCACCCGAGGCATGTGCAGTGGACCCTGAGATAACAGATCTCTCCGAACAGGAAGATGCCATGGCTTCTCTACCAAGAGCCTCATCAGATCCGCGTACCAAGGTCACCTTGGCCAATCCGGCGCTATCAATATCACCTGTCCTCTGTGTAGCTCGATGCACTGCAACACCCTGCCTATCAACATCCAAGGTGGAAACACGTACAGGAGTTGTTTTTCTGGCAGGGCCTGAATGACAGCATCCAGGCCCTCCGACATCCTCCTCGTCTTATGCTGAAAAAGCAATTGACCTTCGCCAACTGGAAAGTCACCATGACATCCAGCGCCGTACCACCATCTGGAAGACGTCATGATGAAGGACCCACTCCCCTGGATCCACCTTTACTCGACTCAAGAAGTCGGCCTCTACATTGTCCACTCCTGTTACATGTGCTGTCTACAATGCCAGTAGATTTATCTCGGCCCACTCTAACAACTGCTCAGCCTCAGCCTCCAGAGCGACACTGCTGGTGCCCCCCTGCCGAATGATGTAGGCCACTGCGGTCGCGTTGTCGGAAAATACACAAATGGCCTTCCGTGGAGAAAGGGTTGGAAAACCTGCAATGCTAGCGTCACTGCCTCACAACTCCAACCTGTTGATTGACTAGTCCTTTTCCCCGATCGGTCCACTGCCCTTGGGCGAACCTTCCTTGAAAATGAGCTCCCCAGCCCAAAAGGCTGGCATCTGTCATTAGGGGTAACCAATAAGGTGCTTCCAAGGGCATCCCCTTTTCTAGGCATCCAGGAAGTAACCACCATTGAAGAGCTTGATGCGTCTCTGTCGGACAAGGCAGTCTCTGAGACAGCAGGTCGTTTTGGTGTGACCAACGTCTGAGCAATGCTCTCTGTAATGGCCTCATGTGGGCTCTAGCTCATGGAACCAGCTCGAGAGTCACTATCATGGTTCCAAACAACTGCAGATAATGCCAAGCTGTGGGATTCATTCTGTCCAGAAACTCGTGGACTAGTCTCTGCCATCCTGGCGCTCTTTGCTGCAGCAGAAAGATCCTTCCAGCGCTCATATCAAACCGAGCCCCCAGATAGTCCAGACTCTATGACGGAATCAACTTGCTCTTTGACATATTGACCACCCGACTGAGACTCTGTAGACATGCTACCACTCTGGCTGTAGCCAACTCGCTTTCGGCTCTGGACTTTGCTCGGATCAGCCAATCGTCTAGATAAGGGTGCACTAGAACTCCCTCCTTTCGTAACACTGCCGCCACTACCACCATCACCTTGGTGAACGTTCGTGGCGCCGTAGCTAGCCTGAACGGTAACGCCCGGAACTGAAAGTGTCCTAAAGGAACTGCAAACCTGAGAAATTTCCGAAGCTCCCACCGAATCAGAATGTGCAGATATGCTTCCGACAGATCCAGGGATGTAAGGAACTCTCCCTTTCTTACCACCATGATAACAGACCTCAGGGTCTTCATATGAAATGAGACATACAGAGACAGCGATTTACTCATTTGAGATCTAAAATTGGCCTATAGGTTCCTTCTTTTTTGGGACTACGAAGTATATGGAGTACTGACCGCAGCCGCATTGGTCTGGAGGTACCTGAACCACTGCCTTGAGGTCGAGCAGCCTCTTTACAGGCTCTCTCACTGCTGCACACTTGGCCCGCGCTTTGCACAGAGACTGTACGAATGAGTCTTTCACCGGCCGCTGGAACTCTAAAGCATAACCTTTTCGAATGGCCTCCAGTACCCACTGGTCTGACATAATTTGGACTCAGGCAGGGTAAAAATCCGATAAACGACCACCTATGGGCACTAGTTCTACCTGGGTCCCCTTGACTTCATTGCGACTTTCAAAGATTCGAGGAGGAGGAGCCAGCAAATCCTCTGCCTGCCCCCGAAAGCCTCGAAACCCCTGGTTTCTGTTGGGAAAATGTCCTCTTTGACCTTGACTGAACCTTGGGAAACGGAAGCAATGAAACTCCTTCTGCTGACCCTTGGCTGTGGAAGCCAACCGTCCCTGCTTCTGTTTGTCCTCTGGAAGCCTTCTGCCCTTGGATTCTCCCAGATCTTTTACTAGTTTATCCAAATCCCCTCCAAAAAGCAGCTTTCCCCCTAAAAGGAAGTTTACTTAGCCTAGCTTTGGAAGGCCCATCAGCCACCCAATTGCGCAGCCAAAGATACCTTCTTGCCACTACCACCGACGCCATACTTTTCGATAACCCTTGAATAAGGTCATAATGAATATCTGCCAGATAAGCCGCCCCTGACTCCAGTCTGGATGCTTCACTATTCGAGTCTTCCCCCTGCTCTCCTTGAACTTGTTGAGACCAACGAAGACAGGCTCTTGCAACCCATGCTCCACAAATAGAAGCCTGAATGGACAGCGCATCGACGTCTAAAACCTGCTTCAACAAGGTGTCAAGCTTCCTGTCCTGGGCATCCTTGAGAGCAGCACTTCCTTCTACTGGAATGGTAGTCTTCTTAGTAACCGCCGAGATGGCAGCATCTACTCTCAGAGACTTAAACAACTCCAGATCTTGGTCCACCAGCGGGTAAAGACGGGCCATAACTCTGGACCCTTTAAGACCGGCCTCTGGCATGTCCATTCCTCCTGAATCATTTCTCAAACCACTCTGTGTACCGGAAAAGCCCTCTGAGTCTTTCGAAAGGCCTGCAAAAATGGATCCTCTAAGGTAGAATCCTCCGCCAGCCCAGTCGATGGCATATTAAGCGCTTTGAGCATCTCTGAAATGAAAGCCGGTAACTCGTCTCTACGGAACACACGAACCACCCTAACCTGGCCCTCCTTCTCCGTGAGCTCTCCTTCCTCCAACTCATCATCTAACTCAGAGTGAAGGACCCTCCGAGGCCACCGACTGTTCCTTTTGCTCCTTCTCGATCCTGGACTTCTTTGCCAGGATTCCTGTTGTCCCTGCACTCAGAGGGGACCCTGGCCTCTTCTGTCTCAGTTCCCCATCTGTGGAACCGGTTGCGAGACTCCTCTGATTTCCTCCAAAAGCTTGCTGTATCAGTGCCACAAACTCTGGAAAGAAGAAGATCGCCGCCAGTCCTCCTGGCAAGGTCAGCTGCGCAGGGGGAAGATCCGGAGTTGAAGAAGTCCCTGCCCTGGGCTCTATAAGGGACAAATCTGGGGATAACGGTTCTGGCAGGACTACAGGCACCCCTTTTTGACTCTCAAGTCCTACGTCCAGGGCTTGTTCCATAGCAGCTGCTTGCCTCCTGAACGCACCCTTTACAGACCCCTGTCTCCAACACCACTCCTCTTCTAGAACCGCAGACTAAGCACTGCGGTCTAGAAGGCATCACGTGTGCGGAGAGACGCTCTGGTCTCCCAACCTGGGTCACTACCTGGGCTTAGGTCTCACCAGCAGATTTTGACTGAAGCAGCTCTAGCCTTGTCAAACTGTTTGCAGGTTTTTGTTTTTTTTCTTTTTCAAAAAACAATGAGGAATGTTAACCAAAGTGCTCCCAGTCCGACTATGAGGAAAAAAAGTTGAAAACTAAGCTTTCCCACTGAAAAAAAGAGACTCTGCCTGCCCCCAGCCAGCAACGGTGCTTCCCGCGCGACCGACACGTGGTTTGGCCTGCTTTTCTGTACACTCGCTTGTCCCCCCGAGAAATTCACCACAGCGATCCGATCCTCTTACCATTGCTTCCAAAGTCACTTCTCTCTGTGCCTTGAATCATCCGCTCTTCGCGGACAACAGGAGGGACCCGACTCCCGCATTGGGAGAGAGAGAGAGAGAGAAAGAGAGAGAGGAACTGCTGCTTCACTCCGCCGGACTCCCCGTCGACGGCTTCTCATTGCCGACAGGCAAACCCTTCTGTGTGCACTGTTGTGAGTACTCCACTGGTTCCTCGCCCATTAATGTGGGTTCTGGAACTGGAGACTTGCCCCTGTAAAAGCTTGCTTCCCCGTTGTGCTAACGGCACAGCTCTCACGAGGGAGGGGGGGACGGACCGGGGACCCCAGCCTAATCTGCCTTAAAGGCACACACTGAACCCAAAACAAAAAACTATTTGTCTTTTTCAAAAGACAACTATTCAAGTAAAGTACAAGTAAACTACAATCCCTATCTCTTCTTAATTGTTCCTCAAGTGAGCCCTCCAGGCTCACCAATCCTCCAGCTGCTTGGAGACTGAGATAACTGGAGTGAAGAGGCAGTTCCTGTACTGTTATACCAGTGTCATCAGAAAAGGATGACATTTTTCAGTCTCCAAGCTGCTGGAGGAGGAGCACAACCCCAGAGGTTCAGGATTGGACTGGAGAGACAATAAGGAAAGAAGACTTATGTCCTCAAAACTCTTCAAAAGATCTCCTCGAGGGCTTCCTTCAACAAAACAACAGAATCAGCCAATGTCTACAGAATTTGTGGGGAGGTATTGGGAGGCTAACTCCGGCCCCATGGAGACTGCCGTGGCCCTTCCAGTTCCAAAGAGGATGAGCATTCCTCATGTCAGGGCTGCTTCTAGGATACCAGATCCTCAGATACTTTAATCATTAGGAGATCGTACTCTGATGAACTACAACGCTGATGTACCTCTACATCAACCTGGCATTCCCAAGTCCTCGGTGTCGATGAAATCTAGGACAAAGCCTTTCCTCTTCTTCAGGAGAGAAATCTGTGGAGGACCATTCCCCGTACACCTTATCATTGGTAGATACTAAATGAGCTCAATGACTCCTCCTTGTTGATGCACCACTAGTGTTCAGTGCAGCTCTTAGGACCGATGCCATCGATGGAGTGACCTTATCCATGCTAAAAATCTTTTTGTGCTGTTCCTCGACACCTGAGGCATCTCTGTCATCTGCAAACACAAAAGACAATGCGAGTTCTTTGTCAAGCTCCAAGCACTACAGGCTCCAATTATGGATGTCCATCACAGCCATGGTCCTGTTGCAATGGGAACAGCTCTTAAACTCATTGGAGAGTTGCTGGAACATGTCTGGAAAAATTATTGCATGAAATGAAATGCCTCAATGTTGAAAAACATCTCTCAACTGGGGCACCTGAGGGCTACATGTGATCTACTAACAGCGATAAAGAAAAAGAAAAGGAAACTTTAATGACTGAGAAACTACCCAAGGTAAACCAATGAGAAGAAAAAAGATGTGATAACGGCTGGAGGCAGAGGAAACACTCAAAAAAAAAAGTACAAAAATATACGAGCAGTAAAAAAACATCAAAAATGTGTCAGACTGCGGGACTCGCATGTCCAAGGGTGCCGCGGAAAGCTGAAGACATAGGAAATAAGGCATGGCAGCATCTGCAGGCAGGAACAGATGCCCATGTGTGCTGGAACCATGCCAAAATCTTCCAGGAGAGCTGAGAAGTGATTTCCACCTAAGGTTCCATCAATGACATCGCCCATATCTGAAAGCATTATCCTTCTTGCCAATGGAGAGTATAGCGTTATGCAGATTGCTAGGTCAAATTTAACCCGAGTGGATTCTGGACTGGTCTGGCAGGACTCTAAAAAAAATAATAATAATTTAGCAGGTCATACTAAATTTCTCCTTCCTTACCATTCTGCACAGCCCTACAAGTCCCAACATGGAGACATATATCCATAAGTAAGGAAATCAAAAGGCAAAGCATATCCCTAATGCTATGGCCCAACAATTAATAATCCTTCTAAAATTTACCAATCAGCTGGAAACAAATGGATCAAAATTATTATACAAAACCATGCAGATTGCAACCTACTTCTATGAAATCTTTCAAAAGAAGTGGTTTAGTAAAAATATAGGGGTTGATATTTGTCGTCATACATATATTCAGGGTTGCTACATGTATAGTAAGTGGCATTGAAATACATGTAATACAGTGACTGCTGCCATTGCCATTATCTGTTTTGTTGAGGCCAGCAATTCAGGAGGAGTAGCAGCCTGTAGCCCAGAGCAACCAGGTTTCAAATCTTACTGACACTCCTTATGGCCTTGGGCTCAAAGCACTTAACTCTCCACTGCTTCAGGTACAAAACTTAGATTATAAGCCCTTTGGACACAGAGAAATTTATGAGCTTAAATATAAATCAGATTGATAGCATGCTTAAATAAATCTATAGCTTATCTGGATAGCAGCTGAATATCACTATCATCTGGATAAGTCTCCATATTGCCATTGCTTTGCCCTCCCTCCACTTTAAGCATAGTGTCAGGTTGGTTAGGTGGATTTTTGGCCCAACAGTAACCATTTAGCTGCTGAAAATACACAGTTATACGTTAACTGGCTGTCGGTGAATATTTGACTCCATTTGAATATCAGCCCATTAAAACTCAAGGCAGAACTTAATGATACACTCTTTAGGACACTTCAGAAAGAAAATCAAGCCCAAAGATAAAGCACGTAGCTAAGAATGCTCTCCAAATAGTCTGTGTGTCTTGAGTCAAATCAGGAAAAATATTAATCCTATGGCCATGGACACTAAACATAAGCTTAAAATACAAAATCAAAATGATCTGAAGTACAGGTAAAGATTACAACCATTTTAGCTCTGTTGTTGGATTTCACAAATAATATTTCCAACAATACAGTCAAATTACTATTTCAATAGATTCAAAATGAACCACTTCCCTCTTTCTCCCTCCCAGCAACCTAAATGGGCTCCAAAATAATCCTTAAATATTTTCAGAGTAGATATTCTTCTAATTAAAGGAAATTTCAAAAATCATGGGTTTCAAGGTTACCTTGCTCTGGAGTATGGCATTTCCCTTCATACCAAGTTGGCTATTTCTAAAGAAAAAATTTTCTGTCTTTGATCCTAGACATCAGCTCTACAGCTATCACTCGAACTGGAGGAGAATTTGGCCATTGTATCTCTGAAAAGCTTATATAGTTGAGCTATACAGCTGGCCAGAATCGTCTCAACCCTAGAGATAATCTTCAACTCCTCCAGAACTGAAATGTCCTTAGGTAGAGTGACAAGGGCTAGAACATCTCTCAAGGGCCTCCCAGGAAAACAGGCTGAATCACTTTAATCTCAGTCAGGCCCTTAAGAGGAGGGAGATCAATCTTCACTCCCACTTTAGTAATGTTTTCTACAAGAACCACATTACCCTCTATTGCTTTAACTACTAATATGGGGTACCAAAAAATCCTCGGAAGAACCACCTTTGACCATGTTGTTCTCAGCCAGAATACTTCCTCATTCTCCCTCATCCCTGGTATATGTAGGAAGGGTGGAAGGCTTAGCTGCTTCCTAGCAATTGGGAAGGTGAGCTAATTAAGAGACTTTGGGGGGGGGGGGGAAACCTCGAAGTTCAACAGATGGCTGGATCTCCATAAAAATGTCTTTCACTCTCTTGACCATGAGCTCCCCCTCTCAGTCACAAAAAAGTCCATAAGATGTAAACACTTCACCTGCTGTCATCTTCACTTGCACTTGACTTTACTTATCACAATGGAACTAGTCCCTCTGGAGGAAACCACCAATATTGCAAATGTCCAATCAAAATTCTAATAATTCACAGTACCTCCTTTCTGATGCCTTATAGGCTCCAAAAAGGCTCCAAAAGGACACACTCCTTTGGGTGCAATCCTGAGATTCTGAGCCTCAGCCTCCTCGATTTCAATAATACCAATGAGCTTGACGTCAGTGCCGGGCAAAATGGTAGAAACCATTATAAAGAAAAAAATTACTAAACATGAAGATAGTCATGGTTTAATGGGAGAAAGACAACATGGATGTAGCCAAGGAAAGCCTTGTCTCACTAATATTTTTTTTGAAGATGTGAATGAACAGGTAGACAAAGGTAAGCTAGTTGACATAGTGTATCTGGATTTTCAGAAAGTTTTGACAAGGTCCCTCATGAGAGACTCTTGGCGAAATTAAAAAGTCATGGGATAGGAGGCAGTGTACTATTATGGATCAGGAACTCGTTAAAAGATAGAAAACAGAGTAGGACTAAATGGCCAATTTTCTCAGTGGAGAAAGGTGAATAGTGGAAGGCCTCAGGGATCTGTGCTGGACCCACTGCTTTTTGACATATTCATAAAAGAGCTGGAAATGGGAACAATGAGTGAGGTGATCAAATTTGCAGATGACACTAAATTATTCAAAGTTATTAAAACACAAGAGGATTGTGGAAAAATTGCAAGAGAATCTTGATAATTTGTAAGACTGGACGTCCAAATGGCAGATGAAATTTAATGTGGACAAGCGCAAAGTTATGCACCTAGGAAAGAACAACCCAAACTACGGTTACACAATGCAAGGTTTCACATTAAGAACCACAACCCAGGAAAGAGATTTAGGCGTCATCATGGATAATATGTTGAAACCCTCCCCCAGTGTGCAGCGGTGGCCAAGAAAGCAAATGGAGAAAAAACCAAGGATATTATAATGCATCTGTATCATTCCATGTTGCGCCTACATCTTGAATATTGTGTGCAATTCTGCTCACCATATCTTAAAAAGGTTAAAGCAGAATTAGAAAAAGTAAAAAGAAAAACAGGTAAGTTTAGTTACTAACCTGTAACAGGTGATCTCTGGGAACAGCAGGAACTGAGTCTTCACACATGGGTGATGTCGGTACCAACGGAGCCCATGCGGGAAAGCTCCCCAGCGTCCAATAGGAAAGCTTTTGAGAGCATCTCACTGCACATGCGTAGCTGCCTTCCTGCTTTTCCCACTCTCCCTCCTCAGTTGAGTTTGTAGCTGAGATAAAAGGAGAGAAGAAGAAAGTACAACTCATAGGGAAGGAGGGTGGGTTGTGAAGACTCATAAGAACATAAGATATGCCATACTGGGTCAGACCAAGGTCCATCAAGCCCAGTATCCTGTTTCCAACAGTGGCCAATCTAGGTCATATGTACCTAGCAGTTTCCCCAAGGGACACAGGTTCCACAATGCTTGTATTGGTTCAAGCATTGATATCCTGGGTCCCTTCTTAATAATGGTTTATGGACCTTTCCTCCAGGAACTTGTCCAAACCTTTTTTAAACCCAGCTACACTAACAGCCTTTACTACATCCTCCGGTAACAAATTCCAGAGTTTGATTACACATTGAGTGAAAAAATATTTTCTTTTATTAGTCTTAAATAGTTTACCCTGTAGCTTCATTGCATGTCCCCTAGTCTTTCTATATTCTGATAAGGTAAACAATCGATCTACGTTTACCCGTTCCACTCCGTTCATTAATTTATAGACTTCTATCATATCTCCCCTCAGCCGTCTCTTTTCCAGGTTAAAGAGCCCTAACCTTTAGCCTTTCTTCATAGGAGTATCCTTCCATCCCCTTTACCATTTTGGTGGCTCTTCTCTGAACCTTTTCTAAAATCGCTATATCCTTTTTAAGATATGGCGACCAGAATTGCACACAAGGTCTCACCATGGAACGATATAGAGGCATTATAATATCTTTTGTTTTATTTTCCATTCCTTTTCTTATCATACCTAGCATTCTATTTGCTCTCTTGGCCGCCGCTGCACACTGGGCCGAGGGTTTTAACATGGTATCCACAATGACGCCTAAATCTTTTTCCGGGTGGTGGTTCCTAATGTGGAACCTTGCATCGTGTAACCATAGTTTGGGTTGTTCTTCCCTAGGTGCATAACCTTGCACTTGTCCACATTAAATTTCATCTGCCATTTTGATGCTCAGTCTTCCAATTTATCTAGATCCTCTTGCAATTTTCCACAATCCTCTTGGATTTTAACAACTTTAAATAGTTTTGTGTCATCTGCAAATTTGATAACCTCACTCGTTATTCCACTTTCCAGGTCATTTATGAATATGTCAAAAAGCAGCGGACCCAGCACAGATCCCTGGGGTACACCACTATTCACCTTTCTCCAATGGGAAAATTGGCCATTTAGCCCTACCCTCTGCTTTCTATCTTTTAACCAGTTCCTGATCCACAATAGTACACTGCCTCCTATCCCATGACTCTTTAGTTTTGCCAAAAGTCTCTCATGAGGGACCTTGTCCAAGGCTTTCTGAAAGTCCAGATACACAATATCAACCGACTCACCTTTGTCCACCTGATTATTCACTCCTTCAAAAAAACATAACAGATTAGTAAGACAAGATCTTCCTTGTCTAAAGCCATGTTGGCTGTCTCCCATTAGGTCATGACTATCTACATGCTGAGTAATTTTATTCTTTATGATAGTTTCTACCATTTTTCCCGGTACTGATGTCAGGCTCACCGGTCTGCTGTTCCTGGAGATCACCTGTTACAGGTGAGTGACTATGCTATCTCCAGGAACAAGCAGGAATGTAGTCTTCACATATGGGACTCCCTAGCTTGGAGATGCCAGAGAGATGACCTCAGAGTGAGCTGTGGAACAGAGGCCTAAGTAGTAGGTCATATATCCTCCAAGGATGTCTGGTATCGAAACCCGGGACGGAGGGTAGGAGTTGATCTAAGTCTGAAAGAGATGCTGGAGAACAGCTTGGCCAAATGAGGCATCCTGGCAGAAATCCTTGTCCAGGCAATAGTGAGCAGCAAAAATATGGACAGAGGACCAGTTTGCTGCTTTACATATTTCATTGATTGCCACAGAGCGGAGATTTGCCATGGAGGCAGCCATTGCTCAAACATTATGTGCAGTGATGTGACCCTCAAAAGAGAGTCCAGCACTCTGGTAAGAAAAGGAGATACAATCTGCTATCCATCTGGAGAGAGTCTGCTTGGATACTGGTAGTCCTAGGTGACTGGAATCAAAAGCGATGTTAACTGCTTTGACCTGGTGAAAAGCGGGATATAAATACAGCTAAATAAAATAAAATAAATAAATAAAGATGAAAAGCTGGGAAGCTTTTCTGTGCTCCCGGGTTCTTTGGAGATAAAAGGCCAAAGCACTTTGCAATTCAGAGTATGAAGGGTCACCTCCACCCTAGAAGAATGAGGTCTAGGGAAGAAAACAGGGAAGTACACTGACTGGTTTAGGTAAAAAGGGAAGACCACCTTTGGCATAAAGTGAGGAGGAGTGCTAAGGACTACCTTAACATGGTAGAAACGTGTGTAAGGAGGATCAGCCACCAAAGCTTGAAGTTCACTGATGCGCCTTGCTGAAATGAGGGCAATAAGGAAGGTGACCTTCCAGGTAAGAAACTTCAGGGAAGTAGTGGCTAGGGGTTCAAAGGGTGGCTTCATAAGCTGTCCTAAAATCACATTAAGGTCCCAAGCCACTGGTAGTGGTTTAATGGGAGGTTTAGTTAAAAGAAGCCTTCTCATGAAGCGTGCTAGAAGCGGTTGAGAGGAGATGGGCTGACCATCTAAAGGTATGTGGGAAGCTGCGATGGCACTTAGGTGGACTCTTACCGAGTTGGTCTTGAGTCCAGAGGAAGAGAGGTGGAGAAGATATTTAAGTAAGGATTTCACAGGAGCTGAAAAAGGGTTAAGATCCCTTTTTGAACACCAGACAGACAGAATCTACACCACTTGAAGGCATAGGAGCACCGTGTGGAAGGTTTCCTAGAAGACAAAAGGATAGATTTCACTTGTTGAGAGAGGCTGATGCCCTGGAATTCTATGCCTTCAGCAGCCATGCTGTTAGGTGTAGAGACTGCGGATTGGGATGCAGCAGTGTCCCATTCTCCTGAGAAGGGAGATCTGGGGCAGACCCCAAATCTACTGGTTGAACTCGATAGAGATGTAGAATCAGAGGAAACCACGGTTGCCCCATGGATCTGTCCTTGGTCCAATTCTTTTTAACATCTTTGTTAGTGAAATAGCGGAAGGGCTGTCGGGTAAAGTTTGCCTTTTTGCGGATGATACCAAGATCTGCAATAGAGTAGACACCCAGGAAGGTGTAGATAATATGAGGAGGGATCTAGCTAAGCTTGAAGATTGGTCTAGAATTTGGCAGCTGGGATTTAATGTTAAAAAATGTAAGGTCATGCATTTGGGCTTCAGCAATCTAAGGGAGCAATATAGCATAGGGGGCGAAGTACTTTTGTCCACTAAAGAAGAGCGGGATCTAGGCGTGATTGTGTCTGATGATCTTAAAGTAGCTAAACAGGTAGAAAAGGTGATGGCAAAAGCTAGAAGGATGCTTGGGTGCATACAGAGAGGAATGGCTAACAGAAAAAAGAAGGTGATAGTGCCTCTGTATAAGTCTTTGGTGCGACCTCATTTGGAGTATAGTGTGCAATTCTGGAGACCGCACCTTCAAAAGGATATAAACAGGATGGAGTCGGTACAGAGGGTGGCTACTAAAATGGTTAGTGGTCTTCATTATAAAGCATGAGGACAGACTTAAGAATCTTAATATGTACACCTTAGAAGAAAAGCGGGATAGAGGTGATATGATTGAGATGTTTAAATACCTCTGTGGCATAAATATACAGGGGGAGAGCCTCTTTCAATTGAAAGCAAGTTCTGCTACGAGGGGACATGGGATGAGGGTGAAGGGGGATAGATTCAGAAGTGATATGCGGAAATATTTCTTTACGGAAAGAGTGGTGGATCCGTGAAATAGTCTCCCAGTGGAGGTGGTAGAGAGGAGGACAGTAACTGAATTCAAAAAAGCATGGGACAAACACAGAGGATCTCTAAAGGAAAAAAGGGGACTGTTGTAGTTGTTGATATGGAAGGACAGACTAGATAGGCCATGTGGTCTTTTTCTGCCATCTATGTTGTCGTGGCCAAAGCGGGGCTATAAGAATCATGTAGCCCTTTTGAAAAGTTTGAAAAGAGTTTTGGGGATGAGGGGAATGGGAGGGAAGGCGTATAGGAAGCCTTGACCCCAGTCAAGGTGAAAAGCATCTACTGCTTGGCTGTTGTGAGCCGGGGTTCTGGAACAGAACCGGGGAAGTTTGGCATTCTGAGGACTTGCAAACAGGTCTATGTCTGGGGTTCCCCAGATCTGGAAAATGTGAGCAAACTTGCCTGCATGGAGAGACTACTTGTGGGGTAGTAAGACCCAACTGAGTTTGTCCGCCAAGAGATTCTGTTTGCCTGGGAGATAAACCGCAAGTAGGTGAATCTGATGTTGTATGGCGAAGGACCATAGGTGCAGGGCTTCGCTGCGAAGTGTCCAAGAGCCTGTTCCACCCTGCTTGTTCAAGAAGAACATGGCTACCTGATTGTCCATCTGGACTAGAACTGTGCAGAAGCAAAGGTGGTGGTGGAGCACCTTGAGATCATTGTGGATGACCCTGAATTCCAGCAGATTTATGTGGAGTTGTGACTTCTGACGAGACCAAAGACCCTGAGTGGAGAGGTTGTCCAGATGAGCTCCCCAGCCCAGTTTGGATGCATCTGTCATCATGGTACATTGATGTGGAGGCTTCTGAAAAGGTGATCTTACGAGAAAGTGTTCTGGGGATTGCCACCACCAGAGAGATGACACGTGTATAGAGTGTTATCTGGTCTCCCAGACAATCGGATGCTTGAGACCACTTGGAAGCCAGGGTCCATTAAGCTGCATGCATATGTAGACAAGTGTATGGAAAAAGGGTTTCTTTGCTATCTTCTTCTTAGTTGGGTTGGGAGTTGATCTATAAAGTCTATTTAGAGTGGTTTTCATACTCTGATTGAGACCCCTTATCCTGCCAGTCCTTGCCAAAAGGTTTTCGCCTGTGCAAGTTATTACACAGCTTGTCTTGACCCCACTGTTCAAGATCAGAGGCTTGGAGCCAAGCAATCCTGCGTGCACCAATGCATATAGCTGAAGTCCTGCTGATGCATTCAAAACAGTCGAAGGTTGCCCTGTTAACAAATTTGGAAACATTTTGGGCATGCTTCATGGGTGAGGTAATCAGCTCTCTTATCAGGGAGGAGAGGAGCCATCAATCCTAAATCCCTAGTCACCTCTCTAAGAAACATACCCATGTAGAGTATGTAGGAACTGATTCTGGCCGATAACAGAGGCCTGAAAACATCGACGACCAAAAGAATCTAGGGTTCTTGATTCCCTTCCCGGAGGGTTCGAGGAATGCGTTTTGGCACTTTTAATTCCACATACTGCGGATTCCACCGCCATGGAATGGTATGGTAATTGCGTCTTCTGGAAGCTGGGGCACTCCGGTACCCAGTACATACTGTAGTATCAAGCATGTGGAGAGATGGTTAAAGGTGTCTTCCACATTTGCAGCATAAGGTCGTGAAGTATTCAATGAATAGGAAGAGTAGCAGCCTCCTTTTGGGCTGCAGGGTATTGAAGGATTTCAAGCTCCTCAGCCCTAGGCTCCTTCTCCGAAGTCACAGTGATGGAGAGGCCCTGAGTGATATCACGGATAAAATCTTGAAAAGACATGTCCTCTGGAGGGGACGTGCGATGTTGTGGGGATGGAGATGGATCCTCTGGCAGAACTCTCATTTCCCTTGTATCGGTTGATTCATCGTCTGATGAATCAGAGTCTGAAGACTTGAAGTATCGATGGGTTTGGGGCTCGTGCTCTGCCCTTACTCCATACCGCTCGAAACCAGCATCGGAAAGTTTTGGTGCCGGAACATCGGAGGTAGACTCGAGGGCCGGTATAGGTGGTAGCATGGTAAGCGGCAAAAATGTTGATGCCACTACCTTTAGTACCTTTGTTTTTACCGATGGCTGGGGAATCGACTGTAAAGGCTTTACTGGTACGGAAGCCACTAGCAAGGCCGCTAAGCTCCACTCAATAGCCAGGATACGTTGATCCATGGAGCCTGTCGATGCCTGGGTATCACTACCTGAGTTGCGGGCCACAATCCCTAAGCATGGCACCAAGAGCTTGGGAGCATCTTGGGACCCCACTAATGCTTTGGAGGCAAGAACCTCCCGCTGTGGTTGTTTGGCCGGTGTCTCCCCCTGCAGGGCAACGCCTAGGGCATCTTGACGCTTAGGAGATCTACCCTTGGAGGGCCGGCTAGTCTCGATGAAGATCTGGGTTTCGCTACCCGAGATCCCTGGGAGGAAGATGAAGCCGTCGATGCTATGGACAAAGAGGGTGCCGAGTTTCGCAGCTCTGTTCTGCAGGCCCCTCTTTATCATCTTCCTCAGAGAGGACAGGCAGTCGGTTGATAATCCAGTCCCAAACATTTTAGACACCAGTCATGGGTGTCTGTGGCTGAAATTGTACTGCCACATTTGGAACACTTTTTAAAACCACTAGCTGGTTTGTCCATTTTGGAAAAACAAGGCATAAGCCTAAAATGGTGTCGATGCACCCTGAGGGAAGGGGTTCTCCCCTCAGAAAAGTGTTTTTTTGTTTGTTTGGTTGGTTTTTTTACAGAAAGAAAGGAGGAAGTGAGCACCGATGCGGTCGGTACCAGCGTCGACAGGAAGGCAGACGTGACCACAAAAAAATAATAAAAAATCTAAATTTTCTGCAGTGGCAAAAATTGCTTCTTGTTGGCTCCGCGGAAAACGAAGAACTGAGGAGGGAGATTGGGAAAGTGGGATGCTCCCAAAAGCTTTTCTATTGGACGCTGGGAAGCATTCCCGCGCGGGCTCCATCGGTACCGACGTTACCCATATGTGAAGACTACATTCCTGCTTGTTCCTGGAGATACAAAGGTACCAAAATGGTAAAGGGGATGGAAGGATACCCCTATGAGGAGAGGCTTAAAAGGTTATGGCCCTTCAACTTAGAAAAGAGACAGCTGATGGGAGATATGATAGAGGTCTATAAATAAATGAATGAACGTAAATTGGTTGTTTGCACCATCAAAAAGTAGAAGCTATAATGTAACCCATTTAAGAGTAATAAGAGAAAATAATTTTTTCATTCAAAGCATATTCAAACTCTGGAATTCATATTCAAGGATATAGTAAAAACTGTCAATGTAGCTGGGTTAAAAAAAAGTTTGGACAAGTTCCTGGAGGAAAGGTCCATAAACCATTATTAAAGAGGATCGTGTAAATCCACTGCTTAGCCCAGGACAAGCATTGTGGAACTTGTGTACCTTTTTGGGAAACTGTTAGGTACTTGTGACTTGGATTGGCTACTGTTGGAAACAGGATACTGGCCTTGATGGACCTTGGTCTGACCCAGTATGGAAATTCTTATGTTCTTATGATGTCAAGGGGAAGGGGAATGACCGCTGTACCATATATCCTTCCCTTTCACTGACTGGAAAGGGGTCACTAGGTGAAAAAGGAGATACATTCCCCTCCATCTCTCCTCCAGCACTCTGGCAACATATGTGTTTTCTCACACAAATGCAGTTCTTAATTGCAGAAATAGACTGTAAGCAAATACTCAGCATGTGGAGACTCCTCAAGGTGACATTTTATTTATTAGATAATGGCCCTTTCTTGGAGTCCTGCAAGACAAGTTCAAACGCGAGTTGTGTCTCCCCTATCAGTAGAGATGGAGACAGAGAAAAAATTCCAGAGGCAATTGGCATTATGATGTCATCCTGCTATAATTGCCAATGCAGTTAGGACCATACTTCAGTAATCGTACCTAAGCATTGTCACTCGGTTGCCGGTGACACAAAGATTATACGCCACTAGGTAGCGCTGTTAAAGAACAAAGAGTCCAAGTGTAGGGTAATAAAGGCTTTTATTCCCCGTTTAAAGCAAGGTTCAACTAAGAGATATTTTAGATAACAGAAACAGTCCTTTGTTTCAAAAGGTACCAATATTCACTGGCTAGTTAACTGTTACTTCACAGTTTAAAGCAGGTTTTCTTCAAAGTAATATTCAGTATAATAAACATCAAATTATACTTCATTTATTCTTCTGTGGAGCATACACACTCTGGAGCATAGGCAGTGCACCAATCACATTCCATTTCCTCAGGCAAAGGTGAGGGAATAGTGCTGGGAGAATCCACTTCCATCAATTCCTCTCCCTTATACTGATTCAAAGGGCTTCCACTGTCCCTGTCTATTCCAGCATGGTAATCTACAACTTGGGAGTTTGGCTTCACATAACCAGGGACTCTTAAGGCTGGCGGTAGTTTAGTGAACCAGTCTGCACTCTTGTTTCCCTTAGGAGGAATCCTTCTTTTAGCATAGCTTTTAGCAGTACAATCCTTACAGTTAATCTTCAATGCCTCATACCTTGGCTCACTGAGTAAAAACTTCCGTTGCTTATAAAACTGCTTTTCCCTCTGAATAGGTGAAACTGGGCAATGATCCTCTAGAGATAAGCTTCTGTCAGAACCTCCCTCTCTGGTTCTTAGCTTTCTTCTCTCTATGTTACAAACAGGCAGAGTATAGGAACTAGGCGTGGCAGAGCCTCTCACCTTGGAGCAACTTCCACCAAACTCCCCTTGCACAACAGGTCCAGTTTGGGCTTTCTGGCTTCCCACCTTGTGAGGTCTGTTTCTCCTCCAGCTTCCAGCTTGGCTTCTTCCACAGCAATCAGGCTTATGTCCTTGATAGCCTCCAGGCTCCTCTGCTGTTTCTCCTTCTAGTCCAGCTCCAGTTCCTTCTTCCTCTTTCTCCTCCTTCCTCAGCTCCTGCTGTGTCCACTGCTTCCTCTGCTTATGCCACTGCTGCTTATGCCACTCCTGTCCAGAAGCATTCTGCTCTGGCTTATAAAGTGAACCGTTACTGCTGACTTCCTGGTTCCCTTTCAGCTGCAGGTGATCAGTGAGGTTAGGTTCATTAAGACCAGTATGTCTGTTCCTGCTCCCTCTAGCTGTGCCCGGAGGTAACTGCACATCTAGTTCTTCTAAAACAGGATTTCTTTTCTTAAAACCAACTTTATTAGTGCCCGCATCATGACAGCATATAGTCAAGAATCCCTGACCACACGCAACTTCAGTGAGGATAACAAGGTTCAACAGAACAAGGAACCATAACGATACAGAAGATAACTTTCAGACAGAAGGACTATCAAGAGAACAAGGGCCCACAGGACCAACCGCAACAAAATACAGCAGTCCATGACCAGTCACAGGGGCAGTTCCTGGCCTGGTCTAGCAGGACTCAAGGAAAGGACATTATCCAATAAGTAAAACATCAACTTTCATATCATCTTGCTAGACCAGTCTAGAAAAGTGGGATGTACCAAAGCTATGATTCCAATGGCAGGAAGATGACATGGCAGCTTTCAAGACTTCTGTACCAAAGGCTGTGTCCATCCGAGCATGGATATCCAAATAGTAATGCCTGACAAAAATGGAAAATGATGCACATGTTGCTGCACAATAAATGTTTGAGGGGCAACTGAGCTCTGCTCTGCCCTGGAGGATGCCTTCACCCAGGTGGGATGCACACACAAGCCACCTGGAACTGGCTGGTTCCATAAAAGATAAGCTGAGGCATTGGCCGCCTTTAATCCAGCACCTCATGGTAGATTTTATTTATTTTGTGTGCGCGCTTTTGTATACCGCCCCTTCCAGAGGTCAAGGGCAGTTTACAGGTAACAAGAACAAAACCTTTACATAAAACTTGTATTAAGAACTGAGTAAGTATTACATTAATCTGAGTGACTGAGTATACATGGTTGATTATGCTTATTTACAGTAACTATATTACAGTTAACATTTACAGAGATTTGTGCAGGCAAAATTATGTTACAGTTAACATTTTACATTTGTGCAAGTGGAGATCTCAGGTAGTGAATGTAGTTGTGTGTTTAGGGGGAAGTGGAATATGCATGTTATGTTGGGAGTATCTTGTTTTTGTATTCTGCTTCACCAAAATGTTCTATGAAAGTGTTTTTATTGCCTTCTGAAAATCTTTAAGGTCATTGATGGCTCTTATTTTAGCTGGGATCCTGTGTTTGTCCCATGCTTTTTTATTTATTTATTTAAACATATTTTTTTATACCACTTTGTCCTTCAATCAGAGCAGTTTACATTATAACAAACATTATACATGGAACAGTTGAACAGTAAACAGTATTATCTAGCATTATCTAACATTATAACATTTTACAAAGAACAACTGGATCTTAAGAGATAAGGTAGCGTGGGAAACTATGTACATGGGGTCATGAAGATATGACAACTATTTACAATTTTGGCGTTCTATTTCATGGTTATTAGTTCGTTGCTATGGGTCAAAACAGTCAGTGACTTGGATCATGTTGTTGTTTATATGGTTAGGTTATATGTCCGTAGTGAGTTGAGTAGAGATGAATTTTTAGGTTTTTTTCTAAAGTCCTTGATGTCTGATGTTGCTCTCAAGTCATCTGGGAGGGAGTTCCAAATTGATGGAGCATAAAGTGATAGTGCTCTTTCTGATGTGTTTTGTATAGTCTTTTGGTATCCAAGGGGTGTGGTAATCATATTCTTTTTGTTGTTTCTTCTTTATGAATTCACTTTCCTCACCTCTACCTCCACTAGGAGACTATTCCACGCATCTACTACTCTTTCCGCAAAGAAATATTTCCGCATATTGCTCCTGAGTCAATCCCCTTTCACCCTCATCCTATGTCCCCTCATAGCAGAGCTTGATTTCCATTAAAAGAGGCTCTCCTCCTGTGCATTTATGCCACGGAGGTATTTAAACATCTCAATCATATCACTTCTATCCCACCTTTCCTCTAAAGTATACATATTAAGATCTTTAAATCTGTCCTTCCCAAAGACCACTAACCATTTTAGTAGCCACCCTCTGTACTGACTCTAATCAGTTTATATCCTATTGAAGGTCCGGCCTCCAGAATTGCACACAGTACGACAAATGAGGTCACACCAAAGACCTATACAGAAGCACTAGCACCTCCTTTCTTCTGCTGGCCATTCCTCTCCCTATGCACCCAAGCATCCTTCTAACTTTCGCTGTTGCCTTTTCTACCTATTCAGCTACTTTAAAGATCAGACACAATCATGCTGCTCTTCTTTTGTGGACAGAAGTACTTCATCCCCTTCTCTGTACTGCTCCCTTGGATTGCTGCAGCCCAAATGCATGACCTTGCATTTAACATTAAATCTCAGCTGCCAAATTCTAGACCATTCTTCAAGCTTAGCGAGATCCCTCCTCATGTTATCTACACTTTCCTGGGTGTCTATTCTATTGCAGATTTTGGTATCATCCGCAAAGAGGCAAACCTTACCAGACAGCCTTTCTGCAATATCACTAACAAAAATGTTAAGAATCTGAACAAGGACAGATCCCTGTGGCACTCCATTGGTAACCATCTCCTCCTCAGAGTGAGCTCCATTTACCTGTACCCTTTGCTGCCTCACACTCAACCAATTTCTAACCCAAGCAGTAACTTTAGGTTCCATCCCTAGGGGGAACTCAGTTTGTTTATAAGTGTGCACAACGGTATCAAAGGCTTTACTGAAATCTAAATACACCATATCTAGGGCTTTCCCTTGGTCCAACTCCCTGGTCACCCAGTCAAAAAAATCAATCAGATTTGTCTGACAAGACCTGCTTCTGGTGAATCCTTGCTGCCTCGGATCCGGTAATCAGTTGGACTCCAGAAAGATCACTATTTTCTCTTTCAGCAGCACTTCCAATAATTTACTCACCACAGAGGTTAAACTAACTGGCCTGCAATTTTCAACCACATCCTTACTTCCGCTTTTGTGTAAAGGGACCACGTGTGCCTCTCTCCAGTCCTCTGGCACCACTCCTGATTCCAACAAGGCATTGAAAAGTTCCAACAATGGAGCTGTTAAAAAAACGTCCCCAAGTTCTCTCAGTATTCTTGGGTGCATCCCATCTGGTCCCATCACTGTCTACTTTAGCTAGTTTCTCACAAACACAGTCCTCTGAAAATTGTTCAAGATGCCCCTCGCTTCTGATCCTGTTTGAGGGTGTTTCCTGAGATCCTGCCCCTGGTTCTTCATCTGTGAGTACAGAACAGATATTTGCTAGCAATTCTGCTTTCTCCTCATCAGCTTCTACATATTCCTCTCCTTCACCCTTGTGTCTGACAATACCACTTTTGCCCTTCCTCTTCTCTCTGAAAAAAGTCTTATCCCCCCATTTTATTGCATTGGCTATTTCCTCCTCTTTTTGAATCTTTGCTTTCCTGACTATTTTGCTAGCTTCTCTAAGTTTTTCCAAGTATAGATGCCTGTCTTCCTTTGTTATCTTTTGTATTTCATGAAGGCCTCCCTCTTTCTTCACCTTTTCAGCTACTTTAAAAAAACCATAGCGGTCTCCTTTTCCTTTTACCTTTATTTACCATTTTAACAAAAAGGTTGGTTGCCCTTAAAATATCCCCTTTCAGTTTTGCCCACTGTTTTTCTACATCCCACAGTTGTTCCCATCTTACTAACTCCTCCCTGAGGTATTGTCCCATCTTTGCAAAGTTAGTTTTTCTAAAGTCTAAGGCCCTCACTTTTTAATGGATTTTAGCCGCCCTAGTTCTAATACTGAACCACACCATCTGGTAATCACTGGATGCAAAATGATCTCCAACTATAACAGAAACACTTTCACGATTGGTAAGCACAAAGTCCAGTATGGCCCATTCACGTGTGGGTTCCGTTACCAGTTGCCTGAATAGTTCTCCCTGAAGAGAATCCAGGATCTCCTTACCTCTAGATGATACTACAGCAGGGATTTGCCAATCAATATCTGGCATATTGAAATCCCCTATCAGTAGAACTTCCCCTTTCCTGGCAATGCTGCATATATCTTCAATTAACTCTCCGTCCAGCACTTCTTCCTGTGAGGGAGGTCTGTATATCATGCCAATACAAATAGATTTCTCTTTCCCTCTTTCTAGTTTAACCTATGGTGCCTCCTCTCTCTCTTTTAAGCCCTGTATTTCCATAGCTTTAATATTATGTTTTACATATAGTGCCACTCCTCCTTCCCTTCTTCCTACCCTGTCCTTTCTGAATAAAGTATAGCCTGGTATTGTTACATCCCAGTCATGGTTGTCCGTGAACCATGTCTCTTTTACTGCAGCTAAATCCAAGTCAGCCTCTCCCATTAAAGCCTCAATATCTGGGATCTTATATTCCATGCTACAGGCAATTATCTACACTGCTTTCCATATGTTGCCTCTTTTACCCATTTCCATAAAGGTATTTAATGTTTCACTTAACTGGGGGCTTTCTTCACCTATCCCCAACGAATCTAGTTTAAAGCCCTCTTCAGTAGGTTAGCCAGTCTGATAGACATGGCTGTTTTCATACCGAATAGTGTTTTGACCTGATTCAGGGGAACTAATGTGTGGTCCCCGAAACATGACACGTCGTTTGAAATACTGCTGTTCGCGGTATTTTGGAGCAGCCCTTGCGAATTCATGATACAGCTAAGTGATTTGATGCTGTTCTAAAGTATGCTGTTTTGTAAATAATTATTTTACAGCCAAGAAAAAGTGCTGAAAATGAAAAAGTATTTCTTTAATTAAAATGGACGGGTCACGAAAGTGAGAGATGTTTTCCTCTTCACCTAGCTGACCATTCCGACAAAAAATATAGAAATTAAGTTTCATGCTGGTTTTGTTAGACTGGGTTCTGTTTTGTTGGGGATATTCTTTACCTGGTTGTGGGTATATATTTTTTTGGTTCTTCTGGTTAGTCTGCTACTGAAGACACATCAACCCTTCTTGGACAGATGGACTCCATCTATTCTCTGCAACTCTTGGAACAGCATCCCAAGGTTCAGGAGAGCTGCTAAGCTCTGCTCGATGGCCAGTATGCGCTGGTCCATCGAGGTTGCCGTTGCCTGGGTATCGGTCACAGGTGTTTGTGCTAATGTTCCAGAGCATGGCACCAATAGCTCTCTGGAGCTCGAGGCCTCAGGAGCATCCTGGGGCCTTTCAATGGCTTTGGAGGTCAGGCGCTCCCGTTGGGGCTGTTTGAAAGGCTGTTCTACCTCTGAGGCAACACACAAGGGATCTCGATGCTTTGAGCGAGATCTACCTCTGGAGGTTTTGTCTGACTTTGATGCACAATTGTACTTGGACTTTAAGGATACCTGGGATCCATGGGAGGAGCATGAGGCTCTTGACAAAGTGGACGCCAATGATACTGCGTTCGAGGCGAAGAGTGTTTCAAATTTAGAGGCCCGGTTCATAGGCATCTTTTGACAGAGGGGACAGTCTGTTGGTTGGTGCTCAGAGCTGAGGCATTTTTGACATTGGTCATGTTTGTCAGTTACTGGTATGGTGCTGGCACACTTGGAACATTTTTTGAAACCACTAGCTGGTTTCTCCATGCCTTCAACGGATGGGAAGGCAATGTTAGGCTTAAAACCTGAAAATGGCAACAAAAGGCCTGTTTTTTTTTAAATAAATAAAAGAAAAGAATAGAATAAGGGAATCAGTGATATCTTTGATGGTGCCAGCGTCAATGGGAAGGCAGACGCTATCCACAAAAAGACAAGTTTTTTCTGCAGTGATGGGATTTGCTTCCTGCTGGCTCTGCGGAAAATAAGAACTGAAGAGAGGAAGTTGGGAAGGAGGGAAGGCAGTCACGCAGGCACAGTGGCATACTCCCAAAAGCTTTCCAATTAGACGCACAGGCTCTCTCGGTACCAGTGTCACCCATATGTGAAAACTACATTCTTGTTTGTTTCTGGAGATGACGAATAGTCCCAGTGTGCAAAGGTATGCGGCGACTACGGTCATGCACTTCATGAAGACTCTCAGGGCAGAAGCTAGCCCAAAGGGAAGGACTTTGTATTGCTAATGAGTTCCTTTAAAGGTGAAGTGAAGATACTGCCTTTATCCTGGATGTATGAGGATATGGGTGTACACCTCTAAGGTCTAGAGAACAAAGTCAGTCTTGATTCTGGAGGTAGGGTAGAAGTGTTCTCAAGGAAATCATCTTGAAATTTTTTATTTTTTTTAATTTTTTTTTTTAACGAGGAACTTGTTCAGATCCCTGAGGTCCAGAATGGGTTGGTGCCCCCTCCTCCCCAAAATCTTTGGGATGGGGGGAGTTTTCCAAGATGGCCGCAGCAACAATCTGCTCAGCGTGAGTCCGTTTTCATGGGAAAGAAGCGAAAGGGGAAGTCTGGGCTGTTGCCCTCTCAGCCTGTAGGCTCCTCTTCGCCGGTTGTTTCTTCGGTGGTGGGTCCCCTCGACCCTTTTCTTCAGCGTACAACGCGGGTTTCGGAAGTATCGGGAGGAGTTTGTCGGCTTGCAGTTTCGCCAGAGTCGGAGTGCCCGGCGTCTGTTTCGACTACATCTATCTCCCCCGTGAGTCCTGCACCAAAACTGGCCCGCAGTCAGCCCTTGCCTGAGGGCTTCCTGGAGTTGTCGACACCATCGCTTTTGGTGGGGGGTCTTCCCTCACGAGGGCCAGGACGGGCTGTTTCGGTTGGGTCTGGGAGTGAGCCGGTTGGAGATCGTGGCTCGCAGCGTGTTTTGGTGCCATTGGAAGAAGCAGGAGGTGAGCAGGAGTTGGTCTCGCCGAGTGGAGCGCGCGCATTGGCGCCTATGGAGCTGTTTACCTCACCGGTTGAGTCTGAAGTGATTTTTTCTCTGCAAAGACCGCAGAACTTAACCCTTGAAACCATTTGGAATGCCATAGTTTCATTGGGGGAAGCCCTCTTGCCACAGGTATCGTCTTTGTCTAAAAAGGTGACTGCAACCTCAAGTTTGGTGAATGACTTGGACAAAACAGTTTCTAATCTTCAGATGAATTATGGTGAAGTGAATAATAAAGTGGTGTCCTTAGAGGAGTACTCCAAGGGACATAGAAAGAATATACAGCTTTTACAAACAAAAATTGAACAATTGGATAATATTTCTCGCGCTAATAATTTGCGGCTAATTAATTTTCCGAGAGTTGCATCTATTTCTCCTAGAGATATGTTTGTGAAATATTTGACTGAGACCTTGGGAGTTTCCCCTGATTTAGTTCCCCCCTTAGTAAAAATGTATTATCTTCCAGTAGCGAAGCGAGTTTCTGCTGTCGCTTCTGGTGCTATAGGGGGTGAACAAATTCAGGAGGATGTTTTAAATGCTACTGATGTCCTAGAGAATTCCGGTCTTGGGTCACAGGTTCCTGCTACACTTTTTATAACATTTGCATTGATATCTGATAAGGAGTGGCTATTGAGAGTATTTTTTCAGAAACGTAACATCTTATTTCGCGGTTTGCTATATATCCCGATCTCTCAAGAGAAACTCAACGGCGGCGCAGGGAGTTTCTACTGCTCCGTCCGGGGGTTTTGCAATTGGGAGGGCTCTTTTTTCTCAAACACCCTTGTAAATGT
Source organism: Ichthyophis bannanicus (assembly GCA_033557465.1). Taxonomy (NCBI): domain Eukaryota; kingdom Metazoa; phylum Chordata; class Amphibia; order Gymnophiona; family Ichthyophiidae; genus Ichthyophis; species Ichthyophis bannanicus. The sequence continues at coordinate 83,777,903 of CM066039.1, forward strand.
CTGATAAAGTATCAGGCGATTTCTTATATTTTTTGGGAGCCCTCCCAATTGCTTGCTTTCATTAGCTCCAAGCGCGCAGCTTCTACTGTTGACTCATAGATAGAGAATCCGTTACAGGGCTGTTTGCTTTTTCTTTGTATATTGGGATAAGATTTAATGATGTTAAACTCCCTCTGTTTTGTGGGCTAGTGTGATCAGGCATTGAAACAATTTCTTGGTAATTTTTCTTTGTATGTCTGCATTGTGGATGTATTTCTTAATGCTTGATCTGTTTCTTCAAGATTGGTCTGTTTGGCCTTTCTTGTCTTTTTGTTTAAATATTGCATAAATAAATAAATAAATCTTTGGGATGAGGACGTATGGGGAGTAAAATCCCATTCTTTCTTAGCCTGGTGGAACTCGCTTGTTGGCACCTTGGGTTAGCAGGGTGGTTATCTCTTGTGAGAGAAAAGCAGGGTGGGGGAGTTGAGATGGAAGAGCCCCTGTGAAACCTGAGGGGGGGCAGATCTTGAAAGTTTAGTTGGTACCCCCTGTGGACAAATTTGCAAAGTCCACTGCTCCAATGTGATGAGGTGTCAGCGATGAACACAGTGGCAGAGCCTCCCTGCAATGTAAAGAGGCAGAGATCCCTCCAGAGGCAAGGTGGCAGTGTTCTCTATGAGACAGTCAAAAATTAGACACAGGTTGTACCTGCAGGGCAAGTTGGGACAGCTGCCTTTGGCTTTTTAGGTTGTCTAGGCTCTTGCTGCTTTTGCTGTGGCTGGTATGATGCTCCTCCTTGGGGATATGACAGGTAATATCTCCTCTTTTTGAAGTTGAAGGACTTCTTATACGCTGCCTTCTTCCTGGAAGTGTCAGCGGTCTTCCAGGATAGTCTCTTGAGAGTGGTAGTATTCTCTAGCTCATCAGCCTTTTCCCTCCAATTCTGCCCAAAGAGGTTTTCTCCACTGCAGGGGATGTTGCCCAGCTTGTCTTGCACCCACTGTTCTAGGTCTGAAGCTTGTAGTCACACTATCCTTCATGGTCCAATCGCCACAGTGGAGGATCTGCAGGAGGATTCAAAGATAAAGGCATCGAAGGCAGCTCTGTTGACAAATTTGCAAATGTTCTGGGTATGCTTCAGATGGCTCTGAAAGGAGCTTTATTTCTCCTCAGGGAGGAGAGTGGAGAATACCTTGAGATCCTTGTTGATCTCCTTTAAAAAAAAATATTCCCATGTATAGGATATAGGAGTTTATCCTGCAGGACAGCAGGACAGCTTTTGCAGGCAAAGGCATCCAGGGGGTTCTTGATTCCCTTCTGGGTGGTATGGAGGAATGTTTTTTTGCACTTAATTCTGTGCATTGCTGATTCCATCAACATGGAGTGGTGGGGAAGCTGTGGCTTTTGAAACCCTGGGCATTACGGTACTCGATACATACTATTGAGTCTTTTGCTGATAAGTGACACCGTAAGAGGGGCCTCCCACATGCGGAGCATGAGGGCATGCAGAATGCAGTGTACCGGTAGAAAGGCAGCCTCTTTAGGAGCAGTGGGGTACTGGAGGATCTCCAGTTCCTCTGTTCTTGGCACCTTCTCCGAAGATGCAATAATAGAGAGGCCTGCCGCCATGTCCCTGATGAAGTCCTGGAAGAACATGTCCTCAGGGGGATTTCCTCCTTTCAGGAGGCTCTGAAGGCACGTCCTGGAGGTCTCGGGAATCGAGAGATCAATGATCCGAATCCAAAGAATTGGAATCAGATATATCGAAATACCATTGATGCTGACGCTTGTGGGATCGGTGGTATGAGTGTTCACTCATCGAGTTATTGGAGTCAGGACCCCGTTGCATTTGAGATGGCCCAGCGAACTCCCAGGATGATGCCTTTTTGGAGACTGGTGTTGGGATCAATGCTGGTGCCGATGTCTATGCCGACAGACCAGATGGCTCGGTTTTTAACATTAAACCAACCAGTAAAAGCTCTTAAATTATAATACTACCACCTACCAATCATCAACAATACTAACAAAGGCAATGTGACCTCAGGAATATTCGATATCTCACAAAAAGCGAAAATATCACTTTAAAGAGCAGCTGACGCTCACATCATCGGTCACAGAGCCCACCACAATCTCAACCATAATATTCATACATACCTAAACTCACTACAACCCGACCAATTAACTCTGGGAAAAGACTCTTTATCACAACATACACTCACATACTATCACACCACACATACAAAAGCGTCAAACATTATAATATATTTTTCCAATAATTTTCCAAAATGCATTAATCTGCAACAGGATCCATCCGGACTGCACAACAGCCCCTACAAAAAAGGGCGAAATAATAAATACATAGAAAAATCACTGGCTCAATAGGGTCTATAATTACTTATCTTCAAAATGGAAGACATCCAGCATTCACAAACGGATCCAGTTGTGGAAAGAGATCTTCAAAGCTATCTAGCTATACATCCAGCGGGGAAAGAAAAAGCATCCAAACATCCATTATCTAAGATCTAAACATAACCCTACAGAAGCTGCTGTTTCGCCAAACTTAAGGCGTCATCAGGGGTTAAACCATGACCAAAAAATCCTTCTAAACTTTCCACACCGCCATTCGTCAAGGACGGCGTGTGACGCACCACTTATCATACACTCCAGCCAATCACAATCTCCAACTCCAAATGACGTCAACATCTACACAATCCAACATCAACTACCCACCACTCATACATACAGACTGGAACCACATAGTGCCCTCATGCTACCGAGCACTAGCCGATAATCATAAAAAATCAAAAGAACAGGGTCCATTCTATTTTATCATTCAACCCGTGAGGGTAAAGAGTCTTTAGGGTAAAAATCCACCATTGTTCTTTCCGCAAAAGAGTTTTATTCCGATCTCCCCCTCGAACGCTCTGTGGGACATGTTCCAAAACCATGCAACATAAATCTTCAAATCGATGATTAAATTCAATACAATGTTGCACCAGAGGTGTATCAACGCGTACTTTATGAAGACTGTATTTATGTTCAGCTAGCTGCGTGCGGAGTGGTCGTGAAGTTTTACCAATATATAGTTTAGGGCACGGGCACCAAAGTCCATATATCACATAGGAAGTAGCACATGTTGTGGCAACACATAGCCGCCGGGAGATCTTATTATAAGCGGCACACACTGTGCTCCTCAAACCACAAAAGGAACAACGATCACAACTGGAATGCCTTAAGGCTAAAGGAGCTGAACTCTCATCTCTTCGTGCCACCGCAGGACACAGCCTATCCCAGAGATTACGCCCGCGGCTATATGCCATCTTCAATGTATACCCTGCCAATATCTCTTTAAAGTGATATTTTCGCTTTTTGTGAGATATCGAATATTCCTGAGGTCACATTGCCTTTGTTAGTATTGTTGATGATTGGTAGGTGGTAGTATTATAATTTAAGAGCTTTTACTGGTTGGTTTATTGTTTAGCTCTTACACAGCTATTTGTTGTTATAGTCGGTTTTTAACATTGCCATGGATACTGATGTCTGCACCAATGTCAATGTCTATGATGGCACCTGTAGTGGTATCGCACTGGGAACCAGTGTCTGTATCAGTGCCAGGGCTTCCTGAGCAATTGGCCTCACCGTGACCGATGCTGCAAGGAGCGCTGCCGAGGTTCTCTCAATAGACAGCATAAACTGGTCTAAGGAGACTGCCAATGTCTAGGTAGAGTCTTGTATGGGACTGGCTGCCACCATCCTAGAACATGGCACTGGTAACTCTCTAGAAGCCGAAGCCTCGGGAGTATCCCAGGACCCCACTACTGCTTTGGAGGATAAGTCCTTCCGCCAGGGTTGCTTGGCTGGATGATCTGTGTCAGAGACCTCCCTTGGTGAATCTCTATTCCAGGAACGTGACCATTCTCTGGGTCACACATCAGATTTCGCAGGGGTCCAATATCAGATGCTTTGGCAGCTTGGATACACAACTGTTTTGGACTTTTTCGGTATCTGCAAGCCCTGTGAGGACGTGGACGCTCTCGAAGACATGGATGCCAAAGAGTGTCCGATGTAAATAGGGATCCAAACTTTGGCCTGGTTCTTGAGGCCTCTCCTTGTTATCTGTTGGTACTAGGAGCAAGAGTCTGGGAGGTGTTCTGGGCCAAGGCACTTTAAGCACCAGTTGTGCTCATTAGCCACTGAAATACTTTTGGAGCACTTTGTGCATTTCTTAAAGCCACTAGCTGGCTTCTGCATGGTTGGAGTAGGCAAAGGAAAGGCCTGAGGCCTAATGGGATGGATAACCGCCCACGAGGAAACTGAAGAAAAATAAAGTTAAAAGAAATAGAAACTTTTAACAGAAAGGGGGGACCGGAATCAGTGTAGGTGATATCTGCGTCGACGGGAAGGCAGAAACACTATACACCACAAATAAAGATTATTTTTCTGCGGTGACAGGAATTTCGTCCCACTGGCTCCGCAGAAAATGAAAGACTGAGGAGAGGAGTTGGGAAGGCGGGAAGGCAGTCATGCAGGCGCAGTGAAGGGCTCCCAAAGGCTTTCTGGTTGGACACTGGTGAGCATTCCCATGCGGGCTCCGTCAGTATAGATGTCACCCATGTGTGAAGACTACATTTCTGCTTGTTCCTGGAGATTAACATAATGGCTCAGCGCAAGTAGCATGGGTGCACCTAATGCCACCTCAGTTGGCACCGGCAGCCGTTTTGCCATGTTGAAATACAGTAACTGCAGGGAGATGTAGCTGTCTCCCTGCAGTTAGCCTAAGGCCCCGCTCTGGTAATGTGACCCACACATGTTACCAGCGCAGAGCTTAGGAAACATGCTGCTAAATATGCCAAACAAGAGGGGTTCAACAGCACCCATGCAGCATCTCCGATTTCCACAAAAACAAAAGCGACTTGGCGCCCCAACACAGCATTTTCAATCACAAAAACAAGAGAAGTTTCAGTGGCTCCTACACAGTTACTTCCCACCCTCTGAAAAACAAGGGAGACTTTGTGACCCCAACACACTACCTGTGACTCCAACAAACACCAAGAAGGACTTGGCAACCCCAACATAACTCCTGAAGCTGCACACTGGACCAGCATGATGTTAATGTAAATATATATTCTGCAATAAACAAAGGAAATGCAAGATGCTCGCACACCAAGAAACTAAAAGAAAAAGTGAGAACCACAGCAGAGTTTATAATACTAAATTATAAAATTAAACACTCATTTTATTTTGTTATAAACTACGTTATGGTTCTCACTTTTTCTTTTTGAATATATATTCTGCATCCACAGAAACCTCTCCCTCGACAATAGATGCAGAGCAAGAAAGTAGGATATTCACTCACAGAACTCAATATATTTAAAAAAGATCTGATTCTGGTCATCTAACAACCACCACCAGGCATACTGTGAACTAATATAAAACCCTACAAAAGTCAAAGATCTATAAGGCCAAATCTAAGATACCATACCAGCATAAACTTCTAAAATTCATACAAGGGGCCTACCCAGAAAAAAGCAATACTATAAATACTGCAGTATACCCTAGAACATCCATACACCTATTTGAAAAGTTGAACAAATCAAATTACTACAGTACAGATCACTACGTACAAATTCCATGCTAAGAGAACACCTGGCCTCAGTCACACACACACCACAGACTCTCAGCAAGTACAGAATAAGTAACCAGTAAAGTAAAAATAAAAATATGTAGACAAAAATTAAACTGAAACCCCAAAAAGTCAGACTCCACAGGCGGTCCAACATCAGAGAAATAAGAGAGATACTGTGTAAATATAAAGATAGCTTAAAGTCCAATCACTAAATTGAAAACAAAATTCTTTTTTCTACCATTGTCTTCTGACCATTTTATTCTTTGATCATGTTGGTCCTGATCTGAGGCTTCTGCTTTTGTCTTAACTTTCTTTCTATGGTCTCTAGTCCATCTGACATTTCTTGTGTCTCCTTTTGTTTTCTTCCTCTTCTATCTTGGATATTGATTTTTTCCTTTCAGCTTTCTTCCAGTTCTTTCTCTGTCCACCTGGATTTCAGTACTCCTTACTATCCAGTTCTTAATCACCATCTTTTTTATGCCATCTGCCTAACGCTTTTCAACCTTCACCCCAGTCCCTCCATTCCCTAGCTTTTCTTCCCTAATCCATTTTTCCCCAGTTTTTTGCTTACATTCTCTCCCTCTCCATGTCTATCACATTTACCACCCCATCCAGTACCTCCGTGCCCTCTCCCTTCCTATACCCCTGCAACTAGCACTACCCCATCCCCATGCCATTCTCTTATTACTCCCATATCCAGCATCTCTCCCTCTCTTTCTCAACCTATTTACACCATGTCCATCTTCTCCCCTCTCTCTCCCTATTACCCCCATTGTCCTGCATTTCCCTCTCCCTTTATTACCCCATGTCCAACTCTACACTCTGTCTCCCTCTGCTGCCCCCCCCCCCCCAAGTCCAGCATTTTCCCATAGTTTCCCTATAACCCCCTGGCCAACATCACCACTCCATCTCCCCTCCTTGCTATTCCCTATGCCCGTTCCCCCATGCTCCTTCCTTCCCTCCCATGTCCAGGATCTCCCTAGCCCCCCACCTCAATCTTATCCCTGCTGCATCCAACATCTCCCTTCTGACTCCCCATGCCAATTCACCTCCCAATGCCCCCTCATGTCCACTCCCGCCTTCTCAATGACCACTCCATGTCACTCCTTGTATGTACAAGGGGCAGAGCCTGCCTGTGGAGCAGCATGTATTGTATATAATATTGTAGCCAGGATCTGCCGCTTCCTTCTCTACAACATTGGCAAAATCTGCCCCTTCCTCTCTGAACACACCACCAAAACGCTTATCCACTCCTTAATCTCCTCTTGCCTCGATTATTGCAACCTACTCCTTGCTGGCCTCCCCGTCAGCCACCTCCTTCCCCTTCAATCTATACAAAATCACGCTGCTTGACTAATCTTACGCCAGTCTCACCATGCCCACATTACGCCTCTTCTCAAGTCGCTTCACTGGCTCCCCATCCAATTCAAACTTCTCCTGCTAACCTATAAATGCATTCACTCTGCGGCCCCTCAGTATCTCTCATCTCTTATCTCTCCCTACATCCCCTCTTGGAACCTGCGCTCCGCTGGCAAATTACTTCTATCTATGCCTTTCACCCGTACCACTAACTCCCGTCTTCGCTCTTTTCACCTTGCTGCACCTCACGCCTGGAACGGCCTACCTCTGTCTGTGCACCAGGCACCCTCCCTGGCCCTCTTCAAGTCCAGGTTGAAGACCCACCTCTTCACCATTGCTTTCAGATCCTGACTTCTAGCCTTATCTTATCAGGACTCTCATGACCAAACTGTATAGACCATACCGTGCCTTGCACTAAACCGACCAATGCTCTGTAATGTTCTTACTAGATTGTAAGCTCCGATGAGTATGACTGACGGGCAGGGACTGTCTCTCATATATTGGCTGCCTCTAGTAGGTTAGCTATACAGCGCTGCGTGCATGGCGCTCTATAAGTGTTAAATAGATAGATAGATAGCATGTCCCATGGGCAGGGGCAATGCAAGTCATGATCCCAGACCAGAAAAGCAGGGTACAATCTGCCTTGCACTGCCCCTGCCTGTGGGACATGCTGTTCCCACTTCTCTGGGCTGCGATCGCCACCTCTCACAGCCTTCTGGACTGTGAGAGCAGCATGTCCCACAGGCAGGGACTGTTTAAGCTGTGACTGTGGTCCAGAGAAACAGAGCTTGCCTGCGGGAGACAATGTTAGGAGGGTGCCATCGCTAGCTACTCGCCCCCACTCAGGATGACCTGTGAAGTGCCGGAGGCCTAGTGGAGAGCATGCCCATGGGACATGCTGCTTCCGCAGGTAGAATGCTGTGAGGCTGCGATTGCTACTCACATCCTTCTACCCACGGAAGCAGCATGTCTCATGAGAAGGCTCTCCACAAGGCCACCAGCACTCTGCAGGTCATTCTGAATGGGGAGTGGGGGCGGGTGGCTAGAGATGGTGTCCTCCTGATGTCAGTGCCCCCCTGCCACACTTACCCAGCTTACTGGATAGCGCCGGCCTTGGTATTGACACATGAGGTCAAGGATTGAATGGGAGGGACCCATTCTTCAGTACCATGAAATAGAGGTAGTACTGGCCCTTGCCCCACTTGGAAGAGGGGACCAAGCAACTGCCTATAGACAAGCAGTCTTACCAGTGTAGCCTGAATGGTGACCCTCTTGGCTGTAAAGCCACATGGGGGGAGATGACGAAGCATCTGTGATAGGCCCTCTGCTTTTCAGAACATAGACATGCTGAATGGTGTCTAGCACCCAGTGATCCTTAGTGAACCAGGTCCAATCCCAGTAGAAAAGAGGTAGCATGCTCCCCATTGAAAGCACCCCGGAATGGGCCCCCAACACATCATAGTGTGATAGTCTATGGCCTAGCATAGCCTGTAAATATATGTTATGAAGCCTGTAGGTTAGGCCTGAGTCCCCAACCCCCACTTCAGAATATTATAGCTAAGCAGAGCTGGAAAGCCATAGAAATAGAAATAGAATCTGCTTCAAGCTGCTCTGATAAGGATATAAAACTTTTCCATTGAGTTTGTTATGTTATCCACAGATGTATTTCAGAATCTTGCTTTTCACACAGTGTCTGTGCTGCGAGTGACCTTGTAAGCAAAAAGCAAGGCAGAATGTTATTTCTAGTTACTGAGCATGGCTAGGAAGGCCTGAGAGCAGGGGGGGAGATGCGGTGTGGGCCCGGTCAGAAATTTTCCATTGGATGGGGGGGTGAGGGGGCCACCAGGACCTATGAGGAGTTTGTCTGTATAGAGCTAATGAAGAAAGCTATAAATGCTGTTGTTTTTCTGAAAGCCATGCTCAGACCATTTTGAAAGTGACAATTGACAGGTGTCTGAGCTTGTGCACAAAATAAACAGGTTTGAATTCTAGTAAATAGACTCCTGGTGTATTCATTGCGTGCGCTTCGCTACTACATTGGTTCCCTGACCGGGAAGGGTGGGGTACGTGACTGGTGCACAAGTGAATACTACCACGTATTACCGCCTCCAGGTTTGGTCCGGCTGGGACCACAGCCGGCCGACAGCGGAGAGGAGCCCAGGCGCCGCCGGTCCCTTGCATCGGAGGGTTCCGCCCTGCCTCGGCAGGCTTGCTGGGTCCGGCCGGCCAACACCTCGAACCCGGGAGGGGAGTCCAGGATTCAACCCAAGGTGGAACTGGTTGCGCAGCGCATTAGCTACCGGATCCGGTGAGTATTGATTTTTCTGGTTCTTAGTCAGTTAGCTCTGGGAAAGTCTCGAGACTAATATAGTATGGTAACAGGTAAAGGGAGTCTGATCAACTCCCAGGGCAGTCCTAGTAACCCTGCATGAGTATGCACGGGGCAAAGCCACTGACCCTTTTGGTTTGGTAATTTTGGTTTAGTCAGTTAGCCCGGGAATTTGGAATATGCTAGCATGTTTGGTTGTGTGAAGTGTGCTTGAGAGGTCTTGCAATACAGGCCGGGCGAGAGCGGACTCCTAAGTAGCGCATTTCCTGGCCAGGCGACTGCGCCCAGGTCGCGAAAAGGAGGAAGCGTCTGGTGTTTGTCCCCCTCCTTGTTCCGTGGGCTGTGCGGACCCCTTACCTGCAGCCATCCTACCCATCCTTTCTGTTTGCTGTCTTGTCTGTCATATGTCATAATGGGAGGGGCGGAGTCCGTACAAACTCCGTTGAACTGTATGATCACGAATTTTAAAAAGGGGTTTAGTGGTGATTATGGGGTAAAAATGTCACCGACCCGCTTAAAAATATTGTGTAGTAGGGTGTGGCCGGCGCTGGACGCCGTGTGGCCACCAGAAGGTACTTTTGATATTCAAATTGTGTCCCGAGTGCACCAGGTGGTGCGCAGATATAGTTCCGAGCAGTTTTCCTATATAGATTCCTGGTTAGCTATCTGTGAGAAGCAACCCCCTTGGATAAAGCGTTGCCGTGAGGGGCAGAGTAGAATTCTGTTAGCAACTGCAACGGGAGTCCCTGCAAAGAAGGAAAAGCCCCCTATTTTTGCAGCCCCAGAGCCTCCAGAGGTCCCGGGTCATCCACCCACATTTCTGTATACACCAGTCCCGTCAGCTCCATCAGTACCCCGAGTAGAGCCAGAGGTAGTGAGAGTACCCCCAGCTGAGGTACCTCCACCCGGTCACCCACCACCCGAGGACCACTCCCTTCCCCAGAGTCAGAACCCTAGTCCTGAGCAGAGCGCTGCCAGCCCTGGGCAGAGCTCTGCAACAGAATCACCATCCCCTGAAGGATCTGCTAGCGGAGGGTCAGATGCCAGTCCAGGGCCACCCACTAGTCCAAGCACCAGCAGCAGCACTAGAACATAAGAACATAAGACATGCCATACTGGGTCAGACCGAGGTCCATCAAGCCCAGTATCCTGTTTCCAACAGTGGCCAATCTAGGTCATACGTACCTAGCAATATCCCCAAAAGACACAGGTTCCACAATGCTTGTACTGGGTCAAGCATTGATATCCTGGGTCCCTTTTTAATAGTGGTTTATGGACCTTTCCTCCAGGAACTTGTCCAAACCTTTTTTAAACCCAGCTATACTAACAGCCCTTACTACATCCTCCGGTAACAGATTCCAGAGTTTGATTACACGTTGAGTGAAAAAATATTTTCTCTTATTCGTCTTAAATAGTTTACCCTGTAGCTTCAGTACTAGTCTTTCTATACTCTGATAGCGTAAACAATTGATCCACGTTTATCCGTTCCACTCCATTCATTAATTTATAGACCTCTATCATATCTCCCCTCAGCCGTCTCTTCTCCAGGCTAAAGAGCCCTAACCTTCTTAGCCTCTCTTCATAGGAGTAGCCTTCCATCCCCTTCACCAATTTGGTGGCTCTTCACTACCCCCGCTAATCTGCGTTACGCCTTCAGAAGCAGGACAGCGGGCCAGAGAGAAGTTCGCCAAATGCCACTGCGGCAAGTCCCAGGATTACCTATTGTAAATACAGAGGATCAGGTTGTGGTCGGACCAACCAGTTTAGTTTATGTGCCTTTCACCACAACAGATTTATTGAACTGGAAAACGCATTATGCCTCCTATACTGAAAAGCCCCAAGATTTGACAGAGTTAATGTCCAGTATTATGCAAACCCACCAGCCCACCTGGTCTGACTGTCGCCAGCTCTTGGCTACCCTCTTTACTACTGAAGAGCGGGCACGGATAGTGCGAGCAACCACTAGATCAGGGGTCTCAAACTCAAATTGCTTTGAGTGCCAAATGAGGACTTGTAAAGTAACCCGGGGGCCGCATAAGACGCGGGGCCTCATTTGCATAAGGGGCCTCATTTGCATAAATATTTGCATAATGTTACCATACACTAACTTTTAGTAAACATGCCTCTTTAATGAGTATGGATAAAGAAAGACTAAAAGATTTAGAAACAAGAAGACAATAATTAAACTGGGAACCCCAAAAGCCAAACTTGGAATGTACAACAACACTGTAGAAATAAAACTATAAATTAATTTCCTCTTGTACTAAAAGCGCAAACATTAATGATGCACATTTCCCAGAGCTGACATATTCCAGTTAATAAATTCAAAATAAAGAGATATTTTTCTACCTTTTGTGCATTTTTTTCAGTTGCAATTGTTCCAGCCACTTTCTTCTGGTTTCTTCATGTCTTCTGCTAACTCTCCATCGTCTGCTGTCCATTTGCCCTTTCTTCTCTCCTAGTTTTTTTTCCATTCTCTCTCTACATCTGCTTTAACATACTAATCTTTCTCCTTTTTCTCTTTCCTCATTCCTATTTCATCCACTCAAATTTTACCCCTCCATCCTCAATCCCCACTTACTCTCCCAATACCTGGCCAATTGTAGATTTGTCTTCTCTCCCAGACAAAATATTTTTCCCCTCTCCATTTCACTTTCCCAGCTCCATCCCATTCTAATCCTCCCCCAACATCAGCTCCCTTCTAGTTCCAGCCCCACCCAGCATCCGCTCCCTTCTAGTCCCCCCATTAGTCCATTTCCAGTCCTATCCTAGCCTCACCATCAGCCCATTTCCAAGCCTCCCCCCCCATCAGCCCATTTCCAATCCTAGCTCCCTCCCCTCACAGCCCATTTCCATTCCAAGCCCCCTCCCCATCAGCCATTTGCAGTTCAAGCCCCCCTTCCACTCAGCCCATTTCCAGTCCTAGCAACCCCCCCCAGCCCATTACCAGTCCTAGACCCCCCATAGCCCATTACCAGTCCTAACCTCCCCATAGCGCACTTCCAGTTTTACCCCCCATCACCCCATTTTCGTCTTACCCCCCCCCATAGCCCATTACCAGTCATAACCCCCCCTGCCAATAGCCCACTTCCAGCCCTAACCCCCATTACCCCATTTCAGTCAGCCCCTCCATAGCTCATTACCAGTCCTAACTCCCCCCATCAGCCCACCTCCCGTCGTTCCTAACCCCCACCTGCCCATTTGCAGTTCTAGCCCCCACCATAGCCAATTACCTGTCATAACCACCCTGCCAATTGCCCATCTCCAGTCATAACCCCCCTGCCAATAGCCCATCTCCAGTCATAACCCCCCTGCCAATAGCCCATTTCCACATACCCCCCCCTGCCAATAGCCCATTTCCAGTCATAACCCCCCTGCCAATAGCCCATCTCCAGTCATAACCCCCCCTGCCACTAGCCCATCTCCAGTAATAACCCCCCCTGCCAATAGCCCATCTCCAGTCATAACTCCCCCTGCCAATAGCCCATTTCCAGTTATAACCCCCCCCGCCAATAGCCCATTTCCAGTCATAACCCCCCCCCTGCCAATAGCCCATTTCCAGTCATAACCCCCCCCTGCCAATAGCCCATTTCCAGTCATACCCCCCCCCCCCTGCCAATAGCCCATTTCCAGTCCTACACCCCCCCCCAGGTAAATTAAAAAAAAACCTGGCTTCTGCTGCTGCAGCAGAAAATCAGCTGTCCCGCGGCCCCTTCCCCTCTGCGCGGAGAGCCCTGAGTGTGCTTCATCTGCGGCGTGCTTTTTAAGCCGCGAAGAGAGTATTTCCCTCTCGCGCGGCTTAAACCTAGTCACTTTTCAAGCCTCGCGAGAGGGAAATACTCTCTTCGCGGCTTGAAAAGCACCCGCTGATGGAGCACTCTCGGGGATCTCCGGGCAGAGAGGAAGGGGCCGCAGGACAGCTGATTTTGCTGCCTGAGCAGCAGAAGCCAGTTTTTTTTTTTTTTTAAATTGACCGTCGATTCTGCCGTTGCCACGGCGGCAACGGCAGCAGCAGCAGAAGCCGTCGCGGGCCGCACAACGTTCTCTCGCGGGCCGCATGTGGCCCGCGGGCCGCGTGTTTGAGACCCCTGCACTAGATGGTTGGAAGAAAACCCTGAAGATGGGCGAGACCTAGATCCCCCAAGGGCTGCAGCCGCAGATTTCCCAAATGAAGATCCCGGATGGAACCCAAATAGTGATGACGGACAGAAGGCCCTCACCCGGTTCCGCCATGCCTTACTGCAGGGCCTAAAGAAGGGAGGGCAGAGAGCTATGAACGTTGGGAAAGTAGCAGACGTTCTTCAACGCCCAGATGAAAGTCCAGTTGCTTTCTATGAACAATTGACTGAAGCCTATAGACTTTACACCCCATATGATCCAGCAGCCCAGGAGAATTTGCGTATGGTGAACGCCGCCTTTGTGAGTCAGTCCCAGGGAGACATAAAACGAAAACTGCAGAAATTAGAGGGATTTGCGGGCATGAACTCAACACAGTTAATGGAAGTCGCACAAAAGGTATTTGTGAATCGTGATCAAGAATGCCAACGGGAAGGTGAAAGAAAGATGAAGAAGAAAGCGGATCTGCTCACTGCAGCATTAGTGGAAGGACGTGGAGGAGGATATCCTAATAGAAGAGCCAGAGGATGGGGAAGGGGCCGGGGGAGTGCTTGGCCCCCCTTAGGTGCAAACCAGTGCGCCTATTGTAAGGAAGGAGGACATTGGAAGAATGAGTGCCCGAACATTAGCTCCACCCCCTGCAGGGGAGGCGGGAGCGCTAGGAGAGCGGGGGGGGGGGGGATTCCAGCAGTGATGGGGGATGCAGCGCGCACAGTTTCAACAGCAAGAAGAGACTGCCATAGCGGGAGTGGCAACCGCCGAGAACAATTCTATGGATGATGAGGGCTAGGCCAGACCGGGCTCCAAGTTCGTCTTAGGTCTCCAGGAGCCTATGGTCAAATTAAAGATTGGAGACCAGCATATATGGACTTTATGGTAGACACAGGGGCCAAGCATTCAGTAGTAGCCAAACCTGTGGCTCCTGTGTCCTCTCGATCTGTCACAATTGTGGGAGCTACTGGAACGAGAACCACAAGACCTTTTCTGCAGAACTGCGCCTGTGAACTAGGGGGACAGACGATAACACACCAGTTCCTGTATATGCCTGAATGCCCAGTTCCCCTTTTGGGCAGAGACATGCTTGCAGAGCTTCAAGCACAGATATCCTTCGTTGAAGGAGGAAAAATGGAAATGACTATAAATTCAAAACCTGCTGGCCTGATGGTGTTAGCTGTCCCCCAAGAAGAAGAATGGCGGTTCTATTTACCTGCATCCAAAGCAGCAAGCTCCAGTATACCTACCAGCATTGCAGCCCTGCCTGGAGTATGGGCAGAGAATAATCCACCTGGCCTAGCAAGGAATATAGCTCCTGTGCTTGTCACCCTTAAGCCAGGAGCAGAACCAGTGCATGTGGGTCAGTATCCCCTCCCATGACCAGCAATTGAAGGTATCCATCGCCACCTGAAGAAACTACTGCAGTTTGGACTCCTTATAGAATGCCAATCACCCTGGAACACCCCCCTTCTCCCAATCAAGAAGCCTGGGACAGGTGACTACCGCCCAGTGCAGGATTTACGTTGAGTGAACAGTGCAGTTGAAACCATACATCCAGTAATACCAAATCCTTACACCCTCCTGGGACTGATTCCAGCGGAAGCCACACATTTCACTGTTCTGGACTTAAAGGATGCCTTTTTCTGTATACGCCTGGCATCCGCCAGTCAGCTTTTGTGTGCATTTGAATGGGAAAACCCTACCACAGGACGACGAGGACAACTCACTTGGACTCGACTACCACAAGGATTCAAGAATTCACCCACTATCTTCAGTGCAGCCCTCAGTCAAGATCTGTCAAGTTACCCTGTAACTCCAGGAAAACGAATTTTACTCCAATATGTAGATGACTTGCTTATAGCCACCAACAACGAAACT
The DNA here is from genome assembly GCA_033557465.1 of Ichthyophis bannanicus. NCBI lineage: Eukaryota > Metazoa > Chordata > Amphibia > Gymnophiona > Ichthyophiidae > Ichthyophis > Ichthyophis bannanicus. The sequence continues at coordinate 83,793,187 of CM066039.1, forward strand.
GATTGTGTGCAAGCTACCCCAAGAACCTCAAGCTGCTAGCCCTTAACAGGGCATTATTCATAGGAAAATGACTTTTGCTGCTAGCCCCCATTAGGGCATCACTTCTCTACCTCATTACTAGGGCCCCTGGCAGCTTCAATAGCTCACCAATGTTTACCCTGAAGTCTCAGTACGTTCAGCCCCCACCACGCCATTAGGAGTATCCCCATTTGAGATTTTGTATGGGAGGCCCCCGCCCATAATTCAGGGGATAAGGGGGGATATGAATCAAATTGGATCAGTAATCACTAGGCAAGAATTGTTGGCTCTAAGTTCTGTTTTACAGGGCCTTCATGCCTGGGTGCAAGACCAGTTGCCTATCAATCTAACAGAGCCCTTGCATCCTTTCAAGCCTGGAGCCTCCGTGTGGGTAAAAGAGTGGAAGACACCGTTGGCGCCTCAGTGGAAAGGGCCATACATCGTCTTGTTATCAACCCCAACAGCAGTTAAAGTGGCAGAAATCGACTCCTGGATCTACCACAGTCGAGTAAAGCCAGCAGCAGTTCCTGAGAGTCGCCCCTGGACCTCGATCGCTAATCCTGCATCACCATTGCGACTCACACTGCGAAGACAAGATCCATCATCGTAAAGACTTTGCCAACCTACTCCTGGACATCAACGAAAGAGCCGTCCTTCAGTTTTGCATTATTTCATTGCAGACTCTATCAACCAATCAACCATTATCTATCTACCTCAATCAACCATTACCTACCTCATCAATTATTAGAGACTATGACCATGATGCTTACTAATTACTGTTTTATTCTTGCGGTAGCCCTGGGACACTTGAGAACCCTTGCTTTGCCCCCTTGTGCAGCCTGTATAACCACCACCCGAACTGGAATGCAAGTCACTCAGACTCTACTTTATCACTCTTACGATACTTGTACTGGCATAGTCAGCCAGTGTATCTATAATGGTACAGAACTGAACGTCTGTACAAAGGGAAAGACTTGTACTTGCTTCAGACCTCGACAGAATCCATCTATGTCCTGGAACTGAGATGGAATGATGAAGATGGAGCCCTCGTCAACGCTACAAGTCAACTCTCTGATCCCACCCAACCTGCATACCTGTATTTTGATGCTTGTGACTTAATTAACAGAAATAATTACTACAGGTGTGGATCATGGGAACAAGCTTACTATTATGATGAGAAATATATGTGTCCTGAAGGTGCATACAGATGGGGAATGTGCACTGGAACACGCTCACCAACAACGTATAGCAAATCATCAGAAGCAGACTACTACTGTCCAAAGTGGGACTGTGTGTACTATGCCACCTGGTCTGGTGGCCCAACAGGACAAACTGGAGATAATCGTAAAGCTATATTGGAAAGATTACCCCTACTAGAACCCAACAAGTGCAAGAAAAGTACATGCAATCCCCTACGACTCCAGATCTCCGACCCCAGTCAATGGAAGCAAGGATTTCGATTTGGCCTGTGCATAGCAGGAGGTGGAACTGATCCTGGAACCATCGTATTCATCCAACTGAATGTAAAGACTCATGTTTCTTCACCTTATCGCATACATCATACCTTCCACGAGGCCATGAAGGCAGAATTTGTAGCTCCCCACGCTTTGCAGAATTTGTTCATCGAACTAGCTGGAGCTGTGGCCTCCAGCCTCCATGTCTCAGACTGTCTCTTTTGTGGAGGAACTCAGATGGGAGACCAATGGCCTTGGGAAGCACAAGAACTGAACTATTCCGTACCATATAACCAGACTGATGTTCATAACACTACCAATGAATGGGTCCTCGCCCACTCCATAGTGGGTAGACTATGTTTTGTACGAGCAGGACCACAATTGACTGCATTAGTAGGACAGTTGGTCTGTTTGAACCAGAAATATTACAATGCTACTATACTACTGAGAATACATCTTGGTGGTCAAGTGCCAATACTCCGGAACCTTCTAATCCTTTGATCGTCTTTCCTTACTTGGCCAGGATATGGACAAATCTGGCTACGCATAGCACCTGGCAAGCTCCACCTGGACTTTATTGGATTTGTGGCACTCGAGCATATGCTAAACTCCCTGCCAATTGGAGAGGAGCGTGTGTTCTAGGAACTATACGACCATCTTTCTTCCTTTTGCCCCTGTCCCACGGAGAACAATTGGGATTTCCTGTATACAAAAGCCGACAGAAGCGAGAGGCTCTCAAAATCGGCCAGTGGGACAAATGGGATGCAACCTCTGAAGAATGGCCACCTGAGAGAATTGTTTCTTACTATGGACCTGCTACCTGGGCACAAGATGGTTCTTGGGGCTACCGCACTCCTGTGTATATGTTGGACCGTATTATACATTTGCAAGCTGTTGCTGAAATTATAACCAATGAAACTAGCAGAGCACTAACCTTGTTAGCCAAACAAGCCACACAGATGCGTACAGCCATTTACCAGAACCGCTTAGCATTAGATTATCTGCTTGCAGCTGAAGGAGGTGTATGTGGTAAGCTTAATTTAACAAACTGTTGTTTGCAAATTGATAATGAAGGGCAAGTTGTAGAAGACATAGCCAATCACATGAGAAAACAAACCTATGTCCCTGTCCAAACCTGGCATGGCTTGCAACTTGATGGCTGGTTTGGTTCGTGGTTTTCAGGTATGGGCGGCCTGAAGACACTTGTATTGATAGTATTCTTAATTGTGGCTGTTTGCTTATGTATCCCATGTTTCCTTCCCTTATGCTTGCGTATGCTGAACTCAACCATTGATAGAATTGTTGAACGCAAGGCAGATTCACAGATACTAGCAATGTGGCATTACTACCCTAACCCTGTGCCACACAGTGATCCCTCCACCCTAGTGTAGAGTACCATATGTGATTTAATTCTCATCCTTTCTCACTTGCGGGTGAGAATAATCAAAGGGGGGAATGTGATAGGCTATGGCCTAGCATAGCCTGTAAATATATGTTATGAAGCCTGTAGGTTAGGCCTGAGTCCCCAACCCCCACTTCAGAATATTATAGCTAAGCAGAGCTGGAAAGCCATAGAAATAGAAATAGAATCTGCTTCAGGCTGCTCTGATAAGGATATAAAACTTTTCCATTGAGTTTGTTATGTTATCCACAGATGTATTTCAGAATCTTGCTTTTCACACAGTGTCTGTGCTGCGAGTGACCTTGTAAGCAAAAAGCAAGGCAGAATGTTATGTCTAGTTACTGAGCATGGCTAGGAAGGCCTGAGAGCAGGGGGGAGATGTGGTGTGGGCCCGGTCAGAAATTTTCCATTGGATGGGGGGGTGAGGGGGCCATCAGGACCAATGAGGAGTTTGTCTGTATAGAGCTAATGAAGAAAGCTATAAATGCTGTTGTTTTTCTGAAAGCCATGCTCAGACCATTTTGAAAGTGACAATTGACAGGTGTCTGAGCTTGTGCACAAAATAAACAGGTTTGAATTCTAGTAAATAGACTCCTGGTGTATTCATTGCGTGCGCTTCGCTACTACAATAGTGCTGGACAGGAGGCAGCACTTCTGGGGGTGATAGGTTCTCAGGGTCCATGAGCCCTATGAAAGGACGGAGCCCTAGTGCAAAAACCAGAAGAAGAAAGGGTGGGTTTTCTGGGGTGATATTGATGGGAATCCTGGGACCTCTAGGATTCCTGGTATCAGGAATGAAGCCGACAGGCAGACACAGAGGAGGCCCCCAAGGTCTATCTTCTGGGAGGCGATAAGATTTGGACTCACCTAAATTCTTAACCAACTTATCCAAGTCCTCCTCAAACAAAAGTTTCCCTTTAAAAACAAGCTGGGGCAGCTGGAATGTGGAGGCCAAGTCCGCTGCCCAATGGCAAAGCCACAGTCAGTGTCACGCCGCTGTTGAGAAGCCAATATCCTTAAGCTGCCAAGTGGACTAGAATCATGCATAGCCTCCAACAGAAAGGCCGTTGCCGATTCCAGGATGACAGAGATATCATCCGGAGGGAGAGACTAAATCTATTGGAGGACAGCCCGAGTCGACAGACCTGCAACAACTGCTAAATGGAAAACAAAAGAGGATTTCAAAAACTGACTCTTTAGGAGACCTTCCATCTTGAAATTTAAGTGATCACTGAGAACTGCACCACCCTCCACTGGGAAGGCAGTTCGCTCCATGACCACAGTGACATGCACATCCACCTGAGGCCTGTGTAATCATATGGCGCAATCCTTCTGTGGCAAGGAATAGAGGTGATGCCTTTCAATGGGGAGGCAGGCAGGTTGCACATTAAGCAGATCATGCTCTTGATAACCTCCAGAAAGGTTTGTGCCCTAGTAGGTTTCCAAAAGCTCTGCAAGAGGGAGTGCACTTGGATAAACTGTTCTCACACTGGAATATAAGCCAACCACAGAACGGAAGGCATTCAATAATGCTAGCTTTTCCTTCCTGAACAGGTAGATAAGGGAATCATCCTGGTCCTCTAAAGGTGGTAAACATTTCATCCTCAAAATTGGCTTCTTCATCCAAATCAAGAAGATACGGTCTTAACCTCCTGAATTCAATCCTGCTGGGCTTGCTTAAGCAGGGGAGTCCGGGGCAAGCCTTGGCCATCTTGAGTCACCGAGCTCTCCTCCAACTACATGAAGAGCAATCAAGAGGACCCAAAATTCCAGGGTCCAAATTGCCCCACCAGAAGAGCTAATCTTTCCGAAGGAATAATAGAAGGGATATCAAAGAACTCCATGGAGGAAAATCCAGAGAAAGAGAGCTCTGAGTCAGAATTAGCCCCACCAACAGCTGGAGGCAGGCTTGCCGCCGGGCCCCTATGGGATGAGGAATGCCAACAGAGCGAGAGCTGGAATTCAAGGCTTGGGAATCCTTCACCACTGTTTTCACTGGCCACCTACATAGAGGATGACAAGAGCTGAACCCTCCAAGGGGTCATCCGAAGTACCCATGCAGGAAGTGCAGAAACTGGAGTTCAACGGCATAACTTTCTGCTTGCTGCAGACCAAGCAGCATTTCTCAGAAGGAGGCATGTGCCTGTGCCAATACTGTGTTCTTTATGCATCACTAACAGCCCTGCATCATAGGCTAAGGATGCATTAAGGCAGCAAGCTGCAATGCATGCTTGGGCCACATGCAGATCTGAGGCGCACAAGATTGACATCTCAGTAAGGCATGAACTCAACATGCATAGTACAGTTAACATGCACAGACAACACAATGAGACAGGAACCAGCAGGAGAAAAAGTTACTCACCTGTAACAGGTGATCTCCGGGAACAGCAGGAATTTTGTCTTCACATATGGGTGTCGGCATTGACTGAACTTGTGTGGGAACGCTCCTCAGCATCCAATTGGAAAACCTTTGAGAGCGCTCCACTGTGCCAATGTGAATGCCTTCCCACCTTCCCAACTCCCTCTCTTCAGTTGTTTGTAGCCGAGAAAAGAGTAAATTAAACCCTATAACTCCTAGGGGAGGAGGGCAGGTTGTGAAGACTAAATTCCTGCTGTTCCCAGAGATAGTGTAGTTATTCACCTCTAACAGGTGTTCTCCAGTGACAGCAGGAATCAGTCCTCACATATGGATGATGTCGGCACCAAGTAAGCCCACATGGAGGTATTTCCTCAGCTTTCAAAGAAAGCCTTTGGGATATGCTACCATGCATGCGTGGTCCCCTTCCCGCCCAAGGGTGCCAACTTGCTCAGTCAGATGACATAGCTAGGACAGTAATAACAAAAACTAAAACAAGGAAGGGAGGCAACCAATGTTCCCTCTAATTTTCTGTAGGCTGTGTGCGCATAAAATATCAGCTGTGCAGCTTTTGAAGGAAGGTTAAGTTTTTGTGCGCCACATAACGAAACTCGGAGTTATATACTTTAAAATTTGACTACATGTCAGAATACAGTATGTACACCACATTGATTGCACTAGAAAATATTGTAGAACTTGTGAAAACCATAAATACACAACAACTTTTCAATTTTAAGAACATCTGTGTTGTTTTCTATCAGAATGAGAACCGTAATTTTTGTGCGCTCTGTTGTAAAGTATGTGCGCTCACTCGGCGAGGTGTGTGTGCGCGCACACGCGCACAGCTTAGAGGGAACAGTGGAGGCAACTCCCAGGGGAGGAGGGAGAGTTGTGATGACGGATTCCTGCTGTCCCTGGAGAACACCTGTAACAGGTGAGTCCTCACATATGGGACTTCCTAGCACCAGGCTGCCGAGGACCAAACCAGCACCATCACTCCGGTAGCTTGAACACAGATGGGTAAGAGGGCAGGAGTTGCCTATATCCTGAAAAGATTGCAGAGTACCGCCTGGCTGAAGGCACTGTCCCGACGGGACTCGCTCTCCAGGCAGTAGTGAGCTGCAAATGTGTGAATTGAAAACCATGTGGCAGCCTTACAGATCTCAGTCACAGACACTGAGCACAGGTTCGCCACCGATATGGCTATCGCTCTCATGCGATGTGCTGTGATCCAGTGTCCCAGAGAGAGCCCAGCTTGCTCATATGCGAGGGCAATACAGTCTGCCACCCAAGTGAACAGAGTTTGTTTTGTCACGGGAAGCCCCAGTCTGCTGAGGTCATAAGAAACTAAAAGCTAAGGAGCTCTGCGATGGCCCTGAGTCCACTCTAGGTAGGACAGGGCCCGTTTACAATCCAGTATAAGGAATACAATTTTCTCCCAACTGGTGTGAAGCCGTGGGAAGAAGGTGGGAAGAGCCATCTCTTGGTTGAGGTGGAAAGGACATAACACCTTTCGGAGGAATTTGGGATGGATTCAGAGCACCATCCTGTTCTTGTAGAGTTTTATATATGATGGCTCCACCACTAGGGCTTGAAGTTTGCTTACTCTTCAAGCAGATGTGAGGGCCACCAGGAAGGCAACCTTCCATAAAAGATACTACAGATGGCAAGTAGCTAGCGGCTTGAATGGCGGTCTAATGAGCGGTGAGAGCACCACATTGAGGTCCCACTCTGCCGCCAGAGGGCAGACAGGGGGCTTAGACAACAGGAGGCCCCAGAGGAACCAAGAGACCAGGGGCTGATCCAAGAGGGGTTTTCCCTCGATAGGGTGGTGGTGTGTGGCTATTGCACTCAGATGCACACTCGCTGAGTTGGACCTTAGGCCAGCTTGCAACAGATACAGTAGGTACCAGAGCACTAGCTGCACCAGGCAAGAGAACAGGTTTTCTGTCTCTCTGCACACCACATGGATAATCTTCACCAGTTAAAGGCATAAACTTGCCTGGTGGAGGGCTTGTGGGGGGCCAGCAGGACCTCCTCAACCTTCTTTGGGAGGTTGAAAGGGGCCAATACTATCCTTTCAGCAGCCATGCTGTTAGCATTAGAGACCCCAGATTGAGGTGCAGGAGGGAGCCCTCTTACTCTGTCAGGAGGTCTGTAGCATGGCCCAGTGAGACTGGGAGTGCCATTGACAGGAAGAGCAGTAGTGGGAACCATGGTTGTCTGGGCCACCTGGGGGCGATTAATATTAGAGATGCCCCTTCGCACTGGACCTTGAAGAGGGTCTTGCTGACCAGAGAGATTGGTGGAAAAGCATGTAGGAGGCCTTCAGTCCAGGGAATCAGGAAGGCATCTGCCGCCACCCTCTCTGGGTGTGTGCCACGAGCTGAAGCAGGGCAGCTGGGTGTTGTCCAGGGTGACGAATAGGTCCATCGCGGGCGTGCCCCAGAGGCAGAAGAGCCAAATGGTAACTCTGGGGTTCAGACACCACTCGTGTGGATGGAGGACCCTGCTCAGTCTGTCCGACAGGAAGTTGTCCTGGCCCAGGTGGTGAATCACCTGAAGAAGCATGTTGTTGTGCACTGCAAAGAAAAGGAGGGTCATTGACTCCTGGCAGAGGGAGTACGACCCCGTACCCCATTGCTTGTTGATGTAAAACATGGTGACTTGGTTGTCCGTCTGAATCAATACAGGCTGGTGTCGCAGGTGGTGGTGAAATGCCCATAGGGCCAGGGAGATTGCCCTGAGCTCCAAGAGATTTATCTGTAGTCTAGATTCCACCTGGGACCGGCTGCCTTGCGTACGGCTGCCCCTGCAGTGTGCCCCCCAACCAAGGAGGGAGGAGTCCATGGTCAGGTTCCTCTAGGGCGTGGGTGCCTGGAAGGGCATCCCTGCTCAGAGGTGACAGAGAAGTTGCCACCAGTCGAGGGAGTCTGCCAGCTGGCGGGTTATCCTGATCCTGTCCCAGTCTGTCTGTGGCTTGTGTCCACTGCGAGCAAAGGTACCACTGAGCTGCCTGCATGTGTAAGCAGGCTAGCAGGGTCACGTGAACCGTGGAGGACATATGGCCCAGCAGGTGAAGGAAGAGATGAGCTGGCACGGACTGGTGGTGTTGAACCTCTGCCACTAGCTGTCTGAGGCATTCTGCCCACTCCCTGGGGAGGATGGCCTTGCCTTAATGTGTCTAGCTGAGCACCTATGAACTCTACTCTGGACTGGAGGTGGGATTTGGGGTAGTTGATGATGAATCCCAGGTGCTGCAGCAGGAGGGTTGCATATCCTGCAGCCTGACTGTCCTCTGCGGCCATGCTGCCTCTGATAAATCAGTTGTCTAGGTAAGGGAAAACAAAGGCCTCTTGCAGACACAGGTGGGCAGCTACCACTGGTAGGTATTTGTGAAAAACCTTGGTGAGGATGAAAGGCTGAAGGGTAGCACCCTCTACTGGTAATGTTCTCCTCCTCCAATGAACTTTATGTATTGACTGTGGGAGGGATGGATTAGGATGTGTGTGTACGCACGCATCCTTTAGGTCCAAGGAGCGCAGCCAGTCTCCCTAGAAGAGGTAAAGCAGCAGTGTTCCAAGGGAGAGCATCTTGAACTTCTCCCTCACCAGAAACTTGCTTAAGTTTTGCAGGTCTAAGATGGGCCTGAGGCCCCCAGTCCTCTTTTGGACAAGGAAGTACCTGGAGAATAAGCCTTTGCTCCATAGGTGTTTGGGTACAGGCTCTGCTGCATTGTCCCTGAGAAGACCTGTGAGCTCTGTGAGCAGCAGGGTCTGGTGAAGGAGGGGGGGGGGGGGGTGTCGCACCGGCTCTCCAGGAAACAACTTGGGTGGAATCCACTGTAGGTAGAGGAGATATCCCTCCCTGACCACCTGCAGTACCCCATTGGTCCGAGGAGATTGTGGCCTATCTATGGGCGAAGAGCATCAGGCCCCCTCCCCCTCTGGGCTGGTGAAGGTCTCCTGGTGGAGGAGAGGCCCTGCCCTGGGAGTCAAAAGCTCCCCTCAGGCTGGGTGGGAGCTGGGGTCTGGGGTTTAGGTGCTTTTGTCTTCTTAGCCCCATGCCCTTGTCTTCTCAGGTGAGAAGTCTGCTGCTGCTGGCCTGAGAAGGGCTGGTATTGGTGGCCCTGCCAAAGGACCCCTATGTCCTTGGAAAAGGGGCCTCTTTCCAATGTTTCCTTGCGCGGATAGGATGAGGTCTTCTTAGAGAGCCTCTGCCGAGTCACCATGTTGGCCTTATCTCAGCTGCTTTGTCGGCCATGGGATTGCCGAACCTGTTTTTCCTGGTGCAAGGGACATCAAGCAGCTTGTCTTGGACCCATTGCTTGAGGTCAGAGAATTGCAGCCAGGCTTGGTGTCGGACTCCAATGTTGGCGACGGCTACCCAAGCCGCTGATTCGAAACAGTCAGAGACTGCCTGGGAGAGAAACTTGGAATAGTCCTTGATCCCAGAGCTCAGGGCCCGGAACCGCTGGAGGGGTTCCCTGATGAGGCCTGCTGCAAACCTCGACAGCTCTTGGGCCAGAGCTTTCAGGTACATGCATATGTAAAGCTCATAGTCTTGATCTGGCACCTGGAGCATCGAGCCTTGGTAGCACTTGCACCCGAGGGCATCTGGCTCTTTTAGTTTTGGCATGGAGTTATGTTGGAGCAGGGGTTTGTGGAACTCTAGGCCTTTACAGACATGGTACATGGCGTCAAGGCATAGAGTCACCACCAGCATCAATGCTGGCGTTTCCCACATCTGAAGAAGTAGCCTCTCAAGGATCGGCTGCCCAGGTAATATGAGGGTTTCCTTGAGTGGAGACTCATACTGAAGAATCTCCAACTCCTCGATGCACTGGTCTTCCTCCATCTCAGTTGGCACCGAGAGGACTCTGGCCATGTCCCTGACGAAGTCATGGAAAGCCACGTCCTTAGGAGAGTGGCGCCGGGTCCAAGGGGATGTCTCAGTGCCGCTTGGTATCCAGAGAGGCCTTGTCATCCATCTCCCACTCAGAGTCGAGCAGTGTTGACGAGTTCAAAGTCCTGCAACTCCTTGCCTTGAGGCTGGTGCCGAAGAGTCAGCAGCCCGTCAAGGAACAAGGGTCCAAATTGCAGACATTGGCCAGCGAGGACCGGATGCCTGAAGATTGGGACCGGGATCTCGACTGGTGCCAAGGGCTTACATGAGGCTGGTGGTGCTCAGAGCTCAGGTCGATGACTCCCTCGCAGTCAAGAATCTGGTCATCGGGGTAGATGAGGTGGATGAACCGGCTTATCATTGCCTGCTGCAGGGCCAGAATAGCAGTTATGTTCTGCTCCAAGACCGCCATTCTGGTTTCCAGACCAGAAGGCTCCGCAGCCTTCGACACGTGCACCAAGGATCTCGGGCCCGGCGCCAGCACTCTTGCGAGGGTATCCTCAATGAGGACTATGGCCTTAAGGAACCTTGCATGGTCTCTGCTGGCCGAGGAATCCTTCTTGAGGACCTTGATGGGGCGCTTCTCAGAGTCAAAGTCCCTCCGGTGCAACCTTGGCGCACTTAGAAGGCTACTTCTTCCTTTTCTCTGCATCAGAGGTCTTCTCGGAGGAGCCGCTGCCACAGAATTATGAGGATGCTTGGGCCTCGTGGGATGTGCTGGGCTTGGAACTCGGCATCGGGGAGGCTGGAGCCGAGTTGGACCTGGGGAAAGTGTAGTTACTCTCCTGTAATAGGTGTTTTCCGAGAACAGTAGGAACCCGTCCTCACATATGGGTGACATCGGCACCAACGGAGCTTGCATGGAGCATTTCCCCAGTTTTAAAGAAAGCCTTTGGGACATGCTACCATGCATGTGTGGTCCCCTTCCCACCCAAGGGTGCCATCTTGCTCAATCAGATGACATAGCTAAGATGGCAGTCAAATAAAACGATGTATAGCTGCAACTCCAAGGGGATGAGGGAGGGTTGTGAGGACTGATTCCTGCTGTTCCTGGAGAATACCTGTTACAGGTGAATAACTACACTTTCTCCAGGAACAAGCAGGAAGTCAGTACTCACATATGGGACTCCCTAGCTCTAGGCTGCCAAGGACCGAACCATGACAGCACCACCGGCGACCCATCAGGTAGCTGTGAATTGAAGATCATCAGTCCCCAGCGGAGACTCTGCAGGACCCTAGCATCCAGCGACACTATCACTCAGATAGCCTGAACACAAAAGGGTCAGAATGCAGGAGTTGCCTACACCCCGAGAATATTATGGAGTACTGCCTGTCTGAAAGCACTGTCCCTGCAGGACTCACCCTCCAGGCAGTAGTAAGCTGTGAACATGTGAATCAAAGACCTTGTGGCAGCCTTGCAAATCTCAGTCTCCAGCACTGACGTGGCAATCACCCTCATGTAATGAGCTGTAATCTAGTGGTCAAGGGAGAGGCCCGCTCGCTTATAAGTGAGGGCAATACAGCCTACCACCCAAGCGGACAGAGTTCGCTTAGACACAGGGAGCCCCAGTCTACTGTGGTCATAAGATACGAAGAGCTGAGGGGCTTTTCGGTGGGCCTGGATCCATTGCAAGTAGAAAGACAGGGCCTGCTTGCAATCTAATGTATGAAGTATTAGTTCCTCCTGGCCGTCATGAGACCGTGGAAAGAAGATAGGGAGGACTACCTCGTGGTTGAGGTGGAAATGAGATACCATCTTCGGAAGGAATTTGGGATGTGTATGGATCCGCCACCAGGACCTGGAGTTCACTCACTCTGCGAGTGGACTCTTTGCACAATAGATACCTCAGGCTTGAACGGCGGTCTGGTGAGCTGGGAGAGCACCATGTTGAGGTCCCATTCTGCCACCTACGGGCGGAGAGGGGGTTTGGATAGCAGAAGGCCCCAGAGGAATCTGTAGACCAGGGGGTGGTTGGAAAGGATTTTCCCTCGATGGGGTGGTGGTGAATGGTTATGGCGCTCAGGTGCACCCATACCGAGTTAGATTTCAGTCCGGTGCGCGATAAGTGCAGCAGGTACTGGAGGACAAGCTGCACATGGCAGGAGAAGGGATTCTCTCCCCACACACCAGACTGTAAACCTCCCCCACTTAAAGGCATATGCCCTTCTGGTGGAAGACTTCCGAGAGGCCAGCAGGATCTCCCCGACTTCCCTTGGAAGATTGAAAGGGGCCAAAGCTACCCTTTCAGCAGCCATGCTGTTAGCATCAGGGACCCCACACATTGGGGTGCAAAAGTGAGCCCCCCTCCTGGCTCGCTGCAAAGGAGAGGAGGACCATCACCTCCTGGCAGAGGGAGTATGAGCCCGTGCCCCCCTGCTTGTTGATGTAAAACATGGCAACCTGGTTGTCTGTCTGGATCAGCAATGGATGCTGCCGCAGGCGGTGGCAGAACACTCGTAGGGCCAGAAATATCGCTCGGAGCTTTAGAAGATTGAGCTGTAGGAAAGATTACTCTGGAGACCAACTGCCTTGTGTGTGTAGGTCTTTGCAATGCGCTCCCCAAACCAGGAGGGAGGCATCTGTGGTCAGGGTCCTTTGTGGTGCGGGTGCCTGAAAGGACATTCCCGCCCGTAGGTGGTGCAGGTTCTGCCACCAGCTGAATGAGGCCACCAACCGGCAGGTGGCCTTGACCCTGTCCCGCAGCCTGCCTGTGGCTCGAGTCCACTGTGAGTGCAGGCACTACTGGGCTGTCCGCATGTGCAGGCGGGCCGAGGAGGTGACGTACACCGTCGAGGCCATGTGGCCCAGGAGACTTAGGAGGCGGCACGCCGTGACTGACTGGCAGCACTATACAACTCCTGCCAGCTGTTGGAGACGTGCTGCCCTTTATTTTGGAAGGACCACCCTTGCTTGCAGCATGTCCAAATGAGCACCTATGAATTCTAGGCTTTGAGTCGGGGAGAGATGAGATCTGGGATAGCTGATGACAAACCCCAGGTGCTACACGAGGCAGATTGCCCGGCCTGCATCCTGGCTGGTCTCGAGGGTCCCTTGTTGGCGCAGGTAGGTGGCTATTACCATCAGGCACTTTGTGAAAATCCTTGGTGAGGAGGCCAGGCCAAAGGGAAGTACCCTGTACTGGTAATGCTCTCTCCCTACCATGAGCCTTAGGTACTGTCTGTGGGAGGGGTGGATCAGGATGCGAGTATATGCATCCTTCAGATCTAAGGAGCACAGCCAATCTCACTGGTGGAGATAGGGCAGCAGTGCTACAAGGGAGAACATCTTAAACTTCTCCCTCACCAGAAACTTGTTTGAGTTTCGCTGGTCTAGTATGGGCCTGACGCCCCCGGTTCTTTTGGGGACAAGGAAGTACCTTGAGTAGAAGCCCTTTACCCATAAGTGTTTGGGGGACAGGCTCCACTACCCTGTCTCTGAGCAGGCCTGTGAGCTCTGAGGGGAGCAAGGTCTGGTGAAGGAGAGGTCGCACAGGCTCTCCTGGGAAGAACCCTGGGAGTACTTGCTGGATGAGGAGGCGATACCCCTCCCTTACCATCTGCAGGGCCCACTGGTCCGAGGTGACCCCAGCCCACCTGTGGGCAAAGAGTGCCAGACAGCCCCCTGTGGGCTGGGGAGGGTCTCCCGGGAGAGAGGAGGCTCTGCCCCAGGAATCAAAAGCTCGATACACATTGGTTTGGAGTTGGGACTTGGAGCTTATGAGTTTTCTGAACCTGTGGCCTTGGCCCGTGGACTAAGGACCCTGCTGTTGCTGGCCTGAGAAGGGCTGGTAGTGACTGATGGAAGGACCCCTTTTTCCTCAGGAGAAAGGGGTCTTTTCCCTGATGGTTTCTTGCAGGAAAGGGCTGAGGTCTTCTTCGAGAGCCTCTGCCTGGCCAGGACCTCGGCCTCAATCGCAGCCGTCTTGTCGGCCATGGGTTTGCTGAACAAGTTTTCCCCAGTACAGGGGACATCTAGCAATTTTTCTTGGACCCACTGCTCGAGGTCCGAGATCTGCAGCCAGGCCTGCTGCCGATGCCAGCTGCTGCCACTCGAGTTGCTGATTCAAAACTGTCGTAGACAGCTCAGGAAAGGAACTTTAAGCAGTCCCAGATCCCGACTGTTAGGGACTGAAACCGCTGGAGGGGTTTCCTGGTGAGGCCGGCTGAGAAGCCAGAGAGCTCTTGGATTAGGGCCTTAAGGTACATGCCTATGCAAAGTTCATAGGCCTGAATCCGGAAGCCGAGCATGGAGCCCTGGTAGTACTTGTGCCAGAGGGGTCAAGGGCCCTAGCCTCTCTGCCTGAGGAGACAGAGGAATAGTTCTTCTGGCTCTTGAGTTTTTGCATGGATGATGCCACAAACATGGAGTTATGTGGGAGCTGAGGTTTGTGGAAGCCAGGTCCCTTTTTGATGCAGTAGATGGCGTTGAGGCATTGGCTGACCACCGGCACAGAGGCCAGGGTCCCACACATTTGAAGGAGCAACCACTTGAGGATCGGTTGCACCGGCACCATGAGAGTCTTCTTTGGCGGGGACTCATACTGGAGTATTTCCAGTTCTTTGGTGCACGGATCCTCCTCTGAGCCTGTTGGGAGAATGGTGCCAGGGGAGACAGCTTTGAGAGAACGTCTCAGTGCTGAGTGGTGTCCGGGGAGGCCTTGGCTTTGGTCTCCCACTCTGAGTCGAAGGGTGTCGACAAGTCGGAGGGTGTCGACGATTTAGAGGCTTGGGAATCCCGAGCCTCGAGGCCGGCCCCGAGAAACCAGGGCCCCCTGGAGGATTTCTGATATGATTCCCGGAAACTAGCCGGGGAGGACCGGATACCCGAGGATCGGGACTGGGACCTTGATTGGTGCAGAGGACTCGCCAGAGATCGGTGGTGCTTGGGGCCTGGCTCGATGCCCAGGGACTCCCCTGCAGTTGGGGCAGATGATGCGGATGAACCTGCCATTATTGCCTGCTGCAGGGCCAGGATAGCAGAAATACTTTGTTCCAGGGCCGCCATTCTGGTTTTGAGGCCAGAAGGCTCTGCAGCTTTCGGCATGGGCCCCGAGAGTCTTGGGCCTGATGCCGACACTCTCGCGAGTGCATCCTTGATGAGGACCACGGCCTCCAGGAGACTCGCATGATCTCCGCCGGTCGAGGAATCCTTCTTAGAGACCTTAGTGGGGTGCTGCTTGAAGTCCCCAGAGACCCTCTGCGGGACTTTACCAGGTTTCACCAGTGGAACCTCGACTGGCTTCAAGGATATTTTCCTTCCCCCCCCCCCCCTCAGGATCCAGGGTCTTCTCGGAGGAGCCGCCGCTGCGGGACTCCAAGGACGCCCGTACCTCATGGGAAGTTCTGGGCTTGCAGCTCAGCATCAGGAAAGCTGGAGCCGAGTCGGGCCTCGGGAACAGCCTCTCCTGCAACTCTGATCATTTTTTATTGGTTTTCGGAGTCATGGCCTGGCACAGGTCGCAGGTGATGCTATCATGGTCCAGGCAACATAGGCACAGTTGTGGGTGTCTGTGACAGACATGGCCTTACTGCAGCAGTCACATTATTTGAACTCACCAGGAGACATGGTGAGAGATACCAGGCTGGTGTCGATGACCCCGGGCAAAAAAGGGCACGAATGCCAGTTAAAGCAAGCCTCGATCAGAAAAGAAGGAAAGAGTCGAGAATAGCGCCGGCTCGAGATGGGAAGAGGAAACAGTATGCAAACCAGGAAAACCAACTGAGTATATTTAGGAGAATTTTTCTGGGGAAACAGGTCAAGCGTCTGTTGGGCTCCACGGAAAAAAGGAGACTGAGCAAGATGGCACTCTTGGGTGGGAAGGAGACCACGCATGCATGGCAGCATGTCCCAAAGGCTTTCTTTGAAAGCTGGGGAAATGCTCCGCGTGGGCTCTGTCGGTGCAGATGTCACCCATATGTGAGGGCTAATTCCTGCTTGTTCCTGGAGAACAATTTTTCCAGCAACTCCGGCCTTTTTCTGTTAGTTTTAGGTATCATAGCCTGGCACAGGTCACATGAGGTGCTATCAAGGCCCAGGCCTAGGTAACACAAGCAGCAGTTATGGGTGTCAGTTACTGACATGGTTTGACTGCAGTGGTCACATTTTTTGACCCCTGGGTGAAAAAGGGCACGAACGCCAGTCGAGGAAGACCTTGATAAAAGAAAGGAGCCGGGAACGGTGCCTGAGACGACGACGATTTGAGACGGGAAGAACAACTGGCTGCTAACTGGGAAAAACTCAACTTTTAAGGAAAATAAGGGAATTTTTCTGGGGAAAAAGGACTCATGTTTGTTGGGCTCTGCGGAAAAAAGGAGATGAGCAAGATGGCACCCTTGGGCAAGAAGGGGACCATGCATGTGTGGTGGCATATCCCAAAGGCTGGGGAAATGCTTCTGCGTTGGCTCCGTAGGCACAGACATCACTCGTATGTGAGGGCTGACTTCCTGCTTGTCCCAGTACAACACCTGTTACAGGTGAGTACCTAAGCTATCTCAGGGAACAAGCAGGAATGTAGTCTTCACTTATGGGGCTCCCTAGCTCACAGATGCCAGATGAAGTGACCTCAGAACCAGTAGAGGTTCACCTCAGAGTAGGCATGATGAGGTCATGGATCTCACATGGATTTCTGGTATCTTTAAAGTTCGGGACGGAGGGTAGGAGCTGCATCTAAGTCTGAAAGAGGTGCTGGAGTACAACCCGACCATACATGGCTTCCCGACGGGAGTCCTTGTCTAGACAATAATGGGCAGCAAAGGTATAGACGGAAGACCAAGTTGCTGCTTTGCAAATTTCGTCAATGACTACTGAGTGTAGGTTTGCTATCTAGGTGGCCCTGATGCAAAAGTTGTGAGCAGTGACATGCCCTTCCAGGGAAAGTCCTACTTTGTCATAGGCAAATGAAATGCAGTCCGCTATCCATCTGGAGAGCATATGCTTAGAAACGATTAACCACAGGTGACGGTGATCAAATGAGATAAACAACTGCGAGGCTTTACGATGATCTCAAGTCCTTTGGAGAGAAAGCCAAGTCATGTTTGCAGTCAAGAGTGTGCATAGTTGCTTCCACTCTAGACACATGTGGTCTAGGAAAGAAAACTGGAAGGTAAATTGACTGGTTTAAATGGAAGGGAGACATCACATTTGGCATAAAGTGTGGGTGAATCCGAAGCGATAGAGGGTGGATCTGCCACCAAAGCCTGAAGCTCACTAATGTGTCTAGCTGAAGTGAGGGCAATTAGGAAGATTACCTTCCAAGAGAGGAACTTAAGTGAGGTTGTGGCTAACGGTTGAAAGAACGGCTTGAGAAACTGCACTAGAACGACAGAGGCCCAATCTACCAGAGGTGGCTTAATGGGTGGTTTGGACAGCAGGCGAACGTGCTACTAGATGGGCTGTCCATCGAGTTGATGGTAAGATGCCGTAATGGCACTGAGGTGGACTCTTACCAAGTTTATTTTTAGATCTGTCGAGGGCAGGTGGAGGAGATACTGGAGGAGTGACTCTACTGGAGCAGAAAAGGGATATCTTTCTGGGAACACCAGACAGAGAATCTATGACACGTCTGGTCGAGGGCTTTCTAGAAGTCTGGTCTATGAACGTCTGGTCTATGAAGTCTGGTCGAGGGCTTTCTAGAAGTCAAAAACATCTCCTTAACCTGTTGAGTAAGGTCAAACCTTGTAAAGCTATGCTCTCAGCAGCTAAGCTGTGAGGCGGAGAGACTGTGGATTGGGATGTAGTAGTGAACCGTTGTCCTGGGAGAGGAGATCAGACGTGTAGCCCAATCGCAGAGGATGAGTGAGTCAGATGCAGTAGCAGTGGAAACCAAAGTTGCCGCAGCCAGTGAGGGGCTATGAGAATCATGGAGCACTTGTCTAACTTAAGCTTGAAAAGCATCTTGGGAATGAGGGGTAAAGGAGGGAAAGCATAAAGCAGACCCCAACCCCAGTGTAGGTGGAAGGCATCCACTTGTTGGTTGGTGGATGTCTAAGTTCTTGTGCAGAAGTGAGAAAGCTTGGCATTTTGTGGAGTTGTGAACAGATCTATGTCTGGAGTTTCCCAGGTTTGGAAGATGTAGGACATTGTGTCTGAATGGAGAGACCATTCGCGGAGAAAGAGGATGTGACTCAGTCTATTGGCCAAGACATTGAATTCCACCAGGAGGTACACTTCTTGGAGGCATTCCTAACAGGGACTCTGCATTTCAAGCCAAGGTAAGAGTTTGTGGTTTTTAAATTACTAGCTCTCAGAGCTCTTAAAGGGTTATGGTACATTTTTAAAACAAAGTTTTCTTCTTTTTGGTGCTTTAGTTCAAAAGGGGAAATATTGTCTTTAGTGGTGTAGGTTTAAAACACTGCTTTTAGTATCGTTCTCAGCTCTTTGAAGTTATTGAAACCTCATCAGCTGTTAGTTCCCTCTCTACCCCCCAACTCTCACCCACCCCATGTGAGCTCTTGCTTTATAGGGCACCTCCCTACACACAGGAACTTGGAATGAGCACATTTAAAACACACTTAAAAGAGGTTAACTGTTTTTTTCTATGAAAGGACAGCTGGGAAACAGGCTGGTACTGTGGTAGGTCTCTCTCTCTTTTGCTTCAACAGGCACCAAAGCTCCACCAGCTGAGCAATGGCTGGGAGAAATCATATCGCTAAAGCTGTTGCTCCCATTACAGCTTCTGCCTCTGTCCAGACAAAAATCCAAAAGCCAGTTGAAGGACCAGTTCCATGTGCAGGAGGCCTGCAGACAAACTCTCAGGAAACAAGTGGAGGAGCTCAAAGAGGTGGTGAGGCTGAGGAGCATTCAAGATAGTGAGAAGTACATTGATGAGGTGCTTCTTGTAACATCCAAGCTCTACAGCAGAGGAGTAGATAGGAGCCTACAGAATAACGAAGATTGGACACAAGTCACCAGGGCCAGCAGAATTACCAATACACCTCCTCCAGTCCTAGAATTGAAGAACCATTATGCAGCCCTGGAAGTGGAGGAGGTGAAAGCATCCCTGGAAAGGGAAGAACCAGAGCTCAAGCACCCCAAAGTTGCAGAATCAGTGATCACAAGGAAGTGAAGGTTAGTGGTGGTTGGTGACTTTCTTCTGAGGGGTACTGAGGCGTCCATCTGCTGACCAGACTTGGTCCAAAGAGGTATGCTGTCTGCCAAGTGCCAAAATCCGAAATGTTAGAGAGTTTTATGAGACTCATCAAGCTCACTGACTATTATCCGATCTTGCTGATCCATGTTGGCACAAATGATACTACCAAGTATCCCTCTGAGCATATCAAAAGTGATTTCATGGCTCTGGGACAGAGGGTGAAGCAGATAGGGGAAGCAGGTGGTGTTCTCTTCTATTCTCCCGTTGAGGGTAAAGGCCAAGGCAGAGAAGCTTGCATCCTGGAGATGAATGCATGGCTGCATGGATGGTGTCATCAAGAGTGTTTTGGTTTCCTGGACCATGGGATGCTGTTCCAAGGGTTGCAGAGCAGAGATGGCATCCATCTGTTTAAGAAGGGTCAACGTGTCTTCAGTAGCAGACTGGCTAACCTACTTATTAGGGTTTTAAACTAGATTTTCTGGGGATGGGTGAAGAAAGCCTCCAGGTAAGTGAAAGCCCCCAGGTAAGTGAAAGCAAAATTAGACTTACCTGCTAATTGTTGTTCCTTGAGGAACTCCAGTCCAGTCCTGCACCTCTGGGTAGTGCACCTCCTCCAGAAGCTTGGAGACTGAGCATGTCCAAACTTGAAGTCACCAGTACTAATACAGCTTGCACCATCCACCAGCTCCCAGTTACCTATTGACAAAGCAGACTCACAGGAGTAACAAATAAGTAGTTAAACAGGTAATAACTAGAACAAATGACTAAACTAAACTTAACTGAATACCTCCCCCTCTCTGGCCCCAAGGAGGAACTCAGTCACTCCCCACCCCCCACAAGAGAGGATGAGAGAGGAAGAGGCCCACCTGAGGAATTTGACACTGAAGAGCTGCCCAAAGCTAGAGGACTCCCAGCCCGCCCCAGCATGCCAAAGGACGGGCGATTCCTCGCTATCCCAGCACCACTGATGCCTACAGCAACTAAGCAGACAGACTGATCACAACGACCAAGGCCCTCACCAAAAACCTCTGGGTGGGATCCGGGACTGGACTTCCTCGAGGAACAACAATTAGCAGGTAAGTCTAATTTTGCTTTCCTTATCATCCCTCCAGTCTAGTCCCGCACTTCTGAGATGTAACAGAGCAGTATACCTAATGGGAGGGACCTACAATACCGGCACAGAGCACAACTGCTCCAAAACAGGCATCCCCTGCAGCCTGAACATCGAGACGATGGTCCTCTCTGTATACTTTCAGTAAGCACTAAGTCGCCGCCCTACAGATTTCCACCTGTGGCACCAAGCTAAACTCGGCCCAAGAAGCCGCCTGAGCCCTTGTGGAATGAGCACGCAGACCCACCGGGACCTGACATCCCTGCAAGATATATGCCGAAGCGAACGCTTCACGAATCCACCTGGAGATCGAGGCCTTAGCCGCCCCCTCACCCCTGCGCGGACCCCTGAAGAGCACGAACAGGGAATCAGACTTGCAAAAACTTGCTGTCGCTTTCAGGTATTGCTTGAGAGTCCTGCGCACATCCAAGAGACGCAAGCTGAGGCTGGCAGCATCAGAACCCAAGCCCTCCAGGATGGGCAGAGACATGGGTTTATTGACATGAAACGCAGAAACCACCTTCGGTAAGAAGGAAGGCACAGGACACAACACCACCTTCTTCCGCGAGAACGAAAGGTATGGCTCCCAACAAGATAAGGCTTGCAACTCGGAGATCCTATGCCCAGAGCAGATCGCTACCAAGAAAACCGCCTTCAGTGTTAGGTCCTTCAACGAGGCACGGCTCAAGGCCTCGAATGGTGCCCTAGAGAGCCAAGAGAACCATATTGAGATCCCACTCTAGCACCATTGCTCTGCGCGGCAGCTGCAAACAAGCTACCGCCCTCAGGAACCGCAACATACCTGGGTGAGAACCCAACAGCAACCGTTGCACCTTTCCACGATAACAGGCAATAGTCACCAGTTGCACCCACAACAAGCTGGCCGCTAGGCCCTTATCAAAACAATCCTGTAAGAAGGCCAAGATCTCTGGGACTGTAGCCACCATGGGTCGTGCCTGCTTCTCCACGCACCAAGCCTCAAAAACTCACCATATCCTAACACAGTGATATAGACCTCTTCCGCGCTTTCAACAAGGTGGAAATGACTGGACAGGAATAATCTTTCCTCCTCAACCGCGCCTTTTCAAGGGCCAAGCCGTAAGCGAGAACCGATCCACCTGAGGCATGATCACCAGACCCTGCACAAGGTCGGTTCGAAACGGCAAGCGCCACGGCCGGTCCTCCAGAAGCCGAACCATGTCCGCATACCATGGACATCGTAGTCAGTCTGGGGCTATCAGAATGACACGCACCCTTTGAGCCTTGATCCGCTGCACCACTCGGCCAATCAGTGCCCAAGGAGGGAAAACATACAATAGGCTCTCTGCAGGCCATTGCTGTAGCAGAGCATAGTGACTCGGACATTCTTTCCTCTCTTCTGCTGAAAAGCTGGTCCGCCTTCGCGATCTTGAACATGGCCATGAGGTCCATGACTGGCGTTCCCCACCTGCGTGAACACTTCTGCCTGGAGAGACCACTCCCCCGGGTCCACATGAACCCGGCTGAGATAGTCTCCCGTCACATTGTCGACTCCTGCAATGTGTACCACCGAGATCATATGAAGGCTAGGCTCCGTACAGGCGAATAGCCGCTCTGCCTCTTCTTCTAGCGCCATGCTGCCCATGCCTCCCTGACTGTTGAGGTAAGCCACCATTGTCGTGTTGTCCGAAAGGATTCTGACTGCCTTTCCTCGCAGACCCGACTCGAAAGCACAGAGCACCCGGGCCACAGCTAGTATCTTTAGCTGGTTGATCAACCAGCGCACACTCCAGGTCCCCTGGGCGAAGGACCCCTCACAATGGGCCCCCAACCCATTAGACTGGCATCCATCATCACCGGGATCCACTGCAGCGCCTCGAGGGGCATGCCCGCCAACCTCTCTGGACAGAGCCACCACTGGAGCAGCCTCCTGACCAGGCAAGAGTGTCTCTGGGACAGGGAGTCCATCTGAGGCGACCACTACCAGAGCAGGACCCGCTGCAGAGGCTGCATATTTATTTTATTTATTTAGCCGTGCTTATATACCACTTTTCACCAGGTCAAAGTGGTTTACAATAAACAAGGGGAATACATTGAAGAGGGTTAGTTATATTTACAGGGGGAAAGAAGTATACCATCACCAGGGGGAGTATAAAATATTCATATTCTTCCGAGATGTATCAGTCATGATGACATTTCTGACACTCTTCAGTCTTGTCATAGATCGGGTTTATTTACAGTTTGTTTACAGTTTATTTACAGTTCTCTCCCATGGCACCACCTCCAGGGTGGCCATGGTCCCTAACACTTGCAGATACTGCCAAATCGTCGGTTCTGCCAGACCCAGAAAGTGACGCAGCAGCCGCCGCAGTCCTCGAGCCCTTTGCTCCAGCAGAGAGACTCGACCCTGATGAGTGTCAAACCATGCTCCCAAATACTCAAAATTCTGTGATGGGACCAAATGGCTCTTTGCTGCATTGACCACCCAGCCGAGGCCTTCGAGCAAACTCACCACCCGCGAGGTTGCTAGCACACTCTCGTCTCTGGACTTCACCCCGAATGAGCCAGTCATTGAGGTAAGGGTGCACGACCACCCATCCTTGCGGAGTGCAGCGGTCACCACCAACATGACCTTGGTGAAGGTGCGGGGGGGGCTGTAGCCAGGCTGAATGGCAATGCTTATAACTGGAAATGGCCCATTGGTACCGCAAAGCACAGGAACCACTGGTGCTCCGATCTGATGGGAATATGAAGATACGCCTTCATGAGATCGAGGGACATCAGAAACTCCCCCTCTCTCACTGCGACCATCACCGACCGCAATGTTTCCATCCAAAAATGCGGAAACCACAGACAACGGTTCACTTGCTTGAGATCCAGAATTGGATGAAAGGACCCATCCTTTTTGGGGACCATGAAATAAATGGAGTATCAACTGCAGCTGTACTGCTCCCGGGGAACAAGGACCACCGCCCCGAACCAAAGCAGCCATGACAGGGTATCCCATATGGCCGCTGCCTTACCGGGAACTTTGCAGGGGGACCGGATGAGTCGCCGCTCACCGGTCGAGCGAGCTCGAGGGCATAGCCTTCGGGGATGACTTCCAGGATCCACTGGCTGGATGTTATCTGGACCCAAGCAGAATAAAACTCCCATTGCCGACCCCCCCACAGGCAGCCCCTATGCCTAAGCCCTTCTCACTTCATTGGGGCTTCTTGAACCCCAAAGTAGAGGCGGCACAGAAACCTCTGCCGGCCCCTCGGAAACCTCAAAACCCCTGCCCCCAAGCGGAAAACCTACCCCTCTGGAAGGAACCCAGGCGGGATGTACGAAAACACCGAAAGTCACGGGCCTGGCCCCAAGACGGCGCCGAACTATGACCCTGCTTTTGCTTATCCTCTGGCAAACGCCCACCTTTAGATTATCCCAGATCCTTCACCAACTTATCCAGGTCCTCCTCAAAGAGAAGCTTCCCCTTAAAGGGCAGCTTACTCAACTGAGATTTGGAAGAGTTATCTGCCACCCAATTATGCAGCCAGAGATAGCGATGGGCTGCCACCACCGATGTCATGCTTCTTTTGCGCGGCGTCTTTTCCCATTCAGAATTTGCAACGACGAGACGTGGGCAGCAACACACATAACACTAAGAAGAATCTCCTGAAGAAAGTGCGATACTGAAACGCTTTAGAGACGCTGCAGTAGAGCGTCGGGATTCATTTCTACTAGTGCCAAAAAAGTTTGATATGTGAAATAATGTTTTACAAAAGAAAAGTAAATCAAGAAGATGGTTGTGAAAGAAAAACTGTGTGATAATACGTTTGGATTAATGAAGAATTTTTAAAGAAAATATTTGATAAATAAAGAAGATTATTTTAGATTAAAATATTGTCCACTTGGTCTGAATAACACAGAGATCAGTTGTTTATTTAAAACCCACTACTGGAAGTTAATATTGAACGTTTGAATAACATTTAGAAGCTTTATACGCGTTCAGAAAACAACTCCAATTTTGGACGAAAATGCTTCTGGTGAGCCCACAAATAAGATCATAGTGAATATCGGCGAGGTAGGCAGACCCAGACTCCAGCTTGGCCACCTCCCCCCCTTGCTCCAACATGGAGTACTTCGCCTGCTGCAGACGCTGCAACCAACGCAGTCAGGCCCTTGCCATCCAGGACCTGCAGATGGAGGCCTGCAAGGCCAAGGCGTTGACATCAAATGCCTGCTTCAACAAGGTGTCGTTTCCTGTCCTGACCATCCTTCAGGGCCATGGCACCTTCAACCAGGATGGAGGTCCTGTCCTGGCCACCTTAAGACCCGCCACTGGCAGGTCTCACTCATCTTGAATCATCTGCTTGACCACCCGGTGCACCAGAAAGACAAATTGAGACTTCCACACCGCCTGTATCAGCAGGTTCTCCAGAGTGTCCTCATCCACCGCCGGGCAGGCAGGTAAATTGAGGACCTTAACGGACTCCGCGATCAGGGCAGGCAACTCCTCACAGCGAAACACCCAGACAATCTGAGCCTGATCTTCCGGCTCTGGGAGCTCTACTTCCTTGAGCTCGTCACTATCAAAGTCTGGCTCGAGCTCCAGCTCGTCCTCTTCCGGTCTCTCGGACCCAGGGGATGGCTCTGGCCACATCTCCGAAGATCTGGCTTTCTTAACCGGCACCGCACCAGGAGACTCTCTTCACACCAACCCCCACTAGGGAGGGGTCCCCCGCTGCACCCTGCTGGCACAAGCAGAAAGCCTGGTGCAACAGGAGCACAAACTCTGGGGAGAATTCCCCCAGAGCCCCTGCGACCCCCAGCCCTTGGGATGTCAAGGGCCCCGGAACTGCCCCCAGCGGAAAGGGGGCTCCAGCAAGGTCTGAGCCTCTTGGGCCGGCACGGATGTAGACTCCCACGCCTTGTCCTACATCGCCTGTTTCATACTAGCAGCCTGCACCGCACAGCCGTGGCACATGCCCTCATCTGGGTTCTGCAGACCAGGCACTGTGGACGTGACGGCATGGGAATGTGCCTGCTACTCCCCGATCGTCGATGGGGAAGGCCCGAGGTCCCCTATCCAATGGGCCGTGCAAAAGGGAAACCTGTCAGTGCTGACTTGCCTTAATCTTTTTTTTTTTAAATCAAAGAAACCAGAGGCACAGGGGGACAGGAAGAACAGTAGGTGCCACACACCCCCGGTGGCAGAGCGGGCCACTTCCAGCATCAGAGAAAACAGAGCAGTCCAGCCTTCCCTCACCACAGCCGCCACCAAAAACCATGAGGCGCTAGGCCCAACCCCCCCCCCGGCAAAGCCTCATCGCGCCGAAATTCCAGTGCCCCAGGAGATGACCTATCTGAAGTACTC
The DNA here is from genome assembly GCA_033557465.1 of Ichthyophis bannanicus. Lineage (NCBI taxonomy): Eukaryota > Metazoa > Chordata > Amphibia > Gymnophiona > Ichthyophiidae > Ichthyophis > Ichthyophis bannanicus. The sequence goes on from CM066039.1 coordinate 83,818,860, forward strand.
TAGAAGGGAGCAGGGGCTTCTATGATTGCACTGGATCTCACCTCTCGCTGACAGTCAGTCCTTCGCACCTCTGCCGGCCCGACTGCCCTCCTCATGCTCAGCCTGCACACAGCTTCGGCATCGAGGAGGAAGCAGGCGTACTCAACTTGCAGCATAACCCAGACGGCTCCTCACCTGTTCGCAGGATCAGGAGCCGTCCTCCAGCCCCGGATCCCTGGCAGAAGTCTGCACACTCCTTCAAACCCAGTGAGGGGGGGGGGGAATCCTCCTCAGCACAAGCCCTGCTCCTTGGGGCTGGGTCCTGCAGTAACTTCCCTGCTTTTTTTTTTAAACTAAGAAATGAACCAAAATAACCCTAACCAAACAGACTCCTTATTTGCTCCTTCAGTGAGTCCTGCACCGTGGCTCACTACCTCCAGCTGCTTGGAGACTGAGCATACTGGGAGCTGATAGGTGGTGCCAGCCGTAGTACTGGTGACTTCAAGTTTTGAAATGCTCAGTCTCCAAGCTGCTGGAGGAGGTGCAGTACCTAGAGGTGCAGGACTGGACTGGAGGGACGATAAGGAACCATTAAATATCTTTATAGAAATTGGTAAAAGGGGCAACAATCTGGAAGGTAATATCTATAAATGCTCATAGCATGGGAAATAAGATCCCAGATGTTGAGACTTTAATGGGAGAGGCTGATTTGGATTTAGTGGCAGTAACAAAGACATGGTTCAGGGACAACTATGACTGGGATGTAACTACACCAGGCTATACTTTATTCAGAAAAGACAGGGTAGGAAGGAGAGGAGTGGTGGCACTATAAGTAAAAAATAATATTAAAGCTATGGAAATACAGCGCTTAAAAGGGAGAGAGGAGGCATTGTGGGTTAAACTAGAAAGAGAGAAAGAGAAATCTATTTGCATTGGCGTGATATACAGACCTCCCTCACAGGCTGAAGAGTGGGAAGGAGAGTTAATTGAAGACATACGCAGCATTGCCAGGAAAGGGGAAGTGCTACTGATAGGGGATTTCAATATGCCAGAAGTTGATTGGCACATCCCTGCTGCAGTATATAGTAACAGAGTAACATAATAAATGACGGTGGATAAAGACCAGTATGGTCCATCTAGACTGCCCAGCAAGATGGCAAGAGCAGGTGCACCCGCCGCTCCGTGCAGGTCACCCCTCCACATGTCTTTGTTTAGGGGTGAACCCACCGCTCCGTGTAGGACATCCCTGTTTTTTTAGAAATTAGATAGTTAAGTTTATTTTGATTTTATCCTGTTGCTGAAAAGGGATCCATTGTGTCTGTCCCATGCCATTTTGAGAATCCATCTCACATCCGTGAGGGTGTCTCTCGTTCCTTGCCCTTTTCTGAATCCTGCTTGCACTTCAGGCAGTTCTCGTTCCAGCTATGGTAGTAGTATCTGCTGGATGACCTTGAGTAGAATCTTGCTGGAATGTGGGATTAGAGTGATTGTGCGATAATTTCCATAGTCAGATCACCTTTCATCAGTTTTGCTATAAACACAGATCTTTTCCAGTCTGTTGGCCATGATGTTGTCTTCCAAATTTCCTGGCACAAGTATGGCAACAGTCGCATCTGATTGCTGTAATACTTCAGTGGAATGCCATCAATATCTGGTGCTTTGTTCTTTGATAATGCTTTCAATGCTGCTTTGATTTTTTTCATCATTAATGCTTCCTGATCATAAGGTACAGGTTGAAATGGCTGTTGGTTCACTTATAAAAGTCTACACACCTTTTAACATTCTCTATTGCATGGTATATATTGATTTGTTTTAAATGCCCCACTTGCCCTTTTCACTGAAAGATGTAGGACTTATTATGGTACAGTCTTTTGTTATTTTTTAAATAGCCAGGTTCTCTATATTATCTTTATGCCAGGTTTTCAGCCACATATTAAGAAACATAGAAACATGACGGCAGAAAAAGAACACAAGGCCTATCTAGTCTGCCCCTTCCATATCAACTACAATAGTGCCCTTTTTTCCATTAGAGATCCTGTGTTTGTCCCATGCTTCTTTGAATCCTGATACTGTCCTCGTCTCTACTACCAACACTGGGAGACTATTCCACACATCTACCACTCTTTCTGTAAGAAATACTTCCATATATTACTCCTGGGTCTCTCTTTTCACCCTCATCCTATGTCCCCTTGTTGCAGAGCATGCTTTCAAGCAAAAGAGGCTCTCCTCTTGTGCATTTATTCCATGAAGGTAAACATCTCTATAATATCTCCTCTATCCTGCCTTTCCACTAACACATACATTTAACATAGTAAATGACGGCAGATAAAGACCAGTATGGTCCATCTAGTCTGCCCAGTAAGATGGCAAGAGTAGGTGCACCTGCCGCTCCATGCAGGCCACCCCTCCCCATGTTTTTGTTTAGGGGTGAACCCACCGCTCCGTGTAGGACACCTGTTTATTGAGAAATTAGATAGTTAAGTTTATTTTAATTTTATCCTGTTGCTGTAAAGGGATCCACTGTGTCTGTCCCATGCCATTTTGAATTCTGTCACTGTATTTGCCAACACCACTTCCATCGGGAGGGCATTCCAAGCATCCACCACCCTTTCAGTGAAAATGTATTTCCTGACATTGCCTTTCAATTTACCTCCTTGCAGCTTCATGTTATGCCCTCTGGTTTTACAGCGTCCCCGTCTTTGGAAGAGGTTTGTTTGTTCATTATTTCTCTAAGTATTTAAAGGTCTGAATCATATCTCCTCTATCCCTCCTCTCCTCCATACTGTACATATTTAGGTCTTCAAGTCTCTTCTCAAAAGGCTTCTGACGCAGGCTCCAGATCATTTTGGCCATTTAAGATCTTTAAGCCTGTCTTCATATGCTTTAAAATGAAGACCACTAACCTTTTTAGTAGTCACCCTCTGCACCGACTCCAACCTGTTTATATCCTTTTGAAGGTGTGGTCTGAAGAACTGTACACAACACTACAAATGAGGTCGCACAAGAGACTTATATAGAGGAACTATCACCTCCTCTAGATCCTGGATTCTCTACAGGGAGAACTATTCAGGCAACTGGTAACAGAACCCACAAGTGAAGGGGCCATATTGGACTTGGTGCTTATCAATGGTGAAAATGTTCCTGATGTTATAGTGTGGAGATAATTTCACAGCCGGTGAGCACCAGATGGTGTGTATGGTTCAGTATTAGGACTAGGGCTGATAAAATCCATTCAAAAGCGAGGGTCTTAGACTCTAGGAAAACCAACTTTGCCAAGATGGACCAATACCTCAGGGAGCAGTTAGTGGATGTGGGCAAAACTGAAATTGGATATTTAAGGGCAACCAACCTTTTTATTAAATTGTTAAATAAAGGTAAAAGGAAAAGGAGACTGCTATGGTTTTTGAAAGAAGTAGATGAAAAGGTGAAGAAAGAGGGAGGCCTTCATGAAATACAAAAGATAGAGAGAGGAAGACAGGCTTCTATATTTGGAAAAACTTAGAAAAGCTAGCAAAGTAGTCAAGAAAGCAAAGATTCAAAAGGAGGAGGAAATAGCCAATGCAATAAAATGGGGGGGATAAGACATTTTTCAGATATGTTAGTGAGAAGAGGAAGGGCAAAAGTGGTATTGTCAGACTCAAGGGTGAAGGGGAAGAATATGTAGAAGCTGATGAGGATAAAGCGGAATTGCTTAAATATTTCTGTTCTGTGTTCAGATGAAGAACCAGGAGCAGGACCTCAGAAAACACCCACAAACAGGAACAGAAGCGAGGGGCATCTTGAACAATTTTCAGAAGACTGTGTTCGTGAGAAGCTAGCTAAAAGTAAAGTAGACAAAGCGATGGGACCGGATGGGATACACCCTAGAATACTTGGGGACGTTCTAGCAGTTTCACTGACTGACCTTTTCAATGCCTCATTGGAGTCTAGAGTGGTACCAGAGGACCGGAGAGAGGCTCATGTGGTGCCTTTACACAAAAGCAGAAATAAGGATGTGGTTGAAAACTATAGACCGGTTAGTTTAATCTCGGTTGTGAGTAAATTATTGGAAGCGCTGCTGAAAGAGAAAATAGTGAGGTTTCTGAAGTCCAACAGATTACTGGATCCGAGGCAGCATGGATTCATCAGAGGCAGGTCTTGTCAGACACATCTGATTGATTTCTTTGACTGGGTGACCAGGGAGTTGGACCGAGGGAGAGCTCTAGATGTGGTGTATTTAGATTTTAGTAAAGCCTTTGACACTGTTCTGCATAGTCGACTTATAAACAAACTGAGCACCGTAGGAATGGAACCTAAAGTTACTGCTTGGGTTAGAAACTTGTTAAGTGGGAGGTAACAAAGAGTACAGGTAAACAGAGCTCAATCTGAGGAGGAGGTGGTTACCAGTGGTGTGCCCCAGTGACCTGTCCTTGGTCCGATTCTTTTTGTTAGTGATATTGCAGAAGGGCTGTCGGATAAGGTTTGCCTCTTTGCGGATGATACAAGAATCTACAAAAAAGTAGATACCCAGGAAGGTATAGATAACATAAGGAGGGATCTAGCTAAGCTTGAAGAATGGTCAAGAATTTGGCAGCTGAGATTTAATGTTAAAAATGCAAGGTCATGAATTTAGGCTGCAGCAATCCAAGGGAAAAATATATAGGGGGTGAAGTACTTCTGTCCAAAAAAGAAAGTAGCTAAACAGGTAGAAAAGGTGACAGCGAGAGCTAGAAGGATGCTTGGGTGCATAGGGAGAGGAATGGCCAGCAGAGGAAAGGAGGTGTTAGTGCCTCTGTGTAGGTCTTTGGTACAACTTCATTTGGAGTACTGTGCAATTCTGGAGACTGCACCTTCAAAAGGATATAAACAGGTTGGAGTCTGTACAGAGGGTGGCTACTAAAATGGCTAGTGGTCTTCATTATAAAGCATATGAGGACAGACTTAAGGATCTTAATAAGTATACTTTAGAGGAAAGGTGGGATAAAGGTGATCTGATTGAGACATTTAAATATCTCCGTGGTATAAATGCACAAGAGAAGAGCCTCTTTTGAATGAAAGCAAGCTCTTCTACAAGGGGACATAGGATGAGGGTGAAATGCCACAAGCGTAGTTACTCACCTGTAACAGATGATCTCCGGGAACAGCAGGAATTAATTCTTCACATATGGGTATCGCTAATGCTTTGGAGGCCGGAGCCTGCCGCCAGGGCTGCTTTGCCGGTATATTTTCCTCGAGGGCAATGCTTCGAAGGAGATCTACCCTTTGAGAACCGGCCAGTCTTGGAAGACCTGGGTTTAGTTACCTGAGATCCATGGGAGGAAGATGAAGCCCTGGAAGATGTTGATGCAACGGACATCGCATCTGCAGCAAAGAGGGTGGCAGGTTTTGCAGCTCTGTTCCGCAGGCCTCTCATGGTCATCTTTCTACAGAGGAGAGACTCCGATGGTAAATGGTCAGGATCTAAACATTTAAGACACCAGTCATGGTTGTCGGTAGCAGAAATGGTACCGCTACACTTTGAACATTTTTTGAAACCACTAGATGGTTTCTCCATTTTAGAGGAAAAGAGGGCCTCGTGCCCAAAATGGTGCCTGGCACCTAGAGGGGACAGACCCTCCAAAAAGAAGAATTATTTTTCTTTTTTTTTAAGAAGTAAGAAAATGAAGAAAAGACCGGTGGTACTGGTATAGGCGTCGATGGTGAAGGCAGACGCAACCACAAAAAGAAAATGTTCTGCAGTGACGGGGTTTGCTGCCTGTCGGCTCCGCAGAAAATGAAAACCTGAAGAGGGAGAGTTGGAAAGGCAGGAAGGCAGCGACACAGGCGCAGTGGGATGCTCCCAAAAGCTTTCCTATTGGACGCTGGGGAGCGTTCCCACGCAGGCTCCGTCGGTACCGATGATACCCATATGTGAACACTACATTCCTGCTTGTTCCTGGAGATAGCATAGTTACTCACCTGTAACAGGTGATCTCCGGGAACAAGCAGGAATGTAGTCTTCACATATGGGTATCGTCGGTACCGACGGAGCCTGCGTGGGAATGCTCCCCAGCGTCCAATAGGAAAGCTTTTGGGAGCATTCCCACTGCACCTGCGTCACTGCCTAACTGCATTTCCAACACTCCCTCTTCAGTTGAGTTTATAGCTGAGACAAAGGAGAGAAAGAGATAAAGAGAGAGATAGAAAGACAGCTCCAAGGGGAGATGGGTGGGTTGTGAAGACTTAATTCCTGCTGTTCCCGGAGATCACCTGTTATAGGTGAGTAACTACGCTATCTCCAGGAACAAGCAGGAATGTAGTCTTCACATATGGGGACTCGCCAGCTGAGAGATGCCAGGGAGATGATCCCAGAAAGCTGCAAAATCCAGGATGAGATGGGTCATGCTTCCTCCCATGGATCTCTAGCATTGAAACCGGGACGGTGGGTAGGAGTTGTTCTAAGTCTGAAAGAGATTCTGGAGAACAGCCTGGCCAAACGAGGCATCCCGACGGGAGTCCTTGTCTAAGCAGTAGGGGGTTGCAAGGGTGTGTACCGAAGCCCAAGTGGCTGCTCTACAAATGTTGTCAATGGACACTAAGCGAAGGTTAGCCATAGAGGTTGCCATTGATCTCACACTGTGAGCTGTGACATGACCTTCGAGAGAAAGTCCCTTACTCTCATATGCAAAGGATATGCAATTTTCAATCCATTTAGACAAAGTTCGCTTGGAAACTGGTAGTCCAAGATGACTAAACGCAACAAAAAGCTGGGAAGACTTTCTATGTTGCTTAGTTCTCTGAAGGTAAAAGGCCAAGGCTCTCTTACAATCCAGAGTGTGAAGATTCCTTTCTGCATTAGAGGCGTGAGGCCTAGGGAAGAATACAGGAAGGTAAACCGACTGTTTTAAATGAAAAGGCAAAACCACCTTTGGCTTAAAGTGAGGGTGAGTCCTGAGAACTACTTTATCATGATGGAACCTTGTTTAAGGAGGATCAGCCACTAAAGCCTGTAGCTCACTGATGCGTAGTGCAGAAGTGAGAGCAATTAGGAAGATTACTTTCCAAGAAAGAAACTCTAGAGATGTAGTGGCTAAAGGTTCGAAGGGCGGTTTCATGAGCTGCCCAAGGAAAAGATTCAAATCCCATGCCATGGGTGGTGGCTTAATGGGAGGTTTTGTTAAGAGTAGACCTCTCATAAATCTTGCTACAAGTGGTTGAGAGGAAACAGGTTGTCCATCCAAGGGCTTGTGGAAAGCTGCAATGGCACTAAGATGGACCCTTACTGAATTGGTCTTAAGACCAGAGGATGATAAATGGAGGAGATACTCCAGTAACGCCGCCACTTGCACTTAAAAGGGATTAAGTTCCTTTTTTGAACACCAGATAGAGAACCTTTTCCACTTAAAGGAGTAGGCCCAACTCGTGGAAGGTTTTCTTGAAGCCAACAGGATTTCCTTTACCTGTTGAGAAAGGTTGATACCTGGAATTCTAGGATCTCAGCAGCCACGTCCTGAGGTGTAGAGACTGAGGATTCAGGTGCAATAGCGTCCCGTTCGCTTGGGAAAGATGATCTGGAGCACATCTCAACTGCAGAGGTTTGGCTTGAGAGAGACGTAGAAGCAGAGGATACCACGTTTGTCGTGGCCAGCGTGGGGCTATGAGGATCATATGGCCTCTGTCTCTCTGAAGCTTGAACAGAGTTTTGGGAATGGGTGGGAAGGCATAGAAGAAGTCCTGACCCCAGTGGAGGTAGAAGGAATCCCTTGCCTGACAGTTCTGAGCTGGAATTCTGGAACAGAACCGGGGAAGTTTGGCATTCTGAGGACTTGCATAGAGATCTATATCTGAAGTTCTCCAGATCTGAAATATTCGCGCAATTTTCTCTGGATGAAGAGACCACTCAACTGAGTTTGTCTGCCAAGAGATTTTGCATGCCCGGAAGATACACCACAAGTAGGTGGATTTGAAGATCTCTGGCGAAGGCCCAGAGGCGTAGAGCTTCATTGCACAACGCTAGAGACCCCGCCCCACCCTGTTTGTTCACACATAACATGGCTACTTGATTGTCGGTCTGGACCAGAACTGTCTTGTAGCGGAGGTGGGCCTGAAATACTTGAAGAGCATAAAAGATGGCTCTGAGTTCCAGGAGGTTTATGTGAAGACAAGCCTCTTGCTGGGTCCATAGACCCTGAGTGGAGAGATTGTCCAAGTGAACCCCCCAACCTAACGGATGCATCTGTCATCAAGGTGGCTTGGTGTAGTGGCTTGCTGAAAAGGAAAGCCTATGAGAAGATTTTCCAGTGATTGCCACCACTGTAGGGATGAAATGAGACGTGTTGAGTTTCTGATTTTGTCCATCAGGTGACCCGAAGCCTGTGTCCACTGAGAGGATAGGGTACATTGGGCTGCCCGCATGTGAAGGCGAGCATAGGGAACCACATGGACAGTAGATGCCATATGCCCCAGCAGCTGAAGAATTTATCGAGCAGTTAGCAGAGTTTTCATAGCTGCTTGAGATGCCAGCTGAAGTATTCAAAGACAACGTGGCTGTGACAGGAAAGTCTGACTGCCTTGTCGAGCCCCTATGAACTCTAGAGACTGAGAAGGGGTGAGATGAGATTTTGGGGGGTTTATGACCAGTCCCAAGTACTGCAGGATTTGCATTGTGCAAGAGAGCGCGAAGCTGGCTTCTGGAGCTGTTGATGCCCGGATGAGCCAGTCGTCTAAGTAGGGGAAGACGAATATCCCCAGAGTTCTCAGGAATGCTGTTACCACTGCCATGCATTTTGTGAAGACTCTAGGGGCAGAAGCCAGTCCGAAGGGAAGAACCCTGTACTGGTAATGTCTTCCTTGAAAAAGGAATCGAAGAAACCTCCTGTGATCTGTATGAATGAGAATATGTGTGTATGTATCCTTTAGATCTAGAGAACATAGCCAATCCTGACTCTGAATGTAAGGAAGAAGTGTTCCAAGGGAGATCATCTTGAATTTTTCTTGGAACAGATACTTGTTCAACTCTGAGGTCCAGTATGGGTCTGTATTCCCCCTGTTTTCTTTGGGATGAGGAAGTAGGGGGAGTAGAAACCCATGCCCTGTTGGGATATGGGTACCTCTTCTATTGCCCCTTGAGCAAGTAGTGTGGTGACCTCCTGACACAAGAGTGTGGTGGAAGGGCCCTGAGAATTGAACTGTCTTGTGATGGTGGGAGGGGACATACTGTGAAAATGGCGTTTGTACCCCTCTCGTACAATGGAAAGAGTCCAGTTTTCTGATGTTATTTGTTGCCATCTTCTGGCAAAATGACAAGATCTGCCAGGGATAGTGTGAGATTCTGGACCTTTCAGGGGCAGGATGACCAAGTTCTCTAGGAAGGAGTCAAAGCCCCTGAGGAGGCTGAGCTGGTTGAGCTCTGGGGACTAGTGCCTTCCTTTGCTGTCTGGGTTGTTGTTGCCCCTTCTGGGGAGCATGAACTGGACAGTGGACAGCCTGGGTGTAAGATGGGTAGAATTTCTTTTTCTTGTTGAAAAAGGGTTTCTTAGTTGTCTTTTTCTTTGCTGGGTTGGCTGTAACCCTTGATAATCTGTTCAAGGTTGTATTTTCAGACTCAAGCTGATTAGCTTTGTCTTGCCAATCCTTCCCAAAGAGATTTTCTCCTTTGAAAGGAATGTTCCCCAGCTTATCTTGCACCCATTGTTCTAAATTTGATGCCTGAAGCCAAGCAATGCGACGTGCACTGATGGAAATAGCAGAGGTCCTGCTAATACACTCAAAGCAATCAAAGGTTGCACGATTCATGAACTTAGACACATTCTGGGCATGTTTGACCAGAGTGAGAAAGTCTGTTCTTTTATCATCCGGGAGAAGTGGAGCCATGAGCTCTAGATCCCTTGTAACCTCCTTAAGGAACATTCCCATATAAAGAATGTAAGAGCTGATCCTGGCTGATAGCATCGAGGATTGAAAGCATCGACAACCAAAGCCATCGAGAGTCCTTGCTTCATGGCCTGGAGGATTGGAAGAATGCGTTTTAGCACTCTTGATCCTACGCATCGCCGATTCCACTACCACTGCTTTCACTGAACAGTGCAGTTTTCAAAGATCGGCTTTCTCTGTTTATTTCTCAGCGATTCAATTGTGTTTTTGACCAATTGGTGCATAGCGATACCTTCAAATAATCTCGGCATGAGATGTTTGAATGAGAGTGCCTTTATAGTGAAGAGCATTAGAGGTATATCGTTTGCCATCACCCCTGAAGTACTCACGAAACACGGCCTGTGTCGGGTTGGCAATCTTGTGCCTGGGTTGGCTATTTGTGCTTTAATTCTAATAAAGTTTTGAATATACATGTTCCTGTCCTTGGTTATCCATCACGTTCTCCTACTGTGCACTGTGGAACTCAGTACATGGTATTGAGCCTTTGAGAGTGTGAAGACATCATTAAAGGGGCTTCCCACATCCTTAACATGAGGTTATGCAGGACTCGATGAATGGGAAGAGTAGCAGCTTCTTTAGGAGCTGCCGGGTACTGAAGAATTTTTAATTCTTCTGCTCTCGGTTCCTTCTCAGGGGTCACCATGATTGAAAATCCTCAGGCTATATCACATATGAAATCCTGAAAAGACATTTCCTCTGGAGGAGACATCCTATACTGAGGAGGAGGAGAGGGATCCTCTGGTAGAATCACCCCGGTACCGGCAGTCTTGGGAGTCATCAGAATTGGAGGACTCGAAATATCTCTGCGTCAGGTGCTCTTGCATTGCTTGACGCTGGTATCGATCAAAGTCGATATCAGACTGCCTCAATACCAGACATTGATTCAAGAACCGGCATGAGGGGAAGCATATTGGTTAAAGCAGGTGCGGTCAGTACCAGTACCGATGACTGCGGAACCGTCTGAAGCTGTCTTAGCGGTACCGAGGCTGCTAAGAGAGCCGCTAGACTGCGTTCGATGGCTAGGATGCGCTGATCCATAGGCCCTGCCGATGCCTGGATGTCGGTACTGGTGGAACAGACCACGACACCAGAACATGGCACCAGGAGTTCCCCCGAGGTGGAAGCTTTGGGAATGTCCTGGAGCCCCGTTAATGCTTTGGAGGTTGGAGCCTCCTGCCAGGTCTGCTTTGCCGGTATATTTTCCTCGAGGGCGATAGTAGCATATTGATACTTCAAACGAGATCTACCCTTTGAGGACCGGCCAGTCTTGGAAGACTTGGGTTTAGTTACCTGAGATCCATGGGAGGAAGATGAAGCCCTGGAAGACGTCGATGCAACGGACATCGCATCTGCGGCAAAGAGAGGACCGAGTTTTGCAGCTCTGTTCTACAGGCCTCTCTTGGTCATCTTTCTACAGAGGAGACACTCCAATGGTAAATGGTCAGGACCTAGTGTTGGTAGCAGAAATGGTACTGCTATACTTTGAACATTTTTTGAAACCACTAGATGGTTTCTCCATTTTAGAGGAAAAGAAGCCTAGTGCCCAAAATGGCACCTGGCACCTAGAGGGGACAGACCTGCCAAAAAGAATTTATTTTTTTTTAAAGAAAAGAAGTAAGAAAATGAAGAAAAGACCGGTGATACTGGTATAAGCATCGACGGTGAAGGCAGACGCAACCACAAAAAGAAAATTCTCTGCGATGACAGGGTTTGCTGCCTGTCGGCTCCGCAGAAAATGAAAAACTGAAGAGAGAGTTGGAAAGGCGGGAAGGCAGTGACGGAGGCACAGTGGGATGCTCCCAAAGGCTTTCCTATTGGATGCTGGGGAGCGTTCCAGCGCAGGCTCCGTCGGTACTGATGATACCCATATGTGAAGATTACATTCCTGTTTGTTCCTGGAGATATATTGCTTTACAGAAAGAGTGTTAGATGCATGGAACAGTCTCCCAGTGGTGGTGGTAGAGATGACAACAGTATCTGAATTTAAAAAAGCATGGGACAAACACAGAGGATCTCTAAAGGGAAAAAGGGGACTGTTGTAGTCGTTAATATGGAAGGTTAGACTAGATAGAAACATGATGGCAGAAAAAGAGTATATGGGTGACATCGATGTCGATGGAGCTCCCATGCGGCGCATTTCCCCAGCTTTCTAAGAAAGCCTTTGGGAATACACCCACGCATGCGCGGTCCCCTTCCCGCCCAAAGGTGCCATCTTGCTCAGTCAGATGACATAGCTAAAAGACAGCACAAAAAACAAAATGAACTATATACAACTGCAACTCCCAGGGGAGGAGGGAGGGTTGTCAGGACTGATTCCCGCTGCTCCTGGAGAACACCTGTTACAGGTGAGTAACTACTCTTTCTCCAGGACCAAGCAGGAAGTCAGTCCTCACATATGGGTGACTCCGTAGCTCTGGGCTACCAGGAACCCAGGCTGATCAGGGAAAAAATTTCACTGAGAACAGATCCTACCGGTAGCCCAACAAGAGGGCTGGAGGGCAGGAGTTGCCTAAACCTCAAAGAGATTCCGGAGTACTGCCTGACCAAAAGCACTGTCCCTACGGGACTCCCTCTCCAGGCAGTAATGGGCTGAAAAAGTCTGGCTTGAGGACAAAGTTGCAGCCCTACAGATGTCTGCCAATGGTACAGAATGGAGATGAGCTACTGATGCAGCCATTGCCCGGACACGGTGGGCTGTGACTCGACCCTGCAAGGGAAGGTCTGCTGCCCTGTAAGCCCAGGTGATACAGTCCGCCACCCATATGGACAAAGTACGCTTGGAGATAGGCAACCCCAAGTTGTTTGGGTCGAAGGAGACGAAGAGCTGAGTAGCCCTTCTATGACCCTTAGTACGATCAATGTAGAAAGACAAGGCTCTTCCACAGTCCAGGGTATGCAGGACCTTCTCAGCCCGGCTGGCATGGGGCCTAGGGAAGAATGTTGGAAGAACCACCTCCTGATTGAGGTGGAAAGAGGAGACTACCTTCAGGAGGAACTTAGGATGAGTCCTAAGGACTACCCTGTTCCTATAGAAACGAGTGTATGGCCTGTCACAGACCAGGGCTTGAAGTTCACTCACTCGTCTGGCCGAGGTCAGTGCCACTAGAAAAAGAGCCTTCCAAGAAAGGAAGCGGAGAGGACACGTAGCCAGCGGCTCAAAGGGAGGGCGAGTAAGCTGCTGCAAGACCACATTCAACTCCCACTCAGGGGCTGGTCGGCGGAGAGGAGGCTTTAGCAAGAGCAAGCCTCTGAGGAACCAGGACACCAAGGGGTGAACCGATAAAGAGTGCCCTTCCACCAGTGAGCGGTGGGCTGCCAGAGCAGAAAGGTGTACCCGAACAGAATTGGACTTAAGACCATGATTAGACAAATGCAGCAGGTACTGAAGCACCACTGGCACAGGGCAGGAGAAAGGGTTCTCCTGGCATTGGTCACACCACAAGGAGAACCGTTTCTACTTCAGGGCATAGGTCTTTCTGGTGGATTGCTTCCTAGAGGCCAAGACCACTTCTTCAACTTCCTGAGGCACTACCAGCACTACCCTTGCAGCCTCCAAGCCATCAAATTGAGAGTTTTGAGATTGGGGTGCAGAAGGGAACCCTGATCCTGAGAAAGAAGATCGGGTTGCAACCCCAGAGGGAGTGCGGTGTCCACCGCCAGCTGTAACAGAAGTGGGAACCAGGGCTGCCTCGGCCATCTGGGGGCTACCAAGATGACCGAGGCCCTGTCCCTTAGAATCTTGAACAAGGTTCGGGCCACCAGGGGCATGAGAGGAAACGCATACAGAAGGCCCCTGGATCATGAGATCAGGAAGGCATCCGCTGCGAATCTTGTGGGATGCGGTTGCCTGGAGCAGAACTGGGGCAGCTGCTGGTTCAGGGGACTGGCAAAGAGGTCGATGGATGGAAGTCCCCATTTCAGGAAAATGTTCTGAACCACCAAAAGGTGCAGTTGCCATCCGTGAGGTTGTAAAACCCTGCTCAATCTGTCTGCCAGGAAATTGTCCTGGCCAGGAAGATAAACTGCCCTGAGCAACATATTGTGTCGAAGTGCAAAAGAGCAAAGAGCCTGTGCCTCCTGACACAGGATCCTGGACCCCGTGCCCCCTTGTTTGTTCACATAGAACATCGCTACCTGGTTGTCTGTCTGCACCAAGACAGACGTGGGCCAGGGTGTGAGAGAAGGCTTTGAGAGCTAAGTGTATCGCCCGGAGTTCCAGCAGGTTGATTTGTTGCATGGCCTCCCATGGAGACCACAGGCCCTGTGTGCACTTGTCCAAACAATGTGCACCCCAGCCCTGCAAGGAGGCATCGGTTGTGAGTACCACAGTGGAAACAGGTACCTGGAAAGGAATTCCCTGTAGAAGGTTGGGGGGGGGGGGGGGTGTAGCCACCACTGCAGGGAGTTCACGAATGGTTTGGACACCCTTACTTTGTTTCGGAGGCTTCCGGTGGCCTGCCTCCACTGAGTTCTGAGACACCACTGTGCAGGCCTCATATTCAGACGGGCATTGGGGGTCACATGCACTGTCGATGCCATGTGGCCCAGGAGCCTTAGACAGAGTCTGGCGGAAACCAGTGGGTTGTCTAGAAACTGGCTGGCCAAGTCCATCAGCCTTCCCGCTCTGTCTTCTGGCAAGTAAGCTTTTGCTTGCAGGGAGTCTAACCGTGCTCCTATGAACTCCAGGTTCTGGGAGGGGAGCAAAGTGGACTTTGCGAAGTTTATGACAAAACCTAGTTGCTGAAGGAGAGAGACAGTATGGAGGGTGGCTTGCCTGGCCTCCTGGAGAGTCTGACCCCTGATGAGCCAGTCGTCCAGATAGGAGAAGACAAAAACACCCTGGTTTCTCAAGTAGGCCGCCACCACCGCCAGGCACTTTGTGAAGACCCATGGGGCGGAGGTTAGGCCAAAGGGCAGTATCCTGTACTGAAAATGGTTTCCTCCCACCACAAACCTTAGGTATTTTCTGTGGTCTGGATGAATGAGGATGTGAGCGTACGCATCCTTCAGATCTAAGGAGCATAGCCAATCTCCCTGCTGGAGGTAGGGCAGCAGTGTTCCAAGAGTAAGCATCTTGAACTTTTCCTTTTCCAAGAACTTGTTGAGATTTCTCAAGTCCAGAATGGGCCAGAGACCGCCAGTTCTCTTTGGCACAAGAAAGTACCTGGAGTAGAAGCACTGACCCAGCAGGTGGGGAGATACAGGCTCCACCGCCCTGTCTTGAAGGAGACTTTGCAGTTCCTGGAGAAGGAGTTCTCGATGCAGAGTAGGCCTTGGAGGCTCCCCTGGAAAGTAGGAAGGGGGTACTTGATGGAAATGGAGCAGGTAGCCCTTCTGGACTATGCTCAGTACCCAAGCATCTCTTGTGATGTGCAGCCACTGGTGGGCAAACAGGACCCACCGACCTCCCGTGCTGAGATGGGTCAGCAGAGGTGGAGAGGCTATGCAGTGGGAGTCAAAAACCCCCTCCCTGCTGAGTAGGAGCAGGAGCTGGAGGCTTGGGGGCTTTCTGCCTATGGGGTCCATGTCCCTGCCCCTTGGCCTGCTCATCCTGCTGGGGAGGCCTGATAGTGAGGGAAAGGTTTGTAGGCAGATGACTTCCTCAGGTAAAAGGCCTTTTTCCCCGAGCCCTTCTTCTTATGAGAAGGGGCAGAGGTTTTTCTGGACAACCTTGTCCTTGTCAGAGTCTCGGTCTCGAGCTCAGCAGCCTTTTCAGCCATGGGCTTGCTGAAGAGGTTTTCACCTCGGCATGGGACATCGACCAACTTGTCCTGCACCCATGGCTCGAGGTCCAATGACTGTAACCATGCCTGGCGTCGAGCACCGATGCCGGCTGCCGCTACTCGGGCCGAAGCCTCGAAGCCATCGTAGGCCACCCGGGAGATGAATTTGGAGCACTCCTGGATCCCCGAGGACAAGGTCTTGAACCTCTGCAAAGGTTCCCCGGAGAGGCCAGCAGAGAACCCGGCTATTTCCTTAGCCAGGTCCCGCAAGTACATGCCCATGTACAGCTGGTAGGACTGGACATGGCAAGCAAGCATCGAGCCCTGGAAGCACTTTCTGCCGATGGCATCCAGGTTCCAGGCCTCCCTACCGGCCATGCATCTTCGGCCATGCATGGCCGATTCCACAACCATAGAATGGTGCGGCAGCTACGCCTTCTGGAATCTGGGGCTCTTTTGGACTCGATACATGGAATTGATCTGCTTGCTCAAAACCGGCGCCGAGGCCAGTGCCTCCCACATTCGGAAGAGGAGCCGTTCCAGCATCGGAGGAACCGGCACAGTAAAGGCCTCCCTGGGGGGAGAGTCATACTGCAGGGCATTGAGCTCTTCGGCTCAAGGCTCCTTCTCGGGATCCGCAGGAATAGCCAAAGCCTTGGCAATGTCCCTCACAAACTCCGAGAACCGGGTGTCCTCTGGTGGGGACCTACTCAGGGGCTCGGACTGCAGTGAGTCCAAAGGGACACACCGAGTCCGAAAGGTATCAAGGGACTCCTCGTCCTTCGTCTCCCACGCAGACTCATCCGAGGAAGAGTCGAGGGGCTTCGACCATGCGGGCTCCGGTAGCACCCGCCCCGACGCCAAGGGCATCGGCATCGACACCCTCGGTCCTGAACGGGAGGTTGAGGGGGACCGTGACCGAGTCCGGACTCGGGCCTTCATGGCTTCGAGAACCGTCTCGGTCTCCGGGGTCGACTTGGATGTCGACGTCCCGGTGGTCGGAGCAGATGCACCAGCCAAGCTGGCCATCAGCACCCGCTGCTGATCCATGAAGGCAGACAGTCTGCACTCCCAAGGCTGTCAGCCTGAGTCCAAGCTCAGGAGACTCAGCAGCCACCGACTCGGGCCCCGGCAGCACTGGGCCCGACGTCGGCTCCCTGGGAGGAGAGTCCGAGGACAACAGGACTTACGTGCTCGACGGACTCCGGCTCTATACAAGGCACCTTAGGCGGCTTCTCCAGCTCCAAAGGCCGGGGCGGCGGTCAGGGGTCCGTGACCTGGCCCTCGAGGAACCAGGGGTATCCTCTGACGACGCCCTCACGAGCTTCCTCTTCCTCTTATGCTCCCGACTGGGGGACCCCCTTTCAGAGGAACCCTGACGAAGCTCAGGGTCAGACTCCCGAGACGTCGAGGCCTCTGACGAGGTCGGGGCCCGGCCGGAGGCAGAGTCAGAAAAAATTCTCTCCTTCTGATGCTGCCGGCTTCTGAGTGCCTTGGTGGACATCTTTCCACACGGGACACAGACCTTGGGATCATGGTCTGGCCTGAGGCAATGCAGGCAGCAGTCGTGTGTGTCGGTAAGAGACATGAGCTTCTTACAACGATCACACTTTTTAAAACCGCTGGAGGCCATTGGGGAAAAAAGGGCCCCCGCGAGGTCAAAAGACTGTCCTTCCAGGGAAAAAGAAAAAGAGTGCGAACGCGTGCCATGAAAGGCAAAAAACCAAAAATAGGGATCGGGTCGATACCGGTGTACCAAACCCAGGCGGGAAGGGGAACTGGCGTCGAACCGGACAAAAGAGAGCGAAAATCGCAGAAAAAAAATCTAACTTTTCTGGGTGACACGGACTCACGTCCGTTGGGCTCCACGGAAAAAGAAAGACTGAGCAAGATGGCACCTTAGGGCGGGAAGGGGACCACGCATGCGTGGGTGTATTCCCAAAGGCTTTCTTAGAAAGCTGGGGAAATGCTCCGCATGGGGGCTCCATCGACGTTGATGTCACCCATATGTGAGGACTGACTTCCTGCTTGGTCCTGGAGAAAGATCACATAGCCTATGTGTATTTGATGAGCAATGGCAAAGTATCACAGGTGTAGCAGCTCTTCACAGAGGGAAAAGAGTCTGTTTCTCCGTTTGTTCACACAGAACATGGCAACCTGATTGTCCATCCTAACTAGGACTTCTTGTGCTCTGAAGTAGTGTTGAAACATCCAGAGGGCATTCAAGATAGCACGATGTTCCAGGAGATTTATCTGAAGCTGTGATTCTTGCATTGTCCAGAGCCCCTGTGTAGTCAGGTTGCCCAGATGGGCTCCCCAACCCGTTTTGGAGACAACAATAATCAGGGTGCATTGAAGTGGAGGCATCTGAAAAGGTGACCTTATAATCAGATTTTCTGGATAAAAGCACCGCTGAAGGGATGTGGTTAGACAGGCAGCGACTTGGATCCTGTCCTGGAGACAGCCCGAGGCCTTCTTCCACTGCGAGGCAAGAGTCCACTGGGCTCTTTTGGAACTTAACAGCTTGCCCTATATGTCTCAAATTAGCTGCTATGCATAACGAATTGATTCTACTAAGGGAAGAATTAGCTGCAATTAAACAGACCTCCTCTAGGATACAAACCCGCTCCCACAAAGAATCAAACAGCCAAGGAACAAATGGATCACAGTGGGCTCTGGTAAGTTGCGACCTGTAACACAGAGACACCCGATACATCAAGCAATATCCCTGCATAATGCCTTCTCTGCCTTGGATAATGAGGGTGCCCAAAACGTGGAAACTGAAGTGCCCTTAAATGAAAGGTTAAATGCCAAATCTACTGATAATGTACCAAACAGGAAGAAAAAAAATCACAAACCCAGAAAACTACTACTTGGAGATTCCATCATCAGAGGCATCAACTTGGGAACACAGTTCAAAGGAGAGAGGATGGTCAAATGCCTCCCAGGCTCTTCAGCCAGCAGGAATACAAACCAAATTGATGGTATAGTTAGTGAAGAAAGTGAGCACTCCAAAACTGATATTGGCATCTACTTGGGTACAAATGACCTGGCTAGAAATAGTGCCTCTGCAGTTTCTCCCGACCTTACTCCTCTCAACGACTGCCTTACTGCTGTCACCCACTGGTTAACCCAAAACTGCCTTCACCTTAATCTGGCCAAAACCACTGCTATCTGGTTCCCCTACGGTCGCCCCCCCCCCCCTCGCTAGCTCCATCCCTTTCCAACACTCCTATATCCCTAGTCACTACTTTCCGCTATCTTGGTGTTCTCTTTGATTCAGATATTTCCTTTCACGCCCATATCTCACACATTACTAAAACTTCCTTTTATTTTCTGCGTCAAATCCGTGCTATCCGCCCTTTTCTTTCTCCTTCTGCCCTTTCTACTCTACTTCTCTCTCTTGTTATGTCCAGGGTTGATTTTGCTAATTCTATCTTATTGGTTTGGCCTCCTCTCATTTACACCGTCTTCAAAGAATCCAAAATACCGCAGCCCGTCTTCTCTCTCACTCATCTCATTCTCACCATATAACCCCTCTTCTTATCCACTTACACTGGTTACCTGTTCCCTTCCGCTCCCAATACAAATTACTTACTCTGGTTCACAAGGCCCTCCACACCAATTCCCCACAATATCTAGCTGATCTAATTCATTTCCACACTCCCAGATATACCCCCCGTTCATTTCACCTAAACCGGCTCATCCTTCCCCCCCCTTCTGCCGCCCACTTGCAATCCACCTGATCTTCAGCTTTTTTCTTCATTGGTCCCGCACTGTGGAATTCCCTGCCCTCTTCTATCCGATTAGAACCCTCCCACTCAGCATTTAAACAGCAGCTAAAAACCCACCTCTTCTCCCTAGCCTTTAACCTCCCCCCCTCCCCCCCCTCTATGATTCTACTCTTCTCCTCCTACCTTCTCTTACCCCCTTTCTTTCTCTTTTTTAAAGTGTAACTTCCTTGTCTTTTACTGGCCTTGCGCCCTACTGTTTTTATTGGTTTTTATGTATTGTAAACCGCTCTGATTTTATTGTGAAGGGCGGTCAATCAAATTTTATTAAACAAACATTAAACATAAACATAAAGGGACTTCCACACTCTGGGAGAGAAACTCAAGCCCATTGTTAACACTATAGCATTCTCAGAAGTTTTATCTGTTCATGGTAAGGGGGGCAGAAAGGCTGCATAGCATAAACAGCTTTAATACATGGCTTCAAACCTGGTACAAATGAGAAGTATTTAGATATATAAGCGACTAGGGAAACAGATGGCTCAACAAGAGACTATACTGTGCTGATGGACTATGTCTCTCCGCCGCAGGGAAAAGGAACCTAAGTGAAAATTTAAGGCAGTATGTGGACAGGCATTTAAACTAGGGAAAGGGGGTGACGGATGGAGGAGGACAAGTTCAGTATGTCACTCCCAGCAAAAGCAAACCATTGGAAACTGCCACACTTTTGAACACCACATCAATGGCAAGCAGGAAGGAGCGTGTAGAACAAAATGCATGCAAAAGGCAAGCAAGCCATTCAACAAATGCTGGAAAGCAATGAGTACAAATGCTCGAAGCCTAGCCAACAAAGTCCCTGATCTGGAAGCCTAATGGTGGAAATGGACTTGGACATTGTGGCTATTACAGAAACCTGGTTTAACGAGACACATGAATGGGATATAACCATAGCTGGCTATAATCTATTTAGAAGAGAAAGAGAGGGTAGAAAAGGAGGAGTAGCGGCCTTATATGTCAAAAGAAATATTAAAGCTGCTGAAATGCAGGGTATGTGGGAAAAAGAAGCAACACTATGAACTGTGTTGGAAAGAGTAGATGGCACTGTCATCCATACAGGTGTGGTCTAAAGGCCTCCAACTCAAACAGAAGAAATGGATAGTAAATTGATTGTTGATATTGCAAAGATAGCCATGAAGGGAGAAGTGATCATATTGGGTGACTTTAATCTATTCAATATGGATTGGAGTGTTCCTTCTTCAAATCTGGAAAGAAGTAAAAAAAATTGTGGATGCCTTCCAAGATGCGTTACTAAAAGAAAGGGTGATGGAACCGACCAGAGAGAGCTCCATGATGGATTTAGTGCTCACCAATTGAAATAAGATGTCGAATATCTGGGTGGGTGCCTATTTGAGCAGCAGCGATCATCATGGTGTGGTTTGAGATAAAAGCCAAGGCAGAATCCAATCACAGCAAGCTCAAAGTCCTAGACTTCAAAAACACTGACTTCAGTAAAATGGCCAAGTACCTGAAGGAGGAGTTGGCAGGGTGGGAAGGGATAAGGGAAGTGGAATTGCAATAGGCTAAATAAACTAAAGGAGGCAATAAAAGATGCAACAGATACATACGTAAGGAAAATAAATAAAAACAAGAGGAAAAGGAAGCCTATTTGGTTCTCCAAAGGCAGAAACTACAGCTTTCACAAAATTCAGAAACTCGCAAACAGAAGAACACAGAAAAGAATAAAAGATCAAATAAAAGACAAAAAGAGAAATAAGGATAGCAAAATCAAAGGCAGAAGAAAAGGCGGCTAACAATGTGGAGACAAAACGTTTTTCAGGTATATTCGGGAGAGGAGGAAAATTAGAGGTGGAATTACAGGACTCAAAAGTGCTAGGTATGGATACGTGGAAAGTGACATTGAAAATGCAAAAATGCTAAACAAATACTTCTGCTCTGTTTTCACTAGAGAAAATCCTGAGGCAACATGGTTTTACCAAATGATGATCTTGCCAAACAAATCTGATTGAGTTCTTTGACTGGGTGACCAGATAACTAGATCAAGAGCATGTGACGGATGTGATCTACCTAGATTTCAGCAAAGCCTTTGATACTGTTCCTCATGGGAGCCTTATCAATAAACTCAACAGCTTGGGGATGGGTCACAAGGTGGTTAACTGGATCAGAAATTGTTTGACAGAAGACAGAAGATGACGATAAATGGCACTCAGATGAAAGGAAGGTGATTAGCGGTGTGCCCCAGGGTTCGGTTCTGGGACTGGTACTGTTCAATATATTTGTGAGTGACATTGCTGAAGGACTGAATGGAAAAGTCTGCCTCTTTGCAGATGACAGCAAAATTTGCAACAGAGTGGATTCCTCTGAAGGCGTGGAGAACATGAGGAAAGATCTATAAAAGCTGGAAGAATGGTCTAATTATGCTTGGCAGTTAAGATTTAATGTGAACAAGTGCAATGTCATGCACTTGGGAAGCAGAAATCCAAGGGGATATGCAATAGGGGATAGGAGATAGGAGGTTGGTGTGCATGGACCAGGAGAAGGGCGGCCTCTGAGTGATTGTTTCTGACTATCTGAAAGTGAAAAAACAGTGTGACAAGGCAGTGGCAAAAGCCAGAAGGATGCTGGGTTGCATACAGAGAGGAATTACCAGCATAAAGGAAGAAGGTACTAATGCCACTCTAAAAGTCGCCAGTGAGGCCTCACTTGGAATATTGTGTTCAGTTTTGGAGAACATATCTCACAAAGGATATAAAAAGACTGGAAGTAGTTCAGAGGAAGGCGAACAAAATGATTTGGAGCCTGCATCAGAAGACTTATGAAAAGAGACGAAGACCTAAACATGTACACTCTGGAGGAGAGGAGGGACAGGGGAGATATGATTCAGACCTTTAAATACTTAGAGTATTAATAAACAAAACAAACCTCTTCCAAAGATGGGGAAGCTGTAAAACTATAGGGCATAACATGAAGTTGCAAAGGGTAAACTGAAAGGCAATGTCAGGAAATACTTTTTCACTGAAAGGGTGGTGGAAGCTTGGAATGCCCTCCCAATGGAAGTGGTGGGAGCAAACAGTGACAGAATTCAAAATGGCATGGGACAGACACAGTGAATCCCTTTATAGCAACAGGATAAAATCAAAAGAAACATCTCTTATATCTCAAGAAATAGGGGTAACCTACTCTGAGCTGTGGGTACACCCCTAAACAAAGGCATGAGGAGACAGCATGAAGCGGCAGGTGCACCTACTCTTGCCATCTTGCTGGGGAGACTAGATGGACCATACTAGTCATTATCTGCTGTCATATACTATATTACCATATGTAGTTGGGCATATGGAATGACACGTACTGTAGAGGCCATGTACTCAAGGAGCTGCAGTATCTCTCAGGCGGTCAGATGGTCTCGTAGGAGCGTCTGGGACACTAGTTCAACCAGATGGGCACAACTGAGCTAAGGCAGAAATGCCCTGGACTGTTGGGTGTCTAGTAGGGCTCCAATGAACTCTAGCATTTGAGTTGGAGTGAGCTGGGATTTTGGAAAGTTTATCACAAATCCCAAGTGTTGTAGTACTGTGAAGGTACGATGTAAGGAAAGCAGTACCTCTTGGGAGGTGTATGTTTTTATTAGCCAGTCGTCTAAGTAAGGGAAGACTAATATCCACAGAGATCTTAGATATGCAGCTATGACCGCCATGCACTTTGTAAAGACTCTTGGAGCAGAGGCGAGTCTGAAAGGAAGGATTCTGTATTGATAATGTTTTCCTTGAAAGGTGAAGTGTAGATATTTCCTGTGTCCTGGATGGATGAGGATGTGTGTATGCTTCTTTTAGATCTAGAGAATAGAGTCAGTCCTGACTCTGGAGATAAGGAAGAAGAGTCCCGAGAGAGATCACCTTGAACTTTTCGTGGACTAGAAACTTGGAGGTTTCTGAGGTCCAGGATGGGCGTGTATCCTCCGGTTTTCTTTGGAATGATAAAGTACAGAGAGTATAAGCCCATCCCCTGTTGGGATTTTGGGACCTCTTCTAGGCACCCTGAGACAGAAAAGAGAATACCTCGTCCTGAAGGAGAGCAATGAGTGGGGTTGCGTTTGATATTCCCCCATGAAAGCGGAGGGGGCAGAGTTTGTAGATGAAGTCTGTACTCTTCCTGGACTATGGTGAGAGTCCACTGCTCTGAGGTGCCATCTGTGGTTGTAGTGACACAGTCTTGCCTGCTATGTGGAGGGGATGGAGGTTCTCCAGAGGCAGGGTGGCAATGTTCTCTAGGAAAGAGTCAAAACCAGGCACAGACCGTAGCTGCGAAGCTGGTTGAGATTTAGCCACCTGTGGTTCTTTTTTTGCTTAGGAGGCTGCTGCCTCTTCTGCAGGGCCTGACCCTGGTACTGAGAAGCAGGAGGGTAAGAAGAGAAGAACTTTTATTTCTTATTGTAGAAAGATTTCTTTGCAAGTGTCTTTTTCCTAGCAGGGTCAGCTGGATAGTCTCTTTAGAGTAGTATTTTCTGACTGTAATTGAGAGGCCTTATCTTGCCAGTCCTTGCCAAAGAGATTTTCCCTTGTGCAAGGTATGTTGCCCAGCTTATCTTGATCCCATTGTTCCAGATCTGAGGCTTGAAGCCATGCAATTCTACATGCAACAATGCATATTGCTGAGGCCCTGCTTGTGCATTCAAAGGCAAAGGTAACCCAATTGACAAACTTCAAAACATTTTAGCTATACTTTACTAAGGCAAGATAATCTGCCCTCTTGTCATCTGGGAGGAGAGAGAGGAAAGGCCTTGAGATTCCTGGAGACCTCTTTGAGAAACATTCTCATGTAGAGGGTATAGGAGTTGATCCTAGCTGAGAGCATGGATGCTTAGAAGCTTCGACGCCCAAAGGCGTCGAGAGTTCTCGATTCTCTACCTGGAGGATTAGAGGAATGAGTCTTCGAGCTTTTAATCTGACACATTGCTGATTCAACCACTATAGAGTGGTGGGGAAACTGTGGCTTTTGGAAGCCAGGACACTCCAGTACCCAATGCATCTTATCAAGATGTCAACTTTGAGGTGAGACCATGAAAGGAGTCTCCACACATACAGAGCATAAGGTAATGAAGGATGCGTTGCTTCGGTAAGGTGGCTACCTCTTAGGGTGCTGTTGGGTATTGGAGGATCGAAAACCACAGGAGAAGAAGGTATCCGCAAAGGCAAGCCAAACCAGAAGCGGACCACCAAGAACCAGGCCTACACGCAGGTGTGGTAATATGCAGACACAGTTTATTAAAGGACCCAAGGTCCTTTAATAAACCCAAGGTCCTTTAATAAACTGTGTCTGCATATTACCACACCTGCGTGTAGGCCTGGTTCTTGGTGGTCCGCTTCTGGTTTGGGTATTGGAGGATCTCCAATTCCTCCACCCTTGGTGCCTTCTCCGAGGTTACCGTGATAGAGACACCTTTGACTAGATCTCAAATGAATTCCTGGGAGGACATGTCTTCCAGAGGCGACATGCATCGCTGTTGAGGCGGAGAAGGGTCCGAAGGAAGGTCTCGGGGTCCCCGGGAATCGAGTGACTTCATATCCGAAATGAGGGAATTGGAATCGAAGGACAATGTATCAATGGGCAGTGTTCACTGGAAGCTAGATGTCAGTACCGATGCTCTGAGGTATTGGCCTTGGTGAGCCACATGGGTTTGGTACTGATAAAGGTTTCAAGGGAGGGCATGGATAGAAGTGATGTCTATGTCATCTGCAGCAGTCCTGATGTTGTGCCTGGAACTGGTGTCGATGTCTGTACCATGACCGGTATCGGTGGGGCAGTGCCTGTAGCCAAGGATTTTATAGCTACAGAGACTGCAAGGAGGGTTGCCATGCCAAGCTCCACTTGATGGCCAGTATGCAAAGTCTCTCGAGGTTGCCGATGCTTGGGTTTCGGTAATGGGTATTTGCGCTACCGTCCCAGAGCATGGCACCAGTAACTCTCTGGAGGTCGAAGCCTCGGGAGCATCCTGGGGCCCCTTGATGGCTTTGGAGGACAGGGCCTCCTGCAGGGGCTATTTAACATTTTTTATATACCGCCTTTCAGAATCTCAAGGCAGTTTACACAGAACAAAACTTTGTTTACATAGAACGTTTTTCAATACTATATACAGGTTTACATAGAAGGGCATTTAGTTTACATAGTACTTTTTTCAAAACTATATGCAGCAGTGTTTACTGTGTTTACATTTAACTATTTACGTAAGTTTTTGCCTGCTTGGTGCCTAGGGTTCAGTCTGTGAGGTGCTATTTAGCAGGCTGATTCACCTCCCAGGCAACACCCAAGGGCTCTCGATGCTTTGAGCGAGATCTTCCCCTGGAGGCATTGTCAGACTTTGATGCGGCTTTGTGCTTGGATCTCGAAGATACCCGAGATGTATGGGAGGATGAGGAGGTCCCCGACAAAGCGGACGCCATCGATGCCACATCCAAGGTGAAGAGTGCTCCAAATTTAGAAGTCCAGTTTTGTAGGCCTCTCCATGTCATTTTCTGACAGAGGGGACAGTCTTTTGTCTGGTGGTCTGAGCTGAGACATTTTAAACACGTCATGTGCGTCAGCTGCCAAAATGGTGCTGGCACAATTAGAACATTTCTTGAAACCACTAGTTGGTTTCTTCATGCCTTCGAGGATGTTAAGGCTATGGTAGGTTTAAGGCCTAAAAAGGATGTTGATGCCAAGTCTTTTTTTTTTTAAAGAAAGAAAGAAAGAAGTAAAAGAAAAAGTAAGGGAACCAGCGATGTCTTTGACGGTGCTGGGGTTGACGGGAAGGCAGAGGCGCTATCCACAAAAAGAGGCTTTTTTTGCGGTGACAAGATTTGCTTCCTGCTGGCTCCACGAAAAATGAAGAACTGAAGAGAGGGAGTTGGGAAGGCTGGAAGGCAGCTGCGCAGGCACAGTGGAGTGCTCCCAAAGACTTTTCAGTTGGATGCAGGGGAGTGTTCCCGCATGGGCTTCATTGGTGCCGACGTCACCCATATGTGAAGACTACATTCCTGCTTGTTCCTGGAGATAACATGTCTCACCAACGGTTGCCCTGAAGGCCCAGAACCTGACAAATACACCACCCAGCCGACATGTTTGGCTAGCTCTCGAAAAACAAGTCAGACAAAATAGAGAGACTTAGGGGCTTGTTTACAAAGCCGCGGTAGCGATTCACGGTCGTTATCGGAGCCGTGGCCCCATTTTTTCCATGGGGGCCGCGGCTCCGATAACGATCGCGATCCGCTACCGCAGCTTTGTAAACAAGCCCCTTAGTTTTGGTACTCACTCCCAGGAAACCCAAGGCAAGAAGACTGCCAGGCTCAGTGCTACTTCCCTGCTGCCAGGGCCTGCAGATACATACTTCTAAGGAGTCTTCTAATCTTCAGGGAAAAGCTAGGGAGGAGGAAGAGGGTGGGGGCACTAAAATTGTGTAAGGTGAAGAATCCTTTTCTAAACTACTTTTCCAAATTTCTGGCTGCTCAACTGGCCCTTAACAAAATAAGGGGAGAAGCTGAACTAATTCACCTCGTTCATATAACAATACTCAAAAGAGCACCGATTTTAAGGGTGACTCTACTGGAGTCTCCAGCATTGAACTCCAGTGAGGAAGTCACCCCTAAGGGTGGTTACTCATGAGCTAAATCAAACCTCACAAAATTTTCACCAGAGCTGCATCGATGCATCCACCATCTGATGGAGACAGAATTACTGAAGTATGCCTCTAGCTGCATCGGCTAATATAGTAAGATGTGGTCATAAGAAACCTCTTGCATTTTTTCAGTGTTTCTACCTCTGCTGGTAGGGGGTCACAATCCACTCGTCTGGGCTGGTCTAGCAGGACAAAATGGAAAACTAAGTTACTTATCTGTAGCAGTGTTCTGCGTGAACAGCAAGATCTAAGAAAGGGTGATGTCATTTGATGGAGCCTCTTAGGAAAAGGTTTCTCTCAGCTTAGAAGATTTCTAGTTTTGACTATTATTACCATGCAAGTTGTGGTGAAGAGTGCCCTCCTGAGGAAATGGAGACTGAAGGAAATCCTGAAATGCAGCAGGATTTACACAGGATTTACAATCCTAAAAGGAAAAAAAAGCCCTCTTCTGGTGAGCTGAGAATGAAGACCAGCCCAGGGGAGGAGTTGAGCAGTGCTTATTGGGCACACCCAGGGGTTGGACGGGATGTGGCTGAAAAAGAATCCCTTTATGAAGTGGTGAATGACGCTGCTAAACAGAACTGGAGGGGGAAGTCCCGGATTGAGATCAAGCAGATGACCAAGCAGATTAAGGGGATCAAGAAGAACAAGAAGAGAGAGAATAGCTTGAAGCAGAATTCCCAGGAGCAGAGGACCTGTGAGCAGAGGGCCTGGAAGCAGAAGCAGAATAGCTGTGAGAAACAGGAAAGCCATGAGCAGTTGACCAGGAAGCAGTTTGGCTGCACGTCTGAGCCTGGTAGCAGCAGAGGACCTGCAAGGATCTTAACAGGTGCTTGGAAAGGAAGTCCTACGAGAAGTGGACGAAGCCCTGGTTTAGATTCTTGGGAAAAGGCAGAGCCCTCGTGGATACAGTTTGGACCGGAGAGACCCTGAAGCCCTCACAGCTACAAAGCTTTTGAGCTACCAAAAAGGAGAGGAGCCTGGCAGAAAGACAGCAGTTTCTATAGGAACCTGGATAGAGAAGGTAAAGTCCCATCTCCTATATTTAAGGCTGTTTTAAAAGATCCCAATTGTTACCCTGAGTCATTCAAGCCAAGAGCTGAAGGGGGAAACATTATTGACTGGGAGAAAAACTCAGTGTTGGCTGACAACGGTTTGTCAGGAACTGAACAGGCTGAATTGCTCCTTCAGGACTTTAAAGAGTTCTTAGAATTGAAAGCAGGCAGACAGTCAAAGCTGAATGAGGACAATAGCTCTGTGCAGTCAGAAGATTTTATGCAAGTGGAAAATGCCTTACCTTTGATAAACTCTGACGATAATAGCATGGACTGTTCAATATGCTGTAAGGAAATAGCAGTATAACAAAGCTTGCCTGTACCTTGTATGAAAAGAATACAACGTGGAAGTTTCTGCTGCCGTGCTCTGAAAACCTAATTGTTTGCACCTGAGTTTGAGTTCACACTGTGAAGGGAACAGTGATTGCATGAGGCTGCAATATATGTAAGTCACCTCTTGAGGCAGAGCTGAGTTAAGCTCCATAGAAGAAAAGCTGATCTCAATTTACATTGTCTTATATTCCTGAGTTTCTTCTGTTACCATTTAAAGCACCATTTATGTTCATGTATCTGAATTTTGATACGCTGGAGGAATCTCCCCAACATGAATCAAATATTCTTGCAAAGCCTTACCGTCTCTGGCGCAACTACATTTATCAGTGAGAGAAAGGAGAACAAAACTACATCTCCCATCATTCCAAGGGAATAGTTTTAATCCATTCCTCACGGGACAATAGGCCACTCCTGTCCTTTAGCCCTAGGGCAGGGGCGGGAGCGTCGCAAAGTGCATCACTTCCCATGCAACACTGCCATGTAGGAACTCCTAAATTGTTAAATAGCTCATTTCGGAAGACAACCCCTAGAAGATGCCAGACAGCATATGAGAACTTGCATCCTGCTATATATGGAGAACACCTACTATTGTTTTGTTTTTTTAGTGCCATTAAGTCAGTGCTGACTCCTGGCGACCCAGCTGCCTCTGGGTTTTCTTGGCAATGTATCACCAAAAGTAGATTGCCAGACCTTTTCTTCCAAGGCAAAGGAGGGTAAAGTGTCTTGCCAAAGGTCATAAGAAGTGCCAGTGGGAATCGAATCCTTGATCTTCTGGGTACTGGGTAGTTGCTCTAACCACTAGGATACTCCTCAGTTTTTTTTAATAGCAAGGTTTTTTTCTTTAACAGTTTTCTTTAATGACAAGCATGAGGGCAAACCCTTACAAATGGGACTTTAGCTATAAATATAAATGAAAAAAGACTGCCCAAGGACAGAAAATAAAATTGATTTTGGTGGCCACAAATCTATTTTTTTTTTGCACTGAAAAGGTGCTGGATGCGTGGAATACCTTCCCAATGGAAGTGGTTGGGGCAAATACAGTGACGGAATTCAAAATGGCATAGGACAGACAAAGTGGATCTCTTTATAGCAAGAGGATAAAATAAAAATAAACTTAAATATCTTTTATACGCCAACAAATAGAGTGGTGGGTATAACCCTAAACAAAGGCATAGAAGGAGGTGGCCTGAATGAAGCAGCAGCTGCAACTACCCTAGCCACATACTGGTCTTTATCTGCTATCATATACAATACCATTAAGAACCTAGAAATTAGAAAAATGGGCCATAGGGGGATGGAGTTGGATTTCAGACTTTAAAAAGGTTCTACAGGACAAACTGACCAATCCTACTCATGTTGCAAATCTCTTTCCAAACAATAATGAGATGTGAATATACAGACCAAAATTCCTGTCACAGCTCTGCATATCTTCTCTATAGAGGTTGATTTCAAGCAGGCTTCTGACAACCATGGCTCTGACATTGTGAGCCTTGACATGAACTGCTAAGTTCAGGCCTGCTTAGGCATAAACAAAGAAAATGAAATCTGTTAACCAATTAACATACATTTGACAATAGCAGTCCCATAATTGTTGGTATCAAAAGAATAAAAAAGCAGGATATTCTGACTTTAATCTACTCCAAGTAGAAGGTCAAGGATCTTTTGCAATCCAAAGTGTGTAAGGCACGTTTATTATTGTGGGCATGTGACTTAGGAAAAAATGTTGGCAGGATGACTGACAGGAAGGAAGGAATTTTGGATGAATATGCAGAACCACCCTATTATTGAAAAGCTGTGCATCTCAAATCAGACACTAAGTCCTGAGATTCACTAACTGCATGCTAAAGTGACTGTCCTCATGAAAATAACCTTCCAGGTCAAACACTTCAGCTCACACAGTAATCCAGTAGTTTAAAGGGAGATTTTATTAGCTGGGTTAAAGCAGCATTGAGATCCCAAAACTTAACAAATGGCTTTGGTGGGAGACTTCAACAGAAGCATGCCCAGATAAATTAAACTAAAGGCTGTACAGAGATGGGTTTTCCTTTTACATGTGGTGAAAAACACCAATTATACTGAGATAAACCGTAATGGCATTTATCTTTAAGCTTGACTGACAGATGAAGGAAGTAGTCAAGAAGTTTGTGTGGGGCAGGAAAAGAGAATGTGAACCTTGCTGTTACCCAGCACAGCAAATTTTCTCCCCTTAAAACTGTAAGATTATCTAGTGGAGTCTCACCTAGAAGTCAGAAGGACCTAATATATGCTATCAAGCAAGTCCAAGGCAACTATGATTATCCTCTTAAAATCTAGGCTATGGGAACTAGACATCTAATACTGGGCTATAGCAGCATGCTCTATGTCTCAACTTGATTGGACTCTGTATGGATAATTCTTGAAGGGAGAAGAAACCAAAAAAGGAGCTATGAAAATCCTAGTTCCTCAGTTCTAGCTGAATTTTGGGAAACTCTTTGCTAAGGCCAGAATTAGAAGATACAGATACAGAAGACTCTTCCCTCATAGGCATCCAAGGCTAGTTTGCCATGAGTCTCTTGCCTAGAACAGAACAAAGGGATAGGGATTTAGATTTAGTTCACTCCTTTCAGCAGTAGTTCAAGATAAGTTACATTCAGGTACAGTAGGTATTTTCCTGTTCTGAGAAAATGCAAAGAGATCTATTGTAGACATGCTTCACTCGTGAAATATCATTTCCCTAATTGACTCAGCTTGTCTGCCAGCATATTGTTTTGCCCTGCCAGATATGTGGCTCTAAGAGTCATTCCTTGAGAGCTGGCCCAATTCTACACTGACCATCTCCCAACACAGAAGGTATGAACCTATTCTTCCCTGTTGATTTCATGAATGGCTATATGAATGTCCATCTGGGCTGGTATAATATTCTTGGCCAATGGATCCCTGAAAGCTTTTAGAGTGTTCTACACCACTCTTAGCACTAAGAAATATACCTGGTTAAAATTTTCCTGAGCATAACAAAGACCTTGAGTGTGAAAGCGAGGCTGCTTACCTTTAACAGCGTTCTCTTTAGACAGCAAGGAAATGCAGCCATACTATCTGGGGATGTCACCAACAGAGTCAATGTGCCCACAGCCTTTTTCTGGTCACTATCCCCTGTAAAATCTTGTCAAACCAGTCCAACAATATATAGCAAAATCCCAAATGCACAAAATGAGCACCTTTTTGAGGCTGCACATCAAGGACATCACTGTTGTGGCAAATATTCATTTTGTGCTTTTATGGATATGGGAACTTCCTTTACAGTGAATGGCCGGGTATATCAGATGTATTTCACTACTACATGTACTTCCAGTTATATAGTTTATTTACTACGTTGTCAGTGTCAACAGATATATATAGAGAGAACTATGTGACAGTTGCATGTGAGACTCTCTGAGCATAAATATAATCTAGCTAAAAGCAAGCTAGATGCCTCTTTAGTTTCTCACTTTCAGGAGTTTCATCATTCGTTTGAGGAGGTTTGTTGCATGATCATAGATTATGTATTTGAAACTATAAGGGGTGGGGATTGAGGAAGGCTGTTGCTACAAAAGGAACAAAAATGGATTTACTGATTAAATTATTTGGAACCAAATGGCTTGAATAATAAAATCGAGTGGGGCGTGTTTATGTAGGACTTTGATTGGGTAGATAGAATCTGGTTTTACATGTTATTAGGTTAATGTGGGTGGTTGCAGGTGGATGCGATTGGTTAGATGGTTCTTTTTAACTTGAGTAGAATCTTTGGGTGATGAGTATTGGAAGATCCTTTTGAGGATAGTAATGTTGACTGCCCCTGATGAAGCTGGTTGGTAAAACAAGGATCTTTGTTGAGCACGATTGATGAAAAGGTACAGAGAAGAGCCACCAAATGGTAAAGGGGATGGAAGGATACCCCTATGAAGAGAGGCTAAAAAGGTTAGGGATCTTCAACCTGGAAAAGAGACGGCTGAGGGGAGATATGATAGAGGTCTAAAAATTAATGAATGGAGTGGAACGGGTAAACGTAGATTGATTGTTTACGTCATCAGAATATAGAAAGACTAGGGGACATGCAATGAAGCTACAGGGTAACCTACTTAAGACTAAGAGAAAATATTTTTTCACTCAACGTGTAATCAAACTCTGGAATTTGTTACCGGAGGATGTAGTAAAAGTGTAGCTGGGTTTAAAAAAGGTTTGGACACGTTCCTGGAGGAAAGGTCCATAAACCATTATTAAAAGGGATACGGGATAGCTTTTGGGGAAACTGCTAGGTACTTGTGACCTAGATTGGCCACTGTTGGAAACAGGATACTGGACTTGATGGACTTTGGTCTGACCCAGTATGGCATCTCTTATGTTCTTATGTAAATTCTTCGAGGGACTGTGGTACCGATTGAGATAAGTGCTTTGGTTCTGCTTTAAGCTAATGATGCTGCTTGGATGACTCACTTTGTCCCATTCTGTTCTAGGTAGTGACAGTGGGATGTGTTGAATTGCAGTTGCATAAGCTGTATAATTTGTGCCTATTGGGTCTGTATTTATATAAAATTATTAATTAGACTGTAATCTTCAAAGATTTATGGAATAATTTATATTAGTTCAAGAAGCTAAGCTTAGCTGCTTGTTAGTCATTTTAATTTGAAATTGGTTTTTAGATCACTGATGCGACTATAGATCTTCCCCTTATGGTGGGTAACCACCAGTTAGAGGGATACTCTTATTTCTGAGATCTTTCTCCTCATAAGCTTGTCTTTGAGTAATGTGGCGTTTGACAGTACTTGAAGGTTTGTATTGTTATCTAGAATGTTTTTTGTGGTGATTAATGTTATACCTCTAGAGCAGTTGGTGTAAGGTACTTTATCAGATTGTAAATGGCCATATACCATATAAAAATATATAAATAATGGGCCCGATATTGACTTGCAATAGCTATGCGCCTCTAAGATGCATAGCAGTCGCGCCTGAACTTTAACCCCAGATATTCAATATGGGGCCATATCCAGGTCTGCTGTTGAGCCACTGTCCGGTTAGCTCCCATGGGTAAAGTTAGTTGGGGTTTTCCCATGCCTATCTTTACCTGCAGGTAACTAATCGGGCAGCGGTTCCATATCACCACTGCCCGGTTAGCAACAGAGCTCCAGAACACCCACGATACGCCCTGATTCTATTGTGGTACCGAAAGCATGCCTGAGCAGATGGAATGGCAAAATTGCGAGCACTGCACCTTTAAAAGCCAGAGCAAGCCAGGTTTCCATGACAGCAGGAAGCTTTCAGAGAGAATGCTGCTCAGTCAGATTCATGACGTAAGAGCTGGAAGCAGCCCTAACGAGGTGCACCTGGATAGTCAGAAGGGCGTGCCTGAACAAGGAAGCCGTTTTAAACCAGCTTCAGGGCTAGTCTTTCAGAACAGCACGCAGTACCAGAACAGCCGACAGGATTGTCAGCAGAGAAGGAAACTGGACAGACAAGAAGGCAGGGAAAAGCCTTTACAAGTGTCTAAACCACTTCAACAAGGAAGGCAGCAACTGAGGAAGTCTTGGAACCCAGCTCCAGGCAAGAGGGATTCTGGTGGGTCCAATCCCAGTTACCTTAAAGCTAAGTCAACGCCGTCGTGGGAGCTACCTGAAGACAGGGACAAGCATTTTACCTGTAGAAGGGAAGAGAGCTCCAAGCACAGACCGGGCAGTGATAGCAGACAAGGTACGTTGGATTTTCTGCCTAATCAGAGTCTTGTTGAAGACACTGTAAAACAACTAAAAGCCAGTGCTAACAAGTGCCACGATAGCACGGCTGTAAAACCACCTAGCAGAAACACTTGGAATAAATGGTTTAATGCAGAAGTAGAAACCATAAAGAGAAGCTTACGTACTAACCAAACTCCTGAGCTAGAGGACGTCACGGCTAGTAGAGGAAGGAATCTTCTAGAGCAGCTGCAAAAGGCTATTCCAGAATGCCAGCCTAGAAGTTCTCCTAGGCAGAGCTGTGAGAATGAAAGCGAGGACATGATCATTGACGCAGCAGATGTTCCTGAGTCCTCTGGTTCTTTTGAGATGGACTGTTCTATATGTAATAGAGTGGACATGAACTTATGTTAAACAAGCTTTGGTAAGAAGAATTACAAAGTTGTTTGGACGTTTTGTGCTGCTGTGAACAAACAGTTTTTCCACTTTTATTTGATGCTTTTCATTTGCTCCTGTTTTTCTGTTTATTCTGGAAAAGAATTATATTGCTTTGCTTATTTGCCTGAGAACCTCTGTGAGGGGAAAAACCCAACAATAATAATAAATTTATCTGTTCCAAAAGACCCTTGTGCCACAACACATTTTTGTGAGAGTGAAACCTAAGAAACTACATATCCCAGCAACCCTTGCTGCTAGATAGTATAAAGGACACTCAGAAGCAAAACAGCGGTCACCCCTACTATAAAGCCTTCGGCCAGTAGCAGGGGAGCGTGACATTATACAGATAGCATCAGGATGTGTAGCAGCAGAACCGGTGGATATTTATTGGCACTTGATGAATATCCCTCAATAGCAGCAGCATTTACGCGGTTTACAGATTTTTAAACTATGCAGATGCCGTTCAATATCGGGCCAATTTTATTTATATAAAATTGAAATAAAGGGACATCCCACTAGAGGACAGCAACCTTGGGCCGGAAGGACTGGGATTTCTAGTCCCACAGGTGCTCCTTGTGGTCTTGGGCAAGCCACTTAACCCTCCATAGCCCATATTCCCTGTAAAATAGTTATCTCCAAGTTATAATGCCCTTTTCAATGTAATTTCAGTTTGTTCAATGTAAACCGCACTGATGCAGAATAGCGCGGTATATAAGAGAATGTAAATAAATAAATAAAATAAACATCATATTAGAATATACAAAATATATGTAAAAACAAATACATATAAAAATGATACACATCTTAAAGAACACTGCCTGGCCAACCTGAATAAAAATGTAATATGTATACTCTAGCCAATCTAGGAATAAAAGTGAGAAAGGATATCAACTTTGTATCTGCCATAAACAAACAATACAATTATATATACTGTTAAGGACAATGGAGTTAACCCCCCCCCCAAAATATTACAGAAGATCCAAAAATAAAAAGGATCGATAAGACCTATTAGCAAACTTGTTATTGACAGCAGCATAGTTATTAGCTCTGTATCAAAAGAGTGTCGCTTACAAATGGCACCTAAGAAAACCAAAGTAAGGGAAAGATTAACAAAGAGGTATAAATGACAGGAAAAGGAGAGATAGCGTAGTTACTCAACTGTAACAGGTGTTCTCCAGGGACAGCAGGAATCGGTCTTCACATACAGGTGATAGACACCAATGGAGCCCTCACGGAAGCATCTCCCAGCTTTCAAAGAAAGCCTTTGGGAGATGCCACCACACATGCATGGTCTCCTTCCCACCCAAGGGTGCCATCTTACTCAGTTAGATGGCATAGCTAGAGCTGACAAAAGAATATGGCCAAAAATGTACAGCAACTCCAAGAGGAGGAGGAGGGAGGGTTGTGAGGACTGATTCCTGCTGTCCCTGGAGAACATCTATTACAGGTAACTATGCTTTCTCCAGGAACAAGCAGGAAGTCAGTCCTCACATATGCGACTCCCTAGCTACAGGCTACCGAGAACCTGTAGAAAAAACACAGCCCAGTCGTGAGCAGCCGCAAGCGAATCTGAGGACAGTTGAGGAGCCCAGTGTCCAGGGACAACCATGGCTCCAGTAGCCTGAACAAGAAGGGTTAGAGGGCAGGAGTTGCCTAAACCCCGAATAGAGTATGGCCTGGCCGAAGGCACTGTACCGTCGGGACTCTCTCTCCAGGCAGTAGTAAGCTGAAAAGGTGTGGACTGGGGACCAGGTGGCGGCCCAACAGATGTCTGCCATAGGGACAGAGTGTAGGCTCACAAATGAGGTTGCCATAGCCCTGATGTTGTTGCCGTGACCTGCACACAACAGTAGCCCAGCCTGGTCATAGGCAAAGGTGATGCAGTCTGCCGCCCAGGTGGACAGGGTCAACTTGGCGACAGTGTCCACTTGGCAACAGCCTACGCCAGTTGACTGGGGTAGTTTGAAATGAAAAGTTGTGAGGCTTTACGGTGGCCCCAAGTACGCTGCAGGTAGGAGGACAGGGCTTTTTTGCAGTCCAGAGTATGGAGAATGGCCGCTGCCTTGTCGGCATGGGGCCGTGGAAAGAAGGTAAGGACCACCAGCTCTTGACTGAGGTGGAAGGTAGATACCACCTTTGGAAGGAATTTAGGGTGGGCGTAAAGCACAACCCTATTCTTGGAAAACCTGGTGTAGGGTGGCTTGGCCACCAAGGCCTGAAGCTCACTGACTTTGTGGGCAGAAGTGAGTGCCACCAGGAAGACCACCTTCCAGGATAGTTAATGCAAATGGCAGGTAGTCAAGGATTTGAAGGGTGGCTTGGTAAGCTGCATCAGAACCACATTGAGATCCCATTCCACCAGAGGTGGCCGGATGGGAGGTTTAGAGGGCACATTTTATGCAACGCATTGCTGATTCCACCACCATGGAATGGTGTGGAAGCTGTGGCTTCTGGAATCCAGGACACTCTGATACTCTGTACATGGTGTCTAATCAGCGACTGATCGGGGAAATGGGGTGAGGGGTTTCCCACATCCGGATTATTAGATTGTGGAGTATCCGGTGTACCAGGAAGATTGCGGCCTCTTTCGGGGCTGTAGGATACTGGAATATTTCCAGCTCCTCCGTGCTCTGTTCCGGTTCAGATACTGCCAGGATGGATAGGCTGGCCATCATGTCTCTAATGAACTCCTGAAATGACATGTCTTCAGAAGGGGATTTACGCCGAGTACTAATGGATGGTGATGAGGGTTCCGAGGCGATGTCCTGGAGGTCATTGGAATCGAAAGTACAGTGATCGGAAATGGAGGAATTTGAATTAGACACCAGCAAGTATCGACAATGCTGTCGGCGGCATGAATGGTGTCGATGCTCAATAATTTCCTCAGGCCCTAAACTTGGGGTAGACCAAGGGTTATCGGTGACTGATACCGATACCAGTGTCGGTACAGAGGCCTCGGTTCTCAGTGTAGAGTGCATCGGTGCTGAAGGCAGTACCAATGTGGAAGCTTGCACCGGAGTGGATGGAGTCATTGAGGTTTATGCTCCCAGTTGCAGTCCCACAGCTGTTGGTGTAAGAGGAACCAAAGTTGCAAGGAGGACCGCTCTAGTTCTCTCCAAGGATAGCATCCGCTGATCCAGGGAGGTTGCTTGCATCTGGTCCAATGAAAGAACGGGGCTGGGCGCCACGGTACCAAGCAAGGCATCAGGGGTTCTCTAGGGGCAGAAGCCTTGGGGGCCTCCCAATTCCCCATTAAGGCTTTGGAGGACAAGTCCTCCCGCCAGGAATGCCTAGACTGATGTCCAGAGTCGGAAGAAGTCCTGGATGAGTCCTAGTGGTTAGAGCGGGATCTCTCCCTCAATTCCCGAGACTTGCCCAAGGAATCTTTGGACTTCGGATCCTTCAACTTTTCTGAGGAGTCTTGTGGCTTTACCTTATCTTTCAAAGGTTTTGAAGGAAATGTGATTTTCTTGGTCTTCTTCTCAGAGTACCTCAACTCCATCGAATGCTTGAAACCATGTGAGCATGAGGATGCCCTGGAGGAAGTGGAGACTAATGACAGAGTCCAAAGGGAACAGCTCTCTGAACCTTTTGGCCCAGTTCCCTAGGCCTCTCTGTCATCTGTTGCAGAGGGAGTATTTTTGGGGTATATGGTCAGGACAAAGGCATTTCAGACACCAATTATGTTTATCCGTCTCAGAAATGGTGCTGGAGCACTTGGTGCATTTTTTAAACCACTGGAGGGTTTCTCCATCCTAAAGATGGTGAGCAAGGCCCGGTGGGCATAAGGCCCTAAGGAAATTTTTTTTTTTTTTTTTTAAATAAAAAGGAAATTGAAAGCAAAATATAAGAAAATAAGAAAAGCATAATTGGGTGATACTGGTGCGGTTAGGCAGGAGCAGTTTAAGAAAAGTTTTCTCCAGTGAGAGAGTGATGACCCGTTGGCTCTGTAGAAAAAAAAAGAACTGAGGAGAGGGAGGAGAGAGCAGGAAGGCAGAGGCGCAGTGGACCGCTCCCAAATGTTTTCCTATCAGTAGCTGGTGAACTTCCCGCGTGGGCTCATTCAGTAGCAGATATCACCCATATGTGAAGATTACATTCCTGCTTGTTCCTGGAGATTTTATGTTTTATCTTATTTACTGTGATTTCTATTTTTGGTTTGTTATCCAAATTTGAATGTAAACCACTTTAATACAATAAGGAAAGGCAGTATATCAAAACGTTTAATAAATGTAAATTAACTAGAATTGGGGGATTTGGATTCTTTTATTGATTTTATTACTTACTTAAGCATGAACACTTATCTTTGGTGGCTATGGGAAGATTTTAGTTTACATGTGGCTGATATCCAGAATACTTATAATCAGGACTTTGTGTCCACTTTGGCTGGTCTAGATTCATATCAGTGTGTTACGTGTGGTTATTCACCTGTAACTGGTGTTCTGAGGTCAGCAGGAATCAGTCCACACATATGGGTGGCGTTTGAGCCGACTGAGTCCTCACAGTAACCTCTCCCCAGCTTTCAAAGAAAGCCTTTGAGAGATGTACCACGCATGCATAGTACCCTTCCCGCCCAAGAGTGCCATCTGGCCTCAGTCAGATAACATAGCACAAGATGGCAAAAAAGAGAGCAACTCCATGGGGAGGCGGGAGGGTTGTGAGGACTGATTTCTGTTGTCCCTGAAGAACATCTATTACAGATGAGTAATTACACTTTCTCAGGGAACAAGCAGAAAGTCAACCCTCACATATGGGACGCCCCAGCTACAGGCTACTGAAAAAAACTGTAAAAGCCACAGGTGACCAGAAAAAAGGTGAGCCGTGAAAAGCAGCAACTGAGTCGAGAGACAACAGACCTACGAGCAGCCCCAAGTGCAAAGTGAGGAATCAGTTCTCCAGTAGCCTGAACACATCGAAGGGCCGGAGGGCAGGAGTTGTCTTACACCCCAAACACATGATAGAATACTGCCTGGCCTAAGGCGCTGTCCTGATGGGACTCCCTTTCCAGGTAGTAATGAGCTGTGAAGGTATGAACAAAGGAGCAGGTGGCAGCCCAGCAGATCTCCACCAGGGGAGTGGAGCGCAGGTTTTCCACTGATGCCACCATAGCCCGGACACTGTGCGCCGTAACCGGCCACTCCAGCGGGTGACCAGCCCGCTTGTAAGCAAAGGCAATGCAGTCTACCACCCAAGTG
This sequence comes from Ichthyophis bannanicus, assembly GCA_033557465.1. Lineage (NCBI taxonomy): Eukaryota > Metazoa > Chordata > Amphibia > Gymnophiona > Ichthyophiidae > Ichthyophis > Ichthyophis bannanicus. Next base: position 83,858,555 of record CM066039.1, read on the forward strand.
GACAGGGTCCATTTAGAGACCGCTATCCCCAGCCGACCTGGGTCGTAGGAGATGAAGAGCTGTGAGGAGCGGCGGTGGGCCTGAGTCCATTCGAGGTAGAAGGACAGAGCCCGCTTACAGTCCAGAGCATGGAGAGCGTCCTCAAACCTACTGACATGGGGATGCAGGAAAAATGTGGAAGTACCACCTTCTGGTTGAGGTGGCATGGCAATACCACCTTTGGTAGAAACTTGGGGTGTGTGCGGACCATGACACTGTTATTGTAGAACCTTGTATAAAGTGAATGGGACACCAGGGCCTGGAGCTCATTGACCCTGCAAGCTGAAGTAAGCAACACGAGGAAGACCACCTTCCAGGATAGGTACTTGAGATGGCAACAGCCAAGAGGCTCGAACACTGGCAGTGAGTTTCGAGAGGACTACATTGAGATGCCATTTCACAGCCGGGGGGTGGGGGAGGGGATGGATAGGTGGCTTAGAAAGTAAGCAAGCCCCTCAGGAAGTGAGTTACCAGGAACTGGACGCAAAGGGGCTTGCCCTCTTCAAGATGATGGTGTGCTGAAAGCACATAGAGGTGAACTCTGACAGAGTTGGATTTGAGTCCCACCTGGGACAGGTGGAGCGGGTATTGTAGTTAATCCACCTCTCCACACACCAGAGACATTCGTCAGTTAAAGGCATTGGCCCAGCAGGTGGAAGGCTTTCAGGAAGCCAACAGAACCACTTCCACCTCTCTGGAGAGATCAAAGTGGGACAAGGTTACCCTTTCAGCAGTCAAGCTGTCAGAGATAGGGACCCCAGATTGGGGTACAGGAGGGAGCCGCCCTCCTGTGATAGCAGACCTGGGTCACACCCCAGAGGGACCGGGGGCACTTGGGACAGGCAAAGGAGCAGTGGAAACCATGACTGCTGGGCCCACTGAGGAGCCACCAGAATCACTGTGACCCTGTCTTACTGGACCTTGAACAGGGTCTTGGTGATCAGCGGCATGGGCGGAAAGGCATAGAGAAGACCCACCAATCCACAGGACAAGGAACACATCTGCTGCCACACACGAGGGGTGCGGCTGCCTGGAGTAAAAGCGGGCCAGCTGAGCATTGGCTGGGCTGGCAAAGAGGCCCATCTGTAGGAGACCCAGAGACGAAACAGTCAACCAGCCACCTTGGGATCCAGGCACTACTCATGCGGTTGGAGGACCTGGCTGAGCCGGTCCGCCAGGATGTTGTCCTGGCCCGGGAGGTAGACTGCCCACAGGGGCATCTCGCTGCTGCTGGTAAAGGAACAGAGGCTCACCGCTTCTTGGCACAGGAGGAACAACCCTGTCCCCTCCCTGATTGTTGATGTAGAACATCGCCACCTGGTTGTCGATCTGGATTAGGACCACTTGGTGTCGAAGGTGGTGGTGGAAAGTCCGGAGGACGAGAACTATCACCCGGAGCTCCAGGAGGTTGATCTGCTGGAGGCTCTCCTCCTGCAACCAACTGTCCTACATGCGTAGATCATCGCAATGGGCTCCCCAGCCCAGTTTGTAGGCATCTGTGGTGAGGATCCTCTTCGGGGTGGGGGCATCCCAGTCCATAGATGCTAGAGCTGCTGCCACCAGCTGAGGGAGTTGGCCTGAGTGTGGGGCATGACCCCTCTGTCTTGAAGGCTTCCCATTGCTTGTGACCACTGGGAACTGAGAGCCCACTAGACTGGTCGCATGTGCATCCGGGCTAACATGCCCCATGGATGCCATGTGGCTCAGAAGGCGAAGCATGAGGCGGGCAGAGGCAGAGAGGGTTGACCCTAGACATGCCCTGCAAGCGCCTGGTGGTGTTGGGCCCTGACCTGAGGAAGGAAGGCCTTGGTCTAGACGGTGTCCAGCATTGCCCCTATGAATGCCAGACATTGCGTTGGCTAGAGGTGGGACTTTGGGTAGTTTATGATGAACCCCATGTGTTCCAGAATGAGGATGGTGTGGTCCATCGCCTGGTGGGATTCTGTGGCAGTGCCATCCTGTATAAGCCAGTCATTCAGGTATGGGAATAACACCCCCTAGAGATGCAGGAAGGCGGCGACCACTGACAAGCATTTGGTGAAGACCCTTGGGGCGGAGGCCAGACCGAAGAGTAGAACCCTGTACTGATAGTGGCAGCCTCCCACCATGAAGTGGGATCCTTTAGATCCAAGGAGCATAGCCAGCCTCCCTGCTGGAGGTATGGCAGCAATATTCCAAGGGAGAGCATCTTGAATTTCTCCCTCACCAGAAATCTGTTGAGGTCTCCCAGGTCTAGAATAGGCTGAAACCCTACGGTCCTTTTGGGCACCAGAAAGTAGCGGGAGTAGAACCCTTTGCCTCAAAGTTTAAGGGGTATGGGTTCCACCGCCCTGTCTGCCATGAGATTTATGAGTTCCTGTTAAAGCAGGTCCCGGTGAAGGGGATACATTGGGAGTTTTCCTGGAAATAATGGCAGGGGCATCCGTCTGAGGTGGAGGAGGTATCCCTCCTTCACTACCTGCAAGGCCCACACGTCAGTGGTGATGGCAGGCCATCGGTGGGCGAAAAACACTAGACGCCGCCCAGTGTGCTACAGGGCAGGCCCTTCCAGGGGTTAGAGAGGCTATACTTCAGGAGTCAATGCTCCCCCCCCCCAGGTTGCACCTGAGGTGCAGGCTGTGGCTTGGGGACCTTAGGCTTACGAGGGCCATACCCTTGTCCCTTGGCCTGCTGGCCCTGTTGGTGAGCTGGCAAGGCCGCTGAAGATAGTTTCCAGCAGCTTTCCTCTTTTTCAGATATAGCGCTTCTTACCTGAAGCCTTCCTCTGGGAAGGATCAGCACACTTCTTGGAGAGTCTGCTCCTTGTCATTAAATCAGACTCCAGCTTGGCGGCCTTTTCCATTATGGGTTTGCCAAGAGATTCTCTCCCTGGCAAGGGACTGACCAACTTGTCCTGTACTCATTGTTCCAGGCTGGAGTACTGTAGCCAGGTATGGCGTCAGGCACTAATGCCTACTGCTGCTACTCTAGCCGCCGACTCAAAGCCATCATAGGCCGCCTGAATCAAACTTGGAGTACTCCTTCACTGTAGAGACCAGGATCTGGAACAGCTGAAGAGGTTCCTCTGAGAGACCAGTTGCAAACCCGGCGAGTTCCTTCGCCATGTCCCACAGGTACATACCTATGTACAGCTGGTATGCCTGGATCTGGCTGATGAGCATTGAACCCTGGAAGCACTTCCTGCCCAGGGCATCCATGGTGTGGGCCTCACTATCCAGGGGTACTGAGGAATGCATCTTCTGGCTCTTGAGCCTTCGCATGGCTGACTCCACCACCATAGAGTAGCGAGGCAGTTGAGCTTTCTGGACGCCAGGGCTCAGGCAGACCCAGTACATTGAGTCTAGCCATCTGCTCACAATAACTGAGGCCAGAGTCTCCCACATACGAAAGAGCAGCACTCCAGGATCAGGGGGGAACAGACAGGGCTTTTTAAGATGGAGCCTCGTACTGGAGGATCTTGAGGTCCTCTGCTTGAGGCTCTTCCTCGGACTCAGTGGTGAAGGCAAGGGTCTTCACCATCTCCCTCAGAAAGTCCAGGAAGGCCAGGGTCCGCATGAGCTGGCTAAGGACAAAGTTCAGGTCCCAAGTAACCATAGGGGGCTCAACTGGAGGCTTCGAAAGAAACAAGCCCCCCACATGAATTGGTGTACCAGAGACTGAACTGAGATGGGCATCCCATCGCAGTCACGATGGAACGCTCCTATCACACTGAGGTGAACATGCACAGTTGGACTTGAGCCCAGAATTGGAGACATTCAAGAGGTACTCACAGCTGGTCCACAGGGCAGATAAATGGTCCAATGAGTGACCAGCACACCAGATGGCAAATCACCACCATTTGAAAGTGTAGGCATTCTACGTTGACTCCTTGTGAGATGCTAGCAGCATTTCTGTGACATCCTCAGGGAGAGCAAGCTCCTCTCAGCATCCATGCTGACAGTGCTAGGGAGCAGATGTTGGGATGCAACAGGGAGCCACCCTCCTATGAGATGAGGATTGTGTCAGAGCTCAGATGAAGAGGTTCCTTCTGCGAGAGCTGTAGCAGTAACGGGAACCACGGCTGTCGAAGCCAGTAAGGAGCGATGAGAATCATGAATCCCCTCTTGGCCTGGAGCTTCAAAAGTGTTTTTGCAATGAGTGGAATCAGGGGGGGTAGGCATAAAGCAGGCCTCTCCTCCAGTGGATGAGGAAGGTGTCTGGAGCCAGGTGATTGCCGGCCGGCCCCTGGGAGCAGAACTGGAGCTAGCTGGGCATTCTATACCGTAGCAAAAAGGTCCATGTCGGGAGTACCCCACTCCTGAAAGATCTAGTCCACCACCTCCCTCTTGAGGGACCACTTGTGTGGCTGAAGAACCTGGCTGTCGATCCACTAGGCCTTTGCTCTCACCTTGCAAATGCATCTCCCTGAGATCAATAAAAATGGAGCAAGGCAAACTTCTGGAGGCGAACTGTCTCCCAACACAGGAAGTACAAGCCTATGCTCCCTTGCTTGTTCACACAGAACATGGTGGATTAGGACCACCTGATTCGCCAGATGTGCCCAGCACGGACAGCATTCACAATGACTTGGAGCTCGAGGAAGTTGATCTGATGGAGACTGTAAGCCCTGGGTGCAGAGGCCATCCAGGTGTGCACCCCAGCCGAGCTTGGAAGCATCCATTGTGAGTAGCCTGCAGGGCACTGCTGGTTGGAACAGGAGTCCCCGATGCAAGTTTGCAGGCACGAGCCACCTCAAGGACTGTGCGAGAGGCACAGTGATCACTAGCCTGTCCTGCAGGCGGGCCGCATCTTGCTGCCATTGCATTTGCAAGGTTCATTAAGCCTACCGAATGCAGAGGTGGGCCTGAGGGATAATATACACCGTGACCACCATGTGAACGAGGACTCTCAGCAGCCCATGGGCTGTGGTGTGGTGCTGCAACATGCCCACCACTGCGATGAGACACTGCAGACAGTCTGCTGGCAGAAAAGCTCTCACCTGAGTGGTATGAAGGAGGGATCTGATGAACACCAGCTGTACCAGCTGGCGTTAAGACCAGATAATCAATCACGAATCCAAGGCTTTCGAGTACCTGAATGGTGAACTCTGGACTGCCATATACTAGTCGGCATGGGACCCTTTACGAGCTAGTCATCCAGGTATGGGAAGACAAAGACCACCCCCCCCAGGTCTGGCAGAAAGCAGCTACGACCGCCAGGCACTCCGTGAAGACCCTGGGGGCTGCTGCCAGCCTAAAAGGTAGTACCTGGTACTGATAGTGCTGGCTGCTAGCACAAACCGAAGGTATTGTCTATGATGCACGTAGATTGGAATATGCGCATATGCATCCTCAGGATCCAAGGAGCAAAGCCAGATCTCTTGTAGGAGGAATGGGAGCAGTGTCCCAGAGACCATTTTGAACTTCTCATGCTCCACAGAGTAGCCTAATGGTTAGAGCACTGACTTGGGAACCAAGAGACCAGGGTTCGATTCCCACTACCACTCCTTGTGGCCTTGAGCAAGTCACTTAACCCTCCATTGCCTCAGAAAAATCCAAGTTATCAATATCCCTGTTTAATGTATATTACAAAGTTTAAGTTATAATGCAAACTGCTTTGACTGAAATGATAAAGTGGTATAAAAAAACTGTTAAAATAAATAAAATAAAAAACATAAAAATCTGCTGATCTTTCTGGGGACCAGGAAGTACCTGGAATAAAAGCCCTGCTCGATCTGGGCAGGGAGAACCGGTTCAATGGCAAGGTCAGCCACCAGGGCCACAACCTCAGTCTGTAGAAGGCTCCGGTACACATAGTCCATGGGGAATTCCCTGGGATTGTAAGGAGGTAGAAGCTGGGTAAAATGCAAGATAGTTGCTCTGGATCATCTGTAGCATCCAGGCGTCTGAGGTGACCAGAGACCACCGGTGGGCAAAGTGAATGAGCTGCCCCCCCCCCCCACCTGCGGGGAGATCTCAGCAGACAATGGCTATACTCCTGAAGACCCTGTCAAAATCTCCCACCCAGCTTGGGCTGGGGGGCGGGCTGTGCCTTCGGATTCTTCTCCCTCTGCTGAGAGCAGGAAATCTGGTACCCAGAGTGATCGGTTGACGCGCTTCGGCCAGAGGCACTAGACAAATGGCTTGGCATTCCAATAGGTGCTGCAGCGTCACCTGCATAACCTCACGCTTTGTGGTCAAGCCACAAGGGGAGACTAGAAAGGTGTCCTTGATGGGCTTTGAGCGCTCCAATACATAGCCATAGTGAATATTGAGGATCCACTCTTTGGCAAACAGGGCCAGCCGACCCTCGCCCCCCCCCCACTAGCAGTAACCCAGAGCGGGCCTGGGGACCATCAGCAGGAAGAATGGCTAGATCCAGAGAATTTTGCAGATGTGGCATAGGAATCCTTTATCCGGCATACCCCATGAAAGGGCTGGGATTTGGTTTGATCTGTTGGAAGACGTGCCCTGCGACCTACCCAGTCGGTAGCGCCGAGCAACACAGAAGCGAGATCGAGAAGGGAGACGAACGAGAGCCAGGCCGGTGAGCCCCTGCAGTCCACCTCAGCTTATCCTCAGGTAAGCGCTGTGGCTTGACCTTGCCTAGGCTCTTTACCAGCTTCTCAAGGTCATCGCCAAACAAGAGCTGGCCCTTAAAGGGGAGCTTAGAGAGACAAGCTTTGGAAGCCGCATCAGTGGACCAGTGTTGAAGCCAGAGCCACCGGCGAGCCAAGGTGACAGCGGCCAGACAAAGCAGATCATAAAGAGCATCCGCCAAGAAGGCAGTCACTGATTCCAAACGTGCTGTGCTAGGGTCATCAGGTAGCAACTGAATCCAGTGGAGAAGGGCACGCGGTACTAGCTCTCCACAGACCGAGGCTTGAAGAGTGAGAGAGGAAGAGGAGAAAGCTGTCTTAAGCAATCCCTCTACCTTCCTGTCTTGTTGGTCTAGAAGAGCGGCACCGCCTTCCACTGGAATCGTTGTATGCTTGGTGACAGCTGTCACTACGGCGTCCACCGCAAGATATGCTAAGCATTTACTAAGATCTTTGGGAGACCACAGGTAAAAGCGGCCCAAGCACAGAGCTGGTCGCAGGACTGCATCCAGTGCCTCCTACTCCTGAGGGAACGGGAAAGCTTTAGAAGGCATCCGGATGCCCCATTGGATGGGATATGACTGAGAAGAAGTCTGGGCCACATCCCCAGCTGGCGGGTCAGAGAGGCGCAATGCCTCTACCATTTGCAAGATTAAAGCCGCAAGTTCCTCCTTGCGGAACTAATATCCTGAGCATCCTCAGGATCCTGTGCCTGATCTTTTAGGGGGACCATTCCCCATCCTCATGTTCCAAAGTGCTGCTGTCCTCGGCTGAGAGATGATCGTGCTCAGTAACCCAAGTCTGGGCAGCCCAAGAAACAACTTTAGGCGGCCGCACAGTGCCTGGAGGATACAGATCCCAAGCGGCATGCTTCATTCCCAGGCAAGCTGACTCTTCCATATGTTGTGTGGAAGGATGCTCCTCTGTCTGCAGACAGGGAAGAAGGACCAGACCTCCAGAGCTCCCAGGCTTGCTTGAAGAGAGACAAAGTCCTGATCTGTGCTCCCCGAGAACTGTTGGTGTAGGAGAAGAGGAGGGGGTGGGTCCCTCGATGGTGACGCTGGTCAGAAGTCCCTGACCGGCAGGGCTGGAAGAGGAAGGGGCCTTCGGAGTGGAAACCCGAGAGGGACTGTGCTCCGGTTCTAGCAGCACCATGTGAGAGGTTTTCTGCACTGCTGTGGATGACTCCCCCTGATGATCAGCACACATGGAGCAGAGACAGTCCTCTAACATGCAGCACTTTCTGCTGCAAGCAATGCATTGTGAGAGAGAAGGCATCGTGCGTGCAGGAATGGTGCTCCCAGTCGCCTGATTACCCTGCTGAAAACAGGCCAGCTGCTTGATTACTCTGCCGAAAATGGGCCTTGGGTGCCGGGCCCAAAAAACAAGATGGCTGCCGCAGAGGAACAAAGAAAGAGCTGCCAACTTTCAGGGGCAGAGAATGGCAGGAAATACTGATGCAGCCAGGAAAGGAGCCAGAGAATGGCAGGAAATACTGTTGTGGCCAGTGAGGGAGTCCAGGCAAACCACGAGTGGCTGAGTCGGCGGAGCGGGGGAGAGGGGGGGGGAAGGGGTGAGAGGAACTCACTGCAAAGCAGCGCAAAAGCAGACAGCCTGTAAACAGTGAGCTATATTGTTCTCACTAGATTGCAGATAACACTGGAAAAAGTAATAAATGCTAAGGAGCAGGAACTTCCTTCAGCTGCTGCAGGAGTGAGGGTTCCGCCCCCCCTTGTATGAATGCTGCATGGGTCCTCCTGACCGGGGGCCTACAAGCAGAGCAGGGAATTTCAATGGTCTTCCTGACCAAAAGCTTCTCTCAGAGAACCCGGCACAATAAGTGGGGTAGCCAGGAGGTGAGAAACTCCTAAGGAAACATCTTGTGTGAACCCTGAAGCCTTCCACGGTCTGAACCCTTACTGGCAGAGATCCTTAACTCTTCAGAATGGCAGGCTGCCAGGAGGAAAGAAAAAGACGTGATTCATCTGCTGGAGAAAGAAATACTGAGGGCAACACCTAGGCGAGCCCCTGTATATGCCAGAGCCCATAGGCTGATGCTTCTGGTGCATTCTCTGTCTCCGACATTTGCTGGCAGGGGAACTTTAGCCACTTGTCTGGACTGGTTCAGAGTAATCTCTGCTGAGAGCGGGAAGTCTGGGCCTTAGGCTGCACCTGCAGCTGGGATGGCAAGTACCTCCACAGGTGCGGAAGGAAAGCCTTATTGGTAAGTGCTTTCTTCCACGTGGGATCTGCAGTCTTTCTGGAGAGTCTGGTGAGGGTCACCAGCCCCTTTTCCAATTCCTCAGCCTTTTCTCTACCAAAGTGCTTTTCATCCCGACAGGAGATGTTGGCGATCTTGTCCTGGACCCATTGTTTCAGGTCAGAGGACTGCAACCAGGCCATCCACAATGCGGCAATCCCTATTTATTTACTCATTCATTTATTTATTGTTCAGTCATGATCTTCTGTGTTCATTCCCGTTTCTCACAGTTTATGATGTCCGAATAGTGATTTGAAAATAATACATCATCCATATGCCTAATTTTTAACGACTCCAAGAGTTACATGCCATGGTCAAACTCATTTTTACTAAGATGTAGCTCTGCTTTAGCAATATACCAGTTGGCTTTGCAGCCTTCGACACAAGCACAGAGAACTTCGGGCGTGGCATCGATACTGTTGAGGGGGAATCCTCAAAGAGGATGGCATCGGAGATTTGAAGCTGATTGGCGGGTGCCAACTACTCCTTACGGGATAGTTTGGAGGGCCGTTCCTCCCCCAATTCCTCAAACTCAGGCCGGGGACTGCAGGTCCTGGGGTGGTGTTTCCCTTTTTTCCCCAGATCCATCCTCTGAGGCAACCTTCAAGGGTTTTTTCTTCTTGTGCTCTACTTCTGGGAATTTCCGCTCATAGGAACTGCGACCGCAGGACTCCAAAGAGGCTCTAGCTTTGTGAGGCACAGAGGTATCTGAGGGGGTTCTGGAACGTGGTATGACTAGGGACTCCGGCGCTGAATCAGACTTTTGAAAAAACATTTCTTGCTGCTGATGGCAATTCTTTAAGGCCTTTGAGGTCATGGTTCTGCAGTTGGTGTCGCCATGCTCTGGGCCAGAGCATTGGAGGCAGCAGTTGTGTGGGTCAGTAAGTGATGACATTTTTCCACACCAGTCATACTTTTTGAAGCCGCTAGAGGCCATCGGAAAAAGGGGGTCCCCTCCTCCTGGCAGGGGTCCGAGGCCTTCGACTGAAAAAACGGGCGCAAATGCCAGTCGAGGGACATCTCGATGAAAAGATGAAAAAATGAATGGATGAATCCAAGCAGTGACGCCAAGGCGAACTGACTTGAGAATGGGAAGGAACTGGTACGCAAACCGGACAAAATTTAAAAAAAACCCCAACAACGTTTTCCAGGGGAAACTGGACAGCATCCGATGGGCTCCATGGAAAAAAAGGAGACTGAGGCAAGATGTGGCACCATTGGGCAGGAAGTGCACCGCACATGTGTGGTGCATCTCCCAGGGGCTTTCTTCTTTGGAAGCTAGGGAGATACTTCCGCGTGGGCTCAATCAGCGCAAATGCCAATCATGTGTGGGGACTGGCTTCCTGCTTGTTCCCGGAGAAAAGGAGGTGATAATGCCTCTGTATAAGTCTCTGGTGCAACCTCATTTTGAGTATTTTGCGAAATTCTGGAGATCGTGCCTTCAAAAGGATATAAGCAGGTTGGAATCGGTGCAGAGGGTGGCTACTAGAATGGTTAGTGGTCCATCGTTATGTAGCATAGGAGGACAGACTTAAAGATATTAATATATATACTTTAGAGGAAAAGCAGGATGGGGCGATATGATGATTGGGATGTAACTATACCAGGCTATACCTTATTCAGAAAGGACAGGGTAGGAAGAAGGGAAGGAGGAGTAGCACTATATATAAAAAATAATATTAAAGCTTTGGAATTGCAGAGCTTAAAAGGGAGAGAGGAGGCATTGTGGGTTAAACTAGAAAGAGGGAAAGAGAAATCTATTTGCATTGGCATGATATACAGACCTCCCTCACAAGAGGAAGAAGTGGACAGAGTTAACTGAAGACATACGCAGCATTGCTAGGAAAGGGGAAGTGCTAATGATAGGGGATTTCAATATGGCAGATGTTGATTGGCACATTCCTGCTGCAGTATCATCTAGAAGTAAGGAGATCCTGGATTCTCTACAGGGAGAACTATTCAGGCAATTGGTAACAGATCCCACACTTGAAGGAGCCATACTGGACTTAGCGCTTATCAATGGTGAAAGTGTTTCTGGTGTTATAGTGGGAGATCATTTTGCATCCAATGATCACCAGATGGTGTGGCTCAGTATTAGGACTAGGGCTGTTAGAATCCATTCAAAAGTGAGGGTCTTAAAATTTAGGAAAACTAACTTTGCCAAGATGGGCCAATACCTCAGGGAGTTGTTAGCGGGATGGGAACAGCTGGGGGATGTAGAAAAACAGTGGGCACAACTGAAAGGGGATATTTTAAGGGCAACCAATCTTTTTGTTAAAATGGTAAATAAAGGTAAAAGGAAAAGGAGACCGCTATGGCTTTCGAAAGAAGTAGCTGAAAAGGTGAAGAAAAAGAGGGAGGCCTTCATGAAATACAAGAGATTACAGAGAGAGGAAGACAGGCATTATATTTAGAAAAACATAGAGAAGCTAGCAAAATAGTCAGGAAAGCAAAGATTCAAAAAGAGGAGGAAATAGCCAATGCAATAAAATGGGGTATAAGACATTTTTCAGATATGTTAGTGAAAAGCGGAAGGGCAAAAGTGGAATTGTCAGACTCAAGGGTGAAGAGGAGGAATATGTAGAAGCTGATGAGGATAAAGTGGAATTGCTTAACAAATATTTCTGTTCTGTGTTCACAGATGAAGAACCAGGAACAGGACCTCAGAAAACACCCACAAACAGGATCAGAAGCGAGGGGCATCTTGAACAATTTTCAGAAGACTGCGTTCTTAAAGTAGACAAAGAGATGGGATTGGATGGGATATACCCTAGAATACTGAGGGCTTGGGGACGTTCTAGCAGCTCCACTGACTGACCTTTTCAATGCCTCGTTGGAGTCCGGAGTGGTGCCAAAGGACTGGAGAGAGACTCATGTGGTGCCTTTACACAAAACAGAAGTAAGGATGTGGTTGAAAACTACAGGCCGGTTAGTTTAACTTTGGTGGTGAGTAAATTATAGGAAACGCTGCTGAAAGAGAAAATAGGTTTCTGGAGTCCAGCAGATTACAGGATCCGAGGCAGCATGGATTCACCAGAGGCAGGTCTTGTCAGAGAAATTTGATTGATTTCTTTGACTGGGTGATCAGGGAGTTGGACCAAGGGAGAGTCCTAGATGTGGTGTATTTAGATTTCAGTAAAGCCTTTGACACCGTTCCTCACAGATGACTTATAAACAAACTGAGCACCCTAGGGATGGACCCTAAAGTTACTGCTTGGGTTAGAAATTTGCTGAGTGGGAGGCAACAAAGAGTACAGGTAAATGGAGCTCACTTTGAGGAGAAGGAAGTTACCAGTGGTGTGCCCCAGGGATCTGTCCTTTGTCCGATTCTTTTTAACATCTTTGTTAGTGATATAGCGGAAGGGCTGTGGGGTAAGGTTTGCCTTTTTGCGGATACCAAAATCTGCAATAGACACCCAGGAAGGTGTAGATAACATGAGGAGGGATCTAGCTAAGCTTGAAGAATGGTCTAGAATTAGGCAGATGGGATTTAATGTTAAAAAATGTAAGGTCATGCATTTGGGCTGCAGCAATCCAAGGGAGCAATATAGTATAGGGGGTGAAGTACTTTTGTCCACTAAAGGAGAGCGGGACCTAGGCATGGTTGTGTCTTATGATCTTAAAGTAGCTAAACAGGTAGAAAAGGCGACAACAAAAGCTAGAAGGATGCTTGGGTGCATACGGAGAGGAATGGCTAGCAGAAAAAAGTAAGCAATAGTGCCTCTGTATAAGTCTTTGGTGCAACCTCATTTGGAGTATTGTGTGCAATTCTGGAGATCGCACCTTCAAAAGGATATAAACAGGATGGAGTCAGTACAGAGGGTGGCTACTAAAATGATTAGTGGTCTTCATTATAAAGTATATGAGGACAGACTTAAAGATCTTAATATGTACACCTTAGAAGAAAGGCGGGATAGAGGTGATATGATTGAGATGTTTAAATACCTCCGTGGCATAAATGCGCAGGGGGAGATCCTCTTTCGATTGAAAGCAAGTTCTGCTATGGGGGGACATGGGTTGAGAGTGAAAGGGGATAGATTCAGGAGTGATATGTGGAAATATTTCTTTACGGAAAGAATGGTGGATCCGTGGAATAGTCTCCCAGTGGAGGTGGTAGAGATGAGGACAGTATCTGAATTCAAAAAAGCATGGGACAAACACAGAGGATCTCTAAAGGGAAAAAAGGGGACTGTTGTAGTTGTCGATAAGGAAGGACAGACTGGACAAGCCATGTGGTCTTTTTCTGTCATCATTTTTCTATGTTTCTAAATACCTTCATGGCATAAATGCACAGGAGGGTCTCTTTCAATTGAAGGCAAGCTCTGCTACGAGGGGACAGGATGAGAGTGAAAGGAGATAGACTCAGGAGTAATATACAGAAATATTTCTTTATCAAAAGAGTGGTAGATGCATGGAATAGTCTCCCAGTGGAGGTGGAGGACATGAGGACAGTATCCAAATTCAAAAAAGCATGGGACAAACACAGAAGATCTCTAAAGATAAAAAGGGGACTACTGTAGTTGATATGGAAGGGCAGGCATGTTGTGTTTTTCTACGATCATGTTTCTATGTTCCTAATATACAATGGGCCTCCTAAAATGATATATCAATATTTTTTCATATTGAGATCTGTGCACCCCTAGCTTCAGCATAATATGATAGTTATTAAGGTTGCCTTATACTGTGACTTACAGTGAAGTGCCACTCCTCAGTTGGACAAAATCAACTTTGTTTTTATACACTTTAGGAGAGTTTCCCTTAGTTCTTTAAGAAACTAGATCCTTCTTAAAGCCAGCATCAGCGGCATATCTGTCCTTTGACCTCTCATTTCAGTGCGAAATAGAGCGGGCTTTAAAGGTCCAGCGTTTGTCCCGTCGGGTCTCAATGTTTCACTGACAACTTTTGGGACCACAAGCATTCAGGCAAATTTATGCACATCGTTTCTCATTTGTCCTTAAGCCATGACATTGATATAAGAAATGCTATACTGGATCAGACCAAGGTCCAACAAGCCCAATATCCTGTTTCCAACAGTGGCAAATCCATGTCACAAGTACCTAGCAGTTTCCCACAGATTCCATAATGCTTGTATTGGGGCAAGCCGTGGATTACCTGGGTCCTCTTTAATAATGGTTATGGACCTTTCCTCCAGGTGCTTGTCCAAACCTTTTTTAAACCCAGCTGCAATAACAGCTTTTACTATATCCTCCAGTAACGAATTCCAGAGTTTGATTACACAGGTCTGCAAAATTTTTTTTTTCGAGAGCTGTTTTGGTTATTCCACATAATCTTTATGTTTTTTGGTGCTCTGAATCCGAAAATGACCTCCAAGGCTGTCATCCTGAGGCTCAGTTCGGGAGACGCAGCAGCCACCGACTCGGGCCCCGGCAGCGCCAGGCCCGACGTCGGCTCCCTGGGAGGAGAGTCCTTGAGGACTACGGGGCTTATGTGTCCAGCAGACTCCGGCTCCACGCGAGGAACTTTAGCAGGCTTTTCGTGTTCCACGGGCCCGGGGCGACGGTCGGGGGTCTTAGACCTGGCCCTTGGGGAACCAGGGACCTCCTCCGACAACGCCCTTGCGAGCCGCTTCTTCCTCTTGCGTTCCCGGTCGGGGGACCCCCTGTCCGAGGAGCTTCGACTGTGCTCGGGATCGGAATCCCGAGATGTCGAGGCCTCAGACGAGGTCCGGGCCTGGCCGGAGGCTGAGTCCGAGAAAAGCCTTTCTTTTGCTGCTGTCGACTTCGGAGTGCCTTGGAAGACATCTTCCCACATGGCCCGCATGACTTAGGGTCATGGTCGGGGCCGAGGCACCGAAGGCAGCAGTCGTGTGTGTCGGTGAGAGACATTAATTTCTTACACCGATCACACTTCTTAAAACCGCTGGAAGCCATCGGGGAAAAAAACGAGTCCACGCGAGGTCAAAGGACCAGCCTTCCAGGGAAAAATAGAAAAAAGGGCACGAACGCCAGCCACAAAGGGCAAAAACCAAAAAAGAAGAATTGAGTTCGATACCGGTGTACCGAACCCTGCGGGAGGGGTACCGGCGTCGAACCGGGAGAAAAAACTGCGAAAAATCGCTGAAAAAAATCTAATTTTAACTGGGAAAAACAGGACACACGGCTTCACGGAAAAAAAAGAGACTGAGGTAAGATGGCACCTTTAGGCTGGAAGGGAACCGCGCATGCGTGCCTGCATTCCCAAAGGCTTTCATAGAAAGCTGGGGAAATGCTCCGCAGGGGCTTCATCGGCGCCGATGACACCCATATGTGAGGACTGACTTCCTGCTTGGTCCTGGAGAATCAAGTCTCTTACCAAATCATTCATCTCCTCCTGATAAAACAATTTTGGTCTTGAATCATCTTCAAAGTCAGAACTTGATTCGTCATCTGGTTCAGGTATGACTTCACCTTCATCGGAGCTAGGTATCTCTTCCAAGGTAGCAGGGGGCTTGGGTACTGGTATATCTGTGCCATGGGGGATGGGACGAATTGTCGAGTGAAGATTGGGCTATGAAATGGAATGCTTCCATTTGGAATTAAACCCTTTCACATCGCATGAACAAAAGTAACAGTCGTCACTATGGTTCTTTTGCTCTCACCATACCATAGGAATCCCATAACAGAAAGATTTTTTTCTTACCCTTGAACCAGTTTCGGAGGTCCTCAACACACCGTTTGCACACTTTATGAGGCGCCCAGACTTTATCTTGATCTACAATTTTTAGTCCAAAGTATGCAAAATATACTTTTTTCACAAAGTCTGTAATATTCTGCTGTTGCTTCAACACTGCATACTCACCACAGATGAAACAAACTGTCTGGCGAATTAATACACTTTCGCAGAGCCATAACATAACAGTTGAAGAATGATGAGCTAACACGAATTGTGATGAAAAAGTGTGAACAGCCTAGAACCAAGAGCCTGATGATGATTCGTGCACAAGTGTGGCATGCAGGAGAGAGCAGCTCTGTGTCTGTACACGAGACGTCACAGTGCTGGCCACACCCCCCTGCACTGACCGGAGCTGCTGCTATCTGCCCTGTGTCTCCCTCCCACTGGATTCTTCAGGAAAGATTAACCCCTTCTACCATTAGAAGCATGGACTTAAAACTTGCTTAGCTTATGTATATATTGCTGACCATCAGATTTACAGTGCTATATTTTTTTTTACATAACTCTGACAACCCCTTTAAGTTTTTTTTGGCATTTTATATCTTAAATGCACTTATGTGAATTAATTAATAGTAATTTGAATTAATTAATAGTAATTTGAAAAAATTTGATAAATTTGAAGACAGTTTTGCATGTTGTGGCAAATCATGACGTCTAGGAGTTTTTTCAATATTTTATTTGTTTTCAGCACACCAAAATACATGGAAATTAGATGAAAATAATCAAACAGCTTTTTAGTCGCAGACCTGTGTTATACATTGAGAGGAAAAAATATTTTCTGTTATTAGTCTAAAATGGGTTACATTGTAGCTTCATTGTACGTCCCCTAGTCTTTCTACTTTTTGGTGGTGTAAAGAATCTATCTACGTTTACCTATTCCACTCTATTAATCTTTTCGCCCCTTCCTGAGATCAAGGGCAGTTTACATGAAACGTCACAGCAAATTTTACATTCAACTTTGAAACTATGTACATTTAACTTGTTATAAGTATATGCAATAAACTGTGTAAAGTATGGTTGGTTGCTTCTTGCAGTTCAGATATGCTATTCTGATCGTTCTGCAGAAGAATTGTCTTGCAATATAGCTGATTTTATCATACACTTTGGCATTCTACGTCTGTTCCAGTTTAGATTTATTTTAATATGGTCTATATAATTGATTAATATTATGTGCTTACTTATTTATTTATTCCTCATTATTATGGCCACCTTATTCAGTCATTGTTGCGTTTTGAGGCTTGAAGACCCCTTGGGATACCCCCTCCTGAATGATGTTAAAAGATATATGGAGTAATATTTTTATGTTACCAACAGTTCTTGTTTTTACTGTTATTACGATTGTTCATTTTTCACAGTGTTTATTTTATTTTATTTTTGTCAAATGAGGTTATAACCCCATGAGTAAGGTGCATGCCGAAACATGTCGGGGTAGTTTCACAATAAAGTGCAGCTACTCACCTGTAACAGGTGTTCTCTGGGAACAGCAAGAATCAGTTCTCACATATGTGTGACTGACACCAGAGCATGCGCGGAGCATTTCCCCAGCTTTCAAAGAAAGCCTTTGGGACATGCTATCACGCATGCGTGGTCCCCTTCCCGCCCAAGGGAGTCATCTTGCTCAGTCAGATGACATAGCTAAGACGGCAGTAAAATAAAACTATGCATAGCAGCAATTCCCAGGGGAGGAGGAAGGATTATGAGGACTGATTCCTGTTATTCCCAGAGAACACCTATTACAGCTAAGTAACTACGCTTTCTCCAGGAACAAGCAGGAAGTCAGTCCTCACATATGGGACTCTAGCTTCAGGTTGCCGAAGACCGAACCAGGACAGCACTACCAATCGGGTAGCCGTTGAGCTGCAGAAGGTGAGTCCCCACTGAGAGTCTCTGCAAGACTCTAGCATCCAGTGACACCATCACTGCGGTAGCCTGAACACAGAAGGCTCGAAGGGCTGGAGTTACCTACACCCTGAGAATGTTACGGAGTACTGCCTGGCCAAAGGCACTGTCCCTGCAGGACTCACTCTACAGGCAGAAGTGAGCTGTGAATGTATGAATTGAAGACCATGTGGCGGCCTTGCAAATCTGTCACCGGCACAGAGCAAAGGTTGGCCACCAACATGGCCATTGCCCTCACGCTATGCGGTGTGATCCAGTGCTCAAGTGAGAGGCTAGCTCACTCGTAGGTGAGGGCAATACAGTCCGCTACCCAAATGGACAGAGTTCGCTTAGTCACAGGAAGCCCCAGTCTACGAAAAGCTGCAGGGCTTTCCGATGGGCTTGAGTCCACTGCAAGTAGAAGGATAGGGCCCGCTTGCAATCTAGTGTATGAAGTACTACTTCCTCCCTACCAGTATGAGGCCACGTAAAGAAGGTGGGGAGGATCACCTCTTGGTTGAGGTGGAAAGGGGATACCACACTCGGGAGGAATTTGGGGTATGTGCGGAGCACCACCCTCTTCTTATAGAACCTTGTGTATAGTGGATCCACCACCAGGACCTGGAGTTCGCTCACCCTGCGAGCAGACGTGAAGGCCGCCAGAAATCTGTCTTGGAAGATGGCTTATCTCAGGTGGCAAGTGGCTAGGGGCTCGAATGGCAGTTTAGTAAGCTGGGAGAGCACCACATTTAGGTCCTACGCCACCACCAGGGGGAAGAGGGGAGGGGGGCTTGGATAATAGGAAGCCCCGGAGCAACCTAGAGACCAGGGGCTGGCTTGAAAAGTGTTTTCCCTCAATAGGGTGGTGGTGCGTGGTTATGACGCTCAGACACACCCTCACAGAGTTAGATTTCAGCCTGATGTGCGACAGGTACAGTAGGTACTGAAGAACCACTTGCACATAACAGGAGAAGGGATTCAACTCCTCCTCCGCACACCAGACAGAGAACCTTCTCCACTTAAAGGCATAAGCACGTCTGGTGGAGGGTTTTCTGGAGGCCAGTAGGATGTCCTCAACTTCCCCTAGAAGTTTGAAAGGGACTAATGCTACCCTTTCAGTAGCCTTACTGTTAGAGTTAGTGACCCCAGGTTGGGGTGCAGGAGGGAGCCCTCCTCCTGGGACAGGAGGTGCGGGGCCTGGCCTAGTGGGACTGGGAGTGCCACTGACAGGAAAAACAACAGAAGGAACTAGGGTTGTCGAGGCCACCTGGGTGTGATCAGTATGACCACCGCTTCCTGGCAGAGGGGATAGAACCTGGTGCCCCCCTGCTTGTTGATATAAAATACGGCTACCTGGTTGTCCATCTGGATCAGAACACGTCAGTTCTGCAGGTGGTGACGGAACACTCACAGGGCCAGGAAGACTGCCCCGAGTTCTAGGAGGCTGATCTCCTCCCGGGATCAGCTGCCTTGTGTGCGGTGGTCCCCGCAATGTGCCCCCCCATTCCAGGAGGGAGTCATTGATTGTCAGTGTCTTCTGCAGTATGGGTGCCTGGAATGGCATTCCCGCCTGGAGGTGGCACAAGTTTTGCCACCAGGTGAGGGATTCCGCCAGTTAGCGGGTGATTCTGACCCTGTCCCATTGCCCATGGCTTGAGTCCACTGTGTGTGGAGGCACCATCGGGCTGTCCGCATGTGTAGGCGGGCTAATGGTGTGATATGGACTGTTGACGTCATGTGGCCCAACAAACAGAGAAGATGGCAAGCCGGTACCAACCAGTGGCGTTATACCGCTCCTGCCAATTGTATGAGGCATCCACAACACCAGCCCGGTTCAGTTGAACACCATCAAAACAGAAAAACTTTTTTTTGTCGGAATAGCCAGCCCAGTGCAGAGAAAGAATCACTCACACCGCTGTGGCCTTTCCCTTTTAATCATTAAATTCAAACTCAACAGCATTCACTTAGCTGAATCAGTAGAAGAACAAAAGGCTGCATCCTTCCAGGTAGCAATGTAGCAAACGACGTGGCACGTTTCGGGGTGTTTATTGTACTATCCCTGCGTCAGGTCAGATCACTGCTCGGCAGCCAAATCAGCTGTCGAGCAGTGATTTGGCTGTATGAGGCGGTCTGCCCTTTCTTTTGGGAAGATAGCCTTCAACTGTAAGTGTCAAACTGAGCCCCTATGAACTCCAGACTTTGGGTTGGAGCGAGATGGGATTTGGGGTAGTTGATAACAAACCCTAGGTGCTGCAGTAGGAAGGTTGTACACTCTGCAATCTGACAGACCTCTGAGGCCATACCGCCCTTGATAAGGCAGTCATACAGGTAGGGGAAGATGTAAGCCCCTTGTAGGCGCAAGTGGGCAGCTACCACTGCCAAGAACATGGTAAAGACCCTTGGCGAGGCCTGGCTGAAGGGCAGCACTCTGCATTGGCCATGCCCTCTTCTCACCACGAACCGCAGGTATTGGCTGTGGGAGGGGTGGATCAGGATGGGATTGTACGCAACCTTTAGATCCAAGGAGCACAGCCAATCTCCCTGGTGGAGGTAGGGCATTAATGTTCCAAGGGAGTGCATCTGGAACTTCTCCCTCACCAGAAACATGTTTTTCAGTTTTGCAGGTCTAGTATGGGCCTGAGGCCTCCTGTTCTTTTGGGGACAAGGAAATACCTTGAAAAGAAGCCCTTCCCCCATAGCTGCTTGGGTACAGGCTCCACTGCATTTTCCTTGAGCAGACCTGCGAGCTCTGGGAGCAGAAGGGTCTGGTGAAGGAGAGATTGCACAGGATCTCCTGGAAAGAACCTGGGTGGCACCTGCTATAAGTGGTATCCCTCCCTTACCACCTGCAGCACCCACTGGTCTGAGGTGATTCTGGCCCAATTGTAGGCAAAGAGTGCCAGACAGCCCCCTGTGGACTGGTGAAGGTCTCCCAGGGGAGGGAAGGCCCTGACCTGGGAGTCAAAAGCTTCCCCCAGGTTGGGCTGGAGCTGGGGCTTCTGAGCTCCTAGGGCCTGTCTCTTAGAGTGAGAGCCCTGTTGCTGGCCCAAGAAGGGCTGGTAGCAGTGACTTTGCTGAAAATTCCTCTTTTTGCCTAGGAATAGGGGCCTTTTTCTCTGAGGGTTTTTTTTTGTGGGGAAAGGAAGAGGTCTTCTTTGAGAGCCTCGGGTGGGTCACCACTTCAGCTTCTATCTCGGCCACCTAGTCGGCCATGGACTTGCTGAACAGGTTCTCACCGGTGCAGGGGATGTCAAGCAGCTTGACCTGGACCCACTGCTCGAGGTCCAAGGACTGTAGCCAGGCTTGGCATCGAGCCCTGATGCTGGCCGCTGACTTGAATCCATTGTAGGTCCCCTGAAAGAGGAACTTTGAGCACTCCTTGATCCAGGAGGTTAGGGCTTGGAACCAGTGGATAGGTCCCTGGCTAGCCCCCCAGACAACTCCTGGGTCAGGGTCTTCAAATACATTCCTATGTATAGCTCATAGGCCTGGATTAGATACCCCAGCATTGAGCCCTGGTAACACTCGCACCCAAGGGCATCAAGGGCCCTAGCATCCCTTCCAGGGGGGACATAAGAGTAAGTCTGGCATATGAGTTTTTACATGGTTGACTCGACAACCAGAGAGTTATGTGGGAGTTGGGGCTTGTGGAACCCCGGCCCCTCCTGGCACGGTACATGGCAACCATGAGTTACTCCTTGAGTGGAGACTCGAACTGGAGGATCTCCAGTTCCTCAGTACATGGGTCCTCCTCCGCCTCGGTTTGCACAGAGGGCATTGGCCATATCCCTGACAAAGTCATGGAAAGCCACGTCCTCCGGAGGAAAATGGCGCTGGGGTGCTGGGAGAGACGGGTTCGAGGGGGACATCTCAGTGCCATCTGGTTTCTGGAGAGACCTTGCCATTGGTCTCCCACAGAGGTGAGGGGGGAATGACAAGTCTGAGGCCCAAACCGAAGAGCTGAGGACCTCCCGAAGACTGGGGTCTGAGTCTTGGAAACTGGCCAGGAAAGACTGGATGCCTGAGGAACAGGACTAGGACCTTGACCGGGGCAGAGGACTTACCAGAGGCTGATGGTGCTCAGAGCTTGGCTTGACGACCGGGGACTCCCCCACAGTTGGGTGTCCAGTCATTGGAGCACATGATGTGGATGAACATGCCATCATTGCCTGCTGCATGGCCAAGATAGCAGTGGTGTTCTGCTCCATGGCTGCCATTCTGGATTCCAAGCCAGAAAGCTCCGCAACCTTTGGCACAGGCACTGAGGATCTCGGGCCTGGCGCTGGCACTCTCGTGAGTGCATCCTCGATGAAGACTACAGCCTCCAGGATCCTTGCATGGTCTCTGCCAGCTGAGGAATCCTTCCTGAGGACCTTGGGCCAATCACACGTCCGTGTGACAGCGACGATACATTTGGATGTCTGCCCTATCAACTTTTGATGGTACTTTCTGTGCCTACCATAGTGACCATGGGTAACTGAATCAGGGTTTGATTTGGCAGCAGGCACACAAATTACCCACTCCCAACTCAGGGAAGTGGTAATAAAAGTAACAATACAGGACTCTTTCGAGGTCCTGTAATTGGAATGATTACGCTTTAAATTTTTTAGCAAGGATCCATTGGAGGGCAAGTCTGGTGCCAGCAGATACGGTAATTCCAGACCAGCTCAAGTGGCTATAGGAGCAGGAGGTAGCTTGGAGGCTCTCCTCAAGGCCATAGTGGTGCTGGTGTGTACCTGAGAGGAATGCCTGGTCCTGGGTCTTCTCCTTTGGGAGAGGCCCAGGTTCAGAGGCCTTCCAGGAGTGGTGGTCCGAAGCCTTTGGGAGGCCTCCCAGGCTGGGAGCCTCCCCTGGGGACTCTCGAGTGGAGAATCTCCTCCCTGGTGTAGGGGACAGAAGTGTTGAGCAAGGACCAGGTCGTGGGGGCCCCAGTCAGGGGGTTCCCTGTTGGACAACAGTGAGAAGATGGGAGCAGCAGTCCAGAGGCATGAGGATCCCTTGGAAGGGGGGGGGGGTCCCTTTCCAGACTGGGTCAAGAAGGGATGCCTACCCAGAGGAAGGAGAGGTGACAGGATTTTGGCTGTGGTGGGACCTCTCTGCCGATGGTAACTACTTGCCTTTAGAAAGTGAGGAAGAGCTGGAGGTGGGAGCTGGCCCTAGTTCCCAAGACAGTAAGTGGTATACCTGAAGCTCCCAGATGAGGTTGTGTATGCTATATGAACCCTAAAGAGGCTGGAGAAGGAAGTACCACCACTAGAGGAAGAGACTGCGGAGCTCCAGCTGTTGTCCTTGTCTATATCTGCTAAAAGAGTGAGGCCTTTGCCAGCAGAACTGAAAGGATTGAAGAAAGTATGGATCTTCTATCTACATGCTACTGGATGCGGCTCAGTATCAGAAATCTTCAGGAACCAGGACAAATGGGAGGGGGTGATCAGGTCAATGAGGTGTCAAGCCTCAGGCAGAGTCCCTGCCCAGGTTGTCTCCCCCTCTCCCCCAGCTGACTCGCTCCCCATGCTGTCTATGGTCTTCCCTCCTCAAGAAAGTCAGAAGATGGAGGACATTAGTGTGAGAGAGCAGACGGCTCATGAAGTATTGCTTCAACAAATGAGAATCCTGGCTTGCTCTGTAGATAGCAAAGAAAGTACACAGACCATGGAGGAAGATAGTTTATTTCAAAAGACTTGCCTTTTCTTGCTAGAAGAACTGTGCAAATGGAGATGCCAAGAAAAAACAGGAGAAGACTGCTGGAAGAGCTGCTGGTGTTGCCAGTGAGGAGAGGGGTTCGGGGGTATATCTTTTCACAGGACAAGATGGTGCTTCAGCATCCCAGGAGACTACTCCTGGGATGTTTCCGGTCCAACCCTTGCTAACTGACAGGTCCCATTGTGGGTCCAGATTAGATGGCGGCATTCAGGAACTGGCAGGACATTTAAAAGATTATACAGATTGATGAGGAGGTTGTGTCTACTGAGCCAGCTTTTGACATCCATGAAGCAATTATGTAAGCTGTCCAGTTGTGGAGAGAGGGGGTTATTGGGTGTGACGAACATTATGTTATCTGCATAGATTTGATATAAGATATTATGTGCTTTGACGATATGACCTAGTGGCTGGATGTATATATTGAAAAGAAGGGCTGATGGGCTTGATCCGTGGTGTACACCTATATTCTATGGGAATGGGTTTGAAGTCTTTGTGCTGATTTGTATTTCTTGCTTCTGGGACCAACCCAACCTTTATCCTTCTATCAACAATAGAATTTGGAGATATAAAACTCAATGTCAATTGAGACAAAATACTAGAGCATAACAGACCAGCAACTTACCTTCCAACCTCACATAAAAAGAACTGCCTTAGTCTACTACAAACTAAGAATCCTGAAGCACCTCCACCTACTACTCTCGCCAGACCTCTTCCGAACAGTGTGCCAAGCAATGATTACACTAGTACTAGATTATTGCAATATCTTCCAGGATCTGCCTAAATAAACTCTCCACCCACTACAAATGACCCAAAACACTGCAGCCCAAATAATTACTGGTGCTTCATATTGATCTCACATCACCCCCATACTGATACAGCTGCACTGGCTTCTCATCTCTGCTAGAATCAGATAGAAAACTGATCACAGTATTCAAAATACTACATAATGAATCTGCCACACACCTCCAATCCCTAATCTCTAGTGCAAATAACGAGAGACTATGAAGAAATAACACCCTCAACCTGCTTGCAATACCACAGAAAAAATCAAAAACTAAACAAGTCACCTGCAATAGGACATTCATACTATTCACCCCATCCATATGGAATAAACTACCGCCAACTTTAAGAGCTCTCTCAGACCTCTCCGACTTTAGGAAGAAATTTAAAAACTCACCTCTTCAAAGAATATAACAAATCCTCAGACAGAGACGCACTCCCCATAAATCTGGACTCAAAAACGGCATAACTCAACTAAACAAATACCAACAATGTACTAAGGACTTAGAAAGAACCATATAAACACTGTAAATAGTTCTTTGTTAATAATACCAAATGTTACATTGTTACTTTGTTACTCTGTTCTAGTTCTCTGTAAAACATCACACCTTATGGTCGTGTTGATCTGTTAAACTGTAAACTGCTTTGAAATCGTAGAAAGGCGGTAGGAAAGGGGAGGGGTGGTAGTGGCTCTAGTTGCCTTAGGTCTGCCTAGCGTCCTGGGGAGAGGGGGGGGGTCAAGGTGATCATTGGGGAGTATGTCTGGTTTGCAAGGGGGGGGGGGTGGGGGTTAGGCCAGGTCATTTGCAGAGGTCCTGAGGGGAAGAGGGAGGGGCACTGGGGAGGTGGGGATGGGCAAGCAGGGGTCAGGGCAGGGAAGTGGTGGAGAATGACATGGATCTAGGGTTGCTGGAGTGGGGGATGGTGCCAGAGCTTCTTGGAGATGGGGGTTGAATCCCAGCACCACAATGCAATGTAGTTCCGGTGGGTGAGGGAGGGGCCCCCTCTTGCTCGAGAGGAAAGCATAGTTAGCTCACCTGTAACAGGTGTTCTCCAGGGACAGCAGGAATCAGTCCTCACATATGGGTGATATCGGCACCAAAAGAGCCCGTGTGGAAGCATTTCCCCAGCTTTCAAAGAAAGCCTTTGGGATATGCTACCATGCATGCATTGCCCCCCCCCCCCCAAAGGGTGCCATCTTGCTCAGTCATAGCTAGGATGGTAGTAACAAAAACTAAAACAAGGTAGGAAGACAACTCCCAGGGGAGGAAGAATGGTTGTGAGGACTAATTCCTGCTGTCCCGGGAGAACACCTGTTACAGGTGAGTAACTATGTTTATCCATAGAAACATGATGACAGAAAAAGACCACATGGCCTATCTAGTCTGTCCTTCCATAACAACAACTACAACAGTCCACTTTTTACCTTTAGAGATCCTCTGTGTTGGTCCCATGCTTTTTTGAATTCAGTTACTGTCCTCATCTCTACCACCGCCACTGGGAGACTATTCCATGGATCCACTACTCTTTCTGTAAAGAAATATTTCCGCATATCACTCCTGAATCTATCTCCCTTCACCCTCATCCCATGTCCCCTCGTAGCAGAACTTGCTTTCAATTGAAAGAGGCTCTCTCCCTGAACATTTATGCTACGGAGGTATTTAAACATCTCAATCATATCACCTCTATCCCGCCTTTCCTCTAAGGTGTACATATTAAGATCCTTAAGTCTGTCCTCATATGCTTTATAATGAAGCCCATTAATCATTTTAGTAGCCACCCTCTGCACTGACTCCATCCTGTTCACATCCTTTTGAAGGTGCGGTCTCCAGAATTGCACACCATACTCCAAATGAGGTCGCACCAAAGACTTATACAGAGGCATTATCACCTCCTTTTTTTCTGCTAGCCATTCCTCTCCGTATGCACCCAAGCATCCTTCTAGCTTTTGCCGTCGCCTTTTCTACCTGTTTAGCTACTTTAAGATCATCAGACACAACCATGCCTAGGTCCCGCTCTTCTTTAGTGGACAAAAGTACTTCACCTCCTATACTGTATTGCTCCCTTGGATTGCTGTAGCCCAAATGCATGACCTTACATTTTTTAACATTAAATCCTAGCTGCCAAATTCTAGACCATTCCTCAAGCTTAGCTAGATCCCTCCTCATGTTATCTACACCTTCCTGGGTGTCTACTCTATTGCAGATTTTGGTATCATCTGTAAAGAGGCAAACCTTACCCGACAGCCCTTCCGCTATATCACTAACAAAGATGTTAAAAAGAATCGGACCAAGGACAGATCCCTGGGGCACACCACTGGTAACATCCTTCTCCTCAGAGTGAGCTCCATTTACTTGTACTATGTCGCCTCCCACCCAACCAATTTCTAACCCAAGCAGTAACTTTAGGGTCCATCCCTAGGGTGCTCAGTTTGTTTATAAGTCGCCTGTGAGGAACAGTGTCAAAGGCTTTACTGAAATCTAAATACACCACATCTAGAGCTCTCCCTTGGTCCAACTCCCTGGTCACCCAGTTAAAGAAATCAATCAGATTTGTCTGACAAGACCTGCCTCTGGTGAATCCATGCTTCCTCGGATCCTGTAATCCGCTGGACTCCAGAAACCTCACTATTTTCTCTTTCAGCAGCGTTTCCAATAATTTACTCACCACCGAAGTTAAACTAACCGGCCTGTAGTTTTCAACCACATCCTTACTTCCGCTTTTGTGTAAAGGCACCACATGAGCCTCTCTCCAGTCCTTTAGCACCACTCCTGACTCCAACGAGGCATTGAAAAGGTCAGTCTCTGGAGTTGCTAGAACATCCCCAAGTTCCCTCAGTATTCTAGGGTATATCCCATCCGGTCCCATCGCTTTGTCTACTTTAAGTTGAGCTAGTTTCTCACGAACACAGTCTTCTGAAAATTGTTCAAGATGTCCCTCGCTTCTTTTCTTATTTGTGGGTGTTTTCTGAGGTCCTGCTCCTGGTTCTTCATCTGTGAACACAGAACAAAAATATTTGTTAAGCAATTCCGCTTTATCCTTATCAGCTTCTACATATTCCCCCCCTGCACCCTTGAGTCTGACAATACCACTTTTGCCCTTCCTCTTCTCACTAATATATCTGAAAAATGTATTATCCCATTTTATTACATTGGCTATTTCCTCCTCCTTTTGAATCTTTGCCTTCTTGACTACTTTGCTAGCTTCTCTAAGTTTTTTTCCAAATACAGATGCCTGTCTTCCTCTCTCTGTGATCTCTTGTATTTCATGAAGGCCTCCCTCTTTTTCTTCACTTTTTCAGCTACTTCCTTCAAAAACCATTGCGGTCTCCTGTTCCTTTTGCCTTTATTTACCATTTTAACAAAAAGGTTGGTTGCCCTTAAAATACCCCCTTTCAGTTTTGCCCACTGTTTTTCTACATCCCCCAGCTGTTCCCATCCCACTAACAACTCCCTGAGGTATTGGCCCATCTTCGCAAAGTTAGTCTTCCTAAAGTCTAAGATCCTCACCTTGGAATGGATTCTAACAGCCCTAGTCCTAATACTGAACCACACCATCTGGTGATCACTGGATGCAAAATGATCTCCCACTACAACATCAGAAACACTTTCACCATTGGTAAGCACCAAGTCCAGTATGGCCCCTTCACGTGTGGGGTCTGTTACCAATTGCCTGAATAGTTCTCCCTGTAGAGAATCCAGGATCTCCTTACTTCTAGATACTGCAGCAGGAATGTGCCAATCAACATCTGGCATATTGAAATCTCCTATCAGTAGCACTTCCCCTTTCCTAGCAATGCTGTGTATGTCTTCAATTAACTCTCTGTTCCCCTCTTCCTCTTGTGAGGGAGGTCTGTATATCACACCAATGCAAATAGATTTCTCTTTCCCTCTTTCTAGTTTAACCCACAATGTCTCCTCTCTCCCTTTTAAGCTCTGTAATTCCAAAGCTTTAATAGTAGTTTTTACATATAGTGCCACTCCTCCTCCCCTTCTTCCTACCCTGTCCTTTCTGAATAAAGTATAGCCAGGTATAGTTACATCCCAGTCATGGTTTTCTGTGAACCATGTTTCTGTAACTGCCACTAAATCCAAGTCAGCCACTCCCACCAAAGCTTCAACTTCAGGGATCTTATTTCCCATGCTACGGGCATTAATACACACTGCTTTCCATATGTTACCCCTGTTACATTAAATACCTTTATGGAAATGGGTATCACCTACCTGGGGGCTTTCACTTACCTGGGGGCTTTCTTCACCCATCCCCAACAAATCTAGTTTAAAGCCCTCTTCAGTAGATTAGCCAGTCTACTACCGAAGATGCGTTGATCTTTCTTGGACAGATGGATGCCATCTCTGCTCTGCAACCGTTGGAACAGCATCCCATGGTCTAGGAAACCAAAACGCTCTCGATGACACCATCCACGCAGCCATGCATTCATCTCCAGGATGCGAGCCTCTCTGCCTTGGCCTTTACCCTCAACAGGGAGGATTGAAGAGAACACTACCTGCGCACCTAACTGCTTCACCCTCTGTCCCAGAGCCATGAAGTCACTTTTGATACGTTCCGAGATATACCTGGCAGTATCATTTGTTCCAACATGGATTAGCAACATTGGGTAATAGTCAGTGGGCTTGATGAGTCTCGGCAAACTCTCCATAACATCTTGGATTATGGCACCAGGCAGACAGCATACCTCTCTGGACATCAAGTCTGGTCGGCAGATGGACGCCTCAGTACCCCTCAGAAGAGAGTCTCCAACCACCACTATCCAGGAGCAGCAGGAATCAGTCCTCACATATGGGTGACATCGGCGCCGACGGAGCCCTCACGTGGAGCATTTCCCCAGCTTTCATAGAAAGCCTTTGGGAATGCAGCACGCATGCGCGGTCCCCTTCCCACCCAAGGGTGCCATCTTGCTCAGTCTGATGACATAGCTAAGACAGCAAAAAACAAAAATGAAATATATATATATATATATATATATATGACTGCAACTCCAAGGGGAGGAGGGAGGGTTGTGAGGACTGATTCCTGCTGTTCCTGGAGAACACCAGTTACAGGTGAGTAACTACGCTTTCTCCAGGACCAAGCAGGAAGTCAGTCCTCACATATGGGACTCCCCAGCTTAAGGCTACCGGGGACCCAAAGCTGAAAAATGAGCTCCCTCTAGAGCCCCAGCATGTGCGAAAAGAATCTTCTCTGATATCGCCCCCGTACGGTAGCCCAACACCAGGGCCGGAGGGTAGGAGTTGCCTATACCTCAAAGAGATTACGGAGTACCGCCTGCCCGAAAGCACTGCGGGACTCCCTCTCGAGGTAGTAGTGGGCCGCAAAAGTCTGGCTTGAAGACCAAGTAGCGGCCCTGCAGATGTCTGCCAACGGAACAGAGCGGAGATGAGCCACTGACGCAGCCTTCGCCCTGACACGGTGGGCCGTGACTCGACCCTGCAACAAGAGGCCGGCTGCCCTGTACGCACAGGCGATACAGTCTGCTACCCAGATGGACAAGGTACGCTTGGAGACAGGCAACCCCAGCTTATTAGGGTCAAAAGAGAAGAGCTGTACAGCCCTTCGGTGTCCCTGCGTACAATCAAGGTAGAAGGACAACGCCCTTCTACAGTCCAGAGTATGCAAGACCATCTCAGCCCGGCTGGCATGCGGCCTGGGAAACAAAGTCGGAAGAACCACCTCTTGATTGAGGTGGAAGAAGGAGACAACCTTTGGAAGGAACTTAGGGTGAGTCCGCAAGACTACTCTGTTCCTATAGAACCTAGTGTATCGTGCATCTCACACCAGGGCTTGAAGCTCGCTCACTCGCCTTGCTGGAGGTAAGAGCCACCAAAAACGCCGCTTTCCAGGAGAGAAAACGCAAAGGGTAAGTAGCCATAGGCTCAAATGGTGGGCAAGTAAGCTGTTGCAAGACCACATTCAAATCCTACTCAGGGGCAGGTGGACGAACCAGAGGCTTAAGCAAAAGCAGGCCTCTGAGGAAGCGAGTCACCAAAGGGTGGCTTGAAAGAGACTGGCCCTCCACCGGTGAGTGGTGCGCTGAGACAGCACTGAGATGGACCCTTACAGAGTTGGATTTAAGACCTAGGTTGGACAGGTGAAGCAAATATTGCAGCACCACTGGTACCAGGCATGAGAAAGGATCCTCCTTGCGTTGAGCAAACCAGGTGGAGAACCTACGCCACTTGAAGGCATAAGACTTTCAGGTGGACTGCCTCCTGGAGGCCAAGACCACGTCCTCCACTTCCCTAGGCAGCAGTAAGGGTGCTAGAACTACCCCTTTCAGCAGCCAGGCCATCAGATTGAGGGACTGGAGGTTGGGATGTAAGAGATCCCTGCTCCTGAGACAGGAGATCTGGTTGCATCCCCAGAGGAAGAGGAGTGTCCACCGCTAGTTGCAAAAGAAGTGGGAACCACGGTTGCCTTGGTCATCTGGGGACCACCAGGATCACCAAGGCCTTGTCCCGGAACACTTTGAACAGTGTCTTGGGCACTAGAGGCGTGGGAGGAAACGCATATAGGAGGCCTGTAGACCATGGAATGAGAAACGCATCCGCTGCTACTCTGAGAGGATGCAGTTGTCTGGAGCAGAACCTGGGCAGTTGATGGTTCAGTGGACTGGCAAAGAGATCTATGTTTGGAAGACCCCATCTTAGGAAGATTTGTTGAACCACCAGAGGATTCAACTGCCATTCATGGGGCTGTAGGATCCTGCTCGATCTGTCTCCTAGATAATTCTCCTGTCCAGGGAGATAGACCGCTTTGAGAAGTATGCCATGATTGACTGCCCAGGTGCATAGGTCCTGTGCTTCCTGACAGAGAGGGCGGGACCCTGTGCCCCCCTGTTTGTTCATATAGAACATAGCAACTTGATTGTCTGTCTGAACTAAGACGGACTGGTGAGAGAGGACATGAGAGAAAGTCCATAGGGCCAAGCGGATAGCTCTCAGCTCCAATAGATTGATCTGCTGTGCGGCCTCCCATGGAGACCACAGGCCCTGAGTGCATGCTCCCTGGCAATGTGCACCCCAACCGTGAAGAGAAGCATCGGTCGTGAGCACTTGGGAGTGTGGAGGCGCCTGAAAAGGTACTCCTTGCACCAGATTCGGAAGATGAAGCCACCACTGCAGAGCAGATGCTAGCAGCTGGGACACCCTCACCTTGTCCACCAGGTTTCCTGTGGCCTGCAGCCACTGAGTCCGGAGGCCCCACTGAGCCAGCCTCATGTGCAGACGGGCATTTGGAGTGACATGGACCGTGGATGCCATGTGGCCTAAGAGCCTTAGGAATTGTCTGGCGGAGACCAGAGAATTGCTGCGGAATTGTCTGGCCAAATCCATCAGTCTGTGGGCCCTGTCACTGAGGGTAAGATTTGTAGGCAGATGACTTTCTCGGGTAAAAGGACTTTTTCCCCGAGCCCTTCTTCTTTTGAGAAGGGGCAGAGGTCTTCCTGGACAGCCTTGTCCTGGTGAGAGTCTCAGACTCGAGTTCTGCAGCTTTTTCAGCCATGGGCTTGCCAAAGAGGTTTTCACCTCGGCAGGGGACATCGACCAACTTGTCCTGCACCCATGGCTCGAGGTCTGATGACTGTAGCCAGGCCTGACGGCGTTCACTGATGCTGGCCGCGGCTACCTCGGGCCGAAGCCTCGAAGCCATCATAAGCTGCTCGAGACAAACTTCGAGCATTCTCGGATCCCAGTTGACAAGGCTGTGAACCTCTGCAAAGGTTCCTCGGAGAGACCAGCAGAGAACCCGGCAATCTCCTTTGCCAGTTCTTGAAGGTACATGCCCATGTACAGCTGGTAGGTCTGGACACGGCAAGCAAGCATAGAGCCCTGGAAGCACTTTCTACCGAGGGCATCCAGGTTCTGGGCCTTCCGGCCGGGAGGCACCGAGGAGTGCATCTTCTGACTCTTCAGCCGATGCATGTCCGATTCCACAACCATGGAATGGTGCGGTAGCTGTGCCTTTTGGAACCTGGGGCTCTTGCGGACTCGATAGATGGAATCAACCTGCTTGCTCAAAACCGGCGTCGAGGCCGGCGCCTCCCACATGCGGAAGAGCAACCATTCCAGCATTGGAGGAACCGGTACAGTAAAGGCCTCGTTGGGAGGAGAGTCATACTGCAGGGCCTCGAGCTCCTTGGCTCAAGGCTCCTCCTCGGGGTCTGCGGGGAAGGCCAAGGCCTTGGCCATGTCCCGCACAAAGTCCGAGAACCGGGTGTCCTCCGGGGGTGACCGTCTCCGAGGTTCAGACTCCGGTGAGTCCGAAGGGACACACTGGGTCTGAAAAGTGTCCGGGGACTCCTCGTCCTCCGTTTCCCAGCCGACCCCTCGGAGGAGGAATAGAGTGGCTCCGGTCGGGCAGGCACCGATGCCATCCGCCCCGACGCCGAGGGTACCGGTGTTGACGACCTCAGTCCCGAACGGGAGGCCGAGGGAGACCTTGGCCGAGGATCGACTCGAGAGCGCTTGGACTCGAGGATCGGCTCGGCTTCCGGGGTCGACTTGGACGTCGATGTCCCGGTGGTCGGGGCAGATGCACCGGTGAGACCGGCAATCAGTGCCAGCTGCTGTTCCATGAAGGCAGCCAAGCTGCTCTCCCAAGACCGTCAACCTCAGTCCGAGCTCAGGAGACTCAGCAGCCCCCGACTCGGGCCCCGACAGCATCGGGCCCGACGTCGGCTCCCCCGGAGGAGAGTTTACGAGGACTACAGTACTCACATGACTCGGGGACTCCGTCTCCACACGAGGTTGTTTAGCAGGCCTCTCCGACTCCGAAGACCCAGGATGGCGTTCGGGGCTATGCGACTTGGCCCTCGAGGAGCCAAGTGCGTCCACCGATGCCGCCCTCGCGGGTTTCTTCTTCCTGTGGTGCTCCCGTGAGGGAGACCCCCTCTCAGAGGAACCCCGGCGATGCTCGGGACCGGTGTCCCGAGACGTCGAGGCCTCTGACGAAGTCCGGGCCCGGCCGGACGTGGAGTCAGAGAAGATTCTTTCCTTCTGATGCTGATGGCTCCTCAACGCCTTCGAGGACATTTTCCCACACGGACCACAGATCAGCGGGTCATGATCGGGTCCGAGGCAGTGGAGGCAGCAGTCATGTGTGTCGGTGAGAGACATCAGTTTCTTACACCGATCACACTTTTTAAACCCGCTGGCAGCCATCGGGGGGGAAAAAGGGCCCCTGCAAGGTCAAAAGACAGGGCTGCCAGGGAAAAATAGAAAAATGGCACGAACGCTAGTCACAAAGGACAAAAACTGAAAAATAAAGTCCGGGCTCGATACTGGTGTACCGGGCCCAGGCGGGAAAGAGAAACAGGCGTCGAACCAAAGAAAACACAGATCCACGCAGAAAATCAACTTTTTTCTCGGGTGAAAACAAAACACGTCCGTCGGGCTTCGCGGAAAAAAGAAGACTGAGCAAGATGGCACCCTTGGGCGGGAAGGGAAACACGCATGCGCGCTGCATTCCCAAAGGCTTTCTATGAAAGCTGAGGAAATGCTTCGCACGAGGGCTCCGTCGGCGCCGACATCACCCATATGTGAGGACTGACTTCCTGCTTGTATCGCCTGGCCAAAGGCACTGTCCCAACGGGACTCTCTCTCCAGGCAGTAGTGAGCTGTGAATGTGTGAATTGAAGATAATGTGGCGGCCTTGCAGATCTCCGTCACTGAACGCAGGTTTGGCACTGATGTGGCCATTGCTGTGACAGAATGCGCTGTGATCTGGTGTTCCAGGGAGATCCCAGCTTGCTCATAGGCAAGGGCAATACAGTCGACCACTCAAGTGGACAGAGTTTGTTTAGTCACAGAAAGCCCCAGTCTGCGGGAGTCATAAGAAATGAAAAACTGAGGAGCTTTGCCTTGAGTCTGCTATAAGTAGAAGGACAGGGACCGTTTGCAATCCAGTGTATGGGGTACCATTTCTCCCCAACTGGTGTGAGGCCAAGGGAAGGTGGTGGGAAAAACCACCCTTTGAGAGAAATCTGGTGTGGATGCGGAGCACCACCCTGTTCTTGTAGAATCTTGTATATGGTGGTTCTGCCACCAGGGCGTGAAATTCACTTACTCTTCGAGCGGATGTGAAGGTCACCAGGAAGGCAACCTTCCATGAAAGATACTGGAGATGGCAACTGGCTAGCGGCTTGAATGGCGGTCTAGTGAGCTGTGAGAGCACCATGTTGAGGTCCCACTCTGCCGCCAGAGGTCAGATAGGGGGCTTAGAGAACAGGAGGCCCCAGAGGAACCAAGAGACCAGGGCTGGCCTGAGAGGTGTTTTCCTTTGACAGGGTGGTAGTGTGCGGCTATTGCACTCAGATGCACTGAGTTGGACTTCAGCCCGGTGTGCGACAGATGCAGTAGGTACTGGAGCACTAATTGCACCTGGCAAGAGAACGGGTTCTCCTGTCTCTCCGCACATCATTCTGAGAATCTTCACCATTTAAAGGCATAAGATCGCCTGGTGGAGGGCTTCCAAGAGGCCAGCAAGACCTACTTGAGCTTCTCTGGAAGGTTGAAATGGGCCAATGCTATCCTTTCAGCCGCCACGCTGTTAGCATGAGACCACAGATTGGGGTAAGGAGGGAGTCCCTTCCTGGGACAGGATGTCCGGGGCATGTCCCAGAAGGACTGGGAGTGCCATCGAAGGAGAGCAGCAGTGGGAACAAGGGCTGTCTGGGCTACCCTCATGCTGGATCTTGAAAAACATCTTTGCGACCAGAGGGATCAGTGGAAAGGCATAGAGGTGGTCTTTTATCCATGGGATCTGGAAGGCATCTGCTGTCACCCTCTGGGTGTGGTTGCCATGAGCAGAAGAGGGGTAGCTGGGTATTGTCCGGGGTGGCGAATAGGTCCATCACGGGCTTGCCCCAGAGGCGGAAGAGCCGAGCAGCCACTCTGGGTCCAGGTGCCACTCATGTGACTGGAGGATCCTGCTCAGTCTGCCAGCAGGTTGTCCAGGTCCGGGAGGTGAACCGCCTGCAAGAGCATGTTGTTGTGAACTGCAAAGGAAAGGAGGGTCATCGTCTCCGGGCAGAGGGCATACAACCCCATACCCCCCCTTCTTATTGACATTAAACCATGGTGACTTGGTTGTCTGTCTGAATCTGTATGGACTGGTGTCGCAGGCAGTGGCGAAACATCCGTAGGAATAGGAAGATTGCCCTGAGCTCCAAGAGATTCATCTGTAGTTGAGATTCCACCTGGGACCAGCTGCCTTGTGTGCGGCTTCCCCTGCAGTGCGCCCCCCAACCTAGGAGGGAGGCATCCGTGGTCAGGATCCTCTGGGGCGCTGGTGCCTGGAAGGGCATCCCTCCTCAGAGGTGGCAGAGAAGTTGCCACCAGTTGAGGAAGGCTGCCAGCCTGCAGGTTATCCTGATCTTGTCCCAGTCTGTCTGTGGCTTGTGTCCACTGCGAGTGGAGGCACCACTGAGCTGCCCGCATGTGTAGGCGGGCTAGCAGGGTCACATGGAGGCCATATGGCCCAGCAGGTGGATGACGAGATGAGCTGGCACTGACCAGTGGTGTTGAAGTCTGCCGCTAGCTGTCTGAGGCGTTCTGCCCGGCGCTTCCTAGGGAGTATGGCCTTGGACTGTAATGTGTCTAAGCTGAGCTTCTATGAACTCCAGACTCTGGGATGGAGGTGGGATTTGGGGTAGTTGATGATGAATCCCAGGTGCTGCAGCAGGAGGGTTGCACAGCATGTGGCCTGACTGGCCTCTGCAGCCATGCTGCCTCTGATGAGCCAGTTGTCTAGGAAAGGGAAGATAAAGGCCCCTTGCAGATGCAGGCAGGCAGCTACCACTGCTAGGCATTTCGTGAAGACCCTTGGCGAGAATGTGAGGCCAAAGAGTAGCACCTTCGCCTCCTACCTTGAACTTTAGGTACTGCCTGTGGGAAGGGTGTATTAGGATGTGTGTGTAGGCCCAAGGAGCACAGCCAGTCTCCCTGGCATAGGTAAGGTAGCAGTGTTCCAAGGGAGAGTATCTTGAACTTCTCCCTCACCAGAAACTTGTTTAAGTTTTGCAGGTCTAGGATAGGCCTGAGGTCCCCAATCCTCTTTGGGACAAGGAAGTACCTGGGGTTTGAAACCTTTGCCCCATAGGTGTCTGGGTACAGGCTCTACTGCGTTGCCCCTGAGAAGACTTGCGAGCTCTGTGAGAAGTAGGGTCTGGTGAAAGAGGAGACGCACTGGCAATCCAGGAAAGAACCTGGGTGGCATCTGCTGTAAGTGGAGAAAGTATCATTCCCTGACCACCTGCCGTACCAATTGGTCCAAGGCGACTAAAACCCATTTGTAGGCAAAACACATCAGGCTGGGTGGGAGCTGGGGTCTGAGGGTTTGTCTTCTGAGCCCCGTGCCCTTGCCTCTTGGGGTGAGAAGCTTGCTGCTGGCCTGAGTGCTGATATTGGTGACCTTGCCCAAAGGGCCCCCTTTTCCTCGGGAAAAGGGGCCTCTTCTGAGACGTTTTTTTTTAAGGGGATGGGATGAGGTCTTCTTAGAGAGTGCCTCTGGCGGGTCACAATGTCAGCCTCTATCTCAGCTGTTTTGTCGGCCATGGGTTTGCTGAACAGGTTCTTCCCAGTGCAGGGGATGTTGAGCAACTTGTCGTGGACCCATTGCTCGAGGTTGGAGGATTGCAGCCAGGCTTTGCGTCTGGCCCCAGTGCCAGCTGCGGCTACCCGAGCTGTCATAAGCTGCCCAGGAGAGGAACTTGGAACAGTCCTTGATCCCCAAGTTCAGGGCCTGGAAACAATGGAGGGGTTCCCCGATGAAGTCTGCCGCAAACCCCGACAGCTCCTAGGCCAGAGCCTTCAGGTACATGCCTATGTAAAGCTCATAGGCCTGGATCCAGCACTCTAGCATCAAGCCTTGGTAGCACTTGCGCCCAAGGGTGTTGAGAGCCCTGGCCTCCCTCCCAGGAGGGAACCGAGGAGTGGGTCTTTTGGCTCTTTAGCTTCTGCATGGCCGACTCTATGACCGTGGAGTTATGCGGGAGCTGGGGTTTGTGGAACCCTAGACACTTCCGGACATGGTACATAGCATCAAGGCGCCGGCACACAACTAGCACCGACATTGGCGTTTCCCACATCCGAAGGAGCAGTCTCTAGAGGATCAGCTGCATAGGCACCGCAAGGGTTTCCTTGGGTGGAGACTCATATTGAAGAATCTCCAACTCCTCGGTGCTTGGATCTTCCTCTGCCTTGGTTTCCACCCAGAGGGCTCTGGCCATGTCCCTGACGAAGTCATGGAAGACCACATCCTCTGGAAAAGTGGCACCGGGATGTAGGGGATGGTCTCGTTGTCCGTCTCCCATTCGGAGTCGAGTGGTGATGAGTCTGAGGCACTGCGACTCGTTGCCTCGAGGCTGGTGCCAAAGGGTCAGCGGCCTGTCGAGGATCTGTGGTCCAAATCATGGACACTGGCTGGCAAGAACTGGATACCCGAAGAATGGGACCAGGATCTTGACCGGTGCTGAGGGCTTACCAGAGGCTGGTGGTAGTGCTCTGAGCTCAGCTCAACGAGGGGGATTCCCTTGCAGTCGAGGGTCCAGTCGTCGAAGTGGACGAACCAGCCATCATCGCCTGCTGTAGGGCCAGGATAGCAGATGCTCTGTTCCAAGGCCGCCATTCTGGTTTCCAGACCAGAAGGCTCCACAATCTTCAGCATGGGCATAGAGGATCTCTGGTTTGGCACCAGCACTCTTGCAAGTGTGTCCTCGATGAGGACTATGGCCTCAAAGAACCTTGCACAGTCTCTGCCAGCCAAGGAATCCTTCTTGAGGACCTTGGTAGGGCACTTCTCAGAGTCAGAGTTTCTCTGGGCAGTTTTACCGGGTTTCTCTGGTGCAACCTCGGCAGACTTTGAAGACTTTTTTCTTTTCTCTGGGTCTGACTCTTCTCAGAGGAGTCACTACCGCAGGACTCAGAGGATGCTCGAGCTTTACGGGATGTGCTGGGCTTGGAGCTCAGCATCGGGAAAACTGGGGAACAATTTCTCCTGCAACTCCAACCTTTTTTCTGTTAGTTTTAGGCATCATGGCCAGCCACAGGTCGCAGGAGGTGCTGTCCTGGTCTGAACACAGGCAGAGCAAGCAGCAGTCATGGGTGTTACTGACATGGTTTGACTGCAGCAGTCACATTTTTTGAACCCACTGGTAGACATGGTGAGTGGTACCCGGTCGAGGCCGATTGGCATTCGTGCCTTTTTTGCTCAGTGGTAGTCGAGGAAAACCTCGATGAAAAAAGAAGCAGGGAACGGCATTGGAGGCAGTGCCAGCTCGAGGTGAGAAGAGGAACCGGTTGGTAACCAAGAAATACTTAACTTTTAAGGAAAACAGGAATT
Organism: Ichthyophis bannanicus; assembly: GCA_033557465.1. Classification (NCBI taxonomy): domain Eukaryota; kingdom Metazoa; phylum Chordata; class Amphibia; order Gymnophiona; family Ichthyophiidae; genus Ichthyophis; species Ichthyophis bannanicus. The sequence goes on from CM066039.1 coordinate 83,896,822, forward strand.
TTTCTGGGGAAAACAGGACTCATGTCCGTTGGGTTCCACAGAAAAGAGGAGACTGAGCAAGATGGCATCCTTGGGTGGTAAGGGGATCACACATGCGTGGTAGCATATCCCAAAGGCTTTCTTTGAAAGCTCAGGAAATATTTGAGGACTGACTTCCTTCTTGAACCTGGAGTAGTATTACGAATGGTGCTGGGGCTAAGCTTTCTTCCAGAGGACTTCTATGCCTTTATACATCTGACCTCCTCTCTGAAGTACGATGCTAGCTTTCGGCTCCAGAGGACTAGAGGTCTTTTTTGGAGAAATTCCAGGAGCAGAGGAGGCGGGGAGGGTGGGCTAACTTTTGAGTTGTGCCTGTATCTTGCCAAGGGATGGTGCCAGTTACGATCCATGTGTGGAACGAGTCCCCCCCAGTAACATAGTATATGACAGCAGATAAAGACCAGTATGGTCCATCTAGTCTGCCCAGCAAGATGACAAGAGTAGGTGCACCTGCTGCTTCGTGCAGATCACTCCTCCCTATGCGTTTGGGGGAGTGCCCACTGCTCCGTGTAGATCACCCTTATTTACTGTAAGATGTAACCTTCTGGTTGTCAAGGCATGTGGATCTCCTCATACCCCTAGCTAAGGGGGTTGATTCCTTGGGGACATGGGACAGTTTGTGGAAGGGAAGAATCCATCTTTGAGAGGCGGAAAAGATGGTGCAGCATATGCCATCTGCTGGCTTCATCGGTTGGGACCACTTCCTGTGCCACTATCCAGGACAACCCTTCAAGTATCACTGCTGTGGGTCATTTCGCCACCTGAGCATAACTTGTCCTGTGCAGGTTTGCACCCATTGTGGTGAGCAGGACCACAGAGCGCCTGAGTGTGGTGCTATCCATTGTAATCTCTGCGGTGAGTTGGGATACCCCTTCTGTTGTTGACCCTCTGCATACCACAATGGGCTGGGGAGGGAGGTTCCCATACCACCTCGGGCCCCTAGGCCTCCCCCTCGGATGGCATCTGAGGGCCCTAGGGCAGAGTCCATCATACTAGAGGAGGCACCCAAGGGTGAGGAAGAGACTAGGCCGGACGGGTTGAAGACTGTGGTGGAGGGTACAGGTCAGGTTAGTAGGGGGAGGAAGCAGGATGGGGGCTGGAATGAGGTCTCCCCCAGGAAGTCTCATTCCAAAAAGAGGTGAGCTTCTATGCCCCCTTTGCCAGGCGAGGAGCCAGTGGTGGTCTGGAATCGCTTCTCCTTCTTAGAGACGGATGCATCAGAGGAAGGATGGGCTACCAGTGGAGGCAGGAGTCCCAGTGAGGGAGTCTCTGCAGGCTAGGGTGACACCTGCCCCCCTCTCCCCCTGTGAGAGGGCCACCAAGCACTTGTGCCATAGCCAAATGATGGTGGTGTTTGAGCGTCGGCAAATACAGATGGGGGGATGGGCAACAGGGCCGCCCCAGGGCACTGGCCCGGAGTCATTGACCCCAATTGACCCTGTGTCCATCTCTTTCACCTCAGGGGAGGACACTATTTGTGATATAGTCTGTGTCTGGGGATGGAGGGCACCAGTGGTGGCCCACTCTGAGGAAGACGCTCCTCTGAGTCCAAGCCTCAACTGATCAGTCTGGGGATGAAACTGACCCTGGGGCAGCTTTGCCTGGTGCTCCTGGGGCCTCTAGTACTTCCTGCACTGACCAGATGGGGTAGGAAGAGGAGATCTATGAAGTGATAGAGATATACCCTGAGGGATCAGTGGTGAGCTTTGGGCTCTCCGTTAAAAGGGATTCTGGAGAACCCCAGAGAAGGTTTCAAAGAGGAGGAAAGGGGATGTACATGGTCTAGACATGGCTACTGACCCTGCATTCTCATGTACCACATTGAATGTGGTAGGCCTTCTGAGTGACCAGGCTTGGGCAGAAGCCTTTGCTTTCTTTTCAACTAGTTGGCTTGTTATCTTTGTGTAAGAGACCAGGCTCACCTTGCTCGCTTGCCTTCACAGGACTAAGCAGGAGTGGAGGTGGGGTCCTTCATACTGGTCTTTTGCGGTTGAGCCCCATGCAGGGGTAGCATTTTTCTTTAGATCATATCTATTCCATGTGCAATACATGTGGAAGTTGGAGCAGGGCCAGTGTTTGCTACTGAGGGAGTGGATAACATGAGGAAAGATCTACAAAAGCTGGAAAACTGGTCTAATGCTTGGCAGTTAAGATTTAATGTGAAGTAGTGCACTGTCATGCACTTGGGAAGCAGAAATCCAGGGGAAATGTATGCGATAGGGGGCGAGAGGTTGGTGTGCATGGACCAGGAGAAGGACCTTGGTGTGATTATTTCTGCAGATCTCAAGGTGGCAAAACAGTGCAACAAGGCTGTGGCAAAAGCCAGGAGGATGTTGGGTTGCATACAAAGAGGAATTACCAGCAGAAAGGAAGAAAGGTACTAATGCCACCATATAGGTCACTGGTGAGGCCTTACTTGGAATACTGTGTTCAGTTTTGGAGACCATATCTTGCAAAGGATATAAAGAAACTGGAAATTGTTCAGAGGAAGGCGACCAAAATGATTTGGAGCCTGCATCAGAAGCCTTATGAGAAGAGACTTGAAGACCTAAATATGTACACTCTGGAGGAGAGGAGGGACAAGGGAGATATGATTCAGACCTTTAAATACTTAAAGAGAAATAATGAACAAACAAACCTCTTCCAAAGACGGGGAAGCTGTAAAACTAGAGGGCATAACATGAAGTTGCAAGGGGGTAAATTGAAAGGCAATGTCAGGAAATACTTTTTCACTGAAAGGGTGGTGGATGCTTGGAACGCCCTCCTGATGGAAGTGTTAGGGGTAAATACAGTGACGGAATTCAAAATGGCATGGGACAGACACAGTGGATCCCTTTACAGCAACAGGATAACATCAAAATAAACTTAACTAATTTCTTAACATACAGGGCTGTCCTACACAAAGCAGTGGGTCCACCCTTAAAACAAATGCATGGGGAGGGGTGGCCTGCACTGAGCGGCAGGTGCACCTACTCTTGCTGGGCAGACTAGAAGGACCATGCTGGTCTTTATCTGCTGTCATTTACTATGTTACTGGATGGCTCCTCTGGGTCCATATGGTTCTGTTTTGTGGTGGTCTATGGCCCCCAGTCTAAGTCACCACAGAAGGTCTTGTTTCAGGTCATCCATCCGTACTTACACACCTCTTGATTGATTGATGGCAAGGGATTTTAACACCACTACTCTCCAATAAGACCAAGGGGGGGGGGGGGGAGGGAGAGAACCGTTTCCCACCAGGCTACAATGGCTTCTTTTTTGGCTTAGTTGGCCCGGACGGCGGACGTATACTATCAGTCCTTTCCATGGTCATCTGGTTATACCTACTTCCATTGGGCCTGTAGGAGTCAGATCGACTGGATCTATGCGAGTGCCCAGGCCAAGTATTCCCCTCCACATTTGCACGTGGTGGATTTCTCGGACCATGGCATCCTGTCTGTGTCCTTCCCTGCCCTCACAGAGCTCAATAAGGGTCCTGGTCTGTGGAGACTGAATGTGGACCTGTTGTCCCATTCAGAGGTGGCAAAGGAGTTCCATACTTTCCTCTCAGATCAGGAGACCCTACTGTGAGTGTTTCCATCCCGGGGAACTTGGAGAGACATGGTCAAGGACTGGGCTTTGGAACTCTTCCATTCCAGGGCCCCTCCATCATGTGGTCCCACTACTTTTCTTACTCCATCCTCCAGAAGGAGCAGGATCACTTGGTGTCTGGGGGGGGGGGGGGGGAAGGGTGACGCAGGAGTGGTGCGAATGTAGGAGGGGTGCGAACCCAGCTCCTTGGCCTGCTTTACGATCACCATGCCTCTGCACTTTGAGGGAGCAACCAGTAAAGTTGTTTCCCCCGATCCCTTCCAGAGTTGCAAGGAGAGGGTCCAGTGCAGGGAGAAGGTGGCCCTGCGGAACTCAGGGGGCACCTTGCACACTCCCAAGGAAGATCTTTTGCGGTTGGTGGGTGAGTACTACTCTGACCTTATTTGGGGATCATCCCGTGGACCTCACACAGATCCGGAAGTGTTTGGGCCTTCCTCCGGGGTACTCTTGCTGTGGTACAGGTGCAGGTGGATGCCCTGACTGCTCCGATTCAGGAAGTGGAGGGTGCAATTTGTGGCATGCCAGAGGGGAAGGTGCCTGGGCTCCATGGACTCCCTGTGGAGTTCTATTGCATTTTCATTGCTTGGCTGGCCCCTTTCTTGATCTCCCTTTTTCAGGAGATCATAGAGAAGGGGTTTCTCCCTGGGTCATTCTGCAAGTCTTGCCAAGGAGAAAGATGACAGCTCCTTGGATTACTGGCGGTTGCTCTCTCTTGAACATAGACCGGAAGATTCTGGCTATGTGCTTGACCAACTGGCTGCTGGAGATGTAAGGGACTTTACTGTCGCTCTCTCAGTTCTGTTCCGTTCGGAGAGAGGGGTTCTGGATGCCGTTGCAACTCTCTGGGAGCTCGTAGAATGGAGTCGGACAGTTCAATGGGACCACTAGTTGGTCTACTTGGATTAGTCCAAGGCCTTTGACTGCATCAGTCACCGGTGCCTGTGGGTGGTGCTCTAGTTACGAGGGCCATACTGGGTCAGACTAAGGTCCATCAAGCCCAGTATCCTGTTTCCAACAGTGGCCAATCTAGGTCATACGTACCTAGCAGTTTCCCCAAAAGAAACAGGTTCCACAATGCTTGTACTGGGTCAAGCATTGATATCTTGGGTCCCTTCTTAATAATGGTTTATGGACCTTTCCTCCAGGAACTTGTCCAAATCTTTTTTAAACCCAGCTATACTAACAGCCTTTACTACATCCTCCAGTAACAAATTCCAGAGTTTGATTACACGTTGAGTGAAAAAATATTTTCTTTTATTAGTCTTAAATAGTTTACCCTGTAGCTTCATTGCATGTCCCCTAGTCTTTCTATATTCTGATAAAGTAAACAATTGATCTACGTTTACCCTTTCCACTCCATTCATTAATTTATAGACTTCTATCATATCTCCCCTCAGCCGTCTCTTTTCCAGGTTAAAGAGCCCTAACCTTTTTAGCCTTTCTTCATAGGAGTATCCTTCCATCCCCTTTACCATTTTGGTGGCTCTTTTCTCTGAACCTTTTCTAATAACGCTACATCCTTTTTAAGATACGGCGACCAGAATTGCACACAATATTCAAGGTGCGGTCTCACCATGGAACGTTATAGAGGCATTATAATATCTTTTGTTTTATTTTCCATTCCTTTCCTTATAATACCTAGCATTCTATTTGCTCTCTTGACCGCCGCTGCACACTGGGCCGAGGGTTTTAACATGTTATCCACGACGACGCCTAAATCTTTTTCCTGGGTGGTGGTTCCTAATGTGGAACCTTGCATCTTGTAACCATAGTTTGGGTTGTTCTTCCCTAGGTGCATAACTTTGCACTTGTCCACATTAAATTTCGTCTGCCATGTTGATGACCAGTCGTCCAATTTATCAAGATCCTCTTGCAATTTTCCACAATCCTCTTGGGTTTTAACAACTTTAAATAGTTTTGTCTCATCTGCAAATTTGCTAACCTCACTCGTTATTCCCTTTTCCAGGTCATTTATGAATATGCCAAAAAGCAGCGGACCCAGCACAGATCCCTGGGGTACACCACTATTCACCTTTCTCCATTAGGAAAATTGGCCTTTTAGCCCTACCCTCTGCTTTCTATCTTTTAACCAGTTCCTGATCCACATAAGTACACTGCCTCCCATCCCATTACTCTTTAGTTTTGCCAAACGTCTCTGATGAGGGACCTTGTCAAAGGCTTTCTGAAAGTCCAGATACACAATATCAACCGACTCACCTTTGTCTACCTGTTTATTCACACCTTCAAAAAAACATAACAGATTAGTAAGACCAAATCTTCCTTGTCTAAAATGATGTTGGCTGTCTCCCATTAGGCCATGACTATCTACATGCTGAGTAATTTTGTTCTTTAGGATGTTTCTACCATTTTTCCCGGTACTGACGTCAGGCTCACCGGTCTGTAGTTTCCCGGATCACCCCTGGAGCCCTTTTTAAAAATTGGCATTAGATTGATGATCCTCCAATCTTCAGGTATTACAGATGATTTTAATGAAAATTCACAGATTACTAATAGCAGGTCTGCAATCTCATATTTCAGTTCTTTCAACACCCTTGGATGTATACCATCCTGCCCAGGTGATTTGCTACTCTTCAGTTTATCTAATAGTGGTAATACATCTTTCCGATGTATCGATATTTCCTTCAATTCTTCCGCAACTTTAAATACCATTTTAGTCATGGGTAACATCTCTACATCTTCCTCAGTAAAGACCGAAGCAAAGAATTCATTCAGTCTCTCCGCTATTGCCTTGTCGCCTCTTAGTGCCCCTTTTACCCCTCTATCGTCTAATGGACCAACTGACTCTCACAGGTTTTTTTTGCTATGAATGTACTTGAAAAAGTCTTTATTTCGCGTTTTTGCTTCCGCAGCAAGCATCTTCTCAAATTCTCCCTTTGCCTGCCTTATCAATGCCTTGTATTTGACTTGCCAATGCTTGTGCTGTTTCCAGGTTTCATCGTTTGGCTCTTTTTTCCATTTCCTGAAAGATGCTTTTTTGGCAACAGCCTCTCTGACCTCACCTTTAAACCATGCTGGCAGTTTTTTGGACTTCCTTCCACTTTTCTTAAAGCGTGGAATACAGCTGGTCTGGGCTTCCAAGATAGTAGTTTTCAACAACACCCAAGCTTGATGTAAGTCTTTAACCTTTGCAACTGCTCCTTATAGATTTTTCTTAACTATTTTCCTCATTTTATCATAGTCTCTCTTTCAAAAGTTAAAAGATAGTACTGTGGATTGCCTTTCTATCCCTCCTCCTCTAATTAAATCAAACGTGATCATGCTATGATCACTATTGCCAAGTGGCCCCAACACCCTTACTCTTGCACAACATCTGGTGTTCCACTAAGGACTAGGTCTAATATGGCTTCCCCTCTGGTCGGTTCATGAACCAGCTGCTCCAAGAAGCAGTCATTTATTTCATCTAGGAACTTTATCTCCCTAGCATGTCCTGCCGTGACACTGACCCAGTCGATACCGGGGTAATTGAAATCACCCATTATTATTACTGCACTGTAACATTTGCTAGCTTCCTTGATTTCTTTGAGCATTTCATCATCCATTTGTTCATTCTGGCCAGGCAGTCGATAGTACACCCCCACTGCCATCGCCTTCACCTTTTTACATGGAATTTCAATCCTTAGAGATTCTACAGCAAATTTTGTTTCCTGCACAACTTTAATCCTTTCTGACTCAATGCCCTCTAGCATAGAGCGCAACCCCTCCACCAATTTGATCAGGTCTATCATTACGATATAGTTTGTATCCAGGTATCACAGTGTCCCACTGGTTGTCCTCCTTCCACAATGTCTCTGATATTCCAATCATATCTAACTTCTCATTTAGTGCTATATATTCCAACTCTCCCATCTTATTTTTTAGACTGCTAGCATTTGCATACAAGCATTTTAGAGACTGTATTTTATTCATATTAATCTGGCTATTGTTAGACATGGATAATTTGGGATCTTTAAGCTCTGTCTGCTCACTACTCGAGGGCATTTGGGTTACTTTACTCTTTTTTGGAACCTCTCTGTTTTTGGTAGTATCCTTCAAGTTCTTTGGGCTTCCGGCGGTGTTCATCGCCATCCTGCAGGTTCCGTACCGAGGGGGGATGAGCTTCCTGTTTGTGAATAGGTGGCTTGGATGGCCTTTTCAGGTCACTTTGGGGGTGTAGCAGGGGTGCTCTTTCAGCCCCTGCTGTAGATCTTCTCCCTCTACCCCTTCCTCAGGAGGCAGTCCTCAGCAGTGCTGTGGTCATGGAGGTGCCTGGTATGCCCCAGGTGTCTGCAGTAGCCTATGCAGACATCATCTCTGTTTATGAGGTCTGATCCAAGGAGATGGTGGCACTGTGGGATACCCTGGCAGAGTACTCAACAGTATCCCGGCTCCGTTGTCAACCATGGCAAATGCCAGACACTGTGGTTGGGGCTAGCTGGGTGCTTCCTGGCCTCCTGTGCTTCCTTTTCCACAGGAGGTGGTCCATATCATAGGCCTCGCCTTTGAATTGGGACCGTTGTGTTGAAAGGGCATGGTGTTGGGTGCAGCGATGGAAGGAGTAGAGTTGCACATTTGAGGAGAAGATCCATCTCCTCGAGATGTTACTGCTTCCCTCTTTTTGCATGTTGCCACTCTGTGTCTTGCCGGTGTCTCATTATGCATGTCTTCTTTGTTCTTTCAGTTCTTGTGGGGGGAACCACCTTAACCTGATCCAGTGCAGCACTGTTTGCCTGAGCCAGGCGCAAGGCAGTTTGGGTATGTTGCACCCCGTCATCTTTCTGTCTTGTCCCTGTCCTTTCACTTAGGCAGGTTATGTTGAGAGGGCAGGGAAAAGGGTCCTGGTAGGTCGCTTCCTTCCGGGAGTGGCTCCCTCACTTCTGCGAGCAGTAGGCGGGGGCTACCTCGGTTCCTGGTGCAAGTCAAAGCAGGGAAGAGGCCCCTCCATATGTTTTTATGGCAGTGGGGCTGATCCGGCGCTGGGAGGGGTGACTGCTCCTCTCGCCCAGTCCTTGGAGTGAAAGGGGTTAACCTGATGGTGCTTGCCGTCCGCTTCCAACCATGGTGGGCACTGAAGGACTCTCCAATGCTGGTGATACAATGGGGCCTTCAGCTGCTGAATTTGTCAGCTGCCGAAGAAGGTCCGGGATGTGGTTTGGTTGTCGTTCCATGGGCGCCTGTACGTGAGGGACAGCCTCAAGTACAAGTCCCAGGCCGATCGGGGCTGTCCATGGGTGGAGTGCAGAGGGCAGCTGGAATCCCTGGACCATTTCCTCCAGCAGTGCCCTTTTAACTTCCAGGGCTGCTGGAGCGTCACTGCTGCCCTCCACCTGCATGACCTTTCCCGCCTGTCATAGACAGAGTGGGCCTACAGGGCCTGGTCCTTTCTGCCAAGGCAGGATCCTGAGACCCTTTTCCTAGTCACGGCTGTGGTTTACTACCACCTCTAGCAGGCCAAGTGTCGTGTTGGCATGGGGGTTGGTGCTACCCCATGATGAGGTGGTGCGGGACATTCTGTGGGGGAAGTGTTTCCTACATGGCACAACGGGAAAGAGGGGTGGTTGAGACCCATAGTTGGGAGGGCCTGTGGCACTACCTCACCCTCCGTCTCCCATGAACTTCTGGGGTGGTGATTCTCCCTAATGCTCCTTTTGCATATTTCCCTTTTGGGGTTTCTGTTTTTGTTTGGTGAGGTTTGGCTTTGTTGGGGTTCCTTGGGGGTGGAGGGGCTGGGCTTCTGCCATGGCGGGCCTGCCAAAGGGAGTCTGTGGACTGCAGGCATTGTGGCCCATGCTCAACAGTGGACTGTGGGACTGGCTGCCTGCCTCTCCCTGGTTGGGATTCTCTTTCTTTGTGGTTCACTTTTCCACAGGTTGGGGTCCTCTTTGTTGCTAGGGTTGCTTTGGTTTATATTGTCTGTATTTGCCAGGGTCTGCTTTGGGGGGTGGGTTTTGGTGGAGGGAGAGGGGTATGTGTATTGCCTTGTATTGTTTTGTTTGTTTTCGGTTGCTTGTCCAATAAATTTAGCATACACTATTGAAACTGGAAATTTTGAAGTTGCTGCAATTAAAAAGCTCATAGTTGGATCAAGCTGGCAATCTTCCGCGAGGCGAGCTACCGCCTGTCCCAGCCCCTGCCTCTCGGTGCCTCCCTGATGCTCTTGACTGAGTGTCCCGGGGGCCCGAAGCGTTTACTTTGAAAAATATTAGAGTATTGAAAACAGGACGGTTGCCTGAATACTTCATCTAGGAATAACGGAATAGGACTCTGGCTCCATTTTGTTGATTTTTGGAACTGGGGCTATGATTAAGAAGGATGGGCTGGGAGCATTCGTAGTGTACCGCTAGAGGTGAAATTCTTGGACCGGTGCAAGACAAACCAAAGTGAAAGCATTTGCCAAGAATGTTTTCATTTAAAAAAACCATTTATGCATAGCATCCCTGAAAGGGGGACGCTCAAATTCTATGCCTCAGGTCATATGAAACCACACATAAAACAGTTCAATCACGCAATATTTTATTAGGAACAAATGTAGAATTCATGCATTAATGTGTTAATCAAGAATGAAATTTGGAAGTTCAAAGACAATCAGATCCCGTCGTAGCTCCGTCCATAAATTATGCAGACTAGCGATCCAGCAGCATTATTCCCATGACCCGCCAAGCAGTTTCCAGGAAACCAAACTCTTTAGGATCCAGAGGGAGTAGGGTTGCAAAGCTGAAATTTAAAGGAAATGACGGAAGTGCACCATCTGGAGTGAAGCCTGCAGCTTAATTTAACTCAACACAGGAAACCTCACCCAGCCCGGACATGGAAAGGATTGACAGATTGATAGCTTTTTGATTCTGTGTGTGATGGTGCATGGTTGTTCTTAGTTGGTGGAGCGATTTGTCTGGTTAATTCCGATACCGAACAAGACTCCCCCAAGCTAACTAGTTATGCGAGCCCAGTGGTTGCCATCCAACCTCTTAGAGGTACAAGTGGTGTTCAGCCACATGAGATCGAGTAATAACAGGTCTGTGATGCCCTTAGATGTCCAGGGCTGTACGTGTGCTACACTGAATGGATCAGCATGTCTACCCTTTGCCGATACGTGCGGGTAACCTGCTGAACCCCATCATGATAGCGATTGGGGATTGCAATTGTTTCCCATGAATGAGGAAATCCCAGCAAGTGCGGGTCATAAGCTTGCGTTAAGTCCCTGCCACTGTTCCCTCTAAGCTGTGCATGTGTACACTCGCCGAGCGAGCGCACATACTTTACAAGAGCGCACAAAAATTATGGCTGATTCTGATAGAAAACAACACAGATGTCTTAAAATTTAAAAGTTATGATTGTAATTACTAAATGAAGCGGGAAATTTCTAGTAATAGTCTATTTTCATTTAATTTGATTAAAATCAATGTGGTGTACATACTGTATTCTGACGTGTAGTCAAATTTTAAAGTATATTTGACTACACGTCAGAATACAGTATGTACACCACATTGATTTTAATAGCCTAAAGAAAATTAGAGGGAACATTGGTCCCTGTCCTTTGTACACACCCGATCGGCCGATTGGATGGTTTAGTGAGGTTCTCAGATCGGCCCTGCTGGGGGTTGGCAACGGCCTTGGTGGAGCATCAAGAAGATAATCAAACTTGACTATCTAGATGAAGTAAAAGTCATAATGAGGTCTCCATAGGTTAACCTGTGAAAAGATCATTACCAGGAAGCGTCCCCATTGTGTGGTTCGTACCGTAGCCAGACCTGGGGCCTCCTCCAAAGGAGAGCCAGATGCAGTAGAGAGGGGTGAGAGGTCCCGCAGGGGCCTTCTGCCCCTCCTCATGTGCTGCAGAACACGTAGGGACCCACGACTGTATGTACCACTGCCCACTAGCTGGGGGGTGTGGTAGGTGCACCCCTCTACCTTTCTCTCTGGAACTGCATTCAGGCTGTGAGCTGAAGAAATGACAGCTTTTATGTCAGTGTCTGGGGAAGGAAAGGGGTACATGTATGTCAGGTGGGGCCAGTTGGCAATAGTGATCCATAGCATGATCACCTTTGATTTAATTAGTGGAGGAGGGATAGTAAGGAAATCCACAGTACTACCTTTTAACTTTCAAAAGGGAGACTATGGTAAAATGAGGAAAATAGTTAAGACTAAAAGGAGCAGTTGCAAAGGTTAAAGACTTACATCAAGCTTGGGTGTTGTTGAAAAATACCATCTTGGAAGACCAGACCAGCTGTATTCCACGCTTTAAGAAAAGTGGAAGGAAGTCCAAAAAACTGCCAGCATGGTTTAAAGGGGAGGTCAGAGAGGCTGTTGCCAAAAAAGCATTTTTCAGGAAATGGAAAAAAAGAGCCAAACGATGAAACCTGGAAACAGCACAAGCACTGGCAAATCAAATGCAAGGCATTGATAAAGCAGGCAAAGGGAGAATTTGAGAAGAAGCTTGCTGCGGAAGCAAAAACGCAAAATAAAGATTTTTTCAAGTACATTCGTAGCAAAAAACCTGAGAGAGAGTCAGTTGGTCCATTAGATGATAGAAGAGTTAAAGGGGCACTAAGAGGCGACAAGGCGATAGCGGAGAGACTGAATGAATTCTTTGCTTCGGTCTTTATTGAGGAAGATGTAGGGATGTTACCCATAACTGAAGTGGTATTTAAAGGTGTGGAAGAATTGAAGGAAATATCGATACATCAGGATGATGTATTACAACTATTAGATAAACTGTAGAGTAGCAAATCACCTGGGCCGGATGGTGTACATCCAAAGGTGTTGAAAGAACTGAAATATGAGATTGCAGACCTGCTATTAGTAATCTGTGAATTTTCATTAAAATCATCTGTAATACCTGAAGATTGGAGGATCGCCATAGTAACACCAATTTTTAAAAAGGGCTCCAGGGGTGATCCGGGAAACTACAGACCGGTGAGCCTCACGTCAGTACTTGGAAAAATGGTAGAAACCATCATAAAGAATAAAATTACTCAGCATGTAGATAGTCATGGCTTAATGGGAGACAGCCAACATGGTTTTAGACAAGGAAGATCTTATCTTACTAATCTATTATGTTTTTTTGAAAGTGTGAATAAACAGGTGGACAAAGGTGAGTCAGTTGATATAGTGTATCTGGACTTTCAGAAAGCCTTTGACAAGGTCCCTCATCAGAGACTTTTGGCAAAACTAAAGAGTCATGGGATAGGAGGCAGTGTACTACTGTGGATCAAGAACTGGTTAAAAGATAGAAAGCAGAGGGTTGGGCTAAATGGCCAATTTTCTTAATGGAGAAAAGTGAATAGTGGTGTACCCCAGGGATCTGTGCTGGGTCCGCTGCTTTCTGACATATTCATAAATGACCTGGAAAGTGGAATAACGAGTGAGGTTATCAAATTTGCAGATGACACAAAACTATTTAAAGTTGTTAAAACCCAAGAGGATTGTGGAAAATTGCAAGAGGATCTTGATAAATTGGAAGACTGGGCATCAAAATGGCAGATGAAATTTAATGTGGACAAGTGCAAAGTTATGCACCTAGGGAAGAACAACCCAAACTATGGTTACACGATGAAAGGTTCCACATTAGGAACCACCACCCAGGAAAAAGATTTAAGCGTCATTGTGGATAGCATGTTAAAACCCTCGGCCCAGTGTGCAGCAGCAGCCAAGAGAGCAAATAGAATGCTAGGTATCATAAGGAAAGGAATGGAAAATAAAACAAAAGATATTATAATGCCTCTATATCGTTCCATGGTGAGACCGCACCTTGAATATTGTGTGCAATTCTGGTCGCCGTATCTTAAAAAGGATATAGCGTTATTAGAAAAGGTTCAGAGAAGAGCCACCAAAATGGTAAAGGGGATGGAAGGATACTCCTATGAAGAAAGGCTAAAAAGGTTAGGGCTCTTTAACCTGGAAAAGAGATGGCTGAGGGGAGATATGATAGAAGTCTATAAATTAATGAACGGGTAAACGTAGATCGATTGTTTATGTTATCAGAATATAGAAAGACTAGGGGATATGCAATGAAGCTACAGGGTAAACTATTTAAAACTAATAAAAGAAAATATTTCTTCACTCAATGTGTAATCAAACTCTGGAATTTGTTACTGGAGGATGTAGTAAAGGCTGTTAGTGTAGCTGGGTTTAAAAAAGGTTTGGACAAGTTCCTGGAGGAAAGGTCCATAAACCATTATTAAGAAGGGACCCAGGATATCAATGCTGACCTAGTACAAGCATTGCGGAACCTGTGTCTTTTGGGGAAACTGCTAGGTACGTATGACCTAGATTGGCCACTGTTGGAAACAGGATACTGGGCTTGATGGACCTTGGTCTGACACAGTATGGCATATCTTATGTTCTTATGTTCTAGGTGCCCCAGATGGTACATTATCCATGGCATGGACTGCAGGTGCCACGCAGATGGTGCCCCACTGTGGATATGCTACCGTCTGGACAAGAACTATTCCCTCAACTGGTTTGAGGTACTTAGCGCTATCTTTTGCTTCCCTGAAGATGGGGGAACAAGGGCATCAGATGTTTTAAGATTTCAGTGGTCTGAAACCATGGTTTCTCATGGAGGTGCGCCGAAGGGCCCCAGTGCCCTCATGCTGCCATGGCTCAGGTCAGTGGGAGGGAGGCCTGCACATCTGGCTAGCACCCCCTGCTGTATTGGGGGGGGGGGTCTCCTGGACGAAGCATCTGGACACTTTATCCTGGTGGTCTATCGACCTCAAAGGTGGCAGAGCGTGTTGTGGATACCACCCGCTCTGGGCACAGTATGACTGGCCTTGGCAAAGTCCCCTCTCCGCATGGAGGGGGGGGGGTGAGTGCATGACATGCTTCTGGTGAAGTTACGGCTCTTAGATGTGGATCACTTGGCTCAGGCCCTCGTTGTGTGGACACACTGAAGCCATGCCTCGGGCCTCCTCCAATGGAGGATGAGGCATGGGAGAGAGGGGTGAGAAGTCCCGTGGGAGTCCTCTTTCCCCACCAATGCCCCTCTCTGCATGGAGAGGGGACGAGCATATGAAACGCTACCATCCGGATGAGAACTGTTCCCTCATCCAATTCCAGGTACCTAGCACTGTCTTCTGCTTCCTTGCAGGGATGAGGGGGAAGCACCGATGGTGGAGATTTAAAAACTCAAGTGGCACAAACTCTGTGGTCTGCCCTGAGAAGCACTGAAGGATACTGTCACCCTCATGCCGCTGTGGCTCATGTCAGTGGGAGGGATGCTTGCCCCTCTCGCTCTGGTGAGAGCCCCCTGCCATGTGGGGGTCTCCTAGGCTAAGTGCCTGGAATTTTTTCACATTGCCTCTGTGGTCTATCGACCTTGAAGGTGGCTGAGCATGTGGTGCCTTCCCCCTGACCTGGATGCAGTATGGCTGGCCCTTGGCCACTGCCATGGTCCCTCTGTAGGGAGGGGGGAGCAAGTGCATGAAGCTGTGACTCTTAGTAGTGAATCACTCACTATGTCAAAGAATGCAGCTAGCTGCGAGAATAGCAGGACACACTGATCATCAATGCTTCGAACGCACCTTGAGGCTCCGGGTTCCTCATGGGGCTACGCCTGTCTGAGGGTCGCCCATGCATCAATTGCCTTGGTGCTCCCCTCCGAGAGTGCATCTGGAGTCCGGTCGCAGGGCCATGGTCAGGATGCTCCCCTGCCTGGCACTTCATCCCCTCAAGTTGAGAAAGTAGTGGTGGCAGCGGTTTAGTAGCCCTGCACCATGGAGGATCGATCGATCCACCTTCCCCATGTGGCCATCTACAGTGACCCACAGACATGGTTACCACGCTTGGATGGACCTTGCACTGTGGTGAGGAGTGCCGTCTCTCCTTCCTCCTCCTCCCTCCACCTCCTCTGCCCCTCAGACTACAACTTCAGATCAGACATGGTGACCTGATGAATTTAGGCATATTACTAAGCGGAGGAAAAGAAACGAACCAAGATTCGGCGAGTGAAGAGGGAAGAGCCCAGTGCCGAATTCCCATCCGTGCAGCAGGTGCACAAATTGTGGCGTACGGAAGACCGCCTTCCCAGTGCCACTCGGGGGCCCGTCCTTCTGATCAAGACCCAGCCCGTGGACGATGTTAGGCTCATAGCAGTCCACGGTGCACCAGGCCCAGGTCTTCCCAGAGTCAGTTTGTTTGGGAATGTAGCCCAAAGCGGGTGGTAAACTCCATCTAAGGCTAAATACTGGCATTAGACCAATAGCGTACAAGTACCATACGAGAAAGTTGAAAAGAACTTTTAAGAGACAGCTCAAGAGGGTCTGAAACTGTTAAGAGGTAAATGGGTGGGGTCCATGCAGTCTGCCCGGAAGATTCAACCTTGCATACAGTCAGCTGTTCTGGGGTCCCGGCAGATCTTCTCTATTGCCACCCCTCAAAAACAATCGAGGGAGCATGCCTCCTGGATGGCACATTTCCTCTGCAGTGGTGCACTGTGACTGGATCTCGGTTGGCTGGGAAGGTGACATGCTGCTCCATGGCGGCGTGTGTTATAGCCCCCTGGCAGCAGCATCACTGTTTCCCCCTGGGGCCGAGGGAGGTGACTGCCGCCACATCCTCCTCTGGAACCCCATCCCTGCAAGCACTGTTCCCTCTAAGCTGTGCAGTGCGCGCGCGCACACACCTCGCCGAGCGAGCGCACATACTTTACAACAGAGCACACAAAAATTACGGCTCTGATTCTGATAGAAAACAACACAGACATCTTAACATTTAAAAGTTATGATTGTAATTACTAGAAATTTCCCGCTTCATTTAGTAATCGTCTATTTTAATTTAATTTGATTAAAATCAATGTGGTGTACATACTGTATTCTGACGTGTAGTCAAATTTTAAAGTATATAACTCCGAGTGTCGTTATGTGGCGCACAAAAATTTAATCTTCCTTCAAAAGCTGCACACAGCTGATATTTTATGCGCACACAGTCTACAGAAAAAGAGGGAACATTGCCTGCAAGGGGGAAGCAGGTTGGAGCCCCCCATCCCCAGCATGAATGTCAACTGGGGCGGAATGCTCAGTACATCTCATGTTGTGCTGCTGGGCAGGGAGGCCCACGTCGGGCACCAGGGGTCCACGGCAAAGTCTGTGACCCACCCGACCCATCTTGAAACATGGATCAAGGAATCTAATGCACGCGCTAGCTGGAGAGTCCCTGCTTGAAACCTTGCGGTGCAATAAAGGTGAGGGCCGGCATATGCTGGCTGAAGTGGGATCCTGCCACCCATCTGAGAGTGGCGGGTCCACCACCAGCCAGTCTCGCCCACCCCATCGGGGAGGTGGAGCATGAGTGCATGCGATAGGATCCAAAAGATGGTGAACTATGCCTGGGCAAGGCAAAGACAGAGGAAACTCTGGTGGAGGTCTGCAGCGGTCCTGACATGCAAATCGGTCATCCGAAACAGAAACTCCAGCCTCGATACCAGTGTACCGGAGCCCAGGCGGGAAGGGGAACCGGCGTTGAACCGGAGAAGAAAAAGCAAAAATTGCAGAAAAAAAATCTACTTTTCCTGGGTGACACGAACTCACATCCGTTGGGCTCTGCAGAAAAAGAAAGACTGAGCAAGATGGCACCCTTGGGCGGGAAGGGGACCGCGCAGGTGCGCTGCATTCACAAAGGCTTTCTTTGAAAGCTGGGGAAATGCTCCTCACGGAGGCTCCGTTGGCGCTGACGTCACCCATATGTGAGGACTGACTTCCTGCTTGGTCCTGGAGAACACGGTGTGCTTGTGTCTCTGGGGAAGTCTCGTCTTTGGACTGTTAATCAGAGTATTCCATCGAGGACCATAGGCCTGATGGCTCCAGGGGCTTCGATGGGTCTGGCCTTTGAAGGACCGTGGCTAAGGCTTGGCTGGAGCCAGAGGCACTTGAGGACGACCACAAGCGGGATCGAGACCCTCCCTGAGGATCGGCTTGAGGCTCTCGAGGATCTCTTTGGCGGCCAAGGGAGTCCTCGGCATTGAGGTCCCTGCGGTCTCCGCAAGTGCAATGGCAGAGCCGGGCATCGGTGCTTGCTGAGAGGAAAGAAATGCAGAGACGCTGTGTTCCAATGCCACCATTCTTGCTTCCCACTCAGGAGTTGCAGCCTTCGATACAGATGCCAGAGTGACCGGTTCGGGTGTCGGGGAAGAGAGGGAGTCCTCTACGGGATAGGCCTCGGAGGTCAGAGATCCATCGCTGGTGGCCTCTGTACTGTGTACCTTGGCCAGCTGCTCCTGCTCAGACTCCTCGGGAAGCCTCCAAGGGCTGTGGGACCTTATATCAGACCTGCAGGTCATGTTGCCTTCCCAGGAAGGGGTCCTCAAAGCTTTTTTTTTCTTAGGTTCTCGCTCCGAAGAACCCTTCTCAAAGCATCTGCGTGTCTGCTTAGGCACCACAGGGGCTTTAAGTGACTCAGAAGATCCGTGCGGGGCCTTGTGCACGGCCACCGGGGCAGAGTCTGACCTGTGGAAGATGTCATCCTGCGTCTGCCGGCGACTCTGGATGGCCTTAGCAGACGTGTTTTTGCACAGGGAGCATGCCTCTAGGTCATGGTCAGCACCCAGTTACCTGAGGCAACAATCATGTGTCAATGAGGGGCATGTTCCTAGAGCACTGATCACACTTTTTTTTTTTTTTTAATTCTTTATTTTCGTTTTATAACAACAAAGGAAAGGAAGACATACAGCTAAAAGACAAACACATGACGTGTAATACATACACCAAAGTAAACCCCTACCACCCCCCTCCCCCCTGCTTCTTCTCTAGAAAACTAAGCATTCCCGAAGCGGGCGTGTACTTACATTATTGTATTACAAAACCTAACGGTGATCTAAGACATGATGAGTGCACATTATACAGGCATGTTGGAGCAATGAGCAGATTGTACATAATCAGTAAGCATCTGCCATTTAGGCAAGCAAGAGTGAGTTTGGACATGGGGGATAGCTCACCGAGGTATCTGCTCATATTTACTATATAAGCAGACGAGGTTCCACATTAATTGACAGTAAGTCGAGAGCTATCCTTCCAATTCCTCGTGATTAAGCATATGGCTATACCTAACAGGAAATCAAGGAGAAAGCGCCCTTCTTAGGAAGAGAGGGGACCTCCGCCACAGAGCGGAGTCCCACGACCTTCCAAGAAAGAGGTTCATGAAAGTGTAAGATATTGAATACGACCCCAGACCCGCCCCCAATAGACCTGCAGTTGAGGACGTTCATAAATAACATGAGCGAAGGATCCCACAGCAGTATGGCAAGACCAACACAGGTCCCTAGCATTTGGGTTCCATTTGGCTATCTTTCCTGGGGTGGAAAAGCATCTGTGTGCAAAGAAGAAGAGAGTTTGGGTAACAGAGGCAGACCGGGAAGCCCGCACTACTTTACTCCAAGAAACGCTCTATTGCACAGGGTTTATAGTGGTGTGCAGTTCGCGCTCCCAGGCTTGTTGGGCTCTAAAAGTGTCCGTGTCTGCACCCTGACAAAGTATTTTATTTATTTATTTATTTATTTATTTATTTAACATGTTTTATATCCCGCCTTATCCTTCAATCAAAGCGGCCACAGTACAATACAATACATTTCAATACATGACACATGTACAACAGAGATTACATTACAAGTTTTGTATCCCACCTTTTCCTTAAATCAAAGCGGTTAATACAGCACAAGTTACACAAAAAGGTAGGGAAACAAGCATCAGATTGTCAGAACATAGACACATACATAGGGAAATACATACATACATACCTTACATTATAATTGACTACACAAAGCAAAACAACAAACAGAATCAACATAGAACAGCCATTTCCTTGATACCCCACGGACCTACGCCTAAGGGCCACGCCAAAGGGCCCTTTGGCGTGGTCCTTAGGCGCGGGCCCGCAAGGCGCGGGTGCGCCGTTGTAATGGCGTCCTTTAAATCCGTTGCTGCCCCGATGTGATTGGCAGATGCCTTTCAAACAGCTGATCGTTGGTGGAATCGGGGAGGAAGGGGGAGCTCCCGCTCTCACCCCCGTCGACGCCGCTGCCTCACTAAAAATTAGAGGCTACCCCATGTGTACTACTAATGGAGTGAACTATCTCTAATAGCCCATGCTCAGTAGGGGCAGAGGGCGGCATGATTCGAGCACTGTTGAGGCAGTATTGAAGCTGCATCAATTGAAAGTAGTGTTTCGCTGGTAACGCGAATTCTTTTTGTAAATCCGAAAGGTTTTCCAACGAGCTGCAGAGAAACGCTGTTGGGGTGTCCAGATCCCCTTGAAAGGAAATGACAACATGATCTGAAATATGTAGGAAGTAAATCTGTGCAGTGTCCCCTGAGGAACTAACAGATCTGGGATTAGAAAGAAGTCTATGCGAGACTGAGATTTATGAGGGGAGGAGAAGAAGGTGAAATCAAGCTCATTAGGGCGTAGCAATCTCCATAGATCAACTAAAGCAAAATCCTTGATCAGGGAGGTAAGCGTAGCGTGACTCTTGGGGGGACCACTCGTCCTAGGCGGCTGTTTGTCA
Source organism: Ichthyophis bannanicus (assembly GCA_033557465.1). Lineage (NCBI taxonomy): Eukaryota > Metazoa > Chordata > Amphibia > Gymnophiona > Ichthyophiidae > Ichthyophis > Ichthyophis bannanicus. The sequence goes on from CM066039.1 coordinate 83,916,941, forward strand.
ATCAGGGGATCAAGGACTAGATTGAAATCCCCCCCAGTGATCAATAAAGTATTAGCAGCAGCTTGCGCCACCTGAGCAATGGTAACAAAAAATGCCCAGTCATCAACATTAGGAGCGTAAAAGCATATACATGTAACTTCTAGACTACCCATCTTGAGGTGAACTCCAGACCATCCACCTTCTACATCTGAGCTAGTCGCAACAGTAGCATGCAAAGACTTCCCAACCAGTATGGCAACCCCACATCTCTTAGAAACGGCTGGGGAACAAGCGGCCACCATGTAAGGTTTAATATTGAGTTGAAGAGTTTCCTTCGAATTTAAATGCGTTTCTTGGAGAAAATCAGATCCGCTGCTTCCGGACTGAGGTAGCTTAGGATTTTCTGCCGTTTTATCGGATTATTGATGCCTTTTACGTTCAATGAAAAATCTTACATGGTGTCATCAATCAGTAGTAGACATTTTAGGTAGGGGCGCGTGATAACATAGAACATAAGCAGAATCTGTACAACAATGTCATAATCACCGAGTATTCTGGCTAATACACCCCATATTGAAAAGCCTGTACCAACGTATCTTAGAGAAGAAGCAAACCCCCAAAGAATATGGCGACCTGATGTCTGCGGGAGGAGGCCCCAGAGAGGAAATGGAAGACATGTATAAAAGGAAAAGAAACACCAGAGTCCATAATAACACTGTCTCTGACACTCATCGAGGCTACTGTGGGTAGATGGAGTCTGGTCACAGATACCATCAAGAGTAAGGCAACAGACTGCCCACGCCAGACTCTTTGCTAGGCTGCGGCAGATCCAATATGGCCGGTACAGCAGATATAAGGAGACGTGCAGGAATATTCTGGAAGTCAGCGCATCAAGTCGGCTTCTTTGGAATCCAAAAACTCCGCTAGTAGATCAGGGTCCTCGAATGTTCGTCTGATTGTGAAGCGTGACTCGGAGCTTGGCCGGGTACATCAGGCCATAGCGTGCTTGTAGTTGTTGAAGCCGCGGCCGGAATTCCAGAAAGCGCTTTCGGCGGTCGACTGTGGGTTTAGACAAGTCGGGATAGAAGGAGATCTTGTGGCTCTCAAACTCCATATGGCCCTTTGCTCGAGAGGCACTTAGAATTTGCTCCACGTGTTGATATCTTAATAGTCGAAAAATGATAGGCCGCGGGGTCTTCCTGTTGAGCGTTATGCTGGTGGGTACACGATGAGCGCGATCAATCTCCAAATCTTTGGTAAAGGTGATTTGGAGCAAGGAAGGGAGGATTTTGCATAAAAACTCTTTCATGTCTCCCGATTCCGCTCCCTCCGGTATGCCCACGAGTCGTATGTTATTGCGGCGCGCTCTATTATTGCCATCTTCCACCTCTTTCTGCAAGGCCCGCACCTGTCGTTCAACTTTGTCGAGTTTGGACAACCGGGCCGCATGGGAGTCCAATATGCTCTCCATTTTGTCCTGACGCGAAGAAAGCCCTTCTAGCTTGCTTTGCAGCACACCAAAATCGTCCCGCAGCGCTCGGAGTGCTTCACCGTTTGCCTGCACAAGGTTTTTGACCCCTCTAATCTCTACGAGGATTTCCTGCTGCATTTCGGGGCCCTCGCACAAGGCCTGCCCCTTCTGCGGGGACGGAGGTTCAGTTTTGGAGCGTTTGCCGTGAGAAGCCGCTGGAGACCCAAATTCCAGGCGCGTTGGTTTGGTCACCGCCATCTCACCAATATGCCCCGGCAAGATCAGAGTAAAAATTCCAAATATATGAGGTGTTAATTCAGGATTCTGAGTAGGCCCCTCGGGAGCCTCAGCGTTATGCGACCATCCTGCTGGACATCAGGCTCCGCCCCCCACTGATCACACTTTTTAAACCTGGTGGCCAGCCATTGGGGCAAAAAGAGCCCCAGCAAGGTCGAAGACCTGATGCGGCCAGCGGTTAGAAAAGGCACAAAACCATGCTGGATGGAAAAAAAAACAACCCCCCCCCCCCGCCAGGTTCAGAGTCTCGAGGCTGAAGCGACGGGGCTCGGAGGCGGGAAAAGGACTGGTGCTAACTGGATGGCACACAGAGGTGCACAAGAAAATCAACTTTTTCCAGGGAAGACAGATCTCTGTAGGGCTCCAAGGAAAAAGGGAGACTGAGTAAGATGGCACTTTGGGCAGGAAGGGGACCACACATGCATGGTGGCATCTCCCAAAAGCTTTCTTTGAAAGATGGAGAGATGCTTCTGCGAGGGCTCTGTCAGCATCGACGTCACCTATAAGTGAGGACTGACTTCCTGCTTGTTCCTGGAGAAGTTTCTGTGCTTGTGTTGTAGGCACTGCAGTTTTGGAACTAACAGGCTGCTCAAAGTTTGCTTTGGCTGTTTGGCCTCAAGCAGGGCTGGCCCAAAAGCTCTGGCCATGCTGCCACCCCAAGCTGCGCCACTCCCCTAAATGCTGAGTTGCACGCCCCCACCCCCCATGCTGAGCAGCACTATCACTGATTCCAGCTGCAGGGTCGAGGGGTGGGGGGCTCGGCAGCAGGCCATGTGCTTCGGCACACATAGCCTGCTGCTTCTGACCCTCCTCTATGGCCTGCCACTGAGTTTAGCCATCTCTTCTTGCTGCCAGAATGAGCAGCAGCGTAGTGCAAGGGAGGGGGGGGCAATAGGCCATGTGTGCCAAAGCACAAGGTCTGCCGCTCACCGAGATCTGTCGCCCTAGGTGGCCACTTAACCCACCTAATGAATGGGCCGGCCCTGACCTCAACAGTCTTGAGCGCTTGAATATATTCAACAGCCTTTAGAGTGTGTATGAACATTTAAAACAGAACCAATTTTGGTTAATTTAAAAAAAAATTCTCATTTTGGGTAATTTGAATTAATACTTCTTCAAAATTTTAAATGGAGATTTATAATTAATAAAAATAAAGAGGAGTTTTTTTTTTTTTTACTTGGGATGTTTGGATAGACATTCGCCTAATGAAGTTCCTGCAACAGAGGGAGACAATCTTCATCCTGAGGTATTTTCTCCTCTTTTTGAGTGATTGTCTTCTTCTGTTGGTCAGTTTCTCTGAGTTTTGACTTTAGGAACTATATTTGCTTAGCCTTTAGCATAGTGAGTATGATATAGAAGAATAATATTCATTGTATATATACACCTTACTTGTTTAGCTAGTTTTTTTTTTCCTTTTGATGTATTAACTAAGATTCAATTCCAGAAAATGCAAGATCATTCATTTGGGCTACAAAAACCTAAGGGAGTGGTACAGAATAGGGGGTAAAGTTCTTCAATGTACAAAAGGAGCAGGACCTAGGATTGTCTGTACTGGATAAAGTGGCCAAACAGAAAAGGATGCTTAGATGCAGAGAGAGAGGAATGGCCAGCAGAAAAAAAAAAGTGATACAGTAGTGCTTTTGAATTAAGTCTCTAATGAGTCCTCATTTTGATAATTGTGCACAATACTGGAAACCGCACCTTCAAAAGGATATAAATGGAGTTGGGTCCAAAAGGTGGCTACTAAAACAGTCAGCACTCTTTGTCACAGTGTACAGACTTTAAATACCCCTGTGGTATAAATTTACAGGTGGTGGTCTTATCTGAAAAGCAGCTCTGGAACAAGAGGGTCATATGATGAAGGTGAATGGGAACAGACTAAGGGATAATCTAAGAAAATATTTTGTTATGGTTAAGAGTGGTGGATGCACGGAACAGCTCGCAGAGGAAGTGGTAGAGACAAGAACAGTATCTAAATTTAAGAAAAGCATGAGATAGGTAAAGGCAGGGCTGTACCAAGCCATAATTGCACCCTGTGCAAATTGCACATCTGGTCCCCTCCTTCTCCCCTGAAATCTCATCCATACCTCTGTCCAGCCAGCTGCTTGCCCTTGCCCTGCTGCCACCACTTTTGGTTTTCGCGGCAGTGCTGGCAACAGCAGAGCAGACCAGACTTCAAATTTAAATAAAAAAAAGACACACACACAGAAATAAGACAAAACAAAACATACACATGGTCTTTCCTCCACGCATATCTGACCCCTCCCTGCTTTGACATAGGTTTGCATCAGAGGAGGGACCAGATCAGTCATTCAAACGTGGGTCTTTGCAACTCTGCGCTTGAATGACTGATCTGGTCCCTCCCTTCTATGATGTGACTTACATCAGAGGAGGGAGAGATCAGATCGTCATACAAGCACGGAGGAAAGACCCATGTGGTTTTTTGTTTTTATTTGAAATCAGGTCTGCTCCGCTGCTGCCGCCACTGAGAAAGCAAAGTGGTGGCGCAAGGGCAACAGCAGGCAGCGTGGGAGGGAGCAGAGGTCGGCAGCCTGAACAACCCTAATCTTTTGCCCCTGTGCGGCTGCACCATTCACACAGGGCTAGGTATGGCACTGGGTACAGGGAATCAATGGGTGAAGGGAAGGGTATTGTAGTTCCTATAGATGGACAGAATGGATAGGCCATTTGGTTTTTATCAGCTGTGTTTTTCTAAGAGGCCAGACTATCAACTTTTGTCTAATTTTGAAAATGGTATTGTTCCAAAGTGTGCATGAATTTCATATTGGTCCTATTTGTTCTCAACTTGTTTCTTCAGTTTACAGAATACTAAGTCTGTCAAATATAGTAACATAGTAAATGACGGCAGCTAAAGACCAGTATGGTCCATCTAGTCTGCCCAGTAAGATGGCAGGAGTAGGTGCACCTGCCACTCTGTGCAGGCCACTCCTCCCCATGTCTTTGTTTAGGGGTGACCTCACCGCTCCATGTATGATGGAGAATCTAATAATTTATCAGTGAACTCCTCATTGGTCCATCTTAGAGACTCCACCCATGATCTGCCTGAAGCCTGGTGATCACAGTAATCAGAAGGGCAGTTCAGTCTTAGAAGCTTCCTGAATAACCTAGAGTTTGTAGAACAGATGTAATGTCTATATCTCGCCCATGAATGTTGAGCTCAGACCTTTGGTCTTACTCATGGGTTCTCAATCCAGTACTTGTGATACACGTAGCCAAATAAGGTTTTCAGAATGCTCTTCATATACATATTCATTGTTGTTATCCTGAAAACCTGACTGGCTAGGTATGTCCCAAGGACTGGGTTAAGAATGCCTGGTGTAACTCAGTGTTGCATTGCTTATGTTTTTACTTTTTATTTCAGCACAAAGGGAACTACAAATAGCACATAAAAAGCAACATCAAAAATATAAAAGTAAATTTAAGGACACTCAAGGGGTTATTTTAGTAGTCTTATTTGTAATTTCCATGTCTAAATTCTAGTATTTATATGTGGAAATGGTATCCACATGTAATTGGTGATTTTAGAAAAGAATATCCACATGTAAGTGCAGCCCTATTACATAGAGTTGCAAGGGGGCATAGTCAGGAGTGTGGTTAGGGAGGGGCCTGGGCAGACAAGAGTATTTCCCATTTTATATAGGAAATACACATGTATGGCTTCAATTTTTCACACTGGAATTTACAGCTGCTCCCTGGTACATTTAGGTTTTTTAAAAAAGTGCTAGTTTTAGCCAGTCCTTTACAGGAGCGAATAAGGGAATTATCCTGATTAACTCCCCATTATTTATTTCCTCCTTCAAACTGAAAGTGTAGCTATGCACCTGTAACATGTGATCTCCGTGAACAGCAGGAATTTAGTCTTTACATATGGGTGACATTGGTACCGACAGAGCCTGCACAGGAACGCTCCCCAGCATCCAATAGGAAAGCCTTTGGGAGTATCCCACTGCGCCTACGTTGCTGCCTTCCCAACTCTCCCATCTCAGTTGAGTTTGTAGCTGAGAGAAAAGGAGAGAAAGAAAATCTACAACTCCTAGGGGAGGAGGGTGGGTTGTGAAGACTAAATTCCTGCTGTTCCCGGAGATCACCTAATACAGGTGAGTAACTGCACTATCTCCAGGAACAAACAGGAATGAAGTCTTCACATATGGGACTCACCAGCTCCCAGATGCCAGAGAAATGGCCTCAGAACCAGATGGTTTGCTTCAGCAGAGAAGGCTTCAAGAGTTCATGAATCCTCAATGGATGTCTGGTATTGATAAGTTCCAGGACTGAGAGTAAGAGCTGCCCTTAAGTTTGAAAGAGATACTGGAGAACAGCTTGACCAAACATGACATCCCGGCAGGAGTTCTTGTTCAGACAGTAATGAGCAGCAAACGTATGAACTGAAGACCAAGTTGCTGCTTTACAGATTTCATCAATGGCTACAGAGCGCAGATTCACCATAGAGGTGGCCATAGCCCAAACATTATGGGCAGTGACAGGATTTACATCCTGCTTGCTCTGCAGAAAATAAAGAACTGAGGTGGGAGAGTTGGGAAGGCAGCAACGCAGGTGCAGTGGGATGCTCCCAAAGGCTTTCCTATTGGACACTGGGGAGCATTCTCACACAGGCTCCGTCGGTACCGATGTCACCCATATGTGAAGACTACATTCCTGCTTGATCCTGGAGATAATAAATAAAAACATCTGCAGCTAACTGGTGGCATTTATATATGTAGGTTTCCAAAAATGGTAAACATACATGTGTAAGAGCAGGCATGTGGAAGTATTACCTTTTTCCCAATTATTTTTTTTTTTATTTATCACATGTAGATTTGCAAAAGTAGTTCATCTGGCTCCACATATTGGCAATTACACATGTACTTCTGCACTGTTTTAGAAAAGACTCCATGTTTAGCACAGCGTTTTCTAAAATACTGCTAGAATTACATATGTTGCAACTTCAATGTTTCAGTTCCAATTTCTATGAACTATAATATGCCTTTCAAGGTTTAATCATGGGTTTAAGTGTCTAAAAGGAAGTAGTAAATATCAAGTTTTATAGTCTTAGCTCTTGGGACCCATGCTTAAACCATGAAGGCATTTGGTTATCTGCCTAGAAGATTTTTGAGTGTCTCTAAACTTTACTGACATTTACTAATGATATTTTGTGCATGCAGTTTGTATTTAGCATAGTTTGTCTCTTTCAGGAGTGTGCAGCCCAAAAATGGCCATTTCATTTTTTCATATTTTTCCCATCTTTTATCGGTATAGGTCAGTAGTGCCTATTACACAACAGCATACACTATTTGCTCATGTATGAATAGCATGTAGTACTGAGTAATAGCATGCACTCTCATGAAAGCATGCATTATTGCTCAATAGTGCATTCTCTTGTGAAAGAGTGTGTTCTATTAACAGGTACCAGGAAATGACTATGTTGTCATTTCCTGTTTCTCCAAAATCGCAGCTTTCATTTGAAGTGAACACGCTCCCAAGTGTCTTTTATAAAGTTAGAATCTAGTTCCAAAGCCCCCTTGCATGCCACAAAAGAAAGGAGAAAGTTTACTTATTGTTTATTTCCTTTCCTGAATTCCTGCTAGACCAGTCCAGACAAGTGGGTTGTGTCTCCTTGTCAGCAGATGACACAGAAAATTCTAGAAGCTTAATGACATCACCTTTGGTAGATAACCTCATACCCCTAAGGGTCACCTTCAGTATATCCGTGGCAAGTAGAACAACTGTAAATTGCCTCCAATAGCCACATAACTGCTAGTGCAATAACCAGCAGGAAACTGAATACAAAATATGCAGAACTCATGCACTGAAGGAACTATATACAAGGCTATATGCCTTCACACCAAGAAGAATTTACAGGAAAGATCAGTCAGAGCTGTCAGGTACGCTGACAATAAGCCATCGAGCAAATTTCTTAGGCACCAACTTGGTCAAGTCAGAGATAGTGAAGCAGGAAGGGTGCTGGACTGGTCTAGCAAGAATTCAGGAAAGGAAAGTAAGTAAAATTTCTTCTTCCAGTTCATCCTGCTAGACCAGTCTAGACAAGTGCAGAGTACCAAAACTAAATTCCCTCTTGGTGGGAAGAAACTGTGGTGGCCAAGACAGTGGCCCCAAACTGAGCTGCTTCCCAAGCATGGAGATCCAAGCGAAAATGCCTGGCAAAGGTCAAAAGGGAAGACCAGCAGAGCAACGTGTGCCCTCTCTGCCCAAGAGGCAGCTTGAGCCCTTGTGTAATGGGCTTGGATTCCACCAGGCACCGGCTTGTTCTGAAGGATGTAGGCAGATTTAATGGCCTGCTTGATCCAATGCGCAATAGTCACTTTAGAGGCAGCTGCCCCCTTTCTCCGACCAGAGAGCAGCACAAATAGTCGATTGGAGAAGCTCTGCTGACATCAAGCGAATGGAGCTCAGGAGTACTTACTTCCCCCCCACCCCCAAGGCGTGCTTCCTTGTAAAGGAAGGGAGAACTACTGACTGATTGACATGGAAATCTGAGATGATCTTTGGCAGGAAGGAGGGAACTGGCCGTATAGTGACGCCCTCAGAAGAAAAGACTACCAGGAAAGGGTCTCAACAAGAGTGCCTGGAGCTCCAAAAGATGACGAGCTGAGGTGACTGCAACCAAGAGGACAGTCTTAGGAGTCAAATCTTTCAGCGATGTGTGTCAGAGGGGTTCGAAAGGTGACCTGGTAAGGCCCAAACGTACCAAGGATAGGTCCCTGTTTGGGACAACCGGCCGTATGGGTGGCCACAGCGCACAAACCACTGACAAAACCCCCCCACACTAGATCCAGATAGGTCCCCGGAAACAAGTAAGCACCGCAATTTGAACCTTTAGGAAATTTAGGACTAGGCCCTAAGCAAAGCCACCTTGAAGGAAAGAGGATGTCGGGAACATCTGCTCTGCATAGGGATAGTGTTCTGAGAGAGCAGCATGAGTCAAACTGATGCCAGACCCTCGCATACGCTCAAGAAGTAGAGGGTTGTCACACCTGTAGCAGAGTGGCTACTACGTGCGATGAATAACCTTTGCGCACCAGGCAGCGCTTGTCAAGAATCAAGCTGTGAGATGAGAGTGGGTCATGCAGGAGAACCAGACCTTGTTGTAAGGCCCTTGTGGATGCTGAGAGGAAGAGGCGCCTCGTGCAAGAGCCAAAGGAGATCAGCGTACCATGGACACCACAGCCAATCTGGTGCTATGAGGATGATCATCCTGCGTGGGCTTTTATTCGACGGAGAAGCCTGCCTATCAGTTGCCACGGCAGGAAGGCATATAAAAAAACTGTCCCTGAGGCCAGGGTTGGACTAGGGCATTGAGTCTGAGATCCCAGCTCTCCACCAACTGAAAAAGGTCGGAGCTTTGGAGTTGGAGGCAGTGGCCATCAAATCCACGGTCAGACAGCCCCAGCGGGTCATAACCACCTGAAAATGCACACAGAGCAAGCTCCCACTTGCTGGGGTCGAGGAGATGACAAGTGAGAAAGTCTGCATGAATATTTTCCACTCCTGCAATATGTTGCGTGGAGATCACCTGCAGAGTGTTCTCTGCCCAAAGTAGGGCCATTTCGTGCACCACTCCAGGACACTTGGTGCCACCCTGCCGATTCAGGTAAGCTACTATGGTCACATTGTCTGAACATACGTGAACAGCTTTTTCCTGGAGAAGGGGCTGGAAGGTAAGCAATGCTAGCTGAACAGCCTGTGCCTAGAGGCGATTGATTGGCCAGGAAGCCCCTTGCACAGACCAGGATCCCTGTGCAGCGTGCCCTAGGGAATGGGCTCTCCAGCCGCTCAGACTAGCATTTGTGGTTATGGGTACCCAGTGAGGAGTTTCCAACAGGACTCCACGCAAGAGACGCCAGTAGCAGAGCCACCACTTGAGGCTGTGGCGCACCCCTAGTGGGAGGGGAAGGCGGACCTGGTTATCTTGTGTGCAAGGAGACCATCAAGATAAGAGAGCATGTTGCAGTGGATGCATGTGGGCCCTTGCTCAGGGCACAACTTCTAGGATGGCTGCCATGGTGCCCAGCACTTGCACGTACTCCCAAGCCGAGGGAGCCAGTAATAGCAGAAAGGACCAAAGATGCGTGAGAAGTTTGTCACACTGGGCTAGGTAAGACAGACATGACCCAGTCAAGTGTCAAATCGAGCCCCCAGAAACTCCAAGAATTGAGAAGGTTGTAAGTAGCTCTTGGCCTGATTGACCACCCAACCAAGGCAACTGAGAAACTGGACAACTTGAGCCACTGCCAAAATCACTTCCTCGTAGACTTCACTTGGATGAACTAATTGTCTAGGTAAGGGTAAACCCTGCTGCCTTGACGACCGAGGGCAGCCACTGCCACTACCATGACCTTGGAGAAGGTTTGGGGCGCTGTGGCCAGGCCAAATGGTAAAGCCTTGAACTGATAATGCCAGCCCAAGATCGCAAAACACAAGCATTGTTGGTGAGCTGGAGAGTCCTACTCCAAGGACACCATTTGCTGTAATTCAGAGGAAAGGGGAAAGCCTTTGACTGCTTCTTAATCCCTACAATGATGGAGTTTGCTTGCAGCTTGTCCTGGTCCTGGTCCTGCATGGGCTGCACCGATGGAACAGACGGAGGGCCTCAAATCTGGGCAATAAAGGCAAGAAGCTATCACCACTAAGTGCAAGTTTGAAAGGTGGGCAATTCTTTTAGACATCTGATTAACAGATTCGGTAGATGGGTTCTCATAAGACCAATGGCTGAACCAGTGGTGATAACTTCTATATGGTTACATGTCCTGAAACATGTAAGTACCATTATATAATATGGTGGTTGATGTCCATAAGCAGATGGTGTAGTCCTAAGGTAAGACACCTAGCGCTGAGTCCTAGTTAGCCGAACTGGGTCAGATGCAATTTGATTTTCCCACGAATCGAAATAGTATGTGTACAGCGCAGGTGCAAGCGTTCTGCTTACAAGACAGCAATAGCGAAGGCACTCTGCGAGAAAGCTATTTCCACTCTTTATGTGTGCGTGGTTTTGAGGTAAAGAGAGCTATGGTGGGGTGGATTAATTATATTTATTATAAAGTTTCTTTAGACATTGCGTTAGTGGTCTTTTGAGCCCCACACTGTTTCATGTATAATGGAACAGTTTCCTCCGGCACGATTTAAAGCCACGTTACAATCTAACCTTAACCTCTAAGACCATAGATATAGTGCACAAAAGAAATCTACAATTACAATAATTAGTGAGAGTGAAATTCTAACACACACAATCACACAGTATCACTCCTTCATCTATACAGAATTAGTATTTGTTTAGATAGAAAAATATGATTTGCATTTACATATATTATATAGATTCTTTAGACACGGCATTAGTGATTTTTTGAGCCCCGCACTGTTTCATGTGTATAACGGAACAGTTTACTCTGATACGATTTCACTGCCATGTTACAACCTTACTTCAGCTTCTAGTATTACACCTATAATTACAATAATCCATGTTAGTTTCAAGATTGTATGAACAAAGCAGGAGTGATACTATGTAATGGTGAATCCAGAGTTAGTATTTGTTTAGATAGTAAAAGTATTTTCATAAGACTTTATACATTTTGTGTTTACATTTCATCTTTTTACAAGCCAATGTAAAAGGGGCTAGTTGAGAGGCAAGATACCGATTTGGTCTGTAATTATATTTTATTATTAGAATTACAATTCACATCCCTGGTTCCTACTTTATGTATTTTAAACTTTTTTTATGGATAAATATCTTTTTATGTGTATATATTCAAGCAATGTGTTCTATTGTTTATTTATTGTTTAATTTCCTTTTATTATTTTATTATTTTTTAATTATTATATTTATATTTTTTAGTCTTTGGGAACAGTGGTTCACATAACATGTTTTTATCATAAGTTTGGTTAATATTAGTTTTGTACCTTTTATATTCATGTGCAATATTTATTATATGCTGAAGCTCAGATTCATCTACAGAACATCGTGATCCTTCTATGGGTGGGGGAGTACATTCTGCACCACAGGTTTTCCCCAAGAGGCTGGTCTCACAATCGCCGGCCATATCGCTACCCGATGGGGGACAATTGGAGAGGGCCAATGAGAAGATCATCGACAAAACAACAGTCATCAATTTATCAGGAACAGCCTTGACTACAGAACAATCTCAGGTGTTACAGTTGGGTTTGTCATATGTTCCCTTCCCCTTCATATGACCCCTTTAAGATGAGAGTAGCATTACACCGTTTTTTTAGGAAACTACATACTGCTTTGTTTTTTCAGGATAAACTGGTAACTAGGACAGACAATTCTATTTGTTATAACCCCTCTACTTGGCAACCTCCGGTTAGTTTGGACGCATCGTTGACCACGTTTCAACAATTGGTATTAAGAGATTTGAACAATTTAGAGAAACTTCCCTTCTTATGATCGTTCTCCAATATTACAAGTCAATCCCATCAGGCTTTACGGGATTTAAGAGACACTTCACACCTTACCATCCGCAGAGCTGATAAAGGAGGAGCAGTTGTAGTTCAAGATACCGTATTACGGTTTTACCATAGGGTATTGATGGAGGGATCCTGGTACAGATTTGCAATAGGAAATTAAAGCTTATACCACACAGGCATTAAAGCAGGGGTGGATCACCACTAAAGAATGGGATTTTTTGAATTAAAAAAATCCGAACACACCAATCCTTTACATGGTCTCCAAAGTGCATAAATCTTTGACCAATCCACCGGGATGCCCTATTGTCTCATGCCGCTCTTCGGTGCTTGAGCCTTTGTCCCAGTTTTGCGACAAGTTTTTTCAACCTTTGACACTTGAAATAAAGTCATATATAAGAGATTCCTATCATTTTTTGTCCCTATTGCAGGGAGTACTGGTGTGCCACCATCATATTTTGGTCACGCTAGACGTAGCTTCGTTGTATACTAATATCCACCAACAGGAGGCATATACTGTATTGGCAGCTTTACCAATTTTCTTACCTACAAGGCTATCAAAAAGTTTTGTATTACAACTATAAACTTGGGTATTAGAGAGGAATTTCTTTTTGTATGATTCTAAGTTTTACCATTAGTGTTTCGGAGTAGTGATGGGCACCACTGTAGCCCCTTCTGTGGCAGCCCTGTATATGTCCTATTTTGAAAGTCATTACCTTTACACCTCATTCAGATTTCATCACATTTTGTTTTCAAAACGATTTCTTGATGACATCATGTTCATTTGGACTGGATCTATGGATGAACTGTATGAATTTCTACATTGGATAAATACATTGCAGTTCATATTCAGTTTGAAGCCAAGTAGATAGAGTTTTTGGACATGCTATTGTATAAAGACAGATCACTATTATTTTCAACTTTATATAGAAAATCAGTGCAACGTAATACTTTGTTACAGTTCACTAGTTACCATCCAGGTCCCTTATGGAGGGTATTACCTTTGGGGCAATTTTTATGCATTCAACATTTATGTTCAACAGTGTCTGAATACCAGAGCCATGCAAATGATTTAAAATCACAGTTGCTAGCACGAGGATATCCTTTATATGTACTAACTCGAGCTTATAAACATGCATTGTACGATCACCCAGAGTGGTGGGATTCTTCTGTAAATCAACAGTATAACAAAAAGCGGTTTGTGGGAGTTCTCCCTTATATGCTGAACACCATGGCAGTTTCAAAAAATTTGAAATCTCTTTGGCATATTTTAACATTGCACAGGGCAAGATGGCATCTTGAGCAGATGCTCATAGTAACAGCTCCATGGACTCCCTCCTTTTTCCTCTAATTTCTTTCGTACTTACCGACGGGCGTTGATTCTTTATGCCGCACTCCGTCAGAAAGAGGAAGGCTAAGCCGGTATCTGAAAAGACTGAAGGGAGTTCAGTTGCTGGGAAAGCTGCGAGTACTGGACCCATGGATTCTTTCGTGGTTCCAGCCAGGATTGGTGCAGTGGCTCCGATGTGTCCGTTGAGCACGGGTGAGGTGGAAGGAGGACCTCACAGCGCTGAGGACCTTGAGGTTTCCCTCAGTCCGGAGCTTCGCCTGCCTCCAGCGCAACCGGAAGCAAGATCTCTGCAGCTGCACGCGGTGGAGGATGGTAAGGAGTTGGTGCCTCCACTGACGGATGGCCGGCACTGTGGGAGGAATGCAGATGCCGGTCTCTACGGTTGTTGGAGCTGGAGTGGATAGGAGCGATTTGAAGCAATCATCTGATTCCTTTCAACGCCCAGGAGAGCTGCCTTCTTCTCCTCCATTGACCAGACAAATTAATAGTGGTATGGAAGGACTGGGACACGGTTTGGTGAAACCCACGGTAGTAACTCTTGATTCTTTATGGGCTGCTTTTTCATCGATGTCTATGAATATTACCGCGCAGTTACAGTCTATTACACAGCAGTTTCAAATGTTTGGGCAACAGTTGAAAATATATGAACTGGGACAGTCTGAATGTGCTGCTAAGGTAGCCTCTTGTGAGAGTTGGCTGGCACAGCTGGAAGATGTTTCTCAAACTTTTCCTAAAGATTCTGTTGTACTACATAGGCGATTGGAATTTTTGGAAAATGTAGCAAGAAGTCGGAACCTTAGAGTTTTAAATTTTCCAAAAGTTCCCTCAGTCGCTCAGATAGAGCTGTTTAAAAAGTTTGTTAACTAGTCTTAAGGTTCCTGCTGAATCCCTCCCTCCTATTTCGAACACTTATCTACCTTCTGCTAAGGCTGTTCCTGTGGGGAAAAAAGGAGAATCAGGTACTTTCTGTGGATAGCTTAGATTTATCAACCTTTTTAGAGAGATCCCCATCTGAGGCTGGTATGGTTGCAACTTTGCTTGTTACCTTTGCCTTAGAGGTAGATAGGGATTGGCTGTTAAGGATATTTTTTCGTACACCATGTAAGGTGTTCCTAGACTCCCAAATGTGTATTTTTCCTGATGTCAGTAGGGCCACTCAGAGGAAAAGATGTCAGTTTCTGTTATATCGAGCCGGGGTGTTACAACTGGGTGGATTATTTTTTCTCCGATTTCCTTGTAAGTGCCTAGTCAAATTGGACAGGCATAGTTATATTTTCTTTGAACCCTCCCAGTTGGCTAGCTTTGTGTCTTCTAGGCTAGCTTTGATACAGGAATCTTCTCTCATTCCCCCTATCAGTAGCTCTCCTGGGATAGAGAGTTAGTGTGGTTAGGTTTAGTTCACCACTCTGGTGTTTGTTCTATTACTTTAAATTGCTATATGTATAAATTTATCCTCTGATTTGTGACCCATCTTGTGGTCTAAAGAGTAATCTGTCTCTGTATGTATTCTTACTAAGTTAATTTTCTTATGATAACTTGAGGATGATCGGATTTGATTTCTGTATACAAGTGTTTCTTGTATTGTTTGATAAAATTGCATAAATAAAAAATTAAAAACAAACAAAGGGGGAGGAGTTAACCTAAGATGGCCGCGGGAGCGTTTTCTTTGTAACTCTTATGCCTAAGAGGAAGGGAAAGCTGAGGGCCGCTCCCTCTGCGCCTCAGCCATCCAGTTCGGGTCCAATGGACCGGTTTGTTACCATACCCCCGGAGAAGGTGCAGGAGATTAGAGCCGGCTTGGTCGCACCGACTACAGAGGATCGGTTGCCTCCGTCGGATGTGGACACCTCCCTCTCTCCTGTGGTGAGGATTCCTCCACCGTGTCCTGCTGCCTTGGAGCCTACTCCAGCGGGTGTGACGTTGACTCCTCCTGAGGTGGGGGCATCGGCTGCTGTGAGGGCGCGCGCTGGAAGTTTGGCCTCTTTGTCTCCCGATAGTCTCGCTGAGATTTCGGTTGGCAGCTTGGACTTGAGTACTCCGTCTGGAAATCTGCCTTTGAGGAAATTGCCTCCCCTCATTCGCCCTAAGGTATTTACACTGGAGACTCTGTGGGAAGCCATAGCTACTCTTTCTGCTTCTATAAATTCTCAGACTGCTGTATTGTCCTCCCAAATCCGGGAGAATGCTGTTAACATCCAGGGGAATGTGGCTAACATTCAATCGGTGGTGTCTACTTGTGAGCAGCTTAAACAAGATAATGTTTCTTTTGGTGCTCAGCTTGCTACGTTTTCGGATGTGTCCTCCACCTTGGTGAAGGAGAATGAAGTTCTTAAATATAAGCTGGAGGTGTTGGAGAACGCTTCCAGAGCGTCCAACCTACGGGTTTTGAATTTCCCTCGTCTCCATGAGGTGTCGGCTTTGGACATGTTCAAGCGTTACCTAATGGAAATTCTGAAAGTTCCTTCCGATTTAATACCTCCTTTAAGTAAGGTATATTATCTGCCTTCCCGGAAAAAAGCTGAGACAATGGTGGCTGTGTCAACTGTGAATTTTGATGTCCTGGATGTGACTGGCCTCCTGGAGGGTTCGGGCGGTGAAGTTTCTACTCCTACTCCGTCGACTCTCCTTGTGCAGTGTGCTTTGGTATCTGATAAAGATTGGCTCCTGAAAATGTTCTTTAAGAAAAGATGTGATATGTTTTTGGGCTTCAGGATATCAATGTTTCCTGACTTAGTCAGAGAGACGCAAAGGAGGAGAAAGCAGTTTTTGCTTTATAAATCTGGGGTATTGGCTTTAGGGGGTACCTTTTTTCTGAGGTTCCCTTGCAGATGCCTAGTGCTTATGGAGGGAAATAAGTATATTTTCTCTGATCCTATTGATTTGGGTAAATTTATCAGTGCTAGACTTCCGGCTGGGGTCTCTAATGAGTGATCTGTGGATTTACTACAACTTATCCTCCATGAATGTATTCTAGGGGTACGTGGCCTTCTGTGGTTTTTTCCTAATATTTTACTTTTTTATCACTTTTCCAATTCTCTGTATTGGGTGGGTATGTTTCTTCCCCTCCTCTCCCGAATTGTGGTCTACAACAGTGTAATGCTTTATTTATGCTTATTATATTTGTTTGGTATACTTTATTACTTGCTTGCTCTGTATCTGATGTAAGGAATTATTGTCTTACTGTTTTTTGTGAAATTCTATAAATAAATAAATAAAAAAAAACAAACAAAAACAAAAAAAACCCAACACATTGCACAAATGTTTTCAGATACAGCGCAGTTACTCACCTGTAACAGGTGATCTCCGGGAACAGCAGGAATTTAGTCTTCACATATGGGTATCGTCGGTACCGATGGAGCCTGCTTGGGAACGCTCCCCAGCGTCCAATAGGAAAGCTTTTGGGAGCATCCCACAGCGCCTGCGTGCTGCCTTCCCGCCTTTCCCAGCTGTCCCTCTCCAGTTGAGATTAAAGCTGAGACAAAGAAAGAGAGAGATACAACTCCTAGGGGAGGTGGGTGGGTTGTGAAAACTAAATTCCTGCTGTTCCCAGAGATCACCTGTTACAGGTGAGTAACTATGCTATCTCCAGGAACAAGCAGGAATGTAGTCTTCACATATGGGGGACTCCCTAGCTGCAGATGCCAGGGCAAAGGCCCCAGAAGTTGTGTGTCCCTGTGAAAGCGCTCCACTTCCCCCCATGGATCTCTGGCATCCTACCAGGGATGGTGGGTAGGAGTTGATTAAGTCTGGAACAGGTGTTGAACATCCTGACCAAACAAGGCAACCCGGCGGGAGTCCTTGTCTAAGTAGTAATGGGCGGTGAAGGTATGAACCGAAGCCCAAGTAGCTGCTCGACAGATGTCATCGATAGCCTCTATGGCTCATCTTTACTCTGTATGCTATGGCTCTCACATTGGGAGCTGTGACATGGCCTTCAAGAGGAAGGTTCTTACTCTCATAGGCAAAAGAAATACACTGTGCAATCCAGCTGGACAGTGTTCTTTTGGAGACTGGAAGTCCCAAATGACTAGGATCAAAAGCAACGAAGAGTTGAGAGGACTTTCTATGTTGCTGTGTCCTTTGCAAGTGAAAGACCAAAGCCCTTTTATAGTCCAAAGTATGGAGATTCGTTTCTGCATTTGAGGCGTGAGGCCTTGGGAAAAAACCAGGAAGGTAAACCGCTTGGTTTAAATGAAAAGGCGATAACACCTTTGGTATAAAGTGTGGATGAGTCCTAAGGATTACCTTATGATGGAACCTTGTATAAGGAGGATCAGCCACCAACGCTTGCAATTCACTGATGCGACGTGCTGATGTGATTGCAGTAAGAAAGATGACCTTCCAAGAAAGGAATTTCAAAGAGGTAGTAGCTAATGGTTCAAAAGGCGGCTTCATGAGCTGGCCAAGAACCAGATTTAAGTCCCATGCCACCGGTGGTGGCTTAATGGGAGGCTTAGTTAAAAGGCGGCCTCTCAAAAATCTCACTATGAGAGGATGAGAGGAAATAGGCTGTCCATTTAGAGGCTTGAAAGAAGCTGCAATAGCACTCAAATGAACTCATTGAATTGGTTTTAAGCCCTGTATTAGACAAATGAAGGAGATACTCCAGTAATGATTCCAGAGGTATCGCAAGAGGGTCAAGACCCTTCTGTGAGCACCATATGGTAAACCTTTTCCACTTGAAAGCATAAGAGCATCTTGTGGAAGGCTTCCTGGAAGCATAAAGGATATCCTTTACCTGCTGAGAAAGGTTAAGACCATGAAGTTCTAGGCTTTCAGCAAACAGGCCCTGAGATGCAGAAACTGGGGATTGGGATGCCACAGCATCCCATCCTCCTGAGAAAGGAGATCTGGAGCAGATCCTAACTTCAGAGGCGGAGCTTGAGAGAGATGTAGGAGCAGAGGGTACATTTGCCATGGCCAATGTGGAGCTCTGAGAATCATATGACCTCTGTCTCTCTGAAGCTTAAACAGGGTTTTGGGAATTAGGGGAATGGGTGGACAGGCATACAGGAAGTCCTGGCCCCAATGGAGGAGGAAAGCATCCCTGGCCTGACAACCCTGAGCTGGAATTCTGGAACAGAACCGGGGAAGTTTGGCATTCAGCGGACTTGCAAAGAGGTCTATATCCGGGGTTCCCCAAATTTGAAAAATTTTGGCCACCTGGTCTGCATGGAGAAACCATTCGTGTGGAAGCAGAACTCGACTGAGTCTGTCTGCCCAAGAGTTTTGAATGCCTGGAAGATACACCGCAAGGAGATGAATTTGATGCTCTCTGGCGAGGGCCCATAGTCGCAAAGCTTCGTTGCATAGCGACAGAGAGCCTGTTCCACCCTGCTTGTTCACATAGAACTTGGCTACTTGATTGTCCGTTTGAACTAGGGCTGTCTTGTAGCTGAGCTGGGTGTGGAATACTCAAAGAGCAAGGAAGATTGCTTTGAGTTCCAGGAAATTGATGTGTAGATAGGTCTCCTGTGGTGTCCAGGTACCCTGGGTAGAGAGGCCTTGCAGGTGGGCTCCCCAACCCACCTGTGAGGCATCTATTGTTAGAGTGGCTTGGGGTGGGGGTTGCTGAAAAGGAGACCCTCACCAAAAGGTTTTGGGGTGAGTGCCACCATTGGAGGGACAAAATAAGGCGATCTGAGTTTGCTAGTTTATCCACTCAGTGGACTCAGGTGTCAGGTTGCCTGTCAGACAAAGTCCACCAGGTTGCCCTCATTTGAAAGTGAGCATAAGGAACCACATGCACGGTGGATGCCATGTGGCCAAGCAACTGTAACATTTCTCGAGCAGCGAGGTGAGGTTTTAACACTGCTTGGGAAGTTAACTGCACAATGCGAAGGCAGCATGCCTGTGGAAGGTTTGTCTGTCTGGTATCCAGCAAAGCTCCTATAAACTCTAGGGACTGAGTGGGAGCAAGGTTGGATTTTGGGAAGTTTATGACAAGTCCCAAATACTGAAGAATGCGCATTGTTCGAGAGAGAGCAACCCTGGCCTCTGGCTCTGAAGGGGCTCGAATGAGCCAGTCGTCTAAGTAAGGGAAGACGAATATTCCTAGGGTGCGAAGAAATGCTGCCATCACAGCCATGCATTTTGTGAACACCCTTGGTGCTGAGGCCAGGCCAAAAGGAAGAACCCTGTATTGGTAGTGCTTCCCTTGAAATAGAAAGCGAAGGAACTTTTGTTGAGTTGGATGGAGGAGAACATGAGTGTACGCATCCTTGAGATCTAGAGAATAAAGCCAATCCTGACTCTGAAGATATGGCAGCAGAGTTCCTAGAGAAATAATTTTGAACAGGAATTTATTCAATTCTCTGAGGTCTAAAATGGGTCTGTGTCCTCCTGTTTTCTTTGGAATAAGGAAATAGGGGGAGTAGAACCCTGTACCCTGTTGAAGAATGGGTACCTCTTCTATTGCCCCTTGGGCAAGAAGCATAGTGACCTCTTGACCTAACTGGTCATTGAGAAAGGTCTGAGAATTGAACTGTCTTACCATTGTAGGAGGGGGCATGCTGAGGAAATGAAGCTTGTACCCCTCTCTTACAATAGACAGAGTCCAATTTTCTGCTGTTATCTGACCCCATCTGGGGCAAAATGACATAACCTTCCTGGAACGGTGGAAGGCTCTGCCCCGTTCAGGGCCAGGAAAGCAAAGTTCTCTAGATAGGAGTCAAAACCCCTGTGGAGGCTGAGTCTGCTGAGCCGGTTGAGGCTTAGCAGCTTTTGTTTTTCTTTGCCTAGGTTGTTGCTGCTGTCCCTTTTGGGCAGATTGACCTAAACGATGCCCCTGCTGGGTATAGGAGGGATAAAACTACTTCTTCTTACTGAAGAATGGTTTCTTGTAGGATTTTTTCCTTGCAGGATCAGCTGTAGACTTAAGACAATCTATCCAAAATGATACTGCCAGCATCTATTTCATTAACTTTTTCCTGCCAATTCTTGCCAAAGAGATTCTCTCCTGTGCAAGGAATATTCCCTAGTTTATCCTGTACCCAAAGTTCCAAGACAGATGCCTGAAGCCAGGCAATCCTACATGTACCTATGGCAATAGCAGAGGTTCTGCTTATGCACGCAAAGCAGTCAAAGGCTGCACGATTCACAAACTTGGAAACATCCTGAGCATGTTTGACAAGGGCAAGGAAATCCTGCCTCTTATCATTAGGAAGGAGAGGGCTCATAAGCTCTAAATCTCCTGCGACTTCCTTAAGGAACATTCCCATATATAGTATATAGGAACTAATCCTAGCAGAAAGCATGGAAGGTTCGATGTCCAAAGGTGTCAAGAGTCCTACACTCACGTCCTGGAGGATTAGATGCATGCCTTTTTTCACTCTTGATCCTTCTCATAGCTGATTCCACCACCATGGAATGGTGTGGTAGCCGAGTCTTCTGAAACCCAGAACAAGGAGGAACGCGATACATGGTGTCGAGTCTTCGAGAGTGAGGAGATGTGGTTAGAGGTGTTTCCCACATCCTTAACATGAGATCATGCAAGATCTCATGAATAGGTAAGGTAGCTGCCTCCTTGGGAGCCTTAGGGTACTGTAGGATTTCTAATTCCTTTGCCCTAGGCTCTTTTTCAGGAGCCACTGTGATGGAAAGACCTCGAGCCACATCTTGGATAAAATCCTGAAAGTATATATCCTCTGGTGGAGACATCCTATGCTGAGGAGAAGAATCATCCTCAGGAAGAAGTACTCTAGCATCGGCAGAGCTTTCAGAGTCTTCAGACTCATCCGAGGATTCAAAGTAGCTGCGATCCGGGTGATCGTGCAAAGCATCGGAGGGGTCCGGTACCGACTTGTCAATACCGGATGGATAAGCATGAGTCGGTCCCGGTAGAATACCTGCCGATGTCGATGCAGTCAGTACCGGTACCGGAGTCGGTACCGATTGAATTGTCTGAAGCAGTTTCAGGGGCATCGAGGCTGTGAGAAGAGCAGCCAGACTACGTTCAATAGCCAAGAATCTCTGGTCTATCGACGCTGCCGATGCTTGGGTATTGGTACCGGATGAAGCAGCCAGTACCCCAGAGCATGGCACCAGTAGTTCTACCGAGGTTGAGGCCTCGAGAACATCCTGGAGCCCCGTTAGTGCTTTGGAAGCCGAAGCCTCCCGCTAGGGTAATTTTGCCGGTGAAAGTCCCTCAAGGGCAACGCCAGAGGCATCTCGATGCTTAGAGGGAGATCTACCCTTTGAGGACCGGCTAGATTTATGTTTAGTTACCTGAGATCCATGGGAGGAAGACAAAGCCCTGGAAGACGTTGATGCCACAGAGGCTGCATCGGAGGGAAAAAGGGTGCTAAGTTTAGCAGCTCGGTTCTGCCGGCCCCTCTTCGACATCATCCCACAGGCAACACACTCCGAAATAGAGTGGTCAGGACCTAAACATTTGAGGCACCACTCATGGGTGTCGGTGACGGATATGGTACCGCCACACTTGGAACACTTTTTAAAACCCGAAGCGGGTTTTTCCATTTTAAAGGAAAAGTTGGGCCTAGTGCCCAAAATGGTGCATGGCACCTGAGGAGAAAATACCTGGAAAAGACTCCGGAAGGTTTTTTTTTTTTGGAAAAAAAAAAGAAAAGTACTGATGGTACCGGTGTAGCATTGAGGAAGGCAGTCGCGACCACAAAAAAGAATAAAAGGGAATTATTTTCTGCGGTGACAGGATGTGCGACCTGTCGGCTCCGCAGAAAACTAAGAACTAGAGAGGAACAGTTGGGAAAGGCAGGAAGGCAGCACGCAAGCACTGTGGGATGCTCCCAAAAGCTTTCTTATTGGATACTGGGGAGCGTTCCCACGCAGGCTCTGTCTGTACCGACGATACCCATATGTGAAGACTACATTCCTGCTTGTTCCTGGAGATAGTTATTTTGGAAACTAGAAGTCCCAAATGACTAGAATCAAAAGCAACAAAAAGTTGAGAAGATTTTCTATGTTGCTGCGTTCTTTGCAGGTAAAAGGCTAAGGCTCTTTTGCAGTCTAAGGTATGAAGGTACCTTTCTGCATTGGAGGCAATGAGGCCTCAGAAAGAATACAGGAAAGTAAACCGCTTGGTTTAAGTGGAAAGGCGAGACCACCTTTGGTATAAAGTGAGGATGAGTCCTAAGAACAACATTATCATGGTGAAATCTTGTATAAGGAGGATCAGCCACTAAAGCTTGTAACTCACTAAAGCTTGTAACTCACTAATGCGTCATGCAGGCGTGATTGCAATTAGGAAGATGACCTTCCATGAAAGGAATTTTAGAGCTGTAGTGGCTAAAGGCTCAAAGGGCGGTTTCATGAGCTGCCCGAGAACAAGGTTCAAATCCCATGCCACCGGTGGTGGTCTAAATAGGAGGTTTTGTTAGTAGAAGACCTCTCATAAATCTTGCTATAAGTGGATGAGAGGAAATAGGTTGTCTATTTAGAGGCTTGTAAGAAGCTGCAATAGTACTAAGATGGACTCTTACTAAATTGGTCTTAAGTCCAGAATTTGATAAATGAAGGAGATACTCCAGTAACGATTCCAAAGGTATCGCAAGAGGGTTAAGTCCCTTTTGAGAACACCATATAGTAAACAGTTTCCACTTGAAGGCAGATTGCCTTGTGGAGGGTTTTCTGGAAGCCTGAAGGATATCCTTTATTTGTTGAGAAAAGTTGAGATACTGAAGTTCTAGGCTTTCAGCAACCAGGCCCTGAGATGCAGGGACGGGGGATTCGGGTGCCATAGCGTCCCGTTCTCTTGGGAGAGAAGAGCTGGAGCACATCCCAACTCCAGAGGTGTAGCCCGAGAGAGATGTAGAAGCAGAGAATACCATGTTTGCCGTGGCCAATGTGGAGCTATGAGTATCATACGACCTCTGTCTCTCTGAAGCTTGAACAGTGTTTTGGGGATGAGGGGAATGGGTGGGAAGGCATAGAGGAAGTCTTGAACCCAATGAAGAAGGAAAGCATCCCTTGCCTGACAATTTTGAGCTGGAATTCTGGAACAGAACCGGAGAAGTTTGGCATTCTGTGGACTTTCAAAGAGGTCTATGTCTGGGGTTCCCCAGATTTGGAATACTCGGGCAATCTGGTCCGAGTGGCGAGACCATTCGTGTGGCAGCAGTACTCGGCTGAGTTTGTCTGCCCAAAGGTTTTGAATGCCTGGAAGATATACCACGAGGAAGTGAATTTGATGCTCTCTGGTGAGGGACCATAGTCATAAAGCTTTGTTGCATAACGACAGAAAGCCTGTTCCGCCCTGCTTGTTCACATAGAACATGGCTACTTGATTGTCGGTCTGGACTAGGATTGTCTTGTAGCTGACCTGGGCTTAGAATACTCTAAGAGCAAGGAAGATTGCTCTGAGTTCTAGGAGGTTTATGTGAAGACAGGCCTCCTCTGGGGTCCAGAGACCCTGGGTGGAGAGATCGTGCAGGTGGGCCCCCCATCCCAATTGGGATGCTTCTGTTAGAGTGGCCTGGAATAGGGGCCGATGGAAAGGAAAGCCTATGAGTAGGGTTTCCAGCGATTGCCACCATTGGAGGGACGAAATAAGACGCTCTGAGTTTCTTATTTTGTCCGACAGGCGATCTGAGACCTATATCCATGGAGAGGATAGGGTCCACTGGGCTGCTTGCATGTGAAGACGAGCATAGGGAACCACATGTACAGTGGATGCCATATGTCCCAGTAGCTGAAGCATTTCTCGAACAGTTAGGGAGGTTTTTACCGCTGCTGGGAAGCTAGTTGCACAATACGAAGACAGCGGGGCTGTGGAAGGAAAGCCCTTGATTGTCTGGTATGTAGGCGAGCTCCTATGAATTCTAAGGACTGAGAAGGAGTGAGATGGGATTGTGGAAGGTTTATGACCAATACCAAATAATGCAGAACTCACATTTTGCAAGAAAGAGCAGAGTTGGCTTCTGAAGCTGTGGGTGCTCGAATGAGCCAGTCGTCCAAGTAAGGGAAGACAAATATCCCCAGAGTCCATAGGAATGCAGCTACTACTGCCATGCATTTTGTGAGAACTCTTGGGACAGAAGCCAGACTGAAAGGAAGAACCCTGTATTGGAAGTGTCTTCCCTGGAAAAGGAATCAAAGGAATGTCCTGTGATCTGGATGGATGAGTATATATGGATCCTTTAGATCTAGAGAACATAGTCAATCCTGACTCTGAAGGTATGGCAAAAGTGTTCCGAGAGAGATCATTTTGAAGTTTTCTTGGAACAGATATTTGTTCAATTCTCTTGAGGTCCAAAATGGGTCTGTGTCCCCCTGTTTTCTTTGGGATGAGAAAATAGGGGGAGTAGAACCCTGTTGAGTTATGGGTACCTCTTCTATTGCTCCTTGAGCAAGAGGTATTGTGACCTCCTGACTGTCTTATGATTGTAGGAGGGGGCATGCTGTGAAAATGAAGTCTGTACCCCTCTTGTACAATGTAGTCCAACCAAAGAGCACAACTCCACGTGCACTAAAGACCCAGTCCAGGAAACGGTACTAATAGAAGCGGCCGGGACCCCAGAGCATGGTACCAGTAGTTCTGCAGAGATGGAACACTCAAGAACATCCTGGAGCCCCGTTAGTGCTTTGGAAGCCGAAGATGGGAGAGGTAGAATATATAGCACTAAATGAGAGGTTAGATATGATTGGAATATCAGAGACATGGTGGAAGGAGGATAACCAGTGGAACACTGTGATACCTGGGTACAAACTACATCGTAATGATAGGGATGATCAAATTGGTGGAGGGGTTGAGCTCTATGTTAGAGAAGGCATTGAGTCAGAAAGGATTAAAGTTTTGCAGGAAACAAAATTTGCTGTAGAATCTCTATGGATTGAAATTCCATGTAAAAAGGAGAAGGCGATGGCAGTGCGGGTGTACTATCGACCGCCTGGCCAGAATGAACAAATGGATGATGAAATGCTCAAAGAAATCAAGGAAGCTAACAAAAGTTACAGCGCAGTAATAATAATGGGTGATTTCAATTACCCCGGCATCGACTGGGTCAGTATCACGGCAGGACATGCCAGGGAGATAAGGTTCCTAGATGAAATAAATGACTTTCTTGGAGCAGCTGGCTCATGAACCGACCAGAGGGGAAGCCATATTAGACCTAGTCCTCAGTGGAACACCAGATCTAGTGCAACAGATAAGGGTGTTGGGGCCACTTGGCAATAGTGATCATAGCAAGATCACATTTGTTTTAACTAGTGGAGGAGGGATAGTAAGGAAATCCACAGTACTACCTTTTAACTTTCGAAGGAGACTATGATAAAATGAGGAAAATAGTTAAGAAAAAACTAAAAGGAGCAGTTGCAAAGGTTAAAGACTTACATCAAGCTTGGGTGGTGTTGAAAAATACTATCTTGGAAGCCCAGAGCAGCTGTATTCCATGCTTTAAGAAAAGTGGAAGTAAGTCCAAAAAACTGCCAGCATGGTTTAAAGCTGAGGTCAGAGAGGCTGTTGCCAAAAAAGCATCTTTTAGGAAATGGAAAAAAGAGCCAAACAACGAAACCTGGAAACAGCACAAGCACTGGCAAGTCAAATGTAAGGCATTGAATAAGGCAGGCAAAGGGAGAATTTGAGAAGAAGCTTGCTGCGGAAGCAAAAACGCGAAGAGACTTTTTCAAGAACATTCGTAGCAAAAAACCTGTGAGTCAGTTGGTTCATTAGATGATAGAGGGGTTAAAGGGGCACTAAGAGGCGACAAGGCAATAGCGGAGAGACTGAATGAATTCTTTGCTTCGGTCTTTACTGAGGAAGATGTAGAGATGTTACCCATGACTGAAGTGGTATTTAAAGTTGCGGAAGAATTGAAGGAAATATCGATACATCGGGAAGATGTATTACAACTATTAGATAAACTGAAGAGTAGCAAATCATCTGGGCCGGATGGTATACATCCAAGGGTGTTGAAAGAAATGAAATATGAGATTGCAGACCTATTAGTAATCTGTGAACTTTCATTAAAACCATCTAATACCTGAAGATTGGAGGATTGGCAATGTAACGCCAATTTTTAAAAAGGGTTCCAGGGGGTGATCCGGGAAACTACAGACCGGAGAGCCTGACGTCAGTACTGGTAAAAATGGTAGAAACCATCATAAAGAACAAAATTACTCAGCATGTAGATAGTCATGGTCTAATGGGAGACAGCCAACATGGCTTTAGACAAGGAAGATCTTGTCTTACTAATCTGTTATGTTTTTTTGAAGGTGTGAATAAACAGGTGGACAAAGGTGAGTCGGTTGATATAGTGTATCTGGACTTTCAGAAAGCCTTTGACAAGGTCCCTCATCAGAGACTTTTGGCAAAACTAAAGAGTCATGGGATAGGAGGCAGTGTACTATTGTGGATCAGGAACTGATTAAAAGATAGAAAGCAGAGGGTAGGGCTAAATGTCCAATTTTCCTAATGGAGAAAAGTGAATAGTGGTGTACCCCAGGGATCTGTGCTGGGTCCGCTGCTTTTTGACATATTCATAAATGATCTGGAAAAGGGAATAACGAGTGAGGTTATCAAATTTGCAGATGACACAAAACTATTTAAAACTCAAGAGGATTGTGGAAAATTGCAAGAGGATCTTGATAAATTGGAAGACTAAGAACATAAGACTGGGCATCAAAATGGCAGATAAAATTTAATGTGGACAAGTGCAAAGTTATGCACCTAGGGAAGAACAACCCAAACTATGGTTACACGATGCAAAGTTCCACATTAGGAACCACCACCCAGGAAAAAGATTTAGGCGTCATTGTGGATAACATGTTAAAACCCTCGGCTCAGTGTGCAGCGGTGGCCAAGAGAGCAAATAGAATGCTAGGTATCATAAGGAAAGGAATGGAAAATAAAACAAAAGATATTATGCCTCTATATCGTTCCATGGTGAGACCGCACCTTGAATATTGTGTGCAATTCTGGTCGCCGTATCTTAAAAAGGATATAGCGTTATTAGAAAAGGTTCAGAGAAGAGCCACCAAAATGGTAAAGGGGATGGAAGGATACTCCTATGAAGAAAGGCTAAAAAGGTTAGGGCTCTTTAACCTGGAAAAGAGACGGCTGAGGGGAGATATTATAGAAGTCTATAAATTAATGAATGGAGTGGAACGGGTAAACGTAGATCGATTGTTTACATTATCAGAATATAGAAAGACTAGGGGACATGCAATGAAGCTGTAGGGTAAACTATTTAAGACTAATAAAAGAAAATATTTTTTCGCTCAACGTGTAATCAAACTCTGGAATTTGTTACCGGAGGAAGTAGTCACGGCTGTTAGTATAGCTGGGTTTAAAAAAGGTTTGGACAAGTTCCTGGAGGAAAGGTCCATAAACCATTATTAAATATCAATACTTGACAGTACAAGCATTGTGGAACCTGTGTCTTTTGGGGAAACTGCTAAGTACGTATAACCTAGATTGGCCACTGTTGGAAACAGGATACTGGGCTTGATGGACCTTGGTCTGACCCAGTATGGCTATATCTTATGTTCCGCTGGGGCTGTTTTGCCGGTGACGTTTCCTCAAGGGCAACGC
Source organism: Ichthyophis bannanicus (assembly GCA_033557465.1). Classification (NCBI taxonomy): domain Eukaryota; kingdom Metazoa; phylum Chordata; class Amphibia; order Gymnophiona; family Ichthyophiidae; genus Ichthyophis; species Ichthyophis bannanicus. Next base: position 83,945,000 of record CM066039.1, read on the forward strand.
CGATGGCATCTCGATACTTTGAAGGAGATCTACCCTTTGAGGACCGGCTAGTCTTTGAAGACTTATGTTTAATTACCTGAGATCCATGGGAGGAAGATGAAGCCCTGGAAGACGTCGATGCAACAGACATCTTATCTGCGGCAAAATGGGTACCGAGTTTTGCAGCTCTATTCTGCAGGTCCCTCTTGGTCATCTTTCTACAGGAGAGACAATCCAATGGAGAATGGTCAGGTCCTAAACATTTGAGACACCAGTCATGGGTGTCTGTGATGGATATGGTACCGCCACACTTAGAACATTTTTTAAAACCACTAGTTGGTTTTTCCATTGTAAAAGAAAAATGGGCCTAGTGCCCAAAATGGCGCCTAGCACCGAGAGGGAACAGGCTTCTGAAGAAAGTACTTCAGAAAAGATTATATATATTTATTTATTTATTTATTTTTTTTAGGAAAGAAGAAGAGAGAACCGGCGGTACCAGTAGACGTTGAATGAAGGCAGACGCGACCACAAAAAACAAAGTAGTAACAAAGAATTTTCTGCGGCGACAGGGTATGCGACCTGTCGGCTCCGCGGAAAATGAAGAACTGAAGAGGGAGAGTTGGAATGGCGGGAAGGCAGCACGCAAGTGCTGTGGGATGCTCCCAAAAGCTTTCCTATTGGATGCTGTGGAGCGTTCCTGCACAGGCTCTGTCGGTACTGACGATACCCATATGTGAAGACTACATTCTTGCTTCTTCCTAGAGATCACTTATGTTGGCATATCATTGAATCTCCAATACAGCAGATCGTGTAATAAATACATGTTCAACTTCATTCTCTATCCAGCGGGAAGTAACAGGTCACTTTGATTGTGGCAACTGCGATTTTTGTTCGATGACTATAGAGGGTACTAGCTGGAATTATCCACAATCACACCGTGTTTATGTATTACATCATTTTACAAACTGATTCATCGCATGTAGTTTACTTGATCATTGTCCTTGTGCTAAAGTTTATGTGGGTATGATGACACGGACGGTGAGGAAACATTTGCAAGAACACAGATCTCATATCAACACCAAGGTCCCAGCAGCACCATTGGTACAACATTGTATGCAAGGAGAAATTAGAGCTTACCTAATAGTCTTTCCTTGAATTCTCTCCAGGCCAGTCCAGGACATCAGGGTAGTCAGCCTCCTCCAGCAACTGAATAATGAAAAACCATAGAGTCTTGACACTCCTCCATATGACTCCCCCTAGCAGTCCCAGCTCAATCTTCCCTTGACAAAGCAACTAGGAGCCCTACAAACTTGTGAACTGAACATCCTATTCATCAATAATTAAAGTAAAGGAACGTAGCTATTGACCTTAACTTTATTCCTTAACACCACTATGGCCCTTGCGCAATACAACAGAACAGCCTATATTCCCCCCCCCCCTTCCACACACACGAAGGGAGAGCAGAGAAACTGAACTCTCCTGAAGAATTCGCTGTTAGGCCAGCCACACGTGTCGACTTGGGCTACCCCTCAGATCACGAGGATCCCAACTTGCCCCCAAAACTCCAGACCACTGTATAACCGGGTGGACCCTGAACTGGCCTGGAGAGAATTCAAGGAAAGACAATTAGCAGGTAAGGTCTAATTTCTCCTTCCTCGTCATCTCTCCAGGCCAGTCCAGGACATCAGGGACATACCAGAGCAGTACCAAAATATGGGAGGGACCCGCAAGCCCGGCCACAACAGCCGCCGCTCCTACCTTGGCATCTCCTCTAGCTTGCACATTTATTTATTTATTTAGCTGTATTTATATTCCGCTTTTCACCGGGTCAAAGCGGTCAATTGGGGGATACATTTAACACGAGGGGATATGACACACATACGTTAATACTTACAGGGAACATGGGCAATGGAGGGTTAAGTGGCTTGCCCAAGACCACAAGGAGTGCCTATAGGACTAGAAATCCCAGTCCCTCCGGCCTGAGATTGCTGTCCCCAGGTGGGACTTGAACCCCCGGCCCTCCGGCCTGAAGTACCTTGTCCTAACCACTAGACCACTCCTCCCTCTAGGCGATAATGCTTAGATATGGAGTGAGGACCAGGTAGCTGCCCGACAGATGTCACCTGGAGGGATTAAGGCGGATTCCGCCCAGGACGCCGCCTGCCCCCTGGTAGAGTGGGCTCACAGGCCCTTCGGAGCCAACTTTCCCTGAGCTGCATAAGCCGCAGCGATCGCCTGCTTAACCCATCTTGTGAGAGATGCTTTGGAAGCTGCCTCCCCCCTTGCGAGGACCAGCAAACACCACAAATAGCCGTTGCGTTCTACGGAAGGATTTCATTCTCTTGATACATTTCCGCAGCACCCTTCCGAGATCCAGACTTCTTAGCTCACTTGCCATCGAACCACATTCCCGAGCCGGAAAGGTAGGCAGAGAAACCATCTGGTTCAAATGACAGTGAAACCACCTTCGGCAGGAAGGCAGGCACCGGCTGTAATACCACTTTCTCTGCTGAGAACTGAATAAACGGCTCTCTACAGGATAACGCCTGCAAGTCTGAAATACACCTTACTGAACGCAATGCTACCAGAAAAACCGTCTTCCAGGAAAATTCCCTTAGACTCACTGAACCAGCCGGTTCAAAGGGCGGTCCTGTTAACGCCTCCAGGACCACATTTAGATCCCAAGGAGGCACCATCTGTCTAAGAGCCGGCCGCACCAGCTTAACCGCCCGCAGAAAATGCACGACATCCTGATGCGCCAACAGGGAACGACCTTGCAGCCGACCCCTGTAGCAAGATAGCGCCGCCACCTGCACCTTCAAGGTACTCAGCGCCAGCCCTTTCGCCAAGCCAGCCTGCAGGAAAAGCAAAATGTCGGGTAATGAACACCCCAGTGGCTGCAGGTCTCACTGTGAACACCAAGCTTCGAATATCCACCAAATACGAATATACGGTAAGGACATAGAACGCTTCCGAGCTTTCAACATGGTAGATATTACCGTCTCAGAGTACCCTCGCTGTTGTAAATGGCGCCTCTCAATAGTCAGGCTGTAAGCAAGAACCGATCCACCTGAGGCATCCAAATCGGCCTCTGAGTCACCAGGTTGTGCCGATTGGGCAACCTCCATGGCCGATCCACCAATAACCTCATTAGATCTGCATACCACGGTCTGCGCAGCCAGTCTGGAGCCACCAGAATCACTAGGCCGCCGTGAATTGCTATCCGATGTAGCAATCAACCTATTGTTGGCCACGGCACAAAACAGAACAGCCCCTCCGCCGGCCACGGCTGAGCCAGAGCATCCAGGCCCTCTGACATATGTTCCCTGCGCCTGCTGAAGAACCTGTTGGCTTTGGAGTTGGAGAGAGTAGCCATCAGGCCCATGACTGGTTGTCCCCAACGACCGACAATGTCACTGAACACTGCAGCGTTGAGCTCCCATTCTCCGGGATCCAAAGTGTGTCGACTGAGATAGTCGGCGCGCACATTGTCCTTGCCTGCCACATGCGCTGCTGACAAGGCTAGCAGATGAGCCTCTGCCCAGCCCAACAATCTGACTCTCCTCCGCCAAGGAAGCACTCCCCGTGCCCCCTTGCCGGTTGATATAGGCCACTGTCACGGTGTTGTCTGAGAAAACGCGAACCACATGCCCCCACACTAGCTCCTCGAAACTGTAACACCAATCGAACCGCCCTCATTTCCAGATGGTTGATGGACCACTGGCCCTCACTCACCGACCAGCAGCCCTGCACTACCTGGGACAAGCAATGCGCGCGCCAGCCAAGGAGACTTGCATTTGAGGTGACCAACACAGTCTGGCTGCGTAAGGGGCATACCTGCCCAGAGATGATCTCCCTCCAGCCACCACGCCAGACTGTCCTTCACCTCCTCTGGACACAGTAACGTCTGTGAAAGAGGATGTTCCTGGGCCGCCCAGCGCGAGAGCAGTGCTTGTTGCAGTGGCCGCATATGGGCTCTTGCCCATGGAACTAAATCCAACGAAGCCGCCATGTGACCTAGAAGCTGCATGTATCGCCACACCGTCAGCGCCCTGAGACGTAAGAACCTTTTGACCTGATCTTGAATCCTTTGCACCCTGACCTTGGGAAGAGAGAACACCAGCCTCTGTGTTGAACACCCCGAGAAACACCAATTGCCGCTTCGGGTGCAGCTGGCTCTTGGTTCGGTTGATCACCCAACCAAGCTTCTTCAGGAATGCCACCACTCGACTGGTCGCTCCGACTGACTCCTCCTCGGACTCTGCTCGAATAAGCCAATCATCCAGATACAGATGCACCTGAATTCCTTCTCGTCTCAAGGCCGCCGTGACCACTACCATCACCTTCGTGAAAGTACGTGGTGCCGTTGCCATTGCCTGGAACTGAAAATACCCCATGGGGACCGCAAAACGCAGGAACCGTTGGTGCTCCGGCCTGATAGGGATGTGCAAATACGCTTTGGTAAGATCTATAGAAGACAGCACTTCTCCTGGCCTCACTGCCAAAATTACGGACCGCAAGGTCTCCATCCAGAAATGCGGTACCCTTAACCTGCCATTCACATGTTTGAGATCGAGAATGGGCTGATAGGACCCCTCCTTTTTTGGAACCACAAAATATATTGAGTATCGACCTAAGCCATACTGGTCGAACGGCACGGGAACCACCACTTGCAAGGCCAGTAATTGTTGAAGCGTCTCCTCCACGGCCACTCTCTTCTCCAGTGCGTTGCAAGGTGATGCCACAAAAGCATCCGCCAGAGGTTTACAAAACAACTCCAGCACATAACCCGCGGACAATCAACACCCACTGGTCTGTAGTTATGGCGGTCCAGGCGGAGAACTCCCATAGTCGACCCCTACCGGAATCTCCGCCTGGATCTTTCTGACTTCATTGTGACTTCTTTGGCGGGGTTTGTTGGGAATTGAAGTAACCTCTACCAAATCCCCAGGCCCCCCCGAAGGGGCTGTCCCCTGGCCATCGCTCTACCTCTCTGATATGGCCCGTACCGAGGAGATCTAAACTTACGAAAATCTCTCTGCTGCCCTCTTTGCAGCCCACTCGTCCTAGGACCCTTGGGCCTATCCTCCGGGAGCCTGCCTCCCTTTGAATCCTCCAGGTCCTTAACAATTTTCTCCAACGCCTCTCCAAAGAGCAGCTTACCCTTATATGGAAGTTTGCTCAAACAAGCCTTAGATGACGCGTCCGCCAACCAGTTCCTCAGCCAAAGAAACCTCCTGGCCGCTATTAGGGATGCCATTGACTTTGTGGAAATCCGGACCAAGTCGTAGAATGAATTGGCCAGGTAAGCTGATGCCGACTCTAGCTTAGCCCTTTCCGCTAAAAGAGATTTGTCCCCCTCAGAAGATCCCTCTCCCTGGAGCCAGCGGATTGTGGCCCTAGACACATAAGCCCCTAAGAATGGTCTCCAGTTTCCTGTCCTACAAGTCCTTCAAGGCCACACTCCCTTCCACCGGGATCGTGTTCTTCTTCGTCACCACCGATACTAACGCATCCACTTTGGGCATCCTCATTGGCTCCTTCTCCTCGTGCGCAATCGGAAAGACACGTCCCATAGAGCGCCCACCGTGCAGGGTAGCCTCCGGACATTCCCATTCGGAATCTGTCATCTGCTCAATGACCCTATGGACCGGAAAACATGCTTGTTCCGACTTAAAACCCTGGAGAAGGGGGTCCTCCAGTGGTTCTTCCTGAGAGTTGCTGTTAAGGGAATGTTCAGCGCTGCTAGCGAGTGAGCGATAAGTGCTCCCAATTCTTCTCTACGGAAAACTCTGAACATATTGGGATCCTCTCCAGGAGTTATCTCCCCTTCTTCCAGTTCCATTGTCCAGGAATCTTTACCAAAATCAGACAGAGGTTCCCCCTCTTGTCATTCTGAGCTCCGGAGCCTACATAAGAACATAAGATATGCCATACTGGGTCAGACCAAGGTCCATCAAGCCCAGTATCCTGTTTCCAACAGTGGCCAATCTAGGTCACAAGTACCTAGCAGTTTCCCCAAAAGACACAGGTTCCACAATGCTTGTACTGGGTCAAGCATTGATATCCTGGGTCCCTTCTTAATAATGGTTTATGGACCTTTCCTCCAGCCTGCTGCGCTTGCTGAGTGAACCAGTCGGACCCGGTTTCAATTCCTATACCCTTGCAAGAATTCCCTTCCCCAGTGTCTTTCCTCCTGGCTCTGAAACAATTGGGAAATTCTGGGGGGGAACCTTGGCCCTGGATCTGCCTCCTCTTTAGGCAGTATACCTTATGCATTGATAAGATAAAATATGCTGAAAACAGTGCTTCTAAATTTGACTGCTGTTCGCAGAACCCTGGCTGCAGAACTGGCTACGTTGCCGCCGTTTTATTGGCTTTTGCTTTTGTCTTAGCCTGCTTCTTGCTATGCGCAGGAGGATCTGATGGCACCTGTAAGATGGCCACCGTTCCCGCCTTTTTAGCGCTCTCCAACACCGTTGCCGCACCGTCCACAGAGGTAGTTTTACCCTCCATTAACCGTGCCAAATAGCGCTCGCTACTACTGCTGTGCCTCACACAGATCAGGCACACTCCGGCCAAGAATAATCCCTGGCTGCCCCCACAACCTCTTGGGCATACGCGAGACAGTCCTCCCGACTAGCTCCGCCGCCGCCGCAGCGGCCGTGCCGGAGCTGCCTCGGAGGATCTCTTACCATGGGGCTTTGCTGGCGGACTCAATCACCTGTCCTCTGCTAGCGGAACAGATCGGTCGGCCCAAGCTACCTGGAGATGTGTTCTGGGGCTCCCAGACACACTCCCCCTTGACAGTGGAGCCGCCACACTCCTTCCATGAGGCAGGCTCTGCCTCTGCTGCCCCTCCGAATCAGCCTTCGCTCCACACTGAAGGCGAAATGCCTCTTATCTGGCCAATCCACCCTGCTAGGGAAACCCAGACCCTTGCTGATTCCTATTTGTCTCTGTAATGTACAGAGCCTCAGTCATTGATCTCTTTCTTTCTTTTTCTTTTTTCCTTCAACCCGGAAGCCTAACTATGATCTGTCCTAGCTGCTGAGGACTGAAAGACTGAGCCGGGAGCACTAGGGGGAGTCATATGGAGGAGTGTCAAGACTCTATGGTTTTTCAGTCCTCAGCTGCTGGAGGAGGCTGACTATCCTGATGTCCTGGAGAGATGAAGAGGAACAGGAGCATTCTTCTGAACAATTAAAGTGGCTTGTATTGGACATGGTCCCTCCACTTATACGAGGAAGTGATCGGTTAAGTCAGCTATGGTATAAAGAACAGAGATGGATTTATATGCTCCATTCTACCATTCCGGGAGGTTTGAACACAGAGGAAGAGTGGTAGTCTTTGTATTAAGTCTCAATTATCTTGTGATTGGACGTCCATCATTTTGATTGCTCTGTTACTGAACTACAATCTCAGATGATGTAATTACGTCGATATCGGAACAGGAAGTTGGGTTTACGGTGCTTGAAAAAGAGCCGCAAAGAGAACAGGCTTGGAACACAAATGTTTGTGTTGCAGTACCCAACAGAATGAGTGTCCGGCGCATCACAGTACTCAATGGATTAAGCGTCCAGTAAAACACAATACTCAATGGAACTAGTGTTTCTGGTATCCAGTGGATGCAGTATTCAACAGCTTGAAGGATCAGCAGTAACGAATGGACGTATTGCTTACAACTTCATGCCTTAACCGGCATCAGATGAGTATTGTGCTGTGGTTTGACAAAGCACCAAGATTTTGGGCCGTATGAATTGTTTGATATATCAGAGCATTGAATGCATCAGCTTTGGTTAGCGCAATATTTAGATTGTTGCAGGAGTTTAGACCAGGTAGCCATTTTTAAACTGATAAAAATGGATGGCCTATCTCAGGAGAATGGTTTTTTCATCCTCATGATTGGCGATCCGACAAAAAAAAAAAAAAAAATAGAAACATAGTAATTCTGTTTGTTCTAATTAGAGAGATTATAATTGTAGTATAGGAGATTAGTAAATGTGCACCTTGTTTGTGAGTGTATTATATTGGTGACATTTTTAGAGCTTTTTTAGGGTTTGGACAATTTATTTTTGGCTATTTATGGTTTTAATATGCCTAAAGATCCCCTGAAGAAGGCATAGCTGAAACACGGCCTGTGTTGGGCATTGGGCAAGTGTTGGTGGATATGCACTTTTTTAGGTGGATGGTGTACCCCTACCTAAGCATGTGAATAAAGACTATTTTCCTTACCATGTCTGGACTGTGCCTGATGAGAATATACAGAGGCTGAGGCTGTATATGCTGTGGAGAGCTGCACTGCTCCTCCTGAGCAGGAGCCCTTCCCTCCAGAGGTGTTGCTCTGATCCTCAATCAGAAAAACCTCTGGCAGATGTTGGGGGAAATGTTCAAAAGAGAAGGGCATCAGAATGTGCCAATTAATTTCCCAGAGAGCTACACTGACAGAACCCTGAAAAGAGCAGTCAGGAGCCTAATAGACATCCACCATCTAACACTGATGCTGGCCCCTAGGGGTACAAGGTTATCAACCAAGGATGATGTCATTAAGCTTCTAGAATTTTCTCTGTCTCATCTGCTGACTAGGGGACACAATCCACTTGTCTGGAGTGGTCTAGCAGGATGAACTGTAAGGCACTATTCCCACTTGTCCTTTATGGCAAAATCAGACCTTACCTGCTAACTGTCTTTTCTTGAATCCATCCAATCCAGTATGAGTGGGTTATCAGTCTCTACCAGCAGCTGGGAACTGAGCATGTCAGATTTCTGATGTCATAATACATGAACTCCCTCCATAGGCTTCAGGGATCAGTATCCTATTAAACAGGAGAGCATAATCAAGCTAAAAGTCCAGACAATCACCCGTCAGGCATAGCCAGAGGACAAAAACACCCCCAACGAAAAGAGAAAAAACAAGACAACAGGATTATACTTGTAATACTGTCCAGAACAGTCTGCAAGGACTCCCCAATGTATAGTAGAGTACCTTGAAAAGGAGTCCTTCAGGGTAGATCGCCAGACTCACCCAGTACTCCTATAAATTCAAAAATGGAGAAAGTTGTTATTGAAGGGGGGGAGGGGCTGGACTGGATGGACTCAAGGAAAGAATTAGCAGGTAAGGTCTAATTTTGCCTAACTTATCATTCCTCCATTCCAGTCCATGTGGGATGTACCAGAGCAGTAACTAAGTATCCTATTGACAAAGATTCCAAGAGAGCATAGTAAGGTTTCAAACATGGACAATATTCCCAGTATACAAACCAGATAGAAAAAGCAAAGCCTCTCCAAAAAACTTGTGTTGCAAAACTGAAAACCACAAGAACCATTTACAAGGTGAGAAGGCGGCAATAAGCCAAGGTCATATTTGCCATAAAGTAAAGAAAACATCCAAGAGGACTTCCTGGTGTTTAGTGATGTTCTTCTTAAGGAAGCACTCCCAGGACAAAGAGCCAGACTTGTCCAGTGCTCCTAGAAATCAAAATATAGAATGCCTTAACCCATGGGGGGGGGGGGGGGAGAAGAGGGAATCCTGGCCTGGACTGATGGACTCAAGGAAAGAATTAGCAGGTAAGATCTAATTTTGCCTTCCTTATTGTCCCTCCAGTCCAATCCAGTCCGAGTGGGATGTACCAGAGCAGTAAATCTCAGGAGGGGCCTGCGAGTCCAGCCTGGAATACCAAAGGCCCAAAACATGCATCATTCAAGGATTGCACATCCAGACAGTAATGATACATAAAGGTATGCAAGGATGACCAAGTGGTCGTCCCGCAAATGTCAACCAGTGGAAATAGCCTAAACTCTGCCCAGGAGGCAGAGTGAGATCTCGTCAAATATGCCTTCAGAACAGCTAGGACCAGCCTATTCTTTAGCACATAAGCAGAGGTGATTGCCTCCTTGACCCACCAGGCAATGGAAGCCTTGGAAGCCACTTCACCCTTGTGCAGCCCCTCAAAAATAAACAAAGATGATCAGACTTACGGAAGGACTTTGGACCTGTGTAGGACCTTGTGAGAACAGACAGTGCAGTTGCCGATCTTCCTCCGTATCCTGCAAACCATGAAAAACTGGAAAAGTAACAGCCTGATTGAGAAGAAAACACTACACTACCTTCGGCAAAAAGGACAGAACCAGTCTCAACACCACTTTTTCATTAGAAAAGACTAGAAAAAACTCCCTACAAGATAGAATTTGAAACTCTGAAATTCGACACGCCAAAGAGATTGCCACCAAGAAAACAGATGCTCTCGAGAGGCTCAAAAAGCAACTGTGTAAGAATCAATAGCAGCAGGTTGAGGTCCCACAGAGGAACAATAATCTGCCAGGCAGCCACACTTGCTTTTTACTGAAAAGAAAAGACCGGTGGTACCGGTCCAACGTCGGGGAAGGCAGACACGCGACCAAAGAAATAAATTAAAATAAAGAACTTCTTCAGCGGTGACAGGAACACGACCTGCTGGCTCCGCGGAAAAGAAGAACTGAGGAGAGTTGGTTAGGGAAGGCAGCGCGCAGGCACTGTGGGAGGCTCCCAAAAGCTTTCTTTCTGGGAAGCTGGGGAGCTTTCCCGCGCAGGCTCCGTCGTACCCATATGTGAGGACTCATTCCTGCTTGTTCCTGGAGATCCGGACCATGTCAGAGTGAGCCACCAGCGAGAAGCCCTGTACATGCCCATGGTAACATGAGAGAGCCGCCACCTGGACCGAGGGAATTTAAGGCCAACACCCTGTCCAGCCTGGATTGCAAGAAGGCCAGAACATCCAGAAAAAGTCAGGAGCCCATTGTCCCCACACCAGCTCTCAAACACACTCCACACTCTGACAGAAGCCAAGGACGTTGAACGCTTAAAGGCTTTCAAGAGAGAATCTACCACCGTCGAATAGCCCTTCTGCTTCAGCCATGCCCTTTCAAGAGCCAGGCCTTAAGCAAAAATCAATTTGAGACATCAGGATTGGCCCTTGTGAAAGCAGACCGATTCTGTTCAGGTGATGCCAGGGACTGGTTATCAAAAGCCTGCAGAGGTGGACTTCTGGTATGGACAGCGTGAAGGGAAGACGTGTGTAAGAGCAGCAACCCCACTCGCCTGATCAATTTTGCCGAATAAAACCAGATTTCAGCAGAAAACTTAGTAAAAAGTAGCCAGAATGCCGAAGGTAATGAAAATAAAGGCAACAAAAACAATACAAGACCTTTATGAAGCTAAAAAGCATACAGCCCGGACTGTGCAACCAGGTGGGTCTCAGGCAGAATTGCTGAATTTCTCAGGTGCAACTGAGGTGGGAAGCGAGCACAGAACAGGATTCTGTCCTCAGGACTGTGCTTGCAGAGATCAGATCATCAAAAAGAGAGATTGTAGAGATGGTGTTGCAAAAGCTGGAATTTGTCGGACTCGGGGCCTGGATAGAGGAGGCAGAGAACACAATTGAGCAAGTGGAAGCGGCCCAGAACAGCTCAGAGAGGGAGGCCTAAACCCTGAAAAAGCACGTGGCCTGATTGAAGGAGAATGTGGAGGATAATGAAAATCGTGAGCGGAGGTCCAATTTGTGAATATTTGGGATCCCGGAGAGGGAGGAAGGCGCTGACCCAATAAACTTTATAAGGGAGTTGCTGAAAACATGCTTTCCAGGATGCTCCATGGTAGGGGACTATAAGGTGGAGCGGGCACACCGCGAGCTAAGGCCTAGACCAGACAAACACGCTAAACCAAGAGCTTTTATAATAAAATTATTGCAGTTTCAGGACAGAAAATATATAATAAGGGCAGCGCGGAAGACAGGGCATGTGGAATATAAGTCCTGGAGAGTGATGGTGTTCCTAGACTTAGCCACGGAGAAAATGCAGTGGCGCAAAGAGCTTCTGATATGCCGGAATCAACTGTTACAGAAGGGCTACAAGGCAGTCTTCTGGTACCCAGCCAGACTTACCATTAACAATGGGATCCAGAAGGTTTTTTTTATTCTCTGGATGCTGTGATGGCCTGGTTGGAGAATGAGGGACAGAAAAACAAGGTGCCTGCTGAAAACAAGAGGAATGGTGCACTGAGTAAGCCAGCCCAACGCAAACCAAGAGCAGGAGGGCCTGCAACTAATGAGGCTCCAGGGGCAGGAGAGGAGTGTACCCCAACCCCCACAGAGGAGGGGATGAGATCCCTAGGAGGCGTGGGATGTCCTCAGGAGCAACTGATGTCCACAGGAGGAGGAGGAGGCAATGATTGAGGATCAAAGACTGTAAGCTTATTATATACTGTGTTAAGACTGCTGGAGGTCAAGCCTGCTGAGGTGATCTATTGCTGGGCACAGAGGAATACGAGGGGGGTAGGAGAAGGAAGAGAGAAGGGAGAGGGCATGAGGGTGGGCGGATGATTGGATGGCAGGGAATCGAGTGTGAATAGTAGTCAATGGACTAAAAAGGGTGGCAGGAAAAGGGGGGGGGGGGGAAGAAGAGAGGTGTCGATTTTGTTGTACTAAAGGAAGCCAAAAATCAAGAAAATAAAACAGATGGAAGGGAATACTGGAGGAGAGTCGCGAAGGCGCAGTACAGGGGAAATGGGGGTTTACCATGTGTTTTAATGGCATTGCGCTGTACAATAGAAGAGGGAGGCGGGAGAGGGGGAGGAGAGGCGCTCAGTGGAAATCCTGCTCCCCTATATGAACATTTAAAAGCAGATGGGGAGTAATGTAGGTTTGAAGGGCTATAAAGTAGCCTCCCCGAATGTAAGAGGACTGCATAAGCCAATTAAGAGGAAAAGGGTGCTCGCATTGGCTAACAAAGCCCACATCGATTTCCTCCTCCTGCAAGAAACTCATTTGATGGTAAAGGAACACTTAAAGTTGCAAGCGGGGGGGTTCCAACAGATGGTTAGCTCAGTCTATAACTCCAAAAAGAGAGTAGCAGCAATCCTAGTGCATAAGCAGGTGCCTTTTGTCTTATATGCTACAGGGGGCGATACGGAGGGCCGGGCAGTCTGGCTGACAGGAAAAGTGGAACATGAGGAAATCTCTATCCTGAATATACATGCCTCGAATGGGCCCAAAAGGGATTTTTTCAAGATGAAGTTCAAGAAATTTGCTAAGGTAGCGAAGGGTGACTGGATTATAGTGGGCAACATGAATTGTGTAAAAAGGGAATTTAGATCGGAGTAACTATGAAACAAGGATACATAGAAGGGAGGGAAGGGAGTTGAGGGCTGCGATGGTAGAGTGGGAATTGGAGGATATATGGAGGGTGCAGAATAGCAGTGATAGAGAATACACATGCTCAACGGTGGGAACTGATACATATTCAAGGCTGAATTACATATCTGCCGCAAAGACCAAAGTTCCAGACTCAGAGAAGCTAAGATTCACCCTATTGTGCTGGCCGACCACGGGATGGTGGAGGTATGCTGGGTTTCCCGAGCAGAGTTGAGGAGGATGACAGGCTAATACCCTCTTATTGCAGAGAGAAGAAATACTGAGTAAAGTAAAACGAGAAAGAGTAGTTATTCACCTGTAACAGGTGTTCTCCAGGAGCAGCAGGAATCAGTCCTCACATATGGGTGACGTCGGCGCAGACGGAGCCCTCGTGCGGAGCATTTCCCCAGCTTTCAAAGAAAGCCTTTGGGAATTGCAGCGCGCATGCGCGGTCCCCTTCCCGCCCAAGGGTGCCATCTTGCTCAGTCTGATGACATAGCTAACAGACAGCAAAAAATTAGCAAAAATAAATCATAAGACTGCAACTCCAAGGGGAGGAGGGAGGGTTGTGAGGACTGATGCCTGCTGCTCCTGGAGAACACCTGTTACAGGTGAGTAACTACTCTTTCTCCAGGACCAAGCAGGAAGTCAGTCCTCACATATGGGACTCCCTAGCTTAAGGCTACCGGAGACTTCAAGCGGAAAAATGAGCTCCCTCTAGCTTGTCAGTACGTAAGGAAGGAATCTTCTCTGAGAACGCCCCCGACCGGTAGCCCAACACCAGGGCCGGAGGGTAGGAGTTGCCTAAACCCCAAAGAGATTATGGAGTACTGCCTGTCCGAAAGCACTGTCCCTGCGGGACTCCCTCTCAAGGCAGTAATGGGCCGCAAAAGTCTGGCTTGAAGACCAAGTAGCAGCCCGGCAGATGTCTGCCAACGGAACAGAGCGGAGATGAGCCACTGACGCAGCCTTCGCCCTGACACGATGAGCCGTGACTCGACCCTCCAACGAGAGGCCGGCTGCCCCATAAGCCCAGGCGATACAGTCAGCGACCCATATGGACAAAGTACGCTTGGAGAGAGGTAGCCCCAACTTATTGGGGTCAAAAGAAACGAAGAGCTGAACAGCCCTCCGGTGCTCCCGTGTACGGTCGAGGTAGAAGGATAACGCCCTCCTACAGTCCAGGGTATGCAGGACCATCTCAGCCCGGTTGGCATGCGGCCTGGGAAAGAAGGTCGGAAGAACCACCTCCTGATTGAGGTGAAAAGGGGAGACAACCTTAGGAAGAAACTTCGGGTCAGTCCGTAAGACAACCCTATTCCTGTAGAACCTAGTGTAAGGGGGATCAGACACTAGTGCCTGAAGTTCACTCACTCGCCTAGCAGAAGTAAGAGCTACCAGAAACAAGGTTTTCCAGGAGAGAAAACGGAGAGGGCAGGTAGCCATAGGGTCAAATAGCGGACAAGTAATCCGCTGTAAGACCACATTCAGATCCCACTCAGGGGCTGGAGGACGCAAAGGAGGCTTAAGCAGAAGAAAGCCTCTGAGAAAACGAGCCACCAAAGGGTGGTTGGAAAGAGGCCTCCCGTCCACCGGTGAGTGGTGCGCTGAGAGAGCACTGAGGTGAACCCTGACAGAGTTGGACTTAAGGCCTAGATTGGAGAGGTAAAGCAAATATTGCAATACTATCGCTACCAAGCACGAGAAGGAATTCTCGCTGTGCTGAGCACACCATGCAGAGAATCTACGCCACTTAAGAGCGTAGGATTTCCTGGTGGATTGCCGCCTAGAGGCTAAGACTAGGTCTTCCACCTCTCTAGGCAGGAGTAGGGGAGCCAGGACTACCCTTTCAGCAGCCAGGCCATCAGACGAAGGGACTGGAGGTTGGGGTGCAAGAGAGACCCCTGGTCCTGAGACAGGAGATCGTGTTGAATCCCCAGAGGAAGAGGAGTGTACACCGCCAGTTGCAGCAGGAGTGGGAACCACGGCTGCCTCGGCCACCTGGGGGCTATCAGAATCATTGAGGCCCTGTCCTTGAGGACCTTGAACAGTGTTCAAGACACTAGTGGCGTGGGAGGAAACGCATATAGTAGGCCTTAGGACCACGGAATCAGAAAGGCATCCGCTGCTACTCTGAGAGGATGCGGTTGTCTGGAACAGAATCTCGGGAGTTGCCGGTTCAGAGGGCTGGCGAAGAGATCCATGGTGGGGAGGCCCCACCTGAGAAAGATCTGCTGAACCACCAATGGATTCAATCTCTATTCGTGTGGTTGCAGGATCCTGCTCAGTCTGTCCGCCAGGTAATTTTCTTGACCGGGGAGGTAGACAGACTTGAGGAGGATTCCGTGATTGACGGCTCAAGAGCACAGCCGTTGTGCCTCCTGACAGAGAAGGAAGGAGCCTGTGCCTCCTTGTTTGTTCACGTAGAACATGGCAACTTGATTGTCCGTCTGGACCAGTACAGACTGGTGAGATGTGAGGTGGGAGAAGGCTCTCAGAGCTAGGCGTATTACCCGTAGCTCCAGGAAGTTTATCTGCTGAGCAGCCTCCCAAGGAGTCCAGAGACCCTGAGTACATGCCCCTTGGCAATGTGCTCCCCAACCTAGAAGAGAAGCATCTGTCGTCAGCACTTGAGAATGCAGAGGGGATTGAAAATCCACTCCGAGTACCAGATTCGGAAGATGAAGCCACCATTGTAGAGAGGAGACGAGCAGGGTGGATATTCTCACCGAGTCTGCAAGGCTCCCTGTGGCCTGATGCCACTGAGTTCGAAGGCTCCACTGAGCAGGCCGCATGTGCAGGCGGGCATTGGGGGGTTACATGAACCGTGGAAGCCATATGGCCGAGAAGTCTCAGGAATTGCCTGGCGGAGACCAGGGAATTGCTGTGAAACTGCCTGGCTACATCCATCAACCGGAGGGCCCTGTCCACTGGCAGAAAAGCCCTCGCCTGAAGTGTGTCTAGCTTTGTTCCGATGAATTCCAAGTTCTGGGACAGGAGCAAAGTGGACTTTGCGAAGTTTATGACAAACCCCAAGTGCTGAAGCAGAGCCACGGTGCGAAGGGTGGCTTGACTGGTCTCCTGGGAAGACTGGCCCCTTATGAGCCAGTCGTCCAGGTATGGAAACACAAAGACCTTGAAGCCTCAGGTAGGCCGCCACCACTGCCAGGCACTTGGTGAACACCCTGGGAGCAGAGGTTAGGCCAAAGGGAAGTACTCTGTACTGGTAGTGGTTTCCCTCCACAACAAATCTGAGATATTATCTGTGGTCTGTATGAATAAGGATGCGAGTATAAGCATCCTTTAGATCTAAGGAGCATAGCCAATCTCCCTGCTGGAGGTAGGGCAGCAGGATTCCAAGGGTAAGCATCTTGAACTTTTCCCTCTCCAGGAACTTGTTGAGGTTGCGCAAGTCTAGGATGGGTCTGAGGCCTCCTGTTCTTTTTGGTACCAGAAAGTACCTGGAATAAAAGCCGTGACCTCTCAGGTGGTGGGGCACCGGTTCCACAGCCTGGTCCTTTAGCAGACTTGCTAACTCCTGAAGGAGTAGGTCCCTGTGCAGAGGGAGTCTTGGAGGCTCCCCTGGAAAATAGGAGGGAGGTACCTTGTGAAAATGGAGAAGATAGCCCTTTTGGACTATATGGAGCACCCATATCTGATGTGACGGCTGACCACCTGTGGGCAAAGTGGGCCAGCCGGCCTCCTGTGCTGATGTGAGCCAGCTGAGGAGAAGAGGCTATGCTTGCTGAGTCAAAAACCCCCACCCTGCTGAGCAGGGGCCGGTGTTGGTGGCTTGGAGGCCTTCTGCCTACAGGGCCCATGACCAGCCCCTTGGCCTGCTGACCCTGTTGGGGAGCTGCAGAGGCCTGATAATGAGGGTATTGTTTATAGGCAGATGACTTCCTCGGGTAAAAGGTCTTTTTTCCCGAGCCCTTCTTCTTCTGAGGCAGAGGATTTTCTGGACAGCCTAGTCCTGGTCAGAGTCTCGGTCTCGTGTTCTGCAGCCTTTTCAGCCATGGGCTTGCCAAAGAGGTTTTCTCCTCGGCAGGGGACATCTTTATCTTTATCTTTATTAATGCATTTTATATACCACCATCGACCAACTTGTCCTGCACCCATGGCTCGAGGTCGGATGACTGTAGCCATGTCTGTCGGCGGGCACCGATGCCGGCCCCGGCTACTCGGGACGAAGCCTCGAAGCCATCGTAGGCTGCTCAAGAGATAAACTTCGAGCACTCTCGAATACCAGTGGACAAGGCTTGGAACCGCTGCAAAGGTTCCTCGGAGAGACCAGCAGAGAACCCGGCAATCTCCTTTGCAGGTCTCGGAGATACATGCCCATGTAGAGCTGGTAAGTCTGGACACAGCAAGCAAGCATCGAGCCCTGGAAGCACTTCTTACCGAGGGCATCCAGGTTCCGGGCCTCCTGGCCGGGAGGCACCAAGGAGTGCATCTTCTGACTTTTTAGTCGATGCATGGCCGATTCCACAACCATGGAGTGGTGCGGTAATTGTGCCTTTTGGAACCCGGGGCTCTTGCGGACTCGATAGATGGAATTGACCCGCTTGCTTAACACTGGCGTCGAGGCCGGGGTCTCCCACATGCGGAAGAGCAGCCGCTCCAGCATCAGAGGAACCGGTACAGTAAAGGCCTCCTTTGGGGGAGAGTCATACTGGAGGGCCTCGAGCTCCTCGGCTCGAGGCTCCTCCTCGGGATCCGCGGGGAAGGCCAAGGCCTTGGCCATATCCCGCACAAAGTCCGAGAACCGGGTATCCTCCGTTGGGGATAGTCTCCGAGGTTCGGACTCCGGCGAGTCCGATAGGACACACAGAGTCCGATAAGTGTCGGGTGACTCTTCGTCCTCCGTCTCCCAGCCCGACTCCTCGGAGAAGGAATTGAGCGGCTCCGGTCGGGCGGGCACCGATGCCCTCCGCCCCGAAGCAGAGGGTACCGGCGTCGACGACCTCGGTCCCAAACGGGAGGCCGAGGGAGACCGTGGCCGAGGATCGACTCGAGCCCGCATGGACTCGAGGATCGGCTCGGCCTGGCCTCCTGGGTCGACTTGGACGTCGAGGTCCCAGTGGTCGGGGCAGATGCACCAGTGAGACCGGCGATCAATGCCCGCTGCTGTTCCATGAAGGCAGCGAGGCTGCTCTCCAAGGCCGTCAACCTGAGTCTGAGCTCAGGAGACCCAGCAGCCCCCGACTCGGGGCCTGACGTCGGCTCCCCTGGAGGAGAGTCCACGAGGACTACAGCACTCACGTGTCCAGGAGACTCCATCTCGATACGAGGATGCTTGGCAGGCCTTTCCGACTCTGAAGACCCGGGACGGCAATCGGGGCTATGCGACCTGGCCCTCGAGGAACCAGGAGCGTCCACCGATGCCGCTCTCGCGAGTTTCTTCTACCTGCAATGTTCCCACGAAGGAGACCCCCGCTCAGAGGAACCCCGACGCTGCTCGGGGCCGGAGTCCCGAGACGTCGAGGCCTCTGACGAGGTCCGGGCCCGTCCGGATGCGGAGTCAGAGAAGATCCTATCCTTCTGGTGCTGCCGACTCCTCAACGCCTTCGAGGACATTTTGCCACACGGACCACAGATCGGGTCATGATCGGGTCCGAGGCAGCGGAGGCAGCTGTATTACTAATTAAAAATTTATTTGGATCAGCAAGGAATATTGCAACTTTGCAAGGAAATTGCTGCATGTGAGAAATCAACTGAGGAATCATGCTGACCAAAGCTGTATTTACAGTCTAGTGAGAGATCTTTACACATCTAGCCTGGGGAGTGCTAGAAGGCCAGAGAGGGAGACAGAATTCTTCCCTTGGACTTTGAACAATTCTCTTGGCCAATATAGAAACATTTGCCTAGTCAATGTAGACAGGATAAGAATTCATCAATTATAATGTAGAAGCTTTGAGCTGCTTCTAAAACCATGGGGGGGGGGGGTGTCTCCCTTGACAGGAATGGGAGATTAGGGAGGAGTCCTTCTCCTGGCAAACAAATGGAGACCCATTAATGATGACAAAAGAACACTTCATCTAGCCTTGGAATGTAGACCATGGGGGATGTGTCCCTTCAGCATTCTCAGATGTCTGACTAGCGTCTTGATTGTGTAAGTTTTGAGCTTCTAAAAACAAGGGGGGTGATCAGAAGCCTGCCCGGAAACCAAAGCAAAAAGGTGGATGGTGTGGAGAGAAGCTCATGGGTGAGAGCTGGCTGCAACACATTTGTGCCTATATAAGTACAGAGAAAATCCAGAACAGACAGAGCGTAGATCTGCTTGGCCAGGCATGAAGAATCCTAGACGGTCATCAGTTTCTCTCGCTGAGCACTCCCAGCTTATGTGTAAAGGACTGTATGACAAGTTTGGTGAAGTAAATATTCTTTGTAAATAGCTGCACTATCTCATAACTCTTTCAGTGCTGTAATTAAGTGCATTAGTTATTATTCTAATTGCATTCTAGTTATCTTTTCTAACTACTCATGTGTAACTAAGAGAATTACTTGTCTTTCTGAATAAGTCTCCTTGCTTTGTTTGTAAATAAACTGCACGTCTTCATTACAAGGTGTTAGCCTTTGATGTAGTAAGACAATTGGTACCAGGAGTGGGGTGCGACAAAAAGAAAGGTTAAAACAATGTTGAAAAGAAGAGGAAAAAATGTAAATAGTATAAAAACTGTAAAGGAAGGTAGAGATGTGAATATTGTAAATATTCATAGCGGGCATCAGGCTTTTTATGAAATATTAGCTAGAGAGTGTTCTTGTGGGTCAGGACTAAGTGAGAATTGGGAATCTGTTTTAAAAGATGATGAACCTGTTAATGCCCTTACATGCTTGCAAAAAATACCTGTTGAAAAAGGAACAGAATTGAGTACCTTAGGGAGAAGGAGATTGCTTTTGTTGTCTGCATATTGTAAGATGCATCAGACAAATTCTAGCAAATTAGATTTGATTGCATGGACAGATAAAATAGACATTTATCAGCAAGTTGCTGAGAGGGTGGTTCAGTATAAATACCATAAGAGACGGGGAAAAAGAAAGAAAAAGAAAATGCACATGTCTAGTACTCCCCGATTTTAATCAACAAGAGATTAATGATAGATCATGGTGATGCTAAGAAATTCTGTTTGATTAGTTGTGACCCACTGATACAAGATCAGGTTTGTCATGTTATTATGACTTTACAAATTCAATTTCAAATTGATAAGGGAAATGACTGCAGCTGGATCTGCAGCCGAGGAAGAGAGATCTAAAAATAATAAAAAGAGTGTTTAGGAAAATATGTAACCTTGTGCTGCAAAGATGTTTAATTCAGTGCTTTGAACAAAATGCCTATCCTGTAGAGTTAGTATTAATTGTTATGGAAAATCTTTATAAGATTATGAAGAAGACTTTTTTTTTTTAAGGTCCCTGGTTAAGAGAAACATCTTATTCTGATCAGATAGGTATAAAGCACTTGTAAGCTTTGATTTGTTCTGTGTTCAAAAGTGAATATTTTTTTTCTCTTTTCTTTCATTGCTGGTTGCTCACTTAGGAGAAACTCTGATCAGATAGGCTGATAGGTATATAGCACTTGTAAGCTTTGATTTGTCTTGTGTTTAAATGTTTGTTTGCAGTAAATACTGTTTTTCTTTTATTACTGGCTACTCCAGTAGATTTTATGGTCCCTGAATGCTGAAGTGACTAGATCAAAAAACAAGGCATGAAACTGTTGTTTGTTTGTTTTTTACCTCCAAAGTAGAGGTTGAGAACCCTGACAGGACAATGGGGCATTAAATCCTGAGTAAATAAGAAGGTAATCTTTATCATTAATATGTTATTGCATCTATTCTTTGTCTTTGACTGTATATGCTACCAAGCAAACTTAAAAGTTAAAAGAGGATTTTTATATTGTGGCAAGCACCCCAGGGGGCATAGTTAACCATAAACAGCTATAACTATAGGTTAATTGTTCAGCTATATTTGCCTGAAGGACACAAGACAATTGTTTGATTGTTTGTTCTACTGGCTGTGTTGAAGATAACATTTCAGATCTGTTTGATGCCAGTTTCAGGTTAATTTAAATGTAACAAAGCACAATTTTCACCTCTTAGAAGTTTCACCTCACTTGAGAATGCCTGTTTCCTGAACTGTAAGATTCAAGATAATTACTTTGCCTTGTCACAAGCTTTATGCTGATGACTGAGGGACAAGACAGTAACATCACAGTTTTTATTTGTTACAATATTGGATTTTAGGATAAATTCACCTGTTTTTCTGTATTTGAATTTTACGTGTTAGTGTCCAGAGAAAAAGTGTACTTTGTTCTAAAAAGTTTATATTTCAGTTTCAGTACAGTTCCTGAGAAAACAGATATATGTTGCAGCACTGTGAGATATTAATTTTCTTTAGTTTATACACTTGTACTTTTGTTACCAAATACACTTGTTGTAGTGGTACATTACGCAGAGGTCCAGTACACACACAGCAATTACCAGATGAGTAAAATATTAATAAGTTTGATGAAATTTTGGACAGAGGCTGATATGAAATTGCTTTATTCCCAAGCATATAGAGCAAATATAGATTAAAGATGGAACTGAGTTCCCAGAAAATGAGAACTTGAGTTGATTGGATAAAACCAAATCTTGCTCGTCAGCAATGATCCAGGAGAGGTTTGAGAAAAAGAATAAGAGAGAGAGAGAGGCAGAAAGGTGAAGCCACAAATGCCTTGCAATCCAAGAAGAAAATGTGCTGCTTCCAGTGTGATGATCTGGGCTACCAGAATTCTGACTGCTCTAAGACTCCTCGAGGACCCACAAGGCCTGAAGAACAGGAACCTTGCATATTTATGCCTCTGAAGAGACATGAATAGGCAGGGGGAGAATAGACAAAGAAGAACCAGAGGATCGTCATGAGGCCCAGCCACAAATGCCTTGCAATCCAAAACGTATCGCTATGAGGCCCAACCACCAATGCCTTGTACCCTCTTAGATCTCTCACCTCAAAAGGATCTCTTTTTGACACCATAATTGGTGAGTGGCTTATACAAATCCTTGTGAACACTGCAATTTTAAAATCAGTCTAACAGCACTCTCACTGAGAACAGTGTATACAACAGATTCTAGTTATACGTGAGAGATGAGCCATATTTCTTTCTATTGGGATTGATGTTATAAAATGCTGCAAAATGATAGTTTTATATTATAAGGATTTTACCCAAATTGTTCCTATTTTAGAATGAGCATATATCCACTTAGCACTGGACCAATTAAGTTGATGGGAAAGGGACACTGTTTACTCATACTGTTATGCTTATTGAGAAGAATCTAAATTTATATTCTCTGCCTACCATTTGTTTACACCAATATTAAGTTATTAACAATTGTTTGATATTCCTGGCAGCTTTGCCAAATAAGGATACATTAGTATGGTATAAAAAACATGAAAGGGACCTATGTATGTGATTGGTGGAATGATGCAGGTGATGAAAAAGTGTTGTGAGGGATGAAATGGAATATTAAAGGAGAAACTTTGATAGACAATAAACAGATGAAGGTAATTTGAAGTGACATATCTGCTCAATGAATATGTAAACAAAAAATTATGAGCACTTTATTCAACTATGCCGTCTCTAGAAGCTTCAATTCAGGAAGTCATACTCAACAATTGGAAGAAATAGATATTTGGAGACAGGCTAGGTGCACCTTGCACCCTGATGAGCTTTGGAAAACCCACACTGGCCATGTGGTACTTCCGGATGCTTTTTGCCTCACTTTTCCTCTGTATGTCCTGGCCAGGCATGCAGAGGCAAAGGGGGATGATTTGATGACAAATTCTCACACAATTGGGTATAATTCTAAAACTTGCCAAAGTTGCAGAACACGTGTGTGCAGCTTGTCTGATCTGAAACATGTAAAGGTCAGTCAAGGACATAATGGAATATTTCCTACAAGCAAATGAATTTCCAGTGATAGAGAGACAAGGAGTTAATCAAACTGCAAGATAAGATTGACACCATACGAGTTAATTACTGGTAGATCACTGAAAGTTTATAAAGCAATATTTATTATTTATAGGATATGATCTTAGTAAATATAGATGAAATTAAGTTTGTCTTATTGTGAAATCTAATCTAGAATTTTTAGTCTTTTCATTTAATATTGGTGCTGCTCTTCTGAATGAGGCCTGGAGCCATGTCACCAATTGCAATCCAGAGAGTCCAGCAGAGGGAATTGGCCAGAGTCCAGATGGAGCAGACCATCCCAAGAAATCCGAACTACACACCGCAGAAACGTGAGGGGATCCCTATCTGCTTCAATCTGTCACAATGAAAGAAAGGCCAAGATGTCCACCTAGAGAATGAGAGGTTCAATTGTTGAGAGAGGCCAAGCTTAAACTTCAGAGAAAGGTGAAATAACACTACGGAGTCCTGAAAAACTGCTGATAAGCAGGCCAAATTATCTGAAAATAGGAAAAGGACTATTGGACTTTTGTGGACTTTTGTGAATGATTTTTTTCTCTTATGTATTGTTATTGTTTCCTTGGAAAGTAACTGTAATTCTAGTATCTCAGATTTTTTTCCGCTGAACATCATGTGCCCAATTGCTTATGCTACCTGTTCCTCAGATCTTAGTTATTGCTGTGGTTTCTCTTTCTCCTGCTTATACTACTTTTGAATCCACGGGTGGTCAATAGTGTAAGTTCTGAATATGCAGGTGAAATGAGTCCCCCACTGCATGGGGAACTGATAAAAGTAACTGAGATCTACAAGCCATTTGGCTTTGGCAATTGTAATGCCGGTGGGAATGGTATATTAGATATCTTGGGAAAATATCACCTAATTTATAACATGACTTCTTATCCCCTCAAGCTTTTACCTTAATATTATCCACTATGTTTTAGCCCATGTTTTTATTATTGTATTTCTAAATGAATTACAAATGCGATTCAGCCATTGCTTACGTGCAATATCCTTGTTGATCCACGGGTGGAATGTATTACTAATTAAAAATTTATTTGGATCAGCAAGGAATATTGCAACTTTGCAAGGAAATTGCTGCATGTGAGAAATCAACTGAGGAATCATGCTGACCAAAGCTGTATTTACAGTCTAGTGAGAGATCTTTACACATCTAGCCTGGGGAGTGCTAGAAGGCCAGAGAGGGAGACAGAATTCTTCCCTTGGCCTTTGAACAATTCTCTTGGCCAATATAGAAACATTTGCCTAGCCAATGTAGACAGGTTAAGAATTCATCAATTATAATGTAGAAGCTTTGAGCTGCTTCTAAAACCATGTGGGGTGTCTCCCTTGACAGGAATGGGAGATTAGGGAGGAGTCCTTCTCCTGGCAAACAAATGGAGACCCATTAATGATGACAAAAGAACACTTCATCTAGCCTTGGAATGTAGACCATGGGGGGATGTGTCCCTTCAGCATTCTCAGATGTCTGACTAGCGTCTTGATTGTGTAAGTTTTGAGCTTCTAAAAACAAGGGGGGTGATCAGAAGCCTGCCCGGAAACCAAAGCAAAAAGGTGGATGGTGTGGAGAGAAGCTCATGGGTGAGAGCTGGCTGCAACACATTTGTGCCTATATAAGTACAGAGAAAATCCAGAACAGACAGAGCGTAGATCTGCTTGGCCAGGCATGAAGAATCCTAGACTGTCATCAGTTTCTCTCGCTGAGCGCTCCCAGCTGATGTGTAAAGGACTGTATGACAAGTTTGGTGATGTAAATATTCTTTGTAAATAGCTGCACTATCTCATAACTCTTTCAGTGCTGTAATTAAGTGCATTAGTTATTATTCTAATTGCATTCTAGTTATCTTTTCTAACTACTCATGTGTAACTAAGAGAATTACTTGTCTTTCTGAATAAGTCTCCTTGCTTTGTTTGTAAATAAACTGCACGTCTTCATTACAAGGTGTTAGCCTTTGATGTAGTAAGACAGCAGCAGTCATGTGTGTTGGTAAGAGACATAAGTTTCTTACACCGATCACACTTTTTAAACCCGCTGGTAGCCATCGGGGGAAAAAGGGCCCCTGCGAGGTCAAAAGACCGGGCTGCCAGTGAAAAAAGAAAAATGGCACGAACGCTAGTCACAAAGGACAAAAACCGAAAAAGAGAGTGTGGACTCGGTACCGGCGTATCGGGCCAAGGCGGGAAAAGGATCCGGCGTCGAACCGAAGGTAGAAAAAGAAAAAACAGGGAAATCAACTTTTTCCTCGGGGAAAAACGAACTACGTCCGTCGGGCTCCGTGGAAAAAAGAAGACTGAGCAAGATGGCACCCTTGGGCGGGAAGGGGACCACGCATGCGCGCTGCAATTCCCAAAGGCTTTCTTTGAAAGCTGGGGAAATGCTCCGCACGAGGGCTCCATCGGCGCCGACGTCACCCATATGTGAGGACTGACGTCCTGCTTGGTCCTGGAGAATGAGGGACTTATCTACAAACTAATGATACTGGCAAAATATCAGATGAGACTTTGTGGGATGTGGGGAAGGCTTATTTAAGAGGGATATTGATACAACTCTCAGCGCAAAGTAGGCGGGAAAAAGAAAAGGAACATAGGAGATTAACTCAGGAAATAGAAACGTTGCACAAAGAACATAAGACATGCCATACTGGGTCAGACTGAGGTCCATCAAGCCCAGTATCCTATTTCCAACAGTGGCCAATCTAGGTCATACGTACCTAGCAATATCCCCAAAAGACACAGGTTCCACAATGCTTGTACTGGGTCAAGCATTGATATCCTGTGTCCCTTTTTAATAGTGGTTTATGGACCTTTCCTCCAGGAACTTGTCCAAACCTTTTTTAAACCCAGCTATACTAACAGCCCTTACTACATCCTCCGGTAACAGATTCCAGAGTTTGATTACACGTTGAGTGAAAAAATATTTTCTCTTATTTGTCTTAAATGGTTTACCCTGTAGCTTCATTACATGTCCCCTAGTCTTTCTATATTCTGATAGCGTAAACAATTGATCCACGTTTATCCGTTCCACTCCCTTCATTAATTTATAGACCTCTATCATATCTCCCCTCAGCCGTCTCTTTTCCAGGCTAAAGAACATGCAGCTACCAGGGCCAAGGCTATTCAGCAGAGACTAGAGGTAGCAAAAGCACAGCTTCAGGCATTGGACATGGGGAAAATTACCCACATGTTTAGGATGACTAAATGTAATTACCAGGAACAAGGGAATAAAGCCAACAAGTTATTAGCCTGGCAGCTGAGGAAAAAGCGGGCGGCTAGAGCGGTAGCAGAGCTGAAGGGTCCCACAGGGAGGTCAGATTTGTACTGTCCCAGATATTTGTGCTGCGTTTCGGGCATTTTATAAAGCTCTGTATACCTAGGAGGGGACGGGGGGGGGGGGGGAGGGTTGAGCCGATTAAGTAGTATTTAGAAACCCTCATGCTTCCAAAACTTGGAGGCGGCGGCAGACCACCTGGGTTGACCGGTCATGGCGGCAGGTGTCACAAGATATAAAAGCCCTCCCAAAAGGAAGGCCGCGGGGGAGGACAGTTTCCCAGCCGAATTTTACCATCATTTGGTACAAGGTAGCCCCCCTTTTGGCCCGGATCTTCACACAAGCAATGGGAGGGACCTCCTGCCATCGACTATGGGGAGAACAAACAGTGGTGTTACCAAAAGAGGGGCGACCCACGAATCAGTGTGGCAATTACCAGCCAATCGCTCTGATAATTTTGCGTCGCAGTTAGTTTGCTAAGGTACTGGCAAGGAGACTGGAAGGACTCCTACCTAATCTAATTCATCTGGACCGACCAAACCGGCTTTATCAAAGGAAGGGCTATAGTGGATAATGTCAGAAAGGCAGCAAATTTGGTAGCTTTCCTGAACAGGAAGGAAGGAACCGGCACTCTGTGTAGAGCTAGATGCCGAGAAGGCATTCGACAGGGTAGAATGGCTGTTTCTATTTGCCATGCTAGAAAAATTTAATATCGGGGAAAATTTTATAAGGGGAATACAGGCCCTACACCAAGCACCAACAGCACGTATTTTAGTAAATTGGGGTAGCTCAGACAAATTCCAGTTATACCGGGGCACAAGACAAGGATGCACGTTATCACCCAGGTTATTTGCTATCATCATTGAAGCATTAGCAGCTAGGGTGCAGCAAAACCAACATACCGGTGTATGACTGGTCAGGAGTGATAATAGTGAACACAAAATATTGTTGTACGCGGATGATACTCTTGTTTCTCACAGAACCTAGGGCTTCCCTGCCAAAGTTGTTGGAGGAAATAGAAATATTCTCTGTATTGGTCAGGCTATAAGGTTAATATGGGGAAGACAGAAGCTCTAAACTTAGGCGGATAAGGGAAGCAGATCTCCCAGACCTTCCATTTTGGTGGGCGGGGGAGAAAGTCAAGTACCTGGGAGTCTACTTGACAGCAGACCTGGGTTCCCTGTACAAGCATAACTACATGGAATTAGCTCAGCAAATGGAGGCAGACATGCAAGGATGGGGGCCCCCTTCACTTAAGTTGGATGGGCCGGCTGGCGGTAGTCAAAATGAATATCCTCCCAAGGTTTCTGTTTATGTTCGGACAGCTCCCGATACAGGTAGCAGGGACAGTATTGAGGAGGTGGGAATAGAAAATTATACACTTCGTTTGGGGGAAGAAAAGAGCCAGGATTGGGGTCCAATGGATGATCAAAGGGAGGGAATATGGAGGAGTAAATTTCCTAGATTTTCGAAGATATTACCAGGCCACAGTATTGAAGGCATTGCAGTTTCATTATATGTGGGCGGCGGAGAAACTCTGGCTACCCATAGAGCAGGAGGTAATAGCTCCACGATCATTGTTCGAGGTGATGGGGGAAAGGGGAAAGGGAGGAAAAAGCGTAGCTACTCACCTGTAACAGGTGTTCTCCAGGGACAGCAGGAATCAGTCCTCACTGACTTTGGCACTAATGGAGCCCGCGCGGAGCAATTTCCCAGCTTTCAAAGAAAGCCTTTGGGATTGCTGTCACAAATGCAGGGTCCTCTTCCCACCCAATGGTACCATCTTGCTCAGTCAGGTCCCTTAGCTCGAGCCCTACCAAGCAGATGGCAAGGGAAGGATAAAAATCCAGCAACTCATCAGGGGAGGTGGGAGGGTAATGAGGACTGATTCCTGCTGTCCCTGGATAACACCTGTTACAGGTGAGTAACTAACAAGCAGGAAGTCGGTCCTCACTTTTGGGACTCCCCAGCTACAGGCTACAAAACCTGCAACCAAAAACGCCTTCGCGAGGTCGTAAGCAGAAGCTGATGCCCAAAGAAGGCAGACTCCTCGGGTCCCTGGGCAGGAGTTGCTTATATCCCGAACAGATTACGGAGTACAGCCTGGCCAAAGGCACTGTCCTAGTGGGATTCCCTCTCCAGGCAGTAAATGTGAAGCCCCATGTCGCAGCCCGGCAGATGTCCGTCAGGCACTGAGCGCAGCGAAGCCACCATGGCTCAGACGCCATGGGCGGTGACCCTCCGATCCAGCGTGGTGCCCACCTTCACGTGAGTGAAGGCAATGCAGTCCGCCACCCAGATGGAGAGCATGTGTTTTGTGACTGCCTGCCCCAATCGATTGGGATCGTAGGACACGAAGAGCTGGCCAGACTTGCAATGAAGCTCGGTGCGCTGCAGATAGAAGGCAAAAGCCCTCTTGCAGTCAAGTGTATGCAAAACCGCCGATGCCTGGTCAGCATGGAGTCTCGGGAAGAAGGTTGGTAATACTATCTCCTGATTGATATGGAAATCCGATACAACCTTCGGCAGGAACTTGCGGTGGGTACAGAGGACCATCCTGTTCCTATAGAACTGGTGTAAGGGGCATCAGCCATGAGGGCCTAGAGCTCACTGACTCGACGGGCCAAAGTCAAAGCCACCAGGAAGATCACCTTCCAGGATAGGTGCCAAAGCGAGCAGGTCGCCATCAGCTCGAAAGGTGGACACGCAAGCTGTATGAGCACTACGTTCAGGTCCCACTCTGCCAGGGGAGGTCGGAAGGGAGGTTTAGAAAGCAAGAGACTCCGCATAAAAAGGGATACCAGGAGCTGCTCGGAGAGGGGGAGGTGATTCGCAGAGATGGCACTCAGGTGCACCCTGACCGAGTTAGACTTCAGCCCTTCCTTTGAGAGGTGAAGGAGGTACTGGAGGACCCATCGAGTAGGACAAGACACAGGTCGATCTGGAGCCTGGAGCACCAGATCGAGAAGCGCCGCCACTTGAAGGCATACGCTTGTCTCGTTGAGTCTTTCCTTGACGCGAGGAGGACCTCCTCTGGAAGATCCAGTGGGACAAGGGATACCCGTTCAACTGCCAGGCTGTGAGGGACAACGAGGCCAAGTTCGGGTGGAGCACCTGGCCTTCTTCCTGCGTTAGCAGGTCCGGGGCACTGCCAAGGGGAACTAGGGGCTCAGACGAGAGCCGCAGCAGGAGTGGAAACCAGAGCTGTCGAGGCCACGAAGGAGCAACGAGGATCACTGACACCTGATCCTGCTGAACCTTGTGGTGAGTCCTTGCGATGAGGAGTGGGAGGGAATGTGTAAAGAAGACTGGAGGTCCAACTCAAGAGGAACACATCTGGGGCCTCTCCCTGCTCAGTGTGGAATTGGGCCGCAGAAGCAGGGAAGTTGCATGTTCCTCAGGCTGGCGAACAGGTCCATGGTCAGGATCCCCCACCGATGGAACAAGAAGCCGGACACCACTCGTGAGGGAGGAGGATCCTGCTGAGCCTGTCTGCGAGGATGTTCTCATGGCCCAGAAGGTAGACCGCTCGTAGGGTCATCCCCCAATGGAAAGCAAAGGAGGACCGCCTCCCGGCAGAGGAGGCAGGAGTCTGTGTCGTCCCCCCCCCCTCCTTGTTGATGTAAAACATCGATATTCGGTTGTCGGTCTGCACGAGTACAGACTTCCCTTTCAAATGTTCTTCTAAGGCCTTCAGGACCCATTGGACCGCCCGATGTTCGAGCAGATGGGACTCTTTGGGTGACCACTGCCCTTGAATGCACAGCGCAGCGGGCTCCCCACGGCAGCAGGGAAGCATCCGTTGTCAGGACGAGCTTGTGCTGTGGGGTTTGGAAAGGCAGCACTCAGAGAAGGTTGCGGAGGTCCTGTCACCAATCCAGAGACTTCCAAAGGCTATGGGAGACCTGAATGGGGTCTCTGAAGTGAGCAGAGGCCGGGCTCCACTGAGCACTGAAGCACCACTGGGTTGTCCGCATGTGCATGCAACCATTGGGGGGGGGGGGGGGAGTGACATGGACGGTGGAGGCAATGCGCCCCAAGAGATGCAGCATAGTACGTGCCGTGACCAGAGTGCTGCTCTGGACCTGAGCCGCCTGGGCTCGGAGGCAGGCTGCCCGGTCTGACGGCAGGAAGGCGGTCGCTCGCAGGGTGTCTAGGTGTGCACCAATGAACTCCAAGGCCTGCACGGGTTTGAGGTGGGACTTGCGGTAGTTGACCAGGAACCAGGCATTAGAGGAGAATCGTGCGGGATGCCACCAATCAAGCTTCTCCGGCCGAGGACCCCGTGACGAGTCAGTCGTCGAGATAAGGGAAGACTGGGATGAAACGCCACCTGAGGGAGGCGGCGGCTGCTGAGAGGCACTTCATGAAGACCCGCGGGGCGGACACGAGTCTGAAGGGGAGCACCCTGTATTGGTAATGTTCGCCTTGCACCCTGAAGCGCAGATATTGTCTGTGCTGGTGGTGAATCAAGATGTGGGCGTAAGTGTCCCTGAGATCCAAGGAGCATAGCCAATTGCCCTGCCGGAGGAAGGGCAGCAGGACGCCAAGTGATAGCATTTTGAACTTCTTCCGCACCAAAAACTTGTTTAACTTTCTAAGGTCGAGGATAGGCCGTAGACCTCCCGCCTTTTTCAGGATGAGGAAGTACCGGGAATAGAAGCCCTGGCATCGGAGGTGCAATGGTACCCTCTCGACTGCCCACTGGGCGAGGAGGTTGTCCAGGTCCCGCTGCAGGTATATCTGGTGCGCAGGGAGTCAAGAAGGCTCCGTTGGGGAGAAGGAAGGGGGAAGCCTGTCCAGGTGGAGGTGGTACCCATCTCGGATCTCTCAGAGGACCCAGGTGTCCAACATGACGGACACCCATCAAGGGGCAAGAGGGACAGGTGTCCCCCTACTGGCTGCAAAGCTGCTGGGTGGCGAAAGGCTACGCTGCTGGCATCAAAAACCCTGAGTGTGTTGAGGTGGTGCTGGGGTTTCTGCCTTGGGCCCTTTTGGCTTACGGTGGTTGTGGGGTGCTTTCCCCTGCATCGATGTGGCCGGTGCAAGAATGGGTAGGTAGAGTGGGTAACCCCAGTAGGATAGGCTTTTCCTTGGGAACAGCAGCTTCTTAGCTGGTTGTTTCTTCCAAGGGAGGGAGGAGGTCTTCCACGAGAGACGGGTTCGGGTTATGAACTCTATCTCGGTGGCCTTGTCCTCCATGAACTTACTGAAAAGTTGTTCGCTGAGGCAGGGGACATCCAGAAGCTTTTCCTGGACCCACTGCTCCAAGTCCGAGGATTGGAGCCATGCCTGGCAGCTGCCACACGGGGATCGTATGTAGCATGGGAGATGTACTTCGAGCACTCCACGACTGACCTCAGGAGGGTCAGGAACCTCAGGAGGAGTTTGCCGACGAGGACCACAGAGAAACCCCCAAGCTCCTTGGCAAGGTCACATAAGAAACATGTCCATGTACAATTGGTGAGCTTGAATACGGCATGCGAGCATGGACCCTTGATAGGCTTTGCGTCCCAGGGCATCGAGGGCTGACTCCCTACCTGGCAGAATCGAGAATGAGACTTCGGACTATTTTGCTTCCGCATTGATGATTCCACAACCATGGAGGTGTGGGGAAGCTGTTTTTTCCTAAACCCAGGGCTGCATTGGACCCTGTACATTGTGTCGAGGGACTTACTCACAATGGGAACCGAGGCAGGTGTTTCCCACATGTGGAGAAGAAACCTGGACAGAATGGGAGGAACTGGGACAGTGAGAGACTCCCAAGGCGGGGACTCGTACTGCAAGATATCGAGCTCTTCAGCTCGAGGCTCCTCTTCGGCCTGGGTAGCCAGGTTGAGAGACCGTGCCATGTCCCACATGAACACTAGAAAGGATGTGTCCTCAGGCGGCGAACGCCTCTGAAAAGCGGGCTCCGAAGGAAGGTCCCTGTGGGCGCGGGTCTCAGGGGAAGTATCCCCATCTGACTCCCAACCCGAAAGATCAGACGAAGAATCCGATTCGGGTTGGTCACCCCGTCCCGAGGCCCGTTTCGAGCTGGAGGATCTCGCCCCCGAGGAACGGGAAGGTGAGCGAGACCGATGCTTAGGACCCTCACGAGGTCCGCAGCTCTCAGGGGTTTCCAGGGTGGGATTTCACACCCCTCTCGAGGGAGTCTCAGTCTCTAGGCATGAACCAGCTGAGCTGGATGTGAGCGCCTACTGGGCAGCCAAGAATGCAGAAACACTGTGCTCTAGTGCAGCATACGGGATTCCCAAGTGGGTGCAGGGCCCTGTGACGCCAACACTGGGGTCACCGGTCAGGCTTCGAGGAGGAGAGGGGGTCCTCACCGGGATGGCCCACAGGAGACCGGGCAGCATCGCCAGAGGTCTCTGTATCTGTATGAGGTACTTTGAGGCCACTCCTTGTCCAACTCTCAGGAATGCCACAGGGGGCTGAGCAACTGAGCGCTCGTGCTTGTCTGGAGCTCCCGACAGTGACTGCGAGGTTGACGTCTTCTTACGCCTCTCCTCTTCAGGGGACCCCTGGTCGGAATGCCACCTTGAGCATGGAGCCAAACAGAGAGATGACCGGGGGCACCACAGAAGATTCCGAGGTGGCCTTGCGGAAAATGTCATCGGACATAAGAACATAAGATATGCCATACTGGGTCAGACCAAGGTCCATCAAGCCCAGTATTCTGTTTCCAACAGTGGCCAATCTAGGTCATATGTACCTAGCAGTTTCCCCAAGAGACACAAGTTCCACAATGCTTGTACTAGGTCAAGCATTGATATCTTCGGTCACTTCTTAATAATGGTTTATGGACCTCTCTTCCAGGAACTTGTCCAAACCTTTTTTAAACCCAGCTACACTAACAGCCTTTACTACATCCTCCGGTAACAAATTCCAGAGTTTGATTACACGTTGAGTGAAAAAATATTTTCTTTTATTGGTCTTAAATAGTTTACCCTGTAGCTTCATTGCATGTCCCCTAGTCTTTCTATATTCTGATAAGGTAAACAATTGATCTACGTTTACCCGTTCCACTCCGTTCATTAATTTATAGACTTCTATCATATCTCCCCTCAGCCGTCTCTTTTCCAGGTTAAAGAGCCCTAACCTTTTTAGCCTTTCTTCATAGGAGTATCCTTCCATCCCCTTTACCATTTTGGTGGCTCTTCTCTGTACCTTTTCTAAAATCGCTATATCCTTTTTAAGATATGGCGACCAGAATTGCACACAATATTCAAGGTGCAGTCTCACCATGGAACGATATAGAGGCATTATAATATCTTTTGTTTTATTTTCCATTCCTTTCCTTATGATACCTAGCATTCTATTTGCTCTCTTGGCCGCCACTGCACACTGGGCCGAGGGTTTTAACATGGTATCCACAATGACGCCTAAATCTTTTTCCTGGGTGGTGGTTCCTAATGTGGAACCTTGCATCGTGTAACCATAGTTTGGGTTGTTCTTCCCTAGGTGCATAACCTTGCACTTGTCCACATTAAATTTCATCTGCCATTTTGATGCCCAGTCTTCCAATTTATCAAGATCCTCTTGCAATTTTTCACAATCCTCTTGGGTTTTAACAACTTTAAATAGTTTTGTCTCATCTGCAAATTTGATAACCTCACTCGTTATTCCATTTTCCAGGTCATTTATGAATATGTCAAAAAGCAGCGGACCCAGCACGGATCCCTGGGGTACACCACTATTCACCTTTCTCCATTGGGAAAATTGGCCATTTAGCCCTACCCTCTGCTTTCTATCTTTTAACCAGTTCCTGATCCACAATAGTACACTGCCTCCTATCCCATGACTCTTTAGTTTTGCCAAAAGTCTCTGATGAGGGACCTTGTCAAAGGCTTTCTGAAAGTCCAGATACACAATATCAACCGACTCACCTTTGTCCACCTGTTTATTCACTCCTTCAAAAAAACATAACAGATTAGTAAGACAAGATCTTCCTTGTCTAAAGCCATGTTGGCTGTCTCCCATTAGGTTGTGACTATCTACATGCTGAGTAATTTTATTCTTTATGATGGTTTCTAACATTTTTCCTGGTACTGGACTTCTGCTTACGACTCAGCAGGGCTTTGGAGGACATTTTCTTACAAAGAGAGCAGAGCTCCAGATCATGGTCGGTCTCGAGACACCACAGACAGCAGTCATGGGTGTCCGTAAGCGACATGTTCTTGGAGCACCTGTCGCATTTTTTGAAACCGGTAGCCATTGGGGCAAAAAGGGCTCCCGCGAGGTCAAAGAACCAGGCAGCCAGCAGTTGGGAGAAAAAGGGGCGCGAAGCCTGCAAAAGGGAAAAAATGCTACA
This sequence comes from Ichthyophis bannanicus, assembly GCA_033557465.1. NCBI lineage: Eukaryota > Metazoa > Chordata > Amphibia > Gymnophiona > Ichthyophiidae > Ichthyophis > Ichthyophis bannanicus. The sequence goes on from CM066039.1 coordinate 83,979,688, forward strand.
AAAATGTCCCCTTGCTCAAAGAAAAGAAAAGAGCAGGGGAAGGACGGGTAGAGGACTGGTGCAACCAGAAAAATAACAGGCTAGAGGCCGAAAAAAAAACACGCTTTTTCTGAGGGACGAGGACATGCATCTGAAGGGCCCTGTGGAAAAAGGGACACTGAGCAAGATGGCACCCTTGGGCGGGAAGAGGAGCATGCATGCGTGGCAGCAATCCCAAAGGCTTTCTTTGAAAGCTGGGAAATTGCTCCGCACGGGCTCCATCGGTGCTGATGTCACCCATAAGTGAGGACTGACTTCCTACTTGTCCCTGGAGGAGGAGAGGTTGCTCACCCCTTTAGGCCTATTAATTAGGCTAGGGGAAAATTGCTTGAAGACGGGGAATATACCATCTTATTTAACAACCTGGTCCTGGCCGGCTGATTTTACTTCCTTCACGGGAATTGAATTTACGCCTGTGATGTATCGTCTATGGCAGAGGGGGGGGGGGGGGGGTTAAATTGGAATTTCTAATGAGCCCAGGGGTGTGTGTTTCTAAAGCAGCCCTAGATAGTTTAGCAAGAGTCACAACCCCCTTTTATCACTATTTCCAGATTCGCCACTCTATGCAAAGACTTGAGCATAGTTTAAAGCCTAATTGAAAGCTAATTGATTTAGAGACGGTGTTGTTTAAAGGGAAAAGTATAAAAGGATTAATGTCCAAAATATATGAGAGCTTGGGAAGGAAGGAGCAAGTCAGGACCCTTCCTCACGTGGCCGGCTGGCACAAAAATGGGGGACGGGAATTAGGGGACAGAGAGTGGTATAATATTCATATGGGTATAAACAAGTAGACCATGGTTACATCATGGCCCAAACACAATTACAGCTGATACACAGAGCATACATCACCCCACAGCAACTAGGGAAAGCGGGTTTTCAAAGGGGAGAATTACGCTGGTGTAATTGTGTGACGGTGGGAGATTTTTTTCATTTGTGGTGGGATTATCTGGTATCACAAACTTATTGGGCTGGGGTGGTAGTGGAGACAGGGAGAATAGCAAGGGAGGAAATACCTCTTGATCCCATAGAGGTGCTACTAGACCCAGAGAGGTAAAGGGGGGGGGGGCTATAAAAACACTAGGTGGTTGAGAGCTAAGCTACTATTGGCAGCTCAAGTGGTCCTTGCTGGTCAGTGGAAATACCCTGGGGGGGGGGGGGCTACCTTAAAGGAATGTTGGCAGAAGGTAGGGGAAACCCATTTGACAAGATCACCTACAGGCTAATATAGGGTCAGATATGGAAGTGGGGGAAAATATGGGCATAGTACAGGAAGGAGGGGGAGGTGGACAAAGGTAATATGGTGGGGGGGGGGGCAGGGATGCAAGGGGAATAGAAAGAGAGAGAGGTAGGATGCTTGAACAGTACAGTGCAACACCAAGTTCAAGTTATAGTTGGGTTAAAGTGAGAGTTAGGGGGCAGCTAAAACCATGTCAATGTTACAACGGAATAGGTGCATGATTATTGGAGTAATGGATCAAGATGCATGTGTTGGTGCTAAGCTGCTAATTTTGGATTGGAAGAGCAGTACCAAGCTGTGTGTGGGTTGCCCCAGGGGAGAGGAGAGGACTGGACTGTGCTATACTCTCTCCTTGCAACAGGAGGGTATTTTGAAGTAACATAGTAAATGTTGTCAGATAAAGACCAGTATGGTCCATCTAGTCTGCCCAGCAAAGTGGCAAGAGTAGGTGCACCTGCCGCTCCGTGCAGGTCACCCCTCCCCATGTCTTTGTTTAAGGGTGAGTCTACCACTCGATGTAGGGCACTCCTGTTTGTTGAGAAATTAGATAGTTAAGTTTATTTTGATTTTATCATGTTGCTATAAAGGGATCCACTGTGTCTGTCCCATGCCATTTTGAATTGTCACTGTATTTGCCCCCACCACTTCCATCAGACGTGAACAGGAACTGTGGTGGACATTGCAGTTTCCGGGGGTAAGGAGCTTAAATGAACAGAACTTTGCAATGATTGGTGGACTTTGTGGACTCAGGGGTAAGGAAGGAGCATAATATCTGCTGGATTCTTGCCTCCCCTGACCAAGGGGCTAACTGGGACAAACAGGTGCTGGCATGTTTAACATATGACTGTACACAATCTATTGTATGTATGTTTAACATATGACTGTATATGATCCAATGTTTAATAAAAACCTTATATATTAAAAAAAAAATAGCCTGCAGAGGTCAGCATCATCATGGTCTTCGGAGCCAGTCCAGAACAATAAGAACCACCTTTCCTGGATGGCCTTTTATGTGTTGAAGGAGACATCCCATTAGAGGCCACAGAGGAAATGAATACAAGAGTCCTTCCATCAGCCACCTCTGCGCCAGAGCATTGAAGCCCTCAGACATGAGTTCCCGACATCTGCTGAAGAACCCGTTCACCTTGGCAATGGAGGCGGAGGCCATGAGAACCAAGACCAACACACCCCATCGGTAGGTGATCTCATGTTTAGTTCCCATTCTCCCAGGTCTAGGTGGTGTAGACTGAGAAAATTCACTTGAACATTCATCTTGCCAGTCACGTGAGCTGTTTCAAGGATCTCTTCCACCCACTGCCATAGAGAACGAATCTCTTCCGCCAACATCACACTGACTGTGCCCCGCACCCCCCCTCCCCAAAGACTGATGTATGCTACCGTTAGCACATTGTCAGAGCAGACCTTTACCGCTCTCCGGAATGTTTGGCATCTGTTGTCACCAAATACAGTCCTGTGGTTCCAGCAGCATTCCTGCTGTAAGGTGCTCGGATGTAGCCACCAGAGAAGACTGTCAGGCGACCAGTAGGCAGACAAGCTGCTTTGAAAGCAGGTGTAGTTGCAGGGACCAATGAGAGAGCAGAGCCTGTTGAAGAGAATGCATGTGAGCCTGTGCAGAGGGCACCAGCTCCAAGGCTGCCACGATGGCGCCCAGGAGCTGAAGATAGTACCACAGCAAAAGCACCATCATGCCAAGAAAAGACCATATCTGAGCTTGAATCTTCTGCACCCGCTCTTCTGGGAGAAAAACAAGTCCTGCCTTCGTGTCTAAGCAAGCTCCCAAATTGTTTTGGTGCAGGATCAGTCTATCTTGCTCTTTGCCAAGTAGACCACCCAGCCAAAGCTCCAGAGAAATTCTATCACTTGCTAGGTAGCTGAGGCACTTTCACTCTTGGATTTTGCTCTGATCAATCAATCGTCAAGATAAGGATGAACCAACAACCTCCTGTCTCAGAGCAGTCACCATGACCACCATGATCATGGTAAAGGTCTACACTGCCATGGCCAGGTCAAATAGCATTGCCCAGAAAGCACAGTTACTTACCTGTAACAGGTGATCTCTGGGAAGAGCAGGAATTAGTCCTCACATATGGGTACGTCGGTACCGACGGAGCCTGCACGGGAAAGCGCCCCAGCTTCCCAGAAGAAAGCTTTTGGGAGCCTCCCACAGCGCATGCACGCTGCCTTCCCGCCTTTCTCACTAACTCTCCTCAGTTCAAGTTTAAAGCTGAGACAATAGAGAGAGTAAAGGAAAGACAAAGAGAGAGAAAGATACAACTCCTAGGGGAGGTGGGTGGGTTGTGAGGACTAATTCCTGCTGTTCCCAGAGATCACCTGTTACAGGTAAGTAACTGTGCTATCTCCAGGAACAAGCAGGAATAAGTCCTCACATATGTGGACTCCCTAGCTAAGATGCCTGGGAGATCCCCAAGGGTATGAGACCCTGAAAGGTTCCTCGTCTTCCTATGGATCTCAGGCATCCATTCAGGGAAGGAGGGCAGGAGTTGTTCAAGAATGGAACAGGTGTCTGAGGACAGCCTGACCAAACAAGGCATCCCGGCGGGAGTCCTTGTCCAAACAGTAATGGGCTGTGAAGGTATGAACCGAGGCCCAGGTGGCTGCTCGACAGATCTGATCGATGGACACAGAATGAAGATGAGCCATAGAGGTGGCCCTGGCCCTCACATTGTGAGCTGTGACATAGCCTTCCAGAGAAAGGTTCTTACTCTGGTAAGCAAAAGAGATACACTGAGCAATCCAATTGGACAGTGTTCTTTTAGAGACTGGAAGTCCTAGATGAGAAGGATCAAAAGCAACAAAAAGCTGGGAAGACTTTCTATGTTGCTGTGTCCTGTGTAAGTAAAAAGCAAAAGCTCTTTTACAATCTAGAGTATGAAGGTTCCTCTCTGCAGTGGATGCATGAGGAGCTGGAAAAAAGACAGGTAAATATACCTCTTGATTAAGATGAAAAGGTGAGACCACTTTAGGCATAAAGTGAGGATTTGTCCTAAGGACTACCTTATCATGATGGAACCTTGTATAAGGTGGATTAGCCACTAAGGCCTGCAGCTCACTAATGCGGCGAGCAGAAGTGATTGCAATAAGGAAAATAACCTTCCAGGAAAGAAATTTCAAGGAGGTAGTGGCTAAGGGTTCAAAAGGTGGCTTCATAAGCTGACCAAGAACCAAGTTTAAGTCCCATGCCACAGGAGGAGGTCGAATGGGAGGTTTAGTTAAAGTTAGGCCTCTCATGAATCTTGCAATAAGAGGATGAGAGGAAACAGGTTGTCCATTGATAGGCTTAAGGGATGCTGCAATAGCACTTAAATGGACCCTTACGGAATTCGTCTTAAGGCCTGCATTGGAGAGATGCAGGAGATATTCTAAGAGAATTCAGAGGAAGTGCTAGAGGGTCAAGACCCTTTTGAGCATACCAAATGGAAAATCTCTTCCATTTAAAAGCATAGGAACGCCTAGTGCAGCGATGGCGAACCTATGGCACGCGTGCCAGCTGTGGCACGCGAAGGCCTTGCAGCTGGCACGCGTGAAGGTCCGCAAAAAAAGAAAAAGCGGGCTCTGGCTGCTGCCGTGGACGCGGCAGCATGCAGTGTCCCGCGGGGCCCCCTCCGCCCGCTAAGCCCCTCTGCAAGGGCTTTCAGATTCGCGAGGGAGACAGCGTCTCCCTCGCGTCTCTGTTAAGCCCGCAGGGGTTTATGGGAAATTTCCCATCAGCCCCTTTAGACGCGAGGGACTGATGGGAAATTTCCCATTAGCCCCTGCGGGCTTAACAGAGACGCGAGGGAGACGCTGTCTCCCACGCGAATCTGAAAGCCCTTGCAGAGGGGCTTAGCGGGCGGAGGGGGCCCCGCGGGACACTGCAAGCTGCCGCGTCCTGCGGCAGCAGCCAGAGCCCGCTTTTTCTGTTTTTAAATTTGCCGGGGGGGGGGGGGGGTTAGGACTGCTAATGGGCGGGGGGGGGGGTTAGGACTGCTAATGGGCTGGGGGGGGTTTGGACTGCTAATGGGCTGGGGGGGGTTAGGACTGCTAATGGGCTAGGAGGGGGGGGTTAGGACTGCTAATGGGCTGTGGGCTGATGGGGGCTGTCTGGAAATGGGGTGATGGGGGGTTAGGACTGCTAATGGGCTAGAGAGGGGGGGGGGTTAGGACTGCTAATGGGCTGGGGGGGTTAGGTCTGCTAAGGGGCTAGGAGGGGGGGTTAGGACTGCTAAGGGGCTAGGAGGGGGGGGTGAGGACTGCTAATGGGCTAGGAGGGGGGGGGGTTAGGACTGCTAATGGGCGAGGAGGGGGGGTTAGGACTGCTAATGGGCTAGGAGGGGGGGTTAGGACTGCTAATGGGATAGGGGGGGGGTTAGGACTGCTAATGGGCTAGGGGGGGGGGTTAGGACTGCTAATGGGCTGGGGGGGGTTAGGACTGCTAATGGGCTAGGAGGGGGGTTAGGACTGCTAATGGGCTAGGGGGGGTTAGGAACTGCTAATGGGCTGTGGGCTGATGGGGGCTGTCTGGAAATGGGGTGATGGGGGTTAGGACTGCTAATGGGCTAGGAGGGGGGTTAGGACTGCTAATGGGCTAGGGGGGGTTAGGACTGCTAATGGGCTGATGGGGAGGGGTTAGGACTTGAGGTGGGCTGTTGGGTGGGGTTAGGACTGGCAATGGGCTATGGGGGGCTGACTGGAAGTGGGGGGTTAGGACTGGTAATGGGTTATAGGGGGGGGCTTAAACTGAAAATGGGGTGATGGGGGGTTAGGACTGGAAGTGGGTTGATGAGGGGGGGATAGGACTGGTATTGGGTTGGGGGGCTGCTAGGACTGGAAATGGGCTGATGCAGGGACTAGAAGGGAATGGATGCTGGGTGAGGCTGGAACTAGAAGGGAGCTGGTGTTGGGGGAGGATTAGAATGGGATGGGGCTGGGAGAGTAAAATGGAGAGGGGAAAAATATTTTGTGTGGGAGGGATAAAAAATCTACAATTGGCCGGGTATTGGGAGAGTAAGTGGGGATTGAGGATGGAGGGGTAAATTTTGAGTAGATGAAATAGGAATGAGGAAAGAGCCAAAGGAGAAAGATTAGTATGTTAAAGCAGATGTAGAGAGAGAATGGAAAAAAAAAAACAAGAAGACAGAAGAAAGGACAAATGGACAGCAGATGGAGAGTTAGCAGAAGACACGAAGAAACCAGAAGAAAGTGGCTGGAACAATTGCAACTGAAAAAAAATGCACAAAAGGTAGAAAAATATCTCTTTATTTTGAATTTATTAACTGGAATATGTCAGCTCTGGGAAATGTGCATCATTAATTTTTGCGCTTTGTTTAGTACAAGAGGAAATTAATATATAGTTTTATTTCTACAGTGTTGTTGTATATTCCAAGTTTGGCTTTTGGGGTTCCCAGTTTAATTATTGTCTTCCTGTTTCTAAATTGTGATTCCTTGTTTGGTGATGGTCTGTTCTGCATGTGTAACTGAGCTGAGGTATTCTGTTTATATAATTCCTATTTGACATTGCCACTTGTTCTTTTCCCCAGTAGGTCATGTATTGTTGTTCTCTGAGATGTATTGGTTTAATATTTGCAGTGTTGCCTTTTGATAGGTAGAGTATGGTGCTTTGTGAGTCCTGGTAGTGCTGTTAGGATACGGCGGGTTTGCTATGGGTTCTAAATGGGCAGCGTTTGTAGTAGTTCCTAATGTGCCTGGCGGTTGGTACTGGATTATAGTAATGTAGAAACCTTTTAGTCTTTCTTTATCCATATACTCATTAAGAGGCATGTTTACTAAAAGTTAGTGTATGGTAACATTATGCAAATATTTATGCAAATGAAGCACCTTATGCAAATGGGGCTTTAATTGACGTGCTGGCACTTTGAGGAAATTCTTTGGTTTTGTGCGGCAGTTTGGGCACTCGGGCTCAAAAAGGTTAGCCATCACTGGCCTAGTGGAAGGTTTCCTGGAAGCATGAAGGATATCCTGCACTTGTTGCAAAAGATTGAAGTCTTGAAGGTCTAGGCCTTCAGTAACCAAGCTCTGAGGTGAAGGGACTTGGGGTTTGGATGCCACAAAGTCCCCTCCTCCTGAGACAGGAGGTCTGGAGCAGCTCCCAAGTCCAGGGAGGGGGCTTGGGAGAGATGCAGAAGTAGAGGGTACCACACTTGGCGTGGCCAGCGTGGAGCTATGAGGATCATAGATCCTTGATCCCTCTGAAGTTTGAACAGTCTTGGGGATCAAAGGAATGGGTGGAAAGGCATACAGGAAGTCCTGACCCCAGTGAAGGAGGAAGGCATCCTTGGCCTGAACTCCCTGACACAGAATTCTGGAACAGAAACGGGGAAGTTTGGCATTCCACGGACTTGCAAATAGGTCTATGTCCGGGGTACCCCATTCCTGAAAGATTCTGAGTACCTGATCCATGTGCAGGGACCATTCGTGTGGAAGCAGAACTCGACAGTCTGTCCGCCCAAAGGTTTTGAATTCCTAGGAGGTATACTGCCAGGAGATGGATTTGATGCTCTCTGGCAAAGGCCCATAATCTGAGAGCTTCGTTGCAAAGCGACAGAGAGCCGGTTCCTCCTTGCTTGTTCATGTAAAACATGGCTACCTGATTGTCCGTTTGAATGAGGACTGTCTGGTAGCTGAGGAGGGTATGAAAGACCTTGAGAGCTAAGAACACTGCTCGAAGCTCCAAGTGATTGATATGAAGAGAGGTCTCCTGTGGAGACCAAGTACCTTTGGTGGAGAGGTCCTGCAGATGAGCTCCCCAACCTGTTTGGGAGGCATCTGTTGTGAGGATTGCTTGGGGCAACAAAGGTTGGAAGGGGGACCCCAGCAACAGATTTTGAGTGGACATCCACCATTGGAGAGACCAAAGGAGACGTTTGGAGTTTGCTATTTGGTCTGAGAGAGCTCCTGAGGCTTGAGTCCACTGGGTGGACAAAGTCCATTGAGCTGCTCTCATGTGTAGGCGAGCATAGGGGACTACATGTACTGTGGAAGCCATGTGGCCTAACAATTGTAGCATCTCCCTGGCAGTTAAGTGGCTTTTTGACTGAATCTGGGAGGCTAGCTGCACTAGACGTTGGCAACGGGCCTGAGGAAGGTAGGCCCTTGCAGTGGTGGTATCCAACCAGGCCCCTATGAATTCCAGGGACTGAGTAGGGATGAGCTGGGACTTTGGGAGGTTTACCACCAGTCCCAGATACTGCAGAATGCGCCTTGTGCAGTCCAGGGAAATCTGGGCTTCTGACTGAGGTGGAGCTCTGATGAGCCAGTCGTCCAGATATGGGAAGACAAAGGCTCCCAGAGTGCGCAGAAATGCAGCAACTATTGCCATGCATTTGGTGAACACTCTTGGAGCAGAGGCCAGACCGAAAGGAAGGACTCTGTATTGGTAATGTTTTCCCTGGAACAGAAAACGTAGGAATTTTCTGTGGGATGGATGGATGAGTATATGGGTGTACGCATTCTTGAGATCTAGAGAACAAAGCCAATCCTGACTCTGTAGGTATGGAAGGAGAGTGCCTAAAGAGAGCATCTTGAACTTCTCCTTGTACAGAAATTTGTTCAATTCTCGGAGATCTAGAATAGGTCTGTATCCCCCTGTTTTCTTTGGGATGAGAAAGTAGGGGGGAGTAAAAACCTGACCCCTGTTGAAGAAGAGGAACTTCTTCTATGGCCCTCTGGGCCAGAAGGGAGGTTACCTCTGATCCAGAAGGTCGAGGAGAGATGTGGGAGAATTGAAATGTCTCACCATGGTGTAGGGAGGAAGGTCTGAGAAATGAAGTTTGTAGCCCTCTCTGATGATGGAGAGGGTCCACTGCTCTGATGTGATTTGCTCCCATCTGGGAGCAAAATGAGCCAACCTTCCTGGAATGGTGAGAGGTTCTGGCTGTTGTAAAGCCAGAAAGGTTAAGTTCTCTAGCACTAAGTCAAAACCCCTGAGGGGCTTGGGACTGCTGGGTTGCAGCAGCCCCTGCAGGTTTAGGCCTGGCCTGCTTGGGTTGCTGACGCTTAGTAGCAAAGCGACCTGCAGAAGACTGTTGACCAGAAGTGGAAGGAAATCTGCCCTTCTTGTAAAAAGATTTTTTAAAAGACTTTTTCTTGGCTGGAGTGGAGGTAGACTTAGAAAGTCTATCAAGAGCAGCATTTTCTGCATCCATTTGAGTGGCTTTAATCTGCCACTCTTTGCCAAATAGGTTTTCACCCGTACAGGGTAGATTTCCTAAACCATCTTGAACCCAGGGTTCTAGATCAGAAGCCTGGAGCCAAGCAATTCTACGAGCAGCTATAGCAATGCCTGAGGCTCTGCTGGCAACCTCAAAGGAATCAAAGGCTGCTCTGTTGGAAAACTTTGAGATGTCTTGCGTATGCTTAAGCCAAAGGAGGAATTCCTCCCTTTTATCCTCTGGAATAAAAGGGAGAAAGTTGTGCAGCTTTTCTGCAACCTCCTTCAGAAACATACCCATATAAAGGCTGTATGAATTGATCCTGGCAGTAAGCATACTAGCTTGGAAGATCTTTCTACCAAAAGCATCCAAGGTCCTGTATTCTCTTCCTGGAGGAGTAGAGTGTCTTTTGGTACTCTTTATTCTCTTCATAGCTGACTGCACCACAATAGAATGGTGAGGAAGCTGAGTTTTCGAAAACCAGGAGGGAGGGAGGGACACGGTACATAGTGTCCAATCTACGAGAATGAGGAGAAAGGGTGAGAGGAGTCTCCCACAATTCAAGCAAATGTTCTTGGAGAATTTCATGAATTGGCAAGGTGACTGCCTCTCTGGGAACCTTAGAGTATCCCAAAATGTCTAATTTTTTTGCTCTAGGTTCTTTTTCAGAGGTTACTGAAATAGAGAGTCCTTTAGCTACTTCCATGATGAAGTCTTGAAAGGACAAATCCTCTGGAGGAGACATTCTCCTCTTTGGAGAAGAGGGCTCCTCAGGAAGAGCAAGAGATACCTTCAAGAGTGTCATCCGAAGTCTGTTGGCTTCCAGGGATCGATACGCGTATCGACCGGTATCGACATCGGGCGTACCCGGAACCTGATCGGTATCGGGAAAAGCCCCGGAACCGGGAACCGGTATCCTGGTCGATGTGGATGCCCTGAGTACCGGTATCGATTGTGGTACCGGAACCGAGGTCGGTACCGCTTGCTGCGGTACCGTGGGTGTCGCAGCCTTAATGAAAGCCATTATGGCCTGCTGCATGGATTGAAGGGTATGATCCATGGACGCCACGACTGCCTGGATGTCGGTACCGGAAGAGTGTGCCGGTACCCCAGAGCAGTCTAACAGGTGATCGGTTGAGGCCGTGCCATCGATGTCAACCTGTAACCCCATAGGAGCAGCTTTGGAAGCCGGAGCTTCCCGCCGGGGTTGTTTGGCTGGGGCAGGGTTCTCAGGGTCAAGCCCGGGGGCATCTCGATACTTAGAGGGAGATTTGCCCTTTGAGGACCTGCCAGAGGAATGTTTGGTTACCTGAGATCCATCAGGAGAGGAAGACCTGGAAGATGTCGATGCTGGAGTATCTGTGGAAAACAGCATATGAAACTTGGCTGCTCGGTTCTGTAAGCCACGTTTAGACATCAGGGAACAGGACTGGCAATCCGAAATGGAATGGTCAGGCCCCAAACATTTAAGACACCATTCATGTGTGTCGGTAACAGAGATGGTATCGCTACACTTGGTGCATTTTTTAAAACCAGAAGCTGGTTTTTCCATGAGGGAAAATTGTTCTCTAGGCCTAGGGGCCTAAAGAGAGAAAATTTCACCAAGTAGTGAAAAGAAAAATTTTTTTTTTTTTTGAAAAGTAAAAAGAAAAAAGACCGGCGGTACCGGTCCGGTAGTCGGGGAAGGCAGACACGCAGCCAAAGAAACAAATTAAAATAAGAACCTCTTCAGCGGTGACAGGAACACGACCTGCTGGCTCCGCGGAAAAGAAGAACTGGGGAGAGTTGGTGAGAAAGGCAGCGCGCATGCGCTGTGGGAGGCTCCCAAAAGCTTTCTTCTGGGAAGCTGGGGAGCTTTCCCACGCAGGCTCCGTCGGTACTAACGTACCCATATGTGAGGACTTATTCCTGCTTGTTCCTGGAGATCTGATGATGTCCCATCGGCACAGTAAACCAGATACTGGTGATGGACTGCTCAAATTGGGATATGAAAATACACTTCCATGAGATCCAGTGCCGAGAGGAATTCTCCCTTTCTGACTGCCACTATCACCGAACACAAGGTTTCCATGCAAAAATGAGACTTCCGAAGGGCCCGGTTTACATGCTTGGTGTCTAAGATGGGACAGAAGGTACCCTATTTCTTAGGGGACCACAAAGTAAATGGAATATCAACCGGATTAGCAGTGGTCATACAGAAAGCATAGTTACTCACCTGTAACAGTGACAGCAGGAATCAGTCCTCACATATGGGTGATGTCTGCATAACAGAGTCCTCGCAGAAGCCTCTCCCCAGCTTTCTGGGAGATGCCACCACGCATGCATGGTCCTCGTCCCACCCAAGGGTGCCATCTTACTCCATCAGATGACATAGCTAGCTGATAAAAAGAAGATCGCAAAAAATATATATATACTGCAACTCCAAGGGGAGGAGGGAGGGTTGTGAGGACTCATTCCTGCTATCCCTGGAGAATACCTGTTACAGGTGAGTAACTAGACTTTCTCCGGAAACAAGCAGGAAGTTAATCCTCACATATGGGACTCCCTAGCTACAGGCTACAGAAGCCCGTAGAGAAAAACCCGGTCACCCTAAAGGGGAGCTGTGAGCAGCAGCAATAGAGTCTGCAGAAATAGACTGCAGTAGGACCTGTGTCTCCAATGGAAACCAACGCTCCAGTAGCCTGAACACAGAAGGTTGGAGTTGCCTAGACCCCGTTAACATTACAGAGCACAGCCTGGCCGAAGGTGCTGTCCCATTGGGACTCCCCCTCCAGGCAGTAATGAGCTGCAAAGGTTTGGATTGAAGACCAGGTGGCAGCCCAGCAGATGTCAAACATCAGGACGGAGCACAGTGTACCACAAAGGTCACCATGGCCCTAACATTGTGTGCCACAACCCAGCCATCTAGCATGCGCACAGCCTTCTCATAAGTGAGAGCAATGCAGTCCGCCATCCAGGTGGACAGGGTTTGCTTGGATACTGCCTCCCCCAGACGACTGGAGTCGTAGGGAACAAAGAGCTGAGAAGCTTTACAGTGGCCCTGGGTACGTTGAACATAGGAGGACAGGGTCCTCTTACAGTCCAGGGTGTGAAGGACAATCTCCGCCCTGAAAGAGTGAGGTTTTGGGAAGAAGGTGGGTAGCACCACCTCCTGGTTGAGGTGAAAAGATGACACCACCTTTGGGAGGAATTTGGGGTGTATGCGTAGCACATCCCTGTTCTTGTAGAACCTGATGTACAGTGCCCTCTGCCACTAGGACCCTATGAGCAGAGGTGAGCACCACCAGGAACACGACTTTTCATGAGATACCTCAGGTGGCAGGTAAGCAGGGGCTCAAAGGATGGGCAGGTGAGCTGTGCCAGCACTATATTGAGGTCCCGACACTCTGTTGCCAGAGGGCAGACAGGGGGTTTTGACAGTGGGAGTCCCCCTCAGGAAGCAGGTTACCAGAGGCTGGGATGAGAGGGGCTTGCCTTCAACAGGGTGGAGGTGCACCCTGGTGGAGTTAGATTTGAATCTGGATTGCGAGATGGAGGTACTGCAGCACCAGCTGCACCAGGCAGGAGAACGGGTTACCCATTGCTCTGCGCACCACTTTGAGAACCTGTGCCATTTGAAGGCGTAAATCCTCCTGGTGAAGGATCTCAGCCCCTTTCAATCTCTCAGAAGTGGAAAAGGTTACCCTTTCATCAGCCACGCTGTCAGTGATAGAGACCCCAGAATGAGGTGTAGGAGAGCACCCTCTTCTTGAGACAAGAGCCTTGGGGAACTTCCCCAGGGGAATCTGTGCCTCCACCAACAAGCAGAGGAGCAGTAGGAACCATGGCTGCTTGGGCCACCTGTGGAGCCATGAGGATCAGCGATGCCCTATCATGGAGAACCTTGAAGAGAGTCTTGGCAATCAACAGCGTGGGTGGAAAAGCATACATGAGGCACGCATCTGCCACTACCTGACCTGGGTGGGACTGACAGGAACAGAAGTGGGGCAACTGGTAGTTGTCCAGGCTGGCAAAAAAGTTCACTCGCAGGGTCCCACAGAGTCAGAAGAGCCAGGCAGCCACTCTGGGAGCCAGCTGCCACTCGTGCAGTTGGAGGACCCTGCTAAGTTTATCCGCCAGGGCATTGTCCTGGCCCGGTAGATATACTGGAGCATTCCTTGACTAACTGCGTAAGAGCAGAGTCATCGCCTTGCGGCAAAGGGTGCAAGACCCCGTGCCCCCTTTCTTGTTCATTTAGGACAAATCGCCACATTGTTGTCTGTTTGGATCAGCAGCAGCTGGTGCCTCAGACGGTGGCAAAAATCTCAGAGGGCTAGATATATTGCCTGGAGCTCCAGAAGACTGATCTGCTGGTTGCCCTCAGCCTGTGACCAGCTGCCCAATCTGCTGGTTGCCCTTGGCCTGTGACCAGATGTCCTGGGTGCAAAGTTCCTCGCAGAGGGCTCCCCATCCCAGCAGGGCGGCATCTGTAGTGAGGATGCCTTTCCAGGCTGGTAGGTCACTAACACTCTGTCTTGGAGCCAACCCATGGCCTGTGTCCTCTGGTCTCAGGCATCACTGGGCAACCCTGTGCAGGCAGGCATACAGGGTGACATGGACTGTGGAGGCCATATGGCCAAAATGTTGAAGGACATGGATGGTGCGAGCTGTAGCTTAATGCACCTCGGCGGACGTGCCTCCTTTTATAAGCCAGTCCTCCAGGTAGGGGAAGACAAATACCCCTTGAGACACAGGTAGGCAGCCACTACTGTCAGGCATTTGGTGAAGACCTTGGGGGCAGACAGCAGGCCGAAAGGTAAGTAGCCTGTATGGGTAGTGGTCTCCCCCCACCATAAAGCAAAGATACCACCTATGGCTGGGGTGAATGATGATGGGGGTATAAGCATCGTTCAGATCCAAGGAGCATAGTCAATCTCTCTACTGGAGGTAGGGCAGCAATGTTCCAAGAGAGCATCTTAAACTTCTCCCTCACCAGTAACTTTTTTTTTGGACAGTTTTTGTATACCACCTTATCCTTCAATCAAAGCGGTCACAACACAATTGGGGGATACATTTAACATGCGGGGATATGAGACACATACACTAATACTTACAGGGAACATGGGCAATGAAGGGTTAAGTGGCTTGCCCAAGACCACAAGGAGCATCCGTGGGACTAGAAACCCCAGTCCTTTCGGCCCGAGGTTGCTGTCCTCTAGTGGGATTTGAACCCCCGACCTTCCGGCCTCAAGTACCTTGCCTCAACCACTAGGCTACTCCTCCCTCTAGATTCCATAGGTCTAGGATGGGCCATAGGCCCCCTGTCCTTTTTGGCATGAGTTAATACCTGGAGCAGAACCCTTTGTCCCTGAGATGTTGGGGTACTGGCTCTTCCGCCTTGTCCTCGAGAAAGCCTTCAGTGCCTGCTGTAGAAGGTCCCGGTTGATGGGAGACCTGGGGAGCTCTCTTGTAAAGAAAGGAGGAGGTAGCCCTCCCGGAACACCTGGCGTGCCCAGGAATCTGTGGTGATGGTTGGCCACCTGTGGGCACAGTGGACCAGATTCCCCCTTGTGGGCTGCTGTCCTCCTTGACGTATACCCAAGGCTATACCCAAGGAATCAAAAGCTCCCCAACCCCTCCCCAGGCTGGGTCTGAGCAGATGTCAGGGACATGGGAGCCTTCTGCTTACGAGGGTCATGCCCCTGTCTACTGACCCTGCTGGGGAGGCTTGGGAATGTGGGTAGTTTTTATAAGTAGCACCTTGTCTCGGTTAGGAAGGGCTTTTTACCTGAGCCTTCCGTCAGGGGAGGGTAGCAGTCTTTTTGGAGAGCTTGGTCCTTGTCATGAGTTCAGTCTTTGCCAAAGAGGTTCTCCCCTTGGCATGGGACATTGACCAATTTGTCCTGAACCCATTACTCAAGGTTGGAAGACTGTAGCCAGGCTTGGCACTAGGCACCGATGCCTGCCGCAGCTACTCTAGCCGCCGACTCAAAGCGGTCATAGGCTACTCAAGTCATGAACTTGGAGCACTCATGGACGGCTCCGGACAGGACCCTGAACCACTACAGGGGTTCCTCGGAGAGACCAGCTGAGAACCCAGTGAGCTCCTTCACCAGGTTTCTCAAATACATGCCCATGTAGTTGGTAGGCCTGGATCCGGTCAATGAGCATCGAACCCTGGTAGCACTTTCTGCCAAGGGCATCCGAGGTGTGGGCCTCCCTACACGGGGGCACCAAGGAATGTGGCTTCTGGCTCTTCAACTGACACATAGCCATCTCCACCACCATGGAGTAGGCAGCAGTTGTGCTTTTTGGAAGCACGGTTTCCCGCAAACTCAATATATCAAGTCGAGTCGTTTGCTCACAACGGGCACCGATGCCAATGTTTCCCCACATGCAGAGCATGAGCTGTTCCAGGACAGGTGGAATGGGCACTGTCAGCGATTCCCTTGGTGGGGTCTCGTATTGGAGGATTTCTAGTTGGGAATGTTAGCACCTTTGAAATGTCCCGCATGAAGTCGAGGAACACCATTGTCCTCTAGCGAGGACCGACATTGAGACTATCTCCCATTCCGAGTAGTTGGTGGAAGACTTGAGGGGAGGGTGACCCAGAGGCTCCAGGCCTGAGCCTGGTCCGTACCTCTGAGGCCCCTCAGCTGGCATTGCACACTCTAGCCGGTGAAGACCTCGGCTCCAGGCAGTATGGCCTCGAGGATCAGCTTGGCCTCCAGGGACGTCCTCAACATCGAGGGCCTGGTGGTCTGGTTTGATGAACGGGCCATGCTGGATATCAACACCCGCTGCTGATCCATGAAGGCAAACAGGCTGCACTCCAGGGTCACCATTCTGGACTCCGGTCCAGATGGCTCTTCAGCTCTTGGCATGGGCACCAAGGAATTCTAGCCCAGTGCTAGTTCCTCTGAAGGGGAGTCAACGAGGAGGGCCTCGGGTGTCTGGAGCCAATCACTGGGCGATTCCTTCCGGGGGAACTTGGTAGGCCGCTCCCGTTCAGAGCCCTTGGACAAGAAGCATGGACTGCGGGACCTGGCTCGGGGTTTACCCAGCCTTCTGAATCATCCAGGGACACTGTCTGAGGGTTTCTTCTTGTCTTCCCTCGAGGGAGATACGCTTTCTGAAGACCCACGGTGTCAACCAGGATCCACAGGGGTGCCATTGGGAGTCTGAGGCTTCAGACGGGGCCTTGGACTTCGAAAGTGCCAGGGACTCCCAGAAAAATACTTATGCTGCTGCTGACAGCTCTTAAGGGCCTTGGTAGAAATCTTTTTACAAAGACCACAGGCTACAGGGTCGTGGTCTGGCCCGAAGCAGCAGTTGTGTCTATTGGTAAGAGACAATTTTTGTACACCGATCACACTTCTTAAAGCCACTAGTAGCCATGGGTGGAAAAATTTAGCCCAGCAAGGTTGAAGACCTGCAGTGCTGCCAGTTGGAAAAAAGGGTGCGAAGGCGCCAAAAGGGAAAAGCGTAGTTACTCATCTGTAACATGTGTTCTCCGGGGACAGCAGGAATCTGTCCTCACATATGGGTGATGTTGGTGTGGACGGAGCCCGCACGGAGCAAATCCCCAGCTTTCAAAGAAAGCCTTTGGGATTGCTACCATGAATGCGTGGTCCCCTTCCTGCCCAAGGGTGCCATCTTGCTCAGTCAGATGACAGTTAAAAGACTGCAAAAACAAAAATTAAAAATGGTACAGCTGCAACTCCAAGGGGAGGAGGGAGGATTGTGAAGACTGATAGAGTAGTTACTCACCTGTAACAGGTGTTCTCCAGGAGCAGCAGGAATTAGTCCTCACATATGGGCGACGTCGGCACTGATGGAGCCCCCATGCGGAGCATTTCCCCAGCTTTCAAAGAAAGCCTTTAGGAATGCAGGCACGCATGCGCGGTCCCCTTCCCGCCCAAAGGTGCCATCTTGCTCAGTCAAATGACATAGCTAAAACACAGCACAAAAAAAGAAAATGAACTATATACAACTGCAAATCCAAGGGGAGGAGGGAGGGTCGTGAGGACTGATTCCTGCTGCTTCTGGAGAACACCTGTTACAGGTGAGTAACTACTCTTTCTCCAGGACCAAGCAGGAAGTCAGTCCTCACATATGGGTGACTCCCTAGCTCTGGGCTACCAGGAACCCAGGCTGAAAAATACAGCTCCCTCTAGAGCCTCAGCAACAGTGAGAGAATCTTCTCTGAGACCACACCTGAACGGTAGCCCAACAACAGGTCTTTTTCCCCCGAGCTCTTCTTCTTCTAAGAAGGGGCAGAGGTTTTCCTGGACAGCCTTGTCCGGGTAAGAGTCTCAGTCTCGAGTTCTGCAGCCTTTTCAGCCATGGGCTTGCCAAAGAGGTTTTCACCTCGACAAGGGACATCGACCAACTTGTCCTGTACCCAAGGCTCGAGGTCTGAGGATTGTAGCCAGGCCTGGTGGCGTGCACCGATGCCGGCCCCTGCAACTCAGGCCGAAGCCTCAAATCCATCATAGGCTGCTCAAGAGATAAACTTCGAGCCCTCTCGAATACCAGAAGACAAAGCCTTGAACCTCTGCAAAGGTTCCTCGGACAGACCAGCAGAGAACCCGGCAATCTCCTTTGCCAGGTTTCGAAGGTACATGCCCATGTACAGCTGGTAGGTCTAGACGCGGCAAGCAAGCATAGAGCCCTGGAAGCACTTTCTACAGAGGGCATCCCGGTTCTGGGCTTCCCTGCCGGGAGGCACCGAGGAGTGCATCTTCTGACTCTTCAGGCGATGCATGGCCGATTCCACAACCATGGAGTGGTACGGTAGCTGTGCCTTTTAGAACCCGGGGCTCTTGCAGACTCGATAG
This sequence comes from Ichthyophis bannanicus, assembly GCA_033557465.1. NCBI lineage: Eukaryota > Metazoa > Chordata > Amphibia > Gymnophiona > Ichthyophiidae > Ichthyophis > Ichthyophis bannanicus. The sequence goes on from CM066039.1 coordinate 83,997,972, forward strand.
ATGGAATTGACCCGCTGCTTAAAACCGGCATCGAGGCCGGTGTCTCCCACATGCGGAAGAGCAACCGCTCCAGCATCGGAGGAACTGGTACAGTAAAGGCCTCCTTGGGCGGAGAGTCATACTGCAGGGCCTCGAGCTCCTCGGCTCGAGGCTCCTCCTCGGGGTCCGCAGGGAAGGCCAAGGCTTTGGCCAGGTCCCGTATGAAATCCGAGAACCGGGTATCCTCCGGGGGGGACCTTGTCCGAGGCTCGGACCCCGCTGAGTCCGAAGGGACACACCGGGTCCGGAAGGTGTCCGGGAACTCCTCTTCCTCGGTTTCCCACGCCGATTCCTCCGAGGAGGAATCGAGCGGCTCCGAGTGGGCGGGCACCGACACCATCTGCCCCGATGCCGAGGGTACCGGCATCGACTACCTCGGTCCCGAACGGGAGGCCGAGGGTGACCTTGGCCGAGGATCGACTCGAGTTCTCATGGTCTCGAAGATCGGCTCAGCCTCCGGGGTCGACGTGGACATCGAGGTCCCGGTGGTCGGGGCAGATGAGCCAATGAGACCGGCGATCAGCACCCGCTGCTGCTCCATGAAGGCAAACAATCTGCTCTCTAAGGCCGTCAACCTGAGTCCAAGCTCAGGAGACCCAACAGCCTCCAACTCGGGCCCAGACGACGTCGGGCCCGACGTCGGCTCCTCCGGAGGAAAGTCCACGAGGACTACAGTACTCATGTGACTCGGGGCCTCTGACTCTACATGAGGATACTTTGTAGGCCTCTCCGACTCCGAAGACCCGGGACGGCGATCGGGGCTATGCGACCTGGCTCTCGAGGAGCCAAGAGCGTACACCGATGCCGCCCTCGCGGGTTTCTTCTTCCTTCTGTGCTCCCTCGAGGGGGACTCCCTCTCAGAGGAGCCTCGACGATGCTCGGGATCAGACTCCTGAGACATCGAGGCCTCTGACGAAGTCCGGACCGATCCAGACGCAGAATCAGAGAAATCCTCACGCTGGTGCTGACGGCTCCGCAATGCCTTCGAAGACATTTTGCCACAGGGACTACAGACCTTAGGATCATGGTCAGGCCCTAGGCACCGGAGGCAGCAGTCATGTGTGTCGGTGAGAGACATTAGTTTCTTGCACCGATCACACTTCTTAAAGCCACTGGCAGCCATGGGGGGGAAAAAGGACCCCTGCAAGATCAAAAACTTGGACTGCCAGGGAAAAGAAAAATTGGCGCAAACGCAGTCTCTAAAGACAAAAACCGAAAAAAAGATCCGGGTTCAGCACCGGTGTACCGAGTCCAGGCGGGAAAGGGAACTGACGTCGAACCAAAGAAAAAAACTCGACTCAACACAGGAAAATCCACTTTTTCCACAGGTGACAAGGACACACGTCTGTAAGGCTCCGTGGAAAAAAGACGACTGAGCAAGATGGCACCTTTGGGCGGGAAGGGGACCGCGCATGCGTGCCTGCATTCCCAAAGGCTTTCTTTGAAAGCTGGGGAAATGCTCCGCATGGGGGCCCGTCGGCGCCGACGTCACCCATATGTGAGGACTGACTTCCTGCTTGGTCCTGGAGAATCCTGCTGTCCCCGGAGAACATCTGTTACAGGTGAGTAAAGCACAGTTACTTACCTGTAACAGGTGATCTCTGGGAACAGCAGGTATAAGTCTTCACATATGGGTACGTCGGTACCGACAGTCTGCGCGGGAACGCTTCCCAGCGTCCAATCAAGAGCTTTTGGAAGCATCCCAGCACGCTTGCGTGCTGCCTCTCCTCAGTTAAGTTTTAAAGCTGAGACAGAGAGAGAAAGGAAAGGAAAGATAGATAGAAATACAACTCCTGGGGAGGTGGGTGGGTTGTGAAGACTTATTCCTGCTGTTCCCAGAGATCACCTGTTAGAGGTTAACTGTGCTATCTCAAGGAACAAGCAGGAATGAGTCTTCACATATGGGGACTCCCAAGCTGAGATGCCTGGAGTCCCAGCATGTCATAGGTTGGAACATGCTATCTCCCAGAACACCAGGCATCCAGAGAATGGAGTGTAGGAGTTGAAGAAAGAAAAAATGCTGTGGAACAGCTAACCTAGCATAGGACTGCAGAGAAGGAGTCCATGTGTGGATGATGAATGTCATCAAAGATGTTGCAGAAGATTGCAATAGAGACCTCCCCTAACAGGATTTCACAGAAGTATGGAGGTTCATGGATCTGCTGGGAACCCAGTAGAGGAATATTGAAGAGGACCTCACTGTAAAGTGGAGGTAATAAACCTGTAGGAAAAATAGTGGAGGTCAGAATCCTGAAAGGAATAGGTAACCCCAGTAGGAAAAAACTGGGGTAGTACAAAAAACGGTGGGCCTTCAGAGGAAGGGTTTATGACAAAAACCTAACTCTTTTAGCAGGAGCGTGGCTCACTCTTTGGAGCAAAAAGAGAAAGGCTAACCGATTTGGACAAACAGGCATAGTCCTTGTGGGGAGAAAGGGTATGGGGACCCCTTGTATCCCAAGAAGAGAGGACAAATGCCGGAGGCGTTAAAGCCTGTGATTAACTGAAGATCCACACTGTCTCTCCTAACTGGGATAAGCTAGGAGAGATATTGAGTATGGAGAGCTTCAGAGGTACCTAAACCGTTAGGTTATGGTATAAAAATTGACGACTACCATAGGAGTGTGTGTGTGTGTAAAACCACAAACCTGCTAGATAGCATAGGTATGGGTAAAAGCCCTCTGTCAGAATCATATAGGTATATGAGAATAGACAGGGAGATAGATAAGTATGTGGATACGTATCTATCTATAAGAAAATATCTCAACAGATAGACATATAAGAATACAGTCAAACCTCGGTTTTCATGATTAATCCGTTCGAAAAAGTCTGACTAAAACCGAAACGTATGAAAACTGAAGCAATATTTCCCATAAGAAATAATGTAAATCCAATTAATCCGTTCCAGACACCCAAAAAATATTCACAAAAATACATTTTATAGAGAATAACTATATTTTTACATACAGAAAACAATGAGAAATAAATATAAATGACTAATGAAATGGATAAATGAACATTTAACATCACTGAAAGCAAGCTAAGTATAGTACTGTTCAGTACAGTATGTTAACATCTGGCCTTAGCCACCCCTGACAAGCTGCTGTGCCCAGCTCTCTTCGGAATCACATTGAATTCAGTCCATTAAATGGAAATTACACTAACCTGGTAATTGTAGTTCCTGTAGGATCCAGTTTAGTCCTCCACAATCGGGTACTGCCCCTCTCACTGCAGCCTGTAGACTGGACCAATCAAATCTTCTGTAGTACATATCCAGCAGGAGCTCCCAGAAGCCCCCCAGTGTACTAGTAACAAAGCATACTGAACGAAGCAACACATCAGATTATTATCAGATTAACATTAAACCTTGTACTTCCCCCCCTGGAATAACCAACTCCCTCCCCAAACGAGGAAGTCAGAACACTGCACGGCGCCGGAATCGACGCCCCTAAATTGACACAGAGCTCCCCCCAGGTACTAAGGAGCTTACGGAACCCCAAAAGAAAGGGAAGAGCCATAGCTATAAGCACGACTGCCGCTAAGGTCCGAACGGGACGCAAAACTATCTTAGAATCTCCCGCTCGGGATAGCGCGCCGCAAGATCATGCAGATATTCGGGAGGGAAGGAGGACTAAACTGGATCCTACAGGAACTACAATTACCAGGTTAGTGTAATTTCCATTTCCTGTGCGGATATCCAGTTTAGTCCTCCACAATCGGGATGTAACAGAGCAGTTAAGACCGGGCGGGACCTTCTAGGCCGGCGCGCAAAACCGCCGAACCAAAACAGGAATCCCGAGCCGCTGACACATCCAAGCGATAGTGCCTGCTGAAAGCATGCAGAGACGACCAAGTGGCCGCCCCTACAGATCTCCGCTGGTGGAACCAGACCATGCTCCGCCCAAGAGGCCGCCTGAGCCCTAGTAGAATGAGCCCGGAGCCCCTCCGGAACCGGGCCGCCGCTGCAACAGATACGCGGAGGCGATCGCTTCTTTAAGCCATCGAGCAATGGAGGCCTTAGCCGCCGCCTCCCCTTTCCGTGCACCCCCAAAGAGCACAAAAAGCCGATCAGTCTTCCGACATGACTCGGTTAGACTGTAAATACCGACGCAGCGTGCGGCCCACATCAAGCCGGTGAAGCCCCTTGTCCACCGACTCGACCGAGGCCGCCGAAATCACTGGTAGAAATACTGCCTGATTCAGGTGAAAAAGGAGACACCACCTTTGGCAGGAAGGAGGGAACCGGACGGAGCACAACCCGCTCCGCAGAAAAAGACAAGAAAGGTTCTCGGCATGACAAGGCCTGTAGATCCGAGATGCGCCGTGCCGAGCAAATGGCTACCAGAAAAACCGTCTTCAACGTGAGATCCTTCAAGGATGCCCTCCGCAAGGGCTCAAAGGGTTCCCGAGCCAGGGCCCGCAGAACTAAATTCAAATCCCACGGAGGAATCACCGCTCTGCGGGAAGGCCGCAAATGAAACACGGCGGTCAAGAAACGCCGCACATCCGCATGAGCGCCAAGAAGGCGGCCCAAGACCTTGCCTCTATAGCAAGAGAGCGCGGCCAACTGGACCTTCAGGGAACTGGCCGCGAGACCCTTCTCGAAGCCATCCTGCAGAAAGCTGAGCACGACGGGCACCGAGACCGTCGCCGCCCGAACTCCACGCCGGGAGCACCAGTCCTCAAAAATTCTCCAAATTCGAACATAAGTAAGAGAAGTGGACGACTTTCTTGCCCGCAGTAAGGTGGAAATCACCACGGGCGAATAACCCTTCTTTTTCAGCCGAGCCCTCTCAATGGCCAAACCGTAAGCGAGAAACCGAGCCACCTGGGGCATCCGCAAGGGGCCCTGAAGAAGAAGATCCGGTAGCGCCGGAAGGCGCCACGGCACGCCGTCTCGAAGCCGAACGAGGTCGGCATACCAGGGCTTCCGGGGCCAATCCGGAGCCACCAGCAGCACCCGGCCCTGATGGCCCTCGATGCGCTGGACGACCCGACCGATCAGGGCCCACGGGGGGAAAACGTACAGCATCCCGGACGTCGGCCACGGCTGAATGAGAGCGTCGAGTCCTGCGGACATCCGCTCCCGCCGTCTGCTGAAGAAGCGACTTGTCTTGGGCCGACTGGAAGGTCGCCATGAGATCCATGATGGGCGGACCCCACCGCCGAACTATCTGCGCATATACCTGAGGATTTAACTCCCACTCTCCGGGGTCCACCCGCACTCTGCTGAGAAAGTCGGCCTGGACATTGTCAGCGCCTGCAATGTGCGCCGCCGAGATCGCCGGCAGCCGAGTCTGCACCCAGCTGAACAAGGCCGTCGCTTCTGTTTCCAGGGCCACACTCCCTGTGCCCCCTTGGCGATTGATGTACGCCACCGTGGTCGCATTGTCCGACCAGACTCGGACCGCCCGGCCCAGGAGCAGAGGTTCCAGGGCCATCAGGGCTAGTCGGACCGCCCGAAGCTCGAGGCGGTTGATCGACCAAGACGCTTCCTGCGAGGACCACACCCCCTGCGTGAAGCGGGTCTCGCAGTGTGCTCCCCAGCCGACTAGGCTCGCATCCGTAGTGAGGGGGACCCACAGAGGAGGCTCCAAGGGAATCCCCCGCGTCAGGTTCTCGGAGGAGAGCCACCACCGAAGCGACCGCCGCACTGCCTTCGGGCAGGGCAGTCTCTTGTGCAAGGAATCGCACTGGTTGGACCAGCGACGAAGGAGCGCCCTCTGTAGCGGGCGCATGTGGAACCGCGCCCACGGAACCACCTCTAAGGTCGCCGCCATCGTTCCGAGAAGCCGTAGGTACCACCACGCCGACGGAGCGGGCATCCCCCGAATTAGTCGGACAAGAGCCCGCAACGTCAGGACGCGGCGCTCGGGAAGGCACACCAGCCCCCGAGCAGTGTCGAAGCGCACCCCCAGATACTCCAGGTCCTGCGAGGGCCGCAGACAACTCTTTTTCGTTCACCACCCAGCCGAGGGATCGCAGCAGAGCTACCACCCTGCTCGTGACCCGCAGGCACTCTCGACCGGACTTTGCTCGTATCAACCAGTCGTCCAGGTAAGGATGGACCAAAATGCCCTCCTTGCGCAAGGCCGCCGCAACCACCACCATCACCTTTGTGAAAGTGCGCGGGGCCGTAGCCAAGCCGAACGGCATGGCCCGGAACTGAAAGTGGCACCACGGGACCGCGAAGCGGAGAAAACCGCTGATGGGCTGGGTGTATCGGAATGTGCAGATAGGCCTCGGTAAGATCGAGGGACGTCAAAAAACTCCCCCTTTCGCACCGCTACAATGACTGACCGCAGGGTTTCCATGCGGAAATGCGGCACTCTGAGCGCGCGATTCACGCCTTTGAGATCCAAAATCGGACGCAGAGTCTCGCCCTTTTTGGGTACCACAAAATAGATGGAGTAGCGACCAGCGCCTCTTTCCAAGGGAGGCACTGGAACCACCGCTCCCAGCGCTAACAATCGAGCCAGGGTCACGCGGATGTCCCTCGTCTTTTGCTCGCCCCTGCTGGGAGACAGAACAAAGGAATCTGGAAGTGGGAACGCAAATTCCAGAGCGTAACCCTCCTCTATAATTTGTAGCACCCAGCGATCCGACGTTATTTGGGCCCAAGAGGAAAGAAAGTCGCGCAAGCGACCGCCGACAAGCGGTCCTCCCTCCAGAGCCTGCCTGGCGTCATTGTGGCTTGCGTCCAAAGGAAGAACCCGAAGAAGAGCCGGCTGCGGAGAAGCCTCTGCCGGCTCCCCTGAAAGCCCGAAATCCTTGGCTACGGGCTCCAAACCGGCCCCGCTGCGAGGACCACTGGCGGGAGGGCCGAAACCTGCGCTGATCCCGAAAGGATCCCGCGCCGACGAGGTGGACCGGTTGGACCTTGGTTTATCCTCCGGAAGCCGGCCCCCTTTGGACTCACCGAGATCCTTTACCAATTTCTCGAGAGCCTCCCCAAATAATAATCTGCCCTTAAACGGCAGCTTACTGAGGCGGGCCTTAGAAGAACTGTCCGCCGCCCAGCTGCGCAACCAGAGGGACCGGCGCGCTGCTACCGCGGATGCCATACTGTTAGCCAACGCGCGGATCAAATCATAAAACAGATCCGCCAGGTAAGCCGAGCCGGACTCCAGCCGGGTCACCTCCACCAGACCCTGCTGGTCTAGTCCGGGGCTCGAGCGCAGTTGCTGTGACCACCGCAGACACGACCGAGCCACCCAAGCCCCACAGATAGAGGCCTGCAATGACACGGCATCCGTATCGAAGGTTTGCTTGAGCAAGTTATCAACCTTCTTATCCTGCCCGTCCTTGAGGGCCGCCGCCCCCTCAACCGGGATGGTGGTTTTCTTGGTCACTGCGGAGACCGCAGCATCCACCCGGGGGGACCTGAACAAGTCCCTGTCCTTGTCAGCAAGAGGATAAAGCCGATTCATGGTCCGAATCCCCTTCAAACCGGATTCCGGGTGCTCCCACTCCGCCTGGATCATCTGATCCACCACGCGGTGGACGGGGAAAAAAACCACCTGGGCATCCCTGACTGCTTGAATCAGAGGATCCTCAAGACCCTCCTCCTCCAGGGGCCGCACCGCCGAAAGGTTTAGCGCCTGAAGGGACTCCGTGACCAGAGGAACCAGCTCGTCCCTACGGAACACTCGAATGACCCGAGCCTGATCTTCCGGCCCAGGGATCTCCCCATCCTCCAAATCCTCCGCTTCAGTCTCAGGATCGCCCTCTGCCTCGGAATCCAGGAGACCCAGGGCGTCCTGCTCTTGTCCCCCCAACCGAAGCCGCTTGCCCCCGGGCGATGAGGGACACTGAGCCGCCCCGAAGGACCCCGAGGGGAGGGAGGGGGGCCAGACAGCCGGCAACTGTCCGGACCTGCTCAGGCGAAATGCCTGATGCATGAGGAGTACAAAATCAGGGGAGAAGTCCATAGTTGAGGCAGCAACAGACGCCTGCTGGAGCGCAGCCACTGAACCGCTGGCCGGAGGAACCGAGCCAGACTGAGGGATGCTTGGAGAAAGAACGCTGTCCCCGGAAGTAGAAGCATCCCCAGGGGTAGCCTGTTCCTGAACATTCACAGATTGCTCTAACTCAGAGGGCACTGCAGCACAGCCCCTGCAGATGCCAGAGTCAGTCCCTGCCGTCCTGCGGGACCCACAGATCACACACTGGGGCTTGGAAGCCATTCCAAGGCCACCTCTGCCCAGGGGAATAGAATAAGACAGCCACAGGAAAGCCCACACCACCTGGGCAATCCTATGCAAATCAGCCCCGATTTAAAAGTAACTTAACTTTTTTTTTTTTTTTTTTTTTACAAGAAACAAAATATATCCCAGGATCCCTGGGGTGCCCTGAGCAAAATCGCCAGAAAGAGGAACCCCAAAAACGCTAGGGGAACCTGTGCACAGCGATCAAAAATGCCTGGAAAAGCACTTTTAAAATCCAAAATGGCCGCCGCACTTTTTCACCCGCGGTAAAAAACGGCACGAAAATATAAAAACCACCAAATAATATGGAAAACAAATAAAACGACCCTCTAACACAGGGCACACGAGCAGTTTGAATAAAAACTGCCAAATGGGCTCAGGAGAGCCTACAGAAACGCTGGCATCCCAGACAGAGCATTGCACACAAGAAAGAAAAAAATGAAATGCAAACTCCTACCAGCTCAGGAACAGAAGATTCAGCCACAATCTCCCAGTACCAGGCACTGCCTTATAGGTATGGCAATTCCCCGTCCTGTCTAGGGGAAGCTCACCCAGGGCTGATAAAATGTGCTAGGCAGGCAACAGCAGCCAGCAGGTCTGACTTTCTCCTAGTCTCCTGTGGCACAGCTCCAGGGAGACAGGCTTCTTTTGTCTTTCTTTTTTAAAGGCACAGCTAGCTACCAAAAACAAAAATAGTAGAGAAATGCCCCAAAACAAACCCTAAAAACAACTAACTAGTGTTGCTCCTGCAAAGGTCACTAAGTGTGCCCAGAGGACACACTTTTACGTCTACACACTGCAACGAGACTGGACACACTGGGGGGCTTCTGGGAGCTCCTGCTGGATATGTACTACAGAAGATTTGATTGGTCCAGTCTACAGGCTGCAGTGAGAGGGGCAGTACCCGATTGTGGAGGACTAAACTGGATATCCGCACAGGAAAATACCTTTACATTATCTGCTCAATGCTTCAGAATGGCAGAAAATCTTAATGATATAGCTTCAGACGTACCCTGCAAGAGAAAGAACTGCCTCCCACATTCATGCAACATCTCCTGCTTACGTTGACAGCTTTTCTTCCCTGCTACCGGACAAAATCTCAGTCAAAAGACGTTGAAAACCGAAGCAATGCATGAAAACCGGGACAAAATCTCAGTCAGAAAAGACGTTGAAAACCGAAGCGTATGAAAACCGGGGCAAATGAAAACCGAGGTTTGACTGTATATCTATAGTGAGATATGGCAGGGCATAAAATACACACAAAAAATAAATATGGATATGTAGGCTTACATATGGGTGTCTGCAGGTAAACAGACAGAGATATGCCTACAGTACAGTGATCACATAGGCTATGTGGAGAGGAAAGATTCATCTAACAAGGAGGTGGAACCTACTTGAGAAGACATATAGAGAATCTATTCCTCCTGGTTATAATCTGCAAGAATGCTAGTTAGTACAAAAGAACCAGGATTGTTACATGAAAAACCAAGGACAATGTCAATGTACAGCCAGGAAGTCCCGAGTCTTCCAGGACTCTGGCATGGTAAGTAGACAGAAGACGCCTAGAGATGAGATACCATGTTGACCTGCTTAAGGGCAAAGGTATCATGCGTTCTTACCATGAGGACGAGCATATCCCCGATTGGGAATACTATGGAAAAAAGCAGGGAACTGGCAACTCCTTGAGTCTTCACGTAAGAGAAGGCCTATGTCCTTTATATCAAAAAAGGAGATAGAAAAGAAGGGGGACCCTTCTAGTCATGGGAGACATGACTGAAAAGCTTTTTCTAACCAGCTAGGATAGCTGTTGGAGAAAAAAAAGCCCATGCTCTCTAGCAAGGGCCCATAGTGGAAAGCTTCTCTGTAGATTGCAGAGAGCATGGAACTGGCTGGTAGAGAGCCAGTATCTCAGTCAACTATGTTGCCAACTCAGGAAATGAAGATGGCAGAATAGAAAACAATCTAGAAAGCTTGTAGTGAGATGATCTCCAAGAGAGATGGAGTACTGACTTGGAGCCACTACAAAGACTAGACAGAATGTTAGTGGAGGACAATCTGGTAGTTTGTGGATAAGAAGTGGTCCAAACATTAAAGCTCCTGGATGGGCAGCTGTTGGCAAGACAGCAGAAGAATCTTACTGTTCAAAAACAGAAAGAACAGACAGAACAGGAGTAGGAACTCTGGACATGTCTGATAAGCTGCCCCAAAGCAAGATTAAAAACAGAGGTGGTGACTCAGAGGAAAACTCCGCACTGGAAAGTGAGAAAACTAGAGAGGCTGAAGAGAAAGCCTCCCAGTAAGTAATTCCGCTCTTACAGAGGAAAAACTTGGTAAGAGGGTGAAGAGAATGGAGCTGAAGACGACTTACGAAGTAGTAAGTCTATAGAAAGGAAAAATACATGCTGGCACAGGAACTATCATCTGATAGTGGTTAGACCTCTTTCCCTAGCAGGCAAAGAGGAGAAACCTGTGACTTATAGGCATGAACAACCTGACAGCTCATAGAAATATAGAAAAAAATGGATATCTTTTGGAAAGAGATCCCTGTGTAGGGGTTAGAATAAAGCGGTGGATTGCCTCTATTGAGAAGAAGCAACTGTAGATTCTAACCCCAAGGGTCACAAGCATCTGATGATGAATGATCAGAAACCCTGCAGGTGCTGGGTTTGCTGAGCCTGGTGAGAGGTTGGATTCTTTAGACCAAGACGATGCTTTCCCTGTTGGGGAACATCTGTATGATGGGCAAGTGATGAATAAAATCTTCTTCTCCTGTGGGAAGAAAGTTTGGTAGGACATTTCCTACGTACTGGGACAGAGGAAGGGGTAGAACCACCCCTAGGAACAGGTAAATCAGTGGACAACTGAGTAACCTGACGTAAAGACTCCTTGTTGAAAAGATTTTCTCCAGTGCAAGGAGTATGTCCCAGCCTTTGTTGTGCCCATTTATCCAAGTCTGAAGCTTGGAGCCAGGCTCTACGTCGTGCCCCTATAGCTATAGCAGAAGTCCTGCTAACAGACTCAAAAGAGTCTAGGGAAGCACGAGAAAGAAACCAAGAGATATTCTGGATATGCTTAAGCAGTGAGGAATAGTCTGTACTCCTGGAATCTGAAAGAAAAGGAGACAAAAGATGTAATTGCTTTGTGACCTCCTCAAGAGAAAGACTCATTAAATACATATGAGAGAATTCTTGCAGAAAGCATAGATGTCTGGAAGGTTTGACGTCCAAAGTCATCTAGTTTTAGACTCACGACCTGGCGGATATGAAGAGTGTTTTTTCTTACTCTTTACCCACCTCATTGCTGATTCCACTACTAGGGAATGATGAGGAAGTTGAGTCTTTTGAAACCCTGGAGAGGGGGGCACCTGATATAACAGATCAGTTGCCCTGGGAGGTGGGGTGCCCGGAAAGGTGTTTCCCACATTCCTAGAAGGAGATCTTGCAAGGAATGATGCAAAGGAAGCATTATGTTCCCCTTTGCTGTGGTAGAAAGAGAGCCTTGTGCAGGATCATGTCCTGGGATAGGAATGGCAAGAGATCTTGCTATATCCCAGAGGAAACTCTGAAAAGAGGGATCCCTAACAGGAATCTCTCTTGGACAGGTTAGATTTACAGAACTAGCCTGAGCATCCATAGAGGTATCCAAATATATAGGAATAGAAGATCCTGCACAGTGCAGTGTGGAATGCTTAAGAGATGGTTGCTGGTACTGGGTATCATGAGCAGCAACCATCCTTACCACATTGTCCATGCCAGGTATCGACTCCAAGCTTGGTATAGAATGGAGCGATCCTGTTGAAAAAAGCATGGTAGGAGTTGGCCACGATGCTACTGTCAATACCGGTACCGATGTCGGAGTCGAGTCCGACAAAGACATCAGAGTAGTCATCACCGAGGTGACCGAATCCATCCGGCCAGTATCCTCGGTACCGAAGCACCGGTATCGATCGATGTCAGTACCAAAAGCTATTGGTACCGAGTCTTCTAGACTAGAGATCGATTCCAAACTCGGCATCGAGGGCAGAGAGCCTGATAAGCAAAACATGGAAGGCACCGACCGCAAAGGTAATGAGGTCGTCGGTACCGTGTCTGACACCGGTGAAGGAAGGTCAATCAGTGGCAACTCAAATCGGCCTCAAAGGAACCGAGAGTTGTGGATCCGAATCATCGGAACCGAGCCTTCGGTACCGCCGAGAGCCGGTACCAAGGCGAATCGGTACCCAGTCCTCCAGACTGGAGATAGATTCCAGACTCGGCATCGAAGGAAGCGAGTATCAATGCACATCTGGAGGGTACCGACAGCAGTGGTAGTATCGGTGCTGCTACCGATAATGGAAAGTCAGTCTGGGGTGTATCCACCGGTCCCGAAGGTACAGAGGACGCCAGATGACGATCCCTGGTGAGGAGTGCTTCATCCAACACCAGTGCCGATGCCGGGGTACCGGTACCACTCGAAGCGGATGCCACCACCAGACACGGCTGAGGTATGTTCTGTGAGGGGTGAACAGCAGGAACAACCTGAAACCCCTTATTTGCTTTGGAGACCGAAGACTCCCGCCGGGGTTTTGAAGCCAGTGTGCCCTCGAGGGCAAGACCGGAGCTGTCTTCATGCTGTGCATGAGACCTACCACTCGAGGACTGGCGAGTCTTAACAGACTGTTTGTGGGTTACCTGATCTTGTGTGGAAGAAGGGGACGGTGCCCCGAAGTTGGAGGGCAACCGTGTATCGAGGGAATCTCGATGTTGAAAACCTCTTCTCACCAAACTGTTGTCAGGACCCAAGCAGGTTAGACACCGACTTTGAGGGTCTAAAAATAAAGTTGTACCGCCATAGAGTGAACATTTCTTAGAGAAAGTGCCTGGCGGTTCCATGAAGGAAAAAGAAGAGGCCTAAAAGGCCTAAGAGACCGTGGGACACTGAGGAAAAAATATATCCCATGGAAAAGGAATAATATTTCAAGAAAAGAAAAAGAAAACACCGGCGGTACCGGTGGTGTCGGGAAGACAGCCGCGACCACAAGAAAACTAAAAAATAAAAACAAGAATTTTCTGCGGTGACAGGAGGACGTCCTGCCGGCTCCGTGGAAAAACGAAAACTGAGGAGAGGCAGTTGGGAAGGCAGCACGCAGGCGTGCTGGGATGCTTCCAAAAGCTCTTGGACGCTGGGAAGCGTTCCCGCGCAGACTCCATCGGTACCAACGTACCCATATGTGAAGACTCATTCCTGCTTGTTCCTGGGGATATGCTGTAATTCGGGGTGGGGGAGACCTGGACTACCATGTATTTGACCCCTGGGCTGCACCTGACCCACTCAAGGGTCCCAGTGCTGTAGAGGCAGACCCTACCAGCTGCCAGCCCCTACCAGTAAAAAGTTTCTCAGAGAAAGCACAGTTACTTACCTGTAACAGGTGATCTCTGGGAACAGCAGGAATAAGTCTTCACATATGGGTACGTCAGTACCGACGGAGTCTGCGCGGGAACGCTTCCCAGCGTCCAATCAAAGAGCTTTTGGAAGCATCTCACCACGCCTGCGTGCTGCCTTCCCGCCTTTCCCAACTGCCTCTCCTCAGTTAAGTCTTAAAGCTGAGACAAAGAGAGAGAGAGGAAAGAAAAGATAGATAGAGATACAACTCCTGGGGAGGTGGGTGGGTTGTGAAGACTTATTCCTGCTGTTCCCAGAGATCACCTGTTACAGGTAAGTAACTGTGCTATCTCCAGGAACAAGCAGGAATGAGTCTTCACATATGGGGACTCCCAAGCTGAGATGCCTGGAGTCCCAGCATGTCATAGGTTGGAACATGCTATCTCCCACAACACCAGGCATCCTGAGGATGGAGGGTAGGAGTTGAAGAAAGAAAGGTGCTGTGGAACAGCTAACCTAGCATAGGATTGCAGACAAGGAGTCCATGTGTGGATGATAAATTGTCATCAATGATATTGCAAAGGAAAAATATTGCAATATGGACGCCCCTAACAGGACTTCAGAGAAGTACAGAGGTTCATGGGATCTACTGGGGAACCCAGTAGAGGAACCTCGAGAAGGACCTCACTGTAAGTGGAGGTAGTAAACCTGTAGGAAAAGTAATGGAGGTCGGAATCCTGAAAGGTAACAGGTAACCCCAGTAGGAAAAACTGGGGTAGTACAAAAACAGTGGGCCTTCAGCGGAAGGCTTTATGATAAAAGCCCGACTCTTTTGGCAGCAGAGTAGCTCACTCTTAGGAACAAAGAGAGAGAGGCTAACCGATTTGGATAAACAGGACCAGTCCTTGTGAGGAGAAAGGGTATGGGAACCCCTTGTATCCCAAAAGAAAGGACAAACGCCAGAGGCGTTAGAGCCTGTGATGAGCTGAAGATCCGCAATGTCTCTCCTGACATCATCTGGGAGAGATATTGGAACGTGGAGAGCTTCAGAGGTACTTAACCTTAAGGTTATGATTGACATACATACATGGCAAGGGTACTTCAGGCCGGAAGGTCAGGGGTTCGAATCCCACTAGAGGACAGCAACCTTGGGCCGGAAGGACTGGGGTTTCTAGTCCCACAGATGCTCCTTGTGGTCTTGGGCAAGCCACTTAACCCTCCATTGCCCATGTTCCCTGTAAGTATTAGTGTATGTGTCTCATATCCCCGTGTGTTAAATGTATCCCCCAATTGTGTTGTGACCGCTTTCATTGAAGGATAAGGCGGTATACAAATATCTCTCTCTCTCTCTCTCTCTCTCTCTCTCTCTCTATATATATATATATCTATATATATATATCTATATATCTATATATAGTGAGATATGAAGGGCATAAAATACACACAAATGATAGACATTTGTAAGATGTGTGCTATAGGTATGAATATATATATGCCTCTATATGGAAGACTGTAAAGAAGCAGACAGAGATATGCCTACAAAAAGGTATTCACATAGGAAAAAGTGGAGAGGAAAGATTCATCTAACAAGAAGGTGAAACCTACTTGAGAAGATATATAGAGAATCAATTCCCACCGGTTATGGCTACAGGGATGGTAGGTAGTAGAATAACCAGGATGGTTACGTGACAAGCAGAGGATGATATCAGTCTGCAGCCAGCAAGTCCCGAGTATTCTAGAACTCTAACATGGTAAGTGAACAGAAGACGCATAGGAATGAGATACCATGCTGACCTGCTTAAGGGCAAAAAGGTATCATGCGTTCTTACCATGAGGATGAGCTAAAGGAGAAAACATATTCCCGACTGGAAATACTATGGACCAAAGCAGGGAATTAGCAACTCCTTAAGCTTTCACGTAAGAGGAGGCCTATGTCCTTTATATTAAAAAGGGAACTTTTCTAGTCATGGGAGACATGACTGAAAAAACCTTTCAACCATCTAGTATAGCTGTTGGAGAAAAAAACCCCATGCTCTCTAGCAAGGGCCCATAGTGGAGAGCTTCTCTGTAGAATTGCAGAGAGCATGATGCAGGAGAATGAGGAGACAGAACTGGCTGCAGGAGAGCCAGTTCCTATGTCAACTATGCTGCCAAACCCAGGGGAATGGAGATGGCAGAAAGAGAAGACAATCCAACAAGCTTGTAGTGAAAAAATTTCCAAGAGAGATGACAGCACTAACTTGGAGCCACTACTAAGACCAGACAGAATGTTAGTGGAGGACAAATCTGGTTGCTGGTGGACAAGAACCAGTGGTCCAAACATTAAGGCTCCTGCATTGGCAGCTGCTTGCCAGACAGCAGAAAGAATGGTACTGTTTAAAAACAGAAAGGACAGACAAAGCAAGAGTAGAAAACTCTGGACGTGTCTGATGAACTGCTTCAAAGCAAGATTGAAAAAGAGAAGTCAACTCAGAGAAGAGAATTCCGCATTGGAAAAGTAAGAAAACTAGAATACAATCCGTTACCTAGGTGTTATCCTTGATCAACGACTGGATTTTACCTCTCACATAAAAAGCACAGTAAAAACTATTTACTTCAAGATAAAAACATTACGCCACCTAAGACCCATGCTAGAATACAACGACTTCCGCTCAATATTCCAAGCAATAGTCACTCCACACTTTGACTATGTGAATATTGTATTACACATGGTCTTCCAAAGAACACCATTAACCCCCTGAAACTAGCAATGAATGCTGCGGCCCGCATCCTAGTTGGAGCATCAAAGAGAGACCATATCACGCCAATCCTTAGGGACCTTCACTGGCTCCCTATAGAATGTAGAATTAGCTATAAAGCTCTCCTCATCACATTCAAGGCCTTAAATAAATTATCACCAGCAACGACTTCAGACCTCATCAGTCTAACTCCCAAGACAAGATCCAGGAGACCACTCGCTGAAAATACCCTAGTCATTCCCAGTGAATCCACAAATTGGTCCCAATCAACGATTAACAGAGCATTTAAATCTTATGCGCCTAGATGCTGGAATAAACTTCATCCATATATCAGAGCAATACGAGACATGAAGCAGTTCAGGAAGGCTATCAAGCACTACCTATTCACTGAGTACTTCCAGACACTGTAGTGCTATCTGTCATAACACAGATTCATAGGCATAACCACTCCATAAGACATACCTTCTAGAACTAAGAAATTTTTGATGTAATTACTCTGTACACTAAAATCTCGCTGCTAGTTGATTTTATGTAAATAGTTCAATCGTTATTGTAGATAGTTACCCTTGTTACCCAAGTTTTTTGCCCTGTTATCTGTAACTCATACGTGTTTTCAAATGTACTGAGATTGTTTTGTTCCATGTAAACCGCGCTGATGCTGAATAGCACGGTATATAAGAAACTATAAATAAATAGAGAGGCTGAAGAAAAGCCTTCCAGTAAAGCAATACCGCTCTTACAAAGGAAAAACCTGGTAAGAGGGTAAAGAGAATGGAGCTGAAGAAAACGTACAAAGTAGTAAGGTTATAGAAAGGAAAAAAAGACATGCTGGCACAGGAAACTATCGTTTGATAGTGGATAGACCTCTTTCCCTAGCAGGAAGAAGAGGAGAACCCTGTGACCTAGAAGCATGAACATCCTGACAGCTCATAGAACCTAGAAAGAATGGATGTCTTTCGGGAAGAGATTTATGTGTAGGATTTAGAATGACAGCAGTGGATTGCCTCTATTGAGAAGAAGCAACTGCAGATTCTAATCTCCAGAGTCACAAGCATCTGATGGATTGATCAGAAACCCTGTGGTTGCTGGGTTTGCTGAGCCTGGCGAGAGAGGTTGAACTCTGCAGACCAGGACAATGCTTCCCCTGTTTGGGAACATCTGTATGATGGGCAGATGATGCATAAAACCTTCTTCTCCTATGGGAAGAAAGTTTGGCAGGACATTTCCTACCTACTGGGACAGAAGGTGGTGCAGAACAGCCCCTAGGAATAGGTAAGTCAGTGGACAACTGAGTAACCTGACGTAAAGACTCCTTGTTGAAAAGATTGTCTCCAGTACAAGGAGTATGTCCCAGTCTTTGCTGTGCCCATTTGTCTAAGTCTGAAGCTTGGAGCCAGGCTCTACGTCGTGCTCCTATAGTTGTAGCAGAAGTCCTGCTAATAGACTCAAAAGAGTCTAGGGAAACACGAGTAAGAAACCAAGAGATATTCTGGAGATGCTTGAGGAGTGAAGAATAGTCTGCACTCTTGGACTCTGGAAGGGAAGGAGTCAAAAGATGTAATTGCTTTGTGACCGCCTCAAGAGATAGACTCATATAGAAAATATATGAGAGAATTCTTGCAGAAAGCATAGATGTCTGGAAGGTTTGACGTCCAAAGGCATCTAGTGTCTTAGACTCACGACCTGGCGGATAAGAGTGCTTTTTCTTACTCTTTACCCGCCGCATTGCTGATTCCACTACTATGGAATGATGAGAACCCTGGAGAGGGGGGCACCTGATATAAAAGATCAGTTGCTCTGGAAGGTGGGGGTACCCTTAAAGGTGTTTCCCACATTCCTAGAAGGAGATCCTGCAAGGGAAGCATTATGTTCTCCTCTGCTTTGGGAGAAACAGAGCCTTGTGCAGGATCATGTCCTGGGATAGGAATGGCAAGAGATCTTGCTATATCCAGGAGGAAACTCTGAAAAGAGGGATCCCCAACAGGACTCTCCCTTGGACAGGTTAGATTTGAAGAACTAGCCTGAGCACCGACAGAGCTATCTAGATATACAGGAATAGAAGATCCTGCAGAGTGCAGTGTGGAATGCTTAAAGATGGTCGCCGGTACTGGCTGTCAGGAGCAGCGACCGTCATTACCACATTGTCCATGCCAGGTATCGACTCCAAGCTTGGTATAGAAGGGAGCGATCCTGTTGAAAAAAGCATGGCAGGAGTTGGATACCGGTACCGATGTCGGAGTCGAGCCCGATAGAGACATCGGAGCAGTCATCAGTGACTGTTCAATCGGTACCGAGGTAACCGAAAACCTCTGGGCGCTATCCTTGGTACCGAGCCACAGGTATCGATCAGTGTTGGTACCAAAGCGTATTGGTACCGAGTTGCCCAGACTAGAGATCGATTCCAAACTCGGCATCGAGGGCAGCTCAATCGGCCTCGAGGGAACCGAGAGTTGCGGATCCGAATCATCGGAACAGAGCCTTCGGTACCGCCGAGAGCCGGTACCAAGGCGAGTTGGTACGCAGTCCTCCAGACTGGAGATCGATTCGAGACTCGGCATCGAAAGAAGTGAGGCTATCGATGCACATCTGGAGGGTACCGACATCGGTGGTAGTATCGGTGCTGGTATCGATAATGGAAAGTCAGTCTGGATTGTATCCACCGGTCCAGAAGGCACCGAGGACGCCAGATGACCATCCATGGTGAGGAGTGTCTCATCCAACACCAGTGCCGATGCCGGGGTATCGGTACCGCTCGAAGCGGCAGCCACCACTGGATACGGCTCAGGTATGTTCTTGTGAGGGGTGAACCCCAGGAACAACCTGAAACCCCTGAAAGGCTTTGGAGACCGAAGACTCCCGCCGGGGTTTTGAAGCCAGTGGGCCCTCGAGGGCAAGGCCGGAGCCATCTACATGTTGTGCATGAGACCTACCACTCAAGGGCTGGCTAGTCTTAACAGACTGTTTGTGGGTTACCTGATCCTGTGTGGAAGAAGGGGACGGTGCCCCGAGGTTGGAGGGAAACCGTGTATCGAGGGAACCTCGATGTTGAAAACCTCTTCTCACCAAACTGTTGTCAGGACCCAAGCAGGTTAGACACCGACTTCGAGGGTCTAAAAATAAAGTTGTACCGCCACAGTCTGAACATTTCTTGGAGAAAGTGGCTGGCAGTTCCATGAAGGAAAGAAGAGGCCTGAAGGCCTAAGAAACCGCAGGACACTATGAAGAAATAAATATCCCATGAAAAAGGAGATTTTACAAGAAAAGACAAGAAAACACCGGCGGTACCGGTGGCGTCAGGAAGACAGTCGCGACAAGAAAACTAAAGAAATAAAACAAGAATTTTCTGCGGTGACAGGAGAACGTCCTGCCGGCTCTGCGGAAAACGAAAACTGAGGAGAGGCAGTTGGGAAAGGCGTGAAGGCAGCACGCAGGCGTGGTGGGATGCTTCCAAAAGCTCTTTGATTGGACGCTGGGAAGCGTTCCCACGCAGACTCCGTCGGTACAGACGTACCCATATGTGAAGACTCATTCCTGCTTGTTCCTGGAGATAACTGTCCAGCCTGTTAGCTCCTGAGAGCTGGTCTGCTTCTGCTAGTAATATGCAGCCACCTTCTCTTTTCTCTCTCTTTTTCCTTTCTATTTTCCTTTTTTTTTTTTTTTAAAGCCTGAATAAAATCTTCCAGTGGCGGTCAGCCATGGGGCAGTATCCCAGCTGCTGGGAACTGAATGCTGATCTTTGGAGCCTATGGAGGGAGCCCCTGTACTATGACATCACCAATCTAACATGCTCAGTTCCCAGCTGCTGGAAGAGACCGATAAACCACTCCTACTGGGATTAGAGGGACGATAAGGAAAGCCCATTACAGCTTGAAAAGAGGGACACTATCTAATATTGCCATAATGTAGAACTGGGAGCTTAACTGATATGTGGCAAGTCAGTTCTTCAAAAGAACTGAATACCAATCATAACAGCAGTAGGCAAGAAGTTATTTTATAAATGTGAGAACTTTTTGTAAGCTGTACAGTTAAACCATGCAATTTTGTTCAGTATGCGCCATTAAAGAAAAAACAACCACCAAAAAGAAGTGTTTACTTTATTGGAAGAAAATCAATATTTAAAAACACACACACACACACACACACAAAAAACAGGACAGTTCCTAAAGAACAAAGCAACAAGTTTTATTTTAAACACACAGTGCGCCTCTTCTGAAAACCAGTTCAATCAAAACTTCACACACTAAAAACATATCCTTACTAAAACCTTCACAGTTCAGCACTTATCCATCAACCTACCTAATTTGCATGTATAAACAAAACCCATTTACAAGTAAATTTACCACTGGCACCAAAATCTGTGATTTGTAAAATGAAGTAAAGGGCATTATAAATGAAGCTGATTTACTATTCTCATGAAATTAAATCTACACGTCATATGGATTGGGGCCAGGAAGAACTGCAGACTTTTAATATAATGTATTCTTCAAAGTAAAGACATTTAAAATACAATTCACTACCTAAAGCAGAATCTTACAAACATAAGCGAAACCAACAGCAAGAAAATCCCTAACATGCTTAGCTGAACTAAAAAGCTATTAAGCTAATAAACTGGACCAAATCATATTCTAGTTGCTCTATAAATCATGTATACCATTAAAATTAAAAGGGTAGCAACTGAAATCACACAGCTGTGTTCCAAATGCAAGAGAATTATTGCATTTACTTACAGCAGATGAAACTTTATTTAATAAAGTGAGTTAGTAGAACAAGCAATGTACACCATCCCATGTTTCTAAAAAAAATTCCAGCTGCATGTTTGAAATATCCCTCATTCATACTTTGTGTACAGTAGATTACAAAGTAAGGTGAAAATATCCCTTCAAGATTCTGTATATATTTGTCATCGTCTTCACTGTCCCTGGTAAAGGGACTGTACATTACTATAAAGTGTGGGTGGAAAGGAAAGAACAGAATAGACTACATTAATAGGATAATTAAAAGGAGTCCTCATCTGCCAGCCTGGGCAGGACTTACAGGCCCCACACATTTTTAAAAGAAATTTCCTTAGAATCTTACAAAGATGCTTTATGGCTGCCAAAAAAGCATGCTTAATCTACCAACCCAAACCTCAGTTTATCAAAAACTCCCTCACAATGTGTGTGCCTAACAGGATTCCTATGTTCTGAAAGCTAAGAAAATGCAGGTGTACGTACAATTTAAATGATAAAAATTGTATTAGACACTATTAAAACAAAACATACATTTTGACAAAGTTTGGTAAACCTAGCTCGGAAGAGTAATATTTTTAATTTCCAATTTACATACATTAAGTGTTTTAAAAAAGTCATTTTTAAAGAGTTGTTGCCACGCAAAGAAAGGACAAAGGTGCTTCCAGGTGGCACATGTGCCCCTTCTATATTAACACAATTAATTTCATGTCTGACAAAATCTCTCATTCAAAGCTACTTGATAATTATGGCCAAATTATGTTTATCAAACCCACAAACGGACTTTCCAGTAACAGCTTTTTATAATCACTAGGACAAAAAAATATGGAAATTACACATACCTGGTAATTGTAGTTCCTGGAGGGTCCAGTTTAGTCCTCCACATCCGGGTAGTGCACCTCCTCCTGCAGCCTGGAGACTGGACCAATCAAAATCTTTCTGTGTGATGTATGCAGTCGGAGCTCCCATCAGCCCCCAGTGAACTAGTAACAAAGCATACTTAAAGAAGCAACACATGAGACTATCAGAAAAAACGTATTCAGAAGAAAACCCATGCCCCTTATGAATGTATCGGCCCCCTCCCCAAACGAGGAAGCCAGAACGCTGCACAGCGCCGCTACCGTCGCACCGGCAGAAAAAAGACAGCCAAAAAACCAGACACTCAAGGCTAGAGGCTGGAATGGAAAAACAAAAAGGCAAACCGAGAGGAAGTCACGGCCAGGACTAGGAAGAGAAAGAAGGCCGACCTAATTCTGCTCCGTTCGCAGAAAGCGCGCCACAACAGTCAACCTGACACATGGGAGGGAAGGAGGACTAAACTGGACCCTCCAGGAACTACAATTACCAGGTATGTGTAATTTCCATTTCCTGAGCGGTCCTCCAGTTTAGTCCTCCACATCCGGGATGTAACAGAGCAGTCAACACCGGGCGGGACCTTGCCATCCGGCGCGCAGCACTGCCGAAGCAAAACAGGAATCCCGAGCGGCTAGCACATCTAACCGGTAGTGCTTACTGAAGGCATGCAACGTTGACCAAGTAGCTGCTTTACAGATTTCCACTGGCGGAACCAGACAATGCTCCGCCCAGGACGTCGCCTGAGCTCTAGTGGAGTGGGTTCGCAGACCCTCCGGAACCGGCAGATGCTGTAAAATATACGCCGATGCGATCGCCTCCTTGATCCACCGAGCAATGGAGGCCTTAGCCGCCGCCTCTCCTTTTCGCGCACCGCCAAAAAGCACGAACAAGCGGTCGGTCTTACGGAACGCCTCAGACACTTTCAAGTAACGCCAAAGAACGCGTCGCACATCCAGGCAGTGAAGCCCCTCGTCCGCAGGGCTCTCGGGAACGGCATGCAGGACCGGGAGGAAAACCGCCTGATTTAAATGAAACGGCGAGACCACCTTGGGCAAAAATGAGGGAACCGGCCTAAGCACCACGCGATCCTGAGAAAACGATAAAAACGGCTCCCTGCACGAGAGCGCCTGCAGCTCGGAAATGAGCCTCGCAGAGCAGATGGCTACGAGAAAAACCGTCTTCAGAGTCAGATCTTTAAGAGACGCTCGCCGGAGGGGCTCAAAGGGTTTGCGAACCAAAGCCCGCAACACTAGGTTCAAGTCCCACGAAGGAACGGACACTCTACGCGAAGGCCGCAAACGGAATACCGCCTTGATAAAACGCTGCACGTCTGGATGAGACCCTAGGGAAAGACCCAGCACTTTGCCCCTGTAACAGGAGAGAGCCGCCAACTGAACCTTCAGAGAGCTAGCCGCAAGACCCTTGTCAAAGCCATCCTGCAGAAAACTGAGAACTACGGGCACAGAGACAGTCGCCACTCGAACACCACGTTGTGAACACCAGTCCTCAAAGATTCTCCACACCCGCACATAAGCGAGAGAGGTGGAGGTCTTCCACGCTCGAAGGAGGGTGGCAATCACCGCGGGAGTATAACCCCTCTTCCTCAGCCGAGCCCTTTCAATGGCCAAACCGTAAGTGAGAATTGACCCACTTGGGGCATCCGAAGCGGGCCCTGAAGCAGAAGATCCGGTAACGCGGCAGAGACCAGGGAACACCGTCACGCAACCGCACTAGGTCGGCATACCACGGTCTCCTGAGCCAATCCGGAGCAACCAGTAACACCCAACCCCGGTGGCCCTCGATGCGCTGAACGACCCACCCGATCAGCGCCCACGGAGGAAAGACAAAGAAGATCGGACTCCGGCCAAGGCTGAATGAGGGCGTCAAGCCCCTCGGACATGCGCTCCCTCCATCTGCTGAAGAAGCGCCCCGTCTTTGCTGATTGAAACATCGCCATGAGGTCCATGACGGGAGGCCCCCATCGACGAACTATCTGCGCGTAAACCTGCGGGTTCAGCTCCCATTCCCCGGGATCGACCTGTACCCTGCTGAGAAAGTCCGCTGTCACATTGTCCCTGCCTGCGATATGCGCCGCCGAAATTGCCAGCAGACGGGCCTGTACCCAAGTGAACAAAGCCGTCGCTTCGGATTCCAAGGTCACACTTCCGGTGCCCCCCTGGCGATTGATGTAGGCTACCGTCGCATTGTCCGAGAGAACTCGCACCGGCCGCCCTCTCACCAATCCTTCGAGGGCAAGCAGGGCGAGCCGCACCGCTCGCAGCTCGAGCCGGTTGATCAACCAAGAGGCCTCCAGGGGAGACCACGTTCCCTGCGCGAAGCGGCCCTCGCAGTGGGCTCCCCAGCCCGAAAGGCTGGCATCCGTCGTGAACGGAATCCAAAGGGGCGGTTCCAAGGGAAGCCCCCTCCTCAGGTTTTTCGAGCAGAGCCACCATCGGAGCGACCGACGAACCGGCTTCGGGCAAGGCAACCTCATGTTCAAGGAGTCGAACTGGTTCAACCAACGACATAACAGGGCACTCTGGAGTGGTCGCATATGGAACCTCGCCCAAGGAACCACCTCCAGGGTCGCTGCCATCGTGCCGAGGAGCTGAAGGTACCACCAAGCGGACGAAAAAGGCGGACGAGGCCCCGCAAGGCCAGGACACGGCGCTCCGGCAAACACACCAACCCTCTCGCTGTGTCGAACTGAACTCAGAGGTATTCGAGGTCTTGAGTCGGCGATAGATGGCTCTTCTTTTCGTTGACCACCCAGCCGAGGGACCGTAGCAGAGCAACCACTCTGCCCGTGACTTGCACACACTCGTCGCTGGACTTTGCTCGAATCAACCAATCGTCGAGATAAGGGTGAACGAGGATGCCCTCCTTCCGCAAGGCCGCCGCGACCACCACCATCACTTTCGTGAAGGTACGAGGAGCTGTGGCGAGTCCAAACGGCATGGCCCGAAATTGAAAGTGGCCCCACGGGAATGCGAATCGCAGGAACTTCTGATGAGCCGCCCGGATGGGAATGTGCAAATAGGCCTCCGAGAGGTCGAGGGAAGTGAGAAACTCCCCTTGACGCACCGCCACGATGACCGACCTCAAGGTTTCCATCCGGAAATGAGGGACCCGGAGAGCCCGATTCACGCCCTTGAGATCCAGGATCGGGCGGAGCGACCCGTCTTTCTTTGGCACCACAAAATAGATGGAGTAGTGACCGGCGCCGCGCTCGGAAAGAGGGACGGGAATTACCGCCCCCAGGGCTATGAGTCGGTGCAGCGTCAACCGAATGGCCCGAATCTTCTGGACGCCTTTGCTGGGAGACAGGACAAAGGAATCTGGGAGCGGACAAGCAAACTCCAGAGCATAACCCTCTCTGATGATCTCCAGCACCCACTGATCTGAAGTTATTTGCGCCCAAGAAGGAAGAAAGTCGCGCAAGCGACCCCCGATGACTAGACTTCCCTCCGGAGCCCGCCTCGCTTCATTGTGGCTTGCGACTAAAGGAAGAGGGCGAGGAGTAGGAGGCCCCCGAGAAGCCTCGTCCCGCTCCTCGAAAACCACGAAACCCTTGGGAGCGGAATCCAAAGCGACCACGCTGGGAACTCCAAAGGCGTGAAGAGCGAAATCTGCGAAAGTCCCGAAATTGGCCTCGCGAAGGTGGCAAGGTTCTATTTAGTTTAGGCTTATCCTCTGGCAGCCTACCGGCCCTTAGACTCCCCGAGGTCCTTAACCAACTTATCCAGAGCGTCTCCAAACAATAACTTGCCCTTGAAGGGCAGCTTACTGAGGCGAGATTTAGAAGACCCGTCGGCCGCCCAGTTCCGCAACCAGATAGACCGGCGCGCCGCCACCAAGGAAGCCATGCTATTAGCCAAGGTCCTGATCAAGTCATAATGCACATCCGCCAGGTACGCTGACCCAGACTCCAGGCAGGTCACCTCCAACAACCCCTGCTGATCCAAGCCGGAAGTCGACCGCAGGTGCTGAGCCCAACGTAAACAGGCCCTAGCCACCCATGTGCCACAAATAGAAGCCTGCAGGGACAAGGCATTGGTGTCAAAGGCCTGTTTCAACAAATTATTTACCTTCTTATCTTGTGCATCTTTTAAGGCAGCACCGCCTTCAACAGGGATGGTGGTTTTCTTAGTTACAGCCGACACCGCTGCATCCACTCGCGGCGACTTAAAACATCTCCTTGTCTTTGTCGGCTAAGGGATACAGACGGTTCATAGTCTGAATCCCCTTTAGACCGGAATCCGGTTGATCCCACTCAGTTTGAATCATTTGCTCTACCACACGGTGTACTGGAAACACGACTTGGGACTCCCGCACGGCCTGAATGAGAGGATCCTCCAAGCCGTCTTCCTCAATAGGGCGAGTGACCGCTAGATTAAGTGTCTGAAGAGATTCCGTGATCAAAGGCACCAGCTCTTCCCTACGAGATACCCGAATAATCCGGGCCTGGTCCTCCGGCTCTGGAATCTCACCGTCTTCCGACTCCTCAGCCTCAGCATCAGATCTCCCTCTGCATCCAGATCCTGGTAACTCAGGGCGTCCTGTTCCTGGTTCACGGACCTGAAGCGTTTGGCGGCAGGCTGGGAAGCACGCCGGGACTCCGCTGTCGCAAAGGAGGGAAGGGACGCCAGCCAGGCCTCTGGCAGCTTGCCGGAACGGCTTAAGCAAAAGGCCTGGTGCATCAGAAGAACAAAGTCCGGGGAAAAATCCACAGGGTGAGACTCCGTGGCCGCACTCGGCAACGTACTAGCATGCCCGTTAGAATGGGGCGCAGAACAAGACGGGCGAGATCCAGGCGAGAGTTCTCCCTCCACCAGAATAGGAGGGCCGTCAGGATCCGGCAGCTCCTTCAGCTCCATCTGATGTTCCAAGTCTGAAGAAACCGAGGCACAGCCCCGACAGATTCCAGACTCCGCCACCGCTCCCCTGCGCGAACCACCGATCACGCACTGCGGTTTGGTAGCCATGCCAGCTCAGGAGCAGGTCC
The DNA here is from genome assembly GCA_033557465.1 of Ichthyophis bannanicus. Taxonomy (NCBI): domain Eukaryota; kingdom Metazoa; phylum Chordata; class Amphibia; order Gymnophiona; family Ichthyophiidae; genus Ichthyophis; species Ichthyophis bannanicus. The sequence continues at coordinate 84,024,901 of CM066039.1, forward strand.
AGCCAATAAAGTCTGAGCTAAACTCCAAAGGGAAAATAAAAAACACAGATGCTGTTATCCCCGTTTAAGCTAGCTTCTGGGTTTTTTTTTTTAGAAATAAAATATCCCCCAGAACATTGAGGGGTCCCTGGGCAAAATCGCCACCGCAGAAGGCCTAAAAAATGCAAGGGGAACGCGTGCACAGCTGTTTCATCCGGCGGGAAAAAAACCAAAGCAGGGCTGTAAAATGGCCGCCGGACCCCATGCACCCGCGCACAGAAAAGGGCACGAAAAGAAACTAAGCAAATGAGGAAAAAAGAAATGAAATGAAAATCCAACAAAATCAAATGAAAATCAAACGAAAACACGAGTCCCGTAGAACGGGCACTCACCGCACAGGCGAGGCTCCGTCGGAAGCCGGCTCACCGCTGGAAGCTGAAGCGGGAGCGTGCTGCAGTACCTGAGGTAGCAGGAGGGAGATAAGCACTGCGAGGCACAGGCAAAAAACCCGCAGGCACAGAAAGCAGCCCAAACCGAAGGAGCTGTCCGGGAAAGATAGATCTCTTCCCCGTGCAGTCTAGGGGAGAGATCTAACCTGTCTGGCTGCCAAATGACCCCGGTAATGAAGGCAGGAGCCCAATGCAGGACTGGCTTCTCGACGCTGGGAGGCCCCTCAGTTACTTTTTTTTTTTTTTTACTTAAAGGAACAGCTACCTCCAAAAAGAAAAGGAACGATATGGAGAAAGAAAAAACCCCAAACAAAAAACTATCTAGTGTTGCTCCCCCAACTGTCACTAAGTGCGCCTAGACCAGGCACACATGTCCTCCAGCTGCAAGGAGACTGGACACACTGGGGGCTGATGGGAGCTCCGACTGCATACATCACACAGAAAGATTTTGATTGGTCCAGTCTCCAGGAGGAGGTGCACTACCCGGATGTGGAGGACTAAACTGGAGGAACGCTCAGGAACAATAGTTAAAGGGAGCATTTGCAGTTAGTTGTGTAAAACTGCTATCCCAGATTCATTCAAAATAATTTTATGACACAGCTAAATGTTTCTGATGTTCTTTGATTATTCCAGGTTTACAACTGTGTGAAGCATAACAATGGGATATACTGAATGAACATATAAAACCAGATTATACATAATGTTCTAAGGAAGACATTGCCTATATCCCATGAATGATTTTATATGTTCACCTTTGGCAGGCTCTCAACATGCACAAGAACTGTAACAAGTTTTAGTTCACCACCAATAATGGTTTTGCTCTAAATAAGTTCACTAGACTTTTCAGAACTTAACCTCAGATGTGAAGTTCATGGGTTGTAGAAAAGCTTCTAAACTAAACTTATTTGTTCTTTTTTTTTCTATCTACTATGATAAGGGAAAAAAATCCCTGCTTCCTAATAAGGGTGAAAAAAAAAGTTATTTTACCTCAGAGCTGCCATTTTCATCTTTGTCTTATGCGCCCTAGCATTTGACAAAATATCTTCTTGGGCTGGATTGTGTAAGCAGGGCTCCCCATCTCCACCCATTCCAGGCAAGACTATACTAAGCCATTCCATGTGGACACCTGGTCCCTTTCCATTTTCTGAAATGGATAATGATTATCAGTATGGCACCCTGCTCATAGAGTCCAATTGAGTGTAGTTTACCCTTTGTAAATGGACTAGGGGTTAATCATGCACTCCTTCCTCAATTTCACTTTTCATTAATGGCTCTTTACAAGCTTAAATGACTGCCACAGTAAATGCCAAATAGTCCCACGTAAAAGAGTTGCTTATTCAAGTCTGACCTTGCAATAGGGATTTAGAATACACTGCTCCTGCTCAATTTCTTTCATAACTATCTTCAGTGTTTGCACTATAGTCACTTTTTCTTTTAGTAGCAATGGCTGTCAGCCAGAACAGGTGGTACAGAATAAAAAAAAATCAATCTTATTTGGCAATGATGGACAAGAGCAGTGCATTTGGCTGGCTGGTAAAGAGGCGAGTAAATTAAATTTACTTGCCTGAATAGAATGGGTCTCTAAATTGCTTATGTTCTCAGTCTTAACCACCAGATTCCTTCATGCATCCAAGAAAAACAACAAAACAAAAATAAAACACATGATTTTCCAGACCAAGTTTGCTCCCCTAGCTAAAAATAAAAAAAAGAATTGAGACACTCCCAATAGTCATTTCGTGTTTGCTGTGTAATTTCAAATATGTATCTTAAAAAGCACTGGAGTGATTTTAGTATTGTGCCCTGCCCCCACTTTTTTTTTTTTTTTTACAATGTATAAGCATTTTTCATCAGGCATTCTTTGTCGTCAATGGGACTCCAAATGGTTGCGAGAGAACTTTCCTGGTGGTTCCTTCTGGTCACCTTGACAAAGACGACAACCATTGCACCGAGAAGTATGGCAGCCATGACTGCAAGCAACACCGCCAATGCAACAGCTGCAGGGAAAAAATATATATAACAATTACTTTACTAAGACTGAGAATCCATTATGTCTGCCACTTATTGGGGATGGGGTGGGGGAGATATTAAACAGAAAATTTGCTAACCTGTAACGTGTTCTCTGAAGACAGTTCAGCAGATGCGGTCAGATATCACCCTGTGCGTAACAGTCACAAACATTTTCAAAGCTAAATAAAAATGGATGGGCCCGCCACATGTGACATTTTCTGCATTTTTGCAGCTCTGCAGTGTGCCTTAGAGTTCTGTAATAAGGCTAAGGCACTCAAGAAGGGAAGGTCTGTGTGACTGGTGAACTGCTGTATTGGTTACATGATGCAAGGCTTCACATATGGAACCACCACCCAGGAAAAAGATTTAGGCATCATTGTGGATAAAACAGTTACTTACCTCTAATAGGTGTTCTCCGGGAACAGCAGGAATCCATCCTCGCATATGGGTGATGTCGGCACCGTCAGAGCCCGCATGGTAATATTTCCCCAGCTTTCAAAAAAAGCCTATGGGAGATCAACCATGCATGTGGGGGTCACTTTCTTGCCTAAGGGAGCCATTATCCCTTAGAATGGCATAGCTTAAGCCTAAAAAGAAAAACTCCATGGGCAGAAGGGAGGATAGTGAGGACTGATTCCTGCTATTCCCAGAGAACACCTACTACAGGTGAGTAACTACACTTTCTCCAGGAACAAGCAGGAAGTCAGTCCTCACATATGATACTCCCAGCTACAGGCTACTGAAAAATCTGCAAATGGCCACGGACGACCCAAAAATCAAACCGTGAATAGTAACTAAAAAACACTGAAGAGCCCCTAAGCATCAGGATGCAATCCGACTATCTGCAAAAGAATCAACTCTCCGGTAACCTGAACATATAGAAGGGTTGGAAGAAAGGAGTTGCATCAGTCCCCAAAGAGGTATCAAAGAACAGCCAGGCCGAAGGCACTGTCATACTGGGAGGCCTCCTCAAGGCAGTAGTGAACTACGAAGGTATGGACTGAAGACCAGGTAGCTGCTCGACAAATCTCTGGCAGAGACACAGAGCGTAGATTAGCCACAGAGGCTTCTATAGCCCGAACATTATGGGCCATCACATAATGCTCCAGAGAAAGGCCAGCCTGTCCACAGACAAAAGAAATGCAGTCAGCCACCCAGGTGAAAAGGGTGCATTTAGAGAAAGTCACGCCAAGTCTGTTGGGGGTCATAAGAAACAAACAGTTGAGAGGATCGGCGATGAGCCTTCATTAGATCAAGGTAAAAAACCAAAGCCTGTTTACAATCCAAGCTATGAAGAGAGGCTTCTGCCCTGTTTGGAGTGCAACCTATGAAAGAAGGTGGGAAGAACCATCTCCTGGGTTGAGGTGGAAGGGAGAAACCACCTTAGGTAGAAACTTAGGGTGTGTGCAGAGAACCACCCTATTCCTATGAAACCTAGTGCAAGGAGTGAGCGCTTGCTAACTCTGTGTGGTGACGTAAGAGCAACTAGGAAGATGACATTCCAAAAAAGGTACTTGAGATTGCAGGAGGCCAGTGGTTCAAAAGGAGGATCAACGAGTTTACCCAGAACCACATTCAGGTCCCACACCACCACTGGCAGGCAAATGCGAGGTTGCGAGAGCAAGAGGTCCTGTATGAAGCAAACAATAAGAGGATGAAAAGGAACGCCCGTCAACCACATGATGGTACACTGCCAGTACTCTCGCCCGAGAGAGGTGCAAAAGGTATTGCAGGATGACTCGCACTGGACAGAAGAATGGGTTAAAACATCTATCCGCACCCTAGACCGAGAACCTGACCCATTTGAAGACGTACGCTCACCTGGTGGAATCCTTGCAGGATGCGAGGACGATGTCCCTAATGTCCCTAGGCAAGTGATGTTGAGTGAGGGCTATCCTTTCAGCATCCAAACTGTCAGAGTTAACTGGAGGTTGGGATGCTGGAGGGTCCTGTCGTTCTCAGAGATCAGATCCAGGGCAAAACTCAGGGGAAAGGCGGCACCTGAGAAACTCAGCACAGCAGGGGGCGATAAGCATGACTTCATCCCTGTCTGTTTGGACCTTGAAGAGAGTCTTGGCCACCAATGGCATGGGTGGGTAAGCATACAGCAGGCCATCACCCAGTGGAGAAAAAAATTCAGCTGCAAGGAGGTTCCAGCAAGGAATCCTGGAGCAAAACAGCAAAAGCTAAGCGTTGTGAGGGCTGGCAAAGAGGTCAGAGGTGCCCCAATTCTGAAAGATATCTCGTGCCACTGGCGGGCTGAGGGTTCACTCGTGAGAATGCAGCACCCTTCTGAGCCAGTCTGCCAGGACATTTTCCTGCCCTGGGAGGTAGATGGCCTGGAGGAAAATACCCAACCAGTTTGCAAAATTTCAGCATCTGATTGCCTCCCAGCAGAGGAGGTAGGACCCCCGTGCCACCCTGTTTGTTGATGTAGAATATTGTCCTTGTTTGAATGGACTATCAAGTGGCAATCTGATTTGTCAGATAGTGCTGGAAGACCCGCAGGACATGTGCAACAGCTCAGAGTTCGAGGTTGATTCGGAGCTGGCTCTTCCTGTGACCAGAATCCCTGGGACTGAAAACTGTTCCAATGGGCTTCCCATCTAAGCTTTGAGACATCAGTGGTGAGGACCTGTTGATGTGAGGGATCCTCAAAAGGGAGCCCTGTCAGAAGATTGCTGGATCATCACAACCAGGCGAGGGAGCAGGAGAGATATGGGGTGACCCGTACTCTGCCCGACAGGCGCCCCATTGCCTGCTTCCACTGAGTGCAGAGTCCACTGGGCCGAAATGTGGAGACAGGCTGAGGGTGTGACATGAATCATGAAGGCCATGTGCCACAGGAGACGGCGCATCTGCCGAGCCGAGACTGGAGAGGATTGTACCTCTCCTGCCAAGACAGAGGCACTGAGCCCTGTCAGATGGAAGAAACATCTGGACCTGAGTGATATTGAGGAGGGCTCCGATGAACTCCAGGGTCTGGATGGGCTATAGGTGGGACTTGGGATATATTAAGAACACAAGAACATAAGATATACCATACTGGGTCAGACCAAGGTCCATCATGCCCAGTATCCTGTTTCCAACCGTGGCCAATCTAGGTCATACGTACCTAGCAGTATCCCCAAAAGACACAGGTTCCACAATGCTTGTATTGGGTCAAGCTTTGATATCCTGGGTCCCTTTTTAATAATGGTTTATGGACCTTTCCTCCAGGAACTTGTCCAAACCTTTTTTTAAACCCAGCTACACTAACAGCTCTTACTACATCCTCCGGTAACAAATTCCAGCATTTGATTACACGTTGAGTGAAAAAATATTTTCTCTTATTTGTCTTAAATAGTTTACCCTGTAGCTTCATTACATGTCCCCTAGTCTCTCTATATTCTGATAGCGTAAACAATCGATCTATGTTTACCCGTTCCACTCCATTAATTTATAGACCTCTATCATATCTCCCCTCAGCCATCTGTTTTCCAGGTTGAAGAGCCCTAACCTTTGTAGCCTCTCTTCATAAGAGTAGCCTTCCATCCCCTTTACCATTTTGGTGGCTCTTCTCTGTACCTTTTCTAATAACGCTATATCCTTTTTAAGATACGGCGACCAGAATTGCACACAATATTCGAGGTGCAGTCATACCATGGAACAATACAAAGGCATTATAATATCCTTTGTTTTATTTTCCATTCCTTTCCTTATGATACCTAGCATTCAATTTGCTTTCTTGGCCGCCGCTGCACACTGGAAGGAGGGTTTTAACATGTTATCCACAATGACGCCTAAATCTTTTTCCTGGGTGGTGGTTCCCAATGTGGAACCTTGCATCGTGTAACCATAGTTTGGGTTCTTTCCTAGGTGCATAACTTTGCACTTGTCCACATTAAATTTCATCTGCTATTTGGATGCCCAGTCTTCCAATTTATCCAGATCCTCCTGCAGTTTTCCCACAGTCCTCTTGGGTTTTAACAACTTTGAACAGTTTTGTGTCATCTGCAAATATAACCACCTCACTAGTTATTCCCTTTTCCAGGTCATTTATGAATATGTCAAGAAGTAGCGGACCCAGTACAGATCCCTGGGGTACTCCACTATTCACCTTTTTCCATTGGGAAAATTGGCCATTTAGCCCTACCCTCTGCTTTCTATCTTTTAACCAGTTCCCGATCCACAATAGTACACTGCCTCTTATCCCATGACTTTTTAGTTTTGCCAAAAGTCTCTGATGAGGGACCTTGTCAAAGGCTTTCTGAAAGTCCAGATACACTATATCAACCAACTCACCTTTGTCTACCTGTTTATTCACACCTTCAAAAAAACATATCAGATTAGTAAGACAAGTTCTTCCTTGTCTAAAGCCATGTTGGCTGTCTCCCATTAGGCCATGACTATCTATATGCTGTGTAATTTTGTTCTTTATGATGGTTTCTACCATTTTCTCCAGTACTGACGAAATTCAAGGTCTACAGGAGCTGGACGATGCGACTTAAGGCCTGTAAGACCTCATCCAGAGACCCTCCCGTTATCAGCTAGTCATTCAGGTAATGGAAGACTAAAACGCCCTGCAGCTGCAGGAAGGCGGCTAACACCGCCAGGGCACTGGGTGAATACCCTGAGGATGGATGTCAGTCCGAATGGAAGGATTCAGTTTTGGTAGCAAGACACGCAGATGACAAAGCGAAGGTACTGTCAATGCAAGGGGTGGATCAGAATGTGTATACAGGCATCTCTGAGATCCAAGGAGCATAGCCAGTCTTCCCCAGTGGAGATAAGGCTGCAACGTTCCAAGGAATACCATCTTTAACTTCTCCTTCACTAAGAAGCAGAGAATATGTTGAAACCTGTGATAAAGAAGCTTATCAAAGCTCAGGGAGTAAGGACAAAAGAGGAGAATTTACTTTGATCAAGGGACCTGTGCTGGCAGGTCAGAGAAATAAGACAGCTTGTTTCCCTAAAAGACTACATGTTCCAGGATGCACCAGTTTGCAGAAAGCCCCTAGAGGAGCTAAAGTGGAAAAGCATGAGTCTAATCAGAGAAACCATTATGTCATCCCTAATCAATCACCTTCTAGGAGAGAGCTTAATCCACAACACCTGAAGAATGCAAGGGAGGAGTTGCAATCTAAGCCCTTTAAAACTAGAAGGGATTCTTCAGAAGGGAGGAACGGGAGGAACGAGAAGAACAGGGAAGTAGGAGGAACAGGAGCGAGGATCAGAGAAAGAAGGAGGAGAACAACCGGAACCTGAAGGAACAATGACAAGGAAGCAGACGGTCCAAGAGAGGAGCTCAGAGAAGTACGTATGCCTTGTAAGATTCCTGGGGGAAACAACCTTCAGAGGACTGGAGAGCCAGAGGTCTGGAGATCCACAGCCAGGGACCCTCAAGCAGCACCTAGGAAGAGGTCTGTTGCAGCTAAGGAGAAAACGCCCTGAGGTCCAGAGATATCAACTGGAGGACAGGACACCGAAGCTCTGTTACATATTGGCCAGAATACCAAAGGAATCAGCCTGATGCCAGCCTGGATTCAGGTATGAACTGTGAACGTTTCTCTAGCTCTGAGCAATGTAAACAGCAGGGAAACAGTTTCTCTCCGTATAGAGGTTAATAAAGCCCTCTGAGTCAGACAGTGAAAGTGAACCCATGCAATTCCAGGAGCAAGGTTTAATGTCTGATGAAGAGAATGTTTGTATGGACTGTTCCCTGTGTAGGTTGGTAGTTTAGAAAAATCCTCCAAATAAAAGCAAACATCAAAAGGAAACATTCTAATTGTTGGCTCCCCAGAAAGTTCTTAGAGAGAAAACTTTTGGGGAAGTTTGCCCGTGTGCTGAGAACAAGCTGTGATTGCATCTGGATTGTCACCTGTTGGTAGAGCAGAGCACAACACAAGCCGTGCACACGTGGAATGTAAAAGTTCTTTTCTGTGTGGATAAAGAGAGCTGTTTTTTTTGTATAAAGAAGTTTTTCGTTTTTGATTTGTTTCCACCTCAGCACTGCTACAAAGTTTGATAGCAGTGGCTGTAAGCAAGCCTCTCTGTTCCATAAAGGACTTTGGTACTTATTTACATAAGCTTTTCAGTTGCCTTGTTTATGTTGAATAAACCCTGGAGAAGTTATCCGGATGGTGTTACCAAGTATATCTATGTGTGGAATATTCACCCCATAAATAAACTCTAATTTTGCCTTGCACTCAACCAACTACAAGTTTCTTCATTTATTTAAAAGACAAGCTTTGTATGAATGGACTTCAATAACCACAATCCTTTGCAAGACAGTTAATTTACATACTTGCCAAGATGATGGTACCTTCATAACAAGCACCCCCTTTTATAAACTCTCCACTTAGTGTGCAGTGGCGGCCATGAGATCAAATAGAATGCTAGGAATCATAAGGAAAGGAATGGAGAATAAAACACAGGATATTATAATACACCCTTGCATCGTTTCATGGTGTGACTACAACTTGAATACTGTGTGCAAGTCTGGTCGCCGTATCTTAAGGATATAGCTGAATTAGAAAAGGTACAGAGAAGAGCAACAAAAATGGTAAAGGGAATGGAAGGATACTTCTATAAGGAGAGACTTAAAAGGTTGTGGCTCTTCAACTTGGAAAAGAGATGGCTGGAGGGGGATATGATAGAAATCTATAAATTAATGAATGGCATGCAATGGGTAAACATGGATCGGTTGTTTACAGCAACAAAAAGTAGAAGATTTGAGGACACATAATAAAGCTACAATGCAACCCATTAAAGACTAACGGGGGGGGGGGGGGGGGTTTCCACGGGACGCATGAGCGAGGATGCTTCTCTGCTCGCTCCGGAGCTGCCTCACGAATTAATCTTTATAATTTATTGCTGCCACATCAAGGAGCCACAATAAAGTGGAAGAAAGGGGTGTAAGAGAATGGACCACCAGTGACAGTAGTAATTGCAGCATGATGCCCTTACTCACAAAGAAAGAACGAGAGAGAGTGAACAAGGCTGGATCCTCGGCCCCAGCGGTTTCCCAACCGGTGTCACCTGGAGCAGAGTGTGAAGATTCGATGACGAAGGAGGTGGTGAAGCTCCTGGACACCAAATTCGATTGAATACTGAAGTTGGAAGAAGTTGCTGAATCGCTGATGGAAGTAGGGCACAGAGTGGATGAGCTGGAGCACCACGTGGCTACCATTGAGGATGAGGAGGGACGCCATGCGAGAGAAAACACAGCGCAGCAAGTACATATAGAGACCCTACTAGCTAAAGTCGATGACTTAGAAAATAGGTCAAGACGGAACAATTTAAGGCTAGTGGGGATTCCAGAGACCACGATAGATCAAATGTTGATGTCTGTAGTTGAAACATGGCTACCAAAAGAATTGGGTCTAGAAAACTTGGTGGGAGTCATGCAAGTGGAGCGAGCGCAGCATCTGGGAGCTAGGATGGAGGTCAGGGAACGCCCAAGAGTGGTAATCGAGCGTATCCTCAACTTCCAACACAAGATGCAGCTGCTCCAGGTATACCGCAAAAAAGGAGAGTTAATTTTGGAGAACCATCGGATCCTGCTTTTCCAGGACTATTCAACGTCAGTGGCAGCGAAAAGGAAAGAATTCGCCCCAATCTGTGCCTCGCTTTTCAAAAGGAAACTGCGCTTCATGCTGGCCTACCCAGCAATTCTGCGAGTTAGCAACCAATGCCAAAATCACGTGTTTGATACATTGGCAGAGACAAAAAAGTTCATGGCCGATTTGGATAAGAATAAAGAAGGAGAGAAGTCTGTTTGAAAGGTTAAAACAGAGAAGATGACTGACAGAGGATAAGGACTTAAAGGAGGGCAAGTCAAAAGTTGAATGGAAATGATGTTGCAGAAACTTTACAGACATATTTGTTGGACTGCCGAATGAGGAAGGGATATTATGGTGTTTGTGTGGCTAAGGCGAGAGTAGCCATGGAACGGTGTGGAAAAGATGAACCAGAGGAGCAGATCGATGGAGACGAGGCAGCCCTGCAGCGTCCATTCGGGACCGTATCTCAGCAGTGAGGGCTGGGAATAGAAGATGAGAATGCTTTTAGGGGAAGAGGGGAAGGGGGAGGGGGGGGGCGTGGAGGATTAGTGTATATAGAGGGGGGAGGGAAGGGGGGGTGATTGAGGGGGGTGACTACCTTGGTCGGCTTATTGCTGGATAGATCTGAAAGTTTTATGGGTACAGAGGCTGAATATAGGCGTTTGGAGATCTAGAAAACCTGAGGTTGAGATTGGGCAGCCTTGGGTGAACCAAATGCAAATATTAAGGGCTGGGAGAAGGTTCAAAAGATAATGTCTGGTGATATACGCATGATAACTTGGAATATTACAAGCCTTGAAGAGGGGGGGCGCTCAGGTGGCTTTCCTACAAGAAACCCACTTAAGTGAAAAGAAGCATGAAAAATTAAAACGTGATTGGGTAGGACAAGTTTATTTAATTTAATTTAACAGTTTCTTATATACCGCACCTTCCAGCGATCAGATGCGGTTAACATGGAACAACATAATAACAGGTCAACGTCTGTTAATACAGGGAACAACTTAAAACCATAACTACTTATATTACATTACATGGAACAGCTTTAAACCATAACAACTTATATTACATTACATGCAACATAATGAACTGTTTAGAGGGGACTGTTTACAGGGAACAAAGAGAAAACTATATACAGCGGTGAGTGAGACATGGTTGAGTCGTAATATATAAGCATTTGGGTTTCAAATCCTATGTCAAGTCCGATTTGGTTTATGAGGACTGGCATTATATTATCCATTTTCTAGTTGGGTAGGTGTGTTTGGCAGAGATCCGTAGTGTGATGTGAACAGGTGCGTTTTAAGTTTTTTGCGGAATTCGTTGATCTCTGAGAGGGATCTAATTTCATCTGGAAGGGCGTTCCATAGAATGGGGGCTGCATGTGAGAATGCTTTATTGTTTGTAATCTTTCTGGCTTTTATAAATTCCTTCGGAGTCTTTAGTTTGTTTGTGAGATTTCTCCTGTGTTGGGTTTTGGCAGGTTCTTTAGTGATGAGGTTGAATAGGGTAGGTGGAGCCATATAGTTTAGAGTTTTGAAGGTAGTTATTAGGGATTTATATATTATTCGGCTTTGTATCGGTAGCCAGTGCAAGTACGCCAGAATCGGCGTGATGTGTTGATATGGGGGGACCTTCATAATGGTCCTGGCCACAGCATTTTGGGCAATTTGAAGTCTTTTCAAGTTTTGTTTTGTTGTGCCTAGTAGTGTTAGATTTGCAAAGTCAAAGTGAGGTGTAATTATGGCTTGTATTATGCGCTGGAAGTCTTGTAGGTGCATTAGTGGGCGTAGTTGCTTTAGGACTAAGTTTGAAATATACTTTCTTCGTTGTATTTCTTATATGTGTTTCCATGTTAAGATGTGTGTCAAGTATTACACCTAGATATCGTACCTCATTTTTTAATTTGATTTCTTGGTTTTGTAGAGTAATGTGTGTAGGGGGTGAGTATGAGAGGTTTTTTGTTACAATTAGGGCTTCTGTTTTAGCATGGTTGATGGGGCTTCGTCGGGAGGGCAGAAAAGAGGAGTAGCGATACTGATAAAAAGGGGAACCCCTGTGAAGATACTTACTGTAGAGGTAGATCCGCAGGGTCAGTATATATTTCTGCATGTATGGGTGTGTGGGGAAGAAATAATGTTAGGAAATGTGTACGTCCCGAATGTATATGACATAGGTTTTTCAAATGTATTCTTCAAAAAATATTGCGAGCACCTAAGATACCTCTAGGTAGTGGCGGGAGACTAATTGCCTCATGACCCGGAGATGGATAAAACAGGCTTGAAGGGGCGAGGGGAGTAGAGCCATAAAGAAGTGGGTTATATATGTAAAATGGGGGGCGCAGTGGATGCTTGGAGGATATTGCATGAGAATGAGAAAGATTACACACATCTGTCTAGAGCGCATCTGACATGGTCCAGAATTGATTACATATTGGTCTCTAAATATAGTTTTGGGAGAGTTATTAATGTGGAAATCGGTCCCATTATAATATCAGGTCATGCAATGGTAAAAATGAATTGGCAAGGGAGGGGGTCAACCCGGTTGCAGATGGTCATTCCCGAGACATTTGTGGAAGAACGAAGATTTTCGGAAATACTTAGTCCAGAACTAGGAGGAATATGAACAGTTTAATGAGTCACAGGTGGACACTGCTGCCCTATATTGGGAGGCCAGGAAACTGGTGATGCGAGGGCATGTCATAGCGTATGTAGCAAGAGAACGAAAGCGGATAAATAGTAAAATTATGCAGTTGACAAGAGCTTCAAGATCTTAAAAGAGAGGCCCAGTCAAGTTTGAAGACAGTACATACAGGGTTATATGTGAAGTTGCAAGCCCAACTCAATGTGGTACTACAGGAATGAGTAGTCTACTCCATGCAATATTACAGACACCAGTTCTTACGGTACGGAGATAGATCAGGCAGACTTTTGGCAAGCTTAGAAACAGAAATATGACAGAAAAAGACCACATAGCCTATCTAGTCTGTCCTTCCATATCAATAACTACAACAGTCCCCTTTTTACCTTTAGAGATCCTCTGTGTTTGTCCCATGCTTTTTTGAAATCAGTTACTGTCCTCATCTCTACCACCTCCACTGGCAGACTATTCCACAGATCCACTACTTTCTGTAAAGAAATATTTCCGCATATCACTCCTGAATCTATCTCCCTTCACCCTCATCCCATGTCCCCTCGTAGCAGAACTTGCTTTCAATTGAAAGAGGCTCTCTCCCTGAACATTTATGCCACGGAGGTATTTAAACATCTCAATCATACCACCTCTATCCCGCCTTTCCTCTAAGGTGTACATATTAAGACCCCTAAGTCTGTCCTCATATGCTTTATAATGAAGACCACTAATCATTTTAGTAGCCACTCTCTGCACCGACCCCATCCTGTTCACATCCTTTTGAAGGTGCGGTCTCCAGAATTGCACACTATACTCCAAATGAGGTCGCACTAAAGACTTATACAGAGGCATTATCACTTCCTTTTTTCTGCTAGCCATTCCTCTCCATATGCATCCAAGCATACGTCTAGCTTTTGCCGTCACCTTTTCTAACTGATTAGCTACTTTAAGATCATCAGACACAACCACGCCTAGGTCCCGCTCTTCTTTAGTAGACAAAAGTACTTCACCCCCTATACTATATTGCTCCCTTGGATTGTTGCAGCCCAAATGCATGACCTTACATTTTTTAACACTAAATCCGAGCTGCCAAATTCTAGACCATTCTTCAAGCTTAGCTAGATCCCTCCTCATGTTATCTACACCTTCCTGGCTGTCTACTCTATTGCAGATTTTGGTATCATCCGCAAAGAGGCAAACCTTACCCGACAGCCCTTCCGCTATATCACTAACAAAGATGTTAAAAAGAATCGGACCAAGGACAGATCCCTGGGGCACACCACTGGTAACATTCTTCTCCTCAGAGAGAGCTCCATATACCTGTACTATTTGCCGCCTCCCACCCAACCAATTTCTAACCCAAGCAGTAACTTTAGGGTCCATCCGTAGGGTGCTCAGTTTGTTTATAAGTCGCCTGTGAGGAACAGTGTCAAAGGCTTTACTGAAATCTAAGTACACCATATCTAGGGCTCTCCCTCAGTCCATCTCCCTGGTCACCCAGTCAAAGAAATCGATCAGATTTGTCTGACAAGACCTGCCACTGGTGAATCCATGCTGCCTTGGATCCTGTAATCCGCTGGACTCCAGAAACCTCACTATTTTCTCTTTCAGCAGCGTTTCCAATAATTTACTCACCACTGAAGTTAAACTAACCGGCCTGTAGTTTTCGACCACATCCTTACTTCCGCTTTTGTGTAAAGGCACCACATGAGCCTCTCTCCAGTCCTTTGGCAAAGGACTGGGGCAGCGTTAAAGTGGTGACGGCAGTCAGAGATGTAAATGGAGTAAGTTAATGAGATGCAGAAAATACTAGAGGTATTTAGGCAATTTTACAAGGAACTATATACTCCTGATAAGGAAGATAGGGAAAATGAGAAAATGTTTTTAGATGCAGTGTCGCTTCCGACCTTGACTGCTGCAGAGCTATTGGAACTTAACAAGCCTATTGAGGGAGGGGAACTTCAGAGAGTTATTAGAGCAGGTACCCCACATAAGGCACCAGGGCCCGATGGATAAGGAGTTGAATTTTATAAAATCCTTGAGTCTCAAGTGATGCCCACATTAGCAGTTCAATATGAGGAAGTGTTAGAAAGTGGACAATTACTGAGAGATATGCAGACAGCAACCACATCTGTGATACCTAAGATGGGTAAAGATATGGAAGACCCAGCTTCGTATAGGCCGATATCTTTAATTATGATATGAAATTACTTACCTCAGTACTAGCTAATTGTTTACAGCATATTCTTCCTCTGCTAATAGGTTTACATCAAACAGGTTTTGTGAAAGGGAGGGCAGCTTTCTTAAATATCAGCAAAGTATTGCTAGGCATGGAAGTGTGCCTGCTGAAAGAAAGCCCCCTGTTATAAGTCTTGATGCCGAAAAGGCTTTTGACCGAGTGTCATGGGCCTATGTGTTTGAAGTGATGCACCGGTATGGGTTTGAGGGACCTTTCATCAGATGGGTTAAGGCCCTCTAGGCGGATCCTTTAGCTTGTATTTTGGTAGGGGGTAACTGCTTGCAGCCTTTTTTTGCTGGGAAGAGGCACTCGACAGGGATGCCCCCTGTCTCCCCTTTTGTTTTCCTTCAACTAGAGCCTTTGCTACTCACGCTAATCAAGATGGAGGTGAGAGGTATAGAATGGGGAAAAGGGGGGATAAATGTTACTGCCTTCGCTGATATGCTTCTCTGTCTTCAGGACCTCCAGCATTCTTTAGAGGAAGCCTTAGAGCAAATTGAATTGTTTGGCTCCTTTTCTGGCTTGAAAATTAATAGGACCAAGTCTACAGTGCTGGATGTAGGAGGTTGTGTTAGAGTGCAATGGAAAGGGAGCTTCCTGTTGGTATGGGCTGAAGGTCAAATTCGGTATTTGGGTATCCAGATTCCGGAGAAGATGACACAACTTTACAATATCAATATTAAGCCACAGATAGCAAAGACAATAGAAAGCTTGACAAAGTGGCGAGATCTTCCTATTGCTCTGAAGGGGCGAATAGCTCTATTCAAGATGGAGTTGCCCCGCTGGGTCTATCTATTGCGCAATGTTCCACTGTGGATTACGAGAAGAGACCTGATGACCCTGCAAAGCCATATTGGCAGCTTTCTATGGAGAGGGCGAAAGCCGCATATAGCACTTTCAGTGCTGATGAGAATGGCGGGGGCAGGATTCCCGTCATTTCGCACGTACAATTTGGCATGCTTAGTCAGGCCTCAGAGATTTGCTAATGGGGGCGGCAGAAATATTGCCAATGGAATTAGTGGATGAGATGTCAGGGACATTACATAGGTCTTTCCTACTACATCAACTGAATAGTATGCTACCAGAGGCATGGAGGGCATCGGTTTATTTGCGCTCTCTACACCAAGCATGGAGAGTTTTATGCCAGGAAGTGACAGATATACTCCCCCTAGTGGGAAATTGAGATTTTGACCCAGGCTTGAAGGGAGGAATAGTGAAAAAATGGGCACAACATGATGTGACCTATATAGGGCATCTTAGAATGGAAAATAGTCTAGAGATTGACTCCTTTCAGTCATTACAGAAGAGGTATCAATTAGGACATTGAGAATTTTATTTTTATTTGCAAACAAGGCATTATGTGAGAGACCTACAAAAGGAGATTCCTACACTTCTTCAGTCAGGAGGTATGTTGGAATTGTTAGATGCGATTGAAGGAAGAGTAGCTATGCGAAGACTATGGGAAGAGCTCTCTCCTGGTCTGGACGTAGGAGCCTTAGAGAACTTGGCGAATAGATGGCAGCGAGATAGCCTACCGGAAATAACAATAGATATATTACAGAGAGCGTTTGGAGCCGTGAGGCATGTATCTGAATCCATACAGTTACAGGAAATACAATACAAATTTCTATGGTGGGCATATGTCCATGATGTTTGGGCCGTCAGAGCGGGTCTATCTCAGACAGATGTGTGTAAACTATGTAAGAGAAACAAAGGCATGTTAACATATCATTTTTGGGGGTGCTCTCGCATACAAGTGTTTTGGTGAGGGATTTGTGCTAAGTTGAGCAGTTGGCTGATGAAGAGAGTGGTGGGTTCCCTGGAGTGGTGCTTATTTGGGGCACAAGAAGCAGGGGGGTCTCTAAAAAGTGATCAAAGGCAACTATGTGAAAAAGGTTTTATCTTAGCTAAACAATGTATTTTACAACAGTGGTTATTGGAGAGACCCCTGGAGGTCTTGATATGGGAGCAGGGAATGATCGAGTTGATGAACATGGAGCAGAAATCTGCCCACTTGTTAAGGGAAAAGAGAGTAAAGCACAGTTACTTACCTGTAACAGGTGATCTCTGGGAACAGCAGGAATAAGTCTTCACATATGGGTTTCGTCGGTACCGACGGAGCCTGCGCGGGAACGCTCCCCAGCGTCCAATCAGAAAGCCTTTGGGAGCATCCCACAGCGCCTGCGTGCTACCTTCCCCAACTGTCTCTCCTCAGTTGAGTTTTAGAGCTGAGACAAAGCGAGAGAGAGAGGGAAAGGAAAGAGATAGAGAGAGACAACTCCTAGGGGAGGTGGGTGGGTTGTGAAGACTTATTCCTGCTGTTCCCAGAGATCACCTGTTACAGGTAAGTAACTGTGCTATCTCCAGGAACAAGCAGGAATGAGTCTTCACATATGGGGACTCCCTAGCTTTAGATGCCAGGGAGAGATCCCAGAAGTTGTGTGTCCCTGGGACAGGGATGCACTTCCCCACATGGATCTCTGGCATCCCATGAGGGATGGTGGGTAGGAATTGATTAAGTATGGAACAGGTGTTTAAGAACAGCCTGACCAAACAAGGCATCCCGGCGGGAGTCCTTGTCCAAGCAGTAATGGGCTGTGAAGGTATGAATCGAGGCCCAAGTGGCTGCTCGACAGATGTCGTCAATAGACACAGAGTTCAGATGAGCCATTGAGGCTGCCATGGCTCTCACATTGTGAGCTGTGACATGGCCCTCCAGAGAAAGGTTCTTGCTCTGATAGGCGAAAGAAATACACTGGGCAATCCAGTTAGATAGTGTTCTCTTGGAGACTGGTAGTCCCAAATGAGAAGGATCAAAGGCAACAAAGAGCTGAGAGAACTTTCTATGTTGCTGTGTCCTCTGTAAGTAAAAAAAGACAGAGCTCTTTTACAGTCCAGGGGATGAAGATTCCTCTCTGCACTTGATGCATGAGGTCCTGGAAAAAAGACAGGTAGGTAGACCTCTTGGTTGAGGTGAAAAGGCGAGACCACCTTAGGCATAAAGTGTGGATGAGTCCTAAGGACCAACTTGTCATGATAGAACCTTGTATAAGGTGGATTAGCTACGAGTGCTTGCAATTCACTAATACGACGTGCTGATGTGATTGCAATGAGAAAGATAACCTTCCAAGAAAGGTATTTCAAGGAGGTGGTAGCCAAAGGTTCAAAAGGTGGCTTCATAAGCTGACCAAGAACCAAGTTTAAGTCCCATGCCACCAGGGGTGGTCTAATGGGAGGCTTTGTTAAAAGGAGGCCTCTCATGAATCTTGCTACAAGAGGATGAGAGGAAATAGGTTATCCATTAGAGGCTTAAGGGAAGCTGCAATAGCACTCAAATGGACCCTTACTGAATTTGTCTTAAGGCCTGCATTAGACAGATGGAGGAGATACTCCAGCAAAGATTCCAGAGGTATGGCAAGGGGGTTAAGACCCTTCCCAGAACACCAGATAGTAAACCTCTTCCACTTGAAAGCATAAGAACGTCTAGTGGAAGGTTTTCTGGAAGCATAAAGAACATCTTTCACTTGTTGATAAAGATGAAGATCCTGGAGATCTAGGCCTTCAGCAACCAAGCCCTGAGATGCAGAGACTGGGGATTGGGATGCCATAACTTTCCGTCCTCTTGAGAGAGGAAATCTGGAGCAGACCCTAACTCAAGGGAGGGGAGCTTGAGAGAGATGTAGAAACAGAGGGTACCACACTTGCTGTGACCAATGTGGAGCTATGAGAATCATGTGGCCTCTGTCTCTCTGAAGCTTGAACAGGGTTTTGGGAATTAGGGGAATGGGTGGAAAGGCATAGAGGAAGTCGACCCCAGTGAAGGAGGAAAGCATCCCTTGCCTGAGCTCCTTGAACCAGAGTTCTGGAACAGAACTGGGGAAGTTTGGCATTCCACGGACTTGCAAAGAGGTCTATGTCCGGGGTTCTCCAAATATGAAAAATCTTGGACACCTGGTCGACATGTAGGGACCACGCGTGTGGAAGCAGAACTCGACTGAGCCTGTCTGCCCAAGAGTTTTGAACGCCTGGAAGATAAACTGCCAGATGATGAATGTGATGCTCTCTGGCGAGGGCCCACAGTTGCAAAGCGACAGAGAGCCAGTTCCTCCCTGCTTGTTCACATAGAACATGGCTACCTGTCCATGTGGATAAGGACTGTCTTGTAGCTGAGCAGGGTGTGGAACACCCACAGAGCAAGGAAGATTGCTCTGAGTTCCAAGAGATTGATATGTAGACAAGTCTCCTGTGAGGACAGATGCCCTGGGTGGAGAGATCTTGCAGATGAGCTCCCCACCCCATTGGAGAAGCATCTGTTGTAAGAGTTGCTTGGGGTAGAGCCTGCTGAAAGGGGGACCCCAGCAACAGGTTTTGAGGGGACTTCCACCACTGGAGGGACAAAATGAGGCGACTTGTGTTTGCTATTTTGTCTGACAGGCAGCCTAATGCCTAGGTCCATTGGGTGGATAAAGCACAGTTACTTACCTGTAAACAGGTGATCTCTGGGAACAGCAGGAATTAGTCATCACATATGGGTACGTCGGTACCGACGGAGCCTGCGCGGGAAAGCTCCCCAGCTTTTCAAATGAAAAGCTTTTGGGGCCTCCCACTGCACATGCGCGCTGCCTTCCCGCCTTCCTGACCAGCTCTCCTCAGTTCGAGTTTAAAGCTGAGACAATAGAGAGAGAGAGGACAGGAAGATAGAGGAATAGAGAGACAACTCCTAGGGGAGGTGGGTGGGTTGTGATGACTAATTCCTGCTGTTCCCAGAGATCACCTGTTACAGGTAAGTAACTGTGCTATCTCTAGGAACAAGCAGGAATAAGTCATCACATATGGGGACTCCCTAGCTGAGATGCCTGGGAGATCCCCCTCCAAGGGTAACCATCTTCGGATGGATCTCAGGCATCCATTCTGGGAAGGTGGGCAGGAGTTGTTTAAGTATGGAACAGGTGTTTGAGGACAGCCTGACCAAACAAGGCATCCCGGCGGGAGTCCTTGTCCAAGCAGTAATGGGCTGTGAAGGTATGAACCGAGGCCCAAGTGGCTGCTCGACAGATCTGATCTATGGACACAGAGTGAAGATGAGCCATAGAAGTAGCCATGGCTCGCACATTGTGAGCTGTGACATGGCCTTCCAGAGAAATGTTCTTACTCTGGTAAGCAAAGGAAATACACTGAGCAATCCAGTTGGAAAGTGTGCGTTTGGTGACTGGAAGTCCCAAATGAGAAGGATCAAAAGCCACGAAAAGCTGAGAAGACTTTCGATGTGGCTGAGTTCTATTGAGGTAAAAGGCGAGAGCTCTTTTACAGTCAAGAGTATGAAGGTTCCTCTCTGCACTGGATGCATGAGGAGCCGGAAAAAAGACAGGTAGATATACCTCTTGATTAAGATGAAAAGGCGAGACCACTTTAGGCATAAAGTGGGGATTCGTCCTAAGGACCACCTTATCATGATGAAATCTGGTATAAGGTGGATTTGCCACCAAAGCTTGCAGTTCACTGATGCGGCGAGCCGAAGTGACTGCAATAAGGAAAAGGACCTTCCAAGAAAGAAATTTCAGGGAGGTAGATACCAATGGTTCAAAGGGTGGCTTCATAAGTTGACCCAGAACTAAATTCAAGTCCCATGCTACCGGAGGAGGCCGGATGGGAGGCTTAGTGAGGGTTAGGCCTCTCATGAATCTTGCAATAAGAGGATGAGAGGAAACAGATTGTCCATTTATAGGTTTTAAGGATGCTGTAATAGCACTTAAATGGACTCGTACTGAATTCGTCTTGAGGCCTGCATTGGAAAGATGCAGGAGATAGTCTAGTAGAGAATTCAAAGGAAGTGCTAGAGGGTCAAGACCCTGTTGAGCACACCAAATGGAAAAACGTTTCCATTTGAAAGCATAGGAACGCCTGGTAGAGGGTTTCCTAGAGGCATAAAGGATATCTTTCACTGGTTGAGAAAGATTAAACTCTTGAAGGCTTAAGCCTTCAGTAACCAAGCTCGGAGATGTAGGGACTTGGGGTTTGGATGCCACAAAGTCCCCTGCTCCTGAGACAGAAGGTCTGGTGCAGCTCCCAGGTCCAGGGAGGAGCCCTGGGAGAGCTGTAGAAGGAGAGGGAACCACACTTGGCGTGGCCAGCGTGGAGCAATGAGGATCATGGATCCGTGACCCCTCTGAAGTTTGAACAGAGTCTTGGGAATCAAAGGAATGGGTGGAAAAGCGTACAGGAATTCCTGACCCCAATTCAGGAGAAAGGCATCGTTGGCCTGAGCTCCCTGACACAGAGTCCTGGAACAGAACCGGGGAAGTTTGGCATTCCACGGACTTGCAAAGAGGTCTATGTCCGGGGTCCCCCATTCCTGAAAGATTCTGCATATCTGGTCCATATGTAGGGACCATTCGTGTGGGAGCAGAACTCGACTGAGTCTGTCTGCCCGAGAGTTTTGAACTCCTGGAAGATATACTGCCAGAAGATGAATTTGGTGCTCTCTGGCGAAGGCCCATAATCTGAGAGCTTCGTTGCAAAGCGACAGAGAGCCCGTCCCTCCTTGTTTGTTGATATAAAACATGGCCACCTGATTGTCTGTCTGAACTAGGACAGTCAGGTTGGCAAGGAGGGTATGGAAGACTGTGAGGGCAAGGAAGATTGCTCGCAGTTCCAGAAGATTGATATGAAGGGTGGTCTCTTGGGGAGACCAGATTCCCTGAGTGGAGAGATGTTGAAGATGAGCTCCCCACCCTGTTTGGGAGGCATCTGTTGTGAGGGTTGCTTGGGGCAACGAAGGTTGGAAGGGGGTCCCCAACAACAGATTTTTGGAGGATGTCCACCACTGGAGAGACCAAAACAGAAGTTTTGAGGTGAGTACCTGGTCTGACAGCAGTCCCGATGCTTGAGACCACTGGGTGGCCAATGTCCATTGAGCTGCTCTCATATGGAGACGAGCATAAGGTACCACATGAACCGTGGAGGCCATGTGGCCGAGAAGTTGCAGCATTTCTTTGGCTGACAAGTGACTTCTGGACTGAGCCTGGGAGGCCAAGCTTATTAGCCTTTGGCCTCGGACCAGAGGGAGGTAGGCCCTTGCAGTGGTGGAGTCCAATTGGGCCCCTATGAATTCCAGGGACTGAGTAGGGATGAGTTGGGACTTGGGAATGTTTACCACAAGTCCCAGATATTGAAGAATACGCCTTGTGCGGTCCAGAGAAATCTGGGCTTCTGATTGAGATGGAGCTCGGATGAGCCAGTCGTCCAGATATGGGAAGACAAAGATTCCCATGCCTCTGAGAAATGCGGCAACGACTGCCATGCATTTTGTGAATACTCTTGGAGCAGAGGCCAGACCGAAGGGTAGTACTCTGTACTGGAAATGTTTTCCCTGGAACAGAAATCTTAGATACTTTCTGTGGGATGGATGGATGAGTATATGAGTGTACGCATCCTTGAGATCTAGAGAACAAAGCCAATCTTGACTCTGAAGGTATGGAAGGAGAAGGCCCAGAGAGAGCATTTTGAATTTCTCCTTGAATAGAAACCTGTTCAATTCTCTCAGATCTAGGATAGGTCTGAAGCCCCCTGTCTTCTTTGTTATGAGAAAGTAAGGGGAGTAGAAACCTAACCCCTGTTGTGGAGGAGGAACCTCCTCTATTGCCCTTTGGGCAAGAAGAGAAGAGACTTCCTGACCCAACAGGGTCAGAAGAGATGGGGGAGAACTGAATTGCCTCACCATGGTATGGGGAGGAAGGCTGGAGAAATGAAGTTTGTAGCCTTCTCGGATAATAGAGAGGGTCCATTGCTCTGATGTTATTTGCTCCCATCTAGGAGCAAAGTGAGCTAGCCTTCCAGGAATGGTGAGGGGCTCTGGCTGTGCTAGAGCTAGAAACGGCAAGTTCTCTAGAGGGAAGTCAAAACCCCTGAGGGGGTTGAGCCTGCTGGGATGTAGCAGACACTGCAGGCTTTGACTTTACCTGCTTAGATTGTTGACGCTTAGCCGCAAGGCGAGGCTGAGCAGATTGCTGGCCAGTATTTGTGGGAAATCTGGTCTTTTTATAGTAAGGCCTTTTAAAAGGCTTCTTTTTGGTAGGGGTAGAAGTAGACTTGGAAAGTCTATCTAGAGTGGCATTTTCTGCATCCATTTGAGCAGCTTTAATCTGCCAGTCTTCCCCAAATAAGTTCTCACCGGTACAGGGCAGATTCCTGAGGCCTTCTACAACCCAGGGTTCTAGGATAGAAGCCTGGAGCCAAGCGAGACGTCGGGCTGCAATAGCAATTCCCGAAGCTCTGCCTGCAACCTCGAAGGAATCAAAGGCTGCCCTGTTGGAGAACTTGGAGACCTCTGAAAGTTGTGTCACCATAGAAAAGAAGTCCGCCCTTTGATCATCAGGGATAAAGGGGGCAAAATTCTGTATTTTTAGGGCAAGTTGCCCAAGATACATGCCCATATAAAGGCTATAAGAGTTGATCCTGGCTATAAGCATACTAGCCTGGAACATCTTTCTTCCAAAAGAGTCTAGGTTCTTACATTCTCGCCCTGGAGGGGTAGAAGAATGCCTCTTGGGACTCTTTATTTTCTTCATAGCAGACTTCACCACAATGGAGTGGTGAGGCAGCTGAGTTTTCTGGAACCCAGGCGAAGGAGGGACCCGATACATGGTGTCCAACCTGCGGGAATGGGGAGACAGTGTTACAGGAGTCTCCCACAAATCCATCAAGTGTTCTTGAAGGATTTCATGGACAGGCAGAGTGACTGCCTCTTTAGGAGCTTTTGAGTATCCTAAAATGTCCAACTTTTTTGATCTGGGTTCTCTTTCAGAAGATGTAGTAATAGAAAGTGCTTTAGCTACATCAACAATGAAATCCTGAAAGGATAAATCCTCTGGAGGAGACATCCTCCCCTTGGGAGAAGAGGGCTCCTCAGGAAGAGTAAGCTCAGCAGAGTCATCAGAGGAATTAAATTCATCAGAAGAATCTGAGTACTCTTTCTGTGCTTCCAATGTACGATACGCATACCGATCGGTATCGACATCGGGCGTATCGGGCATGGGATCGGTACCGGGCGAAAGCCGGAATCCGGCATGCGAAACCGATCGACGTTTAGAAGTCGATGGTCTCGGTTCCGGTGTAGATACCGGAACCGGGGTCGGTACCGATGAAATCGGTACCGAGGGCGTCGCAGCCTTAATGAAGGCCAGTACGGCCTGCTGCATGGTCTGGACAGTACTGCCCATAGACGCCACTACTGCCTGGATGTCGGTACCGGTATGGGCCGGTACCCCAGAGCAGTCCAACAGGTGATCTGTCGAGGCCGTGCCATCGATGTCAACCTGTGACCCCATGATTGCTTTGGAGGCCGGAACCTCCCGCCGGGGTTTTTTGGCCTGGGCAGAATCCTCGAACTCAGAACTGAGAGCCTCTCGATCTTTAGAAAGAGATTTGCTTTTAGAGGATTTGCCCACAGAAGTTTTGGTTACCTGAGATCCATCCGGAGAGGAAGACCTGGATGACTGTGATGCTTCTGAAGGAAACAGCACATGGAGCTTGTTAGCCCGGTTCTGCAAACCGCGTTTAGACATCTGGGTGCAGGATGGGCAGTCCGGTATGGAGTGCTCAGGTCCCAAACATTTGAGACACCATTCATGGGTGTCTGTGACAGAAATGACAGCACTGCATTTGGTACATTTTTTGAAACCAGGGACTGGCTTCTCCATGAGGAGAAATGGTGTAGGCCTTAAGGCCTAACACCGGGTACCAAGCTGTGCTGAAGAAAAATAAAAAAGTCTTTTTTTTTTTTTTTTTATATATAGAAAGAAAGAAAGACCGGCGATACCGGTTTAGGTATGGGGAAGGCAGGTACGCGGTCTAAAGAAACAAACAAAAGTAACAAATTCTTCAGCGGTGACAGGAACACGACCTGCTGGCTCCGCGGAAAAAGAAGAACTGAGGAGAGCTGGTCAGGAAGGCGGGAAGGCAGCGCGCATGTGCAGTGGGAGGCCCCAAAAGCTTTTCATTTGAAAAGCTGGGGAGCTTTCCCGCGCAGGCTCCGTCGGTACCGACGTACCCATATGTGATGACTTATTCCTGCTTGTTCCTAGAGATAGTCCACTGAGCTGCCCTCATGGGAAGGCGAGCATATGGTACCACATGCACGGTGGATGCCATGTGGCCTAGCAACTGTAACATCTCTCGAGCAGTTAGGAGGGGCTTCAACTCTGCTTGAGAAGCTAACTGCACCAAGCGAAGACAACAGGCCTGGGGGAGATAGGCCCTTGCCCTTGTGGTATCCAGCAACGCCCCTATAAACTCCAGGGACTGAGTAGGGATCAAATTGGACTTTGGGATGTTTATTACCAGCCCTAAATACTGAAGGATACACATTGTGCAGGTTAGAGAACTCTTGGCCTCTGACCGAGTGGGAGCTCGAATGAGCCAGTCGTCCAGATAAGGGAAGACGAATATTCCCAGGGTGCGCAGAAAAGCAGCTACCACTGCCATGCATTTCGTGAACACCCTTGGTGCAGAGGCCAGACCAAAAGGGAGCACTCTGTATTGATAGTGCTTCTCTTGAAAAAGGAACCGAAGGAACCTTCTGTGAGTTGGATGGATGAAAACATGAGTGTACGCATCCTTGATATCTAGAGAACAAAGCCAATCCTGACTCTGAAGGTATGGCAGCAGCGTTCTCAGAGAGATCATCTTGAATTTCTCTTTGAACAGGAATTTGTTCAACTCTCAGATCTAAGATGGGTCTGAAGCCCCCTGTTTCTTTGGAATAAGAAAATAGGGGGAGTAGAAACCTGTGCCCTGTTGTTGAAGAGGCACTTCCTCTATTGCCCCCTGGGCGAGAAGGGTGGCAACCTCCTGCCCCAACAGGTTGAGGAGGGAGGTTGAAGAATTGAACTGGTGTACTCTTGTGAGAGGGGGCAAGCTTGAAAAATGAAGTTTGTACCCCTCTCTTATGATGGAGTGTCCAATGCTCTGCTGTAATTTGCCCCCACCTGGGATCAAAATGACATAACCTTCCTGGAATGGTGGAGGGCTCTGGTCCTTCCAGAGCCAGGAAGGCTAAGTTCTCTAGCGGAAAGTCAAAAACCCTGAGGGGGCTGAGGTTGCTGGGCTGGAGGAGGCCTAGCAGCCTTTGCTTTGCTCTGTTTGGATGATTGCTGATGTTTGGTAGGGAACTGAGCTGCAGAAGATACCCGCTGACCATAAGCAGGATAGAATCTTCCCTTTTTAGAAAAAGGTGTTTTCTTGAATAACCTTTTCTTAGCAGGAGCAGCTGTGGATTTGGATAGTCTATCCAAAGCAGAATTTTCAGCATCCATCTGATTGGCTTTTGCTTGCCAATCTTTACCAAACTGGTTCTCACCTGTACAAGGGATATTTCCCAATTCATCTTGAACCCAGATCTCCAAATCAGATGCTTGAAGCCAAGCAATCCTATGTGCACATATGGCAATAGCTGAGGCTCTGCTTACGTATTCAAAGGAGTCAAAAGCTGCACGGTTGGAGAATTTGGAGATATATTGGGCATGTTTGAGCCCAGTGAGAAAGTCCTGCCTTTTATCTTCAGACATAAAAGGACTTAAAGTCTGCAAATGGTCAGTGACTTCTTTTAAGAACATTCCCATGTAGAGACTAAGAATTAATTCTCGCAGCAAGCATGGAAGCTTGGAAGACTCTTCTTCCAAAAGCATCCAGGGTTCTACATTCACGTCCTGGAGGATTAGAGGCATGTCTTTTGGCACTTCTAATCTTTCTCATTGCAGACTCAACCACAATAGAGTGGTGAGGAAGTTGAGTTTTATGGAAACCAGGACAAGGAGGGACACAATACATGGTACCCAACCTGCGAGAATGAGGAGAGATGGTTCCCACATCCTCAACATGAGATCATACAGAATCTCATGAATAGGCAAGGTAGCTGCCTCCTTAGGAGTTTTAGGATATTGTAAAATATCTAACTCCTTAGCTCTGGGCTCTGTCTCAGGGGCCACTGTGATAGAAAGGCCCCGAGCCACCTCCCTGATAAAGTCTTGAAAAGACAAGTCCTCTGGAGGAGACATCCTTCGTTTAGGACTCCTCCTGTGGAAGAAGCATCACTGCATCGACCGACTCTTCAGAATCCTCAGAGTCCTCAGAGGAATCGAAGTATCGTCTGTCCGATTCTCTTGCAAAGCCCGATACCCGTACCGACCGGGATCGGTATCGGGAATAACCGGTACCGGGGTATTGGTACCGGACGGCTTCAGAGGACAGAGTACCGGCATAGCGGACACCGATGCCGATGTCACTGGTACCGGGATCGGTACCGATGGTGATGCTAGAGCCGGTACCGGCGGAGTAGTCTATTGCGGTACCACGGGCGTTGATGCCACAAGGAAAGCCGCCAGACTGCGTTCTATGGACAGAATCCTCTGATCCATCGACGCCGCCAATGCTTGGAAGTCGGTACCGGTGGAAGCCACAGGTACCCCAGAGCATGGCACCAGGAGATCTCGATGGCGTGGCCTCGACAGATCATCCTGGAACCCCGATGATGATGCTTTAGAGGCCGAAGCCTCCCGCCGGGGTAATTTTGCCGGTGCAGAATCCTCGAGGGCAACACCAGAGGCATCTCGATGCTTAGAAGGAGATCTACCCTTCGAGGACCGGCTGGATTTATGTTTAGTTACCTGAGATCCATGTGAGGAAGAAGCAGCCCTGGAAGACGTCGATGCCACTGAAGCCTCATCAGAGGGAAACAGGGTACTGAGCTTGGCAGCTCGGTTCTGCCGACCTCTTTTAGACATCATAGAACAGGACATACAATCTGTTATGGAATGGTCAGGACCTAAACATTTTAGACACCAGTCATGGGTGTCGGTGACGGAAATGGTACCGCCACATTTTGTGCACTTCTTAAATCCTGAGGCAGGCTTTTCCATATTAAGGAAAAAAGGTTTTGGGCCTAAGGCCCAAAACGCAAGTGCACCTGAAGAAAAAGAACGGAAAAAAGTTTTGGGGGTTTTTTTTACAAGAAGAAAAGAACAAAGACCGGCGGTACCGGTAGAGCGTCGAAGGCGGCAGACGTGACACTAAAGAAATAAAGAGAAAAATAAGGAAATTCTTCTGCGGTGACAGGAACACGACCTGCTGGCTCCGCGAAAAAGAAGAACTGAGGAGAGACAGTTGGGAAAGGCGGGAAGGCAGCACGCAGGCGCTGTGGGATGCTCCCAAAGGCTTTCTGATTGGACGCTGGGGAGCGTTCCCGCACAGGCTCCGTCGGTACCGACGAAACCCACATTTGAAGACTCATTCCTGCTTGTTCCTGGAGATTGCTGCATAGGCAAATATGGGGCCTGGTGATCAGCCTCCATTCCAGTAGAGGTGATGGGTGAGCTACATATTAAAACACACAAGATACAAAAGGTTGTACCCTAGCAATTGGAGAAGGCAGATAGCCCAGGGGTAGGGGAGTGAAGGGAAATAGGGAGTACAGTCACTCAGTCACTCGGGGGTGGGAGGTAAGGGCGGGGGGGGGGGGAGTAGGGGATAAAGAGATAGAGAGGGAAGAGGGGATGAGTGAAATTTTATGTACTGATGTTTAATTGATAAATATGAAGAGTGGATGATATCAGGCTACATTAATGTAGTAGTTACTGGTTATGTATGCTTCTGTATTACAAGGACTGTGTTTTAGACAGAGGCTAAGGCCGCAGACTATGGAGGGTGTATTAGGGAAGGAGGACGAAGGAAAGAAGGAAGGAAGGAAGGAAGGGAGGGAGGGATAGAGGGGGGTGAATATGGGGGGGGGGAGGGTCAGGGTCATTACATAATAGTTATGTATAATAAGTTGTACAGCTGACATAATCGTGTGATAGTATTAGTTGTTTAAAGAAGAAAATGTAAATGTGTGCTGTAAGATTTATTGATGCAGTTAAATCAATAAAAATGAGTTTCATAAAGACTAACTAGAGAAAATATTTTTTTTTTACTCAATGTGTAATCAAACTCTGGAATTCGTTACTGGAGGATGTAGTAAAAACTGTTAATGTAACCGGGTATAAAAAAAAAAGGTTTGGACAAGTTCCTGGAGGAAAGGTCCATAAACCATTATTAAAGAGGACCTGAGAAATCCACTGCTTGCCCCGGGACAAGCACCGTGGAACGTGTGTGCCTCTATGGGAACCTACCAGATACATGTGACCTGGATTGGCCACTGTTGGAAACAGGATACTGGGCTTGCTGGACCTTGGTTTGACCCAGTAAGTCCTTTGCACAATCTGTTATTCAGTTCAACAAGATCACCTTTTGATATAGCAAACCCGGCTTCACTTTTTTGCCTCAACAAGCCTCGATGGACTTTTTCAGGTCCACTACAGACAGGTGACAGTTTTCCTACAATCTGAATCATGGACAAGAAGCATGTTCACCTTCATGGACATGTGGCCTTGGGAAAGCGTAGTTACTCACTTGTAGAGGGTATTCTCCGGAAACAGCAGGAATCAGTCCTCACATATGGGTGATGTCACCGAAGAAGCCTATGCGGGAACGCTTCCCAGTTTTCCAAGGAAACATTTGGAAGGTGCACCACATATGCGTGCTGGTCTTCCGGCTCGAAGGAGCCATCTTTACCTCAGTATGACAACATAGCCTAATCAAGCCAAAAGGCAAACCACTCCATGGGGAGGAGGGATGATAGTGAGGACAGATTACTTTTGTTCCCAGAAAAAGCGTAGTTACTCACTAGTAACAGGTGATCTCCGGGAACAGCAGGAATTTAGTCTTCACAAATGGGTATTGTCGGTACCGACGGAGCCCGCACAGGAACACTCCCCAGCATCCAATAGGAAAGCCTTTGGGAGCATCCCACAGTGCATGTGTGCTGCCTTCCCGACTCTGTACTTCTCTCACTTCAGTTGAGTTTATAGCCGAGACCAAAGGAGAGAAGTAGAGAAAGAGAAAGAACTCCTAGGGGAGGTGGGTGGGTTGCGAAGACTAAATTCCTGCTGTTCCTGGAGATCACCTGTTACAGGTGAGTAACTACGCTATCTCCAGGAACAAGCAGGAATGTAGTCTTCACATATGGGGACTCACCAGCTGAAAGATGCCAAGGGGTGACCACAGCTAGCTGTGAACCCAGGTGAGATGGGTCATGCTTCCTCCCATGGACCTTAGGCATCCAAACTGTGGATGGTGGGTAGGAGCTGTATTAAGTATGGAAGAGAATCCTGACGGAAGTCCTTGTTCTAAGCAATAGTGGGCTGTGAAGGTATGTACCGAAGTCCAAGTGGCTGCTTTGCAGATGTCATCAATAGAGACAGAACGAAGTTAGCCGTTGAGGCTGCCATTGCTCTGACATTGTGAGCCGAGACATGGCCTTCGAGAGAAAGTCCCTTACTCTGATATATATAGGATATGCAATCTGCAATCCAATTTGACAGAGTTCTTTTAGAAACTGGAAGTCCCAAATGACTAGAGTCAAAAGCCACAAAAAGCTGAGAAGATTTTCTATGTGGCTTAGTTCTTTGGAGATAAGTAGAAATTAGACCTTACCTGCTAATTGTCTTTCCTTGAGAACTCTCCGGGCCAGTCCAGGAACATGAGGGTTTGTCTTCCTCCTCCAGCAACTGAGGACTGAACTCTGATGTTTTGCTGATCAGGCATCTGGCTCCCTCTACTGGTCGAACGTCAGTCTATTTCTATCCAAGCAGACAACTCGAGAACCAACAACTCGACAAAGAAAGTAATCTTTTTTTTTTTTTTTTTTTTTTTTAAACATCGAAAAAATAAGGCAAGGAAGAAAAACCGAGAGCGTAATCCGCAAACAGCTGAAAGACCAACGCATTTTCCCCCACCTGCTTGATATTGTTTTTACATGACATTATTTATTGAGTTATGAAATGTTTTCTTCTTTGTTTTTTGTTTGTTTTTTTTTAAATCGCCAGTTACCATGTATAGCGATAAAACCGTGGAGTCCCGAAGAAGCCCCAGAGAGACCATTGACCCCACCGAGCAAGGCTTCTTCGCCAAACTACCGCTGAATAGCACCCTGGCGGCCGAATATCAATCAAGAGAATCATCCAAAAACACGGGTGGGTCCTGGACTGGCCCGGAGAGTTCTCAAGGAAAGACAATTAGCAGGTAAGGTCTAATTTCTACTTCCTTATCGACTCTCCGGGCCAGTCCAGGAACATGAGGGAAGTACCAAAGCAGTACCTAACCATGGGAGGGACCCGCCAAGCCCGCTATGATGGCTGACGCCCCCACATTCGCATCTCTCCTGGCCTGAACATCCAAACGGTAATGCTTTGCAAAAGTGTGAAGCGAAGCCCAAGTCGCCGCCCGGCAGAGATCCACTGGTGGAATCAAAGCCATCTCGGCCCAGGACGCTGCCTGGCCACGCGTGGAATGAGCATGGAGCCCTTCTGGAGGCATTCTGCCACTCGCCTGATACGCCGCCACAATGGCCTGCTTCATCCATCTAGCGATCGTGGCCTTAGATGCAGCCTCACCTTTCTTTGGCCCCCCAAACAGTACAAACAAGCGATCCGTCTTCCGAAGAGACCGAGTCCTCCGCAGGTATCTTTTGAGCAGTGTACCTAAATCCAATTTCTCAAGAACTTTATCAAAAAGGAAACCCTCCTGGTTCTGAAAAGTCGGAAGCGAAATAGCCTGATTAATGTGAAAACTCGACACCACCTTAGGGAGAAAAGAAGGAACCGTACGCAACATCACCTTCTCCTCCGAAAATTGAATGTACGGTGCCCTACACGAAAGCGCTTGGAGATCCGATATCCTCCGCGCGGAACACAAGGCTACCAAAAAACCCACTTTCCAGGAGAGGTGCTGAAGCGAAATCTCCGCTATTGGCTCAAAGGGAGTCCGCACCAACGCTTCAAGAACTAGATTGAGATCCCAAGCAGGAACCACCGCCCGAACTGGAGGACGAATGTTCTTCACCGCTCTGAAGAACCGCAAAATATCAGGATGAGTAGACAGCCGCTGACCTCGAACGGGACCTCGAAAACAGGAAATAGCTGCCAAATGAACTCTAATGGTACTGAGGGCTAGCCCCTTATCCAATCCGCTCTGCAGAAAGGACAACACCTGCGGCACCAATGCGGCGCCTGGACGGAAATCTCGTTCCTCGCACCAGCGCTCAAAGACCCGCCAAACACGAACATATGCCAACGATGTGGCATTCCTGCGAGCCTGCAAAAGCGTGTTAATGACCGACGGCGAATAGCCTTTATGCTTCAACCGTTCCCTTTCAAGAGCTAAGCCGTGAGCGAGAAGCGATCCACATTTGGCATGAGTAGAGGACCCTGACCTAACAGGTTCTCCCGATCGGGCAGCCGCCAGGGATGGTCTACCAAGAGACGAACCAGATCTGCATACCACGCTCTCCTGGGCCAATCCGGGGCAATGAGAATCACCCGTCCTGCATGACGCTGTATCCTCCGAATGACTCTTCCTATCATTGGCCAAGGAGGGAAGACAAAGCAACTCCCCGGCTGGCCATGGCTGAGCTAGGCCGTCGAGACCCTTCGCCATTCGTTCCCTGCGTCTGCTGAAAAACCGATTTGTTTTGGCATTGTCGAAGGTGGCCATCAAGTCCATCACTGGCTGACCCCACCGAAGAGTGAGGTCGTGAAATACTGCCGCGTTCAATTCCCATTCGCCAGGATCGACGACATGGCGGCTGAGGTAATCGGCCTGTACATTGTCCTTTCCTGCCACATGCGCTGCCGAGAGGGCTATCAGATGTGTCTCCGCCCAGGCCATTAACCGCTGACTTTCCGCCAACAAGACTGCGCTCCATGTCCCCCCTTGACGATTGATGTAGGAGACTGTCACCGCATTGTCTGAAAATACTCTTACCGCCTTGTTTTCCACGAGATGACGAAACTCTCGAAGCGCCAGGGAGACCGCTCTGAGCTCCAGAAAATTTATGGAAGCATTCTGAACCTCCGGGGTCCACAATCCTTGCGCTATGGAAGCTTGACAATGAGCCCCCCAGCCCAAGAGACTGGCATCCGTAGTCAGGAGTATCCAGTCTGGCTGCCGCAAGGGAACACCTGCCCTCAGATGTTGCGGTTCCAGTCACCAACGGAGACTGTCGCTTACCTCTGGAGTCCGGACCAACCTGCGAGTGAGAGGATGGTTCTGCGGAGACCACCTGGACAGCAAGGCCTGTTGCAACGGTCGCATATGCGCTCTTGCCCACGGCACAAGCTCCAGCGCCGCCGCCATCGTTCCTAGGAGCTGCAAATAACGCCACCCTGTTGGAGCCTTGAGACGTAAAAACCCCGTCACTTGCCGTAAGATCTTCTGAACTCTGCTTTCCGGCAGAGAGACTGTGCCTAACTCCGTATCGAATACTGCGCCCAAGTAGAGGAGACGGCGCACCGGTTGCAACTGGCTCTTGGCTTGGTTGATCACCCAACCCAGTTGCTCCAGGAGTTGCACCACTCTTGCCGTTGCTGACCGCGACTCTGCTTCGGATTGCGCTCGAATCAGCCAGTTGTCTAGATAGGGATGCACCAGGATACCTTCCCTTCTCAGGGCTGCCGCTACCACCACCATCACTTTCGTGAAGGTGTGCGGCGCAGTGGCTAAGCCAAACGGCAAGGCCCGAAACTGAAAATGACCCAAGTGCACCGCAAAACGGAGGAACCGTTGATGCTCGGACCGGATCGGAATATGGAGATAGGCCTCGGTGAGATCTATAGACGTAAGCACCTCCGCCGGTTGGACCGACTGTATGACGGACCGAAGAGTCTCCATGCGGAAGTGAGGGACCCTCAAACAGCGATTCACATTTTTGAGATCCAAAATAGGTCGAAACGATCCCTCTTTCTTGGGAACCACGAAATAAATGGAGTATCGACCTGACCCTAACTGGTCTGGAGGGACCGGAACTACTGCGTGAAGACTTGACCTCTGAAGAGTAGTTGATATGGCCATTCGTTTTTCCTTCGACCCGCAAGGAGACAACACGAAGGCCTCTGTTAACTGATGAGCAAACTCCAGCGCATAGCTGTCGCGAACAATTTCTAAGACCCATTGGTCGGACGTTATGGTGGCCCAGACAGAAAGCTCCGCAGCCGTCCTCCCACAGGGATATCTGTCTGGACCAACCTCATTTCATTGCGGCTTCTTATTGGAACCTTGTTGGGCAGCAAAGTAACCTCTACCGAATCCTCTTGCGCCCCGAAAGGACTGCCCTCTGGCCACAAAACGCGCCCGCTGATAAGGAGCATAACGCGAACCTCTGAACTTACGAAACTCCCGCGCGGGACCCCTGTGCACCATTCCGGGCTTCTGAGGCTTCGGTTTATCCTCTGGAAGCCTCCCGCCTTTAGAGTCCCCAAGATCCTTAACAATTCTTTCCAAGGCTGCGCCAAAAAGCAACGTACCCTTATAAGGAAGCTTACTCAGTCGCGCCTTGGACGAGGCGTCAGCCGACCAATTCCTCAGCCAGAGAAATCGCCTAGCCGCAATGACAGTCGCCATGGACTTCGCTGAAATCCGTACGAGATCATAAAAGGCATCCGCTAGGTAAGCCGCCGCCAACTCCAGCTTTGCCCCTTCGTCCTCCTCCTTGCGGGAAGGAGTACCGCCTTGGATCCATCGAATGGAGGCACGAGAAACATACACACCACAGACAGCCGCTCGCAGAGAAAGCGCGCAAGATTCAAAGGTCTGTTTCAACAGAGATTCTAACTTTCTATCCTGTAGATCTTTGAGCGCCGCACCGCCCTCCACAGGGATAGTTGTTTTCTTAGTGACTGCCGAAACCAAGGCATCAACCTTAGGCATTTTCAACAACTCTTGCTCGTCTTGCGGCAAGGGATACAAGCGGCCAATAGCCCGAGCTCCCCGCAAGGTAGCTTCCGGACACTCCCACTCAGATTCAACCATCTGCTTCATGACTCTGTGAACCGGAAAACACCTCTGATCTGCCTTGAAACCTTGCAAAAGAGGGTCTTCCAAAGGGTCTTCCTGAGCCACCGGCACCGACAGGTTTAAAGCTGCCAATGTCTGGGTAATGAGAGCATCCAGCTCCTCTTTCCTAAACACCCGAAACATATGGGGATCTTCACTACCCCCCTGTTCGGTATCTTCTAAATCCAGAGGCCAGTCCATACCGGACTCTGACAGGATCTCACCCTCTTCGATTCCCTGGAGACCTGAGAGGTGCTGCCCGAAGCTATCGGAGCTCCTCCCCGCTCACAGAGCTAAGTTTGAGGACCCTTCCCCCGGGTCTGACAAAACACATTCCTTCTCCAAGGGTGCTGTGACTAGGGCGGGAGTATCCCCGCTCCGAGCCTGCTGCCACTTCAAGCAGTAAGCTTGATGCAATGCTAAAATAAAATCTGCAGAGAAAACTGACTTAAAGTCCTCCTGACTTGAAACCTGTGACTGTGGGGGAGCTTCCTCCACTTGCACAGACTTCCGAGACTTGTATTTTTTCTTAACATGCTTTTCCTGAAGAGATCCTGACACTGGCGGTGTAGCCGGCATGGCCGCCGTTCCCGCCAATTCTGAGCTGTTCTGAAAGCCTGCAGCACTGGCCTCGGGCCTGGATTCCATGCCCAAACCGAAGTTCAAACCGCCAAAAACAAAAACCGACAACCCCCAAGCGAAGGAGAACGCCGAAAAAAAAAAAGGAGAAGAGAAACAAAAACAAACACCCCCTTTGCAGCGAGTTACCTGCTTCTGCGGATACCGGCCAAAACTCCTCCGACGGAAGACGGCCGCGAACAGAAACCAAAGAAATATACTGCCTTACCTGACCAAACACCGTATGTCAGTTCTGAATGCAGACACTCAAATCCGCTGCTAGCGGCAGAGTGGGGCTGCCCTCGGAGGTGGCCAAAGGTCTCTGGGGCTCCCAGCACCATACGCCAGCACCCCGGGAAAAACGGAGCTGCTGTTTGAGGCAGGCTCTGCCTCCTCTGCCCCGCGTGTCTCACCCGGCTGAAGGTAAAAATAAAATATGCGCTCTTGCAATCGGAGACCCCTGCTAGGGATCCCCCTTTTTAAACCCACTGCAGCCAGAAAAATAAAAGAAACAAAAATTTAAACACTCTGCCGTTTCTCCGGAGCCAGCAAGATTTATCTGCCCTACAGCTGCTGAGGACTGAAGAGACTGACGTTCGACCAGTAGAGGGAGCCAGATGCCTGATCAGCAAAACGTCAGAGTTCAGTCCTCAGTTGCTGGAGGAGGAAGACAAACCCTCATGTTCCTGGACTGGCCCGGAGAGTCGATAAGGAAAAAGCCAAGGCTCTTTTACAATCCAATGTGTGAAGATTCCTTTCCGCACTGGAGGCATGAGGCCTAGGGAAGAATATAGGAAGACTGGTTTAAATGAAAAGGCGATACCACCTTTGGCAGAAAGTGAGGATGAGTCCTGAGGACTACTTTATCATTGTGAAACCTCGTATAAGGAGGGTCAGCTACTAACGCCTGTAGTTCACTAATGTGTCTTGCAGAAGTGATGGCAATTAGGAAAATAAACTTTCCATGAAAGAAACTTTAGGTCTGAAGTGGCTAAAGGTTCAAAGGGCGGTTTCATAAGCTGACCAAGAACAAGATTTAGATCCCATGGTGGTGGTTTAATGGGAGGTTTTGTTAAAAGTAGGCCTCTCATAAATCTTGATATAAGTGGATGAGAGGAAATAGGTTGTTCATTGAAAAGTTTATGAAAAGCAGCAATAGCACTAAGATGCACCCTAACCGAATCGGTCTTCAGACCAGAAGTTGATAATTTTAGAAGACACTCTAGTAGCAACTCTACAGATACTAAAAGGGGGTTAAGTCCCTTTTGTGAACACCAGATAGAGAACCTTTTCCACTTGAAAGCGTAGGAACATCTTGTGGAAGGTTTTCTGGAAGCCAGGAAGATATCCTTTACTTGTTCAGAAACGTTAACATCCTGGAATTCTAGGCTTTCAGTAACCAGGCCCTGAGATGTAGGGACTGGTGATTGGGATGCAGTAAAGATCGGTCCTCCTGCGACAGGAGATCTAGAGCATTCCCCAACTCCAGAGGAGTGGTTTGAGAGAGACGCAGACGAGGATACCACATTTGCCATGGCCAACATGGAGCTATGAGTATCATACGACCTCTGTCTCTCTGAAGTTTGAATAAAGTCTTGGGAATGAGGGGAATGGGTGGGAAGGCATAGAGGGGAAGTCCTATCCCCAGTGGAGTAGGAAAGCATCTCTTGCCTGACAATTTTGAGCCAGAATTCTGGAACAAAAATCAGGGAAGTCTGGCATTCTGTGGACTTGCAAAGAGGTCTATATCTGGTGTTCCCCAGATTCGAAACACTCGAGCAAACTGGTATGAGTGGAGGGACCACTAGTGTGGCAGCAGTATTCGACTGAGTTTGTCTGCCCACAAGTTTTGAATGCCAGGAAGGTATACCGCAAACAGGTGAATTTGTAACTCTCTGGCGAGGGCCCACAGTCGCAAAGCTTCGTTGCATAGCGACAGAGAGCCTGTTCCACCTTGCTTGTTCACATAGAACATAGTTACCTGATTGTTGGTTTGGACCAGAATGGTTTTGTTGCTGGGATGGCCCTGAAAGACTTGAATAGCATTGAAAATGGCTCCAAAGACCCTGAGTGGAGAGATCGTGCAAGTGGGCCCCCAAACCCATCTTGGACGCATCGGTCGTCAGAGTGGTTTGGTATAGAGGCTGCTGGAAAGGAGAGCCTACAAGGAGGTTTTCCAGGGATTGCCACCATTGCAGGGACGAAATCAGACGTGTGGTAGTTCTGATTTTGTCTGTTAGTCGACCCGAGGCTTGTTACCACTGAGAGGAAAGGGTCCACTGGGCTGCTCACATGTGGAGGCGAGCATAGGGAATCACATGGACAGTGGATGCCATGCGTCCCAGCAGTTGAAGCATCTCCCGAGCAGTAAGGAATACTTTCATAGATGCTTGAGATGCCAGTTGTATTATACGTAGACAGCGTAGCTGGGGCAGGAAAGCCCTTGACTGCTGTGTGTCTAGACGAGCCCCTATGAATTCTAGAGATTGAGAGGGGGTGAGAAGAAGTTTTGGGAGGTTTATGACCAGCCCCAAGTATTGAAGAATTCCCATTGCTCGAGAGAGAGCGAAGCTGGCCTCTGGAGCCATCGATGCTCAAATGAGCCAATCGTCTAAGTAAGGTGAGTTCTCATAAATGCTGCTACCACTGCTATGCATTTTGTGAAAACTCTTGGAGCAGAGGCTAGTCCGAAGGGAAGAACTCTGTACTGGAAGTGTCTTCCCTGGACCAGGAACCGAAGGAACTTCCCGTGATCTGAGTGGATGAGAATATGCATGTACGCATCTCTTAGATCTAGAGAACATAGCCAGTCCTGATTTTGGAGGTATGGTAAAAGTGTTCCAAGGGAGATCATTTTGAACTTTTCTTGGAACAAATATTTGTTTAATTCTCTGATGTCTAATATAGGTCTGTGTCCCCCTCTTGTCTTTGGAATAAGTAAGTAGGGGGAGTAAAACCCTGTCCCCTGTTGAGGAATGGGTACTTCTTCGAATGCTCCTTGAGCTAGAAGTGATGTGACCTCTTGACACAAGAGGTCGGTGGCAGGGCCCTGAGAATTGAACTGTTTTATTACTGTAGGTGGGGGCAAGCTGAGAAAATTAAGCTTGTACCCCAGTTGTACAATGGACAGAGTCCAATTTTCTGATGTTATTTGTTGCCATCTTTTGAAATGGTCAAGGGTTCTCGACCTTTTAGGGGCAGAATGACTAAGTTGTCTAGATAGAAGTCAAAGACCCTGAGGGGGCTGGGTCTGTTGAGCCAGTTTAGCTTTTTGAGCTTGCGGCTTTCTTTGCTGTCTGTTCTGTTGTTGCCCCTTTTGGGGAACATGGAGCGGACAGTGCGTTTGTTGGTGTAAGATTGGTAAGGCTTCTTTTTCTTACTGAAAAAGGGTTTTTTGAATATTTTCTTTTTTGCTGGGTTGGCTATGGACTGAATCTGTTTAAAGTAGTATTGTCAGATTCAAGCTGATTAGCCTTGTCCTGCCAGTCCTTGCCAAAGAGATTTTCTCCTGTGCAAGGAATGTTTCCCAGCTTTTCTTGCACCCACTGTTCTATGTCTCATGCTTGAAGCCAAGCAATACAACATGCTCCTATGGATATAGCAGAGGTTCTGCTAATGCAATCAAAGGTAGCACGGTTCATTAATTTTGAGACATTCTGGGCATGCTTGACCAGAATAAGGTAGTCTGCTCTTTTTTCCTCCGAAACACAAGGACTAAGGAGCTCTAAGTCTTTTGTGACTTCTTCCAGGAACATTCCCATATAAAGAATGTAGGAACTGATCCTGGCTCCTAGCATGGAGGATTGAAAGCATCTATGGCCAAAGGCATCGAAAGTCCTGGATTCACGGCCTAGAGGATTAGAAGAATGTGTTTAGCACTCTTGATCCTTCGCATAGCCGATTCCACTACCACTGAATGATGCGGTAACGGTTTTTTTTGAAAGCCAGGACAACTTGGCACTCGGTACATAGTGTCAAGGCATCGGGAACGTGAAGATATTTTAAAGAAGTTTCCCACATTCAACATTAGATCATGTAAGATCTTGTGAATGGGAAGCATAGCTGCTTCCTTGGGAGCCATAGGGTATTGTACAATTCTTAATTCTTCTGCCCTAGGTTCCTTTTCTGGAATCACAGTGATTGCAAGACCCTATGCTAAATCACATATGAAATCCTGGAAGGACATATCCTCTGGAGGAGACATTCTGCGCTGAGGAGAAGGAAATGAATCTTCTAACAGATTCGCTCTGGTACCGGTAGAATTGTCAGAGTCATCGGAATCCTCAAGCACCGGGTGCTCCTGTAACACATGGTATTGATACCGGAGATTGGCATGGGGGGAAGCAGTCCTGTCGAAGCAGGTACTGTCGGTACCAGTACCGATGTCGGTACTGATACATGTTGAACCGTCTGTTGCGGTCTTAGCGGTACCGAAGCCGCTAAGAGGGCCACTAGACTGAGTTTGATAGCGAGGATTCTGTGATCCATTGCTCCTGCCAATGCATGGGTGCCGGTACTGGTGGAAGCGGCTACGACCCCAGTACATGGCACTAGTAATTCCGCAGAGGTGGAGGCCTCGAACATCCTGGAGCCCCGTTAATGCTTTGGAGCCCGAAGACTCCCGCCAGGACTGTTTTGCCAGTGAAGTATCCTCGAGGGAAACGCCAGTGGCATCTCGATACTTTGAAGGAGATTTATCTGAGGACTGGCTAGTCTTAGAAGACTTAAATTTGGTTACCTGAGATCCATGGGAGGAAGATGAAGCCCTGGAAGACGTCGATGCAACTGACATCGTGTCGGCAGCAAAAAGGGTACAGAGTTTTGCAGCTCTATTCTGCAGGCCCCTTTTGGTCATCCTCGTGCAGGAGAGACACTGTTGGACAATGTTCAGGACCCAAACATTTTAGACACCAATCATGGGTGTTGGTGACGGAAATGGTGCAGCCACATTTTCAGCATTTTTTGAAACCACTAGCTGGTTCCTCCATGCTTGAAGAAAAATGGGCCGTGCCCCCAAAATGGCGCCTAGCACCAGAAGCAGGGAAAGATACCTGAAAAAATACAAGGGGTTTTTTTTGGTTTGTTTTTTAAGGAAAGAAGAGGAGAACCGGCGGTACCGGTAGGCGTCGAATGATGGAAGACGCGACCACAAAAAACAAGAAATAAAGGTAAATTTTCTGCGGTGACAGGGCACCACGCCCTGTCGGCTCCACGGAAAATGAAGAGCATGCACTGTGGGATGCTCCCAAAGGCTTTCCTATTGGACGCTGGGGAGCGTTCTCATGCGGGCTCCGTCGGTACCGACGAAATCCATATATGAAGACTATATTCTTGCTTGTTCCTGGAGATCACCTGCTACAGGCGAGTATGTACACTTTCTCCAGGACCAAGCGGATGCCAGTCCCTACATATAGGACTACCAAGCTACAGGCTGCCGAAAAAAAAAAATCTGTAAAAAGCCCAACTGGGTAACCAGAAAAAAAAACCGGAGAAAAATAGCATGAAAAGCGCTGAAAGGGTTGAAGAGCCATTGCCTGCAAGGACATCAACATCACTTCTATGGTAGCCTGGACAGACAGAAGGGCCAATGGGAAAAAGATGCTGGAGCACGACTTGGCCGCAATTGCTGTCATGCCAGGAATCTGTATCCAAACAGTAAAGGGCTGTAAAGGTATGGACAGAGGTCCACATAGCAGCACTACAGATTTCCATTGTGGAGACTGAGCACAGATGGGCCATGGATGCAGCCATGACCCTAACATTATGGGCTAAGACATGGCATTCCAACGAGATACCAGCCTAAGAGTAAGCAAAGGAGATGCAACCTGCCACCCGAATGGAAAGGGTGTGTTGGAGACTGCCACAATCAGCTTGTTGGGGGTCAAACAAGACAAATAGCTGAGAGGAATGGCGGTGGGCTTTCATCCTGACTTTAATTCCATGTTCCACTGCCTCAAAGACTTGAACAATTGGCTCAAGGATAACAATCTGAAAATCAACCTAGATAAAACTGATCCTATGATTGTATCCAGAAATCCTAACTTTAATCCACCTAAAACCCTCAACATCCTGAGTCATTCTATACATAAAGGATGTGAAGTATTTAGGCATTACACTGTAGGAATTTAAATCTTCAAATGCATATAAACAAAACTGCTGCAAAAGCATACCAAAGATTAAAACTCATTAGAAGACTAAAGCCAATACTCAGTCAGGAACATTTCAGAACCATATGCCAGGCAATTACACCAATACTGGACTGTGCAAATTCACTGTATCAAGGTCTACCTAAACAGACCACTCATCCACTCCAACTAGTTCAGAACACTGCAGCTCGCATCATAACTGGTACAGCAAAGAATGAACATATTACACCTATACTTCAAAAAATGTGCTGGCTACCAATAGTTGAGAGCAAAATTTAAAACCATTACAATCATTTTCAAGATCATGAACCAATGCACAGCAGTTGTTCTCCATAACCTGTTATCCAAAGACATGAATGACAGACCCAGACAAACTAGCAGTACTAATATAAATTACGAACACCAGCTGGATTCCATAATACAAAACAAACCACCCTCTAATAGGGCAATTTCATTATCTGCTCCAATACTCTGGAACTCTCTTCTGGACGAATTGTGGGCCATAAAAGACCTAAAGGATTTCCGCAAATCCCTTAAGACTTTCTTATTCATGGAATTTTATGACCAAGCAGCTTATAAACTCCATTAAATATCCATGAATGTATATAGCACAAATAGGCTTTTATGTATTACATTATCCCTTTGTATGTTATGTCATCCCTTAGTCAATGTAAACCCATTTTGTGTAATCACCACTTTGATTGAAGGAAAAAGTGGTATACAAATCTGGATAAATAAATAAATCCTCTCAAAGTAGAAAGCCAGCACTCTCTTACAATCTAAGGCGTGTAGTGAAGCCTCAGCTCTGTTTGCATGAGACCTTGGGAAGAAAGTAGGCAGCACCATAGACTGATTAAGGTGAAAAGCAGATACTACCTTAGGCAGAAATTTAGGATGAGTCCTGAGGATGACCCTGTTCTTATGAAATCTGGTGTAAGGCGGAGGTGCCACCAGTGCTTGCAATTCGCTTACTCTATGGGCAGAAGTGAGCGTTATGAACAGGACAACTTTCCATGTGAGAAATCTGAGCAGACAGGAGCCGAGCGGCTCAAACATAGGAGACAGAAATTGTGCCAGGATGACGTTGAGGTGCCACGTTACTGGCAGTGGCTTCATTTGGGGGGGAAAGGGGGTCAAGAGAGAAGCCGCCCCCTCAGGAAGCAACTCACCAATGGGCGAGTTAAAATCGGTCTGTTGTCGGATGGTGCTAAGTGGTCAGAGCACTAAGGTTCACTCTGAGTTGGACTTAAGGCCAGAGTCAGAGAGGTGTAATAAGAGGCAGAACAGACTATCAAGCAGAAGAGGCTGAGGGCCTGGCTCTCACACAAAATGGAGAATCTGTGCCACCTGAAGGCTTAGGCTCAGTGTGTAGAGTCCTTATGGGAGGCTAGGAGCATGTTCTGCACTTTGTCTGGCAGGTGAAGGTCTGCAAGTGCTAGCCACTCATCATCCATGCCGTGAACACCAGAGATGCCACACTGTATGCAGTACAGTCCCCCCCATCCTGAGACAAGGTCTGGGGTCCAACTGAGCCTGAGGGGTTGCTGGCAAGACAGGCAGAACAAAGGGAACCATGGTTGCCTGGGCCAGTGCAGCGCAATGAGGATCATTGTGGCATGCTTTGCTTGCACTTTGAAAAGGGTTTTGGCCACCAAGGGAGCACGGGTATGCATAGAGAAGCCCCTTGCTCCAGTCCCGGAAAAACGCATCAGGTGTAACTTGGTTCCTGCAGGGTAGACCTGGAGAAGAACAGCAGCAAAAAGGTCCACCGACTGCGTGCCCGACAGTTGAAATATGCAGGAAATCATGCTCTTGTTGAGAGTACATTCATGCGGCTACAGGACTCTACTGAGGTGATCTGTGAGGATATTCTGCTCCCCCAGCAGATATACAGCCCTAAGGGTCATGCCGTGTAACACGGCGAAGGAGATGCAACCCCTTGCTGCCTTGCTTGTTAATGCAGAACATGGCCACCTGGTTGTCCATCTGGATGAGGACTACCTGGGTTAGAGAACTGCTGCTGCAAAAGTCCGCGGGGCAAAGGAAATATTGTTCCAAGAAGTTGATCTGGTGGAGACTTTCCTGAGCCATCCAGCGAACAGAGGCTGTCGAGATGGGCTCCCCAGTGCATCTGGAAGCATCTGAAGTTAGAACACTATGTGGCAAAGGATGGAAGGGAAGCCCCGCAAGAAGGCTGGAAGTCTGTTGCCACCAGGAGAGGGTGTCCCTGAGCAGGGGAGTTACCCTGATCCTGCTCCTGAGGCAGCCAGTTGTCTGGCGCCATTGAATACAGAGCATCCACTGCGCCTGATGCATCCAGAGCCAGGCCAGTGGGGTAACATGGACTGTGAAGGCCATATGGCTCAAGAGTCACAGCATTTGATGAGCTGTGATAAAGGAAGATTGTTGAATCTCAATGCAACAGGGCTACCAACTCTGGAATTTGTTACCGGAGGATGTAGTAAAGGCTGTTAGTGTAGCTGGGTTTAAATAAAAAGGTTTGGACAACTTCCTAGAGGAAAGGTCCATAAACCATTATTAAGAAGGGACCCAGGATATCAATGCTTGACCCAATACAAGTATTGTGGAACCGGCTTTTGGGGAAACTGCTAGGTACGTATGACCTACAATGGCCACTGTTAGAAACAGGATACTGGGCTTGATGGACCTTGTGATAAGGAAGCTTATCAGAGCCCAGAGAATAGTGAC
Source organism: Ichthyophis bannanicus (assembly GCA_033557465.1). Classification (NCBI taxonomy): domain Eukaryota; kingdom Metazoa; phylum Chordata; class Amphibia; order Gymnophiona; family Ichthyophiidae; genus Ichthyophis; species Ichthyophis bannanicus. Next base: position 84,069,137 of record CM066039.1, read on the forward strand.
AAAGGAAGGGAATTTACCTTAATCAAGGGACCTATTTTGTCAGGTCACAGGAATAAAACTGCATGTTTTCCTAAAAGACAGGTTATTCCAGGCTGCAATGGCCTGCAGAGAGCCCCTAGTGGAGATGAAGTGAAGACGTATAAGCCCAGATTGAGAAACCCTTACGTCACTCCTAATTACTCAGCTGCCAGGAGGGAGTTTGACCACCAACACCTGAGGCATGAAAGGGAAGGGTTGGAAACTGGGAACTTTAAAACTAGAACAGAATATGCAGAAAGGGGGAGTAGGAGCAAGAAGGGGAAGAGGAAGGAGAAGGGAGAAGGAAGGAGGAAGGAGAAGGAGAGAGGAGCTCAGAGAGATTCGTGTTCTTGGAGAGATTCCTGGGAGAAGCCAGCTTCAAGGGATTGGAGAAATCCAGAGGTTTGGAGAACTTCAGCCAGGAACCCTAAAGCAGCAGCCAGTAAGAGGACCGAAGCAGTTGAAGGGAGAAGGAACACAAATACCTTTTGGAAGAGGTATGGAGCAAATGCCCTGAGGTCCAGGAATACAGACTGGAGGACAGGTCATAAAAGCTCAAATGCATACTGGCCAGAGTATCTAAGAGGACAGCCAGCTTTAACTCAGGTATGAACTTTGGACGTTTGTCTAACCTAGAGCAATGCAAAGTGCTTAGAAACAGTTCCTGTCCTAATGCAGGTCAGTCGGTAGAGCCCTCAGATCCAGACCTCGATATAGAACCTATACAAATAGAGGAGCAAGATATAATTACAGAGGAAAATGATACTTGCATGAACTGTTCTTTATGCAAAGTTGCTAGCACAGAGAAATCCTGAAAGAGAGATCAAACATAAAAAGGAAACGTTCTAGTAACTGGCACACCAGAAAGTTTGTGTGGAAAGAAAGGTGGTTTTGGGGAAAGTGAAATACTTGTGCAGAGGAGGAGAAAAGCTGTTGATTGAAGCTTGTTAGCCAGCTGATATCAAAGCAGAGCACGGCTCAGGCTGTGCACACGGATGTAAAAAGTTCTTTGAATGTGAAAAGAAAAGCTGTTTTATGAAGAAGCTTTTATTTTTGATTTGCTCTACACCAGCACTGCTGAGCAGGTTTGTCAGCAGTGGCTGAGAGAAAGACTTTCCGTTGTTTAATGGACTTTACAAGCTACTTACATAAGCTTTCAGTTGTATTGTTATTTTGAATATAAAATCCTGGAGAAGACATCCTAAGGTGTTACCAAGTGAATCTGGGTGCATTTTGATTTACCTCAAATTCTGTCATTGCCTTAACACTCGAGCCAACTACCATAAGTCTTCATTTACCTCAAAGGCAAGCACCGCATGACTGGACTACCATTACCATAATCCTTTGCAAGATAGTCAGTCTGGAACATTGCCAAAGTGGTGAAAACTCTATATAACAAGCACGCCCCTCCATACATATGTAAGGGGATATGGGCGTGACACTTTGGTCTGACCCAGTATGGCATATCTTATGTTCTTATGTACCAAGCGTTGGGCTCTGTCCTTCAGAAGATATGCTCGAGTCTGAGTGGTATTGAGTAGCGTACCAATGAAATCTAGCCATTGCGCAAACTGTAAATGAGATTTAGGGTAGTTGATAATGAAGCTGAAGTTCTCCAGGACCTGGATGGTGCGCTGGGCAAGTGCTGGACTTCCACTGGTGTTCTGGACATGATCAACCAGTCGTCCAGATAAGGGAAGATAAAGATCCCCTGGGTGCGAAGTAAACTCACCACCATCACCAGGTACTTTGTGAAAAACCTGGGGAGAACAGGCAAGGCCGAAGGGCAGTATTCGGTACTGGTAGTGACATCTGCTAAGCATGAAGCAGACATATTGCCTGTGGAAGGGGTGAATGAGGATGTGTGCATACGCATCCTTGAGATCCAGGAACATAGCCAATCTTGATGTTGAAGGTAGGGTAATAATGTTCCTAGAGAAACCATCTTGTACTTCTCCCTCACTAGAAACTGGCTGATGTTTCAGAGGTCTATAATGGGCCGGAACCGTCCTGTCTTCTTGGGAACTAGGAAGTAGTGGGAGTAGAAACCTGACCCAGTCTACAATGGAGGACTGGTTTCACCATCTGATCGGTTAGGAGGGAAGGGTCCTCCTGCTGTAGCAACAGGTGATGGCAATGGTTGAGAGGGTATTCCTCTGGGAAGAACGAGGAAGCTGATCGAAGTGCAGTAGGTAGCCATCCTGGACGATCCTGAGGGCCCAGGATTCAATTGTTCTTCTTGGCCACTTGTGGGCAAAGTGAATCAGTCTTCCCCCAACCTGGGAGGGAATAGTCTCCGGGATGGGAAGAAGGGCCATGTCCCTGAAACAAGAGTAGCTACTCACCTGTAACAGGTGATCTCCAGGAAAGCAGGAATCAGTCTTCACATATGGGTGACGTCAGCATAGACAGAGCCCTGTGCGGGAACGCTCCCCAGCATGCGTGGAGGGATGCTTTTGGGAGCATCCCTCCATGCGTGCGTGCCTGCCTTCCCAACTAGTCTCCTCAGTCAAGTCTAGAGATTAGAGAAAAAATCATGGGAAAACAAAGAAATCCAATCCTACAACTCCGAGGAAAGGAGGGTGGGTGTGAAGACGGATTCCTGTTGTTCCTGGAGATCATCTGTTACAGGTAAGTAACTACGCTAATCTCCAGGAACAAGCACAAATGTAGTCTTCATATATGGTATTCATGAGCTGCCGGCTGCTGCCAAGGACAGAAATGAGACCCGTACCAATTGGGAGAAACCCTGAAACACAAGCAGGGTAAAGCAGGGATCTGTCAGACTCAGGCACACTCTTCTTTAGGTAGCTGGCCAAAGGATGATGGGAGGAGGAGATGTAGTTAAGTTCCAGAAAGATACCATAAAACGGCTTGGCCAAAGTTAGCATCATGTTAGAGTCTTTGTCAAGAAAGTAGTGGGCAGCAAAGGTATGAACAGAAGACTATGCGACCACTCTGCAAATTTCTGAGATGGAGACAGATCTCAGGTTGGCCACCATGGTGGCCATAGCACGGACACTGTGGGCCGTGACATGGCCTTGTAGGGAAAGTACAGCTTGTGCATATGCAAACGAAAACACAGTGTCAGCAATCCAGGGGGAAAGAATCCACTTGGTGACTGGGAAACCCAAATGGCTAGGTTCAAAGAACTGGGAAGATTGACAATAACCCTTAGTTCTGTCAAGAAAAAAAGGCCAAAGCCCTCTTCCAATCAAGCGCATGCAGTGATGCTTCCACCCTAGATGAATGAGGTATTGGAAAAAAAGGTCCAGCTCACCAGTTTTCTCCTCCATAGGCTTCCCAAAGAGGTTTTCACCTCTGCAGGGACATCTGCCAGATTGTCCTAGGTTCTACTGCTCCAGGTCTAAGGACTGCAGCCACGCAAGGGGACAGGCCACTATATCCACTGTAGCCACCCAAACCACTAACTCAAAGCTGTCATAAGCTGCTCAAGTCATGAATTTGGAGCAGTCTCTGGTTTTAACAAGGGCTCTGTACTATTGGAGCTGTCCCCCACACAGCTCCATGGAGAAACCAGCAAGATCCCAGCCAGATCCCTGAGGTACATCCCTACGTACAGCTGGTAGGCCTAAATAAGGGCAACTAGCATCGAGCCTTGGAAGCATGTTCAACCAAAGCCATCTCATGGTGCATGCCTTCTGGCCTGGGGGAACAGAGAAGTGTGTCTTGGAGCTTTTAATGCACTGCATGGTCAACTCCACCACCATAGAGATATGGGGGAGCTGTGGCTTCTCGAAGCCAGGACTCTTGTCCACCCTGTAGAGGGAATCGAGATGACGACTCAGACACAAGAGTGAAGGGGAGGAATATGTAGAAGCTGATGAGGATAAAGCGGAATTGCTTAACAAGTATTAATTCTGTGTTCACAGATGAAGGGGCCAGGAGCAGGAACTCAGAAAAAGCAGTTACTCACCTGTACCAGAGACAACAAGAACATAAGATATGCCATACTGGATCAGACCAAGGTCCATCAAGCCCAGTATCCTGTTTCCAACAGTGGCCAATCTAGGTCATACATACCTAGCAGTATCCCCAAGAGACACAGGTCCCACAGTGCTTGTATTAGGTCAAGCATTGATATCCTGGGTCCCTTTTTAATAATGGTTTATGGACCTTTCCTCCAGGAACTTGTCCAAAACATTTTTAAACCCAGCTACACTAACAGCCTTTACCACATCCTCGGGCAAAAAATTCCAGAGTTTGATTACACTTTGAGTGAAAAAATATTTTCTCTTATTTGTCTTAAATAGATCACCTTGTAGCTTCATTACATGTCCTCTAGTCTTTCTATATTCTGATGACGTAAACAATCGATCTACGTTTACCCGTTCCACTCCATTCATTAATTTAAAGACCTCTATCATATCTCCCCTCAGCCATCTCTTTTCCAGGCTGAAGAGCCCCAACCTTAGTAGCCTTTCTTCATAGGAGTAGCCTTCCATCCCTTTTACCATTTTGGTGGCTCTTTTCTGTACCTTTTTCTAATAACACTATATCCTTTTTAAGATACGGCGACGAGGAGAAAGAACTTTTTGTACCTGAGAGCTGCCGCGGGTGTTCTTGTTCCGCAGAGCGGCGTTGCAGGTGGGAGCCGGGTCCCTGCTCGGTCAGCAGCAGGCGCTGGTTGGTCGCCCTTGGGGCTGAGGACCCCCCCGAGCCCTTTAAAACGTTTGCTGGACTGGCAATACGGTGAGAAAGAACTTTTTGTACCTGAGAGCTGCCGCGGGTGTTCTTGTTCCGCGGAGCGGCGTTGCAGGTGGGAGCTGGGTCCCTGCTCGGTCAGCAGCAGGTGCTGGTTGGTCGCCCTTGGGGCTGAGGACCCCACCGAGCCCTATAAGATCCGCTTGCTTCACACGCGGCTGCGTGTGCGCGGCCTGCGGGGGCGTGTCCGAAGGGGCGTGTCGCAAGGGGCCTGACACGCTCCTTATGTGCTCCTTCGGTGCTTCCGAGGGTTGTCTCTGAGCACCGGAGTTGAATTTGCCGGGTTCGATGGGGAAGCGTAAAGCAAAGATGGAGAACAGAGCCGTCGCCAAGGAGAGTCAGCGAGGTAAGCTGAGCGGCCCCATGGACCGGCATCTTTTACCCCTGCCGCCTGCTAATCTGTTTTCTCTTAGCCCTGTACTCCGGACGCCTCCCCCTCCTCCTCAACCTCCTCAATCTTCTACGCCTGTGGATTCTGTCCCTCCAGTTGTTGTCCCGACTCTACTCCCGGTGGATCCAGCTGAAATAGGGGAACTTCCATCTTCTCCCACCCACGAGGTGACTCTGTCTGACATTTGGTTAGCACTCCAGCAGATTGACTCCAGATTTTCTAAAACAGTCTCTTCATTATGTACATTTACTCATTCTGTTGTAGATAAAGTACAAGTTATTGATTCTCAGTTGGTTGATTTTTCTCAGTCTCTTGCCCGTGTTGATAACGTGCTCCAGTCTGGTAGAGACGTTAATGTCTCTCTTATTAGGGATGTTGCCTCACTATCATGTAGACTGGAAGCTCTTGAGAATCAGCAAAGGGCAAGGAACTTACGTTTCCTGAATTTTCCTCATACCCATCTGCTTTCGTTTGAAATTTTGTTGAAGAAATATTTTACTGAAGTGTTACATATTAGTGAGACAATGGATGTGGTACAGTTGTATTGTATTCCTACACTTGTTCCTGCTCTACTGTCAAAGGAAGGGGTTCCCCCCTTCCAGTTGATGTTTCCGTAGAACAGGACCTTACCGCTTTTTTGGAAGCTTTACTGGATCTCATCTCCAAACGTTGCACGTTGGTGGTGACCTTCAGCACGGAATCTCTCAAACTTCGGGTTCTTCGTGCTTACTTTAAATATAAAGATGTTCTCTTTTGTGGATTCAAAATGCAGGTGTTTCCAGATGTAGGCCGGACAACTCAGGCCCGGCGTAAGCAGTTTTTGGAGTTTAGAACTCGGGTTGTAGCGTTGGGTGCTTCTTTTTTCCTCAAGTTTCCCTGCCGCTGTTTAATTACACTTGAAGGGCGGAATTATGTATATACTGACGTGGCTTCCCTGCGTCAATGGTTGTCTGAACAGGAGGCTAGCGGAGAGTAAAAAGGGGGTGGAATGATTTTGTTTAAATAGCTCTCTTATGTGGAGTATGTAGTACTCCTTATTTCTTTTTATTTTATCTTTATTCAAGAGTTTCTTTCTCCATGATGTGTATTCTTATGATGAGTGGTATATTTTCTTCTTGAAGATTTGGTATGTTTATTATATTTCTTTTCCTTTTCACTGTTTGTATACTCAAGAAAAGCTTAAATAAAAGTTAAAAAAAAAAAAAAAAAAAAGATACGGCGACGAGAATGGCACACAATATTCAAGGTGCGGTCGTACCATGGAACGATACAGAGGCATTATAATATCCTTTGTTTTATTTTCCATTCCTTTCCTTATGATACCTAGCATTTTATTTGCTTTCTTGGCTGCCGCTGCACACTGGGCGGAGGGTTTTAACATGTTATCCACGATGACTCCTAAATCTTTTTCCTGGGTGGTGGTTCCCAATGTGGAACCTTGCATCGTGTAACCATAGTTTGGGTTGTTCTTCCCTAGGTGCATAACTTTGCACTTGTCCACATTGAATTTCACCTGCCATTTGAATGCCCAGTCTTCCAATTTATCCAGATCCTCCTGCGGTTTTGCACAGTCCCCTGGGGTTTTAACAACTTTAAACAGTTTTGTGTCGTCTGCAAATTTGATAACCTCACTAGTTATTCCCTTTTCCAGGTTATTTATGAATATGTTAAAAAGTAGCCGACCCAGTACAGATCCCTGGGGTACTCCACTATTCACCCTTTTCCATTGGGAAAATTGGCCATTTAGCCCTACCCTCTGCTTTCTATCTTTTAACCAGTTCCCGATCCACAACAGTACACTGCCTCCTATCCCATGACTTTTTAGTTTTGCCAAGTCTCTGATGAGGGACCTTGTCAAAAGCTTTCTGAAAGTCCAGATACACTATATCGACTGACTCACCTTTGTCTACCTGTTTATTCACACCTTCAAAAAAACATATCAGATTAGTAAGACAAGATCTTCCTTGTCTAAAGCCATGTTGGCTGTCTCCCATTAGGCCATGGCTATTTACATGCTGTGTAATTTTGTTCTTTATGATGGTTTCTACCATTTTCCCCGGTACCGACGTCAGGCTCACTGGTCTGTAATTTCCCGGATCACCCCTGGAACCCTTTTTATAAATTGGCGTTACACTAGCGATGCTCCAATCTTCAGGTATTACAGATGATTTTAATGAAAGTTCACAGATTACTAATAGCAGGTCTGCAATCTCATATTTCAGTTCTTTCAACACTCTTGGATGTATACCATCCGGTCCAGGTGATTTGCTACTATAAAGTTTATCAAATAGTTGTAATACATCTGCCCGGTGTAGCGATATTTCTCTCAATTCCCCTGCCGTATCACCTTTAAATACCACTTCAGTCTTGGGTAACATCCCTACATCTTCCTCAGTAAAGACCGAAGCAAAGAATTAATTCAGTCTCTCCGCTATAGCCTTATCTCCTCTTACTGCCCCTTTTACCCTTCCATCATCTAATGGTCCAATTGACTCACAGGCCTTTTGCTACGAATGTACTTGAAAGTCTTTATTTCGTGTTTTTGCTTCCGTAGCAAGTTCTTTCTCAAATTCTCGCTTTGCCTGCCTTATCAGTGCTTTCATTTAACTTGCCAATGCTTGTGCTGTTTCCAGTTTTCATCGTTTGGCTCTTTTTTCCACTTCCTGAAAGACTTTTTTGGCAGCAACAACCTATCTGACCTCACCTTTAAACCATGCTGGCAGTTTTTTGGACTTTCTTCCACTTTTTTTAATGCGTGGAATACAGCTGGTCTGGGCTTCCAGGATAGTATTTTTAAACACCCAAGCTTGATGTAAGTCTTTAACCTTTCCAACCGCCCTTTTTAGTTTTTTCTTAACTATATTCCTCATTTTATCATAGTCTCCCTTCTGAAAGTTAAAAGGTAGTACTGTGGATTTCTTTATTATCCCTCCTCCACTAACTAAATCAAACACGATCATGCTATGATCACTATTGCCAAGTGGTCCCAACACCCTTATTTCTTGCACCAGATCTGGTGTTCCGCTAAGGACTAAGTCCAGTATGGCTTCCCCTCTGGTCGGTTCGTGAACTAGCTGCTCCAAGAAGCAGTCATTTATTTCATCTAGGAACTTTATCTCCCTAGCATGTCCTGCTGTGACACTGACCCAGTCGATACCGGGGTAATTGAAATCACCCATTATTACTACTCTGCTGTGACTTTTGTTAGCTTCCTTGATTTCTCTGAGCATTTCATCATCCATTTGTTCATTCTGGCCAGGGGGTCGATAGTACACCCCCACTGCCACCGCCTTCCCCTTTTTACATGGAATTTCAATCCATAAAGATTCTACAGCAAATTTTGTTTCCTGCAAAACTTTAATCCTGACTCAATGCCCTCTCTAACAGCGGGCAACCCCTCCACCAATTTGATCAGTTCTATCATTACGATATACTTTGTATCCAGGTATCACAGTGTCCCACTGGTTATCCTCCTTCCACCATGTCTCTGCGATTGCAATCATATCTAACCTCTCATTTAGAGCTATATATTCTAACTCTCCCATCTTATTGTTTAGACTTCTAGCATTTGCATACAAGCATTTGAGACTGTAATTTATTAATATTAATCTGGCTATTGGTAGAAATGGGTAATTTGGGATCTTTAAGCTCTGTCTGCTCCATACTCGAGGGCATTTGGGCTACTATACTCTTTTTCGGAACCTCACTGCTTTTGGTAGTATCCTTCAAGGATACCTTCTTCCGAACTATACGCTCTTGGACGACTGCCGGCTTTCCCCTATTATCTAGTTTAAAAGCTGCTCTCTCTCCTTTTTAAACGTTAATGCCAGCAGTCTGGTTCCATCCCGGTTTAAGGTGAAGCCCATCCCTTCGGAAGAGCCCCTCCTTTCCCCAGAATGTTCCCCAGTTCCTAACAAATCCAAAACCGTCATCCTTGCACCACTGTCTCATCCACGCGTTGAGACTCCGAAGCTCTGCCTGCCTTTTGGGTCCTGCACGTGGAACGGGAAGCATTTCGTAGAACGCTACCCTGGAAGTTCTGGATTTCAACTTCCTACCTAAAAGCTTAAATTTAGCCTCCAGAACCTCCCTACCACATTTTCCTATGTCATTGGTACCGACATGTACCAAGACAACAGACTCCTCCCCAGCACTATCGAAGATCTTATCTAGATGGTGCGTGAGGTCCGCTACCTTCGCACCAGGCAGGCATGTTACCAGGCAATCCTCACGTCCACCAGCCACCCAGCTATCTACATGCCTAATGATCGAATCACCAACTATAACAGCTGTCCTAACCCTCCCCTCATGGGCACATGGCCCTGGAGAAACATCCTCAGTGCGAGAGGGTTTTACATCATCTGGATGACAGGTCTTAGTTACAGGATCACATCCTGCCACACCAGGGTGATGCTCTCCTGTCACGTGACCTCTCCCCTCCATGGCAACAGAGCTGCTGCCAGACTGGAGGTGAGACTTCAGGACTATATCCCTGTAGGTCTCGTCCATGCACTTCTCTGTCTTTCTAAAGTCTTCCAGGTCTGCTACTCTAGCCTCTAGAGAACAGACTTGTTCCCTGAGAGCAAAGAGCTCCTTGCACTTAGTGCATACGTAAGACCTCTCACCAACTGGGAGAAAATCATACATGTGACACTCAATGCAAAAGACTGGAAAGCCCCCATCTCGCTGCTGGACTGCTGACTGCATCTTAGTTTAAAACTTGTGTTTAGGTCCTTAAAGTCTGTACTTACTAAGGTTGGTGTAAATGCTTATACTAATAGAAGTGTATCTAATACCTCTAATATACCTTGTTCAGCTGAAGCTTAATTAATCTCAGGTCTTCAATGTGTGACTGATTTGGATAAAGAGCTGCACCTGAGAGCAGCTCCCTTCCTCCAAGATGTGTAAGTACCTATAAAGCTACAATTACCCCAGGGGTGGGTGGGAGTTGGGGAGGGAGGGAGGGAATATAAAACCTATGAAGGGAGGGCTGTTACAAGGTTCCTTGTTCTGTACCCTCAGCAGGGGGGGGGGGGGAGTGGGTTAGTCCTTCAGGTAGGCTAGAGCAGGAAAACAAAGTTTAAAAAACAGCAAATTCTGGGGACAGAGCATGGAGAGATATCTAGTTTAAAGCAACAATTAACCTGGCTACCACACAAAGGCCAGTTAGATGAGAGAGGCAAGGTAAGTTATACAGCTGAGAAAAGCTGAAGTTCAAACTAAGGAAACAGTGAGGTGAAATAGCACACCAATAAGAGAACAAGAGTCAGACAGCTAGAACACAACAATAAATAAATATAAATAGACAGCTAGAACTCACAGCAAGTTGTCAAAGAAAATATCCACCTCTCTTAGCAGAGCACTGAGGGCACTGCTCTTCCCAGAGCAGAGAGAGGCAAACAATCAGTTCTCACATATGGGTGACATTGGCACAGACTGAGCCCTCAAGAAAGCATCCCCCCCAGCTTTAAAAAAAGCCTTTGAGATTCTACCAGATGACACAGCTAACAGACAGAAAAAATAAAAGATGGCAAAAGAGCAACTCCAAAGGGAGGAGGGAGGGTTGTGAGGACCGATTCCTGCTGTGCTTGAAGAAAGCATAGTTACTCACCTGTAACAGGTGATCTCCGGGAACAGCAGGAATTTAGTCTTCACATATGGGTATCGTCGGTACCAACGGAGCCTGCACGGGAACGCTCCCCAGCATCCAATTAGAAAGCTTTTGGGAGCATCCCACAGCGCCTGCGTGCTGCCTTCCCGCCTTTCCCAACTGCCTCTCTCCAGTTGAGTTTAAAGCTGAGACAAAGAGAGAGAGAGAGGGAAAGAGAAAAAATAGAGATACAACTCCTAGGGGAGGTGGGAGGGTTGTGAAGACTAAATTCCTGCTGTTCCCGGAGATCACCTGTTTCAGGTGAGTAACTATGCTATCTCCAGGAACAAGCAGGAATATAGTCTTCACATATGGGGACTCCCTAGCTTTAGATGCCAGGGAGAGACCCCAGAAGTTGTGTGTCCCTGTGAAAGGGCTCCACTTCCCCCCATGTATCTCTGGCATCCAACCAGGGATGGTGGGTAGGAGTTGATTAGGTATGGAACAGGTGCTGAAGAAAAGCCTGACCAAACAAGGCATCCCGGCGGGAGTCCTTGTCCAAGCAGTAATGGGCTGTGAAGGTATGAACCAAGGCCCAAGTGGCTGCTTGACAGATGTCGTCGATAGACACAGAGTGCAGATGAGCCATTGAAGCTGCCATGGCTCTCACATTGTGAGCTGTGACATGGCCCTCCAGAGGAAGATTCTTACTCTAAAAGGCAAAGGAAATACACTGAGCAATCTACCTGGACAGTGTTCTCTTGGAGACTGGAAGTTCCAATTGAGAAGGATCAAAAGCAACAAAGAGTTGAGAGGACTTTCTATGTTGCTGTGTTCTTTGCAAGTAAAAGGCTAAAGCTCTTTTACAGTCCAAAGTATGAAAATTCCTTTCTGCATTAGATGCATGAGGCCTTGGAAAAAACACAGGCAGGTAGACCTCTTGGTTTAGATGAAAAGGCGAGACCACCTTTGGCATAAAGTGTGGATGAGTCCTAAGGACTACCATGTCATGATGGAACCTTGTATAAGGTAGATCAGCTACTAGTGCCTGCAACTCACTGATGCGGTGTGCTGATGTGATTGCAATGAGAAAGATAACTTTCCAAGAAAGGAATTTTAATGAGGTAGTAGCTAATGGTTCGAAAGGTGGCTTCATGAGCTGACCAAGAACCAGGTTTAAGTCCCATGCCACCGGTGGTGGCCTAATGGGAGGCTTAGTTAGAAGGCCTCTCATAAATCTTGCTATAAGAGGATGGGAGGAAATAGGTTGTCCATTTAGAAGCTTGAAAGAAGCTGCAATAGCTCTCAAATGGACTCTTACTGAGTTAGATTTAAGTCCTGCTTTGGATAAATGAAGGAGATACTTCAATAATGATTCCAGAGGTATCGCAAGGGGGTTAAGACCCTTCTGCGAACACCATATGGTAAACCTTTTCCACTTGAAAGCATAAGAGCGTCTTGTGGAAGGCTTCCTGGAAGCCTAAAGGATATCCTTTACTTGCTGAGGAAGGTTAAGATCATGAAGATCTAGGCCTTCAGCAACCAAGCCCCGAGATGCAGAGACTGGGGATTGGGATGCCATAACATTCCGTCCTCCTGAGACAGGAGATCTGGAGCAGACCCTAACTCCAGAGAGGGGGCTTGAGAGAGATGTAGAAGCAGAGGGTACCACACTTGTCGTGGTCAATGTGGAGCTATGAGAATCATACGGCCTCTGTCTCTCTGAAGCTTGAACAGGGTTTTGGGAATTAGGGGAATGGGTGGAATGGCATAAAGGAAGTCTTGACCCCAATGAAGGAGGAAAGCATCCCTGGCCTGAGCCCTGAGCCGGAATTCTGGAACAGAACCGGGGAAGTTTGGCATTCAACAGACTTGCAAAGAGGTCAATGTCCAGGGTTCCCCAAATTTGAAAAATCTTGGCTACCTGGTCTGCATGTAGAGACCATTCGTGTGGAAGCAGAACTCGACTGAGTCTGTCTACCCAAGAGTTTTGGATGCCTGGAAAATACACTGCCAGGAGATGAATCTGATGCTCTCTGGCGAGGGCCCATAGTCGCAAAGCTTCGTTGCAAAGCAACAAAGAGCCTGTTCCTCCCTGCTTGTTCACGTAGAACATGGCTACTTGGTTGTCCGTATGAATGAGGACTGTCTTGTAGCTGAGCAGGGTGTGGAACACTCGAAGAGCAAGGAAAATTGCTCTGAGCTCTAAGATTGATGTGTAGATGAGTCTCCTGTGGAGTCCAAGTGCCTTGGGTGGAGGGGTCTTGCAGATGAGCTCCCCAACCCATTGGTGAAGCATCTGTTGTGAGAGTTGCCTGGGGTAAAGGTTGTTGAAATGGGAACCCCAGCAACAGGTTTTGAGTGGACTGCCACCATTGGAGGGACAAAATAAGGCGATTTGTGTTTGCTATTTTGTCTGACAGGCACCCTGATGCCTGGGTCCATTGAATGGATGAAGTCCACTGAGCTGCTCTCATATGGAGGCAAGCATAAGGAACCACATGTACGGTAGATGCCATGTGGCCTAGTAGTTGTAACATTTCTCGATCAGTGAGATGAGGCTTTAGCACTGCTTGAGAAGCTAACTGCACCATGCAAAGGCAATGGGTCTGAGGAAGTTAGGCCCTTGCTTTTCTGGTATCCAGCAAAGCTCCTATGAACTCTAGAGACTGAGTGGGGGTTAGATTGGATTTTGGGATGTTTATGACCAGACCCAAATACTGAAGGATACGCATTGTGCAAGATAGAGAAATCCTGGCCTCTGACTCTGATGGGGCTCGAATGAGCCAGGCGTCTAAGTAGGGGAAGACAAATATTCCTAGAGTGCGAAGAAATGCTGCTACCACAGCCATGCATTTCGTAAACACCCTTGGTGCTGAGGCCAGGCCAAAAGGAAGCACCCTGTACTGGTAGTGCTTTACTTGAAAAAGGAACCAAAGGAACTTTCTGTGAGTTGGATGGATAAGAACATGAGTGTATGCATCCTTGAGATCGAGAACAAAGCCAATCCTGACTTTGAAGGTATGGCAGCAGAGTTCCGAGAGAAATCTTGAATTTCTCTTTGAACAGGAATTTGTTCAATTCTGAGGTCCAAAATAGGTCAGTATCCCCCTTCTTTTTTTTGGGGATAAGGAAATAGGGGGAGCAAAATCCTGTACCCTGTTGAGGAATGGGCACCTCTTCTATTGCCCCTTGGGCAAGAAGCATAGTGACCTCTTGATCTAACAGGTTGATGAGAGAGGTCTAAGAATTGAACTGTCTTACCACTGTGTGAGGGGGAATGCAGATAAAATGAAGCTTGTTCCCCTCTTTTATAATGTCCAATGCTCTGCTGTTATCTGCCCCCATCTGGGGGCAAAGTGACACAACCTTCCTGGAATGGTGGAAGGCTCTGGTCCATTGAGGGCCAGGAAGGCTAAGTTCTCTAGATGAAAGTCAAAGGCCTTGTGGAGGCTGAGACGGTTGAGGCTTAGCAGTCTTTGCTTTCCTTTGATTAGGTGGTTGCTTACTCTTTCGTGCAGGCTGACCTGTAGAACATCCCTGCTGGGAATAAGAGGGATAAAACCTCTTCTTTTCTGAGAAGAATGGTTTCTTGAAAGATTTCTTCCTTGCAGGATCAGCTGTGGCTTTGGATAACCTATCCAAAGGGGAGCTGTCAGCATCCAACTCATTGGCTTTTTCTTGCCGAATAGATTCTCACCTGTACAAGGGATATTGCCCAGTTTGTCCTGCACCCAGAGCTCCAAATCGGATGCCTGGAGCCAAGCAATTCTACGTGCACCTATGGCAATGGCAGAGTTTCTGCTTATGCACTCAAAACAGTCAAAAGCTGCACGATTGACAAACTTAGAAACATCCCGGGCATGTTAGAAAATCCTGCCTCTTATCAGGAAGGAGAGGACTTAAAATCTCCAAATCTCCTGTGACTTCTTTAAGGAACATTCCCATATATATAATATAGGAACTGATCCTGGCAGAAAGCATGGAAGCCTGGAAAGTACGATGTCCAAAGGCATCCAAAGTTCTACACTCACGTCCTGGAGGATTAGAGGCATGCCTCTTTGCACTCCTGATCCTTCTCATAGCTGATTCCACTACAATAGAGTGGTGAGGAAGCTGAGTCTTCTGGAAACAAGGACAAGGAGGGACTCGATACATAGTATCCAGTCTACGACAGTGAGGAGAGGTGGTAAGAGGTGTTTCCCACATTCTTAGCATGAGATCATGTAAGATCTCATGGATAGGCAAAGTAGCTGCCTCTTTAGGAGCCTTGGGATATTGTAGAATCTCCAACTCCTTTGCCCTGGGCTCTGTTTCGGGAGCCACAGTAATGGAAAGACCTTGAGCCACCTCCCTGATAAAATCCTGAAAGGAGATATCTTCTGGAGGAGACATCCTATGTTTAGGAGAGGAAGGCTCCTCTGGGAGAAGTATTCCGGTACCGACAGAGCTGTCAGAATCCTCAGACTCCTCCGAGGATTCAAAGTACCTTCTGTCCGGATGCTCTTGTAGAGCACGATACCCATACCGACCTAAGTCGGTACTGGGGGGAAATCGGTACCGGTAGGCATAGCATGACTGGGTGCCGGCAAAGCAGACACCGATGTCGATGCTGTCAGTACCAGTACTGGTACCAATACCGGTGCTGGAGTCGGTGCCGGTACCGGTTGAACTGTCTGACGTGGTTCCGAGGGTGTCGATGCCGCAAGGAGAGCCGCCAGACTGCGTTCAATAGCCAGGAACCTCTGGTCTAATGACGTTGAGGCATCTGGCTCTCAGGGATCGCTTCAGCGGCCCAGGGAGTCCTTGGCATAGAGGTTCCTACAGTCAGCGTGAGCGCCAGCGGGGCCAGGCATAGACACCTGTTGGGAGGCAATAAACACAGAAATGCTGCGTTCTAGTTCCAGCATTCTAGTTTCCCACTCAGGAGCAGCAGCCCTTGACACAGACGTCACCAGGTTGGGTGTCGAGGAGGAGACGGGGTCCTCGACAGGACAGCCCTCGGGAAATCGGGATCTGTCGCTGGAGGCCTCAACATCGGTTCTCTTTCATGGTTGCTCCTGCTCTGACTCCTCGGATGCTAGTTGGGGGCTGAGGGACTGTGCAGGGGGATTTGCCATGCTTGCCTGCCTCCTACGATGAGGCCCTTGAGATCATCTTTTTTCTTTTTAAGCTCTCGCTCTGAGGACCCTTTTTCTGAGTGTCTGAGTCTGCTTGGGTACCATGCAGGGCCTTTGAACGTGAGGCTTCCGATGATACTGGGGTTGAGTCTGCCTTGTGGAAGATGTTGTCCTGCTTCTACTAGCGGGCTCTGGATAGCCTTGGCAGACATCTTATAAAGGGGGACATTCCTCCGGGTCATGGTTGGCGCCCAGACATTAGAGGCAACAGTTGTGTGTATCGGTGAAGGATGTGTTTTGGAACAACTGGAGGCCATTGGGACAAAGAGGACCCAAGCGAGGTGGAAGACTCTTGATGCAGCCGTTGAAAAAGACACGAAAGCGCTAGGGTGGAAAACAAAAAAATAAGGTCTCGAGGCTCAATGCAGGGGCAGTGGGGCTTAAGGGTGGGAAAGGAGCTGGTGCTAGCTGGAAAGACGCACAAAAATGCATGAGAAAATAAACTGTTTTCCGGGGGAGGGGGGGGGGATGACAAGACAAATGTTTATAGGGCTCTGCAGAAAAAGGGAGACTGAGCAAAATGGCACCCTTGGGCGGGAAGGGGACCATGTATGTATGGTGGCATCTCCCAAAAGTTTCTTAAAAAGCTGGGGAGATGCTTCTGCAAGGGCTCCCTTGGCATCAACATCATCCATACGCGAGGACTGACTTCCTGCTTGTTCCTGGAGAAATTGAATGATCTGCAATTTGGCAATGAGAGGCAGAAATTGCACTTAGGTGGACTCACCGAATTAGTTTTTAGCCCAGACATGGAGAGATAAAGGAGATATTGGAGCAAGTTCTCCATGGGGCAAGTAAAAGGATTGAGAGTTCTCTGGGAATACCAAAGAGAAAACCTATGCCACATATGTCTAGTAGAATATTTTCTAGAAGTGAGTAACACCTTTGTTATGTCCTCTGGAAGGTGTAGGTGAGACAAGATGAAGCATTCAAAAGCCACGCTGTTAACTTCAACGCTTTCAGGTTGGGTTGCAGAAGCATCCTTGGTCCTGTGAGAAAAGATTGGGGGCACACCCCCAGATGAAGAGGTTGTCCTTGCGTCATTTGAAGGAGTAGGAGAAACCAAGGCTGACGTGGTCAGAATGGGGTGACACTAGAGGAAGTGGCAGGAATGCGTAGAGTAGACCCTGGCCCCAATGAAGCAGGAAAGGATCTGAGGTCTCGCTCGGTGGCAATGGGATCCTTGAACAGAAGCAAGGGACTTGGGAATTTGCTGGAGTGGTGAAAAGGTCTATAAAGGGAGTTCCCTACAAGACAGAATAAATGTTGTGCTGTTTCTCAATGAAGCATCCACTCATGTGGGCTGAGAGTTTGTGATCCAACTGATTCTGCACCCCCAGGAGATAAACAGAGCAGAGAAGAATCTGATGAGCTGTTGCGAAAGCCTCTACAGAGATGAGATCCGGTAACGTCCTGTTTGTTGATGTAGAACATGGTGACCTGGTTGTTGGTCTGAATGAGTATTGTTTGTCCTGATAAGTGGGGACAAAAGACACGAAGGGCATTGGCAATCACTTTAAGCTCCGATAGATTGATGTGATAAGCGGCTTCTCGTGGCGTCCACTCTCCCTGTGGTGAGACCATGGAGATGGGCTCTCCAGCCTTGCTTGGATGCTTCGGTGGCCAGGGTAGACTGTTGAAAAGGTAAGCTGACGAGAAGGTTCTGGTTGGTGCACCACCACTTCAGGGAGGTCGCAAACTGAAGCAAGATAGTGATCTTGTCCACAAGGTGACCTGTGGACTGTGTCCACTGATCTGAGAGGGTTCACTGCCCTGGCCGCTTGTGGAGACAGGCATACGGAACATGGACCGTGGAGGCCATGTGACCCAGAAGAAGTAGCATGTCTTGTGCAATGACATTTGTTTCTTGTTGGCAGTGGGATGCCAGGGAGATGAGACAAAGGCGGTCCACTGGCAGGAAGGCCCGAGCCTTTGTAGTATCGAGAAGAGCCCCTATGAACTCCAATGTTTGAGTGGGGTTCAGATGTGACTTTGGATAGTTTATGACAAAGCCCAGTTGCTGCAGCACTAGACTGGTACACTGAAGTATAGTGGAGACCACTTGAGGGATATCTCCCTTTATGAGCTAATCATCTAAGTAAGGGAAGACGAAGATGCCCAGGGTATGAAGGTAAGCTGCTACCACTGCCAGGCACTTCATGAACACCCTTGGAGCAGAGGCCAGCCCAAAGGAAAGAACACGGTATGATAGTGTTGGTCTTGAAAAGTAAACCGGAGGTACTTTCTGTGTAAGGTGTGTATTAGGATGTGCATGTAGGCATCTTAGAGATCTAGGGTGCAGAGCCAGTCTTTTTCTTGACAATAAGGAAAGAGCGTCCCCAACGAGATCTTAAACTTTTCTCTCACTAGGAATTTGTTGAGATTTCGCAGGTCTAGGATAGGCCTGAACCCTCCTGTTTTCTTTGGAATGAGGAAGTATTGGGAATAGAACCCAAGGCCTCGCTGTGCGAGTGGGATTTCCTCGATAGCCTCTTGAGTTATTAAAGTGGTGATCTCATGCTGTAGCACAGTGGAGTGTAGGGGATTCATGTGGAAGTCGCCCACAAAGAAAGTGGGGGACGGGGGTGGGAAGGCAGATCTTTGAAATTGAGCCGATAGCCCACAATCACTACTTGCAAGGTCCAGGGTTTGGGGGTTATGAGTGCCCATCTGTGGGCAAAATGAGTTAACCTTCCTGGTATGTGGTGGGGATTTATTATGGGTAGACAGGCTATGTCCTGGAGAAAGTAGTCAAAAACTAGCAGAAGGTTGTGATTGTTAAGCTGGCTGGGGCTTCACAGTTTTTGGCTTTCTGGGCTGATGAGGTCCTTGTTTCTGGTGAGGTTGTTAAGCCTGGTAGGAAGAATAAGAGGGATAGGAAGGGTAAAATGTCCTTTTTTTGTGGATAAAAGGGCTTCTTGCCCAAGACCTTTTTCTTAGTAGGATCAGCTGTTTTCCTAGATAATCTTTTCATAGTGAGATCATCGCTTCTTTTTTTTCCAGCTTTCTCACCACCCTTTCCCAAAAAGGTTCTCTCCATTACTATTGGCCAGCTTGTCTTGGCTCCATTGTTAAAGACTGAGCCCTTCAGGGACAAAGGAATAAAAATGTACCTGTTAGTATATACATGTAAACCGCTCTGATGCATAAGTAAAGGGCGGTATATCAAATGCCTAAACCATAAGATCAGAGGTGTGCAAGCAAGCTGTTCATCTTGCTCCAATGGAGGCTGCTGCTGCTGCTCTGCTTGTGGCCTCAAATGCATCAAAAGCTGCTCTGGTCAGGAACTTTGAAGTATTCTGAGCATGAGACACCAAAGCCTGCTTGTTGGTTGGGAGCAAAGAAGTGAATTCAGACAAGTCCTTCGATACATCTCTTAAGAACATGCCCATGTAGAGCAGGCAAGAGTTAATTCTGGAACCCAGCATACCACCTTGAAAAGCTTCCCTGCCTGGGGGAACAGATGAGCTCTTAATCCTCCTCACAGCCGAATCCACCACTATATAATGGTGTGGCAGTTGTAACTTCTGAAATCCTGGGGAAGGAGAAACTCTAGAGTATCCAGCCTTCTGCTGATAGATGAACTGTTAGTGGTGATTCCCACATCCTGAGCATCAAGTTTTGAAGAATATTATGGATGGGAAGTGTAGCAGCCTCCTTAGGTACTGAGAGATATTGAAGGATATCAAGTTACTCATCCCTCTGTTCCGATTCCGTGGCCACTGATATTGAGAGAGCCGCGGCCATGTCTTGATAAAATCCTGGAAGGACATATCCTCGGGGGGGGGGGAGGGGGGACAGACGCCTCTTGAGTGTTGGAGATGGATCCAAGGGAATATCCCAGTGGTTTGGAATTGAGACACTCTACATCGGAGACTGAAGAATCTGTACCAGAACCCGGTAGGAAGTCAAAGTAATGACTACCGATGATGCCCAAACATCAAAGCCCGGTGCTGATTTTGTGCAGGATCGGAAGCCGATGCTGCCAAGTGCAATGGGGTAGGTCGAGGCTCCGTGCATGTCTGTGCCTGCATCCTGCACAATGTCTCCGAAGCCCCTGATGAGGAACACAGAGTCTGTACCAGAGCAGTGGAACCAGAAGGCCTCTAAGACCCCCGGCACTACAGCCACCAGGATTGTGGCCAGACTCAGCTTGATGGCTTGGACTCGCTCATTGAGGGAGACTGGAGGTGGCTGGATGGAATCTGGCATGCAACCCTGGGCCACCATTGCAAAAAGAGTAGTTACTCACATGTAACAGGTGTTCTCCAGGAGCAGCAGGAATCAGTCCTCACATATGGGTGAGGTCGGCGTCGACAGAGCCCCCATGCGGAGCATTTCCCCAGCTTTCAAAAAAAGCCTTTGTGAATGCAGGCACGCATGCGCGGTCCCCTTCCCGCCCAAGGGTGCCATCATGCTCAGTCTGATGACATAGCTAAAAGACAGCACAAAAAAAGAAAATGAACTATATACAACTGCAACTCCAAGGGGAGGAGGGAGGGTCGTGAGGACTGATTCCTGCTGCTCCTGGAGAACACCTGTTACAGGTGAGTAACTACTCTTTCTCCAGGACCAAGCAGGAAGTCCATCCTCACATATGGGTGACTCCCTAGCTCTGGGTTACCAGGAACCCAGGCTGAAAAATAGAGCTCCCTCTAGAGCCCCAGCAACAGTGAGAGAAACCTCTCTGAGACCACACATGAACGGTAGCCCAACACAAGGGCCAGAGGGTAGGAGTTGCCTAAACCTCAGAGATTACGGAGTACCGCTTGCCCGAAAGACCTGTCCCTACGGGACTCCCTCTCGAGGCAGTAGTGGTCCGGCAAAACTCTGGCTTGAAGACCAAGTAGCGGCCCGGCAGATGTCTGCCAACTGAACAGAGTGGAAGTGAGCTACTGATGCGGCCTTCGCCCTAACTCGGTGGGCCGTGACTCGACCCTCCAGGGAGAGGCTGGCTGACCTGTACGCCCAGGCGATACAGTCTGCCACCCTGATGGACAACGTACGCTTAGTGAAAGGTAACCCCAATTTATTAGGGTCAAAGGAAATGAAGAGCTGAGAAGCCCTTCTATGCCCCTGCGTACGTTCAAGGACAGCGCCCTTCTACAATCCAGGGTATGCAAGACAATCTCTGCCCTACTGGCGTGCGGCCTAGGGAAAAACGTTGGACGTACCACCTCCTGGTTGAGGTGGAAGGACACCACCTTTGGAAGGAACTTAGGATGAGTCCGCAAGACTACCCTGTTCCTATAGAACCTGGTATACGGCCTATCCGAGACCAGGGCCTGAAGCTCACTCACCTGCCTAGCTGAGGTGAGTGCCACAAGGAACAATACCTTCCAGGAGAGGAAACATAAATGGCAGGTTGCCATCGGCTCAAAAGGTGGGCGAGTTAGCTGCTGCAAGACCACATTGAGATCCCACTCAGGGGCAGGTGGACGAATAGGAGGCTTAAGCAGAAGCAGGCCTCTTAGAAAACAGGACACCAGAGGGTGGCCGGAGACTGTCCATCCACCTGCAAGTGGTGAGCTGAGAGGGCACTGAGGTGAACCCGGACAGAGTTGGACAGAAGTCCTAGGTTGGAAAGGTGGACCAGGTATTGAAGCACCACCTGGACAGAGCAGGAGAAAGGGTCCTCTTGCTGTTGCACTTTAGAGCATAGGCCTTCCTGGTGGAATGTTTCCTGGAGGCCACCACCACCTTTTCAACCTCCCTAGATAGGAGCAAGAGAGCAAGGACTAGCCTTTCAGCAGCCAAGCCATCAAATTGAGAGACTTGAGGTTGGGATGCAAGAGGGACCCCTGGTCCTGAGTCAGAAGGTCGGGTTGCAACCCCAGAGGAAGTGGAGTATCCACCGCCAACTGCAGAAGAAGAGGGAACCACGGCTGCCTGGGCCACCTGGGTGCTATCAGGATCACCATGGCTCGGTCCTGCTGGATTTTGAATAGAGTCCGGGCCACCAGAAGTGTGGGAGGAAAGGCATACAGCAGGCCCCCTGACCAAGGGATCAGGAATGCATCTGGCGCTGTTCTCAAGGGATGCGGTTGCCTGGAACAGAACCGGGGTAGCTGCCTGTTGAGCAGACTGGCAAAAAGATCCATGGTCGGAAGACCCCACTTCAGAAAGATCTTTTGCGTTACCAGAGGATCCAATTGCCACTCGTGAGGCTGCAGGAGTCTGCTGAGTCTGTCTGCCAGGTAGTTTTCCTGGCCTGGGAGGGTCATGTCCTGGGTGACAGCCCAGGAGCAGAGAGCTTGTGCTTCCAGGCATAGAAGTCTGGATCCCGTGCCTCCCTGCTTGTTGACGTAGAACACAGCCACCTGGTTGTCCGTCTGAACTAGGACAGACTGGTGAGACAGGACCTGAAAGAAAGTCCGCAAGGCCAGCCGAATGGCCCTCAATTCCAACAGGTTGATCTGCTGGGCGGCCTCCCATGGAGACCACAGCCCTTGGGTGCAGGCTCCCTGGCAGTGAGCCCCCCAACCCTGCAGGGAAGCATCGGTTGTTAGTACCCGAGTGTGTGGGGAGGCCTGAAAAGGAACACCCCTGACCAGATTTGGGAGATGCCTCCACCAGCATAAGGAGTCCATCAAGGGTTTGGACACCTTTATTCTGTCTGACAACTGCCCTGTGGCCTGCAGCCACTTCATCCTGAGGTGACACTGAGCCGGCCTCATGTGCAGCCGGGCATGTGGGGTGACATGCACTGTGGAAGCCATGTGACCTAAAAGCCGGAGGAAGTTTCTGGCCGAGACCAGAGAGTTTGCCCGAAACTGACCGGCCAACTTTATCAGCCTGTGAGCTCCGTCCACAGGCAAAAAGGCCTTTGCTTGGAAGGTATCCAACCTGGCCCCTATGAATTCCACGTCTTGTGAGGGGACCAAAGTGGACTTTGGGAAGTTTATAACGAACCCCAGGTGCTGAAGCAGGGATTATGGTTCTGCAGGTGGCCTGCCTGGCCTCTTGTGGAGACTGGCCTCTGATTAGCCAGTCGTGCAGGTAAGGGAACACAAAGATCCCCTGGTTCCTGAGGTAGGCCGCAACCGCCGCCAGGCATTTTGTAAAAACCCTGGGGGCGGAGGTGAGGCCAAAAGGAAGAACTCTGTACTGGAAGTGCTTTCCTCCCACCACAAATCTGAGGAATTGTCTGTGGCTTGGATGGATGAGGATGTGAGTATAAGCATCCTTCAGGTCTAAGGAGCATAGCCAATCTCCCTGCTGGAGGTAGGGCAGTAAGATTCCAAGGTTAAGCATCTTGAACTTTTCCCTCTCCAGAAACTTCAGATTTTGCAGGTCGAGGATGGGTCTAAGGCCTCCTGTTCTTTTTGGTACCAGGAAGTACCTTGAGTAGAAGCCTTGCCCTTCCAGGTGGTGAGGCACCGGTTCCACCGTCTGGTCCCTTAGTAGACCTTCCAACTCCTGAAGGAGTAAGTCTCTGTGCAGAGGGGGTCTTGGAGGCTCCCCTGGAAAGTAGGAGGGGGGTATCTGGGTGAAGTGGAGCAGATAGCCCCTTTCGATGATACTTAATATCCAAGTATCCCATGTGATGGCTGGCCACCTGTCTGCATACAAGGTCAGCCGACCTCCTGTGCCCTGGAGAGGAGGAGAGGCTATGCTGGCTTAGTCAAACACCCCCTCCCTGCTGAGCAGGAGCCGGAGTAGGAGGCTTGGACTTCTGCCTACGGGGCCCATGACCCTGCCCCTTGGCCTGCTGGCCCTGTTGAGGAGCTGCAGAGGCCTGGCAGTGAGGGTAGGTTTTATAGGCAGTGGTCTTCCTCGGGTAAAAGGTCTTTTTCCCCGAGCCCTTCTTTTTCTGAGAAGGGGCAGAGGTCTTCCTGGACAGCCTTGTCTGGGTAAGAGTCTCGGTCTCGAGTTCTGCAGCCTTTTCGGCCATGGGCTTGCCAAAGAGGTTTTCACCTCGGCAAGGGACATCGACCAACTTGTCCTGTACCCACGGCTCGAGGTACGAGGATTGTAGCCAGGCCTGACGGCGTGCACCGATGCCGGCTCCTGCTACTCTGGCTGAAGCCTCAAATCCATCGTAGGCTGCTTGAGAGAGAAACTTTGAGCACTCCCGAATATCAGAAGACAATGCCTTGAACCTCTGCAAAGGTTCCTCGGACAGACCAGCAGAGAACCTGGCAATCTCCTTTGCCAGGTCTCGAAGGTACATGCCCATGTACAGCTGGTAGGTCTGGACGCGGCAAGCAAGCACAGAGCCCTGGAAGCACTTTCTAATGAGGGCATCCAGGTTCCGGGTTTCCCTGCCGGGAGGCACCGAACAGTGCATCTTCTGACTCTTCAGGCGATGCATTGCCGATTCCACCACCATGGAATGGTGCGGTAGCTGTGCCTTCCGAAACCCGGGGCTCTTGCAGACTCGATAGATGGAATCGACCCGCTTGCTTAGAACCGGCATTGAGGCCGGCGCCTCCCACATGTGGAAGAGCAACCGCTCCAGCATCGGAGGAACCGGGACAGTAAAGGCCTCCTTGGGGGGAGAGTCATACTGCAGAGCCTCGAGCTCCTTGGCTCGAGGCTCTTCCTCGGGGTTCGCAGGGAATGCCAGTGCCTTGGCCATGTCCCGTACGAAATCCGAGAACCTAGTATCCTCCGGGGGGGGGGGGGGACCTTGTCCGAGGCTCGGAGCCCGGTGAGTCAGAAGGGACGCACCGAGTCCGGAAGGTGTCAGGGGACTCCTCCTCCTCCGTCTCCCACGCCGATTCCTCCGAGGAGGGATCGAGCGGCTCCGAGTGGGCGTGCACCGACGCCATCCGCCCAGATGCCGAGGGAACCGGCATCGACGACCTCGGTCCCAAACGGGAGGCCGAGGGTGAGCACGGCCGAGGATCAACTCGAGTTCGCATGATCTCGAGGATCAGCTCGGCCTCCGGAGTCGACTTAGACGTCGATGTCCCGATGGTCGGGGCAGATGACCCGGTGAGACCAGTGATCAGCACCTGCTGCTGCTCCATGAAAGCAGACAATCTGCTCTCCAAGGCCATCAACCTGAGTCTGAGCTCAGGAGACCCAGCAGCCTCCGACTCAGGCCCCGATGGTGTCGGTTCCGACGTCGGCTCCCCGGAGGAGAGTCCACGAGGACTACAGTACTCACGTGACTCGGGGCCTCCGACTACACGAGGATGCTTGGCAGGCCTCTCTGACTCCGAAGACCCGAGACAGCGATCGGGGCTATGCGACCTGGCCCTCGAGGAGCCACAAGCGTCTACCGATGCCGCCCTCGTGGGTTTCTTCTTCCTTCGGTGCTCCCTCGAGGGGGACTGCCTTTCAGAGGAGACCCGACGATGTTCGGGGTCAGACTCCCGAGACGTCGAGGCCTCTGACAAAGTCCAGACCCGTCCAGAAGCAGACTCGGAGAAGATCCTCTCATGCTGGTGCTGACAGCTCTGCAATGCCTTGGAAGACATTTTGCCACAGGGACTACAGACTGTAGAATCGTGATCTGGACCCAGGCACCGGAGGCAGCAGTCGTGTGTGTCGGTGAGAGACATCAGTTTCTTGCACTGATCACACTTCTTAAAGCCACTGGCAGCCATCGGGGGAAAAAGGGCCCCGGCAAGGTCAAAGAATTGGGCTAAACAAGGATACTTTATTAGTTACTTCAAACCTGAGCGCCCGACACAGGCCGTGTTTCATGTAATCACTTCATCAGGGGATACAGGCTTGCTGCAAATACAACACCATAAAAACTAATACATTTAAAATAAATTATATAATTGTTAATAAAAGAAACCAATTAGAACCATAAATAATTTACCTAACATTAAATAAATATAATAAATTATGAACATGGGGTGCAACACCATTAAAACCTGTAGCAAACCTGTATCCCCTGATGAAGTGATTACACGAAACACGGCCTGTGTCGGGCTCTCAGGTTTGAAGTAACTAATAAAGTATCCTTGTTTATCCACTACGTTTCATAGACTGGGTTCTTTCGTATAAACGTGGTATAGTGCTCCTTGGTTGGACAAAGAATTGGGCTGCCAGGGAAAAGAAAAAAGACACGAACGCAGTCACTAAGGACAAAAACCGAAAGAGAGAGATCCAGGCTCGGCACCGGTGTACCGAGTCCAGGCAGGAAAGGAACAGACGTCGAACCGATGAAAAACTCGACCCAACGCAGGAAAAATCAACTTTTTTCACGGGTGACCAGGACAGGCGTCCGTAGGGCTCTGCAGAAATAAGCAGACTGAGCAAGATGGCACCTTTGGGCGGGAAGGGGACCGCCCATGTGTGCCTGCATTCCCAAAGGCTTTCTTTGAAAGCTGGGGAAATGCTCCGCATGGGGGCTCCGTCGACGCCGACGTCACCCATATGTGAGGGCTGACTTCCTGCTTGGTCCTGGAGAACAAGGTATTGGGGGCTCTGTCGAGGACAAAGTCCTGGGAGCATCCCTGAGCCCCTCCGAGACTTTGGAGGAAGAATTCTCCTGCCAGGGCTATTTGGCTAGTCAGCCTACCTCTGGGTCACCTGACATTGAGCGCAGATGTAGATGGCGAGTTATCGGTATCTGATGCAGACGATTGAGACCCCTTTCCTGCCGGTGAAGCAGACAGATGCTTTTTGCTGCGTTTGGACTTTGATGAAGCATGGGAACCATGCGATGACTGTGATGGAGTAGAGGCCCCCAAAGAGTGTACCCAAAGTGGCCGAGTCTAGCTGAAACAGTTTTACTCTTTGCTGTTCTCTGTTCTTAAAGTCACGTGGTATCAGTTTATACAGTTGAGGAGACGTCACTTCAAACACCGGTCATGGTGGTCAGTTGCTGAAATAGTACTGCGGCATTTAGTACATTTTTTGAAACCATTGTGTGGCTTCTCCATCGTGGAAAAAATGGAGGCAAAATCAAATTGAGCAATGGCCACCCAAACATGAGAAAATAAAAATAGTAAACAAAGAAAAGTACCGGAACTATAAGGTATTGCTATCAAAAGCGGGAAGGCAAGCACAGAATACCGAAAGGCACTGGAAAAAAGTTTTAGAAGTATTTTTCACAGCATGATAGAGGACAAGATCCTGATGACGCCGCAGAAAAAAGACTGAGGAGAACTGTTGGGAAGGCAGGCACGCATGTGTGGATGGATGCTCCCAAAAGCATTCATGGGAAGTGTTCCTACATAGGGCTCAGATGATGCAGATGTCACCCATATGTGAAGACTGACTTCCTGCTTGGTCCTGGAGAAAATAAATTACATACTGGGAATGCTTCCTGTCCTGCTCCCCCAAGCGATATATAGAAAGCTGGAACGCACAATTAGCGCTTTCCTGTGGTAAGGGAAAACACCCAGGATAGCGTTAAAAAAACCTAAAAGCCAGCAAATCTAAAGGAAGCATACATTTTCCAGATTTTTTCTGCTTTCACATGGCTTTCCTCTTAAAGCAAGGAGTGGCATGGTCTTCAGGCAGCACTCTTGACCAAGAACCTGCTCTGTGCCCTGTCAATTTGCTCATGGGAATGATAAACCCAGAAAATTCCAGAGTGGGATGTATAATAATATCTACACAAAGGGCATTTCAGTCCCTTCTCCCAATTATTAAAAAGGATTACCCTTTGTCACTCCTGTCGCCGATTTGGTTTAATCCTGTATTTAAAATCAACAAAGCCACATGTGCATGGCTGAACTGGCAAAGATCTGGTATCTGGACTTTAGGTCAATTAGTAGATGGATCGACCTGGAAGCCCTTTGAGGTTTTACAGCAAGAATATGGCCTACCATTGGCATGTTACTTTCAATGGATACAACTGCGGCATTGTGTCGGTAGCCTGAAAATGAGTCCTGGGGATTTTTCCCAAACATGGGGGTTACGAGGAATCATTGAAGAAATAAGTTCCAAGGCTAGAATTGTGTCAAGATTGTTCAAGGATCACTTTTTGCCACAAAATAAATATTAATTACACTTACCTGGTAATTGTAGTTCCTTTAGCGACGACAGTGCAGTCCTCAACTTCTGGGTTGTCAACCTCCTCCTGCAGCTAGGAGACTGGCATGTGCAAATTCATGACATCACTGGATATATCCTGTCAGCTCCCTCCTACTTCCAGTGTGAACTATTAACAAAGCAGACTCAAGGGAGCAAGAAATAAGTAGCCAAAATATGACATCCAAAAAGAACAGCATGTTTTTTTTTTTTTTTGTTGTTGTTTTTTACACTACTAAGGTAACCGTGCTCATGCCCGGCTTACCATCCCTGTCCTTCGAGCCACAACAGCAGAGGCAAGAGACAGACTATAAAGATAGCGAAAACAAACGGGAAAAAATGGAGTCGGCTCACCTGCATAAATTCTTCAATCCGTACTCCACTCCGGAACCCTGAAATATGACAGACAGAGGGCGGGATGGAGGACTGCACTGTCGTCGCTAAAGGAACTACAATTACCAGGTAAGTGTAATTAATATTTCCTTAGCGCTCCGCAGTGCAGTCCTCAACTTCTGGGATGTACCAGAGCAGTACCTAAGGGGCGATGCTCCGCCCAAGAGCAAGCCTGCGCCCTGGTAGAATGCGCCCGTAAACCCAACGGCACCACTCGGCCCTGAAGCAAATAAGCCGCCGAAATTGTCTCTTTAAGCCATCGGGCAATAGAAGCCTTCGCCGCGGCCTCCCCTTTACGCACCCCCCAAATAAGACAAATAAACGATCGGACTTGCGAAAAGAGTCCGTGACCTGCAAGTAATGACGCAACACCCGCCGAACATCCAATCGGCGCAGATCGCCATCGAGGGGGGCGTCATCGCGAGAACCGAGAACCGGCAAGGTGACCACCTGGTCCATATGAAAGGGAGAGAGACTACCTTAGGTAGAAAGGAGGGCACGGTACGTAACACCACCCTATCAGCTGAGAAGGTCAGGAACGGCTCCCGACAAGACAGGGCCTGCAATTCGGAAATACGGCGTGCTGAGCAAATTGCCACTAGGAAAACCGCCTTCAAGGTCAGATCCTTCAGAGAAGATCGTTTCAACGGCTCAAAGGGAGGCCGAGGCAAGGCTCGGAGAACTAAATTAAGATCCCAGGATGGAACGCCAACTCGAAGAGAAGGCCGCAACTTGGAAATGGCCGTTAAAAACCTCCGAACATCCGGATGCGACCCCAACGACACACCATTGACCTTACCGCGATAACAGGCCAACGCCGCCAGCTGCACCCGCAAGGAGCTGGCCGCCAGACCCTTAGCAAAACCATCCTGCAGAAAGTCCAGAATAACGGGAACGGTCACCGTGGCCGCTCGAATCCAATGTCGAGAACACCAATCCTCAAAGATGCGCCAAATTCTCACATACGCTAACGACGTGGATCTCTTCCGGGATGCTAACATCGTGGCTATCACCGCCGCCGAGTATCCCCGCTTTCTCAAGCGTGCCCTTTCAATGGCCAAACCGTAAGCGAGAACCGATCCACTTGGGGCATGAAAAGGGGACCCTGAACCAGGAGATCCGAGTGCTCCGGTAGGCGCCAGGGACGACCGTCCAATAGACGAACTAGATCCGCATACCAAGGCCGACGAGGCCAATCGGGAGCCACCAGAAGAACTCTCCCCGGGTGACGTCCTATCTTCTGAACGACCCGACCGATCAACGCCCACGGGGGAAAAACGTAGAGAAGTCCCTGTGTCGGCCACACCTGTAGTAGAGCATCTATGCCCTCCGACATCCGTTCTCTTCGCCTGCTGTAAAAGCGAAGGACCTGCGCCGACCGGAAGGTCGCCATCAGATCCATCACCGGCAAACCCCAGCGGTCCACAATCTGACCGAAGACCTCGGGATGCGGCCGCCACTCCCCGGCATCCACGTGAACTCTGCTGAGGAAGTCGGCCGTTACGTTGTCCTTTCTGGCAATGTGAGCCGCTGAAATCAACGGCAGACGAGGATCCACCCAACGGAACAACTGATCCGCTTCCTGCTCCATGGCGGCGCTTCCTGTGCCGCCCTGCCGATTGATGTAAGCCACCGTCGCCGAGTTGTCGGACAGCACCCGCACTGCCCGACCCATGATTAAGTGCTGAAAGGCCTGAAGAGCCAGAAACACCGCTCTCAGCTCCAGGCGATTTATGGACCACGACGTCTCCACTCCTGACCATAGGCCCTGCGCAAAGCTGTCCTGGCAATGCGCACCCCAGCCCGTCAGGCTGGCATCCGTCAAAAGAGGTACCCAATCGGGCTGATCTAGCGGCATCCCGGTCGCTAAAGAGCGAGGTAGAAGCCACCACCGGAGAGACTGGCGAACCGCCAGAGGTTTAGGTTTAGGTTTATTAAAACTTGTTATACCGCTCAATACCGTAGGCGTCTGAGCAGTTTACAATAAATAAAAACAAGCAAGTTGGTTAAAACAAGCATTTGGCTGCGGGAAAAGGAAAAAGAAAAGGAACGCCATCAAATCAAGAAAAAGTGGAAGAGAAAGGAAAGAGGAGATAAGGACAGAAGTAAACTAAAATCAAGAAATAATAACACATGTATACAAACAAGGGAGGAGGGGAAGGAGGAGACACATTGTGTGAAAGGACATGGTAATGAGAGGGGGGAAGGAATGGGCTAGGGAGGAGGATCGAACACGAGGCAGAAGAGATGGGTTTTGAGTTGAGATTTGAATGATTGGTATGAGCTTTCTGCACGGAGAGGAGGGGGGAGTGAGTTCCAGAGACTAGGGACCAGGAAATAAAAAGCAGAGGAGCGGGTTTGTTCGAGATGAGCATGTGCAGGGGAGGGAAGGACCATGCGATTCATGTGTATAGAGCGGAGGAGACGGTGGGGGGTATGGAATTGTATCTGATTTGCCAGGTAAAGGGGAATGCCGGTGTAGATTATTCGATGTGCAAGGATTAGAAGTTTAAACCGGATGCGGAAAGAAATAGGTAACCAGTGATGTTGATAAAGAAGGGGTGTAACATGATCGAATCGTGAGGCATGGGACAACAGACGGATGGCAGCATTTTGAATACGTTGGAGACGAGACAGTTGGGACTTGGGTAAACCAGCAAAGGAGACATTACAATAATCGAGACGGGACAACACAAGGGTGAGAAGAAGGGTGGTCAGAGCAGAAGTAGAGAGAAAAGGACGGACTGCTCTAAGTTGACGGAGAGAGAAGAAAGAACGTTGAACAACCGAAGAAATGTGATCTTTGAAAGTAAGTGCAGAATCAAGAACAACACCTAAATATCGGAGTGAGGAGACCAGGGGGATAGGCTGAGAGGAAAGAGAGGGGACACAGGTAGCAAGGCAGCCTCCTGCTTAAGGGATCTGCCTGATGCGACCAGCGCCAGAGAAGGGCTCGCTGCAACGGTCGCATGTGCACCTTCGCCCACGGAACCACCTCCAGAGTCGCTGCCATGGTACCGAGTACTCGCAGGTAGTCCCAGGCTGTCGCAGCCGGAGTGGCTCGGAATTTCCGAATGAGAGCGCGCAAGGCATCGGCCCGCGGGGACGGAAGGAACACGTGACCCGAGCACGTGTTGAAACGGACTCCGAGGTACACGAGGTCCTGGGTGGGCTCCAGATGACTCTTCGCAAAATTGATCACCCAAACCAGGCTCTGCAGCTGACCTGCAGACTTTCCTCCTTGGACTTCGCACGAATCAACCAATCGTCTAGATAGGGATGGACTAGGATCCCTTCGCGCCGCAATGCCGCCGCCACGACTACCATTATCTTCGTGAAAGTGCGGGGAGCCGTCGCCAGACCGAATGGAAGCGCCTGGAACTGATAATGTCCCCACGGTAGAGCAAACCGCAAAAACCGCTGATGAGCCTCCAGAATGGGAATATGCAAGTACGCCTCTGTCAGATCTAGGGACGTCAAAAACTCCCCGGGACGCACCGCGACGATTACCGACCGCAAGGTCTCCATGCGAAAATGCGGTACCCGCAAGCAGCGGTTGAGAGATTTGAGATCTAGAATGGGTCGTAAGTCCCCGCCTTTCTTGGGCACCACGAAATAAATAGAATAACGACCCGTACCGTAGTCGCTTTTGGGAACCTCCTTCACCGCCCCCAACGTTAACAATCTGTGGAGCGTAGCCGCCACCGCTGCCGCTTTGGAAGCTCCCTTGCACGGCGAGCGGATAAAGGAATCCCGAACGGGCCGAGCAAACTCGAGGGCATAACCGTGTTGAATGATATCGAGGACCCACTGGTCCGTTGTAATGAGGGTCCAAGCGGAGAGGAAGTCCCGCAGACGGCCGCCTACCGAAATGCTCACCGCCGGGACCTGCCTCATTTCATTGTGGTTTCCGAGACGTGGAGGGGGAGGCCGCAGAGAAGCCCCTCGCTCCACCTCTGTAGCTCCGAAAGCCCTGAAAGCGGGTCTGAAAGCGGCCCCTAGAGAAACCTGCATATCGGGGGGACCGAAACAGTCGAAAATCCCGAGACTGCCCCCTAACCGAGGAGGTCGAACGAAGCGGCTTAGGCTTGTCCTCCGGGAGGCGACCAGCCTTAGACTCCCCCAGGTCCTTGACTAATTTGTCCAAATCCTCTCCAAAGAGAAGCCCTCCTTTAAAGGGAAGCTTACTAAGACGAGATTTGGAAGGACCATCAGCTGCCCAGTTTCTGAGCCACACGGAACGTCTGGCCGCCACCACCACCGAAGCCGTACTGTTGGCCAACGCGCGAATCAAATCATAATGAATATCCGCCAGATACGCCGCCCCAGACTCCAAGCGATCTAACTCCTTCACATCCTCCTCTTCGAGACGCGAGGATAGACGCAACCGCTGGGCCCAGCGCAAACACGCCCGAGCCACCCAAGCGCTGCACACAGACGCTTGCAAGGACATGGAATCGGCCTCAAAGGTCTGCCGCAGTAAGCCATCAACCTTCCGGTCTTGGGCATCCTTCAAGGCCGCTCCCCCCTCAACCGGGATAGTGGTCTTTTTAGTAACCGCCGAGACCACCGCATCCACGCGCGGTGCACGAAAACGTTCTTTATCCGGGTCTGCCAAGGGGTAAAGACAAGACAGGGTGCGAACGCCACGTAATCCGGCTTCCGGCTTATCCCACTCATCTTTGATCATTTTATCCACCACCCGGTGCAAGGGAAAAACTATGCGCAATTGACGCTCAGCTTGTATAACCGGGTCCTCGATCTCTACATCCAGGGCCACAGGAGACGCCATATTCAAGACCTTCAAAGACTCGGAAATGAGCGCAGGCAGCTCCTCGCGGCGAAAAACCCGAATGATCTTGGCCTGGTCTTCCGGCTCCAGAAGCTCCCCCTCTTCGAGATCTCGAGGATCCCCCTCCGGGTCCCAGGCCGCCTCAGACCCCTCAGGCCACTCCTCATCCGCCACCGAAGCTGCGGACCTCTGAGCCTTCTTCGGAGCGGGAGGAGGAACACTCGAAGCCCCTCCCGCGTCCTGGGGGACTTCAAGGGACAGCAGAGGAACCGACCCAGGCCCCGCGCCCTGCTGCCGCAAACAAAACGCCTGGTGCATTAACAGAACAAACTCGGGACTAAAAACTCCGGGTTCTACCGCAAAGCCCACTGGCAGAGGCGCAGAGGGCCCAGCGGACCCTTCTGACTGGAGCTCCGGCGCCCCGTGGCGGGAAGAACGCTCAGCATCAATGTCTGGAAGCTCGGCCAGCCCCTCAGGCTCTCTGACCTCCAGCTTCTGCTCCATGAGAGAAGACAGGGTAGCACAACCCCTGCAGACTCCCAATATGGATAAAGGACCTCTACGGGCTCCACAAATAATACAGAGAGGCCTCTGTGGCATTGGCCTTAACAACACACCCGCTGGCAGCCAAGAGCCCACAATGGGATTTCCCCCCCCCCTTAGGCAACACACCGTGTGAACCAACCAAGGGAAGGGCCTACAAGCATTCACTTTGCAAAATAAACCAGACTTCAGCCGTCAAAGGACAAGGCAAAGCAAAGGAAAATAGCGTTTGCAAACTTAAGGCACAAGAGACTTACCCAAATACCTGAAGTCCCGATGTGCTGACATGCACGCGGTAGACCAAGAGCTTTTAAAATGGCCGCCGCGGCAAAAAAGGCGCCAAGATCGCGAACAGCTTTATCGCCGCTCCCAAAGGCTGCCCTGAGGCTCCCGACGATCAACGGAGCTGCAACCGCTGCCGCAAAGATCGCCCCGGGGGAAAAGAACCCCGCGATCCGCTGTGCTGAAGACCAGCACCCGGGAAACTCCGGAGCCACGGTCACCTGAAGGGCTCTCCCCCGTATGGTCCGGGGGGAGAGAGAACTTCCACCAAGCCCAAACTGCCTGCAGCAAGAACAAAAAGTAAAAGAAAGCAAGGAAATTAAAGAAAAGTAAAGAAAATTAAGGGCAAGGAACGGTAGGCAGGGCTGACACGGAGGAGAGGCAGGAGGCTCCAATAGAGCTGAGCACTGACCCCTCCTCCCTCCAAACGGGCTGAATAAAATTTAAAGGAACAGCCCAGTTGTTAAAGACAGAAAAATGAACAAAAATCAACTAAAAAAGGATCAACAAGCAAAGAGCTGCTTATTTTTTTCTGAGTCCCTCTCCGGGGCTCACAACAACCTCCTGCTGCAAGGAGACTGGTCACACTGGAAGTAGGAGGGAGCTGACAGGATATATCCAGTGATGTCATGAATTTGCACATGCCAGTCTCCTAGCTGCAGGAGGAGGTTGACAACCCAGAAGTTGAGGACTGCACTGCGGAGCGCTAAGGAAAGGTCTGTTGAGTACATGGAAAGAAGAGACCGGATCTAGCATAGAACAGACATGGAAATTATTCTGGGAGACTACTGTTCTGGCTTCCAGATCTGCTGCTCTCACTCAATCCATGTATTTCCTTGCTCATCGGGCATTTATTACCCTGGTCAGACTGGCTAATGGAACAAGAAGGAGAATGGCCGCTGCTGGTCATGCCATAAGGAAAAGGGCACATTAAGACATATGATGTAATGCCCTTACATTCAGAGTTTTTGGAATCCGGTATGGGCCAAAATTCAACAAGTATTAAAATTTACTGCTATCTTGACGCGGTGTATAATAGTGTTAAGAAACATGGCAGAGATTCCATCAATCGACAAAGGAAATCTCTTTTAATTAAACTTCATCATTATGGTTGCATTAAAATTAATACTAGCTCACTGGAAAAACCCTGTTAAGCCAAGTTGGTTTGAATGGTGGAACCAATTATGTTTATATGCCAAATATGAAAAGGCTCATGATAAAGTCTCATGTATAAAGGGTAAAGTGCTAAAACTCTCTAGGTGGTCTGCTTTAGATCAGTATACAGCCCGTGTTACTAATGTTGGGGAATAACCAGATCATTATAAGTACTAACAAGAAGCCCGCAATTGCGTCGGGGAGGGGGTAATAGGTATGTTTGTGTTGCTGAATATGGCTGTATTTTGGATATTCTTTGTATTTTCTTTGATGTTAATCTTCTGTTGATGTTATGAATGTAAAATGTAAAATCAATAAAAAAAAAAAATTGGTTAGTTTATAAGTTGCCTTGCCTCCTGCCTCTGTCATTTTTGATACTCCAGACTAACATGGATACGCCTCTGAAAGGCTTAATAAAAAAGTTAAAAAAATAAATAAAAGCTGTACCTGTTGTTGAATGATGAGTGACAGTATGTAGAGGATCATAGCCTTCTTCAGCATCTGAAAAGAAAGGTACATATTAATAAAATCAGTATCTGATCTAGTTTCAAAAGAAAACCATCACTAAATAGGTGGCTTTTCTTGAGTTCTGAATGTAAAAAAAAACAAACCACACCAACATTAGCGTGTGTTTTTACTCATATTTTATTATAAATTTTTTAGTGCTAATTTTACTCCCTATTTAGTATGGAACATCTGCATTAAAAAATGCACTGTAAGTTTAGCATATATCCTATGCAAATACATAGAGAAGACTAAGGAATTACTTCCATGCAGGCACGTGCACTAAACCTGAAGCACTTTACTCCACTTCTAAGTGCTGATTTTTAACCAGCCTAAGAGGTAACGAGAGCATAGCTGCTTACCTTAACAGGTATTTTTCTGTAGACAGCAGGATTGATCAGCCACACAAGCAGGCAACATCAACCAATGATACCAGGATGGAACAGCTCTTCTAAAGCTCAGAACTAAACATAACATTCTAAGCATGCATGACCCTTTCTCTGCGCAGCAGTCTCATTTTAGTTCCAAAGCTCAAGAATTAGGACAACTCTTGGGGAGGTGGGAGATATGTGCCTGATCAATCCTATTGTCCTTGGAAAACACCTGCTGTAAGTACACAATTTCTTTTTAAATCATAGACAAGGATAGAGTCAGGTATACAAATGAGCAACTCACAAGCTTAGGGCTGCTTGCTTTTTTGCACTGTCATACTTTGAAGCACCCTACACTGAAGAGGAGAAAGAAAAGGGCAAAATACTTGCTACTTCACATGGACAGAATAGTCAGTACAGCTTGGCCAAAAAGACACTCCTTTACTGAGGCTTGGTTCAGGCAGTAATGTGGTCCCTCGCTTCATACTTTTAATTCACATCACTGTTTATAAACTGTATCCAGTAAAGCAAACTTTAGGAGCTCTAACATTTATTTATTTAGACAGTTTTGTATACCACCTTTTCCTTCAAACAAAGTGGTCACAACACAATTGGGGATACATTTAACACGAGGAGATATGAGACACATACACTAATACTTACAGGGAACATGGGCAATGGAGGGTTAAGAGGCTTGCCCAAGACCACAAGGAGCACCTGTGGGACTAGAAACCCCAGTCCTTACGGCCCAAGGTTGCTGTCCTCTAGTGGGATTTGAACCCCTGACCTTCCAGCCTGAGGTAACTTGCCCCCAACCACTAAGCCACTCCTCCCCACATGGTAAGAGACTCATGTTCTGAGAAAGCACAGTTACTTACCTGTAACAGGTGATCTCTGGGAACAGCAAGAATAAGTCTTCACA
Organism: Ichthyophis bannanicus; assembly: GCA_033557465.1. Taxonomy (NCBI): domain Eukaryota; kingdom Metazoa; phylum Chordata; class Amphibia; order Gymnophiona; family Ichthyophiidae; genus Ichthyophis; species Ichthyophis bannanicus. Next base: position 84,105,946 of record CM066039.1, read on the forward strand.
TATGGGGTATCGTCGGTACCGACGGAGCCTGCGCGGGAACGCTCCCCAGCGTCCTGAAAGAAAGCTTTTGGGAGCATCCCACAGCGCCTGCGCGCTGCCTTCCCGCCTTTCCTAACTGCCTCTCTCCAGTTCGAGTTTTAAAGCTGAGACAAAGAGAGCGAGAGAGGAAAGGAAAGATAGAGAGATACAACTCCTAGGGGAGGTGAGTGGGTTGTGAAGACTTATTCCTGCTGTTCCCAGAGATCACCTGTTACAGGTAAGTAACTGTGCTATCTCCAGGAACAAGCAGGAATGAGTCTTCACATATGGGGACTCCCCAGCTAGAGATGCCTGGGAGATCACCCAGATTGTGAGTCCCTGGGAAGGGCTCTACCTCTACCCATGAATCTCAGGCATCCAGTTCAGGGATGGAGGGTAGGAGTTGATTAGGTATGGAACAGGTGTTTAAGAACAGCCTGACCAAACAAGGCATCCCGGTGGGAGTCCTTGCCCAAGCAGTAATGGGCTGTGAAGGTATGAACCGATGCCCAAGTGGCCGCTCGACAGATGTGGTCGATGGACACAGAGTTTAGATGAGCCATAGAGGTTGCCATGGCCCTCACATTGTGAGCTGTGACATGGCCCTCCAGAGAAAGGTTCTTACTTTGATAGGCGAAGGAAATACACTGAGCAATCCAATTGGACAGAGTTCTCTTAGAGACTGGAAGTCCTAAATGAGAAGGATCAAAAGCAAAAAAAAGTTGAGAGGACTTTCTATGTTGCTGTGTCCTGTGTAAGTAGAAAGCAAGTGCTCTTTTACAATCCAGGGTATGAAGATTCCTCTCTGCACTTGATGCACGAGGTCCTGGAAAAAAGACAGGTAAAAAGACCTCCTGGTTCAGATGAAAAGGTGAGACCACTTTAGGCATAATGTGTGGATTAGTTCTGAGGACTACCTTGTCATGATGGAACCTTGTATAAGGAGGATTTGCCACTAAAGCTTGCAATTCACTGATACGGCGAGCTGAGGTGACTGCAATGAGAAAAATAACCTTCCAAGAAAGGAATTTTACGGAGGCAGTGGCTAAGGGTTCAAAGGGTGGCTTCAAAAGCTGGCCAAGAACCAGATTTAAGTCTCAGGCCACTGGAGGTGGTCTAATGGGAGGTTTAGTCAAAAGAAGGCCTCTCATGAATCTTGCTATAAGAGGATGAGAGGAAATAGGTTGTCCATTAAGAGGCTTAAGGGATGCTGAAATAGCACTCAAATGGACTCTGATTGAATTTGTTTTAAGGCCTGCATGGGATAAATGCAGTAAATAGTCTAGTAAAGAATGCAAAGGTATTGCAAGAGGGTTGAGACCCTTCTCTGCACACCAAATGGAAAACCTTTTCCATTTAAAAGCATATGAGCGTCTGGTGGAACGCTTTCTGGAAGCATGAAGGATATCCTTCACTTGCTGAGAAAGTTGTAAATCTTGAAGGTCTAGGCCTTCAGCAACCAGGCCCTGAGATGAAGAGACTGAGGATTTGGGTGCCACAAGGTTCCCTCCTCCTGGGAGAGGAGATCTGGAGCAGACCCCAGGTCTAGGGAGGGAGCTTGAGAGAGATGCAGAAGTAGAGGGTACCACACTTGGCGTGGCCAAAGTGGTGCTATGAGGATCACAGTCCCTTTGTATCTCTGAAGCTTCAACAGAGTCTTGGGGATGAGGGGAATAGGTGGAAAGGCATAAAGGAAGTCTTGCCCCCAATGAAGGAGGAAGGCATTAGTGGCCTGAACTCCCTGACATGGAATCCTGGAACAGAACCGGGGAAGTTTGGCATTCCACGGACTTGCAAACAGGTCTATGTCTGGGGTACCCCAAATCCAAAAAATTCTGGCTATCTGGTCCCCATGGAGGGACCATTCGTGCGGAAGCAGAACTCGACTGAGTCTGTCTGCCCAAGAGTTTTGAACTCCTGGAAGATATATTGCCATGAGATGGATTTGATGCTCTCTGGAGAAGGCCCACAATCTCAGAGCTTCGTTGCAAAGCAACAGAGAGCCAGTTCCTCCCTGCTTGTTCACGTAGAACATAGCTACCTGGTTGTCCATGTGGATGAGGACTGTCTTGTAGCTGAGCAGGGTGTGGAAGACTCAGAGCCAGAAAGATTGCTCTGAGCTCTAAGAGGTTCATGTGAAGATATGTCTCCTGTGGAGAACAGATGCCCTGGGTCGAGAGATCTTGTAGATGAGCCCCCCAACCCTTTGGAGAGGCATCTGTTGTAAGGGTTGCTTGGGGTAAACACCTGTTGAAAGGGGGACCCCAGCAACAGATTCTGAGTGGACTTCCACCAGTGGAGGGACGAAAATAGGCTACTGGAGGTTGCTATTTTGTCTGACAGGCAACCTGATGCCTGGGTCCATTGGGTGGATAGGGTCCACTGAGCTGCTCTCATATGAAGGCGAGCATAGGGAACCACATGCACCGTGGATGCCATGTGGCCTAAAAGTTGCAACATCTCTCGAGCAGTTAAATGGGATTTTAACTGAATCTGGGAGGCTAACTGCACCAAGCTTAGGCAACGGGCCTGGGGAAGATAGGCCCTTGCAGTTTTGGTATGCAGTAAGGCCCCTATGAACTCTAGAGACTGAGTAGGGATAAGATGGGATTTTGGAATGTTGATTACCAGTCCCAGATACTGAAGAACACGCCTTGTGCAGGCTAGAGAAGTCTGGGCCTCTGACTGGGATGGAGCTCGGATGAGCCAGTCGTCCAGATATGGGAATACGAATATTCCTAGAGTGCGTAGGAATGCAGCTACTACTGCCATGCATTTTGTGAACACTCTTGGAGCAGAGGCCAGACCGAAAGGAAGCACTTTGTATTGGTAGTGCTTTCCTTGGTACAGGAAGCGAAGGAATCTTCTGTGTGTTGGATGGATGAGAACATGGGTGTACGCATCCTTGAGATCTAGAGAAAAAAAGCCAGTCCTGACTCTGGAGGTATGGAAGGAGAGTTCCGAGAGAAGTCATCTTGAATTTCTCCTTGCATAGAAACTTGTTCAATTCTCTGAGATCTAATATGGGTCTGTAGCCCCCTGTTTTCTTTGGGATGAGAAAGAGTAGTTACTCACCTGTAACAGGTGTTCTCCAGGAGCAGCAGGAATCAGTCCTCACATATGGGTGACGTCGGCGCCGACGGAGCCCTCGCGGAGCAATTGTCCCCAGCTTTCAAAGAAAGCCTTTGGGAATTGCAGGGCGCATGCGCGGTCCTCTTCCCGCCCAAGGGTGCCATCTTGCTCAGTCTGATGACATAGCGAAAAGACAGCAAAAAATTAGCAAAAAACGAAAGCATAGAACTGCAACTCCAAGGGGAGGAGGGAGGGTTGTGAGGACTGATTCCTGCTGCTCCTGGAGAACACCTGTTACAGGTGAGTAACTACTCTTTCTCCAGGACCAAGCAGGAAGTCAGTCCTCACATATGGGACTCCCAAGCTTAAGGCTACCGGAGACCCTAAGCTCAAAAAGGGGCTCCCTCAAGCTCAGTAGCACAGAAGGAAGGAATCTTCTCTGAATACGCCTCCAACCGGTAGCCCAACATCCGGGACGGAGGGTAGGAGTTGCCTATACCTCAAAGAGATTACGGAGGACTGCCTGTCCGAAAGCACTGTCCCTGCGGGACTCCCTCTCCAGGCAGTAATGGGCTGAAAAAGTCTGGCTTGAAGACCAAGTAGCAGCCCGGCAGATGTCTGCCAATGGAACAGAGCGGAGGTAAGCCACTGACGTAGCCGTCGCCCTAACACGATGAGCCGTGACTCGACTTTCCAACGAGAGGCCGGCTGCCTCATAAGCCCAAGCGATACAGTCAGCAATCCAGATGGACAGAGTACGCTTAGAGACAGGGAGCCCCAACTTATTGGGGTCATAAGAGACGAAGAGCTGAACAGCTCTTCTGTGCTCCCGCGTACGGTCAAGGTAGAAGGTTAACGCCCTTCTACAGTCCAGGGTATGCAGGACCATCTCAGCTCGGCTGGAGTGTGGCCTGGGAAAGTAGGTCGGAAGTACCACCTCCTGGTTGATGTGAAAAGGGGAAACCACTTTGGGAAGAAACTTAGGGTGAGTCCGTAGGACTACCCTATTCTTGTAGAACCTAGTGTAAGGAGGATCAGATACTAGGGCCTGTAGCTCACTAACGCGTCTAGCAGAAGCGAGGGCTACCAAGAACAAGGTTTTCCAAGAAAGAAAACGAAGATGACAGGTAGCCATAGGTTCAAAAGGCGGACAGGTAATCCGCTGTAAAACCACATTCAGATCCCAGTCAGGGGTTGGCAGGCGCAAAGGTGATTTAAGGAGAAGGAGGCCTCTGAGAAAATGAGCCACTAGAGGGTGGCTGGAAAGAGGTCTGCCATCCACTGGCATGTGATGCGCAGAAAGAGCACTGAGGTGGACCCTGACCGAGTTGGACTGAAGTCCAAGATTGGAGAGGCAAAGCAAGTACTGCAAGACCACTGATGCTGAACAGGAGAAGGGATCTTGAGACTGCTGAGCACACCAGACGGAGAACCGACGCCACTTAAGAGCATAGGACTTCCGGGTGGAGGGCTGCCTGGAGGCCAAGACGACCTCCTCCACATCTGGAGGCAGCCGGAGGGGAGCAAGGACTACCCTTTCAGCAGCCAGGCCATCAGATGAAGGGACCAGAGGTTGGGGTGCAGGAGAGTCCCCTGATCCTGTGACAGGAGGTCGGGCTGAAACCCCAGAGGAAGAGGAGTGTCCACCGCCAGCTGCATCAGAAGCGGGAACCAAGGTTGTCTCGGCCACCGGGGAGCCACTAGGATCATCGAGGCTTTGTCTCTGAGAACTTTGAAGAGTGTCCGAGACACCAGCGGCATGGGAGGAAAGGCATACAAGAGGCCTGTGGACCATGGAATCAGAAAAGCATCCGCTGCTACTCAGAGGATGCGGTTGTCGAGAGCAGAATCTGGGAAGTTGCCGGTTCAGAGGACTGGCAAACAGATCCATGGTGGGGAGGCCCCACTTGAGAAAGATCCGCTGAACCACCACCGGATCCAACCTCCACTCGTGCGGCTGGAGGATCCTGCTTAGCTTGTCTGCCAGGTAATTTTCCTGACCTGGGAGATAGACAGCTTTGAGGATGATGCCGTGGTGGACGGCCCAAGAGCACAGTTTCTGTGCCTTCTGACAGAGAAGTAAGGAGCCTGTTCCGCCTTGTTTGTTCACGTAGAACATTGCAACCTGATTGTCTGTCTGGACCAGCACAGACTGGTGAGAAGTCAGGTGGGAGAAGGCTCTGAGAGCTAGGCGGATGGCTCTGAGCTCCAGGAAGTTTATCTGCTGAGCAGACTCCCAAGGAGTCCAGAGGCCTTGAGTACATTTCCCTTGACAATGAGCTCCCCAGCCCAGGAGAGAAGCATCGGTCGTCAGGACCTGAGAAGGCGGAGGAGGCTGAAAAGCCATTCCTAGCACGAGGTTTGGCAGATGAAGCCACCATTGTAGAGAAGAGACCAGCGGGTCGGAGATCTGTACGGAGTCCGCTAGGCTCCCAGTGGCCTGAGGCCATTGTGTGCGAAGGCACCATTGAGCAGGGCGCATGTTTAGGCGGGCATTGGGGGTCACATGGACTGTGGAAGCCATATGGCCGAGCAGTCGCAGAAATTGCCTGGCCGAGACCATGGAATTGCTGCGAAAGTGGCTGGCAAGATCCATGAGCCTGTGTGCCCTGTCCAGAGGCAGAAAAGCTCGCGCCTGAAGCGTGTTCAATCTTGCGCCGATGAACTCGAGATCCTGAGAGGGGAGCAAAGTGGACTTTGCGAAGTTTATGACAAAGCCCAAGTACTGGAGCAGAGCCACAGTGCGGTGTGTGGCGTGAATGGCCTCTTGGGACGACTGTGCTCTGATGAGCCAGTCGTCCAGGTATGGAAATACAAAGAGGCCTTGAAGTCTCAGATAAGCCGCCACCACTGCTAGACATTTGGTGAACACCCTTGGTGCGGAGGATAGGCCAAAGGGTAGTACTCTGTACTGGTAATGATTGCCCCCCACAACAAACCTGAGATATTGTCTGTGGCTGGGGTGAATGAGGATGTGAGTGTAGGCATCCTTTAGATCTAAGGAGCATAGCCAGTCTCCCTGCTGGAGGTAGGGCAGCAGGATTCCAAGGGTAAGCATCTTGAACTTTTCCTTTGCGAGGAACTTGTTGAGGTTGCGCAAGTCCAGGATGGGTCTGATGCCTCCTGTTCTTTTTGGTATCAGAAAGTACCTGGAGTAAAACCCTTGACCCCTCAGGTGGTGGGGCACCGGTTCCACAGCCTGTTCCTGAAGAAGACTTGCTAACTCCTGAAGGAGTAGGTCCCTGTGCAGAGGGAGTCGAAGAGGCTCCCCTGGGAAATTGGAGGGAGGTACCTGGTGAAAGTGAAGAAGATAGCCCTTTTGAACTATGTGAAGCACCCAGATATCTGTGGTGATGTTGGACCACCTGTGGGCAAAGGGGACCAGCCGGCCTCCTGTGCTGAGAGAAACCAGCTGAGGGGGAGAGGCTATGCTGATGAAGTCAAAAACCCCCACCCTGCTGAGCAGGGGCCGGTGGTGCAGGCTTGGGGGCTTGCTGCCTACGGGACCCATTACCCCGTCCCTTGGCCTGCTTACCCTGTGGGGGAGCTGCTGAGGCCTGATAATGAGGGTAGTGTTGATAGGCAGCCGCCTTCCTCGGGTAAAAGGGCTTTTTCCCCGAGCCCTTCTTCTTCTGAGAAGGGGCAGAGGTCTTCCTTGAGAGACGAGTCCTGGTGAGAGTCTCGGTCTCGATCTGTGCAGCCTTCTCATCCATGGGCTTGCCAAAGAGGTTTTCACCTCTGCAGGGGACATCGACCAACTTGTCCTGCACCCATGGCTCGAGGTCGGATGTCTGAAGCCAAGCCTGGCGGCGGCCACCGATGCCGGCTGCAGCTACTCGAGCCGATGCCTCAAAACCATCGTAGGCTGCTCGAGAGATAAACTTTGAGCACTCCCGAATACCAGTTGACAAGGTTTGGAACCTCTGCAAAGGTTTGTCGGAGAGACCAGCAGAGAACCCGGCTATTTCTTTAGCCAGGTCTCGGAGATACATGCCCATGTAGAGCTGGTAGGTCTGGACTCGACAAGCAAGCATAGAGCCCTGGAAAACCTTCCTACCGAGGGCATCCAGGCTTCGGGTCTCCCGACCGGGAGGCACCGAGAAGTGCATTTTTTGACTCTTAAGTCTATGCATGGCCGATTCCACCACCATGGAATGGTGCGGTAGTTGTGCCTTTTGGAACCCGGGGCTCTTGCGGACTCGATAAATGGAATCGACCCGCTTGCTTAACACCGGCGATGACGCCGGGCTCTCCCACATGCGGAAGAGAAATCGTTCCAGCATCGGAGGAACCGGTACAATAAAGGCCTCCTTCGGGGGAGAGTCATATTGGAGGGCATCGAGTTCTTCGATTCGAGGCTCCTCCTCGGGATCCGCGGGGAAGGCCAAGGCCTTGGCCATATCCCGCACGAAGTCCGAGAACCGGGTATCCTCCGGGGGGGACCGCCTCCGAGGTTCGGACTCGGGGGAGTCCGATGGGACACACCGAGTCCGAAAAGAACCAGGTGACTCTTCGTCCTCGGATTCCCAGGCTGACTCCTCGGAGGTGGAGTGGAGTGGCTCCGGTCGGGCATCGATGCCGTCTGCCCCGACGCCGAGGGAGTCGGCGTCGACGACCTCGGTCCCGAACGGGAGGCCGAAGGAGACCACGACTGAGGATCTACTCGAGCCCTCATGGACTCGAGGATAGCTCGGTCTCCGGGGTCGACTTGGACGTCGACGTCCCGGTGGTCAGGGCAGAAGAACCGGCGAGGCCAGCGATCAATGCCCGCTGCTGGTCCATGAAGGCAGCGAAACTGCTCTCCAAGGCCGTCAACCTGAGTCCGAGCTCAGGAGACCCAGCAGCCCCCGACTCGGGCCCCGACGGCGTCGGGCCCGACATCAGGTCCTTCAGAGGCGAGTCCACGAGGACAACAGTACTCACGTGAGCGGGCGAGTCCATCTCGAGACGAGGATGTTTAGAAGGCCTCTCCATCTCCGAGGACCCGGGACAGGAATCGGGGCTATGCGACCTGGCCCTCGAGGAACCAGGAGCGTCCACCGACCCCGCCCTCGCGGGTTTCTTCTTCTGATGTTCCCGGGTAGGAGACCCCCGTTCAGAGGAACTGCGACGATGCTCAGGACCAGAGTCCCGAGACGTCGAAGCCTCTGACGAGGTCCGAGCCCGGCCGGAGTCAGAGAAGATACGTTCCCGCTGATGCTGCCGACTCAACGCTTTTGAGGACATTTTGCCACACGGACCACAGATCATCGGGTCATGTTCGGGTCCGAGGCAGCGGAGGCAGTAGTCGTGTGTGTCGGTAAGAGACATGAGTTTCTTACACCGATCACACTTCTTAAACCCGCTGGCAGCCATCGGGGGAAAAAGGGCCCCTGCGAGGTCAAAAGACCGGGCTGCCAGTGAAAAAGAAAAAAGGCGCGAAATCTGTCACGAAGGACAAAAAAACGAAAAATAAAGAACGGACTCGCAACCGGCGTTGCGAGTCCGGGCGGGAAAAGAACCGGCGTCGAAACCGAGAAAAAACAAAGAAAATCAACTTTTCTGCGGGGAATTACAAACAACGTCTGTAGGGCTCTGCGGAAAAAAGAAGACTGAGCAAGATGGCACCCTTGGGCGGGAAGAGGACCGCGCATGCGCGCTGCAATTCCCAAAGGCTTTCTTTGAAAGCTGGGGAAAATTGCTCCGCGAGGGCTCCGTCGGCGCCGACGTCACCCATATGTGAGGACTGACTTCCTGCTTGGTCCTGCAGAAAATAGGGGGAGTAGAACCCTGGGTCCTGTTGAAGAAGGGGTACTACTTCTATTGCCCCTTGGGCAAGAAGGGTAGCAATCTCCTGACCTAGAAGGTTGAGGAGAGATGTTGGAGAATTGAACTGTTTCACCATGGTGTGAGGAGGAAGGTTTAAGAAATTAAGTTTGTACCCTTCCCTTATGATGGAGAGGGTCCACTGCTCTGCTGTGATTTGTTCCCATCTGGGAGCAAAGTGAGCTAACCTTCCTGGGATGGTGAGGGGCTCTGGATGTTCTAGAGCCAGAAAGGCTAAGTTCTCTAGTGGAAAGTCAAAGGCCCTGAGGAGGCTGAGGCTGTTGAGCCGTAGCAGTCCTCGCAGCCTGGGTTTTGGTCTGTTTTGGTTGTTGCTGCCTCTTTGTAGCAAAACGACCTTGAGAAGAGGCCTGACCATAAGAAGAAAATTTCCCTTTCTTTGGGAAAGATCCCTTTTTGAACAGCCTCTTTTTGAAAGGAGCAGTAGTAGACTTTGAAAGTCTATCTAAAGCAGAATTTTCAGCATTCATCTGGTTGGCCTTTGCTTGCCAATCTTTGCCAAACAGGTTTTCGCCTGTACAGGGAAGGTTACCTAAACCATCCTGTACCCAGGATTCCAAATCAGAGGCTTGCAACCAAGCAACTCTGCGTGCACCTATGGCAATAGCCGAGGCTCTACTGACCCCCTCAAAAGAGTCAAAGGCTGCACGGTTGGAAAACTTGGATACATCCTGTGCCTGTTTAAGCCAGGTGATATATTCTTCTCTCTTATCTTCTGAGATAAAAGGAGATAAGGTTTGCAGATGATTTATTTATTTATTATTTTATTATTTATTACAATTTCTTATATACCGCACTATTGTCAGCGGGGTTTACATACAACAAAATGACCATAACAAACTGCTTGGCTTCACATAGAACAGGAGTAACAACTTGGATAACATGTTTATGCTTTACAGAGAACAGGAGTTACAACTTGGATAACACAGGGAATGCAAACTGAACTAATTACATATGTACAAGGAGATCTGTAACTTCTTTTAGAAACATCCCCATATAGAGACTATAGGAGTTGATTCTGGCTACAAGCATACTGGCCTGGAAGTTTTTCCTGCCAAAGACATCTAGGGTTCTGCATTCTCTTCCTGGAGGAGCAGAGGAGTGCCTTTTTGTACTCTTGATCTTTTTCATAGCAGACTACCACAATGGAGTGGTGAGGAAGCTGAGTCTTATGAAACCCAGGACAAGGGGGAACACGATACATGGTGTCCAACCTTCTGGAATGAGGGGAGGTGGTGAGAGGAGTCTCCCATATGCCCAACATGTGCTCATAAAGAATCTCATGTATTGGTAAGGTGGCTGCCTCTTTAGGAGCCTTAGGATATTGTAGGATATCTAATTTTTTGGCTCTAGGTTCAGTCTCAGAGGTCACTGAGATGGACAGGCCTTTGGCCACCTCCCTAATAAAGTCCTGAAAAGACAAGTCTTCAGGAGGAGACATTCTCCTTTTTGGAGAAGAGGGTTCCTGAGGAAGGATCTCCGATGCTTCAATTGAGGCCTCTGAAGAGTCAGAGTCGTCAGAAGAATCGAAGTATCGACTGTCTGGATGCTCTCGTAGAGCCCGATACGGGTAACGGGAGGTATCGACATCAGGAGTAATCGGTACCGGGCCGGTACGGATAGGCATCACTGGATAGCGTACCGCTGCTGTCGATGCTGATGTCGATGCAAGCGGTACTGGTATCGGAACCGAAATCGGATCCTGTACCGGAATCGGTACGGGTACCGACAACGGGGTTTGTTGCGGTACCGTAGGTGTTGCAGCTTGAATGAATGCCGTGATGGCACGCTGCATGGTCAGAATATTCTGATCCATTGACGCCAATGTCTGGCTATCAGTACCGGTAGAAACTGCCGGTACCCCAGAACATTGTAACAGGTGATCGGTCGAGGCCGAGCCATCGATGTCAACCTGTGACCCCATAGGTAGTGCTTTGGAAGCCGGAGCCTCCCGCCGGGTTAATTTTGCCCGTGTGGTATCCTCAAAAGTAAGCCCGGGGGCATCTCGATACTTAGAGGGAGATGAACTCTTTGAGGACCGGCCAGATTTAAGTTTGGTTACCTGAGATCCATGGGATGAAGAAGCAGCCCTGGAAGACGTCGATGCCACGGAAGCTGCATCGGAGGGAAACAGGGTACTGAGCTTAGCTGCCCGATTCTGTAACCCTCTTTTGGACATCATGGAACAGGACTCACAATCCGCAATGGAGTGGTCAGGACCTAAACATTTTAGACACCAGTCATGGGTGTCGGTGACAGAAATAGTGCTACTGCACTTTGTGCATTTTTTAAAACCAGAGGCGGGTTTTTCCATGAGGGAAAAATCTCTCTGTAGGCCTAAGGCCTCAGAAGAAAAATGCACTGAAAAAAGTAGACTTTTTTTTTTTTTTAAAAGAAAGAAAAAGAACCGGTAGTACCGGTGCGGAATCGAGAAGGCAGACACGCGACTAAAGAAAAATAAAAGAAAATAAGAAATTCTTCAGCGGTGACAGGAAACACGACCTGCTGGCTCCGCGGAAAAGAAGAACTGGAGAGAGGCAGTTAGGAAAGGCGGGAAAGGCAGCACGCAGGCGCTGTGGGATGCTCCCAAAAGCTTTCTTTCAGGACGCTGGGGAGCGTTCCCACGCAGGCTCCGTCGGTACCGACGATACCCATATGTGAAGACTCATTCCTTCTTGTTCCTGGAGATACTTTTTCATTCAATGTGTAATCAAACAATGGAATTTGTTACCAGAGGATGTAGTAAAGGCTGTTAGTGTAGCTGGGTTTAAAAAAGTTTTGGACAAGTTCCTGGAGGAAAGGTCTATAAACCATTATTAAAAAGGGACCCAGGATATCACTGCTTAACCCAATACAAGCATTGTGGAACCTGTGTCTTTTGGGGAAGCTGCTAGGTATGTATGACCTAGATTGGCCACTGTTAGAAACAGGATACTGGGCTTGATGGACTTTGGCCTGACCCAATATGGCAGATCTTATGTTCTGTCACCATTGAAAGTGCAACCGAAGCACCCATAGCCACCCCAAACACTATGATAAAAAGACCTGGTCATACCAAAAATAAAAGTGAAACAAAACCAACCACAATAAAGAAAACACAACATTGCAGGGAATACTTACAAGCAAATCCAATTCCACTTCTCCAAGAATCTCTAGTGCATGCTTCTGAACAATATTAGTGTAAAGAGACATAACGTCCAAGGTTATCAATTAGCATAGTTACTCACCTATAGCAGGTATTTTGAGACCAGCAGGAATCAATACTCACATATGGGTGATGTCGGCACTGACTGAGCCTGCGCAGTAACTTCTCCCCAGCTTTCACAGAAAGCTTTTGGGAGATCCACCACGCATGCGTGGCTGTCTTCCCACCCAAGGGTTCCATCTTCCCTCAATATGACGACACAGCTCAAGACGGCAATAAAGAAAAGCAACTCCACGGGAAAGAGGGAGGGAAAGAGGGAGGGTTGCGAGGACCAATTCCTGCTGTTCCCGGAAAACACCTGCTACAGCGAGTAACTACACTTTCTCCAGGAACAAACACTTAGTCAGTCCTCACATATGGGACTCCCTAGATACAGATTACCAAAAAGACCTGTAAGCCACAGCGACCCAAAAAGAAAACTGAGGAACAGCAGAGAGTAGACTTTGGTTGTAAGTATTCAGTAGTGACCCCAGGGAAACCAGCATCGACCAGGGAAACCAGCTCTCTGGTAACCTAGACACACCGAAGGGCCTGAGGGCAGGAGTTGCCTTAAACCCCAAACAAATGACTGAGTACTGCCTGGCCAAAGGCACAGGCCCACTGGGGCTCCTCCAGGAAGTAACGCTCTACAAAAGATGTGAACTGAGGACCAGGTGGCGGCCCGGCAGAACTTTGTAAATAGGTTACTATTAGTAATTATAAAATAATGTTTTATGAATAGTTCCAGATTCACTTGTTTTTGCCCTTAGTTAATTTGTACTAAAATTTAGTTAATTTGTTCAAAATGTTCACTGTACAAAACCGTTCATTGTAAATAATAATTCCATTATCATCGTTTTGTTATCTGTAAACCGCCCCTGATTTCTGGAAGGGGCGGTATAGAAAAATATTCAAATAAAATAAAATAAACTCCATCAAGGGAGCTGAGTGGATGTTCACCACAGAAACCACCATGGCCTGGGTGCTGTGCACAAGTGACGTGACGCACCAGTGAAAGACTGGCCTGACCATAGGTAATGCAGCCTTCCATCAAGTGGACAGAGTACACTTGGAGACTGCTATGCTCAGGTGATTAGGGTTGTAGGAAATGAAGAGCTGTGAGGAGCAGTGTTGACGCTTGGCCCGTCCCAAGTAATAGACCAATGCACGTTTACAATCTAGTGTATGGAGAGCAGCCTCCGCCCTATTGGCGTGAGGTCACGGGAAAAGCATGGGAAGCACCACCTCCTGGGTTGAGATGGGCATGGGGAGACCACCTTAATGAGGAACTTGGGGTGCGTTTGGACCATCACCCTGTTCCTGTGAAACCTTGTGTAGGGGGAATGAGCCACCAGAGCCTAGAGCTCACCGACCCTGCAGGCATGCGTGAGCGCCTCGAGGAAGATTACCTTCCAAGACAGATACTTGAAATGGCAGGAAGCCAGAGGTTCAAAGGGTGGAATAATGAGCTTCAAGAGACCACATTGAGATCCCATGCCACTAATGGCGGTCAAATGGATGGTCGAGAGAACAGGAGGCCCCTATGGAAGTGAGCCACACGAGGTGATGACTGGTCAAACGCCACATCACGGTGCCTTTGTGAAACCGGGGACTCTACCTCTGATTCCCAGGCATCAGAATCAAAAGGGAAGTCAAAATAGGGATAGTCATCGGCACGCCTCCACTGCTGATCCGGAACCACAGATGTTCGGTCTGTTTCTCCTGCAGCAGATGAGATTTGGCCAGCTCCAGGCTCAGCATGGACCCAGAGGGTCCAGATGACAGTAGTTGCAGGTTTGGCATCGAGACCTGGGTCACTGAGGGCTTTGAAATGCCCGATTCCAGGCTCAGTATCGAGACATGGGCTCCCGAGGGCCTCAAAGCCACCAGCACTGATGCCGCCAGGAGCACAGCCAAATTCCTCTCAATGGTCAGCATGCACTGCTTGAGGGAGAGAGACAGAGTCTGGGTAGACTCTGATGCAGGACTCTGGACCACCGTACAGACAACAGAACCAGAGGCTCTTCCGAAGTTGAAGCCTGGGTGGAACTTCAGAGACCCTTCTTGTGCTTTGGAGGTGGATTTCTCCCACCAAGGCTGTTTAGTTGACCATTCATGGTTCTCAGGATCAGAACCCCGCCAAGGGAAGCTCTGGTGTCTATGTCAGACAGAATGATCCAGGAATCTGCATCGGTCCTCAATGTCGAAGGCCAAGATGCTGATGTGGCTTCGGTGGCTGGCTGTTTGTTACCATGGCCCTTTGATTCCGAGGGAGCACAGGAACCATGCGAAAAACAAGAACACTGAGAAGGAGTTTACATCGAAGGAAAGCGTGCTGAGGCTGCCGAGTTAGACCCAAAAAGATTCTTGTGTTGCTTTTCCCTTTTTTTTTTTTTTTTTTTAACCCTTTCCTTGTCATTTGCTGACACAAAGTACAAGAGTCCAGGTTATAGATAGGCTCCAAGCACTGTAAGCACCAATTGCGCTTGTTGGTGGCCTAAATAGTGCAGTTACATTTAGCATACTTTTTGAAACTGCTGGCTAGTTTCTCCATGTCAGGAAACAGCCTCTGCCAGGTCAAAAGATTCATCTATTCAGGTTACCATTTAAAAAACCCCAAGGGAACAGAGGTAAAAAGACAAAAAAAAAAAAAAAGGAAAGTGCCAAAAAGAGCACCAGCATCGACTAGCGACTGTACCAAAGAGACAGGAAGGCAAAAAAAAAAAAAAAAGCAGCACCATGAAGGGACAGCAGGAATCAGTCCTCACATATGGGTGACGTCGGCACCGACAGAGCCCGCATGGATTCACTCCCCAGCTTTGAAAGAAAGCCTTTAGGAGTCAGACAACGTATGCGCATCACCTTCCCACCCAAGGGTGCCATTTTACCTCAGTACGACGACATAGCTTAAGCATAAAAAAAGAAAAACAACTGCACAGGGAAGAGGGAGGGTTGAGGGGACTGATTCCTCAGAGAACAGCTGTTACAGGTGAGCAACTACTCTTTCTCCGGGAACAAGCAGGAAGCAAGTCCTCACATATGGGACTCCCAAGCTGCAGGCTACTGAAAAAACCTGTAGGATCCAGGGACGCTGCAAAAAAGTGATCATGCAGAGTAGCAAGGAGCGCAGAATGGCTTGAAATCCAGAGACGCAACTCCAACATTGACCATGGAATTACCTCACCAGTAGCCTGAATTCAATGGGGCTGGAGGGAAAGCGTAGTTACTCACCTGTACAGGTAATCTCCGGGAACAGCAGGAATTTACTCCACATATGGGTATTGTCAGTACCGATGGTGCCTGCATGGGATCACTCCCCAGCATCCAATAGGAAAGCCTTTGGGAGCATCCCACAGCAACTGTGTGCTGCCTTCTCGCCTTTCTACCTTTCTCACTTCAGTTGAGTTTATAGCTGAGACCAAAGGAGAGGAGTAGAGAAAAAGATAGAGAACTCCTAGGGGAGGTGGGTGGGTTGTAAAGACTAAATTCCTGCTGTGCCCGGAGATCACCTGTACAGGTGAGTAACTATGCTTTCCCTCCAGCCCCATTGAATTCAGGCTACTGGTGAGGTAATTCCATGGTCAATGTTGGATTTGCGTCTCTGGATTTCAAGCCATTCTGTGCTCCTTGCTACTCTGCACGTTCGCTTTTTTGCAGCGTCCCTGGATCCTACAGGTTTTTTCGGTAGCCTGCAGCTTGGGAGTCCCATATGTGAGAACTTGCTTCCTGCTTGTTCCCGGAGAAAGAGTAGCTATCTCCTGGAACAAGCAGCAATGTAGTCTTCACATATAGGGATTCCCCAGCTTATAGATGCCAAGGGAATGACCCTAGCAAACTGCGAACCCAGGTGAGATGGGTCATGCTTCCTCCCATGGACCTCTGGCATCAAACTCGGGACCGGTGGGTAGGAGTTGTATTAAGTATGAAAGAGATGCTGAAGAACAGCTTTGCCAAATGAGGCATCCCGACTGGAGTCCTTGTCTAAGCAGTAGTGGGCTGAGAAGGTATGCACCCAAGCCCAAGTAGCTACTCTACAGATGTCATCAATAGACACAGAACGAAGATTAGCCATTGAGGCTGCCATGGCTCTCACATTGTGAGCTGTGACATGGCCCTCGAGAGAAAGTCCTTTACTCTCATATGTAAAGGATATGCAAGCTGCAATCCATTTAGATAAAGTTCTTTTGGAAACTGGAAGTCTCAAATCACTAGAGTCAAAAGCAACAAAAAGCTGAGATTTTCTATGTTGCTTAGTTCTTTGAAGATAAAAGGCTAAGGCCCTTTTACAATCCAAAGTGTGAAGATTCCTTTCTGCACTGAAGGCATGAGGCCTAGGGAAGAATATAGAAAGATAAACCGATTGGTTTAGATGAAAAGGCAAAACCACCTTTGGCATAAAGTGAGAGTGAGTCCTGAGGACTACTTTATCATGGTGGAACCTCCTATAAGGAGTGCCAGCCACTAAAGCCTGCAGTTCACTAGTGCGTCTTGCAGAAGTGATAGCAATTAGGAAAATGACTTTTCATGAAAGAAACTATAGGGATGTAGTGGCTAAGGGTTCAAAAGGCAGTTTCATAAGCTGCCCAAGAACAAGATTTAGAGCCCATGCCACCGGTGGTGGTTTAATGGGAGGTTTTGTTAAGAGTAGGCCTCTCATGAACCTTGACACAAGTGGATGAGAGGAAATAAGTTGTCCATCAAAAGGTTTGTGCAAAGCAGCAATAGCACTAACATGGACTCTCACTGAATTGGTCTTAAGACCAGAAGTGGATAGTTGGAGGAGATACTCCAATAACGACTCCACAGATACCAAAAGGGGGTTAAGTGCCTTTTGTGAACACCAGAGTCTTTTCTACTTAAAAGCGGAGGGACAACTCGTGGAAGGTTTTCTGGAAGCCAGAAGGATATCCTTTACCTGCTGAGAGAGGTTGATATCCAATAAATCTAGGCTTTCAGTAACCAGGCCCTGAGATGCAGGGACTGGGGATTCGGGTGCAGTAAGACCCGTTCTCCTGGGAAAGGAGATCTGGAGCATTTCCCAACTCCAGAGGAGTGGTTTGAGAGAGATGCAGAACAGAGGATACCACGTTTGTCGTGGCCAACATGGAGCGATAAGTATCATACAACCTCTGTCTCTCAAGTTTGAATAAAGTTCTGGGAATGAGGGGAATGGGTGGGAAGGCATAGAGGAAGTCCTGACCCCAGTGGAGTAGGAAGGCATCCCTTGCCTGACAGTTGTGAGCTGGGATTCTGGAACAGAATCGGGGAAGCTTGGCATTCTGTGGACTCGCAAAGAGGTCTATATCTGGTGTTCCCCAGATTTGAAACACCCGAGCAAGGTGGTCTGAGTGGAGAGACCACTCGTGTGACAGCAGTTTTCGACAGAGTTTGTCTGCCCATGAATTTTGAATGCCTGGAAGGTATACTGCAAGAAGGTGGATTTGAAGCTCTCTGGCGAGGGCCCATAGTCGCAAAGCTTCATTGCATAGTGACAGAGCCCATTCCGCCTTGCTTGTTCAGATAGAACATAGCTACCTGATTGTCGGTTTGGACCAGAACTGTCTTGTGGCTGAGATGGGCCTGAAATACTCGAATAGCAATGAAAATGGCTCTCAGCTCTAGGGGGCTTATGTGAAGAGTCTCCTGTGGGGTCCAGAGACCCTGAGTTGAGAGATCCTGCAAGTGGGGCCCCCAACTCAACTTGGACGCATCTGTTAGGGTGGCTTGGCCCAGAGGCTGCTGGAAAGGAGAGCCTACGAGGAGGGTTTCCAGTGATTGCCACCACTGCAGGGATGAAATTAGATGTGTGGAGTTTCTGATTTTGTCCGTTAGCCAACCCGAGGCCTGTGTCCACTGAGAGGATAGGGTCCACTGGGCTGCTCGCATATGAAGGCGAGCATAGGGAACCACATGGACAGTGGATGCCATATGCCCCAGAAGCTGAAGCATCTCCCGAGCAGTCAGGAAGACCTTCATGGCTTCTTAGGATGCCAGCTGTATTATACGTAGACAGCGCGGCTGTGGCAGGAAAGCTTTTGACTGCCATGTCTCTAGACGAGCACCTATGAACTCGAGAGATTGAGAGGGGGTGAGATGAGATTTTGGGAGGTTTATGACCAATCCCAAGTATTGAAGGATTCTCATTGTTCGAGAAAGAGCGAAGCTGGCCTCTGGAGCTGTTGATGCTCGAATGAGCCAATCATTTAAGTAAGGGAAGATGAATATTCCTAAAGTTCTCAGAAATGCTGCTACCACTGCCATGCATTTTGTGAAGACTTTTGGGGCAGAAGCCAGAACAAAAGGAAGAACTCTGTACTGGAAGTGTCTTCCGTGGACAGGAATCGAAGGAACTTCCTGTGATTTGCATGGATGAGAATATGCGTGTATGCATCTTTTAGATCTAGAGAACATAGCCAGTCCTGACTCTGAAGGTATGGTAGAAGTGTTCCGAGGGAGATCATTCTGAACTTTTCTCGGAACAGATATTTGTTTAATTCTCTGAGGTCCAGTATAGGTCTGTGTCCCCCTGTTTTCTTTGGAATACGAAAGTAGGGGGAGTAGACCCCTGTACCCTGTTGGGATATGGGTACTTCTTCTATTGCTCCTTGAGCGAGAAGTGATGTGACCTCCTGCCACAAGAGGCCAGTGGGAGGGACCTGAGAATTGAACTGTTTGATTATTGTAGGCGGGGGCATGTTGAGAAAGCACAGTTACTTACCTGTAACAGGGGATCTCTGGGAACAGCAGGAATAAGTCTTCACATATGGGGTACGTCGGTACCGACGGAGTCTGCGCGGGAACGCTTCCCAGCGTCCAATCAAAGAGCTTTTGGAAGCATCCCACCACGCCTGCGTGCTGCCTTCCCGCCTTTCCCAACTGCCTCTCCTCAGTTAAGTTTTAAAGCTGAGACAGAGAGAGAGAGAGAGAGAGAGAGAGAGGAAAGGAAAGAGAGAGATACAACTCCTGGGGAGGTGGGTGGGTTGTGAAGACTTATTCCTGCTGTTCCCAGAGATCACCTGTTACAGGTAAGTAACTGTGCTATCTCCAGGAACAAGTAGGAACGAGTCTTCACATATGGGGACTCCCAAGCTGAGATGCCTGGAGTCCCAGCATGTCATAGGTTGGAACATGCTATCCCCCACACCACCAGGCATCCTGAGGATGGAGGGTAGGAGTTGAAGAAAGAAAGGCGCTGTGGAACAGCTAACCTAGCATAGGACTGCAGACAAGGAGTCCATGTGTGGATGATAATTATCAATGATATTGAAAGAAATATTGCAATATGGACCTCCCCTAACAGGATTACAGAGCAGTAAGGAGGTTCACTGTGGAGGTAATAAACCTGTAGGAAAAAACAGTGGAGGTCAGATTCCTGAAAGGTAAGAGGGGACCACGGTAATAACTGGGATAGTACCAAAAACGGTGAGCCTTCAGCGGAAGGCTTTATGATAAAAGTCGAACTCTTTTGGCGACAGAGTGGCTCACCCTTGCAAGCAAAAAGAGAAGGCTGACCGAATTGGACAAAACAGGCACAGTCCTTGTGGGAGGAAAAGGTTTGGAAACCCCTTGTATCCCAAAAGAAAGGACAAACGCCTGAGGCGTTAGAGCCTGTGATTAACTGAAGATCCGCAATGTCTCTCCTATCTGGAGTCAGCTAGGAGAGATACTGGAACATGGAGAGCTTCAGAGGTACCTAAACCTTAAGGTTATGGTGGAAGTTGTTAACTACCACAGAAGTGGTTGTGAGTGTAGAACCCCAAACATGCTGGATAGCATAGGTATGGGTAAAGCCCATCTGTCAGAATCATATGGCTATATGAGCCTCGACAGTCAGGTAGATAAATATGCAGAATACATATCTACCGATAATAAAATATCTCGACAGATATATAGACAGATATATAAGAATATATCTATAGTGAGATATGAAGGGCATAAAATACACACAAATGATAGACATCTGTAAGATGTATGCTATAGATATGAATATATAGGCCTCTATATGGGTTTCTGCAATGAAGCAGACAGAGATAGGCCTACAGAACGGTATTTACATAGGAAATGTGGAGAGGAATGATTCATCTAACAAGAAGGTGGAACCTACTTGAGAAGATATATAGAGAATCTATTCCCACTGGTTGTGAGCTACAGGGATGCTAGCTAGTGAAATAACCAGGACGGTTACGTGAAAAGCAGAGGATGATATCAGTCTGCAGCCAGCAAGTCCCAAGTATTTCAGAACTCTAGCATGGTAAGTGAACAGAAGTCGCATAAAAATGAGATACCATTCTGACCTGCTTAAGGGCAAAAAAGGTACCATGCGTTCTTACCATGAGGACGAGCTGGAAGGAGAAAAAGCATATTCCCGATTGGAAATACTATGGACCAAAGCAGGGAATTGGCAACTCCTTAAGCTTTCACGTAAAAGAAGGCCTATGTCCTTTATATTAAAAAGGAGATAGTGAAAAAAGGGAGAACCTTTCTAGTCATGGGAGACATGACTCCATCTAGGATAGCTGTTGGAGAAAAAAACCCATGCTCTCTAGCAAGGGCCCATAGTGGAGAGCTTCTCTGTAGAATTGCAGAGAGCATGATGCAGGAGAATGAGGAGATAGGTACTGGCTCTCCAGCAGCCAGTTCTATGTCAACTATGCTGCCAAACCCAGGGGAATGGAGATGGCAGAAAGAGAAGACAATCCAACAAGCCTGTAGTGAAATAATTTCCAAGACAGATAACAGCACTGACTTGGAACCACTACTAAGACTAGACAGAATGTTAGTGGAGGACAAATCTGGTTGCTGGTGGACAAGAACCAGTGCTCCAAACATTAAGGCTCCTGCATAGGCAGCTGCTCGCCAGACAGCAGAAAGAATCTTACTGTTTAAAAACAGAAAGAACAGACAGAACAGGAGTAGAAAACTCTGGACATGTCTGATGAACTACCTCAAAGCAAGATTGAAAAAAAAAAAAACAGAAGCCAACTCAGAGAGGAAAACTCCGCACTGGAAAAGTAACAAAACTAGAGAGGCTGAAGAAAAAGCCCTCCAGTGAAGCAATACCGCTCTTACAGAGGAAAAGCTTGGTAAGAGGGTAAAGAGAATGGAGCTGAAGAAGACTTACAAAGTAGTAAGTCTACAGAAAGGAAAAAAAAGATATGCTGGCACAGGAAACTATCGTTTGATAGTGGTTAGACCTCTTTCCCTAGCAGGAAGAAGAGGAGAACCCTGTGCCCTATAGACATGAACATCCTGACAGCTCATAGAACATAGAAAAAATGGATGTCTTTTGGGAAGAGATCCATGTCTAGGGTTTAGAATGAAAGCAGTGGATTGCCTCTATTGAGAAGAAGCAACTGCAGATTCTAACCCCCAGAGTCACAAGCATCTGATGAAGATTGATCAGAAACCCTGCGGTTGCTGGGTTTGCTGAGCCTGGTGAGAGGTTGAATTCTGCAGACCAGGACGATGCTTCCCTTGTTTGGGAACATCTGTATGATGGGCAGATGATGCATAAAACCTTCTTCTCCTATGGGAAGAAAGTTTGGCAGGACATTTCCTACCTACTGGGACAGAAGGAGGTGCAGAACAGCCCCTAGGAACAGGTAAGTCAGTGGACAACTGAGTAACCTGACGTAAAGACTCCTTGTTGAAAAGATGGTCTCCAGTACAAGGAGTATATCCCAGTCTTTGCTGTGCCCATTTGTCTAAGTCTGAAGCTTGGAGCCAGGCTCTACGTCGTGCCCCTATAGTTATAGCAGAGGTCCTGCTAACAGACTCAAAAGAGTCTAGGGAAGCACGAGTAAGAAAGCAAGAGATATTCTGAAGATGCTTAAGCAGTGAAGAATAGCGTGCACTCTTGGACTCTGGAAGGGAAGGAGTCAAAAGATGTAATTGTTTTGTGACCTCCTCAAGAAATAGACTCATAAAAAATGTATGAGAGAATTCTTGCAGAAAGCATAGATGTCTGGAAGGTTTGATGTCCAAAGGCATCTAGTGTCTTAGACTCACGACCTGGCGGATAAGAAGAGTACTTTTTTTACTCTTTACCCACCTCATTGCTGATTCCACTACTATGGAATGATGAGGAAGTTGAGTCTTTTGAAACCCTGGAGAGGGGGGCACCTGATATAAAAGATCAGTTGCTCTGGAAGGTGGGGGTACCTTTAAAGGTGCTTCCCACATTCCTAGAAGGAGATCCTGCAAGGAATGATGCAAAGGAAGCATTATGTTCTCCTTTGCTTTGGTAGAAACAGAGCTTTGTACAGGATCATGTCCAGGGATAGGAATGGCAAGGGATCTTGCTATATCCAGGAGGAAACTCTGAAAAGAGGGATCCCCAACAGGAATCTCCCTTGGACAGGTTAGATCTGAAGAACTAGCCTGAGCACCGAAAGAGCTATCCAAATATATAGGAATAGAAGATCCTGCACGGTGCAGTGTGGAATGCTTAAGGGATGGTCGCCGGTACTGGCTGTCAGGAGCAGCGACCGTCATTACCACATTGTCCATGCCAGGTATCGACTCCAAGCTTGGTATAGAAGGGAGCGATCCTGTTGGAAGAAGCATGGCAGGAGTTGGCCACGATGCTACTGTGGATACCGGTACCGATGCTAATACCGGTACCGATGTCGGAGCCAAGCCCGACACAGACATCGGAGCAGCCATTGGCAGTTCAATCGGAACCGAGGTAACTGAAAACCTCCGGTTGCTATCCTCGGTACCGAGTCTCCAGGATCGATCGGTGTCGGTACCAAAGCGTATCGGTACCCAGTCTTCCAGACTAGAGATCGATTCCAAACTCGGCAATCGAGGGCAAAGAGCCTGATGAGCGAAGCATGGAAGGCACTGACCGCAAGGGTAATGTGGACATCGGTACCAACTTCGGTACCGTGTCTGATACCGGTGGATGAAGGCCAACCAGTGGCAACTCAAACGGCCTCGGGGGAACCGAGAGTTGCGGATCCGAATCATCGGAACCGAGCCTTTGGTACCGCCGGGAGCCGGTACCCAGGCAAGTCGGTACCCAGTCCTCCAGAATGGAGATCGATTCGAGACTCGGCATCGAGGGAAGCGAGGCTATCGATGCAGGTCTGGAGGGTACCGACGTCGGTGGTAGAATCGGTACTGGTACCGATAATGGAAAGTCAGTCTGGAAGGTATCCACCGGTCCCGAAGGTACCAAGGACGCCAGATGACCATCCCTGGTGAGGAGAGTATCATCCAACACCAGTGCCGATGCCGGGGTATCGGCACTGCTCGAAGCGGATGCCACCACCGGACACGGCTGAGGTATGTTCTGTGAGGGGTGAACCCCAGGAACAACCTGAAACCCCTTATTTGCTTTGGAGACCGAAGACTCCCGCCGGGGTTTTGAAGCCAGTGGGCCCTCAAGGGCAAGGCCGGAGCCGTCTACATGCTGTGCATGAGACCTACCACTCGAGGGCTGACTAGTCTTAACAGACTGTTTGTGGGTTACCTGATCCTGTGTAGAAGAAAGGGACGGTGCCCTGACGTCAGAGGGAAACCGTGTATCGAGGGAACCTCGATGTTGAAAACGTCTTATCTTTATCTTTATTTGCACAATTTGATGAACCGCCCAGGCTGAAGCATCAGGGCGGTGTACAATACAAAAAGCAGGCTACTGGAAACAAAGCCAGAAAAAACCGCCAAAAACCGATAGGATAGGAAAGAGCAGAGAAAAGATAGAAAGGGGAAAGAGCCCAAGAGGGACAATAGGGCGGGAGGAGGAAAGAGAAAAAGGAAGGGAGACGAGGAACGGACAGGCAAGGGGATAATCATAGAGGGTGGGGGGGACGACCAGGGGACAAGGCACCATCATCGGGAGGAGGGAGATCAAAGGCCTGGCAAAAGAGATGTGTTTTGAGGAGAGTTTTAAAGCGGGGATAGCAGAGTTCCAGACGAAGACATAAAGGGAGTGAATTCCAGAGAGCCGGACCTAAGAAGAAGAAAGCAGAATGACGGGTGAGCTCTAAGTGGGCCTGAGCAGGAGAAGGGAGAAAAAGACAGTTACCAAAAGAGGATCGGAGAAGACGAGGAGAGAGCTGAAGGTGAATGATGTCCGACAAGTATTGGGGGGTGCTGGAGTGGAGGGCCTTGTGTGTGAGGATGAGAACCTTAAAGATGAAACTGAACTTAACCGGAAGCCAGTGTAAGGCAAGGAGGCAGGGGGACACATGGGAGCGAGCTGGGGAACCAGTGATGAGGCGAGCGCCGGCATTCTGTACTAATTGAAGACGGCGAAGCTGAGAAGAAGGAAGGCCTGCATAGATGACATTACAATAGTCTAACCGGGTCATGACTAGGGACAGGACAAGGGTGACGACAGAGGAAGGGGGGAGTGATGATTGGACGGCCCGAATCCTGCGTAAATGGAAAAAAGAAGTACGTATGACAGAAGAAATGTGTTGGTGAAAGGAAAGGGATGAGTCCAGAGTAACACCCAGATAGCGAAGGGTTGGAACCAGGGGAATTGAGTGGGAAGACATTACAGGTGACAAGCAAGGAGAAGAGAGACCAAAGGAGAACCAAATTGCGGAGGACTTGGCGGGGTTAGCATGTAGAAAGTTAGAGTCAAACCATGATGCAATGGAAGACAGACAACGGTTAAGTGGAACAAGGTCAGGAGTGGAGGAGGAAGTATGGTGAACCAGCAGGATGTCATCGGCGTAAATGTAGAAGGAAATGCCAGATTGTTGAATGAGTAGAGCTAGTGGAGCGAGGAAGGCATTGAAAAGTAAGGGGGCGAGGATAGATCCCTGAGGAACACTGCAAATAGAAGGGGATGGAGTGGAGGCGGAGTGATGGGAGTGCACGGAGAAGGTGCGTGAAGACAGAAAGGAACGGAACCACTGTCAGACGGTCCCACAAATACCAAAGTCAGACAGACGAGACAGGAGAGTTCGGTGATCGACCATATCAAAAGCGGAAGAGAGGTCCAGAGACACCACCAGAGAAAAATCACCACGGTCGTGAGCACAGTGAAGCTCGGAAAGTAGGGCTGTGAGAATAGTTTCGGTGCTATGGCCTGCGGGAAATCCGGATTGACGAGGGTGAAGGGCAAAAGTAGAATCAAGGTGAGTGGCAAGTTGGGAGAACACCAACTTCGAGGACTTTTGAAAGAAAAGGGAGATTGGTGACTGGATGCCAATTTGCGGGAGCAGCGGGGTCAAGGATGGGCTTCTTCAGGAGAGGATGGACAATAGCGTGTTTCCAGCTGGAGGGGAAGAGACCGGAAGAGAGGCTAGTGTTGAAAATGGAGAGAATGTAGGGCATAAGAGCAAGGTCAGAGTTAAGCAGCCAAGAGGAAGGTAAGGGATCAAGAGGGCAGGTGGTCCGGTGGGCTGAGGAGATAGCTTTGATGATTTCAGGGGTGGAAACAGGCGAAAAGGAATGCCAAGTATGGGGAAAGGCGAGAGGGAGGTGGAGAGCCAGCAGCGGAAGGAGCAGGAGGGGAAGCAGGGGGAGGGGAAAGAGGAGGGGGCAGTCGGGGAAGGAGGAACGAAGGGAAAGGACCTTGTTGGTAAAGAAGGAAGAGTAGACGGGCTGGGGGCTGACGAAGGCCTAAAGGCTCCGGAGGACAAAGGTCAGGACCCAAGCAAGTTAGACACCGATATTGAGGGTCTAAAAATAAAGTTGTACTGCCACAGTCTGAACATTTCTTGGAGAAAGTGGCTGGCGGTTCCATGAAGGAAAAGAAGGAGGCCTGAAAGGCCTGAGAAACTGTGACACTATGAAGAAAAAATATCCTTTGAAAAAGGAGATATTACAGGAAAAGAAAAGAAAACACCGGCGGTACCGGTGACGTCGGGGAGACAGCCGCGACCACAAGAAAACTAAAGAAATAAAACAAGAATTTTCTGCGGTGACAGGACGACGTCCTGCTGGCTCTGCGGAAAACGAAAACTGAGGAGAGGCAGTTGGGAAAGGCGGGAAGGCAGCACGCAGGTGTGGTGGGATGCTTCCAAAAGCTCTTTGATTGGACGCTGGGAAGTGTTCCCGCGCAGACTGCGTTGGTACCGACGTACCCCATATGTGAAGACTCATTCCTGTTTGTTCCTGGAGATAGTGAAGTTTGTACCCCAGTCATACAATGGACAGAGTCCAGTTTTCTGATGTTATTTGTTGCCATCTTTTGGCAAAATGGCATAACCTGCCTGGAATGGTTAAGGGTTCTGGTCCTTTCAGGGGCAGAATGACTAAGTTCTCTAGGTAAGAGTCAAAGCCCCTGAGACTGAGTCTGCTGGGACGGTTGAGCTCTGAGCTTGCAGCTTTCTTTGCTGTCTGTTCTGTTGTCCCTTTTGGGGAACATGAACTGGACAGTGGCCCAAATGGGGGTATGATTGATAAAACCTCTTTCTTGTTCAAAAAGGGTTTCTTGAATGACTTTTTCTTTGCTGGGTTGGCTATAGACTTTGATAGTCTGTTCAAGGTCGTATTTTCAGATTCAAGCTGATTAGCCTTATCCTGCCAGTCCTTGCCCAAGAGATTCTCCTGTACAAGGAAGGTTTCCTAGCTTGTCTTGCACCCATTGCTCTAAGTCTGATGCCTGAAGCCAGGCAATACGACATGCACCTATGGAGATAGCAGAGGTTCTGCTTATGCATTCAAAGCAATGCAAGGTTCATGAATTTAGAGACATTCTGGGAGTGCTTGACCAGGGTAAGGAAAACTTCCCTTTTGTCCTCAGACATATTAGGGCTCATGAGCTCTAAGTCACGTGCGACTTCTTCCAGGAACATACCCATATAAAGAATGCAGGAACTGATCTTGGCTGATAACAGAGGATTGGAAGCATCAACGCCCAAAGGCATCGAGTGTCCTCGATTCCCACCCTGGAGAATTAGAAGAATGCGTTTTAGCACTCTTAATTCTACACATGGCCGATTCCACTACCATTGAATGGTGTGGTAACAGTCTTTTGAAAGCCAGGACAGCTTGGCACTCGGTACATAGTATCGAGGCATTGGAATGTGGAGACACCATTAAAGGAGTTTCCCATATCCTTAACATAAGATCATTCATGTAAGATCTTGTGAATGGGAAGCGTAGATGCTTCCTTAGGAGCCATGGGATATTGTAGAATTCTTAATTCTTCTGCCCTAGGTTCCTTTTCTGGAATCATCGTGATTGAAAGACCTTTGGCTAAATTGCGTATGAAATCCTGAAAGGACATGTCTTCTGGAGGAGACATTCTGCGTTCAGGAGAAGGAGTTGGATCCTCTGGTAGGATCGCTCTAGTACCAGTAGTGTCATCAGAATCGGAAGATTTGAAGTATCTCGGTGACTGGTGTTTGTGCAATGCTCGGTACCGGTACAGCTCGAAGTCGGTATTGGGGTGTCTCGGTACTGGCCCTTCGATGCCTGAGAGACTCGAGGCTTGGCATGGGTGGAAGCATACCTGTTGAGGCAGGTGCACTCTGTACCAGCACCGATACCTGTGGAACTCTCTGTAGCGGTCTTAGCGGTACCGAAGCTGCTAAGAGGGTCGCTAGACTGCGTTCAATAGCGAGGATTCTCTTGTCCATCGCTCCTGCCGATGCCTGGGTGTCGGTACCGGTGGAAGCAGCCACGACCCCAGAACATGGCACCAGTAGTTCTGCAGAGGTGGAAGCCTCTGGAACATCCTGGAGCCCCGCTAATGCTTTGGAGACCGAAGACTCCCGCTGAGGCCGTTTTGCCGGTGAACTTTCCTCGAGGGCAATAAAAGTGGCATCTCAATGCTTAGAAGATCTACCCTCTGAGGACCGGCTAGTCTTGGAAGACAAGTTTAGTTACCTGAGATCCACGAGAGGAAGATGAAGCTCTGGAAGATGTTGATGCAACTGACATCGTATCCGCGGCAAAAAGGGTACAGAGTTTTGCAGCTCTATTCAGCATGCCCCTTTTGGTAATCTTTCTGCAGGAGAGACACTCCAATGGATAATGTTCAGGACCTAAACATTTAAGACACCAATCATGGGAGTCGGTGACGGATATAGTACTGCCACAGTTAGAACATTTCTTGAAACCACTAGCTGGCTTCTCCATGTTTGAAGAAAAGTGGGCCTAGTGCCCAAAATGGCGTCTAGCACTGAAAGGAGAGAGGCCACTAAAAGAAAGAGAGTCATTTAAAAAGCTAGTGGGGTTTCTTTATTTTGAAAAAGAAAAAAGAACCGGCAGTACTGGTAGGCGTCGAGTGAAAGCAGACGTGACCACAAAAACCCCCAAAAGAATAAGAATACATTTTCTGTGGTACACGTCCTGTCGGCTCCGTGGAAAACAAAGAACTGAAGTGAGAGAGGTAGAAAGGCGGGAAGGCAGTACACACAGGCGCAGTGGGATGCTCTCAAAAGCTTTCCTATTGGATGCTGGGGAGCATTCCCGTGCAGGCTCCGTCGGTACTGACAATACCCATATGTGAAGACTACATTCCTGCTTGTTCCTGGAGATAGAGCTTTCTTCCCAGCAATAATGTGCTGCTAAGGTATGGACCGAAGATCAGGTGGCAGTCTGGCAGATGTCCAACAAAGGGACAGAGCGCAGATGCATGCGCCACTGCAGCCTCAGTGGCTCATTATGCAAGTTAGCATGATACTCCACGGAGAGTCTAGCCTGATCGTAGATGAAGGAGATGCAGTCTGCCACCCAGGCTTCAAGACCGCAACCCCGAACCTGTTAGTGTCACAGGAGATGCACAGCTGCAATGAGCAGCGATAGGGCTGTGTCCTCTGAAGGTAGAAGGACAAGGTACTCTTGCAATCCAGGGTGTGTAGTTACTCACTTGTAACAGGTGACCACTGGGAACAGCAGGAATTTACTCTTCACATATGGGCACCAACGAAGCCCACACAGGAAGCTCCCCTGCTACCCACAGGAAAGCCTTTGGGAGCAATCCAACACATCTGAGCAGGTGCCTTCCCGCTCTTCCAACATACTCTCCTCAGTTGAGTAAATAGCTGAAGAAAAAGAAGTGTATAGAAGAGAGAATAGAGAACCCTACAACTCCCAGGGGAAGTGGGCGGGTTGTGAAAGCATAGTTACTCACGGGAACAGCAGGAATTTAGTCTTCACATATGGGTATCGTCGGTACCGACGGAGCCTGCACGGGAACGCTCCCCAGTGTCCAATTAGAAAGCTTTTGGGCGCATCCCACAGCGCCTGCATGCTGCCTTCCTGCCTTTCCCAACTGCCTCT
Source organism: Ichthyophis bannanicus (assembly GCA_033557465.1). Taxonomy (NCBI): domain Eukaryota; kingdom Metazoa; phylum Chordata; class Amphibia; order Gymnophiona; family Ichthyophiidae; genus Ichthyophis; species Ichthyophis bannanicus. Next base: position 84,135,236 of record CM066039.1, read on the forward strand.
CCCTAGTTGAGTTTTAAAGCTGAGATAGAGAGAGAGGGAAAGGGAAAGAGATAGAGAGATACAGCTCCTAGGGGAGGTGGGTGGGTTGTGAAGACTAAATTCCTGCTGTTCCCGGAGATCACCTGTTACAGGTGAGTAACTATGCTATCTCCAGGAACAAGCAGGAATGTAGTCTTCACATACGGGACTCCCTAGCTTTAGATGCCAGGGAGAAACCCCAGAAGTTGTGTGTCCCTGAGAAAGGGCTCCACTTCCCCCCTTGGATCTCTGGCATCCAACCAGGGATGGAGGGTAGGAGTTGATTAGGTATGGAACAGGTGTTTAAGAACAGCCTGACCAAACAAGGCATCTCGGCGAGAGTCCTTGTCCAAGCAGTAATGGGCTGTGAAGGTATAAACCGAGGCCCAGATGGCTGCTCGACAGATGTCGTCGATAGACACAGAGTGTAGATGAGCCATTGAAGTTGCCATGGCTCTCACATTGTGAGCTGTGACATGGCCCTCCAGAGGAAGATTCTTACTCCGATAGGCAAAGGAAATACACTGAGCAATCCAGTTAGACAGTGTTCTCTTGGAGACTGGAAGTCCCAAATGAGAAGGATCAAAAGCAAGAAGTAATTAGGTCTTACCTGCTAATTATTGTTCCTGAAGGAACGACAGTCCAGTCCCTTTACTTCAGGGTTACGCAACCCTTCCAGCAGCTTGGAGGCTGAGCCCAACCTTTTTGGGGTGGAGCGGTATATATACCACTGGTGCCACCCACCAACTCCAGTAACCTACTGCAAAAGCAGACTTAACAAAAACTAAGAAATTCTCTAAACGGAAATAAACCAACTCAAGCAAAACACCTCTATATACATACTCCCTATTTTTTTTTATATTTTTTTTTTAACAGGAGTAGACAGTAGGAGAGAGGGAGTCAAGGGAGGAGGCAGGATAACTGCTACTGCCCGAGCCTTTCCTCCCGCATGTCCTGCCCGCCAGACCTGAAACCGCCCTCAGGCCGCAGTCCCGACCCAGAGAAAACGGCCGGAATGGTCAAAGAGAGCTAGGGAGGGGAATAGGGACTGGACTGTCGTTCCTTCAGGAACAATAATTAGCAGGTAAGACCTAATTACTTCTTCCTTATCGTCACTCCAGTCCAGTCCCTTTACTTCAGGGAAGTACCAGAGCAGTACCAGCTCGGGCGGGATTTGCCATTCCGGAACGTAGCACTGCATGCGCAAACCTGGCGTCCGCTGAGCTCTGCACGTCCAGCCTGTAGTGCTTGGTGAAAGAGTGCAGAGAGGACCAGGTCGATGCCCTACAGATATCCATTGGGGGAACTAGGCTGAACTCCGCCCAAGAGGTAGCCTATGCTCGAGTTGAGTGAGCGCGCAGCCCTCCTGGGACTTGCTTCCCCTTGAGGATATAGGCGGAGGCAATCGCCTCCCTGATCCATCTGGAAATTGAGGCCTTGGCCGCCGCTTCTCCCTTGTGGGGCCCTCCGAACTGCACGAATAGTCGTTCGGATTTCCGGAAGGGCGCTGTGCGGGAGAGGTAACGTTTTAAGATTCTGGGAACATCGAGCAGATGGAGCTTACTATCTCCCCCTCTAGGATCCTCCGGCGAGAGTGCCGGGAGAGAGATGGATTGGTTGACATGGAAGGGGGAGATCACCTTAGGCAAAAACGAGGGCACCGTCCGCAGGACTACCTTGTCCTTGAGAAATGACAGAAAAGGAGGTCGAGAAGACAGGGTTTGCAACTCGGAGACGCGCCTAGCTGAGCAAATGGCCACAAGGAACACCGTCTTTAGGGTCAGATCCTTCAGGGAGGCCTGCTTCAGAGGTTCAAAAGGCTCCGCGACTAGGGCGTTTAGTACCAGATTGAGGTCCCAAGGGGGAATGACCGATCTTCGCTGGGGGCGGAGCCGTCTGACCGCTTTCAAGAACCTGACAACGTCCGCCTGAGCTCCCAAAGCTTTTCCGCCCACCTTGCCCCTGTAGCAAGCGATGGCCGCCAGCTGTACTCGCAAGGAGCTGTGGGCTAAACCCTTGTCAAGACCCGCTTGCAAAAATTCAAGTACCTCCGGGACCGAAGCTGACAGAAGGTTCTTTCGGCGTTCCGAACACCAAGCCTCAAATATACACCAAACTCTTACATAGGATAGACAGGTGGAGCGCTTTCTCGCGCTCAACAGGGTCGTAATTACTGCCGGCGAGTAGCCGCGCTTCAAGAGCCGCGCCCTTTCAATAGCCAGGCCGTAAGCGAGAATCGATCCACGTGTGGCATCTGGACCGGCCCTTGTCTCAGGAGGTCCTTCCTGAGGGGAAGGCGCCACGGTCGGTCGGCGATCATCCTTACCAGGTCCGCATACCAGGGACGACGAGGCCAATCCGGGGCAATAAGGATTACTAGGCCCCGGTGGGCTTCCACTCGCTGGAGGACCTTTCCGATTAGAGCCCAAGGAGGGAAGACGTAAAGAAGACCCTCCGAGGGCCATTTCTGGGACAGGGCATCCAGGCCCTCGGACATCCTTTCCTTCCGCCGACTGAAGAATCGGCCTACTTTGGCGGAGGAGAACCGCGCCATGAGGTCCATGACTGGAGGCCCCCACAGAGCTACTATCTGGTCGAAGATTTCCTGATGCAGTTCCCACTCGCCGTGGTCTATCTTGCACCTGCTGAGGTAATCGGCCGTGATGTTGTCCGTGCCGGCGACGTGCTGAGCTGAGAGTGCTTCCAAGTGAACTTCTGCCCACTTGAACAGGGAGTCCGCCTCCTTTTCTAAGGTCGGACTGCTGGTGCCGCCCTGGTGATTGATGTACGCCACTGCGGTGACATTGTCGGAGAGAACTCGGATCGCTTTTCCTAGCACTGAGGACTGGAGAGCCTTGAGCGCCCGAGCGACCGCTCTCAATTCTAGTCGGTTGATAGGCCATAGGGATTCCAACGCCGTCCAACTCCCCTGGACAAACTGTTCCTCGAGATAGGCACCCCAGCCTGCTAGACTGGCGTCTGTCGTCAACAGCACCCATTGTGGAGATTCGAGGGGCATTCCGCGACTCAGATTCCTTGGGCACCTCCACCAGAGGAGGGAGTGCCTGGTTCGAGGGGCGCAGGGAAGCTGCTGGGACAAGGGGTGCTGTTGTGGAGACCACCGCCGCAACAGCGACCGCTGTAGCGGGCGCATGTGAGCCCTGGCCCACGGAACTACTTCTATTGCTGCTGCCATGGTTCCCAGCAATTGCAGGTAATGCCACGCTGAAGGGAGCCGCCTGGCCATGAACTGAGATACTAGGGTTCTTAGGGCCTTTGTCCTCGAGCTGGACAGGAAGACCTTCCCTCTGCCTGTGTGGAACCTTGCTCCGAGATACTCGAGTTCTTGGGATGGAACCAAACTGCTCTTTGTGTGATTGATGACCCACCCTAGCTCCTCCAGAACGAACTACTTTGGCTGTTGCCCGGCGACTTTCCTCTTCTGATTTTGCTCGGATCAGCCAATCGTCCAAATAGGGGTGCACTAAGATACCCTTTTTTCTTAGGACGGCCGCTACCACCACCATCACCTTGGTGACAGTCCTTGGCGCCGTCGCCAGCCCGAAGGGTAGCGCCTGAAATTGAAAATGACCGAGACACCGCGAATCGGAGGAACTGCTGATGGGACCTTCTGACCGGGATATGCAAATATGCTTCTGTCAGATCCAACGACGTTAGGAACTCTCCAGCCCTCACGGCCGCTATCACTGCCCTGAGGGTTTCCATCCGGAAGTGAGGTACCTTGAGACAGCGATTGACCTGCTTTAGGTCCAGGATCGGGCGAAAGGACCCCTCCTTTTTTGGGACGACAAAGTAAATCGAGTATCGACCCGTACCGCATTGATCCGGAGGCACCGGAACCACGGCCCCGAGCTCTATGAGACGGGAAAGAGTTGAATCTATGGCTTCTCTTTTTGCTGATGCGGCACAGGGGGACTGAACAAAGGCTGGAAGTATTTGCTTTGCAAATTCGAGAGCGTATCCCTCTCATATCACTTCCAGCACCCAGCGATCGGACGTGACCCGGGACCAGGCGGGAAGGAACTGCCTCAGGCGACCGCCTATCGGCGTTCCGCCCCCCTGGGCCCCCGGAATCTCATTGTTGTTTTCTGGGGCCCGAAGAAAAGGAGGAGGAGGAGGAGGAGGGGGCCGAGAAGCCTCTGCCCCGAAATCCTCGGGAGCCTTGACCCCTAGCGTTAAAACGGCCCTTGAGAAAGGGGTTAGGTCTGGTCGAGCGAAACCTCCAAGGTTCTCTATGCTGGTTCCGCGCTGGGGCTGAGGGACGGGATTGCCTGGGCCTGTCCTCCGGAAGCCTGCCCCCCTTGGACTCCCAAGTCCTTTACTAGCTTGTCCAGGTCCTCTCCGAACAACAGTTTCCCTTTAAAGGGAAGGCGACTCAGACGAGCTTTGGAGGAGGCATCGGCGGCCCAGTTCCGGAGCCATAAATAGCGTCTGGCTGCCACCACTGAAGCCATGTTTTTTTGCCAAGCTCCTGATGAGGTCATATTGGCTATCTGCCAGGAAGGCCGTACCTGATTCCAACCTCGCGGCGTTGGCTAGAGCCACCTCGGAGGGGCCCTCCGCCGCCTGGAGTTGCTGAGACCACCTCAAACAGGCTCTCGCTACCCATGCCCCTGAAACTAAGGCCTGTAAGGCAAGAGCGCTCACATCGAAGGCTTGCTTCAGAAGCGTGTCCAATCTTCTGTCCTGGGCATCCCTCAAGGCCGCACTGCCCTCTACTGGGATGGTAGTTTTCTTCGTTACCGCCGAGACCGCCGCATCCACCCTGGGGGACTTCAGAAGCTCTTTGTCTGCCTCTGGGAGAGGGTAGAGACGAGACATGGCCCGGACTCCTCTTAAGGCCGACTCAGGTTGATCCCATTCCTCCTGAATCATCTGGCGCACCACTCTGTGGACAGGAAAAACCTTCTGAGACCTCCTGACGGCCTGTATCAGGGGATATTCTAATGCCTCATCCTCCGCGGGGGTATCCGAGGCCACGTTGAGAGCTTTCAGGGAATCATCTATCAAGGCGGGCAACTCCTCTCTTCGGAAGACTGATTATGCGAGAGTGGTCCTCCTCAGGAATCTCCCCTTCCTCCAGCTCCTCCTCTTCCTCCTCCAGCTCCTTTTCCGAGACCTCCTCTTCAGGCAAGTCCTGGGAAGGAGCAGGGAGGGGCTCCTCAACCATTAGTCTGGGACGCTTTGTGGGTATCCCAGAGTCCTGAGCGTTCGACCTCATGGGTCTGACTAGTTTGTCTTCGGCTGAAGAACCCAGTTCTCCCGGCCCAAGCCCTTTCTTACGCAAACAATAGGCTTGGTGCAGTAAGAGCACGAAGTCAGGGGAGAAGAAATCCCCGACCCCCCCCCTTCTCCGGCAGTAATGGAGGAGGGAGGGAGGAATAAGGGGAGGGGGAGCCTCTGAACGAGAGGGAAGGGATAATTGGGACGCTACTTCCCCCTCCGAAGGATCCGAGGACCCCTGCGAGGCCTGGGACATGGCTAGGCTAATTTCTTGCTCCACTGAGGAAGCCACTGCAGCGCAGCCCCTGCAGACGCCTGCCTCAGATGCAGTACCCCTCCGGATGCCACAAGATGGACACCTCGGTTTGCCCGTCATGCTCCTCAGGGGTATTTAAATAGATGCACTCTGTCCTGCGTCTTCCCCTTTACCTTTAAATTAAATACCAAATAAATCAACAAATGAACTCAAAATAAATCAATAAAACAGATCACCCAACTAATCTAAGCTTCCAGCTCTAAGGAAGCTCTCTGGAAACAGGCCTTCAAGGAAGAAACCCCCGAGGCCAACGGTGGCACAGTAAAACGCTAAAAATTAATTAAAGTAAAAACCAGAGCCAGAAGAAAAATTATTTAAAATTTTCAGGCCAAAGCCGAATACTTGCGGTTATAGGCTTCTCTCCAGGCCCGAGGCCGCGATTCTCCGTAGTTGGCTCGACACGTGGAAGGCCGTGACCACGTGGAGCCCTTAGAGTAGCTTTGCAAACTGTCCTTTTGTGCTGCCCGCACGTTCTGGCAGTGCCGAAGAGGAAGAAAAGCAGAGCCCGAATGATCCGGGGCCTCGTTCTGCTCCCGGAGCTTCCCTCGCGGCTCCGGAGCTAGTTGCTGCCCTCTACCGCGCCGCAGGAATTAGAGGGGGGGGGAAATAGCCTAGTCTCTCTCCTGTACGGCACGTCGCGTCCTCTAGCGCTCAGCCGCCGGCGGGGCTTCGGCGCGAGGACGGGTAGGACTCCAGGCAGGGCAGCAGGAGAGCAGGCAGTATTAACAGCAAGAGAAACTCTGACCGTTCCTCCTGGCTGCTGCAGGCATAGAGCAATTCTCCTCCGTTCCCGGGACCGAGCCGCGGGGGGGGTGGGGGAGGAAGGAAAGAAACTAAGGCAAATTCCCTGATCAAATAAAGAAGTCTAATCCTGCAAGTATGCAGAATTAAAATAACTAAATAGCTAGAATAATTAAACAATTAAAATAATTAAAATTAGAAGAAGTTAGGACTCCAGTAAGCCCTAGGCTTACGGAACCCTCCAGCTGCTTGGAGGCTGAGAATACTGGAGTTGGTGGGTGGCACCAGTGGTATATATACCGCTCCACCCCAAAAAGGTTGGGCTCAGCCTCCAAGCTGCTGGAAGGGTTGCGTAACCCTGAAGTAAAGGGACTGGACTGGAGTGACGATAAGGAACAAAGAGTTGAGAGAACTTTCTATGTTGCTGTGTTCTTTGTAAGTAAAAGGCTAAAGCTCTCTTACAATCCAAAGTATGAAGATTCCTTTCTGCATTTGATGCATGAGGCCTTGGAAATAACACAGGTAGATAGACCGCTGGGTTTAGATGAAAAGGCGAGACCGCCTTTGGCATAAAGTGTGGATGAATCCTAAGGACTACCTTGTCATGATGGAACCTTGTATAAGGTGGATCAGCCACTAATGCCTGCAACTCACTGATGCAACGTGCTGATGCGATTGCAATGAGAAAGATAACCTTCCAAGAAAGGAATTTCAAGGAGGTAGTAACTAAGGGTTCGAAAGGTGGCTTCATGAGCTGACCAAGAACCAGGTTTAAGTCCCATGCCACAGGTGGTGGCCTAATGGGAGGCTTAGTTAGCAGAAGGCCTCTCATAAATCTTGCTATAAGAGGATGGGAGGAAATAGGTTGTCCATTTAGGGGCTTGAAGGAAGCTGCAATAGCACTCAAATGGACTCTCACTGAGTTAGTCTTAAGATTGTCCGTATGGATGAGGACTGCCTTGTAGATGAGCAGGGGGTGGAACACTCGAAGAGCAAGGAAGATTGCTCTGAGCTCCAAGAGATTGATGTGTAGATGAGTCTCCTGTGGAGTCCAGGTGCCTTGGGTGGAGAGGTCTTGCAGATGAGCTCACCATCCTACTGGTGAAGCATCTGTTGTGAGAGTTGCTTGGGGTAAAGGTTGCTGAAATGGGGACCCCAGCAACAGGTTCTGAGGGGACTGCCACCATTGGAGAGACAAAATAAGATGACTTGTGTTTGCTATTTTGTCTGACAGGCATCCTGATGCCTGAGTCCATTGAGTGGATAAAGTCCACTGAGCTGCTCTCATATGGAGGCGAGCATAAGGGACCACATGCACTGTAGATGCCATGTGGCCTAGTAGCTGTAACATCTCTCGAGCAGTGAGATGAGGTGTTAGCACTGCTTGAGAAGCTAACTGTAAGAGTAGTTACTCACCTGTAAAGTACAGTTACTTACCTGTAACAGGTGATCTCTGGGAACATCAGGAATTAGTCCTCACATATGGGTACGAGGGTACCAACGGAGCCTGCGCGGGAAAGCTCCCCAGCTTCCCAGAAAGAAAGCTTTTGGGAGCCTCCCACAGCGCCTGCGCGCTGCCTTCCCGCCTTTCCTAACCAACTCTCCTCAGTTCAAGTTTAAAGCTGAGACAATAGAGAGAGAGGAAAGGAAAGAGAGAGAGAGATACAACTCCTAGGGGAGGTGGGAGGGTTGTGAGGACTAATTCCTGCTGTTCCCAGAGATCACCTGTTACAGGTAAGTAACTGTGCTATCTCCAGGAACAAGCAGGAATGAGTCCTCACTTATGGGGACTCCCTAGCTAAGAAGCCTGGGAGATCCCCAAGGGTATGAGACCCTGAAGGGTTCCTCGTCTTCCTATGGATCTCAGGCATCATTTAAGAATGGAACAGGTGTCTGAGGACAGCCTGACCAAACAAGGCATCCCGGCGGGAGTCCTTGTCAAAACAGTAATGGGCTGTGAAGGTATGAACCGAGGCCCAGGTGGCTGCTCGACAGATCTGGTCGATGGACACAGAATGAAGATGAGCCATAGAGGTGGCCATGGCCCTCACATTGTGAGCTGTGACATGGCCTTCCAAAGAAAGGTTCTTACTCTGGTAAGCAAAAGAAATACACTGAGCAATCCAATTGGACAGTGTTCTTTTAGAGACTGGAAGTCCTAAATGAGAAGGATCAAAAGCAACAAAAAGCTGGGAAGACTTTCTATGTTGCTGTGTCCTGTGTAAGTAAAAAGCAAGAGCTCTTTTACAATCTAGAGTATGAAGGTTCCTCTCTGCACTAGATGCATGAAGAGCTGGAAAAAAGACAGGTAAATATACCTCTTGATTAAGATGAAAAGGTGAGACCACTTTAGGCATAAAATGGAAATTACACTTACCTGGTAATTGATGTTCCTTGAGGGAGTACAGTTCAGTCCTCCACCACTGGGTAGTGCACCTCCTCCTGCAGCATGGAGACTGGACAAGTCAAACTTGTGACATCACCGGGTATATCCTGCTGGTCTTCTCCCATGATCCCCCAGTGACCTACTGTCAAAGCAGACTCAAAGGAGCAAACAACCAACCAGTTAAAGTACTAAATACAAAGCTATGCTCAAACTTCAACTTTAAAACCACAGGGCCCCAAAAAGAAAGGCCGAAAACACCCTCCTCCGTGCCCCTGTCCCCCTGCGCACCAAACAGCGGAAGACAGAGAGCTAGAAGGAAGGAGAACTAAGGAAGAGTATAGACAGAAAAGGTTGCTCTCGCGAATACCTGCCAATCAGAGTCTGTTGCCGACTCTAGGATCCGAAAGCACACTCGGAACTGACGCCTCGCGGCTGAAACATCCATCCCCAGGCGGGAATGAGGACTGAACTGTACTCCCTCAAGGAACATCAATTACCAGGTAAGTGTAATTTCCATTTCCTTATCGGTCCTACAGTTCAGTCCTCCACCACTGGGATGTACCAGAGCAGTAATCATTGGGAGAGACCTATCCAGTCGGCTCGGCTCCTAAACGAACAGAGCAGGCACTGACCCCAGCCCGCTCCTCACGTCAACAGGCGGTAAGCCAACCAGGAAGACATGACCGAGAGCCCACTTGGCCCCTCTTCACTGGTGAAAACAGCACAGAACTCTGCCCCAAGCAGCGCTAGTGCTTCAAAAAGACAAACTTGCCATCACAAACACACTGAACGCCCTAGAAACAGACCTACTGATAAGGCTACCGGAGCTCCGCCTGAAAAATCCGCTTGAGCTCCCCCTTGGCTCTTGACCCCACCAGGGTGTCAAGTGTTAGCAACCGCTGCTCTCCCGCAGAACCCGCCTCCACGGAGGGACAGGCAGCGAAGAGACCTCCCCCTAAGGTCCAAGGAACGCAGGTTACAAGCAAAGTGTTCTTGTGTAAGTCTCAAACCAACAACTAGACAGGCACAGCCGGATTCCACGAGGGAGAACTGAACAGAGGGCCATCCAGACAAAGGTGGGAAGCAAAATGAGGGAAATGGAAAAACCACCGGCGTCAAACACCCTATTTGTCACACCTCTTAAGGGCTTTATTCTTTGCAACACAAAGTATGTACAGCTATGTCCTGGACCAGTTGGAGTCTTTTTAATTAAGAATGTGGAATGCAGCTAAGCAATGAGTTGCAATAAACCAAGCGTGAGCCACCAAGGGCATATAAGAGGGTGTCAAGCGCCCTAGAGTCCAGCGTTGTTTCAAAAGAAGTGGAGTCTTACATGGTGTGACAAAAAAGAAAGGAGACTCTGGTAGCCATGCCCACGACGCAATGCTAACCGCATACGTCACCTGGATATGCCCTCCTGAATTGGAGGAACCATGCAGAAGTAGCAATCGCCAACGTGATCCATGTGCCCTCTCCAGATCATTGGAACCGCAAAAGACTTTGATGGTCTTTTCCCATCCATCCATAGCCTGAGATCTACTACACATGTATTGCAGCATATGTGTGGCGCCTAGCTTTTATCCTGATCTCCTGTTCTGCAGCCAAAATATAAATTGTAGGCTTTCTGAACCGCCACAGTCATATGCCATTTTTGTGATGTAAAAGTCACATCACCACAAATATAGCAGAAATTATCTGCATGATTAACACCCGTACGAGGAATCGCCAAATATGCTGTGAGTGACCTATCAGATAAAATAAATACATCCTAATTTTATTTATTTTTTTTTTTACTGTCAAGCGAGGCATATTTAAGTAGTGACTGCATCAACTGGTTTTGGACAGTTATTTCTATTGGTTGCAAGTAAAGATTATGCAAGCTCACACAAATGTTGCATAATACACTGTTAATGGTCCCCACTGACTAATGAAGAGCACATATCTTATCAACCAGACCCAGTCGGCCATTTTCATTATGATTTCTGAAAGTCATAGAATGGACCGGGCCACGGCCCCTGTTGTACCAATGCGTCGACGCTATCCAGTAGCCTCATATGTCCTCTGCTAAACATCGACCCGTCGCCGCAGACTGACAGGTCGCCATGAGGTCCAATATGGGCTGACCGCATCCGAGCACAAGCAGCGCGCACACCGCCTGATGCAATTTCACTCCTCCGGCAAACACTCGGACCCCGCTAAGGACATTCGCCACCACAGTGTCCCCACCGAAACGCAGGGCGCCAAGGCTTCAACCGCGCACGCTGTCCCTTCACTTGGGCCACCCTGTCCACCCGACCGACTCCACCCTGCCGATCGAAAAGGCCACCATCCCGGAGATCTCAGACAGCACCTACACCGCTCGATCCGCTACCGTGGCCGCGAACGCCTGCCACGGCTGACGTACCGCTTACCGTTTCAGTCAGACGATGGAACACTGGGTGTGCTGCGTACGCTAAAACGCCTAGTACATAAAGGATCCCCAAAATGTAGCTGAGTCTAACCACGCTCCAGCCAAGCTCCCGGAGTAAAGGGACAGAACCTTATAAAAAAGAAGTTGGGACAATTAGGAAGGCTTTCCTGTTTTTTTTTGTTTGTTTTTTTGTACAACTCCATAAGGGCCACAAGGCACACAACCGAACAGGGCATTGTCCAGGGAACGCAAGGCCCCTCCTCCAGGCTGACTCCACATCCACAGTCTAAACCAGCAGTCACCTTGGCTGATGCCGAGCAGCGCGGAAGCCATCTTGTAAGCCCAGCATATGAAGTATGCCTACTAGTACAGTATTCCACAATGGAGGGACATGTAACGGACGGCTTTGAATATGAACCTACAGATATCCCACGCTTGCTCCAAGACAAGCACTGTGCAGCCTACTGGTCTTCTCGGAGCACCGCCACGACCCGAAGACCTAAACCGGCCAGCAAAAGACGACGTACGCTGGGCCCGAAGGAACCAGGTCAAACGGATCCCAGCACTCCCTGTATCGTTAGGATCGGAGCCTCCCCCCAAGGACTCTGCCCTGGCTGGAACCGGCTGAGCATAACTCTAGGCCCAGCGGCGAGCCCCCATGAAGAAGCGGGACGCAACGATGCCTTGAGGAAAGGGAAGGCCCAATGGGTGAAGCAAGTTGCCAGCCGACCAAGGGAGTAAACCCCACACACGCACCTCAACGGAAGGTCGGAAGAACTGAGGATTCTGGTCCCACAGGTGCACCTGCTAGCCTTGAACAACATACACCTCCGCAGGTACAAAAAACTTAAATTGTGAGCACCTTCAGAGGTAAGGGGAATAGACTACAGCCTCCGACTGTTGACCACCTTGTCTTGCACAACAGACAGCAGCACCCAACCAAACAAATGATTGGGGATATATGACCTCAGAACCCCAAGGCAGAGGTAAAACAGTAGAACGTGCAGTGGACGTGAATTTCCAGATCTGCCAGCCCCCCTGCCCACATTGAGAAGAGGCAGAGAAGAACTGGACCGGCGGATCTGGAGGAGTGCCTCCTGGACAGCCGGGCCACCGAAGGGAAAGCTGATGACTGAGGCCCAAACTCCTCAGGATGGCCCCGTCTTGCATTGGCAACCCCATGCAACACCATGACAACCCCGCTCACGATATCCCAAGCGATCTCTGTCATTGTTGCAACAATCACCTGAGCATGCGACCACAGACGGAACACGGACATGCAGACGCACTCAAGGGGAGTGCACCTAAGAAGTATGCTGAAGCCAATGAGCCTATCCAACATCCAGCACCACATGTCCAGGTGTCCCACTCCTGTCACCCAAAACACAGGACGCTCGAACCTAGGTGACCGTCATAGCCAAGACAGGGAGGCCTGACTGCTGCTATCAACCCTTCCAGGACCCTGGAACACTGAGCCCCGGACTGTGCCATCCAGCAACACTGCTCCTGACTCCCAGCAGGGGCCTTTCCCGAGATGGCCCAGATGGACAGTGTTCCCGCCAAGAGGGCAAGCTGCGCTCTGATAACATAGTGCAGAAAACCAAATCAAAGTGTCTTAACCTAGCTAATTTTTGTCTAATAGTGATCATTCATAATATCAGCCATGCTCAATCATAACATTATTATTAATGATCTCTAAAGATTGAAGAGTTACTAAGGTAACACTAATTGGTTTTTTTTTGTTTTTGTTTTTTGTTTTTAAAAGAGCTTCAAAGGTGATCTTGGAAACTACAGACCAATGAATCTGAGTTCAGTGCCAGTTAAATGATAGAACTTGTTCTGAAAAGCAGTACCAAGCTGTCTTTTCAAAGGGTTAATAAACATGTGAGTAAGCCAAATGATATGTATCTGGATTTTTTAGAAGGCACTTGACAAAGCCCCTTATGAAAGTCTCCCGAGGAAGGAGATGATGTGCTATTATAGAATGGTTCAAAAACAGGAAACACAATAGGACTAAATGGTCAGTTTTCTCACAGGAGACCCGTAAATAGTGGAATGCCTCGGGATCTGCACTGGAACTGGCATCTGGTAACATCTACTGCACTGAAATGATCTGGAAAAGAGATCAGCAAGCATTGCGATCAAATTTGCAGATGGCATAACGACTTTTAGAGGCTGTCTTCACAATTTCCAAGCGTATAAACATGGAAATAGCATCCATATGTAAATGACTATTTCAGAAAGGGCTCAATTTGTAGGTGGTTGTGCCGCCGATGAACCTGAATGGCCAAATCCTAGCACGGAAACCTGCTGCTGACAGACGTTGCTAACTGCCAGAATGCAGACAAAGGTAAAGGCACCCCCCACGAAGTAAACCCCAAACCAATCACATTAAAATTAAAAGGAAATTAAAATTAAAAGTAACAGCAAAAGGAAGTCCTTATCTGGGTGTAGCCGCGTGGAACAGAGTCGTCTGCCCAAATGCGGGGCTGCTCTGCTCTCCGCCACGAGGCCTCAGCCCTGCCGAGAAAATGGCGCCAATCCAAAGCAGGCCCGTTTGGCGCCAAACACCACAGAGGCGGCAAGAGCTCAGAGCCCCTGCATGCGGACTCGAGAGACTCCCTTGCTGCATCGGGATGCAGCAATTACCCCGCTGTAGCTGCGGGGTGAAGAACTGTCCAGACACGCTGCTGCCTCGTGCCACCAGAAGTAGCAGATGCTGCGAGCCCCGGCCCGCCGGCTAAAGAACCTCAAACGGCCTGAGGCTCCCGCCGCGACGGGAATCTGCCACATGAACACTGCCAAAATGCAGGTGTTCTACAGAGCTCTCCTCCGTACAGTCCTGGGGGAGAGATCATCACCGGGCACAGAGAGACCGAAGGATCCCAAGCAGAGAGACTAGCTGGCAGCGTGAACTTTTAAAAGGGACAGACCCCCCCCTTTACACTAAGGCAGACTAGGTGAAAATAAATAAAGTAAAAGCAAATGAAATTAAATGAAAACGAAAAGGAATACAATTTACAGGATTACACCTAAAGAAGGGCAAAAGAAATTCAAGGTAAATCAAAACCTGACTAACTGCTCCTAAACTGCTTCTCAAGTGAGCCCAGCACCTAGGCTCACTACGTCCTCATGCTGCATGGAGACTGGACACACTGGGGGATCATGGGAGAAGACCAGCAGGATATACCCGGTGATGTCACAAGTTTGACTTGTCCAGTCTCCATGCTGCAGGAGGAGGTGCACTACCCAATGGTGGAGGACTGAACTGTAGGACCGATAAGGAAGTGAGGATTTGTCTTAAGGACTACCTTATCATGATGGAACCTTGTATAAGGTGGATTAGCCACTAAGGCCTGCAGTTCACAGATGCGGCGAGCAGAAGTGATTGCAATAAGGAAAATAACCTTCCAGGAAAGAAACTTCAAGGAGGTAGTGGCTAAGGGTTCAAAAGGTGGCTTCATAAGCTGACCAAGAACCAATAAGTCCCATGCCACCGGAGGAGGTCGAATGGGAGGTTTAGTTAAAGTTAGGCCTCTCATGAATCTTGCAATAAGAGGATGAGAGGAAATAGGTTGTCCACTGAGAAGCTTAAGGGACACTGCAATAGCACTCAAATGGACCCTTACTGAATTCGTTTTAAGGCCTGCATTGGATAGATGCAGGAGATATTCCAATAGAGAATTCACAGGAAGTGCCAGAGGGTCAAGACCCTTTTGAGCACACCAAATGGAAAATCTTTTCCACTTAAAAGCATAGGAACGCCTAGTGGAAGGTTTTCTGGAAGCATGGAGGATATCCTTCACTTGCTGAGAAAGATTGAAGTTTTGAAGGTCTAGGCCTTCAGTAACCAAGCTCTGAGGTGAAGAGACTTCCCTTCCACCTGGGACAGAAGGTCTGGCGCAGCTCCCAAGTCCAGGGAGGGGGCTTGAGAGAGATGCAGAAGTAGAGGGTACCACACTTGGCGTGGCCAGCGTGGAGCTATGAGGATCATAGATCCTTGATCCCTCTGGAGTATGAACAGAGTCTTGGGAATCAAAGGAATGGGTGGAAAGGCATACAGGAAGCCCTGACCCCAATGAAGGAGGAAGGCATCCTTGGCCTGAACTCCCTGTCACAGAATTCTGGAACAGAACCGGGGAAGTTTGGCATTCCACGGACTTGCAAAGATGTCTATGTCCGGGGTTCCCCATTCTTGGAAGATTCTGAGTACTTGATCCATGTGCAGGGACCATTCGTGTGGAAGCAGAACTCGACTGAGTCTGTCTGCCCAAGAGTTTTGGATTCCTGGGAGGTATACTGCCAAGAGATGGATTTGATGCTCTCTGGCGAAGGCCCATAATCTTAGAGCTTCGTTGCAAAGCAGAGAGCCAGTTCCTCCTTGCTTGTTTATGTAAAACATGGCTACTTGATTGTCCGTATGAATGAGGACTGTCTTGTAGCTGAGGAGGGTATGAAAGACCTTGAGAGCTAGGAACACTGCTCGAAGCTCCAAGTGGTTGATATGAAGAGAGGTCTCCTGTGGGGACCAAGTGCCTTGGGTGGAGAGGTCTTGTAGATGAGCTCCCCAACCTGTTTGGGAGGCATCTGTTGTGAGGGTTGCTTGGGGTAACAAAGGTTGGAAGGGGGACCCCAGCAACAGATTTTGAATGGACATCCACCATTGGAGAGACCAAAAGAGACGTTTGGAGGTTGCTATTTGGTCTGAGAGAGCTCCTGAAGCTTGAGTCCACTGGGTGGACAAAGTCCATTGAGCTGCTCTCATGTGTAGGCGAGCATAGGGTACCACATGTACTGTGGAAGCCATATGGCCTAGCAGCTGTAGCATCTCCCTGGCAGTTAAGTGGCTCTTTGACTGAATCTGAGAGGCTAACTGCACTAGACGTTGACAACGGGCCTGAGGAAGGTAGGCCCTTGCAGAAGTGGTGTCCAACCAGGCCCCTATGAATTCCAGGGACTGAGTAGGGGTGAGCTGGGACTTTGGGAGGTTTACCACAAGTCCCAGGTATTGCAGAATGCGCCTGGTGCAGTTCAGGGAGATCTGAGCCTCTGACTGGGTTGGAGCTCGGATGAGCCAGTCGTCCAGGTATGGGAAGACAAATATTCCCAGAGTGCGTAGAAATGCAGCAACTATTGCCATGCATTTGGTGAACACTCTTGGAGCAGAGGCTAGACCGAAAGGAAGCACTCTGTATTGGTAATGTTTTCCCTGGAACAGAAAACGTAGGAATTTTCTGTGAGATGGATGGATGAGGACATGAGTGTACGCATCCTTGAGATCTAGAGAACACAGCCAATCCTGACTCTGCAGGTATGGAAGGAGAGTGCCTAGAGAAAGCATCTTGAACTTCTCCTTGCATAGGAATTTGTTCAATTCTCTGAGATCTAGAATGGGTCTGTAACCCCCTGTTTTCTTTGGAATGAGAAAATAGGGGGAGTAAAACCCTGACCCCTGTTGAAGAAGAGGAACTTCTTCTATGGCCCCCTGGGCCAGAAGGGTAGTCACCTCCTGATCCAGAAGGTCGAGGAGAGATGTGGGAGAATTGAAGTGTCTCACCATGGTATAGGGAGGAAGGTCTGAGAAATGAAGTTTGTAGCCCTCTCTTATGATGGAGAGGGTCCACTGCTCTGATGTGATTTGCTCCCATCTGGGAGCAAAATGAGCTAACCTTCCTGGAATGGTGAGAGGTTCTGGCTGTTGTAGAGCCAGAAAGGTTAAGTTCTCTAGTATCAAGTCAAAAACCCTGAGGGGGTTGGGACTGCTGGGTTGTAGCAGTCCCTGCAGGTTTAGGCCTGGCCCGTTTAGGTTGCTGACGCTTAGTAGCAAAGCGACCTGTAGAGGATTGTTGGCCAGAAGTGGAAGGAAATCTGCTCCTTTTGTAAAAAGGCTTTTTGAAAGGTTTTTTCTTGGCTGGAATGGAGGTTGACTTGGAAAGTCTATCCAGAGCAGAATTCTCAGCATCCATTTGAGTGGCCTTTATTTGCCACTCTTTGCCAAAGAGATTTTCACCCGTACAGGGCAGATTTCCTAAACCATCCTGAACCCAGGGCTCTAGATCAGAAGCCTGGAGCCAAGCAATTCTGCGAGCAGCTATGGCAATGCCTGAGGCTCTGCTGGCACCTTCAAAGGAGTCAAAGGCTGCCCTGTTGGCAAAACTTTGAAATGTCTTGAGTATGCTTAAGCCAAAGGAGGAACTCATCCCTTTTTTTTATCCTCTGGAAGAAAAGGGAGAAAGTTGTGCAGCTTTTGTGCAACTTCCTTTAGAAACATACCCATATAAAGGCTATATGAGTTGATTCTGGCAAGAAGCATGCTGGCTTGGAAGATTTTCCTACCAAAAGCATCCAAGGTCCTGCATTCTCTTCCTGGAGGAGCAGGAGTGTCTTTTGGTACTCTTTATCCTTTTCATAGCTGACTGCACCACAATGGAGTGGTGAGGAAGCTGAGTTTTCTGAAATCCAGGAGAAGGAAGGACACAGTACATAGTGTCCAATCTACGAGAATGAGGAGAAAGGGCGAGAGGAGTCTCCCATAAGTCAATCATATGTTCATGAAGAATTTCATGAATTAGCAAGGTAATTGCCTCTCTGGGAGCCTTAGAGTATCCTAAAATATCAAATTTATTTGCTCTAGGCTCTGTTTCAGAGGTTACTGAAATAGAGAGTCTTTAGCCACTTCTATTATGAAGTCTTGAAAGGATAAATCTTCTGGAGGAGACATTCTCCTTTTTGGAGAAGTAGGTTCCTCAGGAAGGGTAATGGATACTTCAGGAGACTCATCTGATGAATCAGAATAAGAGGAATCGAAGTATTGTCTGTCCCCTTCCAACAATTGATACGCGTATCGATCGGTACCGACATCGGGCGTTCCCGGTACCGGATCGGTACCAAGAAATAGCCCTGGACAAGGAACCGTAGGCGGTATCCTGGCCGATGTCGATGCAGTCGGTACCGGTATCGGCGCTGGTACCAGTACCGGTACCGACAACGGAACTTGTTGCGGTACCGTCGGTGTCGCAGCATTAATAAAAGCCATTATAGCCTGCTGCATGGATTGGATCCATGGACGCCACGACTGCCTGGATGTCGGTACCGGGAGAAGGTGCCGGTACCCCAGAGCAGTCTAACAGGTGATCGGTCGAGGCCGTGCCATCGATGTCAACCTGTAACCCCATAGGAGGAGCTTTGGAAGCCGGAGCTTCCCGCCGGGGTTGTTTGGCTGGGGCAGGATCCTTGAAGGCAAGCCTGGAGGCATCTCGATGCTGGGAGGGAAATTTGCCCTTTCGAGGACCTGCTAGGTTTATGTTTGGTTACCTGAGACCCATCAGGAGAGGAAGACCTGGAAGATGTCGATGCCACTGCTGGTGCATCCGTGGGAAACAGCACATGGAGCTTGGCTGCTCGGTTCTGTAACCCTCATTTAGACATTAGAGAGCAGGACTGGCAAGCCGGAATGGAGTGTTCAGGACCCAAACATTTAAGACACCATTCATGGGTATCTGTAACAGAAATTGTACCGCTACACTTAGTGCATTTTTTGAACCCGGAGGCTGGTTTTAACATGAGGGAAAATTTTCTTGTGGGCCTGTAGGCCTAAGAAGAAAAAATACACCAAGTGAGGAAAAAAAATTATTTTTTTTTTTTTTTAGAAAGAAAAGAAAAGACCGGCGGTACCGGTCCGAAGTCGGGGAAGGCAGACACGCGACCAAAGAAATAAATTAAAATATAGAACTTCTTCAGCGGTGACAGGAACACGACCTGCTGGCTCCGCGGAAAAGAAGAACTGAGGAGAGTTGGTTAGGAAAGGCGGGAAGGCAGCGCGCAGGCGCTGTGGGAGGCTCCCAAAAGCTTTCTTTCTGGGAAGCTGGGGAGCGTTCCCGCGCAGGCTCCGTCGGTATCGACGTACCCATATGTGAGGACTCATTCCTGCTTGTTCCTGGAAATCAGGTGTTCTCCAAGAGCAGCAGGAATCAGTCCTCACATATCGGTGACATCGGTGCCGACGGAGCCCTCGTGCGGAGCATTTCCCCAGCTTTCAAAGAAAGCCTTTGGGAATTGCAACGCGCATGCGCGGTCCCCTTTCCGCCCAAGGGTGCCATCTTACTCAGTCTGACGACATAGCTAACACAGCAAAAAAATTAGCAAAAATAAATCATATGACTGCAACTCCAAGGGGAGGAGGGAGGGTTGTGAGGACTGATTCCTGCTGCTCCTGGAGAACCACCTGTTAAAGGTGAGTAACTACTCTTTCTCCAGGACCAAGCAGGAAGTCAGTCCTCACATATGGGACTCCCCAGCTTAAGGCTACCGGAGACCTCAAGCCGAAAAAATGAGCTCCCTCTAGCTCGTCAATACGTAAGGAAGGAATCTTCTCTGAGAACGCCCCCGACCGGTAGCCCAACACCAGGGCCGGAGGGTAGGAGTTGCCTAAACCCCAAAGAGATTATGGAGTACTGCCTGTCCGAAAGCACTGTCCCTGCGGGACTCCCTCTCAAGGCAGTAATGGGCCGCAAAAGTCTGGCTTGAAGACCAAGTAGCGGCCCGGCAGATGTCTGCCAATGGAACAGAGCGGAGATGAGCCACTGAAGCAGCCTTCACCCTAACACAATGAGCCGTGACTCGACCCTCCAATGAGAGGCCGGCTGCCCCATAAGCCCAGGCGATACAGTCAGCGACCCAGATGGACAAAGTACGCTTGGAGACAGGTAACCCCAACTTATTGGGGTCAAAAGAAACGAAGAGCTGAACAGCCCTCCGATGCTCCCGCGTACGGTCAAGGTAGAAGGATATCGCCCTCCTACAGTCCAGGGTATGCAGGACCATCTCAGCCCGGTTGGCATGCGGCCTGGGAAAGAAGGTCGGAAGAACCACCTCCTGATTGAGGTGAAAAGGGGAGACAACCTTAGGGAGAAACTTTGGGTGAGTCCGTAAGACTACCCTATTCCTGTAGAACCTAGTGTAAGGAGGATCAGACACTAGCGCCTGAAGTTCACTCACTCGCCTAGCAGAGGTAAGAGCTACCAGAAACAAGGTTTTCCAGGAGAGAAAATGGAGAGGGCAGGTAGCCATAGGTTCAAAGGGTGGACAAGTAATCTGCTGTAAGACCACATTCAGATCCCAATCAGGGGCTGGTGGACGCAAAGGAGGCTTAAGCAGAAGGAGGACTCTGAGAAAATGAGCCACCAAAGGGTGGTTGGAAAGAGGCTGTCCGTCCACCGGCGAGTGGTGCGCTGAGAGAGCACTAAGGTGAACCCGGACAGAGTTGGACTTAAGGCCTAGATTGGAGAGGTAAAGCAAATATTGCAATACTACCGCTACCAAGCACGAGAAGGGATTCTCGCTGTGCTGAGCACACCATGCGGAGAATCTATGCCACTTAAGAGCGTAGGATTTCCTGGTGGATTGTCGCCTAGAGGCTAAGACTACATCTTCCACCTCACGGGGCAGTAGTAGGGGAGCCAGGACTACCCTTTCAGCAGCCAGGCCATCAGATGAAGGGACTGGAGGTTGGAGTGCAAGAGAGTCCCCTGATCCTGGGACAGGAGATCGTGCTGAAACACCAGAGGAAGAGGGGTAGCCACCGCCAGTTGCAGCAGAAGCGGGAACCACGGTTGCCTCGGCCACCTGGGGGCTATCAGGATCATTGAGGCCCCGTCATGGAGAACTTTGAACAGTGTTCGGGACACTAGTGGCGTGGGAGGAAACGCATACAGCAGGCCTGTGGACCACGAGATCAGAAAGGCATCCGCTGCTACTCTGAGAGGATGTGGTTGTCTGGAGCAGAATCTCGGGAGTTGCCGGTTCAGAGGACTGGCGAAAAGATCCATGGTGGGGAGGCCCCACCTGAGAAAGATCTGCTGAACCACCAACGGGTTCAATCTCCACTCGTGTGGTTGCAGGATCCTGCTCAGTCTGTCCACCAGGTAATTTTCTTGACCTGGGAGGTAGACAGCCTTGAGGAGGATTCCGTAATTGACAGCCCAAGAGCACAGCCATTGTGCCTCCTGACACAGAAGGAAGGAGCCTGTGCCTCCTTGTTTGTTCACGTAGAACATGGCAACTTGATTGTCCGTCTGGACTAGTACAGACTGGTGAGAGACGAGATGGGAGAAGGCTCTCAGAGCTAGGCGTATCGCCCGTAGCTCCAGGAAGTTTATCTGTTGAGCAGCCTCCCAGGGTGTCCAGAGACCCTGAGTACATGTCCCTTGGCAATGTGCTCCCCAACCTAGAAGAGAAGCATCGGTCGTCAGCACTTGAGAATGAGGAGGGGATTGAAAAACCACGCCGAGTAGCAGATTCGGAAGATGAAGCCACCATTGCACAGAGGAGACCAGCAGGTCGGATATTCTTACCGAGTCCGCTAGGCTCCCTGTGGCCTGATGCCACTGAGTGCGAAGGCTCCACTGAGCAGGCTGCATGTGCAGGAGGGGATTGGGGGTGACATGAACCGTGGAAGCCATATGGCCGAGTAGTCTCAGGAATTGCCTAGCAGAGACCAGGGAATTGCTGTGAAACTGCCTGGCCAGATCCATCAGCCTGTGGGCCCTGTCCATTGGCAGAAAAGCCTTCGCTTGAAGAGTGTCCAGCCTTGCTCCTATTAATTCTAAGTTCTGGGACGGGAGCAAAGTGGACTTTTCGAAGTTTATGACAAACCCCAAGTGCTGAAGCAGAGCCACAGTGTGAAGGGTGGCTTGATGGGCCTCCTGGGAAGACTGGCCCCTTATGAGCCAGTCGTCTAGGTACGGAAACACAAAAAGACCTTGAAGCCTTAGGTAGGCCGCCATCACTGGCAGGCACTTGGTGAACACCCTGGGAGCGGAGGTCAGGCCAAAGGGTAGTACTCTGTACTGATAGTGGTTTCCTCCCACAACAAATCTGAGATATTGTCTGTGGTCTGGATGAATAAGGATGTGAGTATAAGCATCCTTTAGATCCAAGGAGCATAGCTAATCTCCCTGCTGGAGGTAGGGCAGCAGGATTCCAAGGGTAAGCATCTTGAACTTTTCCCTCTCCAGGAACTTGAGGTTGCGCAAGTCGAGGATGGGTCTGAGGCCTCCTGTTCTTTTTGGTACCAGAAAGTACCTGGAATAAAAGTCGTGACCTCTCAGGTGGTGGGGCACCGGATCCACAGCCTGTTCCTTTAGTAGACTTGCCAACTCCTGAAGGAGTAAGGTCCCTGTGCAGAGGGAGTCTTGGAGGCTCCCCTGGAAAATAGGAGGGAGGCACCTGGTGAAAATGGAGAAGATAGCCCTTTTGGACTATATGAAGAACCCAGGTATCTGATGTGACGGTTGACCATCTGTGGGCAAAGTGGGCCAGCCGGCCTCCTGTGCTGAGAGAAGCCAGCTGAGGAGAAGAGGCTATGCTTTCTGAGTCAAAACCCCCACCCTGCTGAGCAGGGGCCGGTGTTGGTGGCCTTCTGCCTACGGGGCCCATCACCCTGCCCCTTGGCCTGCTGACCCTGTTGGGGAGCTGCAGAGGACTGATATTGAGGGTATTGTTTATAGGGAGATGACTTCCTCGGGTAAAAGGTCTTTTTTCCTGAGCCCTTCTTTTTCTGAGAAGGGGCAGAGGTCTTTCTGGACAGCCTAGTCCTGGTCAGTCTCGGTCTCGAGTTCTGCAGCCTTTTCAGCGATGGGCTTGCCAAAGAGGTTTACACCTCGGCAGGGGACATCGACCAACTTGTCCTGTACCCATGACTGGAGGTCGGTTGACTGTAGCCAAGCCTGTCGGCAGGCACCGATGCCGGCCCCAGCTACTCAGGCCGAAGCCTCGAAGCCATCATAGGTTGCTCGAGAGATAAACTTCAAGCACTCTCGAATACCGGTGGACAAGGCCTGGAACCTCTGCAAAAGGTTCCTCGGAGAGACCAGCAGAGAACCCGGCAATCTCCTTTGCCAGGTCTCAGAGATACATGCCCATGTAGAGCTGGTATGTCTGGACACGGCAAGCAAGCATAGAGCCCTGAAAGCACTTCTTACCGAGGGCATCCAGGTTCCAGGCCTCCCGGCCGGGAGGCACTGAGGAGTGCATCTTCTGACTTTTCAGTCGATGCATGGCCGATTCCACAACCATGGAGTGGTGCGGTAATTGTGCCTTTTGGAACCCGGGGCTCTTGCAGACTCGATAGATGGAATCGACCCGCTTGCTTAACACCGGCGTTGAGGCCGGGGTCTCCCACATGCGGAAGAGCAGCCGCTCCAGCATCGGAGGAACTGGTACAGTAAAGGCCTCCTTCGGGGGAGAGTCATACTGGAGGGCCTCGAGCTCCTCAGCTCGAGGCTCCTCCTCGGGATCCGTGGGGAAGGCCAAGGCCTTGGCCATATCCCGCACGAAGTCCGAGAACCGGGTATCCTCCGGTGGGGATCGTCTCCGAGGTTCGGACTCCGGCGAGTCCGATGGGACACACCGAGTCTGATAAGTGTCGGGTGACTCTTCATCCTCTGTCTCCCAGCCCGACTCCTCGGAGGAGGTGTCGGGCGGGCACCGATGCCCTCCGCCCCGACGCCGAGGGTACCAGCGTCGACGACCTCGGTCCCGAACGGAAGGCCGAGGGAGACCATGGCCGAGGATCGACTGGAGCCCGCATGGACTCTAGGATCGGCTCGGCCTCCGGGGTCGACTTGGACGTCGATGTCCCGGTGGTCGGGGCAGATGCACCGGTGAGACTGGAGATCAATGCCCGCTGCTGTTCCATGAAGGCGACGAGGCTGCTCTCCAAGGCCGGCAACCTGAGTCCGAGCTCAGGAGACCCAGCAGCCCCCGACTCAGGCCCCGACGGCGGCTCCCTTGGAGGAGAGTCCACGAGGACTACAGCACTCACGTGTCCAGGAGACTCCATCCCGAGACGAGGTTGTTTGGCAGGCCTCTCCGACTCCGAAGACCCGGGACGGCTATCGGGACTATGCGACCTGGCTCTCGAGGAACCAGGAGCGTCCACCGATGCCACCCTCGCGGGTTTCTTCTTCCTGTGCTGTTCCCGCGAAGGCGACCCCCACTCAGAGGAACAGCGATGCTGCTTGGGGCCGGAGTCCCGAGACGTTGAGGCCTCTGACGAGGTCCGGACCCAGAGTCAGAGAAGATCCTATCCTTCTGGTGCTGCCGACTCCTCAACGCCTTCGAGGACATTTTGCCACACGGACCACAAATCATCGGGTCATGATCGGGTCCGAGGCAGCGGAGGCAGCAGTCGTGTGTGTCAGTAAGAGACATATGTTTTACACCGATCACACTTTTTAAACCCGCTGGCAGCCATTGGGGGAAAAAGGGCCCCTGCGAGGTCAAAAGACAGGGCTGCCAGTGAAAAAAGAAAAAAATGGCGTGAACGCTAGTCACGAAGGACAAAAACCGAAAAAGGTGAGAGTGGGCTCGATACCGGCATATCGGGCCTAGGCGGGAAAAGCATCCGGCAAGGAGAAGTACAAAAAATAGGGAAATCAACTTTTTCCTCGGCATAAAACGAACTACGTCCGTCGGGCTCCGCGGAAAAAAGAAGACTGAGCAAGATGGCACCCTTGGGCGGGAAGGGGACCCGCATGCGCGCTGCAATTCCCAAAGGCTTTCTTTGAAAGCTGGGGAAATGCTCCGCACGAGGGCTCCGTCGGTGCCGACGTCACCCATATGTGAGGACTGACTTCCTGCTTGGTCCTGGAGAACCTATTGTCACCAGTGGCCTACCTTGGGTCCTAGGGCATGCAGAGAGGGTCAGGCTGGTGACTATCCTGAGCCAGGAAGTGGGGGTAGTGCAGGCGTAGTAGTACACACCCTCTGGGTAATGAAGTCCCAAACACTCCCCAAGCAGAGGAATAGAAGTAACAAAAGTGGTAAAGTCAAAATGAGGTTTTATTTCCCCGTCCCGGGGTTTGGTAAGCACAAAGAACTTAGGACAAAATAACCATGAGTCTGGTACAAAGAAAAGTAAATCAGGAACTGAAGAAAAATAACTCCTTTTTCTTCCAGCTTTCACTTATACAGTCCTTTAACACAGATCACACATAAATAAGACAATTAAAAGCGCTTATTACAGAATGAAGCTCATCAAAAGACTAAGGCCGCTTCTTGATACTGTTCACTTCAGAAATGTTTGTCAAGCATTGATTACTCCATTACTTGACTTCTGTAATCCAATATATCTGGGTTTATCTAAGCAAGCACTTAAGCCTTTACAACTGGCGCAGAATACTGCTGCACGTATAGTTTTTGGTCTATCAAGTAGAGAACATATAACTCCCATCTTGAAAGAGCTTCACTGGTTACCTATAGCTTCACGTGTAAAATATAAAACTATAATTTATATTTTCAAGATAAAACAACAATATTCTGCAGAAAGCCTGACATATCTCATACAGTCAGATATTAGCAACAGACCTAGAAGAAGAGGATCTGACAACAGAATCAGCTTATCAAATGATGTCAGAAAAACACGTAAAGACACCTCTGAAAGGGCTTTCTCTTTTGCTGCACCTTCCATCTGGAACTCTCTACCTAATGAGCTGAGAGCAGCTCAGGACATCAATGACTTTAGAAAGCAACTGAAAACATCTTTGTTTATAGAACACTACGGTCATGCAATTAACTAACTTAATTTGTCTGGAATGTAAATCATATACATATTGTATAATAGCTCACATTATAGTATAGCTCACTATGTAGATAATGCAACTCACTCTAACACATTATACCATAACTAACTTTTATTTCTTTACATTTTCTCACTAATACTCTTAATATCTTTGTTTGTAAGACCGCTTTGATTGTATGATAAGGCGGTATAGAAATCCAATAAAATAAAATAAATAAATAAACGTTTCTTTTCAAAGGCAGCAATGCTCACTTTGCTTCTCAATGCTGTTCCTACAGCTTTATACATCCAACTCAGCAAAGTGATTCTACGTTATCTGCTATAGTCAGTGTACAATCCATGGGCTCATCACACATTCCTCTATGGATTCAACTTGCATATCTTCCAGCCCTTCCCCCGCTGGATACATGGGAACACATTCACACAGGGATTTAAAACAATTCTCTTTACCTTTAAGAGAGTCCCGGAGAGCTTTGCTATCCCAGAGAAAACTGGTATTCTTTGTTTTCTCCCTGTTCCTTTTACAGAAACCACTGTCTGGCTTTTGCCTGTAAGGTTTACTCAGCAGTGCTTCTTCAATATCAGCAGAGTCCAGAGATTTGTACCTTCCTCTCACCCGAGCTTCTGGGCACACCCAAACTGACTTTCTGCATGGCTTTTCTCTCCAATTACCTTCAACACCAGGCTTTAACTGAGAGTAGCTTTCCTGTAGTCTTTGGGTTTGAGTTCTCTGTACCTTTTCAGCTGAAGCTTTTCCTGGTCGGTTCTCAGGGCTGCTTAAATCACTCTCAGCCTCTCTGCTATCAGTCCTTCTAACGGCTCTCCTTCCAGTTCCCGTTTCAGTTCCCCTTTCAGCTCTCCTTCCAGAACTGCTTCCAATTCCTACTCCAGCTCTCTCACTGCTTTCTAATGAGTGCTTTTTATCAGCCTTAGGGCTTAGCTTCATTCCTCCCCCACCCAGGTGAATCCTATTACACTCAGGGCACGGGGATTGTTTGCAACTTGGGCGGGGCTGCTGCACTCGTGGCTGGGTTTGTTTATATCTCCCCTGGCAACCTGTAGCCATGTGCTTTACTTGGCTGTCAGAATCTGACGTACTTTCCTCAGTTTCCTCCGACTGCATGGCAAGGGACGGATCTTCCCCATTACACTATGCGAATGCAACAGGACTGAGGAAGATAGGCCCTTGCTTTTTTGGTATCCAGCAAAGCTCCTATGAGCTCTAGAGACTGAGTGGGAGTAAGACTGGATTTTGGGATGTTTATGACCAGACCTAAATACTGAAGGATACGCATTGTGCAAAATAGGGAGGTCCTGGCCTCTGCCTCTGATGGGGCTGGAATGAGCCAATCGTCTAAGTAGGGGAAAACGAATATCCATAGAGTGCGGAGAAATGCTGCTACCACAGTCATGCATTTCGTGAACACTCTTGGTGCTGAGGCCAGGCCAAAAGGAAGCACCCTGTATTGGTAGTGCTTTCCTTGAAAAAGGAACCGAAGGAACTTTCTGTGGGTTGGGATGGATGAGAACATGAGTGTACGCATCCTTGAGATCTAGAGAACAAAGCCAATCCTGACTCTGAAGGTATGGCAGCAGAGTTCCCAGAGAAACCATTTTGAATTACTCTTTGAACAGGAATTTGTTCAATTCTCTGAGGTCTAAAATAGGTCTGTGTCCCCCTGTTTTCTTTGGAATAAGGAAATAGGGGGAGTAAAACCCTGTACCCTGCTGAAGAATGGGTACTTCTTCTATTGCCCCTTGGGCAAGAAGCACAGTGACCTCGTGATCTAATAGGTTGATGAGAGAGGTCTGAGAATTGAACTGTCTTACCATGGTGGAAGGGGGCATGCACAGAGAGTGCAGCTTGTACCCCTCTCTTATAATGGAGAGTGTCCACTGCTCTGCTGTTATCTGCTCCCACCTGGGGGCAAAGTGACATAACCTTCCTGGAATGGTGGAAGGCTCTGGTCCATTGAGGGCCAGGAAGACTAAGTTCTCTAGATGAAAGTCAAAGGCCTTGTGGAGACAGACTGCTGAGACGGTTGAGGCTTAGCAGTCTTTGCTTTCCTTTGTTTAGGTGGTTGTTGACTCTTCCGGGCAGGCTGACCTGCAGAACGTCCCTGTTGGGAATAAGAGGGATAAAAAGCTCTTCTTCGTTGAAAAAAAAGGCTTCTTGAAAGACTTCTTTCCTCGCAAGATCAGCTGTGGCTTTGGATAGCCTATCCAAATTGGAGTTGTCAGCATCCAACTCATTGGCTTTTTCTTGCCAATCTTTACCAAACAGTTTTTCACCAGTACAAGGGATATTGCCCAGTTTGTCTTGTACCCAGAGCTCCAAGTCAGATGCCTGGAGCCAGGCAATTCTACGTGCACCTATGGCAATAGCAGAGGTTCTGCTTATGCACTCAAAGCAGTCAAAAGCTGCACGGTTGACAAATTTAGAAACATCCTGGGCATGTTTGACCAATGTGAGAAAATCCTGCCTCCTATCCTCAGGAAGAAGAGGGCTCAGGGCCTCTAAATCTCCTGTGACTTTTCAGGAACATTCCCATATATAAAATATAGGAAGTGATCCTGGCAGAAAGCATGGAAGCTTGGAAAGTACGACGTCCAAAAGCATCCATAGTTCTGCACGCGCGTCCTGGAGGATTAGAGGCATGTCTCTTTGCACTCCTGGATCCTTCTCATAGCTGATTCCACCACAATAGAGTGGTGAGGAAGCTGAGTCTCCTGGAAACCAGGACAAGGAGGGACTCGATACATAGTATCCAGTCTACGAGAGTGAGGAGAGGTGGTAAGAGGCCTCTCTCCCACATTCTTAGCACGAGATCATGCAAGATCTCATGGATGAGTAGAGTAGCTGCCTCTTTAGGAGCTTTGGGATATTGTAAAATTTCCAACTCCTTTGCTCTGGGCTCTGATTCAGGAGCCACAGTAATGGACAGACCTCGAGCCACCTCCCTGATGAAGTCCTGAAAGGAAATATCCTCTGGAGGAGACATCCTGCGCTTAGGGGAGGAAGGCTCCTCTGGGAGAAGTATTCCTGCATCAACAGAACTGTCAGAATCCTCAGATTCTTCTGAGGACTCGAAGTACCGTCTGTCCGGATGCTCTTGAAGATCCCGATACCCGTACCGACCGAAGTCGGTACCGGGCATAATCGGTACCAGTGTATTGGTACCGGAGGGCATCGCATTACTGGGTGCCAGCAATGCGGACACCGATGTCGATGCTGTCGGTACCGGTACCGGTTGAATTGTCTGATGCGGTTCCGAGGGTGTCGATGCCGCAAGGAGAGCAGCCAGACTGCGTTCAATAGCCAGGAATCTCTGGTCTATCAACGCTGCCGATGCCTAGATGCCGGTACCCCAGAGCATGGCACCAGTAGTTCTGCCGAGGTTGAGGCCTCGGGAACGTCCTGGAGCCCCGATAATGCTTTGGAAGCCGAAGCCTCCCACCGGGGCAATTTTGCTGGTGCAGAATCCCTCAAGGGCAATGCCAAAGGCATCTCAATGCTTAGAAGGAGATCTACCCTTTGAGGACCGGCTAGACTTATGTTTAGTTACCTGAGATCTACGGGAGGAAGAGGAAGCCCTGGAAGACGTCGATGCCACCAAGGCTGCATTGGAGGGAAACAGGGTACTGAGCTTAGCAGCTCGATTCTGCCGACATCTTTTGGACATCATGGCACAGGCCATACATTCCGTGATGGAGTGGTCAGGACCTAAACATTTGAGACACCACTCACGGGTTTCGGTGACAGAGATGGTACCGCCACACTTGGTGCACTTTTTGAAACCCGAAGCGGGTTTTTCCATTGTGGAGGAAGTTTGGGCCTAAGGCCCAAAATGGTGCGTGCACGTGGAAAAAAAAATCCTAATATTATTATTTTTTTTTTTTAAAAGAAAAGAAAGAAAGAACCGGCGGTACCGGTAAAGCATCGAGGAAGGCAGACGCGACCACAAAAAAGAAGGACAAAAAAGGAAAATGTTCTGCAGTGACAGGAACGACGACCTGCTGGCTCTGTGGAAAATGAAGAACTGGAGAGAGGCAGTTGGGAAAGGCGGGAAGGCAGCACGCAGGTGCTGTGGGATGCTCCCAAAAGCTTTCTAATTGGACGCTGGGAAGCGTTCCTGCGCAGGCTCCGTCGGTACCGACGATACCCATATGTGAAGACTACATTTCTGCTTGTTCCTGGAGATTACTAAATTCCTGCTGTTCCCAAAATCACCTGTTAAGGGTGAGTAACTACACTATCTCCAGGAATTAGCAGGAATGTAGTCTTCACATATGTGACTCCCTAGCTCCCAGATCTCAGAGGACACAGTTAACGTCGGACAAGGTCGTTGACCACGACTTCCCTGTTACGGAGATCTAGTCAAAGTGGGCAGGGGGTTGCCTCTACATCCCAAAGAGATGCTGAAGAACCGCCTAGCCAAAGGCTGCATCCATTGGCAGTTCTTGTCCAAGCAGTAGTGAGCCGCAAAGGTATGGATGGAGGACCATGTAGCAGCTCAGCAAATCTCAGCAATGGGTACGGTACTGTAAGTTGGCCCCAGAGGCCGACATAGCCCTGACATTGTGAGCAGTGACATGTCTCTCGAGGGAAAGTCCTGCTTTGTCATAAGAGAAAGATATGCAGTCCGCTATCCAGTGGGATAGGGAGCATTTAGTCACTGGGAGACCCAAATGTTCTGGGTCAAGGACACAGCTTGAGGTTTTCCTGAGGTTTTGTATTCTCTGGAGGTAGAAGGCCAGAGCTCTCTTGCAGTCGAGGATATACAGAGTTGCTTCTGCGTGAGGCGCACAGCCTTGGAAAGAAGACTGGAAGGATGAAAGATTGATGAATGTGAAAAGGGGAAAGCACATTCGGGAGGAAATGGGGGTGTGTACACAGGACTAATTTGTCGTGGTGAAAACACGTATAGGGAGTGTGAGCCACCAAGGCTTGTAACGCGCTGACGCACCTGGTGGAGGTCAGGGCGACGAGGAAGAGTGCTTTCAATGATATGTAGCGCAGATGAGTGGTTGCTAACAGATCAAAGGATGGTTCGAGGAGTTCAGCTAGCACCATGTTGAGATCCCATGCTACTGGTGGTGGGCGAATAGGTGGCTTGGTGAGAAGTAGACCCCTCATGAAATATGTCATGAGAGGAACTGTGAAGATGGGTTTGCCATCAATCTTGTTATGAAAGCTCTAAAGTGTACTTGGACAGAGTTTGATTTAAGTCTGAGTGAGGATAAATGATAGAGGTAGTGCAACGGCATCGGCACGGATGCTCCAAATGAATTGTGAGCATTTTCAGAGCACCATGTAGCATGTCTTCGACACTTGTAGAAATAAGCCCTTCTGGTGGAGGGTTTTCTGGAAGAAAGGATGTCGTCCTTGACCTCCATAGATAGAGGAAGATCCTGAAGGACTATGCTTTCAGGAGCCAGGCTGTTTGGCGTGGAAGAGTGCTCCGTTCTCCTGTGAGAGGAGACCTGGCTTGGATCCCAGCGGGATCAGTGAGGCTTGTGCCAGGTGTAACAGGAGGAAAAGCCATGCTTGATTAAGCCTGTGTGGGGTGAAGAGTATCATGGAGTCTTTGTCTGCCCTCTGTTTGAAAAGGGTTTGAGAATAGGGGTATGGGGGGGGGGGGAAATGCATACAGAAGTCCCGACCCCAATGAATCATGAATGCGTCCGATGCCAGACTGAGTTTGGATGGTATTCTGGAGCAGAACTGGGGAAGTTGAAAGAACTGAAATATGAGATTGCAGAACTGCTATTAGTAATCTGTGATTTTTCATTAAAATCATCTGTAATACCTGAAGATTGGAGGATCGCCAATGTAACACCAATTTTTAAAAAGGGTTCCAGGGGTGATCTGGGAAACTACAGACCGGTGAGCCTCACGTCAGTACCGGGAAAAATGGTAGAAACCATCATAAAGAATAAAATTACTCAGCATGTAGATAGTCATGACCTAATGGGAGACAGCCAACATGGCTTTAGACAACGAAGATCTTGTCTTACTAATCTATTATGTTTTTTTGAAAATGTGAACAAACAGGTGGACAAAGGTGAGTCGGTTGATATTGTGTATCTGGACTTTCAGAAAGCCTTTGACAAGGTCCCTCATCAGAGACTTTTGGCAAAACTAAAGAGTCATGGGATAGGAGGCAGTTTACTACTGTGGATCAAGAACTGGTTAAAAGATAGAAAGCAGAGGGTTGGGCTAAATGGCCAATTTTCCCAATGGAGAAAAGTGAATAGTGGTGTACACCAGGGATCTGTGCTGGGTCCACTGCTTTTTGACATATTCCTAAATGACCTGGAAAGTGGAATAACGAGTGAGGTTATCAAATTTGCAGATGACACCAAACTATTTAAAGTTGTTAAAACCCAAGAGGATTGTGGAAAATTGCAAGAGGATCTTGATAAATTGGAAGACTGGGCATCAAAATGGCAGATGAAATTTAATGTGGACAAGTGCAAAGTTATGCACCTAGGGAAGAACAACCCAAACTATGGTTCCACGATGCAAGGTTCCACATTAGGAACCACCACCCAGGAAAAAGATTTAGGCGTCATTGTGGATAGCATGTTAAAACCCTCGGCCCGACTTCCGGTGACGTCGGAGAGCAAATGGCTGCAGCTTAGCCTAGCTCCATACTAATCCCACCGTCTTTGCTATCAGATGCTGGTTCCCGGCAGAGTTGGCGACCTGGGGAGAGCTTAAAGTGGAGGTGATGTCCGTCCGCAAAAGGTTGGCGAGTTTCCAGTCTGCGTACGCACGCAGAGAGGAAGGGGGTCTGCGAAACTCCGGTGAGGCCGCGGAGCCTGAAAGCCATGAGAGCGTGGACGAGGAGGAGGAAGGAGGAGGGATGCCCCACGATGGTGTGGAGCTTAAAGCTTGGCTCCGGGAGTTTAAAGAGGAGCTGAAGAAGGAATTGGCAGCTATGAGAGGGGATCTAAAAGAGACTCAATTCCAGGCGACAAGATCTGAGCAGCATGGGTCAGCGGATTGAGGACGTGGAGGAGCAGGTGGAGGGCCAGGCCGGTGAGCTCCGAGACCTCATGGCGGCGCAGAATAAGTTGGCGCAAGGGCAGGAGGAGCTGCAGGAGAAACTTGAAGAAACAGAGGACCGGGCTCGGCACAATAATCTTCGGATTCGAGGGATTCCAGAGATGGACAAATTTAAGGACTGTTGCCAGGTGGTTCAAGGGCTTTGTGCGCATATACTGAAGCTGGCCAGGAATGCTGAGGTGCGGCCGGAGGGGATCGAGCGCACCGGAGTCTCGGCCCCAGGAGAGAAAAAGAGGGCAGAGATATTATTGCATGCTTGAGCCATTTTCCTGCCAAAGAGAAGGTGCTGGCAGCCACCCAGAAATATGGGCGGATAGCGTGGGACAACTGCGAGGTCGAGGTGTATAATGATTTGTCCCACGGGACACTGGACAGACATCGCAGCATGAGGGAAGTGACCGCGTTTCTGCGGGAGAAGAGCTACCGGTACCGGTGGATGCTCCCCTTTGGGTTGCTCTTGACCGTGGGGGGGGGGGGGGTGCCTTGAGGAAGGTGAAGACGGCGGAGGAGGCCTGGCGAGCGTTGGAGGAGTTGGGCTGTGAGCAGGTGCCGAAGCCGGTGGAGCAGGGACACGGACAGGCCAGCAAGGACATGGGGAGTAAGAGCCGGTCGGGCTCCAAGTGGCAACGAGTGACGGATCAGGGGAAGCGGCTGAAGCGCCTGTCCCAGGAACGTATGAGGTCGCCGGAGAAGGAGGGCATGTGACAGGCTCCAGCTGCACCGGTGGTGCTGGATGACCGGTGAAGAACGGGTCATGCTTGTTTGGTGGACATTACTGAGTAGATCTGTCTGTGAAGTATATATCTCAGGATGTACATGTACGGGGTTAAGGGATAACAGGTGAGGTGGTTAGGGGGGGATGATGGCTGGGAGAGGGAAGTGGGATAAGTACTAGACGCACATGGAAGGGTTGGTGA
This sequence comes from Ichthyophis bannanicus, assembly GCA_033557465.1. Taxonomy (NCBI): domain Eukaryota; kingdom Metazoa; phylum Chordata; class Amphibia; order Gymnophiona; family Ichthyophiidae; genus Ichthyophis; species Ichthyophis bannanicus. Next base: position 84,168,921 of record CM066039.1, read on the forward strand.
TGGGCGGTAGGGGGATGGGGGGGTGGTGTGGGTGGGGGGGGTTGCAGTGATACGGTTTAGCTCGAGGTCAGGGGGTGTGGTGGGAGGGCTCTGTTTATCATGGTGCGGATAGGATCCTTGAATGTTAAGGGATTAAATATGCCCCTTAAGCATCAGCAGCTCTATAGAGAATTACAGCAGCGGGAATGGGAGGTGGTGCTCCTTCAGGAAACGCATTTAAGATGGGGGGATATTGGGAGGCTTAAGCATGGGAGATTTCCGGAGCAGTTCTACTCTTGCAGTAAAGGGGAGGGTGCGGGGTGCAGGTCCAAGGAAGTTTTCGGGATGGAGAGGGTAGGGTGGTGGGGATATGGGGGAAGTTGGGGGATGAGGAGTTTACCATAGTTTCGGTGTATGGGCCGAATGGCCCAAAAGGGAGCTTTTGGAAGGAAGTGGCCCTGCTGCTAGTAGAGAAGAGCAAGGGGATGCTGGTGGTTGGGGGGGGGGGGGATTTTAATGTGGTGTTGCACCCCGGGCTGGACAGGAAGTCGGGAGAGGTGGATTGGGGGGGGGGGGTCCAAATAGGAAAGGATTAAAACGGGTGATGAAGCGCCTTCATTTAGTGGATGCCTGGAGAGCGCGTAATCCTGACAGGCGGGAGTACACGTTTTATTCTGCACCCCATGGCAGTTGGAGTAGGATTGATATCATGCTGGTGGATGTAAAATGGCTGGGGAGGGTGGAGGAGGTGGGGGTGGATCAGGTGGTATGGACGGATCATAGTGCAGTATAGGTGGATGTGCGGGGGAGGAGGGAGGAAGGGGTGAAATTTTGGTGGTTAAACGAGAGCTTACTTAGGAGGCGGGAGGTGGTGGCGGACATTAAGGGGGCGATTAAGGAATATTTAGAGTTGAACGACACCGGAGAAGTACGGACGGTAATGGTGTGGGAAGGGCTGAAGGTCTATATAAGGGGAAGGTTCATAATGAGGGGGGCCAAGCTTAAGAAAGAAAGGGGGGTGCGGGAAGAGGAGCTGCGGCTACAGCTGCAGCTTGCTGAAGGGGAGTTCCAGAGGGTTAGGGGGGCTCGGGCACGGAAGGAGGTAGAGCGGGTGAGGGGGGAGTTACGACAGTTGCAGATTGATCTCATAGCACATCAGATGAATCTGGTGAAACAGGTGTTTTTACGAATGGGGCAATAAGGCGGGCCGGTTGTTAGCCAGGAAACTGAAACAGCGGAAGGTGAACTCCACGATTGCCCAACTGCGGCGGGCGGATGGGAGCATGTGCTGTGAGGAGAAAGGTATTCGGGACTGTTTTGCTCAGTTTTACCAAGACCTCTATCGGAAGGATGAGGGGATAGAGGAGGGGGCCATTCTCCAATACTTGGAAGGTGTCCAGTTGCCAGCATTGCCGGTGGATGCTCGGGAGGAATTGGATCAGGCTATTACAGTGGAGGAGCTGGGGCGAGCAGTTCGGGGGTTGGTGGGGGGAAAGGATCCCGGGATTGATGGGTTCTCGGGGAGCTTTTATAAGCTCTTCTTTGATGACGTTGGTGAAGTGCTGAGCAGGGTGTTTAATGACATGCTCAGGAAGGAGGGGGGGGGGGGTTGACAAAGGATATGCTTACTGCGGGGATTACTGTTCTCCCAAAGAAAGGGAAGGATTCGCTTCGCTGCAGCTCCTATCGGCCTATTTCCTTATTGAATGTTGATGTTAAACTTCTGGCGAAGGTGCTGGCGGGACGGTTGGCTCCGCAGTTGCCAGGGTTGATTAAGGAGGACCAGACGGGGTTTAATTATGGGGAGGCAAGCTGGGGACAATATTAAGAGGGCGATGGGGGTGATCTGGGAGGCACGACGAGGGGAGGAAGAGTGTATATTAATGTCTATCGATGCCGAAAAGGCTTTTGATCGGGTGCATTGGGACTTCCTGATGAGAGTGCTGGATACTATTGGGGTGTGGGCAGAAATTTTTGCGATGGGTGGGGGGGTTATATGCGGGGCCCCGGGCGCGGGTGAAGGTAAATGGTAGCTATTCGAGGAATTTTGCAAATGAGCGGGGAACGAGGCAGGGGTGCCCGTTGTCGCCGTTGCTATTCGCGATGGCAGTGGAGCCCTTAGCGCAGCGGATTAGAGAAAACGATAGGATTTCGGGGTTGGAGAGGGGGGGGGGGTGAAGCACAAGATTTCATTGTACGCGGATGATATTCTATTGTATATCTGTGATCCGCAGAGCAGAATGCCGGAGGTTATGGGGGAATTAGAAAGTTATGGGAGGGTTTCCGGCTTTCGGATGAATGTAGACAAAACAAAAGTACTTAATATTACCATGGGCGTCGAGGGTGTGGAGAGGTTAAAACGGGCTTCGTCGGTACGTTGGGTCGACGGGCTACTTGGGAGTGCAGATCACAACCCGGTATGAGGATGCGTATGATGCCAATTATCCAAAAGTGCTAAGGGAAATTCGGAGGGATCTGGACGGGTGGATGGGCTACGAGACATCCTGGTTGGGAAGAATAGCGGGAATCAAAATGAATGTATTACCACACGTGCTATATCTATTCAAGACGTTGTTGGTGCAGGTACCCGGAGTGGTATTACGGGGGTTGCAGCGGAAGGTTTTCCAGTATATTTGGAAACGCAAGCCCCCTCGGATAGCGCAGGTGGTGGTGTATGCTGCGCAGGGGGAAGGGGGGTTAGGTGTCCCTAATTTCCTGGACTACAATAGGGCGGAGCAGCTGAGCCATGTTATGGACTGGCGGGGGGGTGAAGCTTGGAGTGGCGTTGGAAAGGACATATGTGAAGGGGGGTAGGTTAGATGCATGGTTGTGGGTGCCTGCAAGAGTACGGAAGGAGTTGGGGGTTGGCTCACCGGGGATGAAGGTAGTGGCGGGGGTCTGGGATGGGATGAGGGCGGCGGTGTGTAGAGAGAGGGGGACAGACTTCTCCTTGGCGGATCCTTGGAGGGGGGTGGAAGGAGTTTCGCCCTGGGTGGACAGGTGGTCATTTTGACAGGTGGACGGATAGAGGGTTGGAGTGTTTCTTTCAGTTAAGGGAGGATGGGGAGACTATGGGCTTTGAGAGACTCCGGGAAGTGTATGGGCTGGAGGAAGTTGATAGATTTGCCTATCTGCAGGTCAGTCAATATCTGCGAGATTTGCACCGGAAAGCACAGTTACTTACCTGTAACAGGTGATCTCTGGGAACAGCAGGAATAAGTCTTCACATATGGGTATCGTCGGTACCAACAGAGCCTGCGCGGGAATGCTCCCCAGCGTCCAGTAAGAAAGCTTCTGGGAGCATCCCACAGCGCCTGCGCGCTGCCTTCCCACCTTTCCCAACCGCCTCTCTCCAGTTCGAGTTTTAAAGCTGAGACAAAGAGAGAGAGCGAGAGGAAAGGAAAGATAGATAGAGAGATACAACTCCTAGGGGAGGTGGGTGGGTTGTGAAGACTTGTTCCTGCTGTTCCCAGAGATCACCTGTTACAGGTAAGTAACTGTGCTATCTCCAGGAACAAGCAGGAATGAGTCTTCACATATGGGACTCCCTAGCTGCAGATGCCAGGGGAAGACCCCAGGTTGTGTGTCCTTGAAAAGGACTCTACCTCCCCCCATGGATCTCTGGCATCCAACCAGGGTAGGTGGGTAGGAGTTGATTAGGAATGGAACAGGTGTTTGAGAACAGCCTGACCAAACAAGGCATCCCAGCGGGAGTCCTTGTCCAAGCAGTAATGGGCTGTGAAGGTATGAACTGAGGCCCAGGTGGCCGCTCGACAGATTTGGTCGATGGACACAGAGTTTAGATTAGCCATTGAGGCTGCCATGGCTCTCACATTGTGAGCTGTGACATGGCCCTCCAGAGAAAGGTTTCTACTCTGGTAGGCGAAAGAAATACACTTAGCAATCCAGTTGGACAGTGTTCTCTTAGAGACTGGAAGTCCTAAATGAGAAGGATCAAAAGCAACAGAGCTGAGAAGACTTTCTATGTTGCTGTGTTCTTTGTAAGTAAAAACCAAGAGCTCTCTTACAATCCAAGGTATGAAGATTCCTCTCTGCACTTGATGCATGAGGTCCTGGAAAAACGACAGGTAAATATACCTCTTGGTTCAGATGAAAAGGCGAGACCACTTTAGGCATAAAGTGTGGATTGGTCCTGAGGACTACCTTATCATGATGGAACCTTGTATAAGGTGGATTAGCCATCAAAGCTTGCAACTCACTGATGCGGCGTGCTGAGATGACTGCAATGAGAAAAATAACCTTCCAAAAAAGAAATTTCAAAAGGAGGTGGTGGCTAAAGGTTCAAAGGGTGGCTTCATAAGCTGGCCAAGAACCAGGTTTAAAGTCCCATGCCACTGGAGGTGGTCTAATGGGAGGTTTAGTTAAAAGAAGGCCTCTCATGAATCTTGCTATAAGAGGATGAGAGGAAATAGGTTGTCCATTGAGAGGCTTGAGGGACGCTGCAATAGCACTCAAATGGACTCTTACTGAATTCGTTTTCAGACCTGCATGGGATAGATGCAGGAGATACTCTAGTAGAGAATTCAGAGGTATTGCAAGAGGGTTTAGACCCTTCTCTGAACACCAAATGGTAAATCTTTTCCATTTGACAGCATAGGAACGTCTAGTAGAAGGCTTTCTAGAGGCATGAATCACATGTCTGACTAGCTGAGAGAGATGAAAATCTTGAAGGTCTAGGCCCTCAGCAACCAAGCCCTGAGATGGAGCGATTGGGGGTTTGGGTGCCACAATGTTCCCTCTTCCTGGGACAGAAGGTCTGGTGCAGAGCCCAAGTCCAGGGAAGGAGCTTGAGAGAGATGCAGAAGTAGAGGGTACCACACTTGGCGTGGCCAATGTGGTGCTATGAGGATCATGGTCCCTCGATCTCTCTGAAGCTTGAATTAGGGGAATTGGTGGAAAGGCATAAAGGAAGTCTTGACCCCAGTGAAGAAGGAAGGCATCCTTGGCCTGAACTCCCTGACACGGAATTCTGGAACAGAACCTGGGAAGTTTGGCATTCCACGGACTTGCAAGAAGGTCTATGTCCGGGGTTCCCCAAATTCGAAAAATCCTGGCTACTTGGTCCATGTGGAGGGACCACTCGTGTGGAAGCAGAACTCTACTGAGTCTGTCCGCCCAAGAGTTTTGAACGCCTGGAAGATATACTGCCAGAAGATGGATGTGATGCTCTCTGGCGAAGGCCCACAGTTGCAAAGCTTCGTTGCAAAGCGACAGAGAGCCAGTCCCTCCTTGCTTGTTGACATAGAACATGGCTACTTGGTTGTCCGTATGGATGAGGACTGTCCTGTAGCTGAGCAGGGTATGGAACACTCTGAAAGCTAAGAATATTGCTCTGAGTTCCAATAGATTGATATGCAGAGAAGTCTCCTGTGCAGACCAGATGCCCTGGGTGGAGAGATCTTGCAGATGAGCTCCCCAACCCTTTGGAGAAGCATCTGTTGTGAGAGTTGCTTGGGGTAGCGCTTGCTGAAAAGGATACCCCAGCAACAGGTTTTGAGAGGACGTCCACCACTGGAGACACCAAAAAAGGCGACTGGAGTTTGCTATTTTGTCTGACAGGCAGCCTGATGCCTGAGTCCATTGGGTGGACAAAGTCCATTGAGCTGCCCTCATGTGAAGGCGAGCATATGGAACCACATGCACGGTGGATGCCATGTGGCCTAATAGTTGTAACATCTCTCGAGCAGTTAATTGGGACTTTAACTGAATCTGGGAGGCTAACTGCACCAGACGTAGGCAACGGGCCTGAGGAAGATAGGCCCTTGCAGTTGTTGTTTCCAGATAGGCCCTATGAACTCCAGAGACTGAGTAGGGGTGAGATTGGATTTTGGGATGTTTATTACTAGTCCCAAATACTGAAGGATACGCATTGTGCAGGTTAGACAAGTCTGGGCCTCTGACTGGGATGGGGCTCGAATGAGCCAGTCGTCCAGATATGGGAATACGAATATTCCTAGAGTGCCGAGAAATGCAGCTACTACTGCCATGCATTTCGTGAACACCCTTGGTGCAGAGGCCAGACCGAAAGGAAGCACCCTGTATTGGTAGTGCTTTCCTTGAAAAAGGAACCGAAGGAACCTTCTGTGTGTTGGATGGATGAGGACATGGGTGTACACATCCTTGAGATCTAGAGAACAAAGCCAGTCCTGACTCTGAAGGTATGGAAGCAGAGCCCCTAGAGAAATCATTTTGAATTTCTCCTTGAATAGAAACTTGTTCAATTCTCTGAGATCCAATATGGGTTTGTAGCCCCCTGTTTTCTTTGGGATAAGAAAATAAAGGGGAGTAGAACCCTGAACCCTGTTGAAGAGGTACTTCTTCTATTGCCCCTTGGGCAAGAAGGGTAGCAATCTCCTGACCTAGAAGGCTGAGGAGAGATGTTGGAGAATTGAACTGTTTCACCATGGTATGAGGAGGAAGGCTTAAGAAATGAAGCTTGTACCCTTCCTTTATGATGGAGAGGGTCCATTGCTCTGCTGTGATTTGCTCCCATCTGGGAGCAAAGTAAGTCAACCTTCCTGGAATGGTGAGGGGCTCTGGTTTTTCCAGAGCTAGAAAGGCTAAGTTCTCTAGTTGCAAGTCAAAGGCCCTGAGGAGGTTGAGGCTGCTGGGCTGTGGTAGGCCTGGCAGCCTTTGACTTGGCCTGTTTAGGTGGTTGCTGACGCTTTGCAGCAAAAACGACCTGCAGAAGATGTCTGCTGACCATGAGCAGGATAATATCTTCCCTTTTTAGAAAAAGATGTCTTTTTGAACAATCTTTTCTTAACAGGGGCAGAGGTAGACTTTGAAAGTCGATCCAAAGCAGAGTTCTCAGCATCCATCTGAGTGGCCTTTGCTTGCCAATCCCTGCCAAACAGGTTTTCACCTGTACAAGGAAGGTTTCCCAACTCATCTTGGACCCAGAGTTCCAAATCAGAGGCTTGTAACCAAGCAATTCTGTGTGCACCTATGGCAATAGCCGAGGCTCTGCTTACACACTCAAAAGAGTCAAAGGCTGCACGGTTGGAGAATTTGGAAACATCCTGGGCATGTTTGAGCCAAGTGAGAAATTCCTGCCTTTTATCTTCTGAAATAAAAGGAGCTAAAGTCTGCAGATGATCTGTGACTTCTTTTAGAAACATCCCCATATAGAGACTATAGGAGTTGATTCTGGCAGCAAGCATATTGGCCTGGAAAATCCTTCGGCCAAAAGCATCTAGAGTCCTACATTCACGTCCTGGAGGATTAGATGAGTGTCTCTTTGCACTCTTTATTCTCTTCATGGCAGACTCAACCACAATAGAGTGGTGAGGAAGCTGAGTCTTATGAAAGCCAGGACAGGGAGGGACACGGTACATGGTGTCTAACCTACAAGAATGAGGAGAGGTGGTGAGAGGAGTCTCCCACATGCCCAACATGAGATCATAGGTAAGGTAGCTGCTTCCTTAGGAGCCTTAGGATATTGCAAAATATCTAATTGCTAGGCTCTAGGCTCTGACTCAGAGGCCACTGTGATGGAGAGGCCCCTAGCCACTTCCCTAATGAAGTCTTGAAAAGACAAGTCCTCTGGAGGAGACATTCTTCGTTTTGGAGAAGCAGACTCCTGAGGAAGAAGTACCGGTGCCTCGACAGAAGCCTCCGACTCAGAGTCTTCGGAGGAATCGAAGTATCGCCTGTCTGGATGCTCCTGTAAAGCCCGATACGCGTACCGAGTGTTATCGACATCGGGAGTAGCGGTACCGGTTCTTGGGTCCCTGCTGCTTCTGTTGTGGGTGGTAGGTTGGTTGGGGGTAAGAAGAATAAAACCTTCTCTTGTCCCCCAGTCTATAGTTCCCCCCCATTGTCTGCCTCTGAGGGAACGGTTTCCGCAGAGTACCCCAATAGAAGGGGGGGGGGGGAACGCTGAAACCGGTAGTATGGGCACCAGTACCAGGTGCAGCCAGAGTAGTACCTGATGATCAGGTTACACTGGCTGATATTTGGCAGGTAGTAACCCGTATTGAAAGTTCTTTAGTACCCATTGTTGTACAACTTTGTAGTTCTCTTCTGAGATCACTACACGGTTGTCAGAGGTGGATACTAGGTTGGGGAAAATGTCTAATTTGATAAGTGGTTGTGAGACTCAGTGTCAGGCTCTTAAAGCTGTAAATTCTTCGCATATTAAAGATAGTTTAGTTTTACACCATAAGATGGAACAGTATGAAAATATGCTTCGTTCTAAAAATATTCGTTTGTTAAATTTTCCTATTTGTCGCTTGTTGTCTGCTGAGATCCTGTTGAAGAAATACTTTAGAGAGGTCTTGGGCTTGGCTTCGGCCGACTCCAATTGTCTCTCTAAAGTTTATTACCTGACTGGTAAAGTGCTTTCTCAGGGTTCTCCAGAGGGGTTCGATGTAGTTCAAGGCCAAGTTAGTCTTGGGCTCACCAAATTCCTGGAGGACTCACAAGACAATATTTCCTCTAGAGCCACTTTGTTGGTTTCGCTTGTTTCTGACCAGGATAAAACTCTTGTTTTTCGGAATTACTTTAAGAATATGTCTGTTCCTTTCTGTGGCGAGAGAGTGCAAATATTTCCTGATGTCTGTAAGGCAACTCAATCCAGGAGACAGGGATTTTTGGCCCTTAAGCCTAGGGTGGTTGCTTTATCAGCTACGTTTTTTCTCAGATACCCCTGTAAGTGTTTGATAACATTTCAGGGTTCAAGGTTTATATTTTTTGATCCTACTCAGCTTGAGGTATTTCTTAGTGATAAAGAGGGGCCTGGCACTAATTGACTGGGGTGGGTGGTTGGTTTAAATGCTGTCTGGAATTTAGAGCTTAGCTCTTGGTTTTTCTATTTAAAATTTGTTACTTTGTAAATCTCCCCATATTGTGGGCTAAGTTTGATATATTGCCTTATTTCTTTTTTGCTTGTTTGTGATTATGTTATGGATTATCGAATGTTTCTTTGGCTTGCTTCTGTTAAGTTTTGTTAAATTCTAATAAATTGTAAATTTTAAAAAAAAAAAAACTTCTCTTCTTGGGGTAGGCGGCTTTCTTAGGTGGTGCCTTCTTTTTGGAGGGGTCAGATGTCTTCCTAGAGAGCCGTTTGATGGTGGTGGTATCGTCAGTATCCAGTTCCCCTGACTTCTCCCGTCAGTTCTACTGAATAGGTTATCACCTGTGCATGGAATGTTGCCAAGCTTATTTTACATAGCAATATAGTATATGATGACAGATAAAGACCAGTAAGGTCCATCTAGTCTGCAGGGGAGATATGATTCAGACCTTTAAATACTTAGAGTATTAATGGACAAACCTACCTCTTCCAAAGATGGGGACGCTGTAAAACTAGAGGACATAACATGAAACTGCAAAGGGGTAAACTGAAAGGCAATGTCAGGAAATACTTTTTCACTGAAAGGGTGGTTGATGCTTGGAATGCCCTCCCATAGAAGTGGTGGGGGCAAACAGTGACAGAAATCAAAATGGCATGGGACAGACACAGTGGATCCCTTTATAGCACCAGGATAAACTCAAAATAAGCATAACTATCTCTTATATCTGAAGAACTAGGGGTGACCTGCACGGAGTGGAAAGTGCACCTACTCTTGCCGCCTTGGACCCATTGTTCCAAATCCAAGGCCTAAAGCCAAGCCAGTCGCCTAGCCCTTAGCCACAAAATCTGCCGTTGCGGAGGTGCGAGGAGAACAGCAATCTCGTCGGGGGTGAGAGCAGGAGCTCCCCCTTCCTCCCTAAGCCGCCAATCAGCAGCCATAAAGAATCCTTAGGCATTGGTCCGTGGCGTCTGTTGCTAGAAGTTACACTGATGGCTTCGGTTGGATTGTTCGTGCTTATTTATTATGGTAACTTGCTGTTCCGTGTATTTCTCCTTCTCTAACCTGTATGACTGTCTGTCCTTTATTCTGTCCTATCATATAAATGGCGTTCTTTTCCTATTTCCTTGAATGATATAGCATTGTAAACCGCTCTAATGCCCTTGGGCCTGAGCGGTATATCAAATCTGAATAAACAAACAGAGCTATAGAAGATGCTCTGCTGGATGACTCGAATGCATCAAAGGCGACTGTTGACAAATTTTGATACATTCTGACTATGGGAGAGGACAGACTGGAAGGCTGGTTGTTTTTCCTCTAGGAGGAAGGGGAGGAATCCTTCCCAGTCCTTGTTCAGTTCTTTCAGGAACATCCCCATGAAGAGGATGTAAGAATGTATTCTACTAGCCAGCATCGATGCCTGAAGAGCATCTTGGGCAAAGGAATAGAGTTTTCTCAATTCACGACCCAGAGGAATTGAAGCATGGTTCTTCCCACTCTTTATCCGGCACATCGCCAATTCCATCATGGAATGGTGAGGAAGCTGTGGTTTTTTGAAAGCTGGGGCAGTCGGATACTCTATGCATAGTATCCAAACAACGATTTATAGGGGAGATGGTAAGAGGAGTCTCCCACATTCATAGCATTAAATTGTGTAGAATTCGATGCACTGGCAGGATGGTGGCTTCTATTGGTGCTGCAGGGTACTGGAGCATCTCCAGCTCCTCCATCCTTGGTTCTGGTTCTGATGCCACCTGGATCGAGAGGCCTGCTGCCATATCCCTAATGAATTCCTGAAAGGACATGTCCTCAGGAGGGGATTTTCTTCAGGTATTGGCCAATGGTGGCAAGGGTTCCAACGCAAAGTCCCGAAGGTCATCAGAGTCCAGCGATCTGTGATAGGACTGATACATTGGAATTGGACTCTCCGGTGAGTATCGGCAGTGCTTATGTCGAGTGTCACATCGATGTCCTCAGGGTCGAAGCCCTGCGCCGTTCAGGAGGGATCTGTGGATGATAGTGGTATCTCAAGGCCCCTGCTTCAACGTCAATGGTACCATTGGGGATGGCTGCTGGGGGATCAAGGTCTGTGCCACTAGCCAATTCTCCGGGGCTGTCTGTGTCAATGGTACCAATGCCGCCAGGAGAGCTGCTAAGGTCCTTTCCAAGGACAGCATCCGCTGGTCCAAGGATGGAGTCTGTGCCTTGTCCACAGATTGAACGGGGCTGGGTGCTACTGTACTAGTGCACGGCATCAGAGGTTCTGCAGAGGCAGAGGCCCCGGGTACCTCCCGAATCTCCACCAGGACTATAGAGCACAAGTCCTCCCGCCAGGGATGCTTTGACCTATGGCTTGAATCTGACAAGTCCTGGACGATTCTCGGTGTGAACGGGAACGTTCTCCCGATTCCCGAAGCTTACCAGATGAGTCCTTGGACTTACGGCTCGGTTCCTTCAGAGTCTCCGAGGGTTCCTGTGGCCTTGACTTATCTTTTTGAGGGCGAGACGGAGAAGGCAGCTTCCTTGATTTCTTCTCCCCATGTCTGAACTCCTTTGGATGTTTAGAAGTGTGAGAGCCCGACGACGTCCTTGAAGTTGAGGCCAACGATACGGTGTCCGAAGGAAAAAGCTCTCCGAACTTCTTGGCCCAGGTCCCCAAGCTCCTTTGGTTATTTGTTTGGATAGGGAGAACTCTTGAGAGATGTGGTCAGGACCGAGGCATTTAAGGCACAAATCATGCTTATCAGTGATAGATATGGTACCTGAACATTTTGTGCATTTTTTAAAAAACTTTTATTTATTTATTTTATTATTATTTTTTATTTATTTTTTTTTTTAAAGCCGCTGGCGGATTTTTCCATGATTGGAAAGGGGTGGGCAAGGCCCACAGGACATGAGGCCCTAAAGGAAAAAATCCAACTTTTTTTGTAAAATAAAAAATAAAGAATAAAGGGAAAGTAGTAATCGATCATAATGAATTTAAACGAAAAATGAAGGTATGTGAAGATTCTTCAGCAGTAACAGAGAGAGGTCCCATCAGCTCAGTGTAAAAAGAACTGAGGAGAATACGCTAGAAGAGTGGGAAGGCACCAGCTCAGATGTGGTGAACTGCTCCCAAAGGCTTTCCTACTGGTAGCTGGGGAGCTTCCCACGCGGGCTCTGTCGGTACCCAATATCACCCATATGTGAAGACTACATTCCTGCTTGTTCTTAGAGATCGAGGCTTCCGCTCGGAAGGGATGAGGCCTGGGAAAAAAAGGTGGGAAGAACCACCTCCTGGTTCATGTGACAAGCAGACACCACCTTAGGCAGGAATTTCGGGTGTGTCTGGAGAACGACCCTGTTTTTTGTGGAACCTGGTGTAGGGGTTGTGAGCGACCAATGCCTGCAACTCACTAACTTCTGGCTGAAGTGAGCTCTACCAGGAACACTACCTTCCATGACAGGTACTTGAGATGGCACTTAGCCAGAGGCTCAAAAGGAGGAGTCAGCTTCTCAAGAACAACTTTCAGGTCCCACACCACTGGCGGTGGATGTATGGAAAGGTGCAAGACGAGAAGCCCCCTCATGAAGCAGCCCACCAGAGGGTGCACAGAGACAGGCTGGCTGTTGACGAGGTGATGAGGTGCACCCAGAGAGAATTGGACTTCAGATCAGTCTGGGAGAGGTGCAGGAGATATTGCAAAATGTCCTGCACCGAGCAAGAGAAAGGATTGATATTCCTGTCTGAGTACCGTATGGAGAATCTACACCACTTGAAGGCACATAGGCCACGTGGAATCCTTGTGCAATGCCAGTAGAATGTCCATCTCTTGGGAGAGACAGAGGTGCGCTATGGCTAGCCATTCAGCATGCAGGCCATCAAGGTGAGGGACTGGAGATTGGGATGGAGAAGGGTTTTGTCCTCCTGCGAGAGCAGATCTGGGTCCTGGCCCAGAGGTAATGGGGCTGCTCAAGACAGCTGCAGGATCAAAGGGATCCATGACTGTCAGGGCCACCAAGGGGCAATGAGGGTTACCGAAGGCCCTGTCTGACAATCTTGAGCAAGGTTTTGGGAACCATGGAAGTAGGCATGTATGCATACAGAAGGCTCCTGGACCAAGGTAGGAGAAAGGCGTCTGCCACCACTCGGTTTGGGGCCAACATCTGCGAGCAGAAGTGCAGCAACTGTGCATTCTCAGGGCTGGAAAAGAGGTCAAACGTCAGGGTCCCCCAACCCCAGGAGATGGGGTTTGGCTACTGCCAGGTTGAATTGCCACTATGAGGCTAAAGCACTCTGCTGAGCCAATCTGCAAACAGATCGGACTGTCTACCTGCAGGGCCAGGACAAAGAGTCATGCCATTCTTCACGGCAAAGTTACACAGGCGGACTGCTTCCCAACAGAGGAGGTACGAGTCCATTCTCCCATTTGTTGGTGTAGAACATAGTTACCTAGGTGTCTGTCTGGACAAGTACCACCTGACCTGCCAGCTCGGCCTGAAACCCCTGAGGGCATTTGTCACAGCCTGGAGTTCCAGGAGGTTGATCTGGAGGGCACTCTCCTCCCAAGTAAAGGCGCTGAGCAACCATAGACCGTTACAGTGGGCTCCCCAGCTGAGCTTGGCAGGCCAGCCATGAGATTCAGTCAGCTCTGCCACAAGGCGAGAGAGGCCACCAGTCAGGTGATCCAGACCTGATCCTCCAATTGGCCCTGTGGCCTCAGTCCACTGAGAACTGAGGGTCCACTGGGCCTGTCGCCTTTGGGGGTCACATGAATGGTCAATGGTCAAAGCCATGTTCCCCAAGAGGCGCAGCAGTAACTGGGTTGATACCGATATGTGGCTCTGCACCTCCCCTGCTAGGGACCCAAGGTGCTGTGCCCGGTCCAGAGGGAGGAAGGTTCTGGCCTGCATCGAGTCCAGAAGGGCTCCAATGAACTTCAGGTGCCGAGGAGATGAAACACCACCACCATGACCATTGAGAATGTCCTTCAGGTAGTGGCGGGTTCAAATGGAGGGCAGCAAACTGAAGGTGAGAGCCAAGCATGGCAAAAAGATACTTGCTGATTCCCTGGATCGGGATATGAAAATACGCCTCAGCCAAAAAGCAGAAATGCCAGGAGCCCCCTCTACGCACAATTTGAACCCTGGAGCATAACATTTCCATCCAAAAACACATGATGCACAAGTGCTTGTTGACATACTTGAGATCAAGAATGGGCTGGAATGTTCCTAGTGTGTTGGTCACTGCAAAACATATGGAATACTTGCCCCTGCCCAGACTCTCCAGGGGAATGGGCACCACTGTCTTCATGAGAAGCAACTTTTCAAGGTGATCCGCACAGCAGCCCTGTTTGCAGATCCACTTGGGGAGACAATGCAGGTGGCCAGAATCAGCTCTCTGCATTCCAGGCCATAGCTATACTGAATGGGTTCTAGCACCCAGCAAGCCTTGGTGACCCAGGCACATTCCTGAAGAGGAGGCAAAAGCCTGCCCCCATCCATAGAAAGCAGAAAATGAGCCCCCAAAGCTTTGTTGCGCAGCCTGTGAGAGTTCTCCTCTGGATGGTATCAGCTCCCTGGGCCCAAGTGCTCCATGAAAGGACTGAGAATGAGCACAAAGTCCATAAACAGAAGAGATGGTGGTGGCTTTCCAGGCTGGTAGCAACGGAGTCTCAAGACCCCAGGAGTCCAATTGTGAGGAGCAGGCGGGACTAATGGAAAATTGGCTCCTGTCCACTTCACAGGCCTCTTGAACTTGTCCTCCAAAAGGTGGTTAAGGTTTCCTCTCGCCCAGGTGCTTCACCAGCTTCTCCAAATCAAAATTTAACACAAGCATCCCTCTAAGGCCACAAGGGGACCTCCATTTTGGAAGAGTAGTCTGCCGCTTCGTGTCCGAGCCGAGTCGAGCCAATGCCATGTCACTGTCAACAGGGCATAATCCCTGGCCGCTTGATGTATCAGGACATACACTGCATCAGAAAGGAAAGCCACAGCAGACTCAGAGGGGTATAATCACTCAGCAGAACAGAACAGATCGACTCCACTGGAACAGGGCTCGAGACACCAGGCCTGCACATATCGCCAACTGAAGAATAGTAGCCACCACAATGAACCGGATCTTCAACACTTTCGGTCCAGAGAATCTTAAGACCACAGGAATGGTGGTCCATCTGGTAATTGTCGTGACCTGCGTATTCACCTTGGAAACAAACCACAATACTCCTCCGGGAGAGCGTGCATCCTCTTATATACCCTTAGTATCTAAAGCAGGGAGTTGGGGGAATTCCACTCTGACCGGAATAGGCCCTTGAGCATATCTAGGAACGTGAAGACAGTAGTGGATTTCTGCACACCTTGCAGGAGTGAATGCATCCTCAGTTCCTGCTCCATGTCTGGAGTAACCATCAAGCTCAAGGAAGAAGAGATCCTGGAGATCAAATGCTTCCAGCTCCTCCGTCCGAAACAGTGGAAAAATATCAGTCTCCTCACAATCCTCTGAAGACAAGTGTACTTCATCATCCACATCATACATCTGAATCCAAGCCACAGTTCAGATCCCAGACTCCAGCTGCTCCCTATCTCAAGGGGGTGCCCTTTGCTGGGGATGCTTAGCCATAGGCCATTGAATGGAACTTCCATTCAACCTGCTCCCTCACAAGACTGCACTTGGGGGAATCCAGAGCCTGCAAGAACTAAGTTTCCATGTCAGAACGATCAGGCCTTTTGTAAAAATGAAAAGAATTCCAGGGAGGACAATTCGGACTCTGGAAACTCTCCTCATGGAATTGACACCCCCCCCCCCTACACCAGAGGACCCAGTTGCCATCAATCCCCTAGAGGATGGGGAACAGCGCACAGTACAATTGCCAGAAGCTCCAGTTGGCTGGTTAATCTTACCCACAGCGCCATCCGCCACCTCTTGTCCTTAAGCAGGCAAGGCTGAACTAACTGCATCCCCTAGCATAGAGAAAGGGAGTAATCCCTCCAAAGACAACTCAGGAGCTGCCATGCTAGAAGAGCATGTTCCAGAACAGAGATGAAACACCTTGATTGCCATAGGCCAAACAATGATTCCTGGAAGACACAGAGTTAACGCAAGTATCGTGTTAACTCCACTCTTACTTCAACACACATTACAGACACTAGGATAGGAACGCACATTAAAGCCACTTGGGCAGAACGCGCATATGGACCTCACAACCACCAGTTGCACAATAGAAGAAAGTACTACTAACGCATGCAGAAAGCAGCAGGAAACCCCTACACTGTGCCAACAATCACCAACAACCTACCCCAAATTGCATCCCATACAGAAGGAATTGGGAGCCCCAACACAGAATGACAAGGTCATGCCTCAGTACTCACCCCCCTGTGAGCCCCAGGCAGAGGATCCGTGCCAGGCTTGGTGATACTCATGATAGTGGTTTCACTGGCTTTTGCAGCACTATGTTTAAGGTGACTGGCAAGCAGATCCCTCAGAGTCTTCTGCAATCTTCGGGAGAGGATGGGGGGGGGGGGGGGAGGGGAACGACAGAGGAAGAAGGGGGTGTTGAGGTTGTGCGAGGCTGCTGCACTCTCCAGATCCTTCCAATTTGACTACTCAGACTTATCATAAAGCACGTGGCGCCAAACCAATTTTCCCCTCCTCCTATAGCTACCAAAAAGACCACAGTCTAGTAGAGCCTCCCACGTCTCACTCAAGTGAGAAAATCACCCTCAAGTTGGTCGTTCATGAGCGTTTAAACAATCTTTTCCTCTCAAATCTTCTGAATTTTCTTCAGAGAAAAAAAATCCATTCACCATCTGCTGGATGCAAAGAAATACTGAAGAGACCTCTGGTGGCTGAGGCATATAGAGGCATGGAGTTTTCATTGGTTCTTTGTCGCCACCAATCTGCTGGTATGGGAACACAACTCACTTGTCTGGACTGGTCTAGTAGGACGATATGGAAGGTTAAATTAGACTTACCTGCTAATTGTAGTTCCTGGAGTAACTCCAGTCTAGTCCCGGAATCTCTGGGTTGTCAAGCTACACCAGCAGCTTTGGAGACTGAGAAAACTTCACTCCTGTGATGTCACCGGTATATAAGGACTGGAACCACCTCCTCTCATCAGTTTATCTATTGACAAAGCAGACTCACCGGAGCAACAAGTAGGCAACATAGTAAAATCAAAAAACAACTGCCCCACTGAGCCTTCCAGGACCCTAAGCCCCCAACTATATACAAGCCCGCAGCTACACGGGCCATGCCTTGAGGTCCCCCTGTTTCTAACTGCAAAGAAGGATCCCCAGAACAAAAAACGCCTCAAGGCGTAAGCCGTCCCACCGTGAACCACACCAAACTCCTTCAGAAAAAAAGGCACTTACCAGTAATTCCTCATATGCTTCAGGCGACGGTCCACTAGTGAGACATGGCGGGATACGGGACTAGACTGGAGTTACTCCAGGAACTACAATTAGCAGGTAAGTCTAATTTAACCTTCCTGATCGTCCCTCCAGTCTAGTCCCGGAATCTCTGGGTAAGTACCAGAGCAGTGCAGATACTCAACGGGAGGAAACTGTCACACCAGCCTGAAGCACTGCCGCTCCAAAACAGGCATCCCTCCCCGCCTGAACGTCCAGCCGGTAATGCTTCACAAAGGAATGCAGCGAAGACCATGTCGCCGCCTTACAGATCTCCACTGGCGGAACTAAGCCCCATTCTGCCCACGACGCCACTTGCGTCCTGGTGGAATGAGCCTGCAGCCCATCCGGCACCTTGCGGCCTCGCAGGAGGTACGCTGACACAATCGCCTCTTTCAACCATCGAGCAATAGAGCCTTTAGAGGCCGCCTCCCCTTGCCGCGGCCCGGCAAACAGCACGAACAACCGATCAGACTTACGGAAACTAGCCGTGTGAGCCACATACTGTTTTAAAGCTCAGCTCACATCGAGACGATGAAGCTGATCCGCTACTTGTCCCTTCTTTTTGGAAACAAAAACCGGCAAAACCACTACCTGGTTCATATGAAAAACCGAGACCACCTTAGGCAGAAAAGATGGCACCGGCCGCACCACCACCTTAGAATCAAAGGAGGACAAAAACGGCTTTCGACAAGAAAACGCCTGTAGCTCGGAAACTCTCCTCGCCGAAGCAATGGCTACCAAAAACACCACCTTAAGGGTAAGATCCTTCAATGAGGCTTCTGCTAACGGCTCAAAAGGCGCTCTTCCTAACGCCTCTAAGACCAAGGGCAGGTCCCACGCCGGGACCGTTCGCTTATGCGGGGGCCGTAGGAGCATCACCGCCCGCAGGAACCATTTCACATCCGGGTGACTTCACAGAGGACAGCCCCACACCTTACCTCTGTAACAGGACAGAGCCGCTAACTGCACCTTCAATGAAGCTGCCGCCAAGCCTTTCTGAAAACCGTCCTGCAAAAACGCTAGAACCTGCGGGAATGACGCCCTTAAGGGGACGAAGTCCCTCTCCGCACACCAGGCCTCAAAAACACGCCACACTCTAACATATGCCAACAAAGTAGACCGACGTTTAGATTTCAATAAGGTAGCAATCACTGCCGCCGAATAGCCCTTCGCCCTCAACCTAGCCCGCTCAATAGCCAGGCCGTAAGCAAGAATCAATCCACCTGCGGCATGCAGAGGGGCCCCCGAGTCAGAAGATCTCTGCGAATTGGAAGCCACCATGGCTCCTCCACCAGGAGTCTGACCAAGTCGGCATACCACGGTCTCCTCGGCCAATCTGGCGCAATTAGGATTACTCGGCCCCTGTGAAGCTCTATGCGCTGCAACACTCGACCGATCAAGACCCACGGAGGAAACACATACAGCAGCTGGCCCTCCGGCCAGACCTGAATCAGGGCATCCAGGCCTTCCGCCATCCTTTCTTTTCTTCTGCTGAAGAAGCGGCTGACTTGCGCGGACTGGAAGGTCGCCATCAGATCCATCACCGGCGTCCCCCAACGCAGCACCAACATCGCGAAGACCTCCGGATGCAGAACCCACTGCCCTGGGTCCACCCATACGCGGATTAGAAAATCGGCCTCCACACTGTCCACTCCTGCGACATGCGCCGCCGACAGGGCCACCAGATTCTCCTCGGCCCACTTGAACAAAAACTCTCTGCTTCGGCCTCCAACGCCACGCTGCTTGCGCCTGACGATTTACGTAGGCCACTGCCGTCGCGTTGTCGGAGAACACCCGAATAGCTGTTCCCTGAAGATAAGAACGCAACTCCTGTAGTGCCCGCGCTACCGCTCTCAACTCCAACCTGTTGATGGACCACGTCCTCTGAGGACCACTGACCCTGAACCAGCCGACCCTGACAATGGGCCCCCCAGCCCTGCAGACTGGCATCTGTCGTTAGGGATATCCATGAAGGCGCCTCCAATGACATTCCTCTCTCTAAGCACCCTGGACGTAACCACCACTGCAGAGCCCGGCAGGTCCGCGCTAGACAGGCCAATCTCTGGGACAGTGGATCTCGCTGATGTGACCACCTTCTTAACAATGCGCTCTGCAGCGATCTCATGTGGGCATGCGCCCACGGCACCAACTCCAAGGTCGCCGCCATTGTCCAACACCCTCAAGTACTCCCAGGCTGTGGGACACTGCTTGCTGAGAAACTGCCGCACCAGCCGTCTGAGGCCAAGCACCCTCTGCTGAGGCAGAAACATGCGACCTATGCTTGTGTCGAAACGAGCTCCCAGGTACTCCAAGACTTGCGACGGCTCCAAGTAACTCTTCGCCACATTTACCACCCAACCGAGGCTCTGCAGGAGCTCGATCACCTTGGCTGTCGCCGACACACTCTCCTCTCGGGACTTTGCCCTTATCAACCAATCGTCCAGATACGGATGAACCAACACTCCCTGCTTTCGCAAGGCCGCCGCCACCACCATCATCACCTTCGTGAACGTCCGTGGCACGGTTGTGAGGCCAAAGGGAAGAGCCTGAAACTGAAAATGTCCCATGGGAACCGCAAAGCGTAAGAACTTTTGATGCTCGCGGCAAATCGGAATGTGAAGATATGCCTCCGACAGGTCCAAGGATGTCAAAAACTCTCCTTTCCTTACTTCTATGATGACGGACCGAAAATGAGACACCCGGAGACAGCAATTCACCTTTTTCAGGTCCAGGATGGGCCGCCACGTCCCCTCCTTCTTTGGGACTACGAAATATATGGAGTATCGACCGCACCCTAACTGGTCTGAAGGAACCGGGACAATGGCTTTGAGATCTAGCAATCTTTGGACCGTTTCCTGCACTGCCGCACGTTCTGCGCTGGCCTTGCATGGTGATAGGACGAACGAGTCAGCCACTGGGTGTTGGAATTCCAATACATAACCCTCTCGCACGACTTCCAACACCCACTGATCGGACTGAGTCGGGTCCAGGCTGGATAAAACTCCCGCAGTCGACCCCCTACGGGAATCAGATCCCCCTGGACCCGCCTGGCATCATTGCGATTTCCTAAAGGTGGAGGACGAGGAGGTGGTTGCAAAACCCCTGCTCGCTCCTCGAAACCCCCGAAAGCCCTGGGACCATCCAGGAAAACGCCCCCGCTGACCCTGACCATATCTTGGGGCACGAAACCTGCGAAAGTCCCGCTGCTGACCCCTAGGGCCGGCACTGGGGTGCCCCTGCTTCTGCTTATCTTCCGGCAGCCTACTGCCTTTGGACTCCCCTAAATCCTTCACCAACTTCTCTAAATCCTCTCCAAACAGAAGCTTTCCACGGAAGGGGAGCTTACTCAACCTTGCTTTGGAAGAACTGTCCGCTGCCCAGTTCTGGAGCCAAAGACATTGTCGCCCAGCAACTACAGACACCATACTCTTCGCTAGACCCCAGATAAGGTCATACTGAAGATCGGCCAAATACGCCGCCCCGGACTCTAACCTGGACACCTCCGCGGCTTCCTCCCCCGCAGCCGATGCGCCCACCGTAAGCAGGCTCTCGCCACCCAGGCCCCACAAATAGACGCCTGTAAAGATAGCGCATTTGCTTCAAACACCTGCTTCAGGACCGCCTCCAGCTTCCGGTCTTGGGCATCCTTGAGGGCTGCAGAATCCCCTACCAGGATCGTAGTCTTCTTGGTCACCGCGGACACGGCTGCATCCACTCGAGGAGCCTTAAACAACTCCCGGGTCCTGGTCCAGCATAGGGTAAAGCCTCGCCATAACGCTAGATCCCTTAAGAGCGGCATCGGGCATATCCCAGTCTTCCTGAATCATCTCCTTAAACACTCTATGCACCGGGAATGCTCTCTGCATCTTGCGAACAGCCTGCAGTAAAGGATCCTCCAGGGTAGAGTCCTCTGCAGCACTATCGATCGGAATATTGAGAGCCTTAAGGGACTCCGCAATGAGTGCTGAAAGCTCCTCCCTGCGGAACACCCGCACCACTCGTGCCTGATCCTCCTGCTCTTTAATTTCGCCTTCCTCCAGTTCCTCTTCTTCCAGCCCCGCTAAGTCCGGCTGCTCGGAACGGATATCCTCCGAAAAAAGTGACTGCTCAAGCGGATCCATATCCGCCCTAGAACGCTTTGCACTGTAGACAGCCTCCGTGGCCCTCACAGGCGAACCCGGTCTCTTCCGCCCGGGCTCAGCCACTAAGGACCCAGCTGCAGGCGTCCCCTGGGAGCTGGTCAAGGCCTTTTGCAGGATAGCCATGAAATCAGGAGAAAAAATTGCCGCCAAACTCCCCGATACCGTTGGCTGTGGCGGGGGGGGGGGGGGGGTTCTGGGCTCAAAGCTGTACTGGTCCCCGGATCTGATCTGGACAAGGGGTCAGATGTGCTCGGGCCCCTCCCCTGAACCCTCTGGATCTCCCCCTTCTGCCCCCGACAAGAGTTCTTTAGTCTCCTGACTGCAACCCCTACAGACACCGTCCAGCGAGACCGAACTCCTCTTGGCCCCACACAATAAACATAACTGCCAAGAAGGCATGATGTACCCCCCAAAAAAAGAAAGTTGAAAGGAAGCCTTTAAATTGAACAACCAACTCCGGGTTGGGGATCTTTTTTTTTTTTTTTTTTTTTTTACTATTCACATTAACGGCCCGCAGACTCGCTGCCCCAGCCAAATCCAAGTGAGTTTTTGAAAAACGAGGCTCTCCCTAAACAAAAACAGCCACAGCGCCCCCGGGCCTGCTACCGGCGTTTTGCCACGCTTTGCACACACGGTCTGGCTGGGCCTACAAATCTAGCAGTTCCCGCTCAAAAAACGCTGCCTTATCTCGCCGTTGCTGCGAACAGTCTGCTGGCCTCTCCCCTGTGCTCACCTGCTGCGTACAAGCCGCTGGGAAGGGATTCCAATCTCGGGCTGAAACCCGTGTCGGCACCCGCTGAAACTGCCACCTGAAGAAAACCTCCACAGGTAGAGGAAGTTAGGAATCACCTCAGTGGCTACTAATCACTAAATTCTATATCTATCTCTCTCTCTATATATATATATATCTTTTTTTTTTTTTAAACCCCAAACAAAAATTCCAAGAACTCTTCTTAACCGTTTCTCAAGTGAGCCCTGCAATCCCTGGGCTCACAACCCCACTAGCTGCTTTGGAGACTGTTGAAACTGGTGAGAGGAGGCGGTTCCAGTCCTTATATACCGGTGACATCACAGGAATGAAGTTTCTCAGTCTCCAAAGCTGCTGGTGTAGGTTGACAACCCAGAGATTCCGGGACTAGACTGGAGGGACGATCAGGAATATAGTTTTTACACAGCAAAATCCAAAAATCATCAAGAGTGTGCTGACTTTTCCAAGGCACTACACATTCAGGTACAGTAGATAATGCTTTGTTCAAGAAAGCTGGTAATGCAGGGTGAAATGTTTGCCCAAGATATCAATATCCTAAAACCACTAAGTTACAATTTAAGTTACCTGGGTGTGCAACACAATGCTCTTTACATATTTTCTCTGATAGGTAGTTGTTCTTGTTTCCCCTGCAACCTCCATATATAAACTGTGCACAGGTGTGAGCTGATATATTGTAGAACCAGCGTGGGAAGGCAGCGCGGCATGGACCAGTGTCACTTGGAGCAGCACAGTATTCTAGTGAAATTAAGACAAAGGCATTAAACTCAATATACTAATGTTTTATTAATACAAGATGGGCAAATGATACTGGGTTGTCATCAGGACTTTAAAGAATGAAAGGCCATTATAACAATGTTACACTTTACATTAAAGCACAGTTACTTACCTGTAACAGGTGATCTCTGGGAACAGCAGGAGTAAGTCTTCACATATGGGTACGTCGGTACCGACGGAGCCTGCGCGGGAACACTCTCCAGCATCCAAAAAGAAAGCTTTTGGGAGCATCCCACGCGCATGCGCGCTGCCTTCCCGCCCATTTATTTCCCTCTCATCAGTTGGGTTTGTAGCTGAGACCGAAGGAGGGAAGTAGACAACAGAGAGAGAGAGAGAGAGAGAGAGAACGAGAGAGAGCACAACTCCTAGGGGAAGTGGGTGGGTTGTGAAGACTTATTCCTGCCGTTCACAGAGATCACCTGTTACAGGTAAGTAACTGTGCTATCTCCAGGAACAAGCAGGAATGAGTCTTCACATATGGGGGACTCCCAAGCTAAGATGCCTGGAGGAGGCCCCAGTATGTTGCAAATCTAAAGATGGGCCATGCTTATCCCTCAAACCTCAGGCATCCAAGGGATAGAGGGTAGGAGTTGAACTAGAAAGAAAAAAAAAAAAAAGAGGTGCTGTGAAACAGCTTGACTAAACAAGGTATCCAGAGGGGAGTCCTTGTGTAAATCATAAATATTAGAAAAAATATTGAGTCCCAATTTTCTAATGTGGATCTCACTCAAAAATATTGCAAAAATACTTGAGGGTAATATGGGTCTGTGGTTGAGAGCCAGAACATTATCCTCAAAGAAATTCCCTCAATGTGAAGTAGAGGGAAAAAATATATTTTGCAATACAGGAAGAGATAAGAAGCCTTAATGGTCAGAACTAACCCCAGAAGAAAGTACTGGGGGAGTTCAATGAGGTTGGACTTTGGAGAAATAGCTAAAGCTTCTGTAAAATCCAAAAAATTGAACTTCTTGTCCTTGGAGCAGAATAAGGTCCTAGGAAAGAGTGGAGATAATCTGACTGGTTTGGATGAAAAGGTAGAAACACCCTTTGCAGAAAAAAGGTGATAGGTCTTTAAGACCCCCTTTATTCCAATGAAAGACAAAGACATTTGTACTAGGCGTTGAGCCTCCAATTTCTTGAAGATCAGTAAAGTCTTTCGTAAGTGATGTCACTTATGATGACCTTACATGTAGAACCTCAGATGTGACGTAACCTAAAAGGTAACGACAAAAAGGTATTTCCTAATTTACTATAGAAATTGGTTGTCCATTGAGTTTTATGGTATGCTGGGGCAGCATTAATATGGACAGTAAACAAATCTTTCAAAGTCAGATGTTGTATAGAGATTGACCCAATAACAAGAAGGATTAAGACCTACTTGAGAATATTGATGGAGAATCTCTGTCTGGTTAAATATGGAAGAACTCTAGAGAAAGTTTCATGGAAACTGGTATTAAGTTCTTCACTTACAGGGATAGGACTAGACTTCTTGAAAAGATCTAGCCCCTGAAAGCACAGTTACTTACCTGTAACAGGTGATCTCTGGGAACAGCAGGAATTAGTCCTCACATATGGGTACGTCGGAACCGACGGAGCCTGCGCGGGAAAGCTCCCCAGCTTTTCAGATGAAAAGCTTTTGGGGCTTCCCACAGCGCATGCGCGCTGCCTTCCCGCCTTCCTGACCAGCTCTCTTCAGTTCGAGTTTATAGCTGAGACAACAGAGAGAGGAAAGGAAGGTAGATAGATAGAAGATACAACTCCTAGGGGAGGTGGGTGGGTTGTGAGGACTAATTCCTGCTGTTCCCAGAGATCACCTGTTACAGGTAAGTAACTGTGCTATCTCCAGGAACAAGCAGGAATGAGTCCTCACATATGGGGACTCCCTAGCTGAGATGCCTGGGAGATCCCCCTCCAAAGGTAACCATCTTCGTATGGATCTCAGGCATCCAACAGGGAAGGTGGGCAGGAGTTGTTTAAGTATGGAACAGGTGTTTGAGGACAGCCTGACCAAACAAGGCATCCCGGCGGGAGTCCTTGTCCAAACAGTAATGGGCTGTGAAGGTATGAACCGAGGCCCAAGTGGCTGCTCGACAGATCTGATCTATGGAAACAGAGTGAAGATGAGCCATAGAGGTGGCCATGGCTCTCACATTGTGAGCTGTGACATGGCCTTCCAGAGAAATGTTCTTACTCTGGTAAGCAAAAGAAATACACTGAGCAATCCAATTGGAAAGTGTACGCTTGGAGACTGGAAGTCCCAAATGAGAAGGATCAAAAGCCACAAAAAGTTGGGAAGACTTTCGATGTGGCTCAGTCCTGTTGAGGTAAAAGGCGAGAGTTCTTTTACAATCAAGGGTATGAAGGTTCCTCTCTGCACTGGATGCATGAGGAGCCGGGAAAAAAAACAGGTAGATATACCTCTTGATTAAGATGAAAAGGCGAGACCACTTTGGGCATAAAGTGGGGGTTCGTCCTAAGGACCACCTTATCATGATGAAACCTAGTATAAGGTGGATTAGCCACTAAAGCCTGCAGTTCACTGATGCGGCGAGCTGAAGTGACTGCAATAAGGAAAACTACCTTCCATGAAAGAAATTTCAAGGAGGTGGAGTCCAAAGGCTCAAAAGGTGGCTTCATAAGCTGACCTAGAACTAGGTTCAAATCCCATGCTACCGGCGGAGGTCGGATGGGAGGTTTAGTTAAGGTCAGGCCTCTCATGAACCTTGCAACAAGAGGATGAGAGGAGACAGGTTGTCCATTTATAGGTTTTAAGGATGCTGCAATAGCACTTAAATGGACTCGTACTGAATTTGTCTTGAGGCCTGCATTGGAAAGATGCAGGAGATAGTCTAGTAGAGAATTCAAAGGAAGTGCCAGAGGGTCAAGACCCTGTTGAGCACACCAAATGGAAAAACGTTTCCATTTGAAAGCATAGGAACGCCTGGTAGAGGGTTTCCTAGAGGCATGAAGGATATCTTTCACTGGTTGAGAAAGATTAAACTCATGAAGGCTTAAGCCTTCAGTAACCAAGCTCGGAGATGTAGGGACTTGGGGTTTGGGTGCCACAAAGTCCCTTTCTCCTGAGACAGAAGGTCTGGCGCAGCTTCCAGGTCCAGGGAGGAGCCCTGGGAGAGCTGTAGAAGTAGAGGGAACCACACTTGGCGTGGCCAGCGTGGAGCTATGAGGATCATTGACCCGTGATCCCTCTGAAGTTTGAACAGAGTCTTGGGAATCAAAAGAATGGGTGGAAAAGCATACAGGAATTCCTGACCCCAATGCAGGAGAAAGGCGTCGTTGGCCTGAGCTCCCTGACACGGAGTCCTGGAACAGAACCGGGGAAGTTTGGCATTTCACGGACTTGCAAAGAAGTCTATGTCCGGGGTCCCCCATTCCTGAAAGATTCTGCGTATCTGGTCCATATGCAGGGACCATTCGTGTGAAAGCAGAACTCGACTGAGTCTGTCTGCCCGAGAGTTTTGAACTCCTGGAAGGTATACTGCCAGAAGATGAATTTGATGCTCTCTGGCGAAGGCCCATAATCTGAGAGCTTCGTTGCAAAGCGACAGAGAGCCCGTCCCTCCTTGTTTGTTGACATAGAACATGGCTACCTGATTGTCTGTCTGGACTAGGACAGTCAGGTTGACAAGGAGGGTGTGGAAGACTGTGAGGGCAAGGAAGACTGCTCGCAGTTCCAGAAGGTTGATGTGAAGGGTGGTCTCCTGGGGAGACCAGGTTCCCTGAGTGGAGAGGTGTTGGAGATGAGCTCCCCACCCTGTTTGGGAGGCATCTGTTGTAAGGGTTGCTTGGGGCAACGAAGGTTGGAAGGGGGTCCCCCAACAACAGATTTTTGGAGGATGTCCACCACTGGAGAGACCAAAATAGACGTTTTGAGGTGAGTACTTGGTCTGAGAGCGCTCCTGATGCTTGAGACCACTGGGTGGCCAAAGTCCATTGAGCTGCCCTCATATGGAGACGAGCGTAGGGCACCACATGGACCGTGGAGGCCATGTGGCCCAGAAGTTGCAGCAGTTCCCTGGCTGACAAGTGACTTCTGGACTGAGCTTGAGAGGCCAAGCTGATTAGTCGTTGGCCTCGGACCAGAGGGAGGTAGGCCCTTGCAGTGGTGGAGTCCAAGTGGGCCCCTATGAATTCCAGGGACTGAATAGGGATAAGTTGGGACTTGGGA
Source organism: Ichthyophis bannanicus (assembly GCA_033557465.1). Lineage (NCBI taxonomy): Eukaryota > Metazoa > Chordata > Amphibia > Gymnophiona > Ichthyophiidae > Ichthyophis > Ichthyophis bannanicus. Next base: position 84,195,975 of record CM066039.1, read on the forward strand.
ATGTTTACCACAAGTCCCAGATATTGAAGAATACGCCTTGTGCGGTCCAAGGAAATCTGGGCTTCTGACTGAGATGGAGCTCGGATGAGCCAGTCGTTCAGATATGGGAACACGAAGACTCCCATGCCTCTTAGAAATGCGGCTACGACTGCCATACATTTTGTGAATACTCTTGGAGCAGAGGCGAGACCGAAGGGAAGTACTCTGTATTGGAAATGTTTTCCCTGGAACAGAAATCGAAGATATTTTCTGTGGGATGGATGGATGAGTATATGAGTGTACGCATCCTTGAGATCTAGAGAACAAAGCCAATCCTGACTCTGAAGGTATGGAAGGAGAATGCCCAGAGAGAGCATTTTGAATTTCTCCTTGAATAGAAACTTGTTCAATTCTCTCAGATCTAGGATAGGTCTGAAGCCCCCTTTGTTATGAGAAAATAAGGGGAGTAGAACCCTAACCCCTGTTGAGGAAGAGGAACCTCCTCTATTGCCCCTTGGGCAAGGAGAGAGGAGACTTCCCGACCCAACAGGGTCAGAAGAGATGGGGGAGAACTGAATTGCCTCACCATGGTATGGGGAGGAAGGCTGGAGAAATGAAGTTTGTAACCCTCTCGGATGATAGAGAGGGTCCATTGCTCTGATGTAATTTGCTCCCATCTGGGAGCAAAGTGAGCTAACCTTCCGGGAATGGTGAGGGGCTCTGGTTGTTCTAGAGCCAGAAATGGTAAGTTCTCTAGGGGCAAGTCAAAACCCCTGAGGGGGTTGAGCCTGCTGGGGTGTAGCAGACACTGCAGGCGTTGACTTTACTTGCTTAGATTGCTAACGTTTAGCAGCAAAGCGAGGCTGAGCAGATTGTTGGCCAGTATTTGTGGAAAATCTGGCCTTCTTGTAGTAAGGCCTCTTAAAAGGCTTCTTTTTGGCACGAGTAGAAGTAGACTTAGAAAGTCTATCTAGAGTGGCATTTTCTGCGTCCATTTGAGCAGCTTTAATTTGCCAGTCCTCACCAAATAAGTTCTCACCTGTACAGGGCAGATTCCTTAAGCCATCCACGACCCAGGGTTCTAGGTCAGAAGCCTGGAGCCAAGCAAGACGTCGGGCTGCAATAGCAATTCACGAAGCCCTGCCTGCAACCTCAAAGGAATCAAAGGCTGCCCTGTTGGAAAACTTGGAGACCTCTGAAAGTTGTATCACCACAGAAGTGAAGTCCTCCTTTCTATCCTCAGGGATAAAGGGGGCAAAATGCCGTACCTTCAGGGCAAGTTCTCTGAGAAACATGCCCATATAAAGACTGTAGGAATTGATCCTGGCTATAAGCATACTAGCCTGGAAGATCTTTCTACCAAAAGAGTCAAGGGTCTTACATTCTCGCCCTGGAGGGGTAGAAGAGTGTCTTTTAGGACTCTATCTTTTTCATGGCAGACTTCACCACAATGGAGTGGTGAGGCAGTTGAGTCTTTCGAAACCCAGGAGGAGGGAGGGACCCGGTACATGGTGTCCAACCTACGGGAATGAGGAGACAGTGTTAGAGGAGTCTCCCACAAATCCATCAAGTGTTCTTGAAGGATTTCATGGATAGGCAGGGTAACTGCCTCTTTAGGAGCTTTGGAGTATCCTAAAATATCCAATTTCTTTGATCTTGGTTCCGTTCAAGAAGATGTAGCAATAGAAAGCCCTTTAGCTACATCAACAATGAAATCCTGAAAGGATAAATCCTCTGGAGGAGACATCCTCCTCTTTGGAGAAGAGGGCTCCTCAGGAAGATCAAGCTCAGCAGAGTCATCAGAGGAATTGAACTCATCAGAAGAATCTGAGTATTCTCTCTGTGCTTCCAATGCACGATACGTGTACCGACCGATATCGACATCGGGCATATCGGGCATGGGATCGGTATCGGGCAAAAGCCTGAATCCGGCATGCGAAACCGATCGACGCTTGGAAGTCGATGGTCTCGGTTCCGGTGTGGATACCGGAACCGGAGTCGGTACCGAGGGCGTCGCAGCCTTAATGAAAGCCAGAACGGCCTGCTGCATGGTCTGGACAGTATTGCCCATGGACGCCACTGCTGCCTGGATGTCGGTACCGGTATCAGCCGGTACCCCAGAGCAGTCTAACAGGTGATCGGTCGAGGCCGTGCCATCGATGTCAACCTGTAACCCCATAGATGGTGCTTTGGAGACCGGAGCCTCCCGCCGGGGTTTTTTTGGCTTGGGCAGAATCCTCGAACTCAAAATTGAGAGCCTCTCGATCTTTTGAAAGAGATTTGCTTTTAGAGGATTTGCCCACAGAAAGTTTGGTTACCTGAGATCCATCCGGAGAGGAAGACCTGGATGACTGTGATGCTGGATTATCTGAAGCAAACAGCACATGGAACTTGTTGGCCCGGTTCTGCATACCACGTTTAGACATCTGGGAGCAGAATGGGCAGTCCGGTATGGAGTGGTCAGGTCCCAAACATTTAAGACACCATTCATGGGTGTCTGTGAGAGAAATAACAGCACTGCACTTGGTACACTTTTTAAAACCAGGAGCTGGCCTCTCCATGAGGAGAATTTGTGTAGGCCTGAAGGCCTAGCAAAAGTTACCACGTTGTGCTGAAAATAAAGATTTATTTTATTTTTTTTTTTTTTTTTAAGAAATAAAGAGAGACCGGCGGTACCGGTTTTGGTATGGGGAAGGCAGGTACGCGGTCAAAAGAAACAAATTAAAATAACAATTTCTTCAGCGGTGACAGGAACACGACCTGCTGGCTCCGCGGAAAAAGAGAAACTGAAGAGAGCTGGTCAGGAAGGCGGGAAGGCAGCGTGCATGCGCTGTGGGAAGCCCCAAAAGCTTTTCATCTGAAAAGCTGGGGAGCTTTCCCGCGCAGGCTCCGTCGGTTCCGACGTACCCATATGTGAGGACTCATTCCTGCTTGTTCCTGGAGATTAACCAGGTCTCGAGACGTACGTGAATGAGTGCAGAGGAGATCCTTAGTCTTAAGGCAGCAAGTCTGGATCCTTCTATAACTTCAAATAGTAGCTGGAGAAAAAGACGCAATATAAGGGGATACCATGTTTGCCTCTCTATGAGGGCAATATGAGTATCATGCGTTCTCTTGTTCATCATAAGCTACCATGAAGTATAGGAAAATCAGAAGGAAAGTAGTGAATAAGGACCAAATGCAGTGAAAGAATGCATCCCTGTTGTGGAAGTTCCAGTGAGATGTGGAACAAACCAGAGAATTGTACAATTTTCTACGCTTTCACATGGCCTAAACCCTGATTACTTTTTCTTAAAAGGAAATTTTAAGGAATATGGTAAGAGTAGGAAAAACCCAGTCATGTAGAAGCATGACTGACAGTCTACCAGCTGAAGCCCTTCTTAACCATCTGGAAGCTACCTACTAGGAGTAGCTCTGAAGCTCTCTGGCAAAGGCCCACAGTTGCAGAGCTTTGTTGTATAATTGCAGAGAGCATGTTGTAGGTTGCTTAGATCTGGCTGTTGAATTGCCAGTGTGCAACCTACTCTATTCTGTTGGAGCCAAAGATAATTGAAGATGGTTAAGAATAGTAGACAGGCCTGATGCCTGCAACAATAAATAGTCCAAATAGGTTCTGGACCTCTTTTGGAATTATCTGTTAAGGCAGCATAAAAAGTTCGATCCTATAGATTGGAGAGGACCGACGGATATAATTTGGAGTAGTGATACCCAATTTCTGTCCGAAAAGCTGCCTTAAAAAAATATCTGAGAAGGTTAGCTCAAAGATACACAGAGAAGATGAACTGCAAAGGGGGATAAAACTCTGTATGGAAACTACTTACTGGAGTAGGCATTGAAGAAAATCCTATGGCTTAGAGAATAAGACCTCCAGTTGATTAGTAGTACTCTTAGAGACAATGTCTGGGCTAAGAGGGATAGAAGTAATACAAAGTTGAGAAGACTTATAATTTGGTAAGTCTTTGAAGAGATAGGGTCCCCTTGCAGTTAAAAGTATGAGATAGCCTCGTACAGGAAACTGTCAAGGTGAAGGGTATAGCTCACCTTGTTGTTGTTAGCCCTCCTTTTGTTTTAAAAGGAGAAACCTGTTATCGCTGGGGTATGATAGTCCTTAATAGCTCTTAGAGCTAAAAGGATAGATTTCTCTTGTAGCAAGAGATTCATGCCCAGCGTTGAGGATTGAGTCAATGTATGACTGATATCTCAGCATGGATGAGAAGAATTTTAGATGCTTCTGTTGAAAAGTAGGCTCAAAGGTTCTAAACCTCACACAGAAAAAGTGAATAAAGCATCAGAAACCCTGCGACTCCTGGGTTTGCTGAGCCTGTTGAGGTTTTGATTTTCTTAGCCTGGTGTGATGTTGCCCATCTTTGGAAACATCTGCATAATGGGTAGAAGATGGATAAAACTTTTTTCCCCTAGGGGGATAAAGCTTTTTAGGAGATTTTTTATTAGCTGGGATAGAGGAAAGTTTTGACAATCCTCTGAAAGTAATATCATCAGTGTTTAACTGATTAGCTTGAAATAAAGCATCCTTGTTAAAGAGATTTTCACCAGTACAAGGAGTATTCCCCAGCCTTTCTTGTACCCATCTGTCCAAGTCTGAAGCTTGGAGCCAGGCCATGCGTCATGCTCCTATGGCTATAGCAGAAGTTCTGCTAATAGACTCAAAACAGTCCAGGGAAGCACGATTAAGGAACCTAGAGATATTTTGAGCATGATTGACTAGTAAGAAATAGTCTGCTCTTTTATGCTCTTGAAAAGAAGGGTTCAAAAGCTTTAAGCTCTTTGTGACCTCTTCAAGAGATAATCCCATATAGAAAATATGAGATAATTTTTGCTGAAAGAATGGATGCCTGGAAGCATCGATGTCCAAAGGCATCTAAAGTTCTAGACTCACGACCTGGCGGATAAGAAGAGTGCTTTTTTGCACTCTTAATACGCCTCATTGCTGATTCTACAACAATAGAATGATGAGGAAGTTGAGTCTTTTGAAAACCTGGAGAAGGTGGCACCTTGTAAATGGAGTCAAGTGTCTTAGAATGTGGTGATACCGTTAAAGGAGTTTCCCACATTTTTAAAAGGAGATCTTGTAAGATCTGATGCAAAGGAAGCATGATGAGCTCCTTTGGAATCCAGGGGGATTGCAGGGTCTCTGAATCCCCTGGCAAGGACTCTTTACCAGGTATAGAAATGGCAAGTAACTTGCCATATCAAGCAAAAAAGCTTGAAAAGAAATCTCCCCTGAGGAGGATCCTCTAAAATGAGGTGTAAAGGTTAGATTTGTGGAAAATTCAGCCTTGGTACCGATGGATTCATCCCAGTCATCGGGATCGGAAGACTTGAAAGGATTAAGCATCGAATTTTCTTTAAAGCGATGTCTTTGATACCCGAAGTCGATACCGAGACGAGTCAGTATCGAATCCTCCATACTAGAGATCGATTCCAGGCTCGGCATCGAAGGAAGCGAGCCTGTCGAAGCAAGCATGGACAGTACAGACACCGATACCGGTACTGAAGGCGATACCGATACTGGAGGAACGGTCTGCAGCAACTCCAGCGGTACCGAGGTAACCGAGAGCGCTAGACTACATTCATCGGTGAGGAGTATTTCATCCATCACCATAGCCGATGCCAGGGTGTCGGTACTGCCCGAAGCGGCCACAACCACCGAGCATGGCCCAGGTATGTTCTCCGAGGTAGGAACCCTGGGAACAACCTGAAGCCCCGTTAATGCTTTGGAGCCCGAAGACACCCGCCGGGGCTTTATTGCCAAGATGTCCTCGAGGGCAAGGCCGGAGCAATCTCGATACTGGAAAGGAGATCTACCACTCGAGAACTGGCTAGTCTTTACAGACTTTTGTTGGTTACCTGATCCTGTGGAGATATTCTAGCTGGTGACATTGAGAGTGATGTGAACCGGGTATCGAGTTGTGCTCGATTCTGAAGATTTCTTCTGTTTGAGGTCCAGCAGGAAAGGCACTCCAGTAAGCAGTGGTCAGGACCCAAACATTTAAGACACCAAGTATGGGTGTCTGAAAAAATATTTGTACCACCACACTTAGAGCATTTCTTAAGGAGAGTGGCTGGCTTTTCCATAATGGAAAAATAGAGGCCTGGTGGCCTAGCAACCGTCAGACACTAAACGGGAAAAATTTCTGAAGAAAAGAAGAAATTCTTTAGAAAAAAGAAAGAAAAGCACCGGCAGTACCGGTGGCGTTGGGGGAAGGCAGACGCGACCACAAAAAACTAAGAATAAAAAACAATTTTCTGCGGTGACAGGAATGTGCCCTGCCGGCTCCGCGGAAAACTGATGAGAGGGAAGTAAATGGGCGGGAAGGCAGTGCGCATGCGCGTGGGATGCTCCCAAAAGCTTTCTTTTTGGATGCTGGGGAGCGTTCCTGCGCAGGCTCCGTCAGTACCGACGTACCCATATGTGAAGACTCGTTCCTGGAGATTACAAGATTCCACATTAAGAAGTCTGAGCTATAGAAATAAATGAAAGATGCAAACTGATCAAAACTACTTACCCTGGAAATTAACATTCTTGTCACTTTTTATCTTCTCTGGCTCCAACATCCCTGTTGAAATATCAAAAGGCAAAGCACTTGAAATCTTGTATTTACTATGCTTCACCTGCTTGTTATTTCTTGGAACTTGTAGTGAGACAAGAGTTGGTAGAAGACAAGACAAAGGAAGACCTAAGTTAAGGAACAGTTTCCGTTTAAGTGCCTGCAACATCTGTTTAGATAAATCTCCCTCCCTTAGTTAAAACTCCAGCAGACTAAATTCAACATTTTATCCAGCCATGGTAAATTAACTATTCTCAATAAGCGAGTAAAGAGTAGTTACTCACCTGTAACATGTGTTCTCCAGGGACAGCAGGAATCAGTCCTCACATATGGGCGATGTTGGCTCCAGAGCCCTCGTGCAGAGCAATTCCCCAGCTTTCAAAAGAAAGCCTTTGGGATTGCATTGTGCATGCGTGGTCCCCTTCCAGCCCAAGAGTGCCATCTTGCTCAGTCTAATGACATACTAAAACGACAGCAAAACGAACAAAATCAATAGGACTGCAACTCCAGGAGAGGAGGGAGGGTCATGAGGACTGATTCCTGCTGTCCCTGGAGAACACCTGTTACAGGTGAGTAACTACGCTTTCTCCAGGAACAAGCAGGAAGTCAGTCCTCACATATGGGACTCCCTAGCTATAGGCTACCGAGAACCCATAGCTGAAAAATGGCTCCCTCCAGAAGAGCCGCAGCAGCTGTGATAGGAATCCAGCAGAGACAACACCCCTGGTAGCCTGACACCAGAGAGCTGGAGGGTAGGAGTTGCCTAAACCTCAAATAAGTTGGAGTACCGCCTGGCCGAAAGCACTGTCTCGTCAGGACTCTCCATCCAAGCAGTAATAGGCTGCAAAAGTCTGGCTTGAAGACCAGGTGGCGGCCTGGCAGATGTCTGCCAGCAGAACAGAGCAGAAGTGAGCCACTGATGCGGCTTTAGACCTGACACGGTGGGCTGTGACTTGACCCTGCAATGAGAGGTCGGCCGCCCTGTACGCCCAGGCAATGTAGTCTGCCATCCAGGTGGACAACGTGCGCTTGGAGACAGGTAGACCCAGCTTACTGGGGGTCAAAAGAGACGAAGAGCTGAGGAGCCCTTCGATGCCCCCATGTATGCTACAAGTAGGCGGCTAATGCCCTCTTACAATCAAGGGTATTCAGAACCGCCTCTGCCCGGCTGGCATGCGGTCTGGGAAAGAATGTCAGAAGAAACACCTCTTGGTTGAGGTGGAACGGAGAGACCACCTTCGGGAGAAACTTGGGTGGGTGCGTAGGACCACCGTGTTCCTATAAAACAGTGTGTATGGTCTTTATGAAACCAGAGCTTGTAGCTCACTCAATCGCCTGACAGATAGGAGTGCCACCAGGAAGAGTACCTTCCAGGAAAGGAAGCACAGATGGCAAGCGGACATCGGCTCAAAAATGTGGGTGAGTAAGCTGCTGCAAGACCACAATGAGATCCCACTCGGTCGCCAGAGAACGAACTGGGGATTTTAGTAGAAGTAGACCTCTGAGGAACCTGGACACCAAGGGGTGAACCGAAAGAGGTTGTCCTTCCACTGGTGAGTGATGTGCTGACAGAGCACTCAGGTGGAGCCTGACAGAGTTAGACTTGAGGCCTAAGTCAGAGAGGTAAAGCAGGTACTGCAACACCACTGGTACAAGGCAAGAGAAAGGGTTTTCATTGTGTTGGTTACACCACACCTCAAACCTCCGCCACTTGAAGGCATAGGTTTTCCTAGTGGACTGCCTCCTTGAGGCCAGTAACACTTCTTATACGTTCTTAGGTAGGAGGAGAGGAGCCAGCACTACCCTTTCAGTAGCCATGCCATCAGGTTGAGAGAGCTGAGGTTGGGATGTAAGATAGAGCCCTGCTCCTGGGACAGGAGGTCGGGCCTCATCCCCAGAAGGAGCGGGGTCTCCACTGCCAGCTGGAGAAGAAGCAGGAACCAAGGTTGTCTTGGCCATCTGGGGGCTACCAGGATGACCGAGGCCTTGTCCCGCAGGATTTTGAATGGAGTTCGGGCCACCAGAGGCGTGGGAGGAAACGCATACAGGAGGCCCACAGAACAGGAGATCAGAAAAGCATTGGCAGCCATCCTTTGGGGATGTGGCCACTGTTCCCTCTAAGCTGTGCGCGTGTGCGCGCGCACACACCTCGCCGAGCGAGCGCACATACTTTACAACAGAGCGCACAAAAATTACGGTTCTGATTCTGATAGAAAACAACACAGATGTCTTAAAATTGAAAAGTTGTTGTGTATTTCCAGTTTTCACAAGTTCTACAACATTTTCTAGTGCAATCAATGTGGTGTACATACTGTATTCTGACGTGTAGTCAAATTTTAAAGTATATAACTCCGAAGAGTCGTTATGTGGCGCACAAAAATGTAACCTTCCTTGAAAAGCTGCACAGCTGATATTTTATGCGCACACAGCCTACAGAAAATTAGAGGGAACATTGGATGTGGCTGTCTGGAGCAAATGTTGGGCAATTGATGATTCTGCGGGCTGGCGAAGAGATCTATGGACGGATGTCACTAGCAGAGGAAGATCTGCTGCGCCACTTCCGGATTCAGTTGCCACTCGTGAGGTTGAAGACTTCTGCTTAATTTGTCTGCTAGGCCGTTCTCTTGACCTGGCAGGTAAACCGCCTTGAGACATACCCTGTCTGATGGCAAAGGAGCAGAGGTCCAGTGTCTCCTGGCACAGAATATGGGACCCTGTCCCTCCCTGCTTGTTCACGTAGAACATAGCCACCTGATTGTCTGTCTGCACCAAGACAGACTGATGGGAGGGAAACATGGCCGAAGGCTCGAAGAGCTAGGCTTATCGCTCGTAGCTCTAAGAGGTTGATTTGTTGTGTCCTCTCTTGGGGAGACCACAACCCTTGAGTGCATGAGTCCTGGCAATGGGCTCCCCAGCCCAGCAGGAATGCATCTGTCGTCAGGACTTTTGAGTGCGCTGGAGGCTGAAAAGGCACTCCTCCCAGCAGGTTGGGTGGCTGAAGCCACCAGGCCAACGACTTCATCAGTTGTTTGGACACCCTTATCCTGTCTCGGAGTCGCCCTGTGGCTTGCGTCCACAGATCCCAGAGGTACCACTGAGTTGTTCTCATGTTGAGACGGGCGTTCGGGGTCACATGCACCGTGGAGGCCATGTGTCCTATAAGGCACAGAAAATGCCTTGCTGATATCTGAGACTTGTGGCTGATCTGGTGTACTAGCTCCAGAAGTCTCTGTGTCCTGTCCTCTGGCAGGTAAGCCTTTGCTTGAATGGTGTCCAGCCTCACCCCTATGAACGCTAAGTTCTGTGTGAGGAGCAAGGTGGACTTTGCCTGATTTATGACAAAGCCTAGATGCTAAAGTATGTTGATAGTGCGAGCTGTGGCCTGTTGGGCCTCTTGAGGCGACGAGGCCCTGATGAGTCAGTCGTCCAGGTACGGGAAGATGAAGATTCCCTGGTTCCTGAGAAGGGCCGTCACCACCGCCAGACACTTGGTGAACACTCTGGGGGTGGAGGCTAGGCCAAATGGAAGTGCTCTGTACTGAAAATGGTTTCCTCCCACTACAAATCTGAGATACTGTCTGTGGTCTGGATGTATAAGGATGTGAGTGTAGTCATTCTTCAGGTCTAAGGAGCATAGCCAATCTCCCTGTTGGAGGTAAGGCAGCAATATTCCAAGGAAAAGCATCTTGAACTGTTCCCTCACCAGGAACTTGTTTAAGTTTTGCAGGTCAAGGATGGGCCTGAGGCCTCCTGTTTTCTTTGGTATCAGAAAATACCTGTAGAAGCTTTGCCCTTGTAGGCTGTGGGGCACCGGCTCCACCGCCTGATCCTCTAGAAGACCGGCCAACTCCTGTAAGAGGAGGTTCCTGTGTAGAGGGGGTCTGGGAGGTTCCCCTGGGAAGTAGGAGAGAGGTACCTGGTTGAAGTGGAGCAAACAGCCCTTCTGGACTATTTGTAGGACCCAGGAATCTGTAGTGATTGCTGGCCACCAGGGGGCGTACAGGGCCAGCCTTCCTCCAGTGCCAAGTCTCATCCCTGGTTGGAGAGAGACACTGCTGTGGCTGTCAAAATAGCCCCTACTGGATGGGAAGGAGCTGGTGCCTGGGGCTTGGGGGTCTTCTGCTTACATGGGCCATGCCCCTGTCCCTTGGCCTGCTGCCCCTGGTGGGGAGCCGGGGAGGCCAGGTGAGTGGGGTAGTTGTGGTAAGCAGCACCATTCCTCAGGAAAAAGGGCTTTTTACCCGAGCCCTTCTTTTTACGAGGGGCAGAAGTCTTTTTGGAGAGTCTTGTCTGGGTCAAGTACTCGGACTTAATTTCGGCAGCCTTTTCAGTCATGGGTTTGCCGAAAAGGTTGTCACCTCGGCATGGGACATCGACCAACTTGTCCTATATCCATGGCTCTAGGTTCGACGACATTAGCCATGCCTGGCATCGGGCCCCGATGCCAGTTGCAGCTACTCGGGCCGAAGCCTCGAAGCCATCATAGGCTGCCCGAGAAACTTCGAGCACTCTCGAATCCCCGTGGACAAGACCTTGAATCGCTGCAAGGGTTCCTCGGAGAGGCCAGCTGAAAACCCGGCAATCTCCTTTGCCAGGTCCCGCAAGTATATGCTCATGTACAGCTGGTATGTTTGGACACAGCAGGACAGCATCGAGCTCTAGTAGCATTTTCTGCTGAGGGCGTCCAGGTTCCGGGCTTCCCTGCCAGGGGGCACCGAGGAGTGCATTTTTTGGCTCATGAGCCTGTGCATGGCCGATTCCACAACCATGGAGTTGTGCGGCAACTGTGCCTTCTGGAACCCAGGGCTCTTGCGGACTCGACAGATGGAATCGACCTGCCTGCTGAGAACCAGCATCGAGGTTGGTGATTCCCACATACGGAACATCAGCCGTTCCAACATCGGAGGAACCGGTACCGTAAGGGCTTCTCGAGGGGGAAAAAAAAAATCATACTGGAGAGCCTCAAGCTCCTCGGCTCGGGGCTCCTCCTCCGTGTTTTTGGCCATGTCCTCGAACTCCAAGACCCAGGTGTCCTCTGGGGGGACCTTCTCCGAGGCTCAGACCCCAGTGAGTCCGATAGGACACACCAGGTCTGGTGGGTGTCCAGGGACTCTTCATCCTCCGTTTCCCATGCCGAGTCCTCTGAGGAGGAATCGATGGGCTCTGGCCATGAGGGCTTCAGTCTCGACTGCCCCGACGCCGATGGCACCGGCATCGACAACCTCGGTCCCGAACAGGAGGTCGAGGGAGACCTCGGCCGAGGATCGACCTGAGTCTGAAGAGTCTCGAGGATCGGCTCGGCCTCCAGGGTCAACTTGGACGTTGAGGTCCTGGTGGTCAGGGCGGATGGACCGGTGAGACCGGCCATCAGCGCCCGCTGCTGCTCGATGAAGGCAGACATACTGCGCTGCAAGGCTGCCATTCTGAGACCAAGCTCAGAAGGCTCTGCAGCCTCTGGCTCGGGTCCCGACACCATCAGGCCCGATGACAGTTCTCCCAGAGGAGAGTCAACAAGGACAACAGCAGTTACCTTCCTCGGCGTCTCCAGCTCCGTGCGAGGTACCTTTGCAGGCCGCTCTGACTCAGAGGACCCGGGGTGGCAGTCGGGACTCCGTGACCTGGCCCACAAGGACCCAGGCCTATCAGAGGCATCCAACGACACCGCCCTGGTGCGCTGCTTCTTCCTCCGGTGTTCCCTCAAGGGAGACCCCTGCTCAGAAGATCCCTGATGATGCTCGGAGTCAGACAGCTCCCAAGACGTCGAGGCTTCTGACAAGGTCCGGACCCGGGTGGATGCGGCCTCGGAGAAAATCCTCACGCTGCTGCTGCCTACTTCTGAGTGCCTTAGAAGACATCTTGCCACACGGGCCACTGGGTCATGGTCGGCCCCAAAGTAGCGGAGACAGAAGTCATGTGTGTCAGTGAGGGACATTAACTTTTTACACCGATCACACTTCTTAAACCCGCTGGCAGCCATCAGGGGAAAAAGGGCCCCTGCGAGGTCAAATGACTGGGCTGCCAGTGAAAAAGAAAAGAAGGCGCAAACGCTAGTCACTAAGGACAAAAAACAAAAAATACTGACCGGACTAGATACCGAACCGAGGCAGGAGGGGAATCGGCGTCAAACCGGGCCGAAGAAAAGAATCTTCAGGAGATTTGACGCACTTTTTCCGCGAGGGAATTAGGACCACGTCTGTCGGGCTCCGTGGAAAAAGGGAGACTGAGCAAGATGGCACCCTTGGGTGGGGAGGGGACCACGCATGCACGATGCAATCCCAAAGACTTTCTTTGAAAGCTGGGGAATTGCTCCGCACGAGGGCTCCATTGGCTGCGACGTCACCCATATGTGAGGACCGACTTCCTGCCTGTTCCTGGAGAATACTACTTGTATAATAGCTTCTTTAGAACAATTTGCAAAGGTACATAAAAAAATTCATTCACAACTTTGTTTTTTAATATTAAAGCACTTTACACATGCGGATTGATCTAGTGCTATGGCAAGCAAGGAGTCAAATAAGCTAACCTACATTATATAGAAACGTCAGTGGTGTAATACCCCATATTACTGGTCCAAAATACACTGGAAGAGAGCCACATACTGCACAAGAAGAAAGACTAACAGTTGTCCAAAAGCAAGTCATCCTTTTGAACTTTGACGTACTCTGCTGGTACCCAGCAATAGGGAGGAAAGTAATCTCAAAAAGTTACATCTTTCCAGGGGTAGGGGGAAGGAGGAGCATGGTAAAGGGATCAGAGGAGATTTTGACAAAAAAGTGAGAAAGCTTTAAAACAAATTTGAGCAAAGTTTCAGTTTCCAGCTTAATTGTGGAAAATGGGGACAAGCTCTTTTATAGGTCGTACTTAACACTGATAAATTTCCACAAATTAGCACCAGTGATCCCTCCATTGTGTTGGCAGGATTGGGGTGTCTAACAAAACTTTATACAGTACATATGTAGTAGCACTGTCACTGGGCTCAATCTTTCTGGGAGGCAGAGAGACTGTGCGGAAGCTGGTTAAGTCAAGGAGGTGGGGGAACTTGACTGGGGGACGCAGGGGAGTATTGATGGGAAGATGAGGGCTGACTTGGTTAGCAGGGAAAGTTGTTAACTATATGTGCTAATGGAAAAAGATTTGAAATTCCATTGTATTGGCAAACTAAATCAACCACCAACACTGTTGTAGTGTCTGAGGATTCAGCTCATAGCATAATGACTGGATAGGCACCAGATGTTTTAAAAAATTTGGGGCAGTCCTTTGAAAAATGTATGTTACTAACATTAGATGACAATCTGTAATCAGGCTACAAGGTGGGAGGATTGGAGAAGCAGATAATATAATACAATACAGTATTGTCACTTGGCTGGTTTAAAGATTTTTAAAAAATGGTTCAATAAAGATTAAATAAATAGAAAATACTCAAAAGTGTTCCACTCCAATAAAGCGTACTTACTCATCTGCAACAAGTGATCTCTGGGAACAGCAGGAATCAGTCTTCACATACGGGTGAACATCACCAACCGAGCCCACGAGAGAATGCTCCCCAGCGTTCAAAAGAAGTTTAAATTAGACTTACCTGCTAATTGTAGTTCCTGAAGGAACTCCAGTCTAGTCCCAGAAACTCTGGGTTGTCATCCTCTTCCAGCAGCTTGGAGACTGATACACGTCATTCTCTGAGGACACTGGTATAAGGACGCAGGCACCGCCTCCTCACACTCCAGTAACCTATTGACAAAGTAGACTCACCAGAGCAACAATTAAGTTAGAATATACATGTAAAACTCTCCCTATCTAAAGATATAACTACCAAACATAAATTTACCAACTATTTTGTTCTATTTTAACTGCCAAGGCTCTTGCTTCCCTTCCAGGAAGAAAGCTGTTCCTAACCTACCACTTCTCTCAACCGTAAATTTACCCCCTGAACCGGAAGCTCCCCAGTTCTCTTACCTGAGAAGACTTCGGCTTCAGGCTCCAATCCTCAATGGACCAGGCGGGATCCGGGACTAGACTGGAGTTCCTTCAGGAACTACAATTAGCAGGTAAGTCTAATTTAAACTACCTTATCATCCCTCCAGTCTAGTCCCGGAAACTCTGGGAATGTAACAGAGCAGTAAAAGAACTCAATGGGCAGGACCTGCTAGATCAGCCTGAAGCACCGCTGATCCAAAACAGGTATCGTTACTTGCCTGAAGATCCAGATAATGCTTGACAAAAGAATTCAAAGACGACCACGTCGCCACCTTACAAATTTCCACTGCCGGAAACAAACTGAATTCCACCCAAGAAGCCGCCTGCGCTCTAGTCGAATGCGCCCTTAAGCCCTCCGGCACTAGCCGTCCTTTCAAGATATACGCAGATGCTATTGCCTGTTTTATCCATCGAGCAATCGACGCTTTGGACGCTGCCTCCCTTTTACGAGGACCTCCAAACAGCACAGTCTATCCGACCTTCTGAACTTCACCGTCTGCCTGAGGTACCTTTTCAAGGCCCTTCGAAATCCAAAAGATGCAACTGCGGATTAGAAGAACCCTCAGATGATGTACGGTACACCGGCAGAGATACTACCTGATTCACATGAAAAGGGGTCACTACCTTCGGCAAAAAGGACGGTACCGGCCTTAAGACCACCTTTGACTCATGAAAAGTAAGGAACGGTTCCTTACAAGATAAAGCTTGTAACTCCGAAATTCTTCTCGCCGATGCAATGGCCACTAAGAACACTACCTTCAGAGTAAGATCCTTCAAAGTTGCTTTCGCCAAAGGCTCAAACGGGCGTTCCCCCAACGCTGACAATACCAATTGAAGGTCCCAAGAGGGAACCAATTGCCTACATGGTGGCCTCAACAGGCCCACCGCTCTCAAAAATCTCTTAAGATCTGGATGCGTGCCAATCGCTTTCCCCTTGATCTTCCCTCTAACAGGAAAGCGCTGCCAATTGCACTCTTAATGAAGCGGCTGCCAAACCTTTTTGAAAACCGTCCTGCAAAAAACCCAATACCTGCAGAACCAAGGCTCGTAAGGCCTCACAATTCCTATCTATACACCAAGCTTCAAAAACGTGCCACACTCGAACATATGCTAAGGAAGTAGATCTTCTGCGAGTTTTCAACAATGTCGCAACCACCTCTCCGAATAGACCCTAGCTCTCAACCTTGCCCTTTCAAGAGCCATGACGTAAGCGAGAACCGAGCTACCTGAGGCATAAACAACGGGCCTTGCATCAATAGATCTTCCCTGACTGGTAGCCTCCACAGCTTGCCCACTACCAGTCTCCTCAGATCCGCATACCAAGGTCTTCTCGGCCAATCCGGTGCTATCAGAATCACCAACCCTCTGTGACATTCGATGCGTCGCACCACCCGACCTATTAACACCCAGGGTGGAAACACATACAGAAGTTGCTCTCTTGGCCAATCTTGAATGAGAGCATCCAGCCCTTCCGATATCCTCTCTCGGCACCTGCTGAAAAAGCGATCCACTTTTGCTGAGTTGAATGTCGCCATGAGGTCCATTACAGGCGTCCCCCAGCGACCAACCAGTTCTTCGTAAACGTCCGGATGAAGCATCCACTCCCCGGGATCTACCCTTACGCGACTCAAGAAATCGGCCGCTACATTGTCAACCCCTGCTACATGTGCCGCCGACAGAGCCTGAAGGTTTTGCTCGACCCATTGGAACAACTGATTCGCTTCATCCTCTAAAGGAGCACTGCTGGTGCCCCCTTGCCTGTTGATGTAGGCTACTGTGGTAGCGTTGTCCGAAAACACTGATTGCTGCTCCCTTTAGGTACCGCCAAAACTCCCACAGAGCCAACCCCACTGCTCGAAGTTCCAACCTGTTGATAGACCAAGACCTCTCCTGAACTGTCCATTGTCCTTGTGCGAACCTTCCCTGAAAATGTGCTCTCCACCCTAGGAGACTTGCATACGTAGTCAGTGGAGCCCACAGCGGAGTGTCTAAGGACATGCCCTTCGCTAAGGATTCCGGAAGCAACCACCACTGTAACGCTTCCCACGTCTCCTCTGGACAGAGAAACCTCCAGGATAGCGGATCGTTTTGGTGAGACCACCTTCTGAGCAACGCCCTCTGCAACGGCCTCATATGCGCCCTCACCCAGGGTACTAAGTCGATCGTTGCCGCCATGGTTCCTAGAACCTGCAAGTAATGCCACGCTGTCGGACGTGTCCTGTGTAGAAACCATCGAATCAAGCCTCGTAAGGCCACAGCCCGATGCGGAGGAAGAAATATCTTGCCTTCCCTGGTATTGAAACGTGCCCCGAGGTACTCGAGGTCCTGAGAAGGCACCAGACTGCTCTTGGCCACATTGACTACCCAACCTAACCTTTGGGGACAGTCGACCACTTTGGCAGTAGCCTCCTCGCTTTCCAACTTGGACTTTGCCCGAATCAACCAGTCGTCCAGATATGGATGAACTAGAATGCCATTCTTTCTCAGCTCCGCTGCTACGACCACCATGACCTTGGTAAAAGTCCTTGGCGCCGGCGCTAGGCCAAAGGGTAGCGCTCAAAACTGAAAATGCCCCATCGGAACCGCAAACCTGAGGAACCTTTGGTGCTCTTGACGAATCGGAATGTGCAGATATGCCTCTGATAAATCGAGGGAAGCAAGAAACTTCCCTTTTCTGAATGCCATAATGACCGATCTCAGCGTCTCCATATGGAAATGAGAAACCCTGAGACACTTGTTTACCCTTTTTTAGGTCCAAAATTGGTCGATAAGTCCCTTCTTTTTTGGGACCACAAAAGAAATGGAGTATTGACCTAAACCACATTGGTCTCGAGGCACCGGCACTACCGTCCTGAGATCTATTAACCTGTTTAAGGTCTGTTTGACTGCCTCGTGCTTGTGATGTGCTTTGCAAGGGGACTGTACGAAAGCGTCGGTCACCTCTAATGTATAGCCTTCTCGAATCACCTCTAACACCCACCGATCTGACGTAATCTTGACCCAGGCAGCGTAAAACTCCTGTAGACGACCGCCAACCGCTACGTCCACCTGGGCCAGCCTGGCTTTATTGCGACTTTTTGGTATCCGAGGAAGTGGAGGCAAACCCTCTGCTAGCTCCTCGGAATCCCCTAAAGCCTTGGTTTCTATAGGGAAGACGCCCTCTGACCCTGCGTGAACCTGGAGGAGCGAAAATGATGAAAATCTCTGAGGCAATCTAGCCAACGGCGGAAATCTGCCTTGCTTTTGCTTATCCTCTGGAAGCCGCCCCCCCTTGGAGTCTCCCAGGTCCTTAACTATCTTTTCCAAGTCTTCTCCAAATAATAGCCATCCCTTAAAGGGAAGTTTACTTAACCTGGCCTTAGAAGAACCATCCGCCACCCAATTACGCAGCCACAGATACCTCCGTGCTGCCACTGCCGAAGCCATACTGTTCGATAGTCCCCTAATGAGATCATAATGAATATCCGCTAAATACACTGCACCGGACTCCAAACGAGCTCCTTCGCCAACCGAGTCCGCAGCCCCCTCTCCTTGGGCTCCTTGAGCCCATCGAAGACATGCTCTTGCCACCCAAGCCCCGCAAATGGATGCCTGAATGGACATAGCATTAACCTTAAAAACTTGCCTTAACAAGGTATCAAGTTTCCTGTCTTGAGTATCCTTAAGAGCTGCACCGCCTTCCACCGGAATGGTCGTCTTCTTGGTCACGGCAGATACAGTCGCATCTACTTTCAGCGACTTAAAGAGCTCTCTCTCTATCTTGCTCTACTAGCGGATAAAGACGAGACATAATCCTAGCGCCCTTGAGAGTGGACTCTGGCATGTCCCACTCCCCTTGTATCATTTCCTTTATAACTATGCATTGGAAACGCTTTTTGCGTCTTTCGAAAGGCTTGCAGGAGCGGATCCTCCAATGCAGCCTCCTCTACCTGCACCGACGCCAGTATATTAAGCGTCTTCGTCTCTGAAATCAGCGCAGGCAGCTCTTCTCTCCGAAAGATGCGCACTACTCTAGCCTGGTCTTCCTGCTCTGCAATCTCTCCTAACTCCTCATCCAACTCCGGATCGTGCTCCTCATCTTCCGTGCGCAAATCTACCGAACTCTGACTGACCGTGTTCCACGCGAGGTCTCTTCAGCCCTAAGGTTGAATATGCCCCTGACAGAGTCGTCCCTGGCCTCTTTAGCCCCAAATTTCCCCCCATGGGACCCAAAGCCTCAGAAGAAGCTCCCTTCTGCGCACCGCCGAATGCCCTTTGGATAAGCACCACGAAATCTGGCGCAAAAATGGACGCCAAATCACCGGCCATGGGTGCCTGAGCTCGCGGCACATCAGGAGCCGTGGATGGGCCTGGCACAGGCTCAACTGGATCCAACAGAGGAGACAGAGGTCCCTGACCAGCCACCTCACGCTCCTCTGCCGAATCTAAGCGCTGTTGCTCTATTGCTGAAGCCTGGCTACAGCTCTTACAGATTCCAGCCTCTGAAACCACCGACCTTTTCACTCCACAGAGTAAACATAAGGTCTTAGCAGGCATAATACCTCCTTGGCCTCCTTATCCCAAGGCTTAAAGAACTTGCAGGAAAGACCCAGACCTGAAAGGAATCTCCTCCTGAAGTGTGAAGCAGTTTTTGTTTTGTTTTTTTACTAGCTTAAATGAAAGCAGGAGCTCCGCCGACCTGAATCGCCATATTAAAATTCAAAAACGAAGCTTCTCCTGCACAGTACGTGGTTTTGTTTCCCCGTACCTTGCTGCCGGCGTTTCCTGCTCAAAACGGAACACGGCACAAGGCAGCTGTCTCCTCGGGCCTCGACTAACCTAGTTCGGTCCCTGCAGCCGTCAAACGAACCAAGACCGTCCCCAATAGCTTACCAGACTGCCGGGACCCGGCTAATCAGCACCTTTCCTCCAGAAGACTGCTTTTCAACGCTGTGACAACTTCCCCTCCAGCCCTATCTTTGCCCCGAGGAACAGGAGGGAAGTGTGCACTCGTGGCTCCAGCTTGCCGTCCCTCCAAGCGCCTACAGGCAAATTCCTCTGTGTTGTGCTGGGGGAGGCAGTCTAAAAGGTAAGTAAATACCCCCGGACTTTCCACCGCAGGCTGCAGATCTTACTGTGCTCAGTTCAGCAGAAGGAAAATGAGGCCCTCAGCAGTCAAAATTTAAAGCAATATCGCCCAAATTGATACCAACTTGAAATAACTTAAAATATTTTAAAGTAATCACATCACCCAATTTAAAAAGTTAATTTAAACCCCAAAAACAAAACTAGCTAAAGTAAAGTCCTTAATTGTTACTCTAGGGAGCCCAAAACTTTGGCTCACATCCTCCAGCTGCTTGGAGACTGATATAACTGGAGTTTGAGGAGGCGGTGCCTGTGTCCTTATACCAGTGTCATCAGAGAATGACGTGTATCAGTCTCCAAGCTGCTGGAAGACGATGACAACCCAGAGTTTCCGGGACTAGACTGGAGGGATGATAAAGAACAGTCTTTGTGAACACACTACTGCGCCTATGTGCCTGCCTTCCCAACTACTCTCCACAGTTGAGTTTGTAACTGAAAAAAAGAAAATAAAAGAATCCTACAACTCCTAGGGGAGGAAGGTGGATTGTGAACACTGATTCCTGCTGTTCGCAGAGATCTGCTACAGTTGAGAAAGCGTAGTTACTCACCTGTAACAGGTGTACTCCAGAGACAGCAGGAATCAGTCCTCACATATGGGTGACATCGGCGCCAAGGGAGCCTACCAGAAGCATTTACCCAGTTTTCAAAGAAAGCCTTTGGGATATGCTACCATGCATTCATGGTCCCCTTCCCACCTAAGGGTGCCATCTTAGTCAGATGACATAGCTGCGATGGTAGTAAAATTAAAACAAGGTAGGGAGGCAACTCCCAGGGGAGGAGGGAAGGTGGGGAGTACTGATTCCTGCTGTCCCTGAGTAACCATGCTTTCTCCATGAACAAGCAGGAAGTCAATCCTCACATATGGGACTCCCTAGCTCCAGGCTGCCAAGGACCGAGTTACAATAGCACCAATGGCAGCCAAGTCTGGTAACAATGAGTTGCAGAAGACGAGTCCTCCACTGAGAGACTCTGCAAGACCCTAGCATCCAGCAGTGCCATTATTCCAGTAGCCTGAACACAGAAGGATCAGAGGGCAGGAGTTGCCTAACCCCAAAAAAGATTGCGGAGTACTACCTGGCCCCGAGTCTGCTGTAGGTAGAACGACAGGGCCCATTTGCAATCCAGTGTATGGAGTACCTTTTCCTCCCGATCAGTGAGAGGCTGTGGGAACAAGGTGGGGAGAACCCCCTTCTGGTTGAGGTGGAAAGAAGATACCACCTTTGGAAGGAACTTGGGCTGGGAGCGGAGCACCACTCTGTTCTTGTAGAATCTTGTATATAGTGGCTCCGCCATCAGGGCCTGACATTCACTTACTCTCCAAGCAAACGTAAGGGCCACCAGGAAGGCAACCTTCCATGAAAGATACCACAGATGGCAAGTGACTGGCAGCTCGAATGGCAGTCTAGTGAGCTGTGAGCACCACGTTGAAGTCCCACTCTGCTGCCAGAGTGTGGATAGGGGGCTTAGACGACAGAAGGCCCTGGAGGAACAGAGACCACGTGCTGACCCGAGAGGGGTTGTCCCTCAATTGGGTGGTGGTGTGCGACTATTGCACTCAGGTGCACTCTCACTGAGTTGAACTTCAGCCCAGTGTGCAACAGATGCAGTAGGTACTGGAGCACTAATTCCACCTGGCAGGAGAAATATTTCTCCTATCTCTCCACACACCATACTGAGAATCTTCGCCATTTGAAGGCGTAAGCTCGTCTGGTAGAGGGCTTTCGAGAGGCCAGGAAGACCTCTGACTTCATTTGGAAGCTTGAAAGGGACCAATACTATCCTTTCAGCAGCCACGCTGTTAGTGTTAGAGACCCCAGATGGGGTGCAAGAGGGATAACCCCTCCTGATACAGGAGGTCCAGGGCATGTCCCAGTGGGACCTGGATCATCGCTGACAAGGAGAGCAGCAGTGGGAACCAGGGCTGTCTGGGCCACCTGGAGCCGATAGTGATGCCCCCTCACGCTGGACCTTGAAAAAGGGTCCTGGTCACAGAGGCGGCCTTCCGTCCACGGATCAGGAAGGCATCTGCCGCCACCCTCTCTGGGTGTGGTTGCCACGAGCAGAAGCAGGATAGCTGGGTGTTGTCCAGGGTGACAAATAGGTCCATCACAGGCCTGTCCCAGAGGCAGAAGAGCCGAGCAGCCACTCTGGGATTCTGGTGCCACTTGTGTGGATGGAGGACCCTGCTCAGCCTGTCCGCCAAGAGGTTGTCCTGACCCAGGAGGTGAACCGCCTGCAAGAGCATGTTGTTGCGAACTGCAAAGGAAAGGAGGGTCACCGCCTCCTGGCAGAGTGAGTACAACCCTGTGTCCTCCTGCTTACTGACGTAAAACATGGAGACTTGGTTGTCCATCTGAATCTGTACGGACTGGTGTCTCAGGTGGTGGCAAAAAGCCCATAGGGCCATAGAAATTGCCCTAAGCTCCAGGAGATTGATCTGTAGCAGAGATTCCGCCTGGGACCAGCTGCCTTGTGCGCACCTGGCCCCCGCAGTGCGCCTGCCAATCTAGCGAGGGAGGCATCCGTGGGTCATGATCCTCTGGGGTGTGGGTGCCTAGAAGGGCATCCATGCTAGAAAGTGGCGGAGAAGTTGCGGACGTCTGCCAGCTGATGGGTTACCTTGACCCTGTCCCATAGTCTGCCCGTGGCTTGCATCCACTGTGAGCAGAGGCACCACTGAGCTGCCCGCATGTGTAAGCAGGCTAGCGGGGTCACATGGACAGGAGGCAGCTATATGGCCCAGCAGGTGGAGGAGGAGACAAGCTGGCACTGACCAGCGGTGTTGAACTTCTACCACCAGCTGTCTGAGGCATTCTGCCTTCTCCCTGGGGAGGATGGACTTGGCCTGTAATGTGTCGAGCTGAGCACCTATAAACTCCAGACTCTGGGTTGAAGAGAGATGGGATTTGGGGTAGTTGATTATGAACCCCAGGTGCTGCAGCAGGAGGGTTGCACGTTCAGCGGCCGTGCTGCCTCTGATGAGCCAGTAGTCTACATAGGGGAAGACAAAGGCCCCTTGCAGATGTAGGGGGGGCAGCTACCACTGCTAGGCATTTTGTGAAGACCCTTGGCGAGGATGCGAAGCCAAAAGGGAGCACCATGTAGCATATTGGTAGCATTCTCCTCCTACCATGAACCTTAGGTACTGCCTGTGGGAGACATGGATTGGAATGTGTATACACGCATCCTTTAGGTCCAAGGAGCACAGCCAATCTTCCTAGAGAAGTTAAGGCAGCAGTGTTCCAAGGGAGAGTATCTCGAACATCTCCCTCACCAGAAACTTGTTTAAGTTTCACATGTCTAGGATGCGCCTGAGGCCCCCAGTCCTCTTTGGGACAAGGAAATACCTTGAGTAGAAGCCTTTGCCCCATAGGTGTTTGGGTACAGGGTGTACTGTGTCTCCCCGAGACAACCTGCGAGCTCTGTGAGCAGCAGGGTTTGGTGAAGGAGTCGCCGCACCGGCTCTCCGGGAAAGAACCTAGGTGGAATCTGCTGTAGATGGAGGAGGTATCCCTCCCTGACCATCTACAGTACCCATTGGACAGAGGTGATTGTGGCCCATCTGTGGGCAGAAAGTGCCAGGCGCCCCCCTGTGGGCTGGTGAAGTTCTCCTGGAGGAGGGGGGCCCTGCTCTGGAAGTCAAAAGCTCCCCACCAGGCTGGGTAGGAGCTGGTGTCTGGGGCTTAGGTGCTTTAGTCTTCAGAGCTCTGTGCCCTTGCCTTCTGAGGTGAGAAGCCTGCTATTACTAGCCTGAGAAGGGCTGATATTGGTGACCCTGCACAAAGGACCCCTTTCCCCCCCCCCCCCTCAGGAAAGGGGCCTCTTCCCAATGGTTTTTTGCGGGGATGGGATGAGGCCGTCTTAGAGAGCCTCTGGCAGGTCACCAAGTCGGCCTTAATTTCAGCCACTTTGTCAGCCATGGGTTTGCCAAACAGGTTTTCCCCGGTGCAGAGGACATTGAGCAGCTTGTCTTGGACCCACTGCTCAAGGTCAGAGGATTGTAGCCAGGCTTGGCATTGGGCCCCGATGTTGGCCGCGGCTATCCGAGCTGCTGACTTGAAGCCATCATAGGCTGCCCTGGAGAGGAACTTGGAATAGTCCTTGATCCCCGAGGTCAGGGTCTGGAAGCATTGGAGGGGTTCCCCGATGAGACCTGAAGCAAACCCTGACAGCTCTTGGGCAAGAGCCTTCAGGTACATGCCTATGTAAAGCTCACAGGGCTAGATCTGGCACCTGAGCATCAAGCCTTGGTAGCACTTGCGCCTGAGGGCCCTGGCCTCTCTCTAGGGGGGGGGGGAAGGAACCCAGAAGTAGGTCTTCTGGCTCTTTAGTTGCTGCATGGTTGACTCAATGACCATGGAGTTATGCAGGAGCTGGGGTTTGTGAAACCCCGAGCCCTTCTGGACACGGTACATGGCATTGAGGCGCCGGCTCACCAATGACAGATGCCAGAGTTTTCCACATCCGAAGTAGCCTCTCGAGGATCGGCTGCAGGGGCACCTTAAGGGTTTTCTTGGGTGAAGACTCATACTAAAAATCTCCAACTCCGAGGCAGAGGAAGACCCGTGAACCTAGGATTGCACAGAGAGGGCTCTGGCCATGTTCCTGACAAAGTCATGGAAGGCCACGTCCTCAGGAGGAGAGTGGTGTGGGGGCAACAAATCCGAGGGGGATGTCTGTGCTGCTTGGTGTCTGGAGAAGCCTCGTCATCCGTCTCCCACTCTGAGTCGAGCGGTGACAACGAATCCGAGGCCCTGCGACTCCTTGCTTTGAGTCCGGCACAAAGGGCCAGAGGCATGTCGAGGATCTGGGGTCCAAATTACACACACTGGCCAGTGAGGACCAGATGCCTGAAGAACAGGACTGGGATCTCGACTAGTGTGGAGGGCTTACCCAAGGCCGGTGGTACTCTGAGCTCAGCTCGATGACCGGGGGACTCCCCTCATAGTCAAGGGTCCAGTCATCGGGGCAGATGAAGTGGCCATCATTGACTGCTACAGGGCCAGGATAGCAGTGATGTTCTGCTCCAAGGCCGCCATTCTGGTTTCCAGACCAGAAGGCAGGTCCAGCACCAGCACTCTTGCGAGTGTGTCCTCGAACTATACAGCTTCGAGGAACTTCGCATGGTCTCTGCCAGCCAAGGAATCCTTCTAGGATCTTGGTAGGGTGCTTCTTGGAATCACCCCAGTCCCGCCAGGCGGTTTTACTGAGTTTCTCTGGTGCAACCTCAGACTTCCTTTTCTCCGGGTCAGAGGTCTTCTCGGAGGAGCCGCTGCCACAATGGGACTGAGGTTGCTCGGGCCTTGTAGGATGTGCTGGGCTTGGCATCAGGGAGGCTGGGGCAGAATCGGACCCGATTAACAATTTCTCCTGCAGCTCCAACCTTTTTCTGTTAGTTTTAGGTGTCATGGCCTGGCACAGGTTACGGAAGGTGCTGTCATGGTCCAGGTCCAGGCAGCGCAAGCAGCAGTTATGGGTGTCAGTTGCTGACATGGTTTGACTGCAGCAGTCATTTATTGAACTCACCAGGAGACAAGGTGAGTATAACACCTGGACGGAGTCGACGCCCCAGGTGAAAAGGTGCGAACATTGGTTGAGGAAGGCCTCAATGAAAATGTAGCCGAGAACAGCGTCGGAGACTGTGCCAGCTCGAGGCAGGAAGAGAAATACATTGCTATCCAGGAAAAACAACTTAAGGAAAACAGGAATTTTTCAGGGGAAACAGGACTCAGGTCTGTTGGGCTCTGCGGAAAAAAAAAAAAAAGACTGAATAAGATGGCACCCTTGGGTGGTAAGGGACCATACATGTGTGGTAGCATATCCCACAGGCTTTCTTTGAAAGCTAGAGAAATCTTCCGCAGTGTCTCCATCGGCACCAATGTCATCCATATGCGAGGACCAACTTCCTTCTTGTTCCTGGAGAAACTATGCTATTTCCAGGAACAAGCAGGAATGCAACCTTCACATTTGGGACTCACTAAGCTCCCGGTACCAGACTGGTATGAGGGGGTGGGAGGGAAGCGTAATATGATCCCTGGGGCAAAAAACATGTAGCTGAAGAATCTGGAAAGTTTTGGGCCACTGGACTATTCCAGGAGGCGATAATCCCCCAGTGATAGTCTGGTATCTTGTAGAAGTCCGTGATGGAGGATAGGATTTGAGGTTAAGTCCCAAAGAGGTGCTAGAGTACAGCTTGGACAAAGACAGCATGCTGACTGGAGTCTCAATCAAAACAGTGTGCAGGAGGATCATGTACTATAGCTGCCCAGCAGATCTCTTCAATGGATATTGAACAGAGCTTGGCTACGGAGGCTGCCATAGCACGCACATTGTGAGCGGTGACATGACCCTCCAAAGAGAATCCTGCTTATGCATACGCAAAAGAATTGCAATCTGCTATCCATTTGGATAGAGGGTGTTTCGTCACCAGTAGACCTAGGTGACTAGATCAAAGGAAAGGAATAGTTGAGCCGGGTTTAAAAAAAGGTTTGGACAAGTTCCTGGAGAAAAGGTCCATAAGCCATTATTAAAGTGGACCCAGAATATCTACTGCTTGACCCAACAAGAGCATTGTGGACCCTGTGTCTTTTGGGAAAACTGCTAGGTACTTGTGACCTAGATTAGCCACTGTTGGAAGCAGGATACTGGGCTTGATGGACCTTGGTCTGACCCAGTATGGTATCTCTTATCTATTGTGATCTTTAGTTCTATTCAAGTAGTAGGCCAGCGCACGTTTTCAGTCTAAAGTCTGTTGCGCTGCTTCAGCCCAAGACACATGTGGTCTAAGGAATAAAATCGGGAGGATTACAGACTAGCTTAGATGGAAAGAGGAAACCACCTTCGTGAGGAAGTGTGGATAGATGCAAACCACCACCTTCTCAAGAATAAGTGGAGGAGATATTGTAGAAGCGACTCCACAGGCCAAGAAAAGGTGCGATTGTCCCTTGGGGGAGCACCAGAGGGCAAACCTATGCCATTTGAAGGCAGAAGAGCATCTGGTGGAATCTTTACGAGATGCAAGGACATCTTTGACTGCCTGTGGTAGGCTGAAGTCTGCAAGCACTAGCCCCTCAGCAGCCAAGCTGTCAGGTGTAGGGAGTGAAGACTGGGATGGAGGAGCATCCAGAGGTCCTGAGAGAGGCAGTCAGGTGCATATCACAGGTTGAGGGGCTGAGTCTGTGCAAAGCAAAGCAGCAGAGGAAACCATGGTTGACAGAGCCAAAAGGGGGCTATGAGAATCAGAGCCCGTCGGCCACTAGCTTGAACAGTATCTTGGGTATTAAGGGGATGGGAGGGAATGCATAGAGCAGTCCCTGTCCCCTGTAGAGAAGGAAGGCATCCAAAGCCTGTCGGTGCAGTGACAGAACGCTGGAACAGAAGGGTGTTTTGTGGAGTGACAAAAAGATCTATGAGTGGTATTCCCCACGTCTGGAAGATCCAAGCAGCCTTCTCCCGATGCAAGGTCCATTCGGGTGGATAAAGAGTAGTTACTCACCTGTAACAGGTGTTCTCCAGGAGCAGCAGGAATCAGTCCTCACATATGGGTGACGTCGGCGCCGATGGAGCCCTCGTGCGGAGCATTTCCCCAGCTTTCAAAGAAAGCCTTTGGGAATTGCAGTGCGCATGCGCGGTCCCCTTCCTGCCCAAGGGTGCCATCTTGCTCAGTCTGATGACATAGCTAAAAGACAGTAAAAAAATTAGCAAAAATAAATCATATGACTGCAACTCCAAGGGGAGGAGGGAGGGTTGTGAGGACTGATTCCTGCTGCTCCTGGAGAACACCTGTTACAGGTGAGTAACTACTCTTTCTCCAGGACCAAGCAGGAAGTCAGTCCTCACATATGGGACTCCCCAGCTTAAGGCTACCGGAGACCTCAAGCGGAAAAATAAGCTCCCTCTAGCTCGTCAGTACATAAGGAAGGAATCTTCTCTGAGAACGCCTCCGACCGGAAGCCCAACACCAGGGCCGGAGGGTAGGAGTTGCCTAAACCCCAAAGAGACTGCCTGTCCGAAAGCACTCTCCCTGTGGGACTCCCTCTCAAGGCAGTAATGGACCGCAAAGGTCTGGCTTGAAGACCAAGTAGCGGCCCGGCAGATGTCTGCCAATGGAACAGAGCGGAGATGAGCCACTGACACAGCCTTCGCCCTGACACGATGAGCCGTGACTCGACCCTCCAACGAGAGGCCAGCTGCCCCATAAGCCCAGGCGATACAGTCAGCAACCCATATGGACAAAGTACGCTTGGAGACAGGCAACCCCAACTTATTGGGGTCAAAAGAAACGAAGAGCTGAACCGCCCTCCGGTGCTCCCGCGTACGGTCAAGGTAGAAGGATAACGCCCTCCTACAGTCCAGGGTATGCAGGACCATCTCAGCCCGGTTGGCATGCGGCCTGGGAAAGAAGGTCGGAAGAACCACCTCCTGATTGAGCTGAAAAGGGGAGACAATCTTAGGAAGAAACTTTGGGTGAGTCCGTAAGACTACCCTATTCCCGTAGAACCTAGTGTAAGGGGGATCAGACACTAGTGCCTGAAGTTCACTCACTCGCCTAGCAGAGGTAAGAGCTACCAGAAACAAGGTTTTCCAGGAGAGAAAACGGAGAGGGCAGGTAGCCATAGGTTCAAATGGCGGACAAGTAAGCCGCTGTAAGACCACATTCAGATCCCACTCAAGGGCTGGTGGACGCAAAGGAGGCTTAAGCAGGAGGAGGACTCTGAGAAAACGAGCCACCAAAGGGTGGTTGGAAAGAGGCCTCCCGTCCACCGGCAAGTGGTGCGCTGAGAGAGCACTGAGGTGAAACCTGACAGAGTGGGGCTTGAGGCCTAGATTGGAGAGGTAAAGCAAATATTGCAATACTACCGCTACCAAGCATGAGAAGGGATTCTCGCTGCGCTGAGCACACCATGTGGAGAATCTACGCCACTTAAGAGCGTAGGATTTCCTGGTGGATTGCCGCCTAGAGGCTAAGACTATGTCTTCCACCTCTCTAGGCAGGAGTAGGGTAGCTAGGACTACCCTTTCAGCAGCCAGGCCATCAGATGAAGGGACTGGAGGTTGGGGTGCAAGAGAGACCCCTGGTCCAGAGACAGGAGATCGTGTTGAATGCCCAGAGGCAGGGGAGTGTCCACCGCCAGTTATTTATTATTTATTTTATTTATTACAATTTCTTATATACCGCGCTATTTAGCATCAGTGCGGTTTACATTATAACTTAACGACCATAACAACAAGCTGTCAGGTTTACATCGAACAGGAGTATAAACATGGAAAACAGGGTCAACTATATACATAATCTATTTACATTGGAAGGATAGATAAAAGTCAGATAATGCATGTAGGTCAGTTGCAGCAGGAGCGGGAACCATGGCTACCTCGGCCACCTGGGGGCTATCAGAATTATTGAGGCCCTCTCCTTGAGGACCTTGAACAGTGTTCGAGACACTAGTGGTGTGGGAGGAAACGCATATAGTAGGCCTTGGGACCACGGAATCAGAAAGGCATCTGCTGCTACTCTGAGAGGATGTGGTTGTCTGGAACAGAATCTTGGGAGTTGCCGGTTCAGAGGGCTGGCGAAGAGATCCATGGTGGGGAGGCCCCACCTGAGAAAAGATCTGCTGAACCACCAAGGGATTCAATCTCCATTCGTGTGGTTGCAGGATCCTGCTCAGTCTGTCCGCCAGGTAATTTTCTTGACCGGGGAGGTAGACAGCCTTGAGGAGGATTCTGTGATTGACGGCCCAAGAGCACAGTCGTTGTGCCTCCTGGCAGAGAAGGAAGGAGCCTGTGCCTCCTGGTTTGTTCACGTAGAACATGGCAACTTGATTGTCCGTCTGGACCAGTACAGACTGGTGAGATGTGAGGTGGGAGAAGGCTCTCAGAGCTAGGCGTATTGCCCAGAGCTCCAGGAAGTTTATCTGCTCAGCAGCCTCCCAAGGAGTCCAGAGACCTTGAGTACATGCCCCTTGGCAATGTGCTCCCCAACCCAGAAGAGAAGCATCTGTCGTCAGCACTCGAGAATGCGGAGGGGATTGAAAATCCACTCCGAGTACCAGATTTGGAAGATGAAGCCACCATTGCAGAGAGGAGACGAGCAGGGTGGATATTCTCACCGAGTCTGCAAGGCTCCCTGTGGCCTGATGCCACTGAGTTCGAAGGCTCCACTGAGCAGGCCGCATGTGCAGGCGGGCATTGGGGGTCACATGAACCGTGGAAGCCATATGGCTGAGAAGTCTCAGGAATTGCCTGGCGGAGACCAGGGAATTGCTGTGAAACTGCCTGGCTACATCCGTCAACCGGAGGGCCCTGTCCACTGGCAGGAAAGCCCTCGCCTGAAGAGTGTCTAGCCTTGCTCCTATGAATTCAAAGTTCTGGGACGGGAGCAAAGTGGACTTTGCGAAGTTTATGACAAACCCCAAGTGCTGAAGCAGAGCCACAGTGCAAAGGGTGGCTTGACTGGCCTCCTGGGAAGACTGGACCCTTATGAGCCAGTCGTCCAGGTATGGAAACACAAAAAGACCTTGAAGCCTCAGGTAGGTCGCCACCACCGCCAGGCACTTGGTGAACACCCTGGGAGCAGAGGTAAGGCAAAAGGGAAGTACTCTGTACTGGTAGTGGTTGCCCCCCCCACAACAAATCTGAGATATTGTCTGTGGTCTGGATGAATAAGGATGTGAGTATAAGCATCCTTTAGATCCAAGGAGCATAGCCAATCTCCCTGCTGGAGGTAGGGCAGCAGGATTCCAAGGGTAAGCATCTTGAACTTTTCCCTCTCCAGGAACTTGTTGAGGTTGCGCAAGTCTAGGATGGGTCGGAGGCCTCCTGTTCTTTTTGGTACCAGAAAGTACCTGGAATAAAAGCCGTGACCTCTCAGGTGGTGGGGCACCGGTTCCACAGCCTGTTCCTTTAGCAGACTTGCTAACTCCTGAAGGAGTAGGTCCCTGTGCAGGGGGAGTCTTGGAGGCTCCCCTGGAAAATAGGAGGGAGGTACCTGGTGAAAATGGAGAAGATGGCCCTTCTGGACTATATGGAGCACCCAGGTATCTGATGTGACGGCTGACCACCTGTGGGCAAAGTGGGCCAGCCGGCCTCCTGTGCTGATGTGAGCCAGCTGAGGAGAAGAGGCTATACTTACTGAGTCAAAAACCCCCACCCTGCTGAGCAGGGGCCGGTGTTGGTGGCTTGGGACCTTCTGCCTACGGGGCCCATGACCCTGCCCCTTGGCCTGCTGACCCTGTTGGGGAGCTGCAGAGGCCTGATAATGAGGGTATTGTTTATAGGCAGATGACTTCCTCGGGTAAAAGGTCTTTTTTCCCGAGCCCTTCTTCTTCTGAGAAGGGCAGAGGTTTTTCTGGACAGCCTAGTCCTGGTCAGTCTCGGTCTCTATTTCTGCAGCCTTTTCAGCCATGGGCTTGCCAAAGAGGTTTTCACCTCGGCAGGGGACATCGACCAACTTGTCCTGCACCCATGGCTCGAGGTCGGATGACTGTAGCCAAGCCTGTTGGCGGGCACCGATGCCGGCCCCGGCTACTCGGGCCGAAGCCTCAAAGCCATCGTAGGCTGCTCGAGAGATAAACTTCGAGCACTCTCGAATAGCAGTGGACAAGGCTTGGAACCGCTGCAAAGGTTCCTCGGAGAGACCAGCAGACTCCTTTGCCAGGTCTCGGAGATACATGCCCATGTAGAGCTGGTATGTCTGGACACGGCAAGCAAGCATAGAGCCCTGGAAGCACTTCTTACCGAGGGCATCCAGGTTCCGGGCCTCCCGGCCGGGAGGCACCGAGGAGTGCATCTTCTGACTTTTCAGTCGATGCATGGCCGATTCCACAACCATGGAGTGGTGCGGTAATTGTGCCTTTTGGAACCCGGGGCTCTTGTGGACTCGATAGATGGAATCAACCCGCTTGCTTAACACCGGCGTCGAGGCCGGGGTCTCCCACATGCGGAAGAGCAGCCGCTCCAGCATCGGAGGAACCGGTACAGTAAAGGCCTCCTTTGGGGGAGAGTCATACTGGAGGGCCTCGAGCTCCTCGGCTCGAGGCTCCTCCTCAGGATCCGCGGGGAAGGCCAAGGCCTTGGCCATATCCTGCACGAAGTCCAAGAACCGGGTATCCTCCGGAGGGGATCGTCTCCGAGGTTCAGACTCCAGCGAGTCTGATGGGAGACACCGAGTCCGATAAGTGTCGGGTGACTCTTCGCCCTCGTCTCCCAGCCCGACTCCTCGGAGGAGGAATCGAGCGGCTCCGGTCGGGCGGGCACCGATGCCATCCGCCCCGATGCCGAGGGTACCGGCGTCGACGACCTCGGTCCTGAACGGGAGGCCGAGGGAGACCGTGGCCAAGGATTGACTCGAGCCCGCATGGACTCGAGGATCGACTCGGCCGTCGAGGTCCCGGTGGTTGGGGCAGATACACCGGTGAGACCGGCGATCAATGCCCGCTGCTGTTCCATGAAGGCTGCGAGGCTGCTCTCCAAGGCCGTCAACCTAAGTCCGAGCTCAGGAGACCCAGCAGCCCCCGACGGCGTCGGGCCTGATGTCGGCTCCCCTGGAGGAGAGGCCACGAGGACTATAGCACTCACGTGTCCAGGAGACTCCATTTCGATACAAGGATGCTTGGCAGGCCTCTCCGACTCCGAAGACCCGGGACGGCTATCGGGGCTATGCGACCTGGCCCTCGAGGAACCAGGAGCGTACACCGACGCCACCCTCGCGGGTTTCTTCTTCCTGCGATGTTCCCGCAAAGGAGACCCCCCGCTCAGAGGAACCCTGACGCTGCTCGGGGCCGGAGTCCCAAGACGTCCAGGCCTCCGACGAGGTCCGGGCCTGTCCGGACGCGGAATCAGAGAAGATCCTATCCTTCTGGTGCTGCCGACTCCTCAACGCCTTCGAGGACATTTTGCCACACGGACCACAGATCATCGGGTCATGATCGGGTCCGAGGCAGCGGAGGCAGCAGTCATGTTTGTCGGTAAGAGACATCAGTTTCTTACACCGATCACACTTTTTAAACCCGCTGGTAGCCTTCGGGGGAAAAAGGGCCCCTGCGAGATCAAAAGACTGGGCTGCCAGTGAAAAAAGAAAAATGGCACGAACACTAGTCACAAAGGACAAAAAACGAAAAAGAGAGAGTGGACTCGATACCGGCGTATCGGGCCAAGGCGGAAAAAGGATCCGGCGTCGAACCGAAGGAGAAAGAAAAAACAGTGAAATCAAACTTTTTCCTCGGGGAAAAACGAACTACGTCCGTCGGGCTCCGCAGAAAAAAGAAGACTGAGCAAGATGGCACCCTGGGGCGGGAAGGGGACCGCGCATGTGCGCTGCAATTCCCAAAGGCTTTCTTTGAAAGCTGGGGAAATGCTCCGCACGAGGGCTCTGTCGGCGCCGACGTCACCCATATGTGAGGACTGACTTCCTGCTTAGTCCTGGAGAAAGGATACGGCTTAGCTTGTCCACGAAAACACAGTTCACCTGGGAGGTACATCGTTCTGAAATGAATGTGGTGTGAGGGCAAAGGACCATAGGCAAATTGCTTCCTTACAGAGGGGACAGGACGGGACCCCATTCA
Source organism: Ichthyophis bannanicus (assembly GCA_033557465.1). Classification (NCBI taxonomy): domain Eukaryota; kingdom Metazoa; phylum Chordata; class Amphibia; order Gymnophiona; family Ichthyophiidae; genus Ichthyophis; species Ichthyophis bannanicus. The sequence goes on from CM066039.1 coordinate 84,229,180, forward strand.
CCCAGTTTGTTCACGCAGAACATGGCAACTTGGTTCTCCATCCCGACTAAAAGAGGTTGCCCCAAAAGTTGGGTTGAAAGAACCCGAAGAGCATTTGTCAGTGCCCGTAATTCTAGCAGGTTGATCTGCAGGGCAGATTCCTGTGGTGTGGTCAGCTCCTCAACCCAGCTTGAAAGCATCAGTCATCAGGGTACACGGTGGCAGCATCTGAAAAGGTGATCCGATGAGTAAGTTCTGTGGGAGACCCTACCACTGAAGGGACTTGATTAGTTGAGTGGCGATGTAGATCTCGTTTGAGTCCACCCTTCATTTGTGTCCATTGTGAAGACAGAGTCCACTGCGCTCGTCACATATGTAATAGAGCTTGGGGACGACATGGACCAAGGAGGCCATTTGTCTTAATAGTCATAGCATCTCTCGAGCTGTTACTCAGCTTTGCTATTGTACCCCTTTTGCCAGGCCAAAGAGGTGTCCAAAAACAAAAGAGATAAACACCTTGTGTCTCAGCATTCCTATTTTTGTCTGAGATATTACCTTGAGTAGAACCATCTGGGAAACTGCGTTCAAGAAACGGATCACATCTGGGTGCGTACCTAACGACCGCCCCTGCACCTTACCGCGGAAACAGGCGAGAGCTGCCAACTGAACGCGCAAAGAACTAGCCGCCAGGCCTTTCTCAAAACCATCCTGCAGAAACTCTAAGATAGAAGGCATGGCCACCGTCGCCACCCGAAATTGATGTCGGGAGCACCAATCCTCAAAGACACGCCATATCCACACATACGATAAAGAGGTGGACTGCTTCCTTGCCCGAAGCAGCAGATACTACCGCCGCCGAATAACCTTTTTTCTTCAACCGGGCCCTTTCAATGGCCATACCGTAAGCGAGAACCGATCCACTTGGGGCATGAAAAGTGGACCCTGAAACAGATCCGCCCTTATCGGCAACCGCCATGGTATGCCGTCTAAGAGAAGCACGAGATCCGCATACCACGGACGTCGCGGCCAGTCCGGCGCCACGAGGAGCACCCTTCCCGGGTGAGCCCCGATTCTCTGAACCACTCGGCCTATTAACGTCCACAGAGGGAAGATGTACAGGAGTCCTGAGGCTGGCCACTGCTGCAACAGCGCGTCGATGCCCTCGGACATGCGCTCTCTCCTTCTGCTGAAAAACCATCTGACTTTCGCCGACTGAAAGGTCGCCATAAAATCCATTACCGGCATTCCCCAGCGACTCACCATCAGTGCAAACACGTCGGGATGAAGCTCCCACTCCCCCGCATCTACCTGCACTCTGCTGAGAAAATCCACCTGGACATTCTCCTTTCCCGCTATGTGCGCTGCCGAAAATGCCGTCAATCGCCTTTCTACCCATGCGAGTAACAGATCCGCTTCCTCCTCCATTCCTTTGCAGTTTATGTATGCCACCGTCGCCGAATTGTCCGACAGTACCCGAACCGGACGGCCCAGGACCAAGTCCTCGAATGCTTGTAGCGCTCGCATCACTGCCCGAAGCTCCAACCGATTTATCGACCAAGTCCTCTCTTGGGGCCCAAACCCCCTGCGCAAACCTGTTCTGGCAGTGGGCACCCCACCCCGTCAGACTGGCATCCGTCAATAACGGGAGCCACTGTGGTTGTTCTAGGGGCATGCCGGCCACCAAGGAAGACTCCTGCAGCCACCACCAGAGTGACTGTCGAACCTTCCAAGGACACGGCAGACGCTTGCTCAAGGAATCGTTCTGATGCGACCAACGCCGTAGAAGTGCCCTTTGTAACGGACGCATATGAAACCTGGCCCACGGCACCACTTCCAAGGTCACCGCCATTGTTCCCAACACCTGCAAATAAGACCATGCCGACGGAGCCATGACCGACCAGAACTTCCGGACCAGAGACCTGAGCGCGGCTCTGTGGTAGGAACACGAAGCCCTGCCGAGTGTCGAAGCGCACCCCTAGGTATTCTATGTCCTGAGAAGGCTACAGACAACTCTTGGCTGGATTGACCACCCAACCCAGACTCTGTAAGAACTACCACTCTGGCCGTCACGCGAACACTCTCTGATTCGGACTTGGCACGAATCAACCAATCGTCGAGATACGGATGTACCAGGATGCCTTCCTTGCGCAACGCCGCCGCCACCACCACCATAATTTTTGTGAAGGTTCGCGGCGCCGTCGCCAAGCCAAAGGGCAACGCTTGGAACTGATAATGACCCCAAAAGAAAACGAACCGCAGAAATTTCTGATGGGCGGCGCGAATAGGTATGTGCAAGTACGCCTCTGCAATGTCGAGAGACGTCAAATACTCCCCTTGGCGCACTGCCACGATGACGGATCGCAAGGTTTCCATCCGAAAGTGCGGCACTCTGAGGCAACGATTGACTGCTTTCAGGTCTAAAATGAGCCTTAACGTTCCACCCTTCTTTGGCACCACGAAATAAATGGAGTACCGACCTGTGCCGTACCTCTGTTTGGGCACCTCGGAGGTGATAAGGGTCCAAGCCGGAAGGAACTCCCGGAGACGTCCCCCTATGGGAGGCCCCCCCCGGCAGGACCCCCCCTATCTCATTGCGCCTTGCGAGCCGTGGGCGAACCGCCGGACGCGAAACCTCTACTAGCTCCTCGGAAACCGCGAAATCCCTGCGCACCAGCTGGGAACCGACCCCTCTGCGAAGAGGTGAAGTCTGAGGAACGAAATCTGCGGAAGTCCTGAAACTGACCTCTATAAGCTTGATTCGGCTTGCCTTGCTTCGGCTTATCCTCAGGAAGCCTACCTCCTTTGGACTCCCCGAGATCCTTTACTAACTTGTCCAGATCGTCTCCAAAAAGTAGACTGCCCTTAAAAGGCAGTTTGCCGAGGAGAGACTTCGAGGAACCATCTGCCGCCCAATTCCACAACCACACCAAGCAGCGAGCAGCCACCACGGACGCCGTACTATTAGATAGGGCCCTGATCAAGTCATAGTGCACGTCAGCAAGATAGGCCGTTCCGGACTCTAGACGATCCAGCTGCTTGAGCCCCTCCAGATCCAAGTCTGCAGACTGCCTCAGCCGTTGCACCCAACGCAAACATGCTCTGGCCACCCAAGCTCCGCAAATGGAAGCTTGAAGCGACAGCGAATCCGCTTCAAAGGTCTGTTTCAATAAACTATCCACTTTCCTATCCTGGGAATCCTTTAAAGCTGCACTACCCTCCACCGTGATGGTAGTCTTCTTGGTAACGGCCGAAACCACCGCGTCTACCCGTGGCGTCTTAAACCGTTCCCGATCCTTCTCAGCCAAGGGATAGAGCCTATTCATGGTCCGTATGCCACGCAGACCCGTTTCTGGCCTATCCCATTCCTCCTGGATCATTTTGTCCACAACTCTATGCATTGGGAACACTACCTGTGACTGCCGGACCGCCTGGATGACCGGGTCTTCAATCTCGTCCTCCACAGCAACTGGCGAGGAGAGATTCAACACCTGCAGCGCCTCTGCGATTAATGCCAAGAGTTCCTCCTTATGGAACAATCGAATGATCTTGGCTTGATCCTCCGGCTCCGGAATCTCTCCATCCTCGAGATCGGGAGCCATCTCATCTTGCTCCCAATCAAGATCCTCCTCAACATTCCAAGCCATCTCCTCAGACGTGGACGCCTGAATCCTCGCCTTCTTGGTCACCACCGGTTCCACCCCAACCCCCGCCCTGGGCTCCAGAGGCTGGGAAACACCGGGAACCGGCAAAGCGCCGGGCAAACGACCCTGACGACATAGACAAAACGCCTGGTGCAACAACAAAACAAATTCCGGGCTAAACTCTGTGCGCTCCGCTGCTGGGGACACCCCCTGGGTCCCTGACGAGCCAGCTAGCTCCTCTGATGGCACATCACGCCCCGGGCTCTGAGGAACCGCAGGCACCGCTCCCGTCGGCTCCCCCTGTGCCTCCGGAATCTCCTGACTCACCATTTGCTGTTCAACAGTGGATGACAAGGCAGCACAGCCACGACAGACCCCCGAGTCCGCCACTGTACCCCTTCGCGTCCCACATACAATGCACTGCGGTCTGGAGGCCATCCCAAGGCAAGAAAGAAAGAACGAACGAAAGAACGAACGAAAGAAAAACCTAAGGGCAGCAGCTTGCTCTGTGCTGACGAAGCAAGGGTTCCCTCCGCACTGCGGGAGGCCTCCCCCCTTCACCCCAAACTGTCCGTGAAGCCCCCGAGGCCGAGCAGAGTCCGGCAGTGATGAAGGAAAGGCCCGCTAAAGACTAGGGCTGTCGTCCGGCGGCCACACGGTTGCACCGCGCTACTTAATACGGCCGCCGGGAACTGCATGGCACTAAAAAGAGGCACGAAAACAGCATGCCGCGCTCATAACCAGCTTCCCCAGCTGAAATGCAGCCTGCCGCCGGTTATAGCTGACCGGCCAGGTCTGCGCTGAGGGCCCCGAGGCTGTAGAGAGACTGCGGAGCAAACACGGTTGTAGGTGAAGCAACAAAGCTGTGTCTCCACCAGACCGCGGGATCGCAGTCCGGATCAGGCAGTCTGTCACCAAAGGGCTCTCCCCCGAAAGTCCTGGGGGAGAGAACTTTGCCCGCTGTAGTAAAGAATGGCCCCAATTAAAAGGGAAAGAAACAGCCTGTGACTGCTTTTCTCCTACCATTCTCTGACAGTCCGGGAATGAGAAAGTCAGCCTGCCCTGCACTAAGCTTCTTAAAGAAATAGTACCCCTGTAGGAGTAGCCTAAGAATTATCAGGCTCCGTGTGTCTTATTTTTTAAAACCAATTTCCTCTAAACCTAATCAGCTAGCCACCTAAAGCTCCTTATTCGTTTCTCCAGGGAGCCCCTATCAGGCTCACTACGTCCTCCTGCTGCATGGAGACTGGTCACACTGGAGGGAGAGAGAGATCAGCAGGCTATATCCAGTGATGTCATGATTCTGACGTACCAGTCTCCAAGCTGCAGGAGTAGGTTGACAACCCAGAGGTAGAGGACTGAACTGGAGGAACGATAAGGAATTACTCCTTTTATTCGTTTTTAAGAAGGGAATCCCCCCTCAGCATTAAAATTCCAATGATAATACCACAATTATCCTGAAATTTAGCAGTATTGAATCACTTCTCTATATAATGTTCCATGACCTGTCCTTCGGGAATAGTTTTAAAACCCGGTGTCATTCAACACCGTTCAATCATCATTCATTCTCCGCTGGTCGAAAGGAAATGACGACGTGGTGTACAATGAATGTGGACATCATTTCCTTTCGACCAGCGGAGAATGAATGATGATTGAACGGTGTTGAATGACACTGGATTTTAAAACTACTCCCGAAGAACTGGTCATGGAACATTATATAGAGATAAGTGATTCAATACTGCTAAATTTCAGGTAATTGTGGTATCATTGGAATTGTAATCTGTCTGTGCAAGGGATGGATCAGTAAATGACTGTATGCCTCTTTTGGGTCTACAGAACATAGCCAATTGTGTCTCTGGAGGTATGGTAGAAGTGTTCCTAGATAAATCATTTTGAATTTTTCTCGGACTGTTAACATTTTTAGGTTTGAGATCCAAGATGGGACTGAATCCTCTTGTTTTCTTTGGAATGAGAAAATGTGGAGAGTAGAAGCCCATCCTTTCTTGAGGAGGAGGAACTCTTTATGGCACCCTGGGACAATAGGGTGGTGACCTCTTATTTTAAGAGGATGTTTTGAAGGGACTGCGTGGTAAAATCCCCTTTGAAACTTATGGGGGTAAGTTTTCAAAGTGAAGCTGATATCATCAAATAGTGGGCACTCCAGATTGTCCAAAGGGGTTATGAGGTGCCACCTGCAGGCACAGTGACAAAGTCAGCCTGCTATGTGGAGGGGCTGGGGACTTTCCAGGGGCAGATTGGCAATTCCCTCTAGGAAAGTCAAACCAGGTGGTTTGTGGCTGTGCGGTTAGTTGAGGCTTAGGAGCCTTGGGCTTCTTGGGTTGGTGAGAGTTCCGCTGTCTCTGCAGAAGATGTTGAGGCTGATAGGCAGCAAAAGGCAGGTAAGGAGGACAATATCTTCTTTTTAGAATAGAAAGATTTCTTGGGAAGAGCCTTCCTCTTGGATGGAAGAGCTGTTTTCCTGGAAAGGTGTTTTAGGGTGAGGACATCCGTCTTAATCTCCCCTGCTTTATCCCTTCAATCCTTATAAAAAGGTTTTCTCCAGTACATGGGATATTGGCGTGTTTATTCTGGACCCATTGCTTGAGATCTGATGCCTATAACCAGGTCACTCTGTGAGCACCAATGCAGACTGCTGAAGCCCTGCTTATCGCTTCAAAAGCATCAAGTCAAAAACTTAGAAGTGTTCTGGTCCCGTTTGATGAGGGTCTGGAATGCACTCTGCTTATCCTCAGAAAGCAAGGGGAGTGAAAGTCTCCAGATCCCTGGTGACATCTTTCAGAAACATGCCTGTGTACAGCATGTAAGAGTTTATTCTGGAGGCCAAACTACATGCTTGGAAGCACAGACATCCAAAGGCAGAGTGTCCTCAAGTCTCTGCCAGGTGGCATGAATGAATGGTTCTTAGAGCTCTTTATGCAGCGCATTGCTGATTCAACCACACTGCGTGGTGGGGAGCTGAGGTTTTTGGAAGCCTGGGCATTCTGGTACTCTGTACATGGTATCGAGTCTCTTATTGACAGGCAGAACCATGAGCAGAGCCTCCCACATTCAGAGCATAAGATCCTGTAGGAGCAGATGCACCGGTAAAGTAGCTGCCTCCTTAGGCATGGGAGGGTACTGAAGTACCTCCAATTCCTCTGTTCTTTTTCAGAGGCTACTGTGATGGCAAGCCCTGCTGCCATATCATGTATGAAGTCCTGAAAGGACATATCCTCTGGTGGGAACCAAGGTGGCGAAGAGTCCGAAGGGATGTCTGGAAGTTCTTGGGAATCGAGTGATCCCTTGTCAGATTCTGAAGAAGTGGAATCCAAGTCTGGTAAAAAGTCAAAAGTATCAGCAGTTTTGGGTTTGGCCTCAATGCTTCATGGACGTCGAAGGCTGATGCCAATACCAACGCTTAGAGGTATCAGAACAGCCAGCCATGACAGTTTGAGTCTGTTGGATACTGGGGGTATCTGTTCCAACGAAGGTATCTGCCTAAGTGTTCCAACCATGCTGGTTAGAGGGCTGGCATCTGGGTCAATATACTTGGCTGTAGGCTCAGTGCCAAAGCTTGCACTCTTAAAGCTCTCAACGTTATCTGTACTGAGGCTGCCAGGAGTGTGGCCAAACTCCTCTCGAGAGCCAGCATGCGCTAGTCTAGCGAGATGGCCAATGTCTGGGTGGAATCACCCATGGTACTCTAAACCACTGTCCTAGAACATGGAAGCAGTAGCTCTCCAGAGGTCAATGCCTCAGTAGCATCCCAGAACCCCTCCTCTGCTTTGGAGGACAGATCCTCCCGCCGGGGCTGTTTGTCTGGCCGGTCTGCATCGGAAGCACCCCTAGGGGAGTTGTGATGCTTATGCTGGAACAGATCTATAGTCTGGGTATTTGTCTTTGATGCCAATGACTTGGGTGCAGCCAGAGACTTTGACTTACTTTTATGTTTGGACTTTGAAGAAACCAGAGACTCATGAAAGGAAGCTGATGTCCTCTAAGTGGAAGCCACCGAAAGCGAGTCAGAGGCAAATAACGATCCACACTGCCTGGCTCGATTCTTTAGGCCTCCTTTTGTCATTTGCTGACATGAATTGGGTTGATATTCAGGGCTCAAACATTTTAGATACCAGTCATGTTTATCAGTGACTGATATGGTACCAGCACACAGTACACTTTTTAAAACCACTAGTTGGCTTTTCCATGCCTCAAAAAAAGATGTCTTCAGGATTGAAGATAAGGCTACAGAACCCTAAAGGTCTAGTTTAGCCATGAAAACCGCGTTGAAAATTAAGAGGAAAAAAATAGAAACATTTTGTAAAAGAAAGATTATCGGAACCAGCATTGATGGGAGAAGCACAATATTCCACAAAAAAAAAATATCGAAATTACACTTATCTGGTGATTGTAATTCCCTGAGGTACTACAGTTTAGTCTTCTACCTCTGGGGTTGTGCAATGCACCTCCTCCTGCAGCTTGGAGACTGGGCATGTCACAAAAACGTGACATCACTGGATGTAGTCTGCTGGCCTCTCCCATCATCCCCAGTGAACTATTGACAAAGCACACTCAAAGGAGCAACAAATAAGTAGCTAATAACCTTTCAATTTAACGTATAACAACCACTATATACAAAAGAGTTTCTTCTCTCAGAAGTAAGGCTTTTCTCCTTGTGCCCCTTCCTTCCACCTCATCCAGAAAGATAGACCAGAAAGAATAAAAAGAGACAGAAAATCATAGCAGCAAGTATACCTACTGGTGATCTCACCGTTCTCCCGACGGAAGCTCCACTGCTAACCATACTATCCCGGGTGGGAATAAGGACGGTCCTCCAGTTTAGTCCTCCACCTCTGGGATGTAACAGAGCAGCACTTATTGGGAGGGGCCTTTCCAGCCATCTTGCAACACTGCCGCCCCAAATACAGCATCCTTTGCTGCCAACACATCCAGGCGGTAGTGCTTACTGAAAGTGTGAAGGGATGACCAAGTAGCCACCCTACAAATTTCCACAGGCAACACCAAACTGTGCTCCACCTATGACGCCACTTGCGCTCTGGTAGAATGAGCTCGTAACCCAGCTGGAACCGGTTGACCAGACAACAGATATGCCAAAGCAATATCCATCTAGAAATAGAAGCCTTCGCTGCCGCCTCCCCTTTACAGGAGCCCCCGAACAAAATGAAGAGATTTGCAAAAAACCTCTGAAACTTTCAAATACTGCCGCAACACTCACTTTAAGTCCAAACGCCTTAACACCCGGTCCGCTGTATCTCCCTCTAACGAGCCCAGCACCAGGAGAGAAACCGTCTGATTTAAATGAAACAGGGAAACTATCTTAGGCAAAAAGGAGGGAACGGGCCTAAGCACCACCTTTTCCCTAGAAAGACAAAAACGGCTCTCTACAAGACAACGCCTGTAACTCTAAAATTCTCCTCGCCGAGCAAATGGCCACCAAAAATACCGTCTTTAATGTTAAATCCTTTACGGACGCCTGATGTAAGGGTTCGAAAGGCTCCCTAGCCAGAGCTCCTAAAACCAAATTGAGATCCCACGGAGGAACCACGATTCTACGAGGGGGACGTAGCCTAGTTACTGCTTTGAGAAAACGCAACACGTCAGCATGTGTACCAAGCGCTACGCCCAGCGTCTTGCCTCTATAGCAAGCCAGTGCGGCTAACTGCACTCTCAAAGAGATGGCCGCCAGGCCCCTTTCAAAACCTTCCTGCAGAAAGCTTAAAACCACTGAAAACGGACACCGTCGCCGTGCGCACTTGTCTCCGCGAGCAGCAATCTTCAAATACCCGCCCATATGCGAACATAGACCAGCGACGTCGACGTCTTCCGTGCTTTAAGTAAAGTTACAATGACTGCTCCAGAGTAACCCTCTTTAGCCATGCCCTTTCAATGGCCAGACCGTAAGCGAGAACCGATTCACTTGGGCATCCGCAGAGCTAACAGACTTGAACTAACATCCCTAATATGAACATACATACATGTCTTGAGCTAACAGACTTTCTGACGTTGGCAATCTCCACAGTTCGTCGAGTAGCCGAATGAGATCGGTGTACCACGGACGCCGTGGCCAGTCTGGAGCCACCAGCAACACTCTCCCCCAATGGGCCTCGATACACTGCACCACTCGGCCTATGAGCACCCACAGAGAGAATACATAGAGGAGACCCGACACCGCCCAACGTTGCAGTAGTGTGTTGATCCCCTCCGATATCCCTTCTCGCCATCTGCTGAAGAAATGACTGGCCTTTGCTGAGTGGAAGGTCGCCATGAGATCCATGATTGCCGGCCCCCACCTGCGCACCACTTACGCAAACACCTCCGGATGCAATTCCCATTCTCCGGCATCCACCTGAACTCTGCTGAGAAAATAGGCCGTCACATTGTCCTTTCCCGCAATGTGTGCTGCTGAAATCGCTGGCAATCTATGTTCTACCCAAGCGAACAGCGTCTCTACCTCCTCTTCCATGGCCATACTTCTTGTACCACCCTGTCGATTGATGTAGGCCACCGTTGCAGAGTTGTCAGACAGTACTTGTACCGCCCGACCCTGCACTGTCGCTTCGAACGCTTGCAACGCTAACGCCACCGCTCTGAGCTCCAACCTGTTGATCGACCAAGTGCTCTCCTGAGTTCACCATAGACCTTGCGTGAAGAGCTCCCCGCAATGTGCCCCCCATCCCGCTAGGCTGGCATCTGTCAACAATGGTAGCCACTCTGGCTGCTCCAGGGGTATCCCGTATTTAATGATTCCATAAGAAGCCACCACCTCAACACTTGCCTGACCCCGAGAGGCCAGGGCAGTCGCCTGCTCAGCAAGTCGGACTGATGAGACCAACAGCAAAGTAATGCCTGCTGTAATGGACGCATGTGAACCGGGCCAAAGGTACTGCTTCCAAAGTCACCGCCATGGTTCCCAAAACACGGAGTAACTCCAAGCCGAAGGTGCTGGAGTAGCCCTGAACTGACGGACCACTTGTCGCAGGACCTGGACTCGACGATCCGGCAGGAACAATGCTCCTCTGAGTGTTGAATCGTATTCCGAGGTACTCAAGATTCTGAGACAGTACGAGATGACTTTTGCTCGTACTGACTACCCAACCAAGCCTCTCCAAGAATTTCACCACCTTGTCCATGACTTGTATGCTCTCAGCCTTGGACTTCGCTCGAATTAACCAATCGTCGAGATAGGGATGAACCAGAACTCCCTCCTTTCGTAATGCCACTGCTACTACCTACCATGATCTTGGTGAATGTCCGTGGCGCCGTCGCCAGACCGAAGGGTAATGCCTGGAACCGATACTGCTCCCATGGCAGCGCGAAGCGTAGGAACCTCTGATGTTCCGCTCTGATTGGAAAGAGTAGTTACTCACCTGTAACAGGTGTTCTCCAGGAGCAGCAGGAATCAGTCCTCACTTATGGGTGACATCGACGCCGATGGAGCCCCCGTGCGGAGCATTTCCCCAGCTTTCTATGAAAGCCTTTGGGAATACGGCACGCTTGCGCGGTCCCCTTCCCGCCTAAAGGTGCCATCTTGCTCAGTCTGATGACATAGCTAAAAAACAGCACACAAAATGTAAAAAAATGAACTATGTACAACTGCAACTCCCAGGAGGAGGGAGGGTTGTGAGGACTGATTCCTGCTGCTCCTGGAGAACACCTGTTACAGGTGAGTAACTACTCTTTCTCCAGGACCAAAGCAGGAAGTCAGTCCTCACTTATGGGACTCCCCAGCTTCAGGCTACTGGGGACCCAGAGCTGAAAAATGAGCTCCCTCTAGCCACAGCAGCAGAGAAAGGATTTCACTGAAACATACCCCCACCGGTAGCCCAACCAGAGGGCTGGAGGGTAGGAGTTGCCTAAACCTCAAAAAGATTCCAGAGCACTGCCTGACCGAAAGCACTGTCCCTACGGGACTCCCTCTCCAGGCAGTAATGGGCCGCAAACGTCTGGCTTGAGGACCAAGTTGCAGCCCTGCAGATGTCTGCCAACGGTACAGAGCGGAGATGAGCTACTGAGGCAGCCATTGCCCTGACACGGTGGGCCGTGACCCGACCCTGCAAAGGAAGGTCAGCCACCCAAATGGACAAGGTATGCTTGGAGACAGGTAACACCAAGTTATTAGGGTCAAAAGATACAAAGAGCTGAGTAGCCCTCCTATGCCCCTGCGTACGTTCATAGTAGAAGGATAAGGCCCTCCTACAGTCCAGGGTATGCAGGATTGTCTCAGCCCGGCTGGCATGGGGCCTAGGGAAGAACATTGGAAGAACCACCTCCTGGTTGAGATGGAAAGAGGAGACAACCTTTGGGAGGAACTTAGGATGATTCCTAAGGACTACCCTATTCCTACAGAAGCGAGTATAAGGCCTGTCACAGACCAGGGCCTGCAGCTCACTGACACGCCTGGCCAAGGTCAGGGCCACAAGGAATAGAGTCTTCCAAGAAAGGAAGCGGAGAGGGCATGTAGCCATCGGCTCAAAAGGTGGGCGAGTCAGTTGCTGCAAGACCACATTCAACTCCCACTCAGGGGCGGTGGACGGAGAGGAGGCTTTAGCAAGAGCAAGCCTCTGAGAAACCTGGACACCAAGGGGTGAACTGAGAGAGAGTGTCCTTCCACCAGTGAGTGGTGAGCTGCTAGAGCAGAGAGGTGGACCCGAACAGAATTGGACTTAAGGCCGTGATTGGACAAGTGCAGCAGGTACTGAAGCACTACTGGCACAGTGCAGGCGAAAGGATCTTTCTTGCGCTGCTGACACCATAAGGAGAACCTTTTCCACTTTAGGGCATAGGTTTTTCTGGTGGATTGCTTTCTGGAGGCCAAGACCACCTCTTCCACTTCCTGAGGCAGGCCCCATGGAGCCAACACTACCCTTGCAGCCTCCAGGCCATCAAATTGAGAGATTTGAGATTGGGGTGCAGAAGGGAACCCTGATCCTGAGAGAGAAGATCGGGTTGCAACCCCAGAGGTAGTGGAATGTCCACCGCTAGTTGAAGCAGAAGTGGAAACCAGGGCTGCCTCGGCCACCTGGGGGCTACCAGAAACACCGAGGCCTTGTCCCTCAGAATCTTGAACAATGTCCGAGCCACCAGAGGCGTGGGAGGAAACGCATATAGGAGGCCCTGGGACCAAGAAATCAGGAAGGCATCCGCTGCTAACCTCAGGGGGTGCGGTTGCCGGGAACAGAACCTTGGTAGTTGGTGATTTAGGGGACTGGCAAAGAGATCCACGGATGGAAGTCCCCATTTCATGAAAATCTTTTGAACCACCAGAGGGTGCAGCTGCCACTCATGGGGCTGCAGAATCCTGCTTAACCTGTCCGCCAGGAAGTTCTCCTGGCCAGGGAGATACACAGCTTTGAGTAACATGTTGTGCTTGAGCGCAAAGGAACACAGGGCCTGAGCCTCCTGACACAGGGGCCTAGATCTAGTGCCTCCGTTTGTTCACATAAAACATGGCCACTTGGTTGTCCGTCTGAACTAGAACAGACTGGTGAGCCAAAGTGTGAGCAAAGGTTTTGAGGGCGAACCTGATAGCCCGAAGCTCTAGTAGGTTGATCTGCTGTGTGGCCTCCCATGGAGACCATAGGCCTTGAGTGCACTTGCCCCGACAATGCGCCCCCCCAGCCTTGCAAGGAGGCATCTGTCATCACCACCACTGTGGGGACAGGCACCTGAAAGGGCACCCCCTGAAGCAAGTTGGGGGAGTGTAGCCACCACTGCAGGGAATTCAGGAAGGGTTTGGACACCCTTAGTTTGTCTGCTAGGCTCCCTGTAGCCTGCTTCCACTGAGTCCTGAGGCACCATTGTGCAGGCCTCAGGTGGAGGCGGGCATTGGGGGTCACATGTACAGTCGATGCCATGTGGCCTAGGAGCTGTAGACAGAGTCGGGCAGAAACCTTGTCTGCTGGCAAGTAAGCCCTTGCTTGTAGAGAGTCCAGGTGCGCCCCTATAAACTCTAGGTTCTGGGAGGGGAGCAAAGTGGACTTTGCGAAGTTTATGACAAAGCCTAGGAGTTGAAGGAGTGACACAGTTCGAAAGGTGGCCTGTCTGGCCTCCTGGTAAGTCTGATCCCTGATGAGCCAGTCGTCCAGATAGGGGAAGACAAAAACACCTTGAGTCCTCAAGTAGGCTGCCACCACAGCTGGGCACTTTGTAAAGACTCTTGGGGCGGAGGTTAGGTCAAAAGGTAGTACTCTGTACTGGTAATGGTTTCCTCCCACAATGAACCTGAGGTACTTTGTGGTCTGGATGAATGAAGATGTGAGTGTACGCATCCTTTAGATCTAAGGAGCATAGCCAATCTCCCTGCTGGAGGTAGGGCAGAAGTGTTCCAAGAGTAAGCATCTTGAACGTTTCTTTCTCCAAGAACTTGTTGAGGTTCCTGAGGTCTAGAATAGGCCTGAGGCCACCGGTTCTCTTTGGCACTAGGAAGTACCTGGAGTAGAAACCGAGCCCCTGTAGGCGAGGAGGTACAGGCTCCACCGCCTTGTCCAGAAGCAGACCTTGAAGTTCTTGAAGGAGGAGGTCTGTGTGTAGAGGGGGCCTTAACGGCTCTCCTGGGAAGTAGGCAGGGGGCAACTGCTGGAAATGGAGCATATAGCCTCTGTGTTCTATGCTCAATACCCAAGCATCCCCTGTAATGGGTGGCCACCTGTGGGCAAACAGAGCTAGACTACCTCCTGTGCAGAAATGGGGCAGCAGAGGTGGAAAGGCTATGCTGTGGGAGTCAAAAAACCCCTCCCTGCTGGGTAGGAGCAGGAGCCGGAGGCTTGGGGGTCTTCTACCTACGGGGCCCATGTCCCTGCCGCTTGGCCTGCTGACCCTGCTGGGGAGCCCTGGTACTGAGGGAAAGGTTTGTAGGCAGGTACCTTTCTCGGGTAAAAGGGCTTTTTCCCTGAGCCCTTCTTTTTGTGAGAAGGGGCAGAAGTTTTTCTGGACAGCCTTGTCCTAGTCAGGTGCTCAGTTTCGAGCTCAGCTGCCTTCTCGATGCTTAGCAGGAGAGCTACCCTTTGAGGACCGGCTTTTATGTTTAGTTACCTGAGATCCATGGGAGGAAGAAGAGGCCCTTGATGTCGATGCAATGGATCTGGCATCTGAAGAAAAGAGGGTACCGAGCTTTGCAGCCCGGTTCTGTCTTCCTCTTTTAGTCATCCCCATGCAGGAGAGACATTCAGTTGGAGAATGTTCAGGTCCTAAACATTTTAGACACCAATCATGGGTGTCAGTGACGGAAATGGAACCGCCACACTTAGTACATTTTTTAAAACCACTAGTTGGCTTTTCCATGATTTAGGAATATGGGGCCTAATGCCCAAAATGGCGCCTAGCACCAAAGAAAAGTTTCTGAAAAGAAACAAAGTTTAAGGGGTTTTTTTTTTTTTTTGTATGAAAAGAAAAGAACCGGCAGTACAGGTAGGCGTCGTGCGGTAGGCAAACGCAACCACAAGAAAAGAAATTTAAAGACGGAATTTTCTGCGGTGACAGGGAATAGATCCTGTAGGCTCCACGGAAAACGAAGAACTTAAGAGGGACAGTTGGAAAGGCGGGAAGGCAGTGCGCATGTGCTGAGGGATGCTCCCAAAAGCGTTCCTATTGGACGCTGGGGAGCGTTCCCGCGCAGACTCAGTTGGTACCGACGCTACCCATATGTGAGGACTACATTCCTGCTTGTTCCTGGAGATAGGCAGTTCCAAAAAGATCCACCAAAATGACAGAATGCGAAGCAAACAAAGGCAGAGCAAAGAAAACAATGAAATCGAGAGGGAGAACTGGCTCAAAACAGCGCGCTATGCAATCCACGATTCAGCGGTGTGCCATGCGGGAAACACGCTGAGAAAATGGCTGCCGCTATCTGTCTGAAAACAAAAAAAGCACCAAAATCGCCGGGCCCCGCTTAGCGTTTCGGCTGTCTTCCCGCTCACATTCCTGCTCTTCTGCCCCTACTTAAAGCATTTCTCCAATGCAAGCACTGCGATCGTTGCCGCGGCACCGTGGTGCTGCAGCCCATACGGCTCCGCTCAGCCGGCAAGCAAACGAAGCGCCGCTGGGCGAGCTTCCCACCAGAGAGAACCCAGAGCCTGCAGTTTTGCGACAGCTCCGAACTGCCCCAACCAAAACTGCTGCTCTTCTACTGCAAAGTTCTCCCCCGTACTGACAAGGGGGAGAGATCTGCGACAGGAGTGAATTTCACAGAAGGGTAACAATGAAAGGACAGGCAGGATCGGGCACAAGAAACCGCTGTACTAGTTCTCCTTTCTTTCTCTCTCTTTTTTTTTTTTTTTTTTAAGGTACAGACACCAAATCAAGAAAAGATTTAAAATTAGGCCAAAATAAAGTAAAAAAATTAGCTAAACCCTATTCTAACTGCTCCTTATCTGTTCTCAGGTGAGGTGAGCCCAGCACCTAGGCTCACTACGTCTTCCTGCTGCATGGAGACTGGACACACGGGATGATGGGAGAGGCCAGCAGACTACATCCAGTGATGTCACGTTTTTGTGACATGCCCAGTCTCCAAGCTACAGGAGGAGGTGCACTGCACAACCCCAGAGGTGGAGGACTAAACTAGAGGACCGATAAGGAAAGAGAAGTTTTTTGGCAGTGACAGGATATGTCCTGCTGACTCTGCAGAAAATGAAGAACTGAGGAGTTCGGAAGGCAGGCTCGCAGGCGCAGTGGAGTGCTCCCAAATTCTTACCCTATTAGACGCTGGAAAGCATTTCTACATGGGTTCCATCTGTGACATTCAACCATATGTGAAGACTGCATTCCTGCTTGTTCCTGGAGATATATTCTAATGTCAGTATTATTCTAATATAATGCCAATGTGAATATGAGGGACCAGTACAAGTGTTTATACTATACTCACCAGAACACTTATCCATGCAAGCTTCTTCTGATAAATGATTATTCTTATTGCCCATGCAACCTCCAAAGACGAATTTGCTGCACATTTTCTTCTCAGTGTCATAATACCAGCGAGGAAAGGCAGCACGACATGGTCCAGTGTCAGGTTTTAAAGCACAGAATTCTAGAAATAGATTTCAGGACATTATAAGCAGTAGGATATCTTAACTTAATGTAACTGATAAAAATCCTACTTTGGCGAGAGCAGCAGCAAAGACAGTACTGTAAGCTGGGAGCTCCAAATTCATGTGGCATAACCTTGGCTCAGTTAAACCTGCAACATTTGTAACTTGCAAATAAAGATCTGTCTACCTTGCAATCTAAGGATCCTGCCTGAGTTGGCAGCCAAGAGAAAAACAATGGATTTGAAAGTTTTCCTATTCAGTTTCCACCATAGCGAATAACCAAGGCCAGGCCACAGCAAAAGAGAATGTGAAGACAGCAATAGTGCAACATGGGTCTAGCCACAAAGAGCTGGAAAAATAATTGCTAGGTGAATCTAACTAGAAAGCTCCTCAATCTCAAACGGATTTGAAAAATGATTTAAGCAAAATATTGCAGCTGAGCTAAGGTCAGATATACGGCACATTACCAAGCAGCAATAGTTAGATGAACATGAAGCACCTATGCTCTGCATCAGCAAGTGCATCATATGGAGACTAAAAATTGGGGCTACTGGCAAAATGTTATAAGGCCTAAATAGTAATTACACTTAACTGGTAATTGTAGTTCCTTGAGTGACGACAGCTTAGTCCTCCACCTCTGGGTAGTGCACCTCCTCCTGCAGCTTGGAGACTGGACCAATCAAAATTTGTCCTTACTAGAAGTAGCTTGCTGGAACTCCTCAGCCCCAGTGAACTATTGACAAAGCAGACTCAGAGCAACAAATAAGTAGCTAACCTCTTATAACTAAGTCAACATCTTTAGCTAAATATGACCTTTCGCCGAAACTGGAAAGGATGAAATTTCCCTCAAGAAAGGCTCCCCCCTCCTGCAGAGCCACAGACAGCCAGCGAGAGAAGAAACCTCCCCAACAGAGTAAGTGCAAGAACTGACTGAAATCGAGACACCACTCACCTGTAAAATTGTCTCTCAGAACTGAACGCCTGCTGCGCCCACTAAAAACTCCAAGGGCGGGAATGAGGACTAAGCTGTCACTCAAGGAACTACAATTACCAGGTAAGTGTAAGTACTATTTCCTTATCGTTCCTCCAGCTTAGTCCTCCACCTCTGGGATGTAGCAGAGCAGCATTAACGGGAGGGAGTCTGCCAGCCGGCACGCAACACCGCTGAACCAAAACAGGCATCCCCCGCCGCCAGCACGTCCAGGCGATAGTGTTTACTGAAAGTATGCAGCGAAGACCACGTCATCGCTTTACAAATTTCCACTGGCGGCACTAGGCTGTGCTCCGCCCAGGACGCCGCCTGCGCCCTAGTAGAATGCGCCCTCAGCCCTACCGAAGCTGAGCGCCCCTGTAACATATAAGCAGAGACAATCGCCTCTTTAATCCATCTGGAAATAGATGCTTTTGCCGCAGCTTCACCTTTCCTGGAACCCCCAAACAGAACAAACAAGCGATCCGACTTGCGGAAGGACTCGGTTACTGACAAATATCGACGCAAAACTCTTAATGTCTAAGCAACTAAGACCCCGGTCAGACGACTGCTCCTCCGCCGCTTGCAAAACAGGCAGCGACACCATATGACTCACATGAAAGGGAGAAGCCACCTTGGGCAGAAAGGAGGGCACCGGCCTGAGAACCACTTTCTGGGAAGAGAAGCATAAAAAGGGTTCCCTACACGATAGCGCCTGTAGCTCCGAAATGCGTCTAGCCGAACAAATAGCTACCAAAAATACCGCCTTAAGAGTTAGATCTTTCACTGAAGCCTGAGACAAGGGCTCAAAGGGGGCCTTAACAAGCGCCCGTAACACCAAGTTGAGATCCCATGGTGGAACAGAAATCCGACGCGCCGGACGAAGCTTGAAAACGGCCTTAAGAAACCGCACGACGTCGATGTGCGCTCCAAGAGCTACGCCTTGCACCTTACCCCTGTAACAGGCTAGGGCCGCCAACTGCACTCTTAAAGAACTAGCGGCCAGCCCCTTATCGAAACCATCTTGCAAAAAATCCAATACCACAGGAATAGACGCTGTGGCCGTGCGGATCTGATGTCTCGAACACCAGTCCTCGAAGACCCGCCAGACGCGCACGTAAGCAAGGGAAGTTGAACGTTTACGCGCCTGTAGCAAGGTCGCTACCACCGACTTGGAATAACCCTTCTTTCTTAGCCGCGCCCTTTCAATGGCCAAGCCTTGAGCGAGAACCTCTCCACTCGAGGCATCAGAAGCAGCCCCTGTATTAAGAGATCTTGGGACAACGGGAGGCGCCACGGATCGCCGTCTAACAACCTCACGAGATCAGCATACCACGGGCATCTGGGCCAATCTGGCACTATCAATAGCACCCTCCCCCGGTGCGCCTCGATGCGCTGAATCACTCGGCCAATGAGCGCCCACGAAGGAAACACGTAGAGGAGACCTATGGATGGCCAGGGACGCAGAAGAGCGTCGATCCCCTCCGACATGGGTTCCCATCGTCTGCTGAAGAACCGATTCACCTTTGCCGATTGAAAAATGGCCATGAGATCCATGACTGGGGTTTCCCATCGAAGAACTAGCTGCTCAAAAACTGGGATGCAGCTCCCATTCCCCGGCGTCCACTTGAACTCTGCTGAGAAAATCCGCCTTCACATTGTCTTTTCCGGCGATGTGCGCCACCGATATTGTCTGCAACCGCGGCTCTATCCAGGAGAATAGCATCCGGGACTCCTCCTCCAAGGCCGCGCTCCTGGTACTGCCCTGTCGATTTATGTAAGCCACAGTCGCCGCATTGTCGGAGAGGACGCGCACCACACGGTGTGTTACTTGAGCTTCAAAGCTTTGAAGAGCCAGAAACACCACTCTCAGCTCTAAACGGTTGATCGACCAACCGCTCTCCTCCGGAGACCAAAGACCCTGAGCAAAGTCTACTCCGCAATGTGTTCCCCAGTCTGCCAGGCTTGCATCCGTCAAGAGTGGGATCCACTGCGGCTGTTCCAAAAGGTATCCCTGCTCGTAAGCATTCCGGACGCATCCACCACTGTAGCTCCCTCCGTACCTGCAGTGGGCAAGGGAGACGTTTGCTCAATGCATCGGACTGATTGGACCAGCGGCGAAGCAAGGCCCGCTGCAGCGACCTCATGTGAAACCTGGCCCAAGGAACCACCTCCAACATCGCCGCCATAGTTCCCAGCACCTGGAGATATTTCCACGCCGAAGGAGCTGCGAGAGTTCGGAAGGCGCGCACCAGATTGCGAAGAGCCAGGGCCCTCCGCTCCGTCAGAAATACTGAGCCCTTCTGAGTATAGAACTGCACTCCCAAGTACTCCAGAACATGAGTCGGGAATAGATGGCTCTTGACCAGATTGACCACCCAGCCTAACGACTGGAGAAGAGCTACCACTTTTTCCGTGGCCTTCACACTCTCGGCCCGGGACTTCGCTCAAATCAACCAATCGTCTAGATACGGGTGGACCAACACTCCTCCTTGCCGCAGCCACCACCACTATTATTTTGGTGAACACCTGCGGCGCCGGCGCCAATCCGAAGGGAAGGGCCTGGAACTGATAATGTCCCCAGGGTAGCGCAAAACGTAGAAACCTCTGATGGGATTCTCTGATGGGAATGTGGAGATAGGCCTCTGAAAGATCGAGACACGTCAAGAATTCCCCTTGTCGCACCGCCACAACAGAGCGAAGCGTTTCCATCCGAAAATGCGGCACTCGGAGACAGCGATTTACCCCTTTGAGGTCCAGAATGGGACGAAGGGAACCATCCTTCTTTGGCACCACAAAATAAATGGAATACCGACCCATGCCATATTCCGCTGTCGGGACGGGAACAACCGCTCCCAACAGCAGAAGACGGTCTACCGTCTGCTTCACCTGGAGCGCTTTCCGAAGACTTCTGCAGGGGGAAAGCACAAACGAGTCCAAGACCGGCCTCGCGAGATCTAAGGCGTATCCGTCGCAAATGATCTCCAAGACCCACTGATCGGACGTTATGTGGGTCCAGGCAGAAAGAAAACCTCAAAGCCGACCTCCTATCGGTTGAATTTCTGTCTGGACCCACCGCCCTTCATTGCGACTTCCGGGATGCTGCGGGAGCCGCCCCTGCAAATCCTCTACTTGCACCCCGGAACCCCCGAAAGCCCTGGGATCTAGACGCAAATCTTCCTCTTTGGGAGCCTGCAAAGCGGGGCGACCGAAACCTCCGAAAATCTCTAAACTGCCCCCGAAAGGCCGTAGAAGGTTTTCCGCGCTTAGGCTTATCCTCCGGCAGTCTGCCACCTTTAGATTCTCCCAAATCCTTAACTTATCCAGATCGTCACCAAACAGTCTCCCCTTAAAAGGGAGCTTGACGAGCCCAGACTTGCAAGATCCGTCAGCCGCCCAATTTTTGAGCCAGAGGGATCTTCGCGCCGCTACTAACGAAGCCATACTATTGGACAAAGCCCTGATAAGATCGTAGTGCACATTGGCCAGAAACGCCGAACCGGATTCCAAACGCTGTAGCTCACGCACCTCTTCAATCTCCAACGCCGCAGATTGTCTGAGGTGCTGGACCTAGCGAAGACAGGCTCTTGCCACCCAAGCCCCACAGACGGAGGCCTGTAAGGCAACTGCCTCAAAGGACTGCTTTAAGAGCCCATCCATCTTCCTATCTGGTGCCTCCCAGCCCCTAGAAACCAAAGCCAATGATAGAAGTTAATAATTCAGATCAAGAAAACGTTAGCTAACTATACTGCTCCTTATCTGTTTCTCCAGGGAGCCCAGCACCTAGGCTCACTACGATCTCCTGCTGCGTGAAGACTGGACTCACTGGGGCTGAGGAGGAGTTCCAGCAAGCTACTTCTAGTAAGGACAAGTTTTGATTGGTCCAGTCTCCAAGCTGCAGGAGGAGGTGCACTACCCAGAGGTGGAGGACTAAGCTGGAGGAACGATAAGGAATATTCATTAGTGGCAGCAAGTGTGATTATAGCAGCTAGCCGCCACCACTGAACATTAAAAACAGATATTCAATTCCAAGGGCATATCCAGTCACCAACATTGAATACCTGGGTTTGCTGCCAAAGCAGGAAGCCAACTATAGCAGCGATATTCAGCCGCTGCCCAGTTAGCTTTGGTGGTGAACGTTAAGACAGCCTTTTCTGTGCCTAACTTTCATTGCCATAGGATAACGAATGAATAAGTGGCTGAATATCGCCACTGACTATCACCAGGTGCTGCCCCCTGGAACACCCCGATGCTAACTGGACAGCATCAGGGGATGTAGTGGTTGGCCCACGGATGTTCAGCGGCACTAACATAGCGCTGCTTGAATACCCTGCTTAGGGACTACTGTAAGTTGATATGGAAGGCAGATTATTTATTTATTTATCTATCAATCAGTTACTTCTATACCACCCCTTCCAGAGATCAAGGGCGGTTTACATGGAATTAACAATTTTGTATACTAGTGTATACTTTACATAGAACGGTGTTGGGAACTATGTACAAATACTACATGGAACAGTAAAGCGTAGTTACTCACCTGTAACAGGTGTTCTCCAGGAGCAGCAGGAATCAGTCCTCACTTATGGGTGACGTCGGCGCCGACGGAGCCCTCGCGGAGCAATTTTCCCCAGCTTTCAAAGAAAGCCTTTGGGAATTGCAGCGCGCATGCGCGGTCGTCTTCCCGCCCGAGGGTGCCATCTTAGCCAGTCAGATGACATAGCTAAAAAACGACAGCATAAAAATTTGCAAAAAGAACATAAGCAGACGATTGCAACTCCAAGGGGAGGAGGGAGGGTAGTGAGGACTGATTCCTGCTGCTCCTGGAGAACACCTGTTACAGGTGAGTAACTACGCTTTCTCCAGGACCAAGCAGGAAGTCAGTCCTCACTTATGGGACTCCCAAGCTCAAGGCTACCGGAGACCCTAAGCACAAAAATGAGCTCCCTCTAGCTCAGCAGCACAGAAGGATAGAATCTTCGCTGAATTATTACCCACCGGTAGCCCACATCCGGGATGGAGGGTAGGAGTTGCTCAGACCTCAAAGAGATTACGGAGGACTGCCTGTCCGAAAGCACTGTCCCTACGGGACTCCCTCTCGAGACAGTAATGGACCGCAAAAGTCTGGCTCGAAGACCAAGTAGCGGCCCGGCAGATGTCTGCCAGCGGAACAGAGCGGAGGTAAGCCACTGACGTAGCCTTTGCCCGAACGCAATGAGCCGTGACTCGACTTTCCAAGGAGAGTCCGGCTGCCCCATAAGCCCAAGAGATACAGTCCGCAACCCAGATGGACAGAGTACGCTTGGAGACCGGGAGCCCCAATTTATTGGGGTCAAAAGACACAAAAAGCTGAGCAGCTTTACGGTGCTCCCGCGTACGGTCAAGGTAGAAGTTCAAGGCTCTTCTACAGTCCAGGGTATGGAGGACCGTTTCAGCTCGGCTGGAGTGCGGTCTGGGAAAGAAGGTTGGAAGTACCACCTCCTGATTGATGTGAAAAGGGGAGACCACTTTAGGCAGAAATTTTGGGTGAGTCCGTAGGACTACCCTATTCTTGTAGAACCTAGTGTAAGGGGGATCAGACACGAGGGCCTGCAATTCACTTACGCGTCTAGCGGAAGTGAGGGCTATCAAGAACAGTGTTTTCCAAGACAGAAAACGGAGAGAACAGGTAGCCATAGGTTCAAAAGGCGAACAGGTGATCCGCTGCAAAACCACATTCAGGTCCCAGTCAGGCGCTGGCGGGCGCAGAGGTGGTTTAAGTAGAAGGAGACCTCGGAGAAACCTCGCTACGAGAGGGTCGTTGGAGAGAGGTCTGCCTTCCACCGGCACATGATGTGCTGAAAGAGCACTGAGGTGAACTTTGACGGAATTGGACTTAAGTCCCAGATTAGAGAGGTGCAGCAAGTACTGCAAGATCACCGACACCGGGCAGGAGAAGGGATCCTGAGACTGTTGGGTACACCAGACTGCAAAGCGACGCCATTTAAGGGCGTAGCATTTGCGGGTAGAGGGCCGTCGCGAAGCCAAGACGACCTCCTCCACCTCCGCCGGCAGGAGAAGGGGAGCAAGGACTACCCTCTCAGCAGCCAGGCCATGAGGTTGAGAGACCTGAGGTTGGGGTGCAGTAGGGACCCCTGATCCTGAGTGAGGAGATCCGGTTGTACCCCCAGAGGGATTGGATCCTCCACCGCCAGTTGTAGCAGGAGCGGAAACCACGGCTGCCTGGGCCAGCGAGGGGCCACCAGGATCATGAAGGCTTTGTCTCGGAGAACCTTGAAAAGAGTCCGAGAGACTAGCGGGATGGGAGGGAAAGCGTACAGAAGGCTCCCCGACCATGAGATCAGAAAGGCGTCCGCCGCAACCCGAAGGGGGTGTGGCTGACGAGAGCAGAAGCGCGGAAGCTGCCGGTTGTGAGGACTGGCAAAGAGATCCACCGTGGGGAGGCCCCACTGGAGGAAGAGCTTCTGAACTACCAAGGGATCCAGACGCCACTCGTGCGGCTGGAGGACCCTGCTGAGTTTGTCCGCAAGGCAATTTTCCTGGCCCGGGAGATAAACTGCCTTGAGGAGAATGCCGTGACTGACGGCCCAAGAGCAGAGCTTCTGTGCCTCCCGGCAGAGGAGGAAGGAGCCCGTGCCCCCCTGTTTGTTCACGTAGAACATGGCAACTTGATTGTCCGTCTGGACAAGGACGGACTGTTGGGAAGTCAGGTGGGAGAAGGCCTTGAGAGCTAGGCGGATCGCCCTGAGCTCCAGGAAGTTGATCTGCTGAGCAGACTCCCACGTGGTCCAGAGGCCCTGAGTACGTGCCTCTTGGCAATGTGCTCCCCAGCCCAGGAGGGATGCATCGGTGGTCAGCACCCGGGTCGGCTGAGGTGACTGGAAAGGCATTCCGAATATCAGGTTCGGCAGCCGGAGCCACCACCGGAGAGACGAGATCAGCGGTTCGGAGACGCGCACTAGGTCTGCTAGGCCGCCCGTGGCCTGTCGCCACTGCTGGCGGAGACACCATTGAGCAGACCGCATATTCAGGCGGGCATTGGGGGTCACATGGACGGTGGAAGCCATATGGCCGAGCAGTCTCAGGAAGCGCCTGGCGGAGACCAGGGGCTGGCTGCGAAAGCGGTCGGCTAGGTCCATGAGCCGTTGAGCCCTGTCGAGCGGTAGGTATGCTCGCGCCTGAGGGGTGTGCAGCCTTGCGCCGATGAACTCGAGATCCTGTGAGGGGAGCAAAGTGGACTTTGCGAAGTTTATAACAAAGCCCAAGTGCTGCAGCAGAGTCACCGTGCGGCACGTGGCGTTGGTGACCTCCTGAGCGGACGCTGCTCTGATGAGCCAGTCGTCGAGGTACGGAAAGACAGAGGCCGTGAAGCCTGAGATGGGCCGCCACCACCGCGAGACATTTTGTGAAGACTCGCGGTGCGGAGGACAGGCCAAAGGGCAGTACTCTGTACTGGTAATGATTTCCTGCCACCACAAACCTTAGGTATTGACGGTGGCTTGGGTGGATGAGGATGTGCGTGTAGGCATCCTTTAGATCCAAGGAGCATAGCCAATCTCCCTGCTGGAGGTAGGGCAGAAGGATTCCAAGGGTAAGCATCTTGAACTTCTCCCGCACAAGGAACTTGTTGAGGTTGCGCAAGTCCAGGATGGGTCTGAGGCCTCCTGTCCGCTTTGGTACTAGAAAGTACCTGGAATAAAAGCCTAGACCTCTCAGGTGGTGGGGCACCGGTTCCACCGCCTGCTCCTGCAGAAGACCCGCTAACTCCTGAAGGAGTAGTTCCCTGTGCAGAAGGGGTCGTGGAGGTTCTCCCGGAAAGTAGGAGGGAGGGACCTGATGGAAGTGGAGAAGATAGCCTTCTCGCACGACCTGAAGCACCCAGGCATCTGCGGTGATGCTGGACCACCTGTGGGCGAAGTGAACCAGCCGGCCTCCGGTGCTGGGAGGAACCAGCGGGGGGGGGGGGGAGAGGCTATGCTGAGCGAGTCAAAAACCCCCACCCTGCTGAGCAGGGGCTGGTGGTGCAGGCTTGGGGGCTTGCTGCCTACGGGACCCGTTACCCCGTCCCTTGGCCTGCTGGCCCTGTTGGGGAGCTGCAGGGGCCTGATAATGGGGGTATTGTTTGTAGGCAGCCGCCTTCCTCGGGTAAAAGGACTTTTTCCCCGAGCCCTTCTTTTTCTGGGAAGGGGCGGAGGTCTTCCTAGAAAGCCTGGTCCGGGTGAGAGTCTCAGTCTCAATCTGCGCAGCCTTTTCCGCCATGGGCTTGCCAAAGAGGTTTTCGCCTCGGCAGGGGACATCGACCAACTTGTCCTGCACCCAGGGTTCAAGGTCTGACGACTGAAGCCAAGCCTGTCGGCGGGCACCGATGCCGGCTGCGGCCACTCGAGCCGAGGCTTCAAAGCCATCATAGGCTGCTCGGGACATGAACTTTGAGCATTCCCGAATGCCAGTGGACAAGGCTAGGAACCTCCGCAAGGGCTCCTCGGAGAGACCAGCGGAGAATCCGGCCAGTTCTTTAGCCAGATCCCGGAGATACATGCCCATGTATAGCTGGTAGGTCTGGACACGACATGCGAGCATAGAGCCCTGGAAACACTTCTTGCCAAGGCCATCCAGGTTACGGGCCTCCCTTCCAGGAGGCACCGAGGAGTGCATCTTCTGGCTCTTAAGACGATGCATGGCCGATTCCACTACCATGGAATGGTGTGGCAGCTGTGCCTTTTGAAAGCCAGGGCTCTTGCGGACTCGATAGATAGAATCGACCCGCTTGCTCAGGACCGGCGAGGAGGCCGAACTCTCCCACATGCGGAAGAGTAGTCGTTCCAGCATAGGAGGAACCGGCACAGTAAAGTGTTCCCTCGCGGGAGAGTCATACTGGAGGGCGTCGAGCTCTTCGGCTCGAGGCTCCTCCTCGGGATCCGCAGGGAAGGCCAAAGCCTTGGCCATATCCCTAACGAAGTCCGAGAACCGGGCATCCTCCGGGGGGGACTGCTTCCGAGGCTCGGACTCCGGTGAGTCCGATGGGACACACCGAGTCCGGAAAGAATCAGGTGACTCTTCCTCCTCAGACTCCCAGACCGACTCCGACGAGGACTCGGTGGGGTCGGCCCGGGCAGGGTGCGGCGCCAGCCGCCCCGACGCCGAGGGAGTCGGCGTCGGCGACCTCGGTCCCGAACGGGAGGCCGAGGGTGACCTCGACCGAGGATCGACTCGAGTTCTCATTGACTCGAGGATCGGCTCGGTCTCCGGGTCGACTTGGACGTCGACGTCCCGGCGGTCGGGGCAGCGGCGCCAGCGAGGCCAGCGAGCAGTGCCCTCTGCTGGTCCATGAAGGCAGACAGTCTGCTCTCCAAGGCCGTCAACCTGAGTCCGACCTCAGGTGACCCAGCAGCCCCCGACTCGGGCCCCGACGGCGTCGGGCCCGACGTCGGCTGTCGCGGAGGCGAGTCCAGAAGGACCACAGGACTTACCCGGGCAGGCATCTCCGACTCCAGGCGAGGTCGCTTCGGGATGTGTTCCTTCTCCAAGGACCCGGGGCGGCTGTCGGGGCTATGCGACCTGGCCCTCGCGGAACCAGGAGCGTCCACCGACGCCGCCCTCGCGGGTTTCACCTTCCGACGATGGTCCCCGGAGGGAGAACCCCGGTCGGAGGAGCTCCGGCGACGGTCCGAACTGGAGCCTTTCGACGCGGAGGCCTCCGACGAGGTCCGGGTACGGCTGGGGTCAGCGAAGATTCTCTCGCGCTGATGCCGCCGACTTCTCAACGCCTTTGAGGACAGTTTGCTGCAGGGCCCACAGATCAGTTCCTCATGATCTGGGCCCAGGCAGCGGAGGCAAAAGTCTTGTGTGTCGGTTAGTGACATATTTCGGTCACACCGACCACACCGCTTAAAGCCGCTGGCAGCCATCGGGGGAAAAAGGGCCCCTGCGAGGTCAAAGGACCGGGCTGCCAGGGAAACCGAAAACGAAAGCTGACTAAGTCAGAAAAACCAAAAAAAGGAAGAGGACTCGTGACCGGCGTCGCGAGTCCGGGCGGGAAAAAGATCGGCGTCGAACCGAAGGAAAAAAGGATAAAATAAAGAAGAAAATCAACTTTTTCGCGGGGACAAGACGGGGACGTCTGTAGGGCTCCGCGGAAAAAAGAAGACTGGCTAAGATGGCACCCTCGGGCGGGAAGACGACCGCGCATGCGCGCTGCAATTCCCAAAGGCTTTCTTTGAAAGCTGGGGAAAATTGCTCCGCGAGGGCTCCGTCGGCGCCGACGTCACCCATAAGTGAGGACTGACTTCCTGCTTGGTCCTGGAGAATACAACTATTTGTAACTATTTACAGAGAACTATTCACAAGGATCATCAACCGTTTGCATAAGACATTTTGCAGAAAAATAAATGAGTTAGTAGTGAGAGGTCTGGCAGTGTTAGTCATTTGTTATATCTTGAGTCATGTGGGTATGTTTCTGTGATTGTTGGGGGGAGGTGCTCTGTTGGTAGGGGATTTCAAAATGGTTCGTGAAGAGGTAGGTTTTGAGTTCTCTTTTGAATTGATGAAGGTCTTTCATCAAACGAAGGGTTAGTGGTAGTTCGTTCCATAGAGTGGGGGCAGCAAAGGAGAAGGCCCTGGAGCTTGTTGTTGACTTCATTTTTCTGATAGTTGTTTCTATGTTGAGAGAGTGCGTTGCGTTTTGTCTGCGCGTTCTTGTATCTAATGGGGCGTGTAGTAGTGGACAGGTGTGAGGGTGAGATGTCATTAAGGAGTTTGAAGGTTGTTAGTAAGATTTTATATTTTATTCGGCTGTTTATAGGGAGCCAATGCAATTCTAACAAGATTGGGGTCACATGGTCAGTTAATCTAGCTTTCAAGATTAACTTAGCACATACATGTTCTGGGCTCTTTGCAATAGGTAGGTGCTTTTTAGTGGAAGACCAATTAGGAGACTATTGCAATTATTAGATAGGCCATGTGGTCTTTTTATGCCATAATGTTTTTAAGTTTGTAAATACTGCTAAGAAACATACAAAGTTTGCAGGTCTGCAAACTGTATAAATGCCTTTGAATACTGGGCCCATAGATCTTAAAAAGAGGTTGCATGAAAGGTGACATTTTACTTACCAGTTAATGTTCTTTCCTCAAGTCCTGCTAGACCAGTCTAGACAAGTGGGTTGTGCTACCCTACCAGCAGATTGGTGGAGACAAAGAACCAGTGAAAAGCCCAGGTTTCCGTGACATCACTCTCATGCCTATTTGTAGCAGCCACCAGAGGACCCTTCAGTATTCATCCCAAAGCATATGGGAAATACACAGCAAGCCTCACACAACCTTAGTTGTGGGAAACAATGAACAAACAGTAGAGAACTATGTACATGAAAGCATAAACAAAAGATAGCCAGCAGAAGATGAACCTGCAAAGTATAAAAATCATAGCAGCCCCAAGCAGCAGTAAAACAGAATATAGTTTCAGGGGCAGGCCCTGAACTGGTCTAGCACAACTCAAGGAGAGCATAGTTACTCACCTGTAACAGATGTTCTCCAGGAACAGCAGGAATCAGTCCTCATATATGGATGACATCAGCATCGACAGAGCCCACGTGGTAGCTTCTCCCCAGCTTTCAAAGAAAGCCTTTGGGAGATGTCACCATGCATGCGTGGTCCCCTTCCCACACAAGGGTGCCATCTTGCCTCAGTAGTATGATATAGCTCAAAGGCAAAAATGACACAAAAAGCAACTCCACGGGAAGGAGGGAGGGTTGTGGGCACTAATTCCTGCTGTCCCTGGAGAACACCAGGTGAGTAACTACGCTTTCTCCAGGAACAAGCAGGAAGTCAGTCCTCACATATGGGACTCCTTAGCTGCAGGCTACTGCAAACCTATAACAAGCCACAGGTGACCAGGAAAAGGTGAGCAGTGAGCAGCAAGTCCTTGAGAAGACAGACTCCCGAGCAGCCCAGTGAGAAAGCTAGCAGGGTGGTAGCCTGAACACCCAGGGGCCGGAGGGCAGGATTTGCCTACCCTGCCCTCCGAATAAATGACGGAGTACCACCTGGCCAAAGGCAAAGGTATGGACTGAGGATCAGGTGGTGGTGGTTCAGCAGATTTCCGATAGAGGAACAGAATGCAGGTTTGTTAAAGATGCCGCCATGATTCCGAAGCTGTGCATTGTGACCTGACGCTCCAGCAAGAGCCCAACCTGTTCGCAGGCAAGGGCAATGCAGTCTGTCACCCAGGTGACTGAGTCCACTTGATCACCGCTGCCCCCCAGTTGACTGGGGTCATAGGAGATGAAAAGCTGTGAGGTTTTGCGGTGACTCTGGGTACATTGGCAGTAGAAGGACAGGGCCCCTCTTACAGTCCAGAGTGTGAAGTACGGTCTCTGCCCTGCTGGCATGAGACTACAGAAAGAAGGTGGGAAGCACAACCTTTTGATTGAGGTGGAAAGGGGACACCACCTTGGTAAGAAACGTGGGGTGCATGCAGAGCACGATCCTGTTCTTACAGAACCTCGTATAAGGTGGATCCACCACGAACACCTGGAGCTCGCTGACCCTGCAAGCTGACATGAGCGCCACCAGAAACATAACCTTCCAGAAAAGGTACTGTAGGTGGCAAGTAGACAGGGGCTCAAATGGTGGACCAGTGAGCTGCAACAGCATCATACTGAAGTCCCACTCCACCGAAGGCGGGCAGACACGAGGCCTGGACAGCAACAGACCCCACAGAAAGCGGGTCATGAGAAGTTGGACAGAAAGGGACTTGCCCTCAATAAGGTGGTGTGTACTGTGAGTGCACTCAGGTGGACCCGCACAGAGTTGGACTTCAGTCCTACCTAGAACAGGTGAAGCTGCACAGAACAGAACAGGTTGACCTGTCGCTCTGTGCACCACAATGAGAATCTGTGCTATTTGAAGGCGTAAGCCCATCTTGTGGAGGTCTTACAGGAGATCAGGAGGACCTCCCCCACCTACCTGAAAAGCTGAAAGGGGGCCTGGCTGCCGAAAGGGTAGCCTTGGCATTAGCATCAGAGACTCCAAGTCGGAATGTAGGAGGGAGCCTTCCTCTTGTGCTAGCAGCCCCAGGGCACTCTCCAGGGTTGCTATGGATAAGCAAAGGAGCAGTGGGAACCACAGTTGCCTGGGCCACCGAGGGGCCCCTAGTATCATAGATGCTCAATTGTGTTGAATCTTGAACAGGGTCTTGGCAACCAGCAATGTGGGCGGGAAGGCGAAGAGAAGGCTCTCAATTCACAGGATGAGGAAGGCATCTGCTACCACCCAAATGGGTGTGGCTGCCTGGAGCAGAAGCAGGGCAGCTGGGCGTTGGCCGGACTGGCAAAAATATCCATCCATGGAGTCCCCCAGAGCTTGAAGAGCTGACAGGCCACTCTGGGGTCTAGCTGCCACTCATGTGACTGGAGGACCCTGCTTAACGTGTTCACCAGGGTGTTTGTCCTGGCCTAGCAGATACACCACCCACAGGAGCATCCGATGGCGGTTTGCATATGAACAGAGCTACTGCCTCTTGGCGGAGGGTATGCGATCCCATGCCCCCACTGCTTGCTTAAGTAGAGCACCACCACTTGATTGTCCATTTGGACCAGCAATGAATGGATTTGCAGGTGGTGGCAGAAGGCTTGGAGGACCAGGAATATGGCTCGAAGCTCCAAGAGACTGATCTGTTGCAGACTGTCTGCGACCAACTGTCCTGAGTGCAGAGGCAGTCACAGTGGGCTCCCCAGCCTAAGAGGGAGAAGTCTGTGGTTAGGGCCCTTTGGGAGGCAGGAGCCTGGAAGGACATCCCAGCCAGACAGTGCTGGGAGGCTTACCACCAGGCAGATCACCACCATCCTATCCCGCAGACAGCCTGTGGCCTGGGTCCACTGGCAGTGGAGGCCCCACTGAGCCATCATGTGGAGACGAGCATTTAGGGTGACGAACTGTGGATGCCATGTGACCCAGCAGGCAGAGCAGAAGGTGGGCAGACAGTGTCGGCACTGCACGACAGCAGCCAGCACCCTGAGACAATCGGCCCTGTCCCGAGGGAGGGAGGCCTTGGCCTGAATGGTGTCCAGTCTTGCCCCTATGAACGCCAGGCACTGTGTAGAGAGGAGATGGGACTTTGGGTGGTTTATTACAAAATCCCAAGTGCTGTAGGATTAGGATGGTGCGCACTGTTACATGAGGTATCTCTTTGGCCATGCGACCTCTTTTAAGCCAGTCATCCAGGTAGGGGAAAAAAAGACTCCCTGGAGACAAAGGCAGGCCGCGACCACCATTAGGCACTTGGTGAACACTATGGGTGCAGAGGCCAGCCTGAAGGGTAGCACCCTGTACTGCTAGTGGTCACTGCCCACCACGAACCTGAGCTATTCCCTGTGGTTAGGATGGCTGAGGATGTGTGTGTACGCGTCCTTTAGGTCCAAGGAGCATAGCTAGTCTCCCGGCTGGAGGCAGCAGTGTTCCAGGGAGAGAAACATAGAAACATGTTGACAGAAAAAGACCACTTGGCCAGAATCATCATGAAAAAAGGCGTCACTGAGCACATTACCCCAATACTAATTGAGCTGCATTGGCTCCCCATTACTGCCCGTATCATATACAAAATACTTGTTACCACATTTAAACTCGTTCATAACATTGCCCCATCATACCTCACCAATCTAACCACCATCCAACCACCCAACAGAAGCAGAAGAACCGTAAATCTCAACACTCTCTGCGTCCCGAACAGCATAAGAACTGTCAAAGCAGAAACGAGCAACAGAGCATTCTCTTACGCAGCGCCACTTCTCTGGAACCAGCTCCCTCACGAGCTACGATTAACAAGCGACTTGAAAGACTTTAGAAAAAAAAAACTCAAAACACACCTTTTTCAGTCTCATTACAACCTGAACTAATCAGTGACCTCTTACTACAATCTTGGCACAAAAATGGTTCCAACCGTATGACAAAGGCAACTACAATTATGATCTGTAATACTGTGTATATGTATATATGTAAGCACACCACACGCACCTAATCACATGTATATATGTAAGCACACCCACACCCACTCAATCAAATGTAAATTCCAATGACCTGTTTGATGTGTTGTGTGCGAATCCTTTCAATCAAAATGTATTTCATGCAAATTACTGTACTGTACAGTCCCTCCTGAACTGTAAAGTAAACCGCTGCTGATCGTAGGAAGTAGCGGTATACAAATGTATACTAAATAAAAGAATCTAGTCTGTCCTTCCATATCAACAACTACAACAGTCCACTTTTTACCTTTAGAGATCCTCTGTGTTGGTCCCATGCTTTTTTGACTTCAGTTACTGTCCTCATCTCTACCACCTCCACTGGGAGACTATTCCATGGATCTTCTACTCTTTCCGTAAAGAAATATTTCCGCATATCACTCCTGAATCTATCTCCCTTCACCCTCATCCCATGTCCCCTCGTAGCAGAACTTGCTTTCAATTGAAAGAGGCTCTCTCCCTGAACATTTATGCCACGGAGGTATTTAAACATCTCAATCATATCACCTCTATCCCGCCTTTCCTCTAAGGTGTACATATTAAGATCCTTAAGTCTGTCCTCATATGCTTTATAATGAAGCCCACTAATCATTTTAGTAGCCACCCTCTGCACCGACTCCATCCTGTTCACATCCTTTTGAAGGTGCGGTCTCCAGAATTGCACACTATACTCCAAATGAGGTCGCAACAAAGACTTATACAGAGGCATTATCACCTCCTTTTATCTGCTAGCCATTCCTCTCCATATGCACCCAAGCATCCTTCTAGCTTTTGCCGTCGCCTTTTCTACCTGTTTAGCTACTTTAAGATCATCAGACACAACCACGCCTAGGTCCCGCTCTTCTTAAGTGGACAAAAGTACTTCACCTCCTATACTGTATTGCTCCCTTGGATTGCTGCAGCCCAAATGCATGACCTTACATTTTTTAACATTAAATCCCAGCTGCCAAATTCTAGACCATTCCTCAAGCTTAGCTAGATCCCTCCTCATGTTATCTACACCTTCCTGGGTGTCTACTCTATTGCAGAGAGCATTTTGAACATCTCCTTCACCAGGAACCTGTTTAGATTCTGTAGGTCCTGAATGGGCCAAAAGCCCCCAGTCCTCTAGGGTACAAGTAAAGCATGGTTACTCACCTGTAACAGATGATCTCCAGGAACAGCACGAATTTAGTCTTCACATATGGGTATCATCGGTACCGACGGAGCCTGCGCGGGAACGCTCCCCAGCGTCCAATTAGAAAGCTTTTGGGAGCATCCCACAGCGCCTGCGTGCTGCCTTCCCGCCTTTCCCAACTGCCTCTCTCCAGTTGAGTTTAAAGCTGAGACAAAGAGAGAGAGGGAGGGAAAGAAAAAAGAGATAGAGAGATAGAACTCCTAGGGGAGGTGGGTGGGTTGTGAAGACTAAATCCCTGCTGTTCCCGGAGATCACCTGTTTCAGGTGAGTAACTATGCTATCTCCAGGAACAAACAGGAATGTAGACTTCACATATGGGGACTCCCTAGCTTTAGATGCCAGGGAGAGACCCCAGAAGTTGTGTGTCCCTGAGAAAGGGCTCCACTTCCCCCCATGGATCTCTGGTATCCAACCAGGGATGGTGGGTAGGAGTTGATTAGGTATGGAACAGGTGTTGGAGAACAGCCTGACCAAAGAAGGCATCCCGGCGGGAGTCCTTGTCCAAGCAGTAATGGGCTGTGAAGGTATGAACTGAGGCCCAAGTGGCTGCTTGACAGATGTCATCGATAGACAAAGTGCAGATGAGCCATTGAAGCTGCCATAGCTCTCACATTGTGAGCTGTGACATGGCCCTCCAGAGCAAGATTCTTACACTGACAGGCAAAGGAAATACACTGAGCAATCCAGTAAGACAGTGTTCTCTTGGAGACTGGAAGTCCCAAATGAGAAAGATCAAAAGCAACAAAGAGTTGAGAGGACTTTCTATGTTGCTGTGTTCTTTGCAAGTAAAAGACTAAAGCTCTTTTGCAGTCCAAAGTATGAAGATTCCTTTCTGCATTTGATGCATGAGGCCTTGGAAAAAACACAGGCAGGTGGACCGCCTGGTTTAGATGAAAAGGCGAGACCACCTTTGGCATAAAGTGTGGATGAGTCCTTAGTACTACTGCTCTGACCACTTTGAATTCCAAAAGAAGCTAAAAACTCATCTCTTCCTGGAACATTTTTTCCCTACCACCATAGTCCTCAGCCCTCTGTCTTCAACCCTTCACTCCTGCCCTCTCAAACTCACTCCTGCAGCCATGCTGTAACCTGTAAATACCTATGTAATTAGTTGTTCATTGTAAAAAGTTTGTTATACCTATGTATCCTTGTTATATTGTTCCATGTAAACAGTTGAAATATACTGCCATGATATGTTCAATGTAAACCGCCTTGATTTGCAGAAAGACGATATATAAAAAATGTTAAATAAATAAATAAAATAAATACCTTGTCATGATGGAGCCTTGTATAAGGTGGATCAGCCACTAGTGCTTGCAACTCACTGATGCGACGTGCTGATGTGATTGCAATGAGAAAGATAACCTTCCAAGAACGGAATTTCAATGAGGTAGTAGCTAAGGGTTCGAAAGGTGGCTTCATGAGCTGCCCAAGAACCAGGTTTAAGTCCCATGCCACGGGTGGTGGCCTAATGGGAGGCTTAGTTAGAAGAAGGCCTCTCATAAATCTTGCTATAAGAGGATGGGAGGAAATAGGTTGTCCATTTAAAGGCTTGAAAGAAGCTGCAATAGCACTCAAATGGACTCTTACTGAGTCAGTCTTAAGTCCTGCATTGAATAAATGAAGGAGATACTCCAGTAATGGTTCCAGAGGTATTGCAAGGGGGTTAAGACCCTTCTGCGAACACCATATGGTAAACCTTTTCCACTTGAAAGCATAAGAGCATCTTGTGGAAGGCTTCCTGGAAGCATAAAGAATATCCTTTACTTGCTGAGGGAGGTTAAGATCATGGAGATCTAGGCCTTCAGCAACCAAGCCCTGAGATGCAGAGACTGGGGATTAGGATGCCATAACCTTCCGTTCTCCTGAGACAGGAGATCTGGAGCAGACCCTAACTCCAGAGAGGGAGCTTGAAAGAGATGTAGAAGCAGAGGGTACCACACTTGCCGTGGCCAATGTGGAGCTATGAGGATCATACGGCCTCTGTCTCTCTGAAGCTTGAACAGGATTTTGGAAATTAGGGGGATGGGTGGAAAGACAAAAGAAGTCTTCACCCCAGTGAAGGAGGAAAGCATCCCTCGCCTGAGAGCCCTGAGCTGGAAATCTGGAACAGAACCGGGGAAGTTTGGCATTCAACGGACTTGCAAAGAGGTCTATGTCCGGGGTTCCCCAAATTTGAAAAATCTTGGCCACCTGGTCTGCATGCGGAGACCATTAGTGTGGAAGCAGAACTCGACTGAGTCTGTCTGTCAAAGAGTTTTGTATGCCTGGAAGATACACTGCCAGGAGATGAATCTGATGCTCTCTGGCGAGGGCCCATAGTCACAAAGCTTCCTTGCAAAGCGACAGAGCCAGCTCCCCCCTGCTTGTTCACGTAGAACATGGCTACTTGACAGTCTGTATGAATGAGGACTGTTTTGTAGCTGAATAGGGTGTGGAACACTCGAAGAGCAAGGAAGATTGCTCTGAACTCTAAGAGACTGATATGTAGATGAGTCTCCTGTGGAGTCCAAGTGCCTTGGGTGGAGAGGTCTTGCAGATGAGCTCCCCAACCCATTAGAGAAGCATCTGTTGTGAGAGTTGCTTGGGGTAAAGGTTGTTGAAATGGGGACCCCAACAACAGGTTTTGAGTGGACTGCCACCATTGGAGGAACAAAATAAGGTGATTTGTGTTTGCTATTTTGTCTGACAGGCACCCTGATGCCTGGGTCCACTGGGCTGCTCTCAAATGGAGGTGAGCATAGGGAACCACATGCACGGTAGATGCCATGTGGCCTAGTAGTTTTAACATCTCTCGAGCAGTGAGATGAGGCTTTAGCACTGCTTGAGAAGCTAACTACACTATGCGAAGGCAACGGTTCTGAGGAAGATAGGCCCTTGCTTTTTTGGTATCCAGCAAAGCTCCTATGAACTCTAAAGACTGAGTGGGAGTTAGACTGGATTTTGGGATGTTTATTACCAGACCCAAATAGTGAAGGATACACATTGTGCAGGATAGAGAAGTCCTGGCCTCTGACTCTGTTGGGGCTCGAATTAGCGAATAGTCTAAGTAGGGGACGACAAATATCCCTAGAGTGCGGAGAAAGCGTAGTTACTCACCTGTAACAGGTGTTCTCCAGGAGCAGCAGGAATCAGTCCTCACATATGGGTGACGTTGGCGCCGACGGAGCCCTCGTGGAGCAATTTTCCCCAGCTTTCAAAGAAAGCCTTTGGGAATTGCAGCGCGCATGCGCGGTCCTCTTCCCGCCCAAGGGTGCCATCTTGCTCAGTCAAATGACATAGCCAAAAGACAGCAAAAATTAGCAAAAACGAAAGCATAAAACTGCAACTCCAAGGGGAGGGTTGTGAGGACTGATTCCTGCTGCTCCTGGAGAACACCTGTTACAGGTGAGTAACTACGCTTTCTCCAGGACCAAGCAGGAAGTCAGTCCTCACATATGGGACTCCCAAGCTTAAGGCTATCGGAGACCCTAAGCACAAAAATGAGCTCCCTCTAGCTCAGCAGCACAGAAGGAAGGAATCTTCTCTGAATACGTCTCCAACCGGTAGCCCAACATCCGGGATGGAGGGTAGGAGTTGCCTATACCTCGAAGAGGTTACGGAGGACTGCCTGTCCGAAAGCACTGTCCCTGCGGGACTCCCTCTCCAGGCAGTAATGGGCTGCAAAAGTCTGGCTTGAAGACCAAGTAGCGGCCCGACAGATGTCTGCCAACGGAACAGAGCGGAGGTAAGCCGCTGACGTAGCCTTCGCCCGAACACGA
This sequence comes from Ichthyophis bannanicus, assembly GCA_033557465.1. NCBI lineage: Eukaryota > Metazoa > Chordata > Amphibia > Gymnophiona > Ichthyophiidae > Ichthyophis > Ichthyophis bannanicus. The sequence goes on from CM066039.1 coordinate 84,266,756, forward strand.
TGAGCGGTGACTCTACCTTCCAGCACGAGGCCCGCAGCCTCGTAAGCCCAAGCGATGCAGTCCGCAATCCAGATGGACAGAGTACGCTTGGAGACAGGGAGCCCCAACTTGTTGGGGTCATAAGACACGAAGAGCTGAACCGCCCTTCGGTGCTCCCGCATACGGTCCAGGTAGAAGTTTAGCGCTCTTCTACAGTCTAGGGTATGCAGGACCATTTCAGCTCGGCTGGAGTGTGGCCTGGGAAAGTAGGTCGGAAGTACCACCTCCTGGTTGATGTGAAAAGGGGAAACCACTTTAGGAAGAAACTTAGGGTGAGTCCGCAGGACTACCCGGTTCTTGTAGAACCTAGTGTAAGGAGGATCAGATACCAGGGCCTGCAGCTCACTAACGCGTCTAGCAGAAGTGAGGGCTACCAAGAACAAGGTTTTCCAGGAAAGAAAACGAAGAGGACAGGTAGCCATAGGCTCAAAAGGCGGACAGGTAAGCCGCTGTAAAACCACATTGAGATCCCAGTTCGGGGCTGACGGGCACAAAGGTGGTTTAAGGAGTAGGAGGCCTCGGAGAAAACGAGCCACCAGAGGGTGGCTGGAAAGAGGTCTACCATCCACCGGTAGGTGGTGCGCCGAAATAGCACTGAGGTGGACCTTGACCGAGTTGGACTTAAGTCCAAGATTGGAAAGGGAAAGCAAGTACTGCAAGACCACTGATGTTGAACAGGAGAAGGGGTCTTGCGACTGCTGAGTACACCAGATGGAGAACCGACGCCACTTAAGAGCGTAGGACTTCCGGGTGGAAGGCCTCCTGGAGGCCAAGATGACCTCCTCCACATCTGGAGGTAGCTGGAGAGGAGCAAGGACAACCCTTTCAGCAGCCAGGCCATCAGATGAAGGGACCGAAGGTTGGGGTGCAGGAGCGTCCCCTGATCCTGCGAGAGGAGGTCGGGCTGAAACCCCAGAGGAAGAGGGGTGTCCACCGCCAGCTGCATCAGAAGCGGGAACCAAGGTTGTCTCGGCCACCGGGGAGCCACTAGGATCACAGACGCCTTGTCTCTGAGAACTTTGAAGAGCGTCCGAGACACCAGAGGCCTGAGGACCATGGAATCAGAAAAGCATCCGCCGCTACCCGGAGAGGATGCGGCTGTCGAGAGCAGAATCTGGGAAGCTGCCGGTTCAGAGGACTGGCGAACAGATCCATGGTGGGGAGGCCCCACCGGAGAAAGATCCGCTGAACCACAAGCGGATCCAATCTCCACTCGTGCGGTTGGAGGATCCTGCTCAGTTTGTCTGCCAGGTAGTTTTCTTGACCTGGGAGATAGACAGCTTTGAGGACGATGTTGCGATGGACGGCCCAAGAGCAGAGCTTCTGTGCTTCCTGACAGAGAAGGAAGGAGCCGGTTCCGCCTTGCTTGTTCACGTAGAACATGGCAACCTGATTGTCTGTCTGGACAAGAACTGACTGGTGAGAAACCAGGTGAGAGAAGGCTTTGAGCGCTAGGCGGATGGCTTTGAGCTCCAGGAAGTTGATCTGCTGGGCGGACTCCCAAGGAGTCCAGAGACCCTGAGTACAAGTCCCTTGGCAATGTGCTCCCCAGCCCTGGAGGGAAGCATCGGTCGTCAGGACCTGAGCATGTGCAGGGGGCTGAAAAGTCACTCCGAGCACTAGGTTTGGCAGGTGAAGCCACCATTTCAGAGAGGAGACCAGCTGGTCGGAGATCTGTACGGAGTCCACTAGGCTCCCAGTGGCCTGATGCCATTGTTTGCGAAGGCACCATTGAGCAGGTCGCATGTTCAGGCGGGCATTGGGGGTTACATGGACCGTGGAAGCCATATGGCCGAGCAGTCTCAGAAATTGCCTGGCCGAGACCAGAGAATTGCTGTGAAGGCGGCTGGCGAGATCCATGAGCCTTTGGGCCCTGTCCAGAGGCAGGAAGGCCCGCGCCTGAAGAGTGTCCAACCTGGCGCCGATGAATTCGAGATCTTGAGAGGGGAGCAAAGTGGACTTTGCGAAGTTTATGACAAAACCCAAGTGCTGGAGCAGAGCCACAGTGCGATGAGTAGCCTGAGTGGCTTCTTGGGCAGACTGGGCCCTGATGAGCCAGTCGTCCAGGTATGGGAACACAAAGAGACCTTGAAGTCTCAGATAGGCCGCCACCACTGCTAGGCATATGGTGAACACTCTGGGGGCGGAGGATAGGCCGAAAGGCAGTACTCTGTACTGGTAATGGCGTCCGTCCACCACAAACCTCAGGTATTGTCTGTGGTCTGGATGAATAAGGATATGAGTATACGCATCCTTCAGATCTAAGGAGCATAGCCAGTCTCCCTGCTGGAGGTAGGGCAGCAGGATTCCAAGGGTAAGCATTTTGAACTTTTCCCTTGCAAGGAACTTGTTGAGGTTTCGCAAGTCCAGGATGGGTCTGAGGCCTCCTGTTCGTTTTGGAATCAGGAAGTACCTGGAGTAAAACCCTTGACCCTTCAGGTGGTGAGGCACCGGCTCCACGGCCCGGTCCTGAATAAGACTTGCTAACTCCTGAAGGAGTAAGTCCCTGTGCAGAGAGAGTCTGGAAGGCTCCCCTGGAAAGTAGGAGGGAGGCACCTGGTGAAAATGAAGAAGATAGCCCTTTTGAACTATCTGAAGAACCCAGGTATCCGTGGTGATGTTGGACCACCTGTGGGCAAAGTGGCCAGCCGGCCTCCTGTGCTGCCAAAGAAAAATAAAGAAAATAATGAAAAATCAACTTTTCTGCGGGGGATTCACAGGCAACGTCTGTAGGGCTCCGCGGAAAAAAGAAGACTGAGCAAGATGGCACCCTTGGGCGGGAAGAGGACCGCGCATGCGCGCTGCAATTCCCAAAGGCTCTCTTTGAAAGCTGGGGAAAATTGCTCCGCGAGGGCTCCGTCGGCGCCGACGTCACCCATATGTGAGGACTGACTTCCTGCTTGGTCCTGGAGAAATGCTGCTACCACAGCCATGCACTTCGTGAACACCCTTGGTGCTGAGGCCAGGCCAAAAGGAAGCACCCTGTATTGGTAGTGCTTTCCTTGAAAAAGGAACTGAAGGAACCTTCTGTGAGTTGGATGGATGAGAACATGGGTGTACGCATCCTTGAGATCTAGAGAACAAAGCCAATCCTGACTCTGAAGGTATGGCAGCAGAGTTCCGAGAGAAATCATCTTGAACTTCTTTGACCAGGAATTTGGTCAATTCTCTGAGGTCCAAGATAGGTCTCTATCCCCCTGTTTTCTTTGGGATAAGGAAATAGGGGGAGTAAAACCCTGTTCCCTGCTGATGGATGAGTACTTCTTCTATTGCCCCTTAGGCAAGAAGCATAGTGACCTCCTGACCTAACAGGTTGATAAGAGAGGTCGGAGAATTGAACTGCCTTATCATTGTGGGAGGGGGCATGCTCGAAAAATGAAGCTTGTACCCCTCCTTTATGATGGAGAGTGTCCAATGTTCTGCTGTTATCTGCCCCCATCTGGGGGCAAAGTGACACAACCTTCCTGGAATGGTGGAAGGCTTTGGTCCAATGAGAGCCAGGAAGGCTAAGTTCTCTAGCTGAAAGTCAAAGGCCTTGTGGAGGCTGAGACTGCTGAGGCTTAGCAGTCTTTGCTTTTCTCTGTTTGGGTGGTTGCTGACCTTTCCTGACAAGCTGACCTGCAGAACATCCCTGCTGAGAATAAGCAGGATAATATTTTTTCTTTCTAGAAAAGAATGGCTTCTTGAAAGATTTCTTTCTTGCAGGATCAGCTGTGGACTTGGATAATCTATCCAAGGTGGAGTTGTCAGCATCCAACTCATTGGCCTTTTCCTGCCAATCTTTACCAAACAGGTTCTCACTAGTACAAGGAATATTTCCCAGTTTGTCTTGTACCCACAGCTCCAGATCAGATGCCTGGAGTCAAGCCATTCTACGTGCACCTATGGCATTGGCAGAGGTTCTGCTTATGGACTCAAAACAGTCAGAAATTGCACGGTTAACGAATTTAGAAACATCTTGGGCATGTTTGACCAATGTGAGAAAATCCTGTTGTCTATTTTCAGGAAGAAGAGGACTCAAGGCCTCTAAATCACCTGTGACTTTCTTCAAGAACATTCCCATGTATAAACTATAGGAACTGATCCTGGCAGAAAGCATGAAAGCTTGGAGGACACGACGTCCAAAACCATCCAAAGTTCTGCACTCACGTCCTGGAGGATTAGAGGCATGCCTCTTTGCACTTTTGATCCTTCTCATAGCTGATTCCACTACAATAGAGTGGTGAGGGAGCTGAGTTTTTTTGAAACCAGGACAAGGAGGGACTCGATACAGAGTATCCAGTCTACGAGAATGAAGAGAGGTGGTAGGAGGTGTCTCCCACATTCTTAACATGAGATCATGCAAGATCTCATGGATGGGCAAGGTAGCTGCCTCCTTAGGAGTTTTAGGATATTGTAAAATTTCCAACTCCTTTGCTCTGGGCTCTGTTTCAGGGGCCACAGTAATGGACAGACCCCGAGCCACCTCCCTGATAAAATCCTGAAAGGAAATATCCTCTGGAGGAGACATCCTGCACTTAGGGGAGGAGGGCTCCCCTGGGAGAAGCATTCCTGCATTGACAGAACTGTCGGAATCCTCAGATTCTTCTGAGGACTCAAAGTACCATCTGTCCGGATGCTCCTGAAGAGCCCAATACCCGTACCGACTGAAGTCGGTACCGGGAGTAATCGGTACCGGAGGGCATCGGATGACTGGGTGCCGGCAATGCGGACACCGATGTCAATGCTCTCGGTACCGATACCGGTGCCGGTATCGGTTGAATTGTCTGATGCGGTTCCGAGGGTGTCGATGCCGCAAGGAGAGCCACCAGACTGCGTTCAATAGCCAGAACCCTCTGGGTCTATCGATGCTGCCGATGCCTGGATGTCAGTACCGGAGAAGATCGCCGGTTCCCCAGAGCATGGCACCAGTAGTTCTGCCGAGGTGGAGGCCTCGAGAACGTCCTGGAACCCTGATAATGCTTTGGAAGCTGAAGCCTCCTGCTGGGGCAATTTTGCCGGTGCAGAATCCTCAAGGGCAACGCCAGAGGCATCTCGATGCTTAGAAGGAGATCTACCCTTTGAGGACCAGCTAGACTTATGTTTAGTTACCTGAGATCCACGGGAGGAAGACGAAGCCCTGGAAGACGTCGATGCCAGCAAAGCTGCATCAGAGGGAAACAGGGTACTGAGCTTGACAGCTCGGTTCTGTCGACCTCTCTTGGACATCATGGCACAGGCCATACATTCCGAGATGGAATGGTCAGGACCTAAACATTTCAGACACCACTCACGGGTGTCGGTGATGGAGATGGTACCGCCACACGTGGTGCACTTTTTAAAACCCGAAGAGGGTCTTTCCCTTATGGAAAAAATCTTGGGCTTGAGGCCCAAAATGGCATGTGCACCTGGAAAAAAAATGGAAAAAAAGTACCAAGAAAAAGATTTTTTATTTTTTTTTTTTAAAGAAAAGAAAGACCAGCGGTACCGGTAAAGTCACAAAAAAGAAGGAAAATTTTCTGCGGTGACAGGAACACGACCTGCTGGCTCCGCGGAAAACAAAGAACTGGAGAGAGGCAGCTGGGAAAGGTGGGAAGGCAGCACGCAGGCGCTGTGGGATGCTCCCAAAAGCTTTCTAATTGGACGCTGGGGAGCGTCCCCGCGCAGGCTCTGTCGATACCGACGATACCCATATATGATGACTACATTCCTGCTTGTTTCTGGAGATATTAGACTTACCTGCTAATTGTTGTTCTTTGAGGAACTCCAGTCCAATACCTCTGGTAGTGTACCTCTTCCAGCAGCTTAGAGACTGAGCATGTCATCTTTTTGATGACACCCATCTACTTATACGGCTGGCACCACCTACCAACTCCAGTAACCTACTGACAAAGCAGACTCACAGGAGAAACAAATAAGTAGTTAACCAAACCAGCAAAGCTAACCAATTTCTTAAGCACCCCTCCCCCTCTTTATGGGAAGGACTTCCCCAATCCCCCCCAATTCGGGGAGGCTTACCTGTGCACTCCGGCCCTGTCTGACCGGACGCAGCACGAGACCGGCAGCTCCCCCAACCCTGGCGCCTATTCTTGACTGCCCACCCTAGGGAGCTTCCAGACCCCTGCCACGAAACACCGCAGCAGTGCCTAAACGGACATGCCTACCAGCCACCTTCATAGCAACCAACAAGGATGGGATCCGGGACTAGACCGGATTTCCTCAAGGAACAATAATTAGCAGGTAAGTCTAATTGGTCTTTCCTTATCATCCCTCCAGTCCAGTCTCTCACCTCTGGGATGTAACAGAGCAGTTAATCTAATGGGAGGGGCCTGCCAAACTGGCTTGAAACACTGCCGCTCCAAACAGAGCATCCCCCGAAGCCTGCAAATCCAGGCGATAATGCTTAGTAAAGATATGAAGGGAAGACCAGTTTGCTGCCCTACAGATCTCTGCCAGTGGCACCAAACTATACTCCGCCCAAGTTGACACTTTGGCCCTTGTGGAATGTGCCCGCAATCCAGCCGGCACCACTCTCCCCTTCAGCAGGTAGGCCGAGGCAATCGCCTCTCTAACCCACCTAGAAATCGATGCCTTAGCCGCAGCTTCTCCCTTCCGAGGCCCCCCGAACAGAACAAGTGTTCCAATCTCCGAAAGACCATCATCAGTTTCAAATAGCACCTCAAGACCCGTTTAACATCCAACCTGCGCAACTCCGAGTACAAAGGATCCGCCTCCGAACCGAAAGGACTGGCAAAGAAACAGGCTGATTCACATGGAAGGCCAAAATCATTTTTGTCAAGGAGAGGACTAGCTGAAGAACAAATTCTCCCTGGAAAACACCAGATATGGTTCCTTGCAGGACAGCGCCTCTATCTCCGAAATCCTGCGCGCTGAACAAATGGCTACAAGGAAAACTGCCTTTAATGTCAAATCATTCAATGAGCACCTGCTCAAAGGCTCAAAGGGCTCCCTTGGCCAACGCCAACTGCACCAAATTGAGATCCCAGGGGGGTACCACTGTTCTCCTTGGAGGACGACGGTGCCCCACAGTCTTAAGGAACCTCAGCACATCAGGATGCGAGCCCAACGCCACCCCTTGCACCTTACCCCGGTAAAAGGAGAGCGCCGCCAACTGCACCCTTAAGGTGCTGGCCACCAGGCCCTTGTCAAATCCCGCCTGTAAAAAAGCCAACATATCTGGAATGGAAGTAGAAGACTGGCTCACCTGCTTATCCTTGCAACACGACTCAAATATACGCCATACCCTGATGTAAGCCAAAGAGGTTGACCTCTTTCTTGCCTTCAGCAGTGTCACAATCACTGGCCCAGAGTAGCCTTTACTCTTCAGCCTGGCAGTTTCAAGGGCCAAGCTGTAAGCAAGAATCAATCCACCTGAGGCATGCGTACTAGCCCCTGCGATAATAGGTCCTCTCAAACCGACAGACGCCACGGCCAATCCGCCAGCAGCCTCACTAGATTGGCATACCACGTGCGCCTCGGCCAGTCCGGGGCAATCAAGATAACGGACCCCTGGTGAGCTTCTATCCTCTGTATTACCCGGCCTATGAGCGCCCATGGAGGAAAGACAAAGGAGCACCTCCCTCAGGTCACCTTTGAACAAGGGCATCTAGCCCCTCCGACATCCACTCCCTTCTTCTCCTGAAAAGCCTGCTCACCTTGGCAGACAGAAAGGTCGCCATCAGATCCATGGCCGGCATGCCCCAATGCAGAGCCACCTGCTCAAAAACCTCCTGGTTGAAAGTCCACTCACCGGTATCCATGTGCACCCGGCTCAGATAACCCACCGTCACGTTGTCAATGCCTGCAATGTGAGCTGCCGATAAGGCCTAGAGTTGACCTTCCACCCAATCGAACAAAGCCTCAGCCTCTTCCTCTAGGGCTAGACTGCCCGTGCCGCCCTGGCGGTTGATGTAGGCCATTGTGGTCACATTGTCCGAGAGCACCTGGACCGCCTGCCCTTGGAGTCAAGAGCTGAAAGCCTGCAGTGCCAGGAACACTGCCCACATTTCCAGTCAGTTGATGGACCAGAGAACCTACTGTGGCCCCCACTGCCCCTGCGCTATATGACCCTGATAATGGGCCCCACAACTGGCCAGGCTGGCATCTGTCGTCAGCGGGACCCACACCGCCCTCCAGCATCCCCAGATGAAGCCACCACTTCAGCACCTTCTTTACATGACCAGGGCACCGGAGACCAGTGGATAAGGGCTGGTTCTGGTGGGACCATAGTCGTAAGAGCGCCCGCTGCAGCGGCCACATATGCGCTCTCGCCCACTGAACCAACTCGATCATGGCTGTCATGGATCCCAGAACCTGCAGATAGTGCCAGGCCAATGGCTGGACTCAGCAAAAATTGTCGCACTAGCTGACGCAGTCCCTGGGCGCGCTGTGCAGGCAGAAACACCTTCCCCACTCTGGTGTCTAAACACACTCCCAAGTATTCCAGCTCCTTAGACAGTACCAACTGGCTCTTGGACCGGTTTATCACCCATCCCGAACTTTCGAGGAGCTGCACCACCTTTTGTGTGGTCAATATGCTTTCATCCCTGGACTTTGCTCTGATCAACCAGTCGAGGTATGGATGCACCAGAACTCAGTCTTTCCGGAGCACCACTGCTGCCATCACCACCATAACCTTGGTGAACATACACAGCGCCGGCCCAAATGGCAATGCCTGAAACTGGAAGTGCCTCATAGGCATCGCAAACCTGAGGAACTGCTGGTGCTCCGGCCTGATGGTAATGTGCAAGTAAGCCTCGGACAGGTCAAGCAACTTTAGGAACTCCCCTCTTCTTACCACCACTGACTGACCTCAGGGTTTCCATGTGGAAGTGTGGGACCTGCAGACACCGGTTTACGCCTTTCAGGTTGAGGATCGGTTGATAAGAGCCCTCTTTTTTGGGAATCACAAAGCAAATGGAGTACCAACCGCACCCATATTGGTCCCGGGGCACCGGGACCATGGCCCTTAACTGCAACAGCCTCTCCAGGGTGGCCTTCACTGCCCCCACCTTGACTTGCGACCCACAAGGAGACTGAACGAAAAGGTGGCCGACCGGCTGTGCCCACTCGAGGGCATAGCCTTCCCGGATGACCACCAGGACCCCGCAGTCCGACATTATCCAGGCCCAAGCAGGGTAGAACTCCCGCAGCCTGCCTCCCAAGGGGATTAAACCAAATCCACATGTCACAATATGATATTTTCAACTGCCACCGTGATATAAAAAGAGGTGGTGGCACACTCATACTCACTAAAAAAGACTTACAATACACCCCAACAAACTCAAACAATGTTGAAGGCATGGACATAATAAACATTGAAAACAGAACACTAGCATTCTCCCTAATCTATAGACCCCCATCAGCGGATCACAAAAATCTCTCACCTATCCTTGAACTCGCATGCACAGCATCCCAGAGAAAACCCCTCATAATCCTAGGTGACCTTAACCTCCCATCCCTAAACCAATCCCAAAAAGACAACTTCATAGACTCAATGACCCACATGGGATATAATCAGATAGTCCTTACCCCCACACATAATAAAGGAAACTCGCTAGATCTCATTTTCCTCCCTACCCCCTTCAACCTACATCAACTATACTCTCCCCCAACAACTACAGAAGTACCATGGTCTGACCATCACCTGATAACCTTCCACCTACTAGCACAAGTACCATCACAGTCCTCAAACACAACATCACACCACTCACGTTTCACCCGCTTTGACAACGATACATTCCTTGATAACGTACTACCTAAGCTCACTACAAGCCTATCTGATATCGACCTAACTATAGAGAACTGGAACCAAACAATCCAAGAAGCAGCAACACCTACTCAAACAATCCAGAAGAAAAAGAAAGAATCACAAAAATGGTTCACTAAAGACATCGCCCTGCTAAAAAAGCAACTACGTAAACAAGAAAAAACCTGGAGAAAAACAAAATCACACGATAACAAAACCAAATATATAACCTTACTTAATAGATATAAGGAGGCAATCAACAACTCAAAAAGAGATTACTATTCCAAATTAATAAATCTTGCTCTCAACCGGCTAAGAGAACTCTTCTCAATTGTGAAAACACTAACAAAAACACATAACCCAGAACCGAACCAAGAAACTATAAGCGTACAAACCTTAGCATCACATTTTGCTGAAAAACTAAAGGGAAAATCTTACTCTCCAACCACCACAATAGGATCTATACAAGACAGTAACTATGAATGGACAACCTTTCACAAGGTTGAACGAAAACAAATCCTTAATATTATAACAATGATCAACACCACAACCTCTCCGCTTGACCCATGCCCGGTGTCATGGATCAAGTATACTAAGGACTTCCTTGCAGAAAACATCCAATACATAGTAAACCAATCACTCTCACAAGGAACTATGCCCAATGCCCTAAAGCTCTCCTCGATCCGTCCCATAACAACAAACTAGACCCAAAAGACCCCAACTCTTACAGGCCAATAGCCAGCACACCTCTAATTGCCAAAATAATAGAAAAAACCATACAACTCCAACTACAGGACTACATAGATGAGCACAACCTCCTTGATGCGCATCAATTTGGATTCCGCCCCTTCCATGGAGTTGAAACCCTCCTAATCGCGCTGACAGACCTCCTCATCAGAGGTACTAATGAAAATAGCAAAGGTTTCCTTCTCCTCTTCATAGACCTATCTGCCGCATTCGACAGCATCAATCACAATACACTCATCAACAGACTAGAAAATTTAAAAATAGGAGGGACAGTCCTTGAATAGTTCAAATCATACATCTCACACAGATTAATACGGATACAATTAGGTAAAGAAACATCAGAAACTTTCCCTCAAGGTCAGGGTATCCCTCAAGGATCAGCCCTCTCCACCCTCCTCTTCAATCTGTACCTCCAGCCTATTACAAACATATTCAAGAAGTATAAAATCAACCATTTCATATACGCGGATGATATCATGCTTGCCATCCCCATAAACCCCAACAACCCCAAATATGATAACTTACTCCAGTGCATGAATGAGACTATCACATGGCTTGAAGACAATCACCTAAGCATCAATCTCAAAAAAACAGAAGCAATGTTCATAACGAGAAAAGCTGACACTGACTACAACTACCCTACCACAATCACAATAAGTAACACCAATACCTGTTAAAAAGGAGGTAAAGTACCTTGGAATAATTCTGGACCACTCACTCACCATGCTCCCACACATAAAACATACAGTAAAAACCATATTCTATAAACTCAAGACAATACAACATCTGAGACCCCTACTCAACACACATGACTTTAGATCAGTAGTCAACTCCCTCATCACCCCCCACTTCGACTACTGTAATAGTCTCCTAAACGGCTTACCACTAAAGACCATATACCTCCTCCAAAGGGCCCAAAACATATGCGCCAAGATGATCACAAAAGCCAAAACAGACCATGTGACCCCAATACTATTAGACCTGCATTGGCTCCCCATAAGCAGCCGAATAAAATATAAAATCCTCCTAACTACTTTTAAACTCATTAACAACATCTCTCCCTCACAATTATCTACTCTAATACACCCCCCATCAGAAACTAGAACGCGCAGACAGAACGCAACCCATTCCCTCAACATAATTTCAGAAAAACTAAAGCAACAAGTGATAGAGCCTTCTCCTTTGCTGCCCCAACCCTCTGGAATGAAATTCCATTAACCCTCCGCATGATAAAGGACCTTCACCAATTCAAAAAGGAACTAAAAACATACCTCTTTACAAAACACTTTGAGATCCCCTACCAACAAAAAACCTCTCCAATACAATCACAGAAATGCATCCACAGTACTCAAGACAGAACAAATGACTAACACAAGAAAGCTACTCACCCAGACGACTATATCACTATTGTAAATAACTACTGGTAATTAACTATGTTATGTTCCATGTTTTATAACCTGTACATAGTTTCAAAAAATATGTTATATGTAACTAAACATGTATATAGTTAAAATATTGTTCCATGTCAAGTATACGGAAATATACTAATTTTTGTTTAATGTAAACCGCCCCTGATCTCTGGAAGGGGTGGTATAGAAGAAACTGTTAAATAAATAAATAAATAAAATTAACCCCACCTGGGCCCACCTCACTTCATTGGGATTTCCTGGTTCCTGAAGGGGCGGCTGTCCCAAAGTATCTTCCCTCCCCCTGGAAACCTCAAAGCCCCTGCCCTCTGGGAGCACCCTCTACCTCTCTGAAAGGAGCCAAAGCAGGATGTGCGAAAACGCTTAAAGTCCCTCAGCTGCCCTCTCGCCAATGTGGACGGACGGCTTTGCTTTTGCTTATTCTCGGGCAGATGCCTGTCTTTGGACTCCCCCCAGATCCTTCACTAACTTGTCCAGGTCCTCTCCAAAGAGCAGCTTACCTCTAAGGGTAGTTTGCTAAGACGGGCCTTAGAAGCCCTGTCTGCCAGCCAGTTCCGCAATCATAGATAACGGCGAGCCGCCACCAGTGAGGCCATGCTCTTTGAGAGCCCCCTGATGAGATAGTAATGGGTGTCCACCTGGTAGGCCGACCCAGACTCCAGCTTAGCTGCCTCTCCGGACCGGTCAGCCACCTGCTCCTCTGGCTACTGAATCTGCTGCGACCAGCGTAAGCAGGCCTGAGCCACCCAGGCCCCACAAATGGAGGCCTGCGTTGCCAGGGCATTTATGTCAGAGGCCTGCTTGATCAAGGTGTCCAACTTCCTGTCCTGGCTATCTTTGAGGGCTGCAGCCCCTTCTACCGGGATCGTTGTCTTTGTAGTTACCACTGACATAGCCGCGTCCACCCTAGGGGACCGAAAACGTTCATGCTCCTGCTCCGGCAGTGGATACAAGCGGGATATGGCTGTCCTCCTCCGAAACTCGCCTCCAGCAGGTTCCACTCCTCTTGGATCATCTGGTTGACCACTTTGAACTGGAAACACCTTCTGCAGCATCTACACCACCTGAAGCAGGGGGTCCTCCAACCTTTCCTTCTCCACCGGTGCTGCTGCTGGCATGTTGAGGGCCTTCAAGAACTCCCCTATGAGAGCCTGCAACTCCTCTCTTCGAAACACTCGGACCACCCGTGACTGGTCCTCGTGTTCCGGGATCTCTCCTTCTTCCAGCTCCTCAGCTTGGTACTCCAGATCTTCCACGTCCTGCCCTTCCGATCTCGGTGAAGGCACCTGCCTGTCCTCGATGAGGCGAGCCTTCTTGGCGCTCATCTTAGACACCTCCACTCGCTTAGCCCCCAGTTCTTGTGCTAGTGAAGGGGCCCCTGCTTTCTGCTGGCGCATACAAAACGCCTGATGGAATAAAAGTACAAATTATAGAGAAAAATCCCCTGGGATCCCCACCAAGGAAGAAGGTTCAGGGAGGTCTGAAGACGTGGAGGCTGCCTCCAACCGAGCACACAAGGTCCCCCCAGCTACCTGCCAGTCCTGGGCCGGCAAAGGGTCTCTTGTTCTCCTGCAGGCCCTTCTCCAAGGAAGTGGTCTCCTGAGCACATCCCAGACACACACCCTCTTCTGAGACTGCTCCCAGTCTGGTCCCACAGACCAGGCACCGGGGCCTAGCCAGCATGGTCGCACCCGCACCACCAGCCCCGCCCCTGATAAAAACCTGCAACCAGCAAACCTACTGAGAAGAGGAATCCTTAAGGAAGGCTCTATCTCTTCTCCCACAGGGTTTTATTTATTGTTTTTTTATTTTTTCAAAAGACAGCGCACCCCAAGCACCCCAGAAAAGTGAAGCAAGAACCCGGGGGGACTAGCAGGGGAAAGGAGAGCTGCTAGAACGTCCAAGTTCCCTCAATATTCTCGGGTGTATCCCATCCGGTCCCATCGCTTTGTCTACTTTAAGTTGAGATACTTTCTCACGAACACAGTCTTTTGAAAATTGTTCAAGATGTCCTTTGCTTCTGTTCCTATTTGTGGGAGTTTTCTGAGGTCCTGCTCCTGGTTCTTCATCTGTGAACACAGAACAAATATATTTGTTAAGCAATTCCGCTTTATCCTTATCAGCTTCTACATATTCCTCCCCTGCACCCTTGAGTCTGACAATACCACTCTTGCCCTTCTCACTAATATATCTGAAAAATGTCTTCTCCCCCATTTTATTGCATTGGCTATTTCCTCCTCCTTTTGAATCTTTGCCTTCTTGACTACTTTGCTAGCTTCTCTAAGTTTTTCCAAATACAGATGCCTGTCTTCCTCTCTCTGTGATCTCTTGTATTTCATGAAGGCCTCCCTCTTTTTCTTCACTATTTCAGCTACCTCTTTCGAAAACCATAGCGGTCTCCTTTTCCTTTATTTACCATTTTAACAAAAAGGTTGGTTGCCCTTAAAATATCCCCTTTCAGTTTTTCCCACTGTTTTTCTACATCCCTCAGCTGTTCCCATCCAATTAACGACTCCCTGAGGTATTGGCCCATCTTCGCAAAGTTAGTCCACACCATCTGGTGATCACTGGATGCAAAATGATCTCCCACTATAACATCAGAAACACTTTCACCATTGGTAAGCACCAAGTCCAGTATGGCCCCTTCACGTGTGGGGTCTGTTACCAATTGCCTGAACAGTTCTCCCTGTAGAGAATCCAGGATCTCCTTACTTCTAGATGATACTGCAGCAGGAATGTGCCAATCAACATCTGGCATATTAAAATCTCCTATCAGTAGCACTTCCTTTCCTAGCAATGCTGCGCATGACTTCAATTAACTCTGTCCACCTCTTCCTCTTGTGAGGGAGGTCTGTATATCACACCAATGCAAATAGATTTCTCTTTCCCTCTTTCTAGTTTAACCCACAATGCCTCCCCTCTCCCTTTTAAGCTCTGTAATTCCAAAGCTTTAATAGTAGTTTTTACATATAGTGCCGCCACTCCTCCCCTACTTCCTACACTGTCCTTTCTGAATAAAGTATAGCCAGGTATAGTTACATCCCAGTCATGGTTTTCTGTGAACCATGTTTCTGTAACTGACACTAAATCCAAGTCAGCCACTCCCACCAAAGCTTCAACTTCAGGGATCTTATTTCCCATGCTACGGGCATTAATACACACTGCTTTCCATATGTTACCCCTGTTACCCATTTCCATAAAGTTATTTAATCTATCACCTACCTGGGGGCTTTCACTTACCTGGGGGGCTTTCTTCACCCATCCCCAACGAATCTAGTTTAAAGCCCTCTTCAGTAGATTAGCCAGTCTACTACTGAAGACGCGTTGACCTTTCTTGGACAGATGGATGCCATCTCTGCTCTGCAACCCTTGGAACAGCATCCCATGGTCTAGAAAACCAAAACGCTCTCGATGACACCATCCACGCAGCCATGCATTCATCTCCAGGATGCGAGCCTCTCTGCCTTGGCCTTTACCCTCAACAGGGAGGATTGAAGAGAACACCACCTGTGCACCTCACCCCTTCACTCTCTGTCTCAGAGCCATGAAGTCACTTTTGATACGTTCTGAGGTATACCTGGCAGTATTATTAGTTCCAACATGGATTAGCAACATTGGGTAATAGTCAGTGAGCTTGATGAGTCTCGGCAAACTCTCTGTAACATCTTGTATTTTGGCACCAGGCAGACAGCATACCTCTCTGGACATCAAGTCTGGTCGGCAGATGGACGCCTCAGTACCCCTCAGAAGAGAGTCTCCAACCACCACTACCCTTCATTTTCTTGTGGTCACTGATTCTGCAACTTTGGGGTACTTGAGCTCTGGTTCTTCCTTTTCCAGGGATGCTTTCACCTCCTCCACTTCCAGGGCTGCATAATGGTTCTTCAATTCAAGGACTGGAGAAGTTGGATTGGTGATTTTGCAGGCCCTGGTGACTTGTGTCCAACCATCGACATTCTGTTGGCACCCATCTTCTCTGCTGGAGAGCTTGGTTGCTGCAAGAAGCATCTCATCAATGTACTTCTCACTGTCTTGAATGCTCCTCAGCCTCGCCACCACCTCTGAGTTCCTCCACTTGTTTCCTCCGAGCTTCAGCATGCAGGCACCCTGCACATGGAACCGGTCCTTCAACTGGCATTAGGACCTCTGTCTGGACAGAGGCCACTTTTTCTAAGGCGCATTTTCATCTGAAGATTAATTTTTTATATAAAATCAACTTACATAAGGCAATTTTATAAGCAGGATAGCAAACAAAGGCCACATATTGTACCAAGTCACTTTGAACATACAGCTTTATCCTTTGAATAACCTCAAAGCCCATTAGGAGTACCTTTAGCAAACAACTTACCTTGAAAAGAACTTGTTTCTGCCATTCTTTTATTTGCTGACACAATTTCATTTGATTTTTCATCACCTGAAAAATTATGACATTCATCAAAATGCATATTGTATGCAGCATTTTAAAGTGTCAGATACAGATACATCTGTAAAGTGGCTATGTGTTTTTTTCTGAGCACCTTTGTGAAACACTACAGGTTTTATGTGGGAGCTGGAACAAATAGTGCCCTCAGCAGGACAATTCTGTCCAGAGCCTAAGTCTGTCCAGAGCATAAATCTTCCTCCCACCCCGAGTCCTGACTGCATAGGTACATCCCACTCATCTGGGCTGGCCTAGCAGGATTCAAGGAAAGAAAATTATCGGTTATGTAAATTTCACTTTTTTTTTTTTTATATATATGGTTTTCCCCATCTACAGCACTTGGTATTTTATTTTGTAATAAATGGGTATATAACTTATTTAACTAGGTGCTTATACCACTTTTGTACAAGTCAAAGCGGTGTACGTTCATGTCCTGCAGATACATTTCCCTTGTCCCTGAAGGGCTCACAATCTGTTTTTGTACCTGAGGCAATAGAGGGTAAAGTGGCTTGCCCAAGGCCACAAGGAGCACATTTGGGACTAGAAACCCCAGTCCTTCCAGCCCAAGGTTGCAGTTGTTTAGCAGGATTCGAACCCCTGGCCTTCCGGCCTGAGGTAACTTGCCCCAACCACTAGTCCACTCCTCCACATAATGTATGTGTAAGCAGCCTTTGGATATTATTTGTATCTTTAGTTCCTTTTCCTGTTTTGAACATGTATTAGTAGAGTGAAACTAAGTTGAAAACAGAACTGTTCTAATGGGTATTAATGATCAATAATTTGAAGTATGTACTGGAAACTGATTAAGATTAGTCAATTTGTGGCTAATTACCACTGAATATTTTGCTGACACAAAGTATTGTAGTTACTAACTTATTTTGAATATATAGAAATAAGGATTACTGAACAAGTTGCAGGTGATCCACTTTTATTGGACTATCTTGATTCATCTTTGATTAACGAGAGCTCTACAATACTCCATAAGTTCCATGAAGAACCAACACAGTTGTACTGGGTTTTAAAGGCAGGTAAACCTTAAGTTGTATGCATATATTGTTACAACTCAGTAAAGGAATTATTTGACAGAAGTGCCTGTATTCTCAGTTGTGTCTCACATTCTGCACCCACCATCTCCTCCTCCACTCACAACCCCTTCGGCTGAGCAGCTTGCTCAATTTTTCACTGATAAAGTCAACCAGCTGCAACAAGATTTTTCCCCTTTAGACCTCCTAGTCTGACCACCCTGGCCTCCAGGACCCCTCTTCTGCCTCTCTTGAAAGTATCATCTGCATGGACTTCACTCTCTCACAACTGGTCCCGCTTCAATCCTATTACCAAGGCATCACTTACCAAAATCACCACCTCTTCCTCCAAGACAGCATAGTTACTCACCTGTAACAGGTGATCTCCGGGAACAGCAGGAATTTAGTCTTCACATATGGGTATCGTCAGTACCGACAGAGCCTGCGTGGGAATGCTCCCCAGCGTCCAATTAGAAAGCTTTTGGGAGCATCCCACAGCACCTGCGTACTGCCTTCCCCAACTGCCTCTCTCCAGTTGAGTTTAAAGCTGAGAGAAAGAGAGAGAGATACAACTCCTAGGGGAGGTGGGTGGGTTGTGAAGATTAAATTCCCACTGTTCCCGGAGATCACCTGGTACAGGTGAGTAACTATGCTGTCTCCAGGAACAAGCAGGAATGTAGTCTTCACATATGGGGACTCCCTAGCTGCAGATGCCAAGGAGAGAACCCCAGAAGTTGTGTGTCCCTGTGAAAGGGCTCCACTTCCCCCCATGGATCTCTGGCATCCTACCAGGGATGGTGGGTAGGAGTTGATTAGGTATGGAACAGGTGTTGGAGAACAGCCTGACCAAGGCATCCCGGCGGGAGTCCTTGTCCAAGCAGTAATGGGCTGTGAAGGTATGAACCGAGGCCCAAGTGGCTGCTCGACAGATGCTGTCGATAGACAGAGTGCAGATGAGCCATTGAAGCTGCCATGGCTCTCACATTGTGAGCTGTGACATGGCCCTCCAGAGGAAGATTCTTAATCTGATAGGCAAAGGAAATACTGTGCAATCCAGTTGGACAGTGTTCTCTTGGAGACTGGAAGTCCCAAATGAGGAGGATCAAAAGCAACAAAGAGTTGAGAGGACTTTCTATGTTGCTGTGTTCTTTGTAAGTAAAAAGCTAAAGCTCTTTTACAGTCCAAAGTATGAAGATTCCTTTCTGCATTTGATGCATGAGGCCTTGGAAAAAACACAGGCAGGTAGACCGCTTGGTTCAGATGAAAAGGCGAGACCATCTTTGGCATGAAGTGTGGATGAGTCCTAAGGACTACCTTGTCATGATGGAACCTTGTATAAGGAGGATCAGCCACTAGTGCCTGCAACTCACTGATGCGACGTGCTGATGTGATTGCAATGAGAAAGATAACTTTCCAGGAAAGGAATTTCAACGAGGTAGTAGCTAAGGGTTCGAAAGGTGGCTTCATGAGCTGGCCAAGAACCAGGTTTAAGTCCCATGCCACCGGTGGTGGCCTAATGGGAGGCTTAGTTAGAAGAAGGCCTCTCAATCTTGCTATAAGAGGATGGGAGGAAATAGGTTGTCCATTTAAAGGCTTGAAAGAAGCTGCAATAGCACTCAAATGGACTCTTACTGAGTTAGTCTTAAGTCCTGCATTGGATAAATGAAGGAAATACTCCAATAAATGATTCCAGAGGTATCGCAAGGGGGCTAAGACCCTTCTGCGAGCACCATATGGTAAACCTTTTCCACTTGAAAGCATAAGAGCGTCTTGTGGAAGGTTTTCTGGAAGCATAAAGGCTATCCTTTACTTGTTGAGAAAGGTTAAGATCATGAAGATATAGGCCCTCAGCAAACATGCTCTGAGATGCAGAGACTGGGGATTGGGATGCCATAACATTCCGTCCTCCTGAGATAGTAGATCTGGAGCACACCCTAACTCCAGAGAGGTAGCTTGAGACAGATGTAGAAGCTGAGGGTACCACACTTGCCGTGGTCAATGCGGAGCTATGAGAATCATATGGTCTCTCTCTCTCTGAAGCTTGAACAGGGTTTTGGGAATTAGGGGAATGGGTGGAAAGGCATAAAGGAAGTCTTGACACCAATGAAGGAGGAAAGCATCCCTGGCCTGAGAGCCCTGAGCCAGAATTCTGGAACAGAACCGGGGAAGTTTGGTATTCAACGGACTTGTAAAGAGGTCTATGTCCTGGGTTCCCCAAATTTGAAAAATCTTGGCCGCCTGGTCTGCATTTAGAGACCATTCGTGTGGAAGCAGAACTCGACCGAGTGTCTGCCCAAGAGTTTTGGATACCTGGAAGATACACTGCCAGGAGATGAATTTGATGCTCTCTGGCGAGGGCCCATAGTCGCAAAGCTTCGTTGCAAAGCGACAGAACCTGTTCCTCCCTGCTTGTTCACATAGAACATGCTACTTGGTTGTTCGTATTAATGAGGACTGTCTTGTAGTTGAACAGGGTGTGGAACATTCGAAGAGCAAGGAAGCGCAACAATACCAAGGAAGCGCAAGAATACCAAGCTGGGATGTATATAATAGTTCAATGATGAATACCATGTTTTAGGTCTAATATGTAAATAGTTTACGCAGTTAATGCTCCAAGTTAACTACCCTGTTAAAATGTAAGCACAAGACAGTTTTGACTGAATTGAGCGATGAAATCTTAATTGCAAACCGCACTGATAATTAAGAGCGCGGTATATAAAAGCTGTTAAATAAAGACTGCTCTGAGCTCTAAGAGATTGATGTGTAGATGAGTCTCCTGTGGAGTCCAAGTGCCTTGGGTGGAGAGGTCTTGCAGATGAAATCCCCAACCCATTGGAGAAGCATCTGTTGTGAGAGTTATTTGGGGTAAAGGTTGTTGAAATGGGGTCCCCACCAACAAGTTTTGAGTGGACTGCCACCATTGGAGGGACAAAATAAGGCGATTTGTGTTTGCTATTTTGTCTGACAGGCACCCTGATGCCTGGGCCCATTGAGTGGATAAAGTCCACTGGGCTGCTCTCATATGTGAACGATCAAGTAGCCCTCTGTTAATGACAGTCCACAAGGCCTTGCTACAGTTTCTTTACTGAGACCTCGAAGAAAATTAGCAATTGATTGATTGTTTGAGTTCTCCAGTCCATTTGAGTATTACAGTGAACGACTTTTTTTCTAATTTGCTTTGTATCGTTCAAGAAGTGTGGGCCATTACAATTCTCATATGGAGGCGAGCATAAGGAACCACATGCACGGTAGATGCCATGTGGCCTAGTAGTTGTAACATTTCTCAAGCAGTGAGATGTCTTTAGCACTGCTTGAGAAGCTAACTGCACCATGCGAAGGCAACAGGTCTGGGGAAGATAGGCCCTTGCTTTCCTGGTATACAGCACAGCTCCTATGAACTCTAAAGACTGAGCGGGAGTTAGGCTGGATTTTGGGATGTTTATGACCAGACCCAAATACTGAAGGATACTCATTGTGCAAGATAGAGAAATCCTGGCCTCTGACTCTGATGGGGCTCGAATGAGCCAGGCGTCTAAGTAGGGGAAGACAAATATTCCTAGAGTGCAAAGAAATGCTGCTACCACAGCCATGCATTTCGTAAACACCCTTGGTGCTGAGGCCAGGCCAAAAGGAAGCACCCTGTATTGGTTGTGCTTTCCTTGAAAAAGGAACCAAAGGAAGTGTCTGTGAGTTGGATGGATGAGAACATGAGTGTACGCATCCTTGAGATCTAGAGAACAAAGCCAATCCTGACTCTGAAGGTATGGCAGCAGCGTTCTCAGAGAGATCATCTTGAATTTCTCTTTGAACAGGAATTTGTTCAATTCTCTGAGGTCTAAAATAGGTCTGTCCCCCCCTGTTTTCTTTGGGATAAGGAAATAGGGGGAGTAAAACCCTGTACCCTGTTGAGGAATGGGTACCTCTTCTATTGCCCCTTGGGCAAGAAGCATAGTGACCTCTTGATCTAACAGGTTGATGAAAGAGGTCTGAGAATTGAACTGTCTTACCATTGTGGGAGGGGGCAAGCAGAGAAAGTGAAGCTTGTACCTCTCTTTTATAATGGAGAGAGTCCAATGTTCTGCTGTTATCTGCCCCCATCTGGAGGCAACGTGACACAACCTTCCTGGAATGGTGGAAGGCTCTGGTCCGTTGAGGGCCAGGAAGGCTAAGTTCTCTAGATGGAAGTCAAAGGCCTTGTGGAGGCTGAGACTGCTGAAACGGTTGAGGCTTAGCAGTCTTTGCTTTCCTCTGTTTAGGTGGTTGCTGACTCTTTTGGGCAGGTTGACCTGCAGAACGTCCCCGCTGGGAATAAGAGGGATAAAACCTCTTCCTTTTGGAGAAGAATGGTTTCTTGAAAGATTTCTTCCTTGCAGGATCAGCTGTGGCTCTGGATAATCTGTTCAAAGTGGAGTTGTCAGCATCCAACTCATTGGTTCTCTCTTGCCAGTTTTTGCCAAATAGATTCTCACCTGTACAAGTGATATTACCCAGTTTGCCCTGCACCCAGAGCACCAAATCGGATGCCTGGAGCCAGGCAAGTCTACGTGCACCTATGGCAATGGCAGAGTTTCTGCTTATGCACTCAAAACAGTCAAAAGCTGCACAATTGACAAACTTAGAAATATCCTGGGCTTGTTTAACCAGTGTGAGAAATTCCTGCCTCTTATCAGGAAGAAGAGGGCTCAAAATCTCTAAATCTCCTGTGACTTCCTTAAGGAACATTCCCATATATAAAATATAGGAACTGATCCTGGCAGAAAGCATGGAAGCCTGGAAAGTACAACGTCCAAAGGCATCCAAAGTTTGACACTCACATCCTGGAGGATTAGAGGCATGCCTCTCTGCACTTCTGATCCTTCTCATAGCTGATTCCACAATAGAGTGGTGAGGAAGCTGAGTCTTCTGGAAACCAGGACAAGGAGGGACTCGATACATAGTATCCAGTCTACGACAGTGAGGAGAGGTGGTAAGAGGTGTTTCCCACATTCTTAGCATGAGATCATGTAAGATCTCATGGATAGGCAAAGTAGCTGCCTCTTTAGGAGCTTTGGGATATTGTAGAATCTCCAACTCCTTTGCCCTGGGCTCTGTTTCGGGAGCCACAGTAATGGAAAGACCTCTAGCCACCTCCCTGATAAAATCCTGAAAGGAGGTATCTTCTGGAGGAGACATCCTACGTTTAGGAGAGGAAGGCTCCTCCGGGAGAAGTACTCCGGTACCGACGGAGCTGTCAGAATCCTCAGACTCTTCCGAGGATTCAAAGTACCTTCTGTCCGGATGCTCTTGTAGAGCACAATACCCATACCAACCGAAGTCGGTGCCGGGGGGAATTGGTACCGGTGTTTCGGTACCAGAAGGCATAGCATGACTGGGTGCCGGCAATGCAGACACCGATGTCGATGCTGTTGGTACCGGTACAACTGACGCGGTTCCGAGTGTGTCGATGCCGCAAGTAGAGCCGCCAGACTGCGTTCAATAGCCAGGAACCTCTGGTCTATCGACGCTGATGATGCCTGAGTATCGGTATCAGAGAAAGCAGCCGGTACCCCAGAGCATGGCACCAGTAGTTCTGCCGAGGTTGAGGCCTCGAGAACATCCTGGAGCCCCGATAATGCTTTGGAAGCCGAAGCCGGTACAGAACCCTCAAGGGCAACGCCAGAGGCATCTCTATGCTTGGAGGGAGATCTACCCTTAAGGACCTGCCAGACTTATGTTTAGTTACCTGAGATCCATGGGAGGAAGACGAATCCCTGGAAGACGTCGATGCCACAGAGGCTGCATCGGAGGGAAAAAGGGTGCTGAGCTTAGCAGCTCGGTTTTGTCGTCCCCTCTTGGACATCATGACACAGGCCATACACTCCAAAATGGAATGGTCAGGACCTAAACATTTAAAGGCACCACTCATGGGTGTCGGTGACGGAGATGGTACCGCCACACTTGGTGCACTTCTTGAAACCCGAAGCGGGTTTTTCCATAGTAAAGGAAATTTTGGGCCTAAGGCCCAAAAAGGCGCGTGCACCTGAAGAAGAAAGGTTTGGAAAAAAATATAGGTTGCTTTTTTTTTTTTTTTTTTTTTTTTTTTTAAAAGAAAGAACCGGCGGTACCGGTACAGCATCGAGGGAAGGCAGACATGACCAAAAAAAGAAGGAGAATAGGAAACATTTTCTGCGGCGACAGGAACGACAACCTGCTGGCTCCGCGGAAAACAAAGAACTGGAGAGAGACAGTTGGGAAAGGCGGGAAGGCAGCACGCAGGTGCTGTGGGATGCTCCCAAAAGTTTTCCAATTGGACGCTGGGGAGCATTCCTGCACAGGCTCCGTCGGTACCGACGATACTCATATGTGAAGACTACATTCCTGCTTGTTCCTGGAGATTACCTGTTCTACCGATCCCATGCCTTCCGCCTGGCTCGCTAGCACTTCCTTCCTCATGTACTCTCTCCCTGTTCAATAACAGCCATAAACATACCCACAGTAGCATGCAAGGGCTGCCATCTGGAACTTAAGGGTACTCTGAGCAAACACCTGATCCAAATGGACTGTCAGGAGAACGAAACAGTGACACTGTCTGCCTTCCTGGCATCTGGGGTCTGAGGGGACCACCACCTATCAAAGGCCCTCCAGACTCTTACATAAGCAAAGGAGGTAGAAGCCCTCTGTACCCAGAGGTGCTAACTACTGCTCCAAAAGTAGCCCTTCTTGGACAGTCTACAACTCTCAAGGGCTAGGTTGTAAGTGATCCTCACCTTGACATCTGAGTACCCTCAGAGCAGAAGTCTAATCTCTGCTTCGTGTAGCTCAGACTCACAGTTGTATACAAGCTGTATCAAAGTCATATTTGTGCTTTTGTTATTTTTTACAAATTTTATTAGCGAAAATATTTTTTAAAAAAAGGACAAATGCTTAATAAAAAGTTTCCCATTTGGAATATGTTGTATTTTGTAGATTAATGATGGCAGCAACAAAGAGGGTTGACTGGTCTCCTAAAAAGAAAGCAACAGCTATTACTTTGAGAATTGAGGGGTACCGCTTTTGTGAAATCGCTCAGAAGATGGGCCCTGGAGTGACAGCATCTGGTGTACAAAAGTCGTGTGCTCGCTTCAAAGTCACTGAAAATGTTGCAACTCAGAAGGGAAGAGGAAGGAAAAAGTCTACAACACTTTCAGTGACTTTGAAGCGAGCACACGACTTTTGTACACCAGATGCTGTCACTCCAGGGCCCATCTTCTGAGCGATTTCACGAAAGCTGTACCCCTCATTTCTCAAAGTAATGGCTGTTGCTTTCTTTTTAGGAGACCAGTCAACCCTCTTTGTTGCTGCCATCATTAATCTACAAAATACAACAACATATTCCAAATTGGAAACGTTTTATTAAGCATTTGTCTTTTTTTTTTTTTTTGTTTTGTTTTGTTTTTTAATATTTTCGCTAATAAAATAAATTTGTAAACAACAAAAGCACAAATATGACTTTGATACAGCTTGTATACACCTGGCAGTATAGCACACATTATCTGAAGCGTCAGCTTATACATGAGATTCTGCATAAAACCTGCTTAAAGTGGATCGACAGTTTCATGAAATATCATTTTCCTGAGAAAAAAACATCAATTACCTTGTCTTACTCCAAATCAAAGTTTTTTCTGATGAATGTTGATGATATTCGTTTGTAATATGTTCCCAAATGTTATGGCAACAATCTGCATAGAGTATCTAATATATAGAATACTTAATTAACGTAAGTAAGATGGATATTATCGCAGAGAGCTCAAAGTTTACAGGTGTATCCACAATTTTTTCCATTAGTGTAACGTACTAAAGCAGTTTTTGTGTGGGACAGATAAGTAGCTCTAAGGCCATTGTCACACCACAAAGCAAACTTCTTCCATTTAAAACTGTATGACATTCGAATGGAATCTCTTCTGGAAGCCAGGATAAATTTGTGAAATGTTATCAGGCAGGTTCAGGGAAGCCAACGTCACCCTTCAAATCCCAAGGGACACAATATAGAGATGCAATAGAGTTCCTTGAACCTCTATGATCAGCACTGAAGAGACCCCTCTCCCCCAACAGTTATGGGGCTTCTTACAGAAAGGTTCAGAAGGAACCACATCCATCTTGTTCAACTGGAAGGAAGCAGCTATATGAATCATGGTTCCCTGATCTCAGACTCTCAAAAACGTTAGTGCTATCAGAGATTTTGGAGAATATACCTACAGAAGGCCTTCAGCTCAATCTAGGAGGAAGATAGCCAAGGCTAAAATTTGCTGTGCACCTGTATCCTAGAAAGAGTAGTCACTCACCTGTAACAGGTGTTCTGCAGTAGCAGCAGGAATCAGTCCTCACATATGGGACTCCCCAGCTCTAGGCTACCAGGAACCCTAAGCTGAAAAAATGGCTCCCTCTCAGGAGCCTCAGCATTTGTCAGAAGAATATCCTCTGAGAACGCCCCCATACGGTAGCACAACACAATGGCCGGAGGGTAGGAGTTGCTTAAACCTCAAAGAGATTACGGAGTACTGCCTGTCTGAAAGCACTGTCCCTTCGGGACTCTCTCTCGAGGCAGTAATGGGCTGCAAAGGTCTGGCTTGAAGACCAAGTAGCAGCCCGGCAGATGTCTACCAATGGAACAGAGCAGAGATGAGCTACTGATGCGGCTTTCGCCCTGACACGGTGGGCCATGACTCGACCTTGCAAGGGGAGGTCGGCTGCCCTGTACGCCCAAGCGATACAATCTGCTACCCAAGTACACAGCATACGCTTGGAGACAAGCAACTCCATCTTATTAGGGTCAAAAGAGACGAACAACTGAGTTGCCCTTCGATGCCCCCACGTAAGTTCTATGTAAAAAGACAACGCCCTTTTACAGTCCAAGGTATGCAAGACTGTTTCAGTCTGGCTGGTATGCGGCCTGGGAAAGAAGGTCAGAAGAACCACCTCCTGGTTGAGGTGAAAAGAGGAGACCACTTTTGGAAGGAACTTTGGATGTGTCCGTAGGACCACCCTGTTCTTATTTTATTTTTATTTATTTAACTGTTTTCTTCTATACCGCCCCTTCCAGAGATCAAGGGCGGTTTACATGTAACAGTTTAACAGTATTGTACACATCTGTATACATTTACATTGAACAGTAGAATTCAACTATTTACATTGAACAATAAAGCACAGTTACTTACCTGTAACAGGTGATCTCTGGGAACAGCAGGAATTAGTCCTCACATATAGGGTATGTCGGAACCGACGGAGCCTGCGCGGGAAAGCTCCCCAGCTTCCCAGAAAGGAGGCTTTTGGGGCCTCCCACAGCGCATGCGTGCTGCCTTCCCGCCTTCCTGACCAACTCTCCTCAGTTCGAGTTTAAAGCTGAGACAATAGAGAGAGGAAAGGAAAGAGAGAGAGAGAGAGATACAACTCCTAGGGGAGGTGGGTGGGTTGTGAGGACTAATTCCTGCTGTTCCCAGAGATCACCTGTTACAGGTAAGTAACTGTGCTATCTCCAGGAACAAGCAGGAATAAGTCCTCACATATGGGGACTCCCTAGCTAAGATGCCGGGGAGATCCCCCCCTAGGGTTCCTCATCTTCCTATGGATCTCAGGCATCCATCCAGGGAAGGAGGGCAGGAGTTGTTTAAGAATGGAACAGGTGTCTGAGGACAGCCTGACCAAACAAGGCATCCCGGCGGGAGTCCTTGTCCAAGCAGTAATGGGCTGTAAAGGTATGAACCGAGGCCCAGGTGGCTGCTCGACAGATCTGATCGATGGATACAGAATGAAGATGAGCCATAGATGTGGCCATGGCTCTCACATTGTGAGCTGTGACATGGCCTTCCAGAGAAAGGTTCTTACTCTGGTAAGCAAAAGAAATACACTGAGCAATCCAATTGGACAGTGTTCTTTTTGAGACTGGAAGTCCTAAATGAGAAGGATCAAAAGCAACAAAAAGCTGAGAAGACTTTCGATGTTGCTGTGTCCTGTGGAGGTAAAAGGCAAGAGCTCTTTTACAATCTAACGTATGTAGGTTCCTCTCTGCACTGGATGCATGAGGAGCTGGAAAAAAGACAGGTAGATATACCTCTTGATTAAGATGAAAAGGTGAGACCACTTTAGGCATAAAGTGAGAATTTGCCTAAGGACTACCTTATCATGATGGAACCTTGTATAAGGTGGATTAGCCACTAAAGCCTGCAGTTCACTGATGCGGCGAGCAGAAGTGATTGCAATAAGGAAAATGACTTTCCAGGAAAGAAATTTCAAGGAGGTAGTGGCTAAGGGTTCAAAGGGTGGCTTCATAAGCTGACCAAGAACCACGTTTAAGTCCCATGCCACCGGAGGACGAATGGGAGGTTTAGTTAAAGTTAGACCTCTCATGAATCTTGCAATAAGAGGATGAGAGGAAACAGGTTGTCCATTGATAGGCTGAAGAGATGCTGCAATAGCACTCAAATGGACCCTTACAGAATTTGTTTTAAGTCCTGCATTGGAAAGATGCAGGAGATATTAGAGTAAAGAATTCAAAGGTAGTGCTAGAGGGTTAAGACCCTTTTCAGCACACCAAATGGAAAATCTTTTCCATTTAAAAGCATAAGAACGCCTGGTGGAAGGTTTCCTAGATGCATGGAGGATATCCTTCACCTGTTGAGAAAGATTGAAGTCTTGAAGGTCTAGGCCTTCAGTAACCAAGCTCTGAGGTGAAGGGACTTGTGGTTTGGGTGCCACAAAGTCCCCTCCTCTTGAGACAGAAGGTCTGGAGCAGCTCCCAGATCCAGGGAAGGTGCCTGGGAGAGATGCAGAAGTAGAGGGTACCACACTTGTCGTGGCCAGCGTGGAGCTATGAGGATCATAGATCCTTGATCCCTCTGAAGTTTGAACAGAGTCTTGGGAATCAAAGGAATGGGTGGAAAGGCATACAGGAGTGCCTGACCCCAATGAAGGAGGAAGGCATCCTTGGCCTGAGCTCCCTGACACGGAATTCTGGAACAGAACTGGGGAAGTTTGGCATTGCACGGACTTGCAAAGAGGTCTATGTCCGGGGTTCCCCATTTCTGAAAGATTCTGAGTACCTGATCCATGTGCAGGGACCATTCGTGTGGAAACAGAACTCGACTGAGTGTCTGCCCAAGAGTTTTGGATTCCTGGGAGGTATACTGCCAGGAGATGGATTTGATGCTCTCTGGTGAAGGCCCATAATTTTAGAGCTTCACTGCAAAGCGACAGAGAGCCAGTCCCTCCTTGTTTGTTTATGTAGAACATGGCTACTTGATTGTCGGTATGAACAAGGACTGTCATGTTGATGAGGAGGGTATGAAAGACCTTGAGAGCAAGAAAAATTGCTCGCAGCTCCAAAAGGTTGATATGAAGGGTGGTCTCCTGTGGAGACCAAGTGCCCTGAGTGGAGAGGTCTTGGAGATGAGCTCCCCAACCTGTTTGGGAGGCATCTGTAGTGAGAGTTCCTTGGGGTAACAAAGGTTGGAAGGGGGCCCCCCAACAACAGATTTTGAGTGGATATCCACCATTGGAGAGACCAAAAAAGACGTTTTGAGGTTGCTATTTGGTCTGAGAGAGCTCCTGATGCTTGGGTCCACTGGGTGGACAAAGTCCATTGAGCTGCTCTCATATGTAGGCGAGCATAGGGCACCACATGAACTGTGGATGCCATGTGGCCTAGCAGTTGTAGCATCTCTTGGCAGTCAAGTGGCTTCTGGACTGAATTTGAGAGGCCAAGTGCACCAGACGGTGGCAACGGGCCTGAGGAACATAGGCCCTTGCAGTGGTGGTATCTAGCCAGGCCCCTATGAATTCTAGGGACTGAGTAGGGGTGAGTTGAGACTTTGGCAGATTGATGACGAGTCCCAGATACTGCAGTATGCGTCTGGTGTGGTCCAGGGAAGTCTGAGCCTCGGACTGAGATGGAGCTCGGATGAGCCAATCATCCAGGTATGGGAAGACAAAGATTCCCAGAGTGCGTAGAAATGCAGCTACTATTGCCATGCATTTGGTAAATACCCTTGGAGCAGAGGCTAGACCGAAGGGAAGTACTCTCTATTGGAAATGTTTTCCCTGGAACAGAAACCGTAGGAATTTTCTGTGGGATGGATGGATGAGTATATGTGTGTACGCATCCTTGAGATCAAGAGAACAAAGCCAGTCCTGACTCTGTAGGTATGGAAGGAGAGTGCCTAGAGAAAGCATCTTGAATTTCTCCTTGTATAGAAATTTGTTCAATTCTCTGAGATCCAGAATGGGTCTGTACCCCCCCTGTTTTCTTGGGAATGAGTAAATAAGGGGAGTAAAAACCTGACCCTTGTTGAGGAAGAGGAACCTCTTCTATTGCCTTTTGGGCGAGAAAAGTGGTCACCTCCTGACCCAACAGGTACAGGAGAGATGGGGGAGAATTGAATTGTCTCACCATGGTATGGGGAGGAAGGCTGGAGAAATGTAGTTTGTAGCCCTCTCTGATGATAGAGAGGGTCCACTGTTCTGATGTGATTTGTTCCCCATCTGGGAGCAAAATGAGTTAACCTTCCTGGAATGGTGAGAGGCTCTGGTTGTTGCAGAGCCAGAAAGGTTAAGTTCTCTAGAATCAAGTCAAAAACTCTGAGGGGGTTGGGACTGCTGGACTGTAGCAGCCCCTGTAGACTTTATTCTGGCCTGTTTAGATTGCTGACGCTTAGGAGCAAAGCGATCTTGGGAAGATTGCTGGCCAGTATTTGTGGAAAATCTGGTCTTTTTATAGAAAGGCTTCTTAAAAGGTTTTTTCTTGGCAGGGGTAGAGGTAGACTTAGAAAGTCTATCTAAAGCAGCATTCTCTGCATCCATTTGAGTGGCTTTGATTTGCCACTCCTTGCCAAACAGATTTTCACCTGTACAGGGCAGATTGCCCAAGCCTTCTTGTACCCAGGGTTCCAAATCAGAGGCCTGGAGCCAAGCAAGTCTGCGAGCAGCTATGGCAATGCCGGAGGCTCTGCTAGCTCCCTCAAAGGAGTCAAAGGCTGCTCTGTTGGAGAACTTTGAAACATCTTGAGTTTGCTTTAGCAAAAGAAGGAACTCCTCCTTTTTATCCTCTGGGATAAAGGGGAGAAAATGACGTATCTTCAGTGCAATCTCTTTCAAAAACATGCCCATATAGAGGCTGTATGAATTGATTCTGGCAATAAGCATGCTAGCTTGGAAGATTTTTCTACCAAAAGCATCCAGAATCCTGCATTCTCTTCCTGGAGGGGTAGAAGAGTGCCTTTTGGTACTCTATCTTTTTCATAGCAGACTTCACCACAATAGAGTGGTGAGGGAGCTGAGTTTTTTGAAAACCAGGAGGAGGAACCCGATACATGGTGTCCAAACGTCGAGAATGTGGAGATAGGGTGAGAGGAGCCTCCCACAAATCCATCATGTGTTCTTGAAGAATTTCATGTATGGGTAAGGTGGCTGCCTCTTTGGGAACCTTAGAGTACCCTAAAATATCCAATTTTTTTGCTCTAGGTTCCTTTTCAGAGGTTACAGATATGGAGAGTCCTTTAGCTACTTCAATAATGAAGTCTTGAAAGAACAAATCCTCTGGAGGAGACATTCTCCTTTTTGGAGAAGAGGGCTCCTCAGGAAGAGTAAAAGAGACATCAGCAGAATCATCTGAGGTATCAGAATCTTCAGAAGATTCAAAGTACCACCGATTAGCTTCCAGAGATCGATACGCGTACCGACCGGTATCGACATCGGGTGTACCGGGAACCGGATCGGTATCGAGAAAATCTCCGGAACCGGAGGCCGGAACCGGCATACTACTGGAAGTAGATGCTCTGGGTACCGGTATCGGTTGTGGTACCGGAATCAGAGTCAGAACCGATTGTCGCGGTACTGAGGGCGTTGCAGCGTTAATGAAAGCCAGTATGACCTGCTGCATGGATTGTACCGTAGTACCCATAGACGCCACAACTGCCTGGATGTCGGTACCGGTGTTAGCCGGACCCCAGAGCAGTCTAACAGGTGATCGGTCGAGACCGTGCCATCGATATCTACCTGTAACCCCATAGGAGGAGCTTTGGAAGCCGGAGCTTCCCGCCGGGGTTGTTTGGCTGGGGCAGGGTCAAAGCCAAGGGCCTCTCGCTGCTTAGAGGGAGATTTGCCCTTTGAGGACCTGCCTGAAGAATGTTTGGTTACCTGAGATCCATCAGGAGAGGAAGATCTGGAGGATGTTGATGCTGGAGTATCCATAGAAAACAGCATATGAAACTTGGCTGCTCTATTCTGTAAGCCCCGTTTGGACATCAGAGAGCAGGATGGACAATCCGGAATGGAATGGTCAGGCCCCAAACATTTAAGACACCATTCATGGGTATCTGTGACTGAAATAGTACTGGTACACTTGGTGCATTTTTTAAAACCAGAGGCTGGTTTCTCCATAAGGGAGAATCTGAGAAGGCCTAGAGGCCTCACAGAATAAACACACCAAGTGAGGAAAAAGTAATTATTTTTGTTTTTTTAAAGAAATAAATGAAAAAAAAGACCGGCGGTACCGGTCCGGAATCGGGGAAGGCAGACACGCGGTCAAAGAAACAAATTAAAATAACAATTTTTTCAGCGGTGACAGGAACACGACCTGCTGGCTCAGCGGAAAAAGAAGAACTGAGGAGAGTTGGTCAGGAAGGCAGGAAGGCGGGAAGGCAGCGCGCATGCGCTGTGGGAGGCCCCAAAAGCTTCCTTTCTGGGAAGCTTTCCCGCGCAGGCTCCGTCGGTTCCGACGTACCCTATATGTGAGGACTTATTCCTGCTTGTTCCTGGAGATAATTTAACTTTGTAAGGTATTAAAGTAGAACAATCGTCAAACTATTTACAATAAATATTTACAGTGGCTGTGTGTGGTGAGTAGGACAAGTGTAAGAGTTGGAATTTATTTCCTTTTATGTCGTAAATGAGGGGTGAGGGGGAGGGGGCAGACAGGGAGTTAGTTAACGGGGGTTAGGGGGTTTGTGTATGTGTGTCCATGTTTGTTGTGTAGCATGTTTTGGGGGAGTAGGGGATTTCAAAGTGCTCTGTGAATAGGTAGATTTTTAATTCTTTCCTGAATTGGGAGAGGTCTTTTATGATTCGAATGT
Organism: Ichthyophis bannanicus; assembly: GCA_033557465.1. NCBI lineage: Eukaryota > Metazoa > Chordata > Amphibia > Gymnophiona > Ichthyophiidae > Ichthyophis > Ichthyophis bannanicus. The sequence continues at coordinate 84,299,239 of CM066039.1, forward strand.
CTATTGGGAGGTCGTTCCAGAGCATTGGAGCAGCGAATGTGAATGCTCTGGAGCTGGTGGTTTTCTTAGTCTTCCGGATAGCTTTTGGTGTGATGAGGGAGTGGGCTGCATTTCTTATAGAACCGTGTATACGGTCTATCCGAAACCAGAGCTTGTAGTTCACTCTCACGTCTGGCCGAGGTAAGAGCCACCAGAAAGAGCGCTTTCCAAGAGAGGAAGCGCAAATGGCAAGTAGCCATCGGCTCAAACGGTGGGCGAGTAAGTTGCTGCAAGACCACATTCAAATCCCACTCAGTCGCTGGTGGACAAACCGGAGGCTTGAGTAGAAGCAGACCTCTGAGAAATCTGGACACCAAGGGGTGAACCGACAAACTGTCCTTCAACCGGTGAGTGGTGTGCTGACAGAGCACTGAGGTGGACCTGAACAGAGTTAGACTTAAGGCCTAGGTCTGACAGGTGAAGTAGATACTGCAGTACTACTGGCACAAGGCAAGAGAAAGGATATTCATTGCGCTGAGCACACCATACCGTAAACCTACACCACTTGAGGGCATAGGATTTTCTGGTGGACTGCCTCCTCAACTTCCTTAGGTAGAAGTAAGGGAGCTAGTACTATCCTTTCAGCAGCCAGGCCATCAGATTGAGGGACCTGAGATTGGAGTGCAGAAAGGAACCCTGATCTTGAGACAGGAGATCGTGTTGCAGCCCCAGAGGGAATGGCTGCCTCGGCCATCTGGGGACTACCAGAATCACCGAGGCCTTGTCCTGGAGAATCTTGAACAGAGTTCGGGCTACCAGGGGCGTGGGAGGAAATACATACAGGAGGCCCGTAGACCGAGAGATCAGGAAAGCATCCGCTGCTATCCGCAGGGGATGTGGCTGTCTGGAGCAGAACCTGGGCAGCTGAGGGTTTAGTGGACTTGCAAAGAGATCGATGGCTGGAAGTCCCCAGCGGAGAAAGATCTGCTGGACCACCAATGGATTCAACTGCCATTCGTGAGGCTGGAGAATCCTGCTTAGCTTGTCTGCTAGGAAATTCTCCTGACCAGGTAGATAAACAGCTTTGAGAAATATGCCTTGATTGACTGCAAAGGAACACAAGGCCAGTGCCTCCCAATATAGGAGCCTGGACCCCGTGCCCCCTAGTTTGTTCACGTAGAACACTGCCATTTGATTGTCCGTCTGAACTAGGAAAGACTGCGAGACAGGGCATGAGAAAATGTTTGTAGCGTGTGATAAGGAAGCTTATCATAGCTCAGGAAGGAGCTATAGTAAAGGTGAAGTGACTCTGAACAAGCAACCTGTCAGTTCTGGTAGAAATAAGAAAACAAAATTTTTCTATAAAAGACTACCAGTCCCAGAATGCACCAGGTTTCCAACAGCCATTAGAGGAGCTGAAGTGGGGAAACGTGTGTTCAATCAAGAGGGCTATGAGGTAATCCCCAAGCACTCATCTCAAAGGGCAGGGCCTGATTCAGCACAGCTGTGCTGTGCTAGGGTGGAGCACTCAAAGCAGAATAAAGGTAGAGTTTATTCTACAGAGAATTATCCTCATCCTCAGTTTCATCTGGGAGATCCTCAGGATCAGCTTGGATATCCTCATCTTGGACATCTTCATCATCTGGAGGATCATCAGAAGCAGAAGCCAGTGCGGACGGACAGAGAGGGCAAGAAACCCTTTGGAAGAAAGAGAAAAGCATTTGGGAGGTCTAAAGGAGTCCAGAGCAGTACGTATACTGGGAGACATTCAAAAGGCAAGCTTACACCATTGGACTGGGGAAAGCCAGAGGAATCGTGCTGCAGGGCTAGGAATCTCCAGACGGTACCTGTGAGGGAGACGGCTGCACGTGGAAGGGACCCTAGGACCCGTGCCAGAAGGTATGTGAAGAGAGATCCAGTGTCCAGGGATCTGGATTGGAAGGCTGGACATAAGAACTGGACTACATACTGGCCAGGCTATTTAGAGAGGAACTCTAACAGCAATGGAAGCTCAGGTATGAACACTGATCTATGCCCTAGCTATAACCTTGAAAGACAGCAGGGAAACAAGTATTCTCCTGAAAGTGCTCCATTGAGAAATTCCTCTGTGCCAATCCATGATATTGAACCCATGATTGTTGAAGAAGGGGGAGGAGTCTTAGATACAGGCTGTGAATACATGGATTGCTCTCTGTCTAAACTCCTTTGGTAATTTTCTGTTACAAAGTACAACAACCATCACAAAGAAATACAAACTTGTTCTTTAATCTACTCAGAAAAGCTCCTGAAGTAGGATTTGAGCCACGCAGTAGAAAGCAAGCCAGCTAAGGGGTTTCAGCTGGGTAACTGCTAGCAATTGAGCCTTACCTAATTGCTTGTGAGCTCTGAGGGAATCACTTCTGAGTCTATGTGTGAAGATATAAGAAGTTAACCTGAAAAGAAGTTTCCCTTCTTTGTGGGTTTTGCTTGTTGTTTGATACACTGCTAAGAAAATATTAGCTAAAGCCTACAGAAAAGACCAGTTTGTTACCAACCAGGTTTTTATTCTTTTCATTTGATTGCCTGACAAATTCAGCTGTTTTCCTGATTTTGTTTTTCCAAGTTTAACACTGAAAGCAAGTATCCTGTTTTATGTGCTACCAAGCATATCTGTGTTGGGAGAAATAACCCCATAAATAAATATCTTATTGCCTTTACACTCAAGCACAACTAATTATTGTGAGCAGCTGTGTCTGGTGTGAATGGACTGCATTTCCCACAATCCCTTGCAAATCATATTGATATATGCACTTGCCAAGACTGTGAACATTCTCACCCAGGCAGCCGTCTGACAAGCGCTAAGCGGATTGCTCGCAGCTCCAAAAGATTGATTTGCTGCGTGGCCTCCCGAGGAGACCACCGGCCTTGAGTGCACATGCCCTGGCAATGTGCACCCCAGCCCATTAAGGAAGTATCGGTCAGCAGCACCCTTGTGTGTGCTGGAGCCTGAAAAGGTACCCCCGAGGTGGTTTGGGAGATGTAGCCACCACTATAAGGAGTCCAAAAGTGGTTTGGACACCTCTATTCTGTCTCGGAGGCCGCCTGTGGCCTGCATCCACCGAGCAGGTCGCATGTGCAGGCGGGTGTTGTGAGTCACATGCACCGTGGATGCCATGTGGCCCAGTAACCACAGGTATTGCCTGGCGGACACATGAGAACTGTTGTGGAACTGGTTGGCCAAGTCCATCAGTCTGTGAGCCCTGTCCTCGGGTAAGTAGGCCCTTGCCTGAAGGGTGTCTAATCTTGCTCCTATAAACTCTAGGTTCTGAGAGGGAAGCAAAGTGGACTTTGTGTAGTTTATGACAAAGCCCTGATGCTGAAGAAAGAAAGTGCGAAGAGTGGTTTGTCGTGCTTCCTGGGGGGACTGGCCCCTGATGAGCCAGTCGTCCAGGTATGGGAAGACGAAAACTCCCTGATTCCTGAGATAAGCCGCCACCACCACCAGGCATTTGGTGAAAACCTTGGGGGCAGAGGTTAGGCCAAAGGGAAGTACTCTGTACTGAAAATGGTTTCCTCCCACCACAAATCTGAGATATTGTCTGTGGTCTGGATGAATGAGGATGTGAGTATAAGCATCCTTTAGGTCTAAGGAGCATAGCCAGTCTCCCTGCTGGAGGTAGGACAGCAGTATCCCAGGGGGTAAGCATCTTGAACTTTTCCCTCTCCAGAAACTTGTTTAGGTTTCGCAAGTCTAGGATAGGCCGGAGGCCTCCTGTCCTTTTTGGTACCAGATGTACCTGGAGTAGAAGCCTTGCCCTTCCAGGTGGTGAGGCACCGGTTCCACCGCCTGTTCCTTTAGAAGGCTTGCCAACTCCTGAAGGAGGAGGTGCCTGTGTAGAGGGAGTCTGGGAAGCTCGCCTGGAAAATAGGAGGGGGGTAAGCTGGTGAAAGTGGAGCATGTAGCCCTGCTGGACTATGCTCAGTACCCAGGAATCCCCTGTGATGGCAGGCTACCTGCAGGTGCACAGGGTCAGCCGACCCCGTGCTGAATGGAGCCAGCGGCAGAGGAGAGGCTATGCTGTAGGAGTCAAAACCCTGCTCCCTGCTGTGCAGGAGCCGGAGCTGGCGGCTTGGGGGGTCTTCTGCCTACCGGGCCCATGCCCCTGCCCCTTGGCCTGCTGGCCCTGTTGGGGAGCTGAAGAGGCCTGATATTGAGGGTAGGATTTTTTTTTCTTTTTTTGAGAAGGGGCAGAAGTCTTCCTGGACAGCTTTGTCCTGGTGAGAGTCTCAGTCTCGATTTCTGCAGTCTTTTCAGTCATGGACTTACAAGAAAAGGTTTTCAACTCGGCAGGGGACATCAACTAACTTGTCCTGCACCCATGACTCCAGGTCTGATGACGTGCACCGATGCCAGCCACGGCTACCCGGGCCGTAGCCTCAAAGCCATCATAGGCTGCTCAAGAGAGAAACTTTGAGCACTCTCAGATCCCTGTTGACAAAGCCTTGAACCTCCGCAAAGGTTCCTCGGAGAGGCCAGCTGAGAACCCGGCAATCTCCTTTGCCAGGTCTCGTAGGTAATGCCCATGTACAGCTTGTAGGTCTGGACACGGCAAGATAGAGCGCCCTGGAAGCACTTTCTACCAAGGGCATCCAGGTTCTGGGCCTCCCGGCCGGGGGACACCAAGAAGTGCATCTGACTCTTCAGGTGGTGCATGGCCGATTCCACAAACATGGAGGTGTGCGGTAGCTGCGCCTTTTGGAACCCAGGGCTCTTACGGACTCGATAAATGGAATTGACCCATTTGCTAAGAACCGGCGCCGAGGCCGGTGCCTCCCACATACGGAAGAGTAGCTGTTCCAGCATCAAAGGAACCAGTACAGTAAAGCAGTAAAGGCTTTCTTCGGAGGAAAGTCATACTGAGGGCATCGAGCTCCTCGGCGCGAGGCTCCTCCTCGGCATCCGCAGGGAAGGCCAAGACTTTGGCCATGTCCCTGACGAAGTCCGAGAACCAGGTATCCTCCGGGGGGGGGGGGGGGAGAAGAGGGGACCTTCTCCGAGGCTTGGACTCTGGTGCGTCTGAAGGTGTCCGGGGACTCCTTGTCCTCCGTCTCCCAGGCTGACTTCGAGGAGAAATCGAGCAGCTCCAGCTGCGTGGGCCTTGGTGCCACCCGCCCCAACGACCTCGGCCACGCACAGGAGGTCAAGGGTGACTGACTGAGGATCGACTCGAGACTTCATTGACTCGAGGATCGGCTCGGTCTCCGGGGTCGACTTGGATGTCAAGGTCCCAGTGGTCGGGGCAGATGCACCGGTCAGACTGGTGATCAGCACCTGCTGCTGTTCCATGAAGGCAGCCAAGCTGCTCTCCAAGGCCGTCAACCCGAGTCCAAGCTCAGGAGACTCAGCAGCCCCCGACTCGGGCCCCGATGGCGGCTCTCCCAGAGGAGAGTCCATGAGGACAACAGCACTTACGTGACTCGGGGACTCCGGCTCCACGCGAGGTAACTTGGACGGCCTCTCCGACTCAGAGCCCAGGACGGCGGTCAGGGCTAAGTGACCTGGCCCTCGAGGACCCAGGAGCCTCCGACGCCGCCCTTGCAAGCTTCTTCTTCCTTTTGTGCTCCCGGGTGGGAGACTCCCTCTCAGAGGAACCCTGACAGCGCTCAGGGTCAGACTCCCGAGATGTCGAGGCCTCTGACGAAGTCCGGGCCCGGACGGACGCAGACTCTGTGAAAATTCTCTCACGTTGATGCTGACGGCTCCAAAGTGCCTTCGATTACATTTTGTCGCATGGGCCACAGACCAGCAGGTCATGGTCGGGCCCGAGGCAGCGGAGGCAGCAGTCTCGTGTGTCGGTGAGAGACAAGTTTCTTGCATCGATCACACTTTTTGAACCCGCTGGCAGCCATCGGGGGAAAAAGGGCCCCTGCAAGGTCAAAAGACAGGGCTGCCAGTGAAAACACAAAAAGAGCGCAAACACTAGTCACGAAGGACAAAAACTGAAAATCAAAATTCCGAACTCGATACCGGTGTACCGAGCCCAGGCAGGAAGGGGAACCGGCGTTGAACCAGACCAGAAAAAGCCAAAATAGCCCAAAAAAAATCTACTTTTCCCAGGTGATACGAACTCACGTCCGTTGGACTCCGCGGAAAAAGACAGACTGAGCAAGATGGCACCCTTGGGCGGGAAGGAGACAGCGCATGCGTGCTGCATCCCCCAAAGGCTTTCTTTGAAAGCTGGGGAAATGCTCCGCATGAGGGTCCGTCGGTGCTGACATCACCCATATGTGAAGACTGACTTCCTGCTTGGTCCTGGAGAATACAGAGGCACCTTCGTGTTCCGAGGAGTAGCAGACGTCTAAAGAGAGAGTGACCCACTCAAAAAAAATCTTTTGAGTTATCTCCATATCCAAGGTTCACTAGCTTGCTAGGAGTATATGGCTCAACCTCTCTGCCAGGGTACCATCTTTTACTGCTAAGCATGTGACAGAGGGTCATCCTGTGAGAGAGATGGCCCAGTTCCATATCCGGAGTTTCCCAATGAAAGAGAGAGAACCCTTCTCTCTGCTTACTGATGTAATATATTGTAACTTAATTGTTGATTTGTATTATTAGTATCTGAACCATAAATTACATCAAGAGAGATCATGTGTCAGGCTATAGGCACTGAAAGCACCAACTGAGGATATCTGTTATGGATATGGTCCCATTGTATCAGGTGAATGTTTTAAACCCATTGAGAAGTTTCTTCTGGTACATGCTGCTGAAAGACATAGCTGCAGCAAATAAGGCCTTCAACCAAGGCCTGTCCTTGGTAGAAGTGAAAAAATAAAAAACTGAAAACCTACCTAAGATGCTGCCAGAAAATCAGGAACCACATGACAATGGGCAGAAAAATTTAGAAGAAAAAAAAAAAAATCCACGGTCCCGGTTAAACTGCTAAGACACTCAAACCTGTTAAAGGATAGGAGGACTCATTGAGTCTCAAGCAAAGAGGATACCAAGCAGCTTGAACCAACCAGCATGTGCCCACAAGGGCCAGGCCCTAACCAAGAAGGCAAAAGGAACAGCCTTACCCAGAGTCTCTGCAGCATTTCTTATTGCAAGCCGGTATCTTGAAGAGCCAGAAAAAAGTCATAACACTTGGCCTAAGATTCTGTGTAACATGGTGTGCAAGGTCTAGCCAGGATTCATAGGGTCACCAGGACCAGATGAGCTGATTTCTGTACAGAAGATGCCCACCCAGGGTCAGAGAGGAAGTCACACAGCATTCCTCCTCCAGGACACTCTGAAGGAAGGGCTACCGAGCCCACCATCCACAGAATCTCCCTGTGACCAAGTGGCAAAAATATGGGGTACCAGAAAGCCACATTCTTGCATTATGAGATCCTGCACTGAAAGGCTGAGTTCTCATTTTGCTATACTCCGGGTCCAACACAAAGTCGGACCATATGCCAAAGTTTACGATATGCACTGCAGTTAGTGCAATCAAATGCTTCTCCACCAAACAGTTTTACTGTATGGCAGAGAACTGCTCTGGACATGCAAGTTCTGATGCAGAAGACAACATGCTTCCAACTAAGGAGATATGAGTCTCCCCAGGGTCAATCTGATCACTCCAGCCTTCAGGTGGAAGATTCTCCAGGGTCTCCCTGAGGGGACAGATTCCCTGGGTCAATTGGCCTGGATCTCACAGCTCCAGCTTCTCAATTTGAAGCCCAGGCATCTTCTCAGGAGCTTTCCAATGTCTCGCAGTCATAAGGTAGAACAATCGCTATAGCTCTTGCACCTTGATCTCCTGTGGGAGAGAAAGGGCCTAGTCAAATGATAGGGAATATGGAGACCAGAAGATTAGGCAGTGCCTCTGAACCTAGTGCATATGCACCCTAGATCAGGATCCAGCCCAAGGTTGATGCTCTGCCCCTCAAGCATATGAGGAGACTTAGGCCAGCAGAGGTGACAGAGAATCACCTGCTCAAGTCAGCTGAGGCTCCAGTGAACCCTCTGCCATGAGAGCTTGAGGAGAGTTGGAGCAGATCCTCAGGAATTCCAAATCATGGGAGACAATCTAGTTGCTCTCAGTAAAGCCTACCCCGACTGCAGACATTTCAAACAGAGGACCCCCAACATGTGTTACCTCGGGAGCATCCACAGCGACATTAACTGGGCCCACCCAATGTCCAGGCATGAGCAACCAGACATTCTACATGTAGAGAAGTGCTACTACCACCACTATCATCTTCTTAAATATTACGGGGAGCTGTGCCTTTGCCTAGGTTTTCCAGTCTAGGTTCAGCCTCGCAAAGGTGGTACAAACTGCAGATGCAGAGAAATGGATAATGCTGTTCACCCTGAAAAGCAACAAATGCAATGTTGAAGTCTAGGAGGTGGACCCTATTCAGCTGCCACAATGTCAAACCTGAAAGGTCCCCTACGAAGATGAGCGATGCAGAATCCGAAGATCACTGGTTATAGGCCCAGGACATACCAAAAGGTGAAATTAGGCCTTACCTGCTAATTCTTTTTCCTGGAGTTCCTACAGTCAAGACGCATGGGTTATGCTCATCCACCAGCAGATAGAGACAGAGAACAGCAAGCTCAAGCCTCTCACTTAAGTAGCTTGCACTCTCTTAAAGAGCCAGTATGAACCTCACAAAGCAGCAGAAAGGAGTCCCACAATCCCAACATTTCCACCAGTCCTGCAACAAATCATGCACCAGAATCACTGTGCATACTTGGCCATTGAGTATCTCAACATGTTTTGTTTTGCTTTTAAACATATCTAAACACAAAATCCCAAAATCAGTGTCAAAATCAAACCATACAAAGGAGACCCTGAATCAGTCCACACATGTGATAACTATTTTTTTTGTCGGATAACACCAAGGGAGGGTAAGATTGTTAACTTAACCACACCAGACTGGTGATATCCATTTATTCACTTAAGTTTTTTCAATTCTTTTTGAATCCTGGCCAAAGGACTGGAGAGAGGCTCATGTGGTGCCTTTACACAAAAGCGGAAGTAAGGATGTGGTTGAAAACTACAGGCCGGTTAGTTTAACTTCGGTGGTGAGTAAATTATTGGAAACGCTGCTGAAAGAGAAAATAGTGAGGTTTCTGGAGTCCAGCGGATTACAGGATCCGAGGCAGCATGGATTCACCAGAGGCAGGTCTTGTCAGACAAATCTGATTGATTTTTTTGACTGGGTGACCAGGGAGTTGGACCGAGGGAGAGCTCTAGATGTGGTGTATTTAGATTTCCGTAAAGCCTTTGACACTGTTCCTCACAGGCGACTTATAAACAAACTGAGCACCCTAGGGATGGACCCTAAAGTTACTGCTTGGGTTAGAAATTGGTTGGGTGGGAAGCGACAAAGAGTACAAGTAAATGGAGCTCACTCTGAGGAGAAGGATGTTACCAGTGGTGTGCCCCAGGGATCTGTCCTTGGTCCAATTCTTTTTAACATCTTTGTTAGTGATATAGCGGAAGGGCTGTCGGGTAAGGTTTGCCTCTTTGCGGATGATACCAAAATCTGCAATAGAGTAGACACCCAGGAAGGGGTAGATAACATGAGGAGGGATCTAGCTAAGCTTGAAGAATGGTCTAGAATTTGGCAGCTGGGATTTAATGTTAAAAAATGTAAGGTCATGCATTTGGGCTGCAGCAATCCAGGGGAGCAATACAGTATAGGAGGTGAAGTACTTCTGTCCACTAAAGAAGAGCGGGACCTAGGCGTGGTTGTGTCTGATGATCTTAAAGTAGCTAAACAGGTGGAAAAGGCGACAGCAAAAGCTAGAAGGATGCTTGGGTGCATACGGAGTGGAGTGGAGGAGTAGCCTAGTGGTTGGGGCAAGGTACTTCAGGCCAGAAGGTCGGGGGTTCAAATCCCACTAGAGGACAGCAACCTTGGGCCGGAAGGACTGGGGTTTCTAGTCCCACAGGTGCTCCTTGTGGTCTTGGGCAAGCCACTTAACCCTCCATAGCCCATGTTCCCTGTAAAATAGTTATCTCCAAGTTATAATGCCCTGTTCAATGTAATTTCAGTTTGTTCAATGTAAACCGCACTGATGCAGAATAGCGCGGTATATAAGAGAATGTAAATAAAATAAATAAATAAATAAATACGGAGAGGAATGGCTAGCAGAAAAAAGGAGGTGATAATGCCTCTGTATAAGTCTTTGGTGCGACCTCATTTGGAGTATGGTGTGCAATTCTGGAGACCGCACCTTCAAAAGGATGTGAACAGGATGGAGTCAGTGCAGAGGGTTGCTACCAAAATGATTAATGGGCTTCATTATAAAGCATATGAGGACAGACTTAAGGATCTTAATATGTACACCTTAGAGGAAAGGCGGGATAGAGGTGATATGATTGAGGTGTTTAAATACCTCCGTGGCATAAATGTTCAGGGAGAGAGCCTCTTTCAATTGAAAGCAAGTTCTGCTACGAGGGGACATGGGATGAGGGTGAAGGGAGATAGATTCAGGAGTGATATGCGGAAATATTTCTTTACGGAAAGAGTAGTGGATCCGTGGAATAGTCTCCCAGTGGAGGTGGTAGAGATGAGGACAGTAACTGAATTCAAGAAAGCATGGGACCAACACAGAGGATCTCTAAAGGCAAAAAGTGGACTGTTGTAGTTGTTATGGAAGGACAGACTAGATAGGCCATGTGGTCTTTTTCTGTCGTCATATTTCTATGTTTCTATGTTTCTATATATAAAAAATACTTGCAAAACTTCTTATCCCAATGCAGCAGTTCCACATATTGAGGCACAATGAAGCACGACGTGCACGTTTCGGGATATTCAGTATCCCTGTATCAAGTGCTCACATGAAGTTGATCAATATTAACCGCCGCTAAACGCCGACTCCAAACCGGCATCCAATCATCATATAGGACCGGAAAACGTGTCATTGGCTGATAAACTTTGTCAAAGAAGAAACAAATCACCAGCAAGGAGAACACACATAGTGAAAAACCCTTTGTTAGTTAGGCCGTCATATCACGAATACGGTTGATGACACTGTGGTAATTCCCAAAACTATTGGTGAAAACTGATGTCAATCAGAAAAAGAACCACCAATCATGAAAGGGATATCCCACACAATTTGGGAAACCCCTTACCTGATTGGTCCATCATGGGAACAAGCTGGGCCAATCGATTTCTAGATTCAAACGAGTAGGATGAACACATGAATCCATCGTTGTTCACACCATTGTAATCGAGCTGTGCGATCACCCCCTCACAGATCCAATGGAACGTTGTCAATGACCGCCCAAAACAACTCGCTAAATGAATGATTCTTCTCCACACAATGTTCAACTATAGGTGCAGAAAGCACTTGCCGCCGTACACAAGCAGCATGTTCAGCTATCCGACTCTTAATCGGGCATACAGTCCGACCTACATAGATCAAAGGACATTTACATTGGATCAAATAAACCACAAAGGTAGAGATACATGTGGTGGACCAACGTCGATAAGTGCGATTTGTTTGAGGATCAATCCAAGTAGACCCTGATATAGTGGTTGCACAAAACCCACATTCCTGACATGGAAAATGGCCTCCAGAAACTGCAGGGCTATCAGGTCTGCCCCACTGAGTAGAAGATTTCACCAACATATCACATAGAGTAGATCCACAAGTAAAAGCTATCATGGTCGAGCGAAACAAGGATGCACGGACAATATGGCCCAATGTTTTTGGAGAATGGCCATAACTGCAGAACTTTCACACATATAAGGGAGAACTCCCACCAGCCGATCCATGGCGATATCATCTGAAGCTGAAGTAATAGGTTGTAACAGACAATCTCTATGTGTATACCGAGCCCGTTGATAAGCTCGATCCACTATACATTGGGGATAACCCCAAGACATCAAACGCATCTTCAGATCTTGAGCATGATATTTAAATTCACCAAGGGAAGAGCATAAACGACACAATCTGAGAAACTGACCATATGGGAGCCCCCGTCTAAGAGGTGCTGGATGAAAACTTTGTTATGTAAACTATTTCTTTGCACAGATTTTCAAACTAACGTAGTGTGCAAGGAATTCCCACAAGCGATAGACTCACATGTCAAGAAATTCAATTTTCTGTGAATCAGTATGAGCCGTGAATTTGATATGGACCTTCAACAAATCCAACCATGACAAAAAATCATGACCGACTATGAAACTGGGAAGGTATATCGCTGGATGTATGAGAGTGGTGAAGATAGTACTCATAAAAAGGTCACTTTTGAGGTTTCTTCGGAGGACATGGATGAGAGTTCTGGTACATCAACCAGCTCAAGGAATTCTAACAGAGGTCAACAGGATTTTCAGAGAGGGCAGGATCACAGAGACAGAGGGCGACGGTTTTATCAGGACGATCAATGGGATCCTGCAAACACCGGACAACAAGCCAAATGTCGCAGAATCTATTGTAGTTAACTTGACAGGCCAACCCCTGAATCCATCTTAGGAGCTACTGTTAAATTTGTGATCATCATTTGTACCCACTGTTGGTTATGATGCATTTCAGATGCGGGTACACATTTAGTTTTTTTTCGCAAATTGCAAGTTGCCCAATTTTTTGGAGATCAATCTAACACACCGGATATCTCTGTGGTTAGACCAGTTTCCCAATGGCTGCCACCTGGACCTTCTGACCCTATTACTGCTACATACCAGACCCTTGTTTTACAGGACTTAGTTCAATTGGAGTCTTCTGCCTCACGTTGGACCCCAAATATTACTAAAGCGGATCGGGCTTGTCTCCAACAATTGTCTTCTGACCCTTCCATCACTATATGCTGTGCAGACAAATGGGGTGCGATTGTTATACAAACAATGGAGGTTTACTTGGATGGTCTTCGCACTCATTTATCAGATGATCAAGTTTATAAAAAGCTGGTTAGTGATCCCACTCCAGCATTGCAGTTGGAGATTGCCGCTTTAGTTACTGTGGGCCTCAAACGTAGTTGGATTACTAGTAAGGAAGGTTCTTTTCTTAGGGTCCTCCATCCCAAGATTCCTATAAAATTTACACAGTACCGAAAATACATAAATCCCTATCTTCTCTCCCAGGAAGACCTATTGTGTCATGCAGGGGTTCGGTTCCTGAGGCCATATCAAAATTTGCGATGTTTTTTTGAAAACTGAAGCATCTATAGTTCAATCATTTATTCGTGATTCTACCCATTTTATGACCAAACATTCCACTCTAGTTGTACCAGATTCAGAGATCTTTCTGGTAATTTTAGACGGGGCTGCGTTATACACGAATATTCATCAGGGGGAAGTCTTGGAACTATTAAAATCTTTGTTCACTACAGCACCTACAAGGTTACCAAAATCTTTTTTTTTTTATCTAATAACCTTGGTCCTTACACAAAATTACTTTTTATTTGAGGGCACGTTTTTTCAGCAAATCTTTGGCATCGCGATGGGTGCCACAGTGGCTCCGTCTATTGCGACCTTATACATTGTGCAATTGGAAGAGTGTCACATTTATAAGTCATCATGTCTTGCTTGTGTGCCATTTTGGAAAAGGTTTCTAGACAATATATTTTTTATATGGGTTTCAGATCTGTCTGAGCTTCATGAGAACCCATGGCAACCCCTTTGATCTGTTTGTAAAAGACACCTCGGAAACAGAAATAGTTCTCCATCACCACCAGAGATGCCATCTGAGTAAGAAAATAGGTGGGTGTGCGTGTTGGTTTAGGCCTTTTGATTAAGGTATTAGCCAATACCTCTACTGCAGCTTGTTGAGGCACCAGATGTCGCCAACCTGTATGTTACCGATTTTGAATCTAAAATTTTAACTTTTCACCCTTTTAAATCCAATGTTCTTCTATGGAAACGTTATATAGACGATGTGCTTTTAATCCGGAATGGGACTACAGCTCTATTGCATGCTTTTCACACATGGCTGAATACATTGGACTCTAATTTACAGTTTGAGGGCAATTATAGTATGGAAGCCATCCCATACTTAGATATTCTCATAAAAAAAAAAAATAAATAAAAAAAATAAAAAAATCGGAAACTGGTTTCTCCACCACACTATATCGCAAACCCACAGACCGTAATACCTTTTTAAAATATGACAGCTATCATAATTCTTCTTTCAAGAAGAATTTGCCTATTAGTCAGTTTTTAAGAATTAAGAGACTATGTACAGAAAATGCAGATTTTGAGAAACATGCCACTGATATGTCCTGTAGGTTTCAGCAACGAGGTTATCCTAACACATGCATTCAAAAAGCTTATCATAGAGCTTGTACTACTGTCCGTTCCACTCTTAGCTAAATCATCACGGACATGTACGGATAAGATTGTTTGTGCTCTTACCTTTTCCAGGCATTCTAAAGCTATCATTGGTATTTTGAAACAGGAGTGGCATCTTTTGTCCACTATACCTTCTTTTGCAACTAAAAAATTAATGATCGCGTACAAACGTTCTCCAAATTTGATGAATTCTTTGGTTCCATCTGCTCTTACAGCTCCCAGACCGCCTCCTAAGGTCAAGGAGCATTACAGCTGTGGAAACTGCTCGGTTTGTATACATGCCATCACAATTAAGAATAGCTTCATACATACACCCACTAGTCAAAAAATTTTTTTACAACACTATTCAAATTGCAAAACCAATAATGTTGTTTATTTGATCCAATGTCCATGCAACAAATTATATATAGGTAAAATTGAGACAAGTACGCTCCCGTATTATAGAGCATAGAAGTAATATCCTAAGGAAGTTGTCAGAAAAGCCACTAGTATCACACTGGTTAGAAAATAATCATAGCATTAGTGATATCAAATTTGCAGTGATTAAAACAGTTGTTCCACACTGGAGAGGTGGCAACATTGATAAAGCCCTACTCAAGCTTGAACAACGATTTATGAGCTTAATACTTTAGAACCACATGGTTTAAATCAGGATGTGGATCTGTCAGTATTTCTGGGGCATTTTTTTTAAATTTCCATTTGTATGGTCTTTTGGAATTTCTGGCACTGTTTAACTCTCCACATAGTCTGCATCGTGCATTATACTTCTTGTTCCAATGTGATTCATGTACATTATTATGGCATTCTCTCTGTGGACAGCGGTGCCTGTTTAATTATTTTTCCTGGGTGATGATTTTCCATGCATCATATCTGCATATGCGATTATTTTAACCTTAAAAGTTATGCACATTCTTTTGCCCCCCTGTTCCCTTGCTCTATATAGTAGCAGCCTGTCTGCAAAAAACATTGTTCATTCAACTCCTCCCCCCAGATCGGGTTACATGCGGTTTGGCGCGAAAGTCGGCGTTTATAACCACTGTCTGTTCCTTCCAGTTTCCCTTCTACTGCACACCGTGCAATTTGTGCATTAGTATTCTCGTTCAAGAAGAGTTTCATATGGTATGTTCTTTATAATTTTCATAAGTGTTAGCATGTCCCGTTTCTCTAATTGAGATGCATTACTCATTTTATAATCTGCCTGGTTCTCTTGTTTTTTACTTTCATTTTATAAGCCGGCTTCGGTATCTGTTTAATACCTCTTCTTAACTACACCTACCAACATCCTTCCTTATATTACATATTAATGCTCACAGTGTTTTATTATTAAGGTTAACATTTCATACATCTTGTTTCAGTGTTTTACTGTTATAACACCACAGCTAGAACATATACGATTTCTGCGCTCTTGTTAGGTGAGTGCCCGAGGCTTAGTATTACTCTTATTTTTAGCTCTGAACCCAGCTTGTTTATATGTACTGTTTTACTCTAGTAGCTTTCAGTAGTTGTCACATTACTTTATTGAGCATGTTTTACTTTCGTTTAAATGTCTAATATCTAGTTCAGTTTTGGCACTCCCCTTGTTGTACATTGTCCATGGGTTTTACTCCTTTTGATCAAGCATTTAGTCTCTTGCTCTTATTATTTAGAGCTTATTTTATTTATTTTATCACTAATTTTATCCTTATATAACAATGCATACAGTAGTTTATACATTGTTTTTGCTTTTATGCTTTATCTCAACGGAGTTTGTTCATTTATGTCTCTCACCTAGTATTAATGCTCAGCTTCAGCATTTCTTTGTTAGGCTAAAACATTAAGCACATGAATACTAAGTAATTAGTTCATTGTTTTTGCATTAATGAGTTCTTAATAATTTATTTATTTATGATTCTATTACTAGTTTTGTTTATATTGTTTAATTTTGCATCATACTGTGCATTAATTGTCCTTCCAATTGTAGCTTCCTCTCACTAATGTATGGTTTATTATATTGTTGTGGTTGCTCAGCCCTGTGTTTATTGGTATTTTTATTGATGTATTCTTTTATTGTGTTATTTGATACAGTCAATTATTTTTGTATAAGTTTTTTCTTTTAATATGCCATTGTTTTCTTACTATTTTTAATTGACTTAATTGTTTTAATTGTACTTTGTTTTAATTTGATTGCTTCAATAACAAACATATAAAATAAATCAATCTCTCCCCCTGAGGAAGGCGTTGCCGAAACGCGTTGGGGTTTCGTTCCAATAAACAAGTTGCCAATCCACCCTACGTCTCCTGCTCTTTGTGTTTGCCTGGACGGTCTGCAGGAGCGTCTGCTCCTCCTTGTGTTTCCTCCTTCGGGGGAAGAGTCATACTGGAGGGCCTCGAGTTCCTCGGCTCGAGGCTCCTCCTCGGGATCCGCGGGGAAGGCCAAGGCCTTGGCCATATCCCGCACGAAGTCCGAGAACCGGGTATCCTCCGGTGGGGATAGTCTCCAAGGTTCGGACTCGGGTGAGTCCGAGGGGACACACCGAGTCCGATGGGTGTCGGGTGACTCTTCGTCCTCCGTCTCCCAGCCTGACTCCTCGGAGAAGGAATCGAGCAGCTCCGGTCGGGCGGGCACCGATGCCCTCTGCCCCGACGCCGAGGGTGTCGGCGTCGACGACCTCGGCCCTGAACGGGAGGTCAAGGGAGACCATGGCCGAGGATCGACTCGAGCCCGCATGGACTCGAGGATCGGCTCGACCTCCGGGGTCGACTTGGACGTCGAGGTCCCGGTGGTCGGGGCAGATGCACTGGTGAGACCGGCGATCAATGCCCGCTGCTGTTCCATGAAGGCAGCGAAGCTGCTCTCCAAGGCCGTCAACCTGAGTCCGAGCTCAGGAGACCCAGCAGCCC
Source organism: Ichthyophis bannanicus (assembly GCA_033557465.1). Classification (NCBI taxonomy): domain Eukaryota; kingdom Metazoa; phylum Chordata; class Amphibia; order Gymnophiona; family Ichthyophiidae; genus Ichthyophis; species Ichthyophis bannanicus. The sequence continues at coordinate 84,316,363 of CM066039.1, forward strand.
CCGACTCGGGCCCCGACGGCGTCTCCCTCGGTGGAGAGTCAACGAGGACAACAGCACTTACGTGTCCAGGCGACTCCATCGACACGAGGATGCTTCGCAGGCCTCTCCGACTCCGAAGACCCGGGGTGGCTATCGGGGCTATGCGACCTGGCCCTCGAGGAACCAGGAGCGTCCACCGACGCCGCCCTCGTGGGTTTCTTCTTCCTACGATGTTCCCGCGAAGGAGACCCCCGCTCAGAGGAGCCCCGACGCTGCTCAGGGCCGGAGTCCCGAGACGTCGAGGCCTCTGACGAGGTCCGGGCCCAGCCGGACGCGGAGTCAGAAAAAAATCTATCCCTCTTGTGCTGCCGACTTCTCAAGGCCTTTGAGGACATTTTGCCACACGGACCACAGATCGAGTTATGATCGGGTCCGAGGCAACGGAGGCAGCAGTCATGTGTGTCGGTAAGAGACAGAAGTTTCTTAAACCGATCACATTTCTTAAACCCGCTGGCAACCATCGGGGGAAAAAGGGCCCCTGCTAGGTCAAAAGACTGGTCTGCCAGGGAAAAAGAAAAAAGGCGCGAACGCCAGTCACAAAGGACAAAAAATGAAAAAAGAGAAGGACTCGATACCGGCGTATCAGTCCGAGCGGGAAAAGGATCCGGTGTCGAACCGGAGGAAAATAGAAAAAATAAAGAAAATCAACTTTTTCCTCGGGGAAAAACCAAACTACGTCCGTCAGGCTCCGCGGAAAAAAGAAGACTGAGCAAGATGGCACCCTTGGGCAGGAAGAGGACCGCGCATGCATGCTGCAATTCCCAAAGGCTTTCTGTGAAAGCTGGAGAAATACTCCGCACGAGGGCTCCGTCGGCGCCGACATCACCCATATGTGAGGACTGACTTCCTGCTTGGTCCTGGAGAAAGTCCCTTACCTCTGATATGTATAGGATATGCAATCTGCAATCCAATTTGACAGAGTTCTTTTAGAATCTGGAAGTCCCAAATGACTCGAGTCAAAAGCCACAAAAAGCTGAGAAGATTTTCTATGTGGCTTAGTTCTTTGGAGATAAAAATCCAAGACTGTTTTACAATCCAATCTGTGAAGAATCCTTTCCGCACTGGAGGCATGAGGCCTAGGGAAGAATATAGGAAGATAAACAGACTGGTTTAAATCAAAAGGCGAAACCATCTTTGGCAGAAAGTGAGGATGAGTCTTGAGAACTACTTTATCATGGTGAAACCTTGTATAAGGAGGGTCAGCTACTAGCACCTGTAGTTCACTAATGAGTCTTGCAGAAGTGATGGCAATTAGGAAAATAATTTTCCATGAAATAAACTTTAGGTTTGAAGTGGCTAAAGGTTCAAAGGGCGGTTTCATAAGCTGACCAAGAACACGATTTAGATCCCATGCCACCGGTGGTGGTATTTAATGGGAGGTTTTGTTAAAAGTAGGTCTCTCATAAATCTTGATATAAGTGGATGAGAGGAAATAGGACGTCCATCCAAAGGTTTATGAAAAGCAGCAATAGCATTATGATGGATCCTAACTGAATTGGTCAACAAACCAGAAGTTGATAATTGTAGAAGATACTCTAATAAGCAACTCTACAGGTACTAAAGGGGGGGTTAAGTCACTTTTGTGAACACCAGGTAGAGAATCTTTCCCACTTGAAAGTGTAGGAACGTCTTGTGGAGGGTTTTCTGGAAGCCAGGAGGATATCCTTTACTTGTTGAGGAAGGTTAACATCCTGGAATTCTAGGTTTTCAGTAACCAGGGCCTGAGATGTGGGGACTAGGGATTGGGATATAGTAAAGAACCGTCCTCCTGCAACAGGAGATCTGGAGCATTCCCCAACTCCAGAGGAGTGGTTTGAGAGAAATGCAGAAGACGACGATACCAAGTCTGCTGTGGCCAACGTGCAGCTATGAGTATCCTACGACCTCTGTCTCTCTGAAGTTTGAATAAAGTCTTGGGAATGAGGGGAATGTGTGGGAAGGCATAGAGGAAGTCCTGTCCCCAGTGAAGTAGGAAAGCATCTCTTGCCTGACAGTTTTGAGCCAGAATTCTGGAACAGAATCGGGGAAGTTTGGCATTCTGTGGACTTGCAGAGAGGTCTATATCTGGTGTTCCCCAGATTCAGAACACTCGAGCAAGCCGGTATGAGTGGAGGGACCACTCATGTGGCAGCAGTATTCGACTGAGTTTGTCTGCCCACAAGCTTTGAATGCCGAGAAGATATACCACAAACAGGTGAATTTGTAACTCTCTGGCGAGGGCCCATAGTCACAAAGCTTCGTTGCATAGTGACAGAGAGCCTGTTCCGCCTTGCTTGTTGACATAGAACATAGCTACCTGATTGTCGGTTTGGACCAGAACTGATTTGTTGCTGAGATGGCTCTGAAAGACTTCAATAGCAATGAAAATGGCTCTCAGGTCTAGGACGTTTATGTGAAGGGAAACCTCCTGTGAGGGCCAAAGACCCTGAGTGGAGAGATCGTACAAGTGGGCCCCCCAACCCATCTTGGACGCATCTGTCGTCAGAGTGGTTTGGCATAGAGGCTGCTGAAAGGAGAGCCTACAAGGTTTTCCAGGAATTGCCACCATTGCAGGGACGAAATCAGACATGTGGTAGTTTTGATTTTGTCTGTTAGTCGACCCGAAGCTTGTGACCACAGAGGAAAGGGTCCACTGGGCTGCTCGCATATGGAGGCGAGCATAGGGAACCACATGGACAGTGGATGCCATGTGTCCCAGCAGTTGAAATGTGATAGGCGATGGCTTAGTATGTAGCAGAGCTAGGCCTGAAGCTAGGTCTGAAGCCCTTTTTTCCTGCTTTAAAATGTTATTGCAGATTTTGGAAAATCACAGAATGCTGTTAGCTGCTAGAAAGAAATACCGTTCTATTCTAGTTTGATAACATGTTCTGCTCTCCTGGAGATAAGAGAATTAAATACTTTCTTACTGTTTATTGTTTAGATGTCTGATGTCTGTTTCAGTAGAATGCCACGCCACTGTATCTTTGCTGATTGTGCACTGACCTTGTAATTAGGATGAAAATATATAGTAGAGAAGCTGAACAGTGTAAGAATATTTTGTCTAGCGTTTTGATTGTTTAGTATTTTGAGCCAGGGCTAGAGATATGTGCCTGGAATATTACAGAAAACACCAGTAGCTATTAGAAACACATCTTAGCCTTGCTTTGTTTGGCCTTGCTTTGTTTTGCTTTTGTTAAGAATGCTTCTGATATGCCTTCCACTATCTTTGTGGCTAACTGACCTTGCAAGAGTAGCGAAATATACTGTATACTTTAGCAGAAGTATTATGTTTAGTGTTATATCTAGTTGCTGACCCGTGGCTAGTAAGACCCAAGCAGGGGGAGCGAGTCCTGGGCCCGGTCAGAGATGTCTATTGGATGAGAGTAAGTGGGCCACTGTGGCCAATGAGAAGTTTTGCCTGTATTAGACTGGAAAAGAAAAGTATATAAACTGTCATTTTTCTGAGCTCTGTGCTCAGACCATTTTGAAGGCTACTGCAATCTGAGCCTGTGCACAAATAAATTGGCTTGAATCTTTGCCTGACTCCGGGTATTATTTGTTGCATTCTTATCAGCTACTACAGAAGCATCTCCCGAGCAGTAAGGAACACCTTCATAGATGCTTGAGATGTTAGTTCTATTATCTTTAGACAGCGTGGCTGTGGCAGGAAAGCCTTTGACTGCCGTGTGTCTAGATGAGCCCCTATGAATTCTAGAGATTGAGAGGGGGTGAGAAGAAGTTTTGGGAGGTTTATGACCAGCCCCAAGTATTGAAGAATTCCCATTGCTCGAGAGAGAGCGAAGCTGGCCTCTGGAGCTGTCAATGCTCGAATGAGCCAATCATCTAAGTAAGGGAAGACAAATATTCCCGGAGTCCTCAAATGCTGCTACCACTGTCATATATTTTGTGAAGACTCTTGGAGCAGAGGCTAGTCCGAAGGGAAGAACTCTGTACTGGAAGTGTCTTCCTTGGACCAGGAAACGAAGGAACTTCCTGTGACCTGAGTGGATGAGAATATGCGTGTACGCATCTTTTAGATCTAGAGAACATAGCCAGTCCTGACTTTGGAGGTATGGTAAAAGTGTTCCGAGGGAGATCATTTTGAACTTTTCTTGGAACAAATATTTGTTTAATTCTCTGATGTCTAATATAGGTCTGTGTCCCCCTGTCTTCTTTGGAATAAGAAAGTAGGGGGAGTAAAACCCTGTCCCCTGTAGGGGAATGGGTACTTCGATTGCTCCTTGAGCTAGAAGTGATGTGACCTCCTGCCATAAGAGGTCGGTGGCAGGGCACTGCAAATTGAACTGTTTTATTATTGTAGGTGGGGGCAAGTTGAGAAAATGAAGCTCGTATCCCAGTTGTACAATGGACAGAGTCCAATTTTCTGATGTTATTTGTTGCCATCTTTTGGCAAAAAAAGCATAGTCTTCCTGGAATGGTTAAGGGTTCTGGACCTTTTAGGTGCAGAATGACTAAGTTCTCTAGATAGAAGTCAAAGACCATGAAGGGGCTGGGTCTGTTGAGCCAGTTGAGCTTTGAGCTTGCGGCTTTCTTCGCTGTCTGTTGTGTTGTTGCTCCTTCTGGGGAACATGGAGCAGACAGTGAGTTTGATGGGTGTAAGATTGGTAAGGCTTCTTTTTCTTACTGAAAAGGGTTTTTTGAATAATTTTCTTTGCTGGGTTGGCTGTAGACTTTGACAATCTGTTTAAAGTAGTATTGTCAGATCCAAGCTGATTAGCCTTGTCCTGCCAGTCCTTGCCAAAGAGATTTTCTCCTGTGCAAGGAATGTTTCCCAGCTTTTCTTACACCCACTGTTCTAAGTCTCATGCTTGAAGCCAAGCAATACGACGTGCTCCTATGGATATAGCAGAGGTTCTGCTAATACATTCAAAGCAATCAAAAGGTAGCACGGTTCATGAATTTTGAGACATTCTGGGCAAGCTTGACCAGAATAAGGTAGTCTGCTCTTTTTTCCTCCGAAACACAAGGACTAAGGAGCTCTAAGTCTTTTGTGACTTCTAGGAACATTCCTATACAGTCAAACCTCGGTTTTAATGATTAATCCGTTCTAAGCAGTCTGACTAAAACCGAAACGTACGAAAACCGAAGCAATATTTCCCATAGGAAATAATGTAAATTCAATGTAATCCGTTCCAGACACCCAGCTCCTGTCACTTCTCTCACCTGCCCGATCGTCCACAGGACAGCAAACACACAGATATTGTACTGTACGGCACTGTAATCTGATCGCTGACTCCGTCTCAACAGCAATTTGCAAGCGTACCCTGCAAGATAAAGAACTGCCTCCCACATTCATGCAACATCTCCTGCTTACATTGACAGCTACCCTGCTACCTCCGAGCCTGAGGGGGCGCTCCAGAGAACAGGCAGGCGGTGGAGAGATCGGGGCCTTCCTTTCTGTGCAATCCTTGCATCTCTGGCTCGAGGATGTTGCTCAGCTGACTTTGGCTTCTCAACACGCGATCGGGTGAGTCCGGGGGGGGGGGGGGCTAGTGCTGCCGGGACTGGGCGGGCAGACCAGCGCGAGGGTGTAGGTTTTCAGATCTGGCAGCACTGGTTCCTGACGAAAACCGAGGCGATAAACGATAACCGAGACAAGATCTCAGTTAGAAAAGACGTCGAAAACTGAAACGAACGAAAACCGGGGCACACGAAAACCGAGGTTTGACTGTATAAAGAATGTAGGAAGTGATCCTGGCTCCTAGCATGGAGGATTGAAAGCATCAACGGCCCAAGGCATCGAGAGTCCTGGATTCACGGCCTGGAGGATTAGAAGAATGCATTTTAGCACTCTTGATCCTTCGCATGGCCGATTCCACTACCATTGAATGGTGTGGTAACTGAGTTTTTTGAAAACCAGGACAACTTGGCACTCTGTACATAGTGTCAAAGCGTCAGGAATGTGAAGATATTGTTAAAGGAGTTTCACACACTCTCAACATTAGATCATGTCAGATCTTGTGAATGGGAAGCATAGCTGCTTCCTTGGGAAGCATAGGGTATTGTAGAATTCTTAATTCTTCTGCCCTAGGTTCCTTTTCTGGAATCACAGCAATTGCAAGACCCTTTGCTAAATCACATATGAAATCCAGGAAGGACATATGCTCTGGAGGAAACATTCTGCGTTGAGGAGAAGGAACTGAATCTTCTAATACCGGTAGAATCTGAACTGAATCTTCTGGTACCGGTAGAATCGTCAGAGTAATCGGAATTGGAAGACTCAAAACACTGGGTGCTCCTGTAATGCATGGTATCGGTACCACTCCAAGTCGGTACCGAAATGTTTCGGTTCTTGATCCCCGATACTGGAGATCGTCATGGGGGGGGGGGGGGGAAGCAGTCCCAAAGCAGGTACTGTCAGTACCTATACATGTTGAACCGTCTGTTGCGGTCTTAGCAGTACCGAAGCCACTAAGAGTGCCGCTAGACTGTGCTCGATAGCGAGGATTCTGTGATCCATCGCTCCTGTCGATGCCTGGGTGCCGGTACCGGTGGAAGCGGCTGCAACCCCAGAACATGGCACCAGTAGTTCTACAGAGGTGGAGGCCTCTGGAACATCCTGGAGCCCAGTTAGTGCTTTGGAGCCCGAAGACTCCTGCCGGGGCTGTTTTGCCGGTGAAGTATCCTTGAGGAAAACGCCAGTGGTGTTGATACTTTGAAGGAGATTTACCCTTCTAGGACCGGCTAGTCTTAGAAGACTTCAATTTGGTTACTTGAGATCCATGTGAGGAAGATGAAGCTGTGGAAGATGTCGATGCAACTGACAGTGTTGGTGGCAAAAAGGGTACCGGGTTTTGCAGCTCTATTCTGCAGGCTCCTTTTGGTTATCCTTGTGCAGGAGACACACTCCGTTGGACAATGTTCAGGACCCAAACACTTTAGACACCAATCATGGGTGTCGGTGACGGAAATGGTACCGCCACATTTTGAGCATTTTTTGAAACCTCTAGCTGGTTTCTCCATGCTTGAAGAAAAATGGGCCTAGTGTCCAAAATGGCGCCTAGCACCAGCAGCACGGAGAGATCCCTGAAGAAATATAAGGGGTTTTTTGTCGGCTTTTTTTTTTTAAAGGAAAAAAGAAAAGAACCAGCGGTACTGGTAGGTGTTGAATGAAAGCAGACACGACCACAAAAAATAAGAAATAAAAGGTAAATTTTCTGCGGTGACAGGGTACCATGTCCTGTCGGCTCCGTGGAAAATGAAGAACTGAAGTGAGAGAGGTACAGAGGCGGGAAGGCAGCACGCATGCGCTGTGCTATGCTCCCAAAAGCTTTCCTACTGGACGCTGGGGAGCGTTCCCGCATAGGCTCCATCGGTACCGACGATACCCATATGTGAAGACTACATTTCTTTCTCTCTCTTTTTTTTTTTTTTTTTTAAGGTTTTAACAGTCTATTTCAAAACAAAAAAGGAATTACAATCAAGTCCACATCAAGGGGAGAGAAAAGAGGCAAGAAAAAAACAGGAAACATCAAACATCATTAAGAGAAAAAAGAAAAAGGAAAAAATAAAACCAAAATAAAATACATACTGGTCCCATGATACCATAATACTACTAACCCTAAGACAAAGAAAGGAAATAAATAACAATTCTTTCTAACCATTATCTTTACCAAGCAGAAATAGATTCAATTGATCAGACTCCATAAATACATACTTTGCTCATATAACAGAATACACTTCCACGGATATTTTAAAAAGAAAGAGGCCCCAAATGCCAAGGCGCGAGATCTTAATGCTCCTACATGGAGCATCCAGGAAAGACCATGTCTCACCCATACTAAAACAACTCCATTGGCTTCCGATAAGAAGTAGACTCACTTACAAGCTATTACTACTTACATTCAAGGCCATCAATGGGCTCTCATCTACATCACTAACGGATCTGATCCAGATGACACCCCAAAACAGGGACAGACGATCAGTAACACTCAACACACTAGTAGTCCCAAAAACTATAACACAGTGCACCAAAGCAACAGCAGACAGGGCCTTCACGCTCTGTGCACCAAGGTGTTGGAACAGCCTCCCTCAAAGCATCCGAGCAATCCCAGATCTATTGCAGTTTAGAAAAGCCTTGTACCACCACCTATTCCTCTTGTATTACCCCGAAACCAATGCAGACACCTCATCCATCTCACAGACCTACCAAAACCCCTAAGACTGAAACCAATAAGAATTCATGATTGTTATAAACTGTAAATAGTTACCCCTGTTACTCAAGTTGTTTTTGCCTGTTCAAATGTAAACACATAGTACCATTGGAAATGTGTAAATTTTGGTTCATTGTAAACTGCGCTGATGCTGAATAGTGCGGTATAGAAGAGACTGTAAATAAATAAAATAATTAAGAAGGCTTTGCGCCGCATTTGAGTAAGTCTACAGACATCAGGAAAAACCTGAAATGTAGAACCACAAAACAATTTATCCTTTAGGAAAATATGAACGCAACACCAAATTCTTATCAGATAAAGAAATAAAGGAAACAATTAATGTAGCACGTTTAGTAATCTCATCAATTGATGACTCCAAAAAAGCAGAAACATCTAATGAATGAGATACTAACACCTTCTCTGCGCCTTTGGCAATAGGGAAAGAGGTTTCTGATGAAGCAAGTATAGGAACATAATAAACAGAAGAAAATTTTATAGAGTTCACATCAATTAATAGAACCTCCTTAAAATACTTATAACACAAAATAGAAAGAGACAAATAATGAGTTTGTGGAAAATTTAAAAATCTCAAATTTTTTGCACGTATAGCATTCTCAAGGGACTCTATTTGATGATGTATAGTAAGATTATCCCTAATCGAGGAAGATGCAACAGCCTGCATAACAGAAACCTGCCCCTCTAATTTATTCAAGGCAACATTATGTTTAGCAATAGCCTCTTCATGGGCACCCAACCTCTGTACAACATCCTTGGAAAATTGGGAAACCTGGGAAAGAGAGGCACGCAGGGACATTTCCATGCGAGCCACTACCTCCCAAACATCCCTTAAGGAAACCTCAACTGGGGAAACAGATGAAACAGTAGTAGGGAAGTCTAAAACAGACAGAAGAGAAGACATTTTACGGTTATCTTCCTTCCCAATTGATAAGGAATTATCCAAAACTGCTAACGAGGGCTCCACTCCCCGGTTACCACCACTGGGAGAAACCATCCTCTCAGTCATAACTTCCTGACTGGGTAGGGTAAAACCCTGCGCAATAGGAGACAAATCGGAAGAAGTACTCACAGACCCGTGGGTCAAGTCCAGAGGCTCATGCTCTACCTGAGCTTTCTAGAGATGAATATCCATCGGGCCCACGGTCTTAGGGGCCTTCTGAGTGCTCATTGTAGAAAAGGCCTTCTTCCGTCGCTTACCCATGAGCCAGAGAGTTCCCCTGTTCCTCCTTGTTGCTCCAAAGGGGCTCCAAAGGGGCGTGACCTGCCCCTTTGGTCACGCCCATTCGGGCACACGACCACGGGTGCGTGTCCGCGGTGGACCGAAGAATTTTAAAAGTCCCGGGGGGTGGGGCAACACCGCTCCTCCTCCGCTGCTCAAGGGCACCAGCTCCGGCTGCCTCCTCTCACTCCCGAAGACTACATTTCTGCTTGTTCCTGGAGATCTATGCTTTCTCAGAGAACAAGCAGAAAGTCAGTCCACACATATGGGACTCCTTAGCTACAAGCTACTGAAAAAAACCTGTAAGTCATGGGAAACCCAAAAAGCGAATTGTGAGGAACAGCAGAGTACAGCTCATAAGAACATAAGTTATGCCATACTGGGTCAGACCAAGGTCCATCAAGCCCATCCTGTTTCCAACAGTGGCCAATCTAGGTCATACGTACCTAGCAGTATCCCCAAGAGGCACAGGTTCCACAATGCTTGTATTGGGTCAAGCTTTGATATCCTGGGTCCCTATTTAATAATGGCTTATGGACCTTTCCTCCAGAAACTTGTCCAAACCTTTTTTAAACCCGCTACACTAACATGCTTTACTACATCCTCCGGTAACAAATTCCAGAGTTTGATTACATATTAAGTGAAAAAAATATTTTCTCTGATTTGTCTTAAATAGTTTACCCTGTAGCTTCATTACATGTCCACTAGTCTTTCTATATTCTGATAGCGTAAACAATTGAAGCGTAGTTACTCACCTGTAACAGGTGTTCTCCAGGAGCAGCAGGAATCAGTCCTCACATGGGTGACGTCGGCGCCGACGGAACCCTCGCGGAGCAATTTTCCCCAGCTTTCAAAGAAAGCCTTTGGGAATTGCAGCGCGCATGCGCGGTCGCCTTCCCGCCCAAGGGTGCCATCTTAGCCAGTCAGATGACATAGCTAAAGAGACAGCATAAAAATTTGCAAAAAAAAACTTAAGCAGATGATTGCAACTCCACGGGGAGGAGGGAGGGTTGTGAGGACTGATTCCTGCTGCTCCTGGAGAACACCTGTTACAGGTGAGTAACTACGCTTTCTCCAGGACCAAGCAGGAAGTCAGTCCTCACATATGGGACTCCCAAGCTTAAGGCTACCGGAGACCCTAAGCACAAAAAATGAGCTCCCTCTAGCTCAGCAGCACAGAAGGAAAGAATCTTCGCTGAATTATTACCCACCGGTAGCCCACATCCGGGATGGAGGGTAGGAGTTGCTCAAACCTCAAAGAGATTACGGAGGACTGCCTGTCCGAAAGCACTGTCCCTGCGGGACTCCCTCTCGAGACAGTAATGGACCGCAAAAGTCTGGCTCGAAAACCAAGTAGCGGCCCGGCAGATGTCTGCCAACGGAACAGAGCGGAGGTAAGCCACTGACGTAGCCTTTGCCCGAACACAATGAGCCGTGACTCGACCATCCAAGGAGAGTCCGGCCGCCCCATAAGCCCAAGTGATACAGTCCGCAACCCAGATGGACAGAGTACGCTTGGAGACCGGGAGTCCCAATTTATTGGGATCAAAAGACACAAAAAGCTGAGTAGCTTTACGGTGCTCCCGCGTACGGTCAAGGTAGAAGTTTAATGCCCTTCTACAGTCCAGGGTATGGAGGACCATTTCAGCTCGGCTGGAGTGTGGTCTGGGAAAGAAGGTCGGAAGTACCACCTCCTGATTGATGTGAAAAGGGGAGACCACTTTTGGAAGAAATTTTGGGTGAGTCCGTAGGACTACCCTATTTTTGTAGAACCGAGTGTAAGGGGGATCAGACACGAGGGCCTGCAATTCACTTACGCGCCTAGCGGAAGTGAGGGCTATCAAGAACAATGTTTTCCAAGAAAGAAAACGGAGAGAACAGGTAGCCATAGGTTCAAAGGGCGGACAGGTGATCCGCTGCAAAACCACATTCAGATCCCAGTCAGGCGCTGGCGGGCGCAGAGGTGGTTTAAGTAGAAGGAGACCTCGGAGAAACCTCGCTACGAGAGGGTCGCTGGAAAGAGGTCTGCCGTCCAACGGCACATGATGTGCCGAAAGAGCACTGAGGTGAACTTTGACGGAGTTGGACTTAAGGCCCAGATTAGAGAAGTATAGCAGGTACTGCAAGATCACCGACACCGAGCAGGAGAAGGGATCCTGAGACTGTTGGGTACACCAAACGGAAAAGCGACGCCATTTAAGGGCGTAGCATTTGCGGGTAGAAGGTCGCCGAGAAGCTAGGACGACCTCCTCCACCTCTGCCGGCAGGAGAAGGGGAGCAAGGACTACCCTCTCAGCAGCCAGGCCATTAGATTGAGAGATCTGAGGTTGGGGTGTAGCAGAGACCCCTGATCCTGAGTGAGGAGATCCGGTTGAAACCCCAGAGGGAACGGATCCTCTACCGCTAATTGCAACAGGAGTGGAAACCACGGCTGTCTGGGCCAGCGAGGGGCCACCAGGATCATGGAAGCCTTGTCTCGGAGAACCTTGAAAAGAGTTCGAGAGACTAGCGGGATGGGAGGAAAAGCATACAGAAGGCTCTCCGACCATGAGAGTAGAAAAGCGTCTGCCGCAACTCGAAGGGGATGTGGCTGACGAGAGCAGAAGCGAGGAAGTTGCCGGTTGTGAGGACTGGCAAAGAGATCCATCGTGGGGAGGCCCCACTTTAGAAAGAGCTTCTGAACTACTAAGGGATCCAGGCGCCACTCGTGCGGCTGGAGGATCCTGCTGAGTTTGTCCGCCAGGCAATTTTCTTGGCCTGGGAGATAAACTGCCTTGACTGACGGCCCAAGAGCAGAGCTTCTGTGCTTCCCGACAGAGAAGGAAGGAGCCCGTGCCCCCCTGTTTGTTCACGTAGAACATGGCAACTTGATTGTCCGTCTGGACAAGGACGGACTGGTGAGAGGTCAGGTGGGAGAAAGCCTTGAGAGCCAGGCGGATCGCTCTGAGCTCCAGGAAGTTGATCTGCTGAGCAGACTCACACGTGGTCCAGAGGCCCTGAGTACGTGCCCCTTGACAATGTGCTCCCCAACCCAGGAGGGACGCATCTGTCGTCAGCACCTGGGCCGGCTGAGGCGACTGAAAAGGCATGCCGAGTACCAGGTTCGGCCGATGACGCCACCACTGGAGAGACGAGGCCAGCGGCTCGGAGACGTGCACTAGGTCTGCTAGGCCGCCTGTGGCTTGTTGCCACTGCTTGCGAAGACACCATTGAGCAGGCCGCATATTCAGGCGGGCATTGGGGGTCACATGGACGGTGGAAGCCATATGGCCGAGCAGTCTCAGGAAGCGCCTGGCGGAGACCAGGGACTGGCTGCGAAAACAGTCGGCTAGGTCCATGAGCCGTTGAGCCCTGTCGAGAGGCAGGAAAGCACGCGCCTGAGGAGTGTGCAGTCTTGCGCCGATGAACTCGAGATCCTGTGAAGGGAGCAAAGTGGACTTTGCGAAGTTTATGACAAAGCCCAAGTACTGCAGAAGAGTCACCGTGCGACGTGTGGCGTTGGTGACCTCCGGAGCGGACGCTGCTCTGATGAGCCAGTCGTCGAGGTACGGAAAGACAGAGGCCGTGAAGCCGGAGATGGGCCGCCACCACCGCGAGACATTTTGTGAAGACTCGCGGTGCGGAGGACAGGCCAAAGGGCAGTACTCTGTACTGGTAATGATTTCCTGCCACCACAAACCTTAGGTATTGGCGGTGGCTTGGGTGGATGAGGATGTGCGTGTAGGCATCCTTTAGATCCAAGGAGCATAGCCAATCTCCCTGCTGGAGGTAGGGCAGAAGGATTCCAAGGGTAAGCATTTTGAACTTTTCCCGCACGAGGAACCTGTTGAGGTTGCGCAAGTCCAGGATGGGTCTGAGGCCTCCTGTCCTTTTTGGTACTAGAAAGTACCTGGAGTAAAAACCTTGACCTCTCAGGTGGTGGGGCACCGGTTCCACCGCCTGTTCCTGTAGAAGACCTGTTAACTCCTGAAGGAGTAAGTCCCTGTGCAGAGGGAGTCGTGGAGGTTCTCCCGGGAAATAGGAGGGAGGGACCTGGTGAAAGTGGAGAAGATAGCCTTCTCTTACGACTTGAAGCACCCAGGCATCTGAAGTGATGCTGGACCACCTGTGGGCGAAGTGAACCAGCCGGCCTCCGGTGCTGGGAGGAGCCAGCGGAGGGGGAGAGGCTATGCTTAAGGAGTCAAAAACCCCCACCCTGCTGAGCAGGGGCTGGTGGTGCAGGCTTGGGGGCTTGCTGCCTACGGGACCCGTTACCCCGTCCCTTGGCCTGCTGACCCTGTTGGGGAGCTGCAGGGGCCTGATATTGGGGGTAGTGTTTGTAGGCAGCCGCCTTTCTCGGGTAAAAGGACTTCTTTCCCGAGCCCTTCTTTTTCTGGGAAGGGGCGGAGGTCTTCCTAGAAAGCCTAGTCCTGGTGAGAGTCTCCGTCTCGATCTGTGCAGCCTTTTCAGCCATGGGCTTGCCAAAGAGGTTTTCACCTCGGCAGGGGACATCGACCAACTTGTCCTGCACCCAGGGCTCAAGGTCAGACGACTGAAGCCAAGCCTGTCGGCGGGCACCGATGCCGGCTGCGGCTACTCGAGCCGATGCTTCAAAGCCATCATAGGCTGCTCGGGATATGAATTTTGAGCATTCCCGAATGCCAGTGGACAAGGCCAGGAACCTCCGCAAAGGTTCCTCGGACAAACCAGCGGAGAATCCGGCTAGCTCTTTAGCCAGGTCTCGGAGATACATGCCCATGTATAGCTGGTAGGTCTGGACACGACACGCAAGCATAGAGCCCTGGAAACACTTCTTACCAAGGCCATCCAGGTTACGGGCCTCCCTGCCAGGAGGCACCGAGGAGTGCATCTTCTGGCTCTTAAGACGATGCATAGCCGATTCCACTACCATGGAATGGTGTGGTAGCTGTGCTTTTTGGAAGCCAGGGCTCTTGCGGACTCGATAGATAGAATCGACCCGCTTGCTCAGGACCGGCGAGGAGGCCGGACTCTCCCACATGCGGAAGAGTAGTCGTTCCAGCATGGGAGGAACCGGTACAGTAAAGTGTTCCCTGGCGGGAGAGTCATACTGGAGGGCGTCGAGCTCTTCGGCTCGAGGCTCCTCCTCGGGATCCGCAGGGAAGGCCAAAGCCTTGGCCATATCCCTGACGAAGTCCGAGAACCGGGCATCCTCCGGGGGGGACTGCTTCCGAGGTTCGGACTCAGGTGAGTCCGAGGGGACACACCGAGTCCGAAAAGAATCGGGTGACTCTTCCTCTTCAGACTCCCAGACCGACTCCGACGAGGAATCGGTGGGGTTGGCCCGGGCAGGCCGCGGCGCCTGCCGCCCCGACGCCGAGGGAGTCGGCGTCGGCGACCTCGGTCCCGAACGGGAGGCCGAGGGTGACCTCGACCGAGGATCGACTCGAGTTCGCATGGACTCGAGGATCGGCTCGGTCTCCGGGGTCGACTTAGATGTCGACGTCCCGGCGGTCGGGGCAGCGGCGCCAGCGAGGCTAGCGAGCACTGCCCGCTGCTGGTCCATGAAGGCAGACAGTCTGCTCTCCAAGGCCGTCAACCTGAGTCCGACCTCAGGTGACCCAGCAGCCCCCGACTCGGGCCCCGACGGCGTCGGGCCCGACGTCGGCGGTCTCGGAGGCGAGTCCAGGAGGACCACAGGACTTACCCGAGCAGGCAGCTCCGACTCCAGGCGAGGTCGCTTCGAGAGGTGCTCCTTCTCCAAGGACCCGGGACGGCTATCGGGGCTATGCGACCTGGCCCTCGCGGAGACAGGAGCGTCCACCGACGCCGCCCTCGCGGGTTTCACCTTCCGTCGATGGTCCCCGGAGGGAGAACCCCTGTCGGAGGAACTCCGGCGACGGTCCGAGCTGGAACCTCTGGACGCGGAGGCCTCCGACGAGGTCCGGGTACGGCTGGGGTCAGCGAAAATCCTATCCTGCTGATGCCGCCGACTTCTCAACGCTTTGGAGGACATTTTGCCGCAGGCCCCACAAATCATTTCTTCATGATCCGGGCCCAGGCAGCGGAGGCAATTGTCGTGTGTGTCAGTTAGTGACATATTTCGGTCACACTGACCACACCGCTTGAAACCACTGGCAGCCATCGGGGGAAAAAGGGCCCCTGCGAGGTCAAAGGACCGGGCTGCCAGGGAAAAATCGAAAACGAAACTGACTAAGTCAGAAAAACCGAAAAAGAAGAAGAGGACTCGTGACCGGCGTCGCGAGTCCGGGCGGGAAAAAGACCGGCGTCGAACCGAAGAAAAAAGAGAAAATTACTAACAAAATCAACTTTTTCGCGGGGACACGATGGGTACGTCTGTAGGGCTCCGCGGAAAAAAGAAGACTGGCTAAGATGGCACCCTTGGGCGGGAAGGCGACCGCGCATGCGCGCTGCAATTCCCAAAGGCTTTCTTTGAAAGCTGGGGAAAATTGCTCCGCGAGGGCTCCGTCGGCGCCGACGTCACCCATATGTGAGGACTGACTTCCTGCTTGGTCCTGGAGAATCTATGTTTACCTGTTCCACTCCATTCATTAATTTATAGACCTCTATCATATCTCCCCTCAGCCGTCTCTTTTCCAGGTTGAAGAGCCCCAACCTTTGTAACCTCTCTTCAAAGAAGTAGCCTTCCATCCCCTTTACCATTTTGGTGGCTCTTCTCTGTACCTTTTCTAACACGATATCCTTTTTAAGATACGGAGAGTAGAAATGCACACAATATTCAAAGTGCGGACGTACCAGGGAACGATACAGAGGCATATCATCCTTTGTTTTATTTTCCATTCCTTTCCTTATGATATCTAGCATTCTATTTGCTTTCTTGGCCGCCGCTGCACATTGGGCAGAGGGTTTTAACATGTTATCCACGATGACACCTAAATCTTTTTCCTGGGTGGTGGTCCCTAACGTGGAACCTTGCATCGTGTAACCATAATGTGGGTTGTTCTTTCCTAGGTGCATAACTTTGCAGTTGTCCACATTAAATTTCATCTGCCATTTTGATGCCCAGTCTTCAAATTTATCCAGACCCCCCTGCAATTTTCCACAATCCCCTTGGGTTTTAACAATTTTAGTTTTGTCTCATCTGCAAATCTGATAACCTCACTAGTTATTCCATTTTCCAGGTCATTTATGAATATGTTAAAAAGCAGCGGACCCAGTACAGATCCCTGGGGAACTCCACTATTCACTTTTTTCCATTGGGAAAAATGGCCATTTAGCCCTACCCTCTGCTTTCTATCTTTTAACCAGTTGCTGATCCACAATAGTACACTGCCTCCAATCCCATGACTTTTTAGTTTTGCCAAAAGTCTCTGATGAGAGACCTTGTCAA
Organism: Ichthyophis bannanicus; assembly: GCA_033557465.1. Taxonomy (NCBI): domain Eukaryota; kingdom Metazoa; phylum Chordata; class Amphibia; order Gymnophiona; family Ichthyophiidae; genus Ichthyophis; species Ichthyophis bannanicus. Next base: position 84,333,122 of record CM066039.1, read on the forward strand.
AGGCTTTCTGAAAGTCCAGATAGATACACTATATCAATCGACTCACCTTTGTCTACCTGTTTATTCACACCTTCAAAAAAATAAAACAGATTAGTAAGACAAGATCTTCCTTGTCTAAAGCCATGTTGGCTGTCTCCCATTAGGCCATGACTATCTACATGCTGAGTAATTTTGTTCTTTATGATGGTTTCTACCATTTTTCCCCAGTACTGATGTCAGGCTCACCAGTCTGTAGTTTCCTGGATCTGCCCTGGAACCCTTTTTAAAAATTGGCGTTACATTGGCGATCCTCCAATCTTCAGGTATTAGAGATGATTTTAATGATAGTTCACAGATTAATGATAGCAGGTCTGCAATCTCATATTTTAGTTCTTTCAACACCCTTGGATGTATACCATCAGTTTATCAAATAGTTGTAATACCTCTTCCCGGTGTAGCGATATTTCTCTCAATTCCTCTGCAGTATCACCTTTAAATAACACTTCAGTCTTGGGTAACATTCCTACATATTCCTCAGTAAAGACCGAAGCAAAGAATTCATTCAGTCTCTCCGCTATAGCCTTGTCTCCTCTTACTGCCCCTTTTACCCCTCTATCATCTAACGGTCCAATTGACTCTCTCACAGGCTTTTTGCTACAAATGAACTTGAAAGTCTTTATTTCGCATTTTTGCTTCCATAGCAAGTTTCTTCTCAAATTCTCGCTTTGCCTGCCTTATCAATGCTGTGCATTTAACTTGCCAGTGCTTGTGCTGTTTCCAGTTTGTCGTTTGGCTCTTTTTTCCATTTCCTGAAAGATGCTTTTTTGGCAGCAACAGCCTCTCTGACTTCACCTTTAAACCATGCCGGCAGTTTTTTGGACTTTCTTCCACTTTTCTTAATGCGTGGAATGCAGCTGGTTTGGGCTTCCAGGATAGTATTTTTAAACATCCAAGCTTGATGTAAGTCTTTAACCTTTGCAACCGCTTTTAGTTTTTTCTTAACTATTTTCCTGAACATTTTATCATAGTCTTCCTTTCAAAAGTTAAAAAGGTAGTACTGTGGATTTCCTTACTATCCCTCCTCCACTAATTAAATCAAACGTGATCTTGCTATGATCACTATTGCCAAATGGGCCCAACACCCTTATCTGCTGTACCAGATCTGGTGTTCCACTAAGGACTAGGTCCAATATGGCTTCCCCTCTGGTCGGTTCATGCACCAGCTGCTCCAAGAAGCAGTCATTTATTTCATCTAGGAACTTTATCTCCCTAGCATGTCCTGCCGTGACACTGACCCAGCTGATACCGGGGTAATTGAAATCACCATTACTGTGCTGTGACTTTTGTTAGCTTCCTTGATTTCTTTAAGCATTTCATCATCCATTTGTTCATTCTGGCCAGGTGGTCATCACCTTCCCCCCTTCATACATGGAATTTCAATCCATAGAGATTCTACAGCAAATTTTGTTTCCTGCAAAACTTTAATCCTTTCTGACTCAATGCACTCTCTAACAGAGCACAACCCCTCCACCAATTTGATCAGTTCTATCATTACGATATAGTTTGTAGCCAGGTATCAAAGTGTCCCACTGGTTATCCTCCTTCCACCATGTCTGAGATTCCAATCATATCTAACCTCATTTAGTGCTATATATTCTAACTCTCCAATCTTATTGTTTAGACTTCTAGCATTTGCATACAAGCATTTTAGAGACTGTATTTTATTCATATTAATCTGGCTATTGGTAGGCACGGGTAATTTGGAATCTTTATGCTCTGTCTGCACCATATTCAAGGGCATTTGGGCTACTTTACTCTTTTTTGGAACCTCTCTGCTTTTGGTAGTATCCTTCAAGGATACCTTCTTCCGAACCATGCGCTCTTGGGCGACTGTCGACTTTCCCCTATTTTCTAGTTTAAAAGCTTCTCTATCTCCTTTTTAAAAGGTTAATGCCAGCAGTCTGTTCCATCCTGGTTAAGGTGAAGCCCATCATTTCGGAAGAGACCCTCCTTTCCCCAGAATGTTCCCCAGTTCCTACCAAATCCAAAACCTTCATCTTTGCACCATCGTCTTATCCACGCATTGAGACTCCGGAGCTCTACCTGCCTTTTGGGTCCTGCACATGGAACGGGAAGCATTTCGGAGAATGCTACACTGGAAGTTCTGGATTTCAACTTCCTACCTAAAAGCCTAAATTTAGCCTCCAGAACCTCCCTACCACATTTTCCTATGTCATTGGTACCGACATGTACCAAGACAGCAGACTCCTCCCCAGCACTATCTTAGACCTTATCTAGGCGGTGCGTGAGGTCCGCTACCTTTGCATCAGGCAGGCATGTTACCAGGCGATCCTCACGTCCACCAGCCACCCAGCTATCTACATACCTAATGATTGAATCACTAACTATAACAGCTGTCCTAACCCTTCCCTTAAGGGCACATGTCCCTGGAGAAACATCCTCAGTGCGAGAGGGTCTTAAGACTCCAACATCAACCATGGAAACCAGCTTTCTGGTAGCTTGGACACACTGCGAAGGTGTGTACCTACTATTAATAATCTGTGAACCATCATTAAAACCATCTGTAATACCTGAAGATTGGAGAAAGGCCAAAGTAAAACCAATTTTTAAAAAGGGTTTCAGAGGTGATCTGGTAAAACTATAGACTGGTGAGCATGACATCAGTACTGGGCAGAATGGTAGAAGAATAAAATTACTGAACACGTAGATAGTTATGGTTTAATGGGAGAAAGTCAACATGGCTTTAGCCAAGGTCTTGTCTTATTAATCTGTTATATTATTCTGAAGGTGTGAATAAACAGGTAGACAAAGGTGAGCTGGATGTGGATTTTCAGAAACCCTTTGACAATGTCCCTTATGAGAGACTCTTGGCGAAATTAACAAGCCATGGGATAGGAGGTAGTGTGCTATTGTGGATCAGGATAGGGCTAAATGGCCAATTTTCCCAATGGAGATAGGCGAATAGTGGAGTACCCCAGCAATCTATGCTGGGTCCACTGCTTTTTAACATTCGTAAAAGACCTGGAAATGGGAATAACGAGTGAGGTAATCAAATTTGCAAAGGACACAAAAATATTCAAAGTTGTTAAAACCCAAGAGAATTGTGAAAACTTACAAGAGGACATTGATAAAATGGAAGGCCGGATGTTCAATTGGCAGATGAAATTTAATGTGGACAAGTGCAAAGTTATGCACCTAGGACAGAACAACCCAAACTATGGTTACACGATGCAAGGTTCCACATTAGGAACCACCACCCAGGAAAGATTTAGGCATCATTGAGGATAACATGCTGAAACCCTCCACCCAGTGTGTGGCAATGGCCAAGAAGATAAATAGAATGCTAGAAATCAAACAAAGGAATGGAGAATAAAATAAAGGATATTATAATGCCTCTGTATTGTTCCATGGTGCGACCACACCTTGAATATCGTGTGCAATTCTGGTTGCCGTATCTTAAAAAGGATATAGCGGAATTAGAAAAGCCACCAAAATGGTAAAGGGGATAGAAGGATACCCCTAGAGGAGGGGCTTAAAAGATTAGGGTTCTTCAACCTAGAAAAGAGATGGCTGAGGGGAGATATGATAGGGGTCTATAAATTAAAGACGCGAGTGGAACAGGTAAACCTAGATGGATTCCAACTTCATTGCATGTCCTGTAGTCTTTCTACATTTTGATGGTGTAAACAATGTAAACCATTTAAGACCATTAAGAGAATGTTTTTTCACTCAATGTGTAATCAAACTCTGGAATTCATTACCGAAAGATGTAGTAAAAGCTGTTAGCATAGCTGGGTTTAAAAAAAAGGTCTGAACAAGTTCATGGAGGAAAGATCATAAACCATGTGATAATGACAGCTCTGCTGAGCGAATGCAATGGGAAGAAAATGAGCAATATACCTTTAAGGGTAAAGGCAAACAAGGTTCTCATAGAAACCTCAAGCTTCTAGCTAGAACTGAGTCTGGTCATAGTAGTGACGTAGGAGCTGAGTGGAGCCCTAACGAGTTTCACATGAGCAGCCAGAAGGGTGTGGCTGCTGAGGAAAGCCGTTTTAAACCTGCCTCAGAGTTCAGTGCAGGAAGGCAGGCAGAGGGGAGAGCAGCAGAAAGGGAAGCAGCAGCAGGAGCAACGAGGAAAGCTATGGAACACAGAACAAGCTAAGAAGGATTCTGGAAGGTCTGTTTCCTATACCCCAGGAACACTGGAAGCAAACCCAAAACCTCTGCTAAAGCTACCCAAGGAAAAGGTAGAGACGTTTACCTTCACAAGGGGAGAGAGCTTTGATTGCAGAGTGGGCATTGCAAGTGAGAAAGGTACGTTTGCTATAATCCCTAGCAAGAGATATGCTGAAGATATTATACAGCAGTTAAAGACCAGTGCTAACAAAAGCCAAGATAGCACTGCTGTGAAAACAACTCCAGTCAGAACCAGAAACATTCCAAGTAAGTGTTGAGACAGATTTAAAGTTTGTAGTTAAAAGCTTACGAATGAATCAGTTTCCTGCTTTAGACAAAGTGACTGCCAACCAGAGGGAACAGTTTATAGAGCAGCTGCAGGAAGTTCTTAGTAACCTTCAGTCTAAAAGTTCCCTAAAGCAGAATGATAATGGAGTTAGTGAGGAGATAATTGATGTAGAAGAAACTCCTGATATGAATGACATTAGTGAAATGGATTGTTCTTTTTGTGAGACCAATCACCTGGCCTTACGTTAATCAACCTTTGCATGAGAGGAATGCAAAGCTGTTTTTGACACTCTGAAAGAAGGACATTGTGCTAAAACAATTAACTCTGCCTAAGTGTTTGCTGTGAAGAAACAGTTTACCTATGCTTTATTTCTCAACTTTAATTGCTCCTGTTTTCCTATTGTTTTGGGAGAAAATAATCCATGCCATGTTTTGAGCTGTGAACTCTATGTGAAAGGGAAAAACCCAAATAAAATTTATCTGTTTGAATGAACCTCGTGCCACAACACTTTTGTTGGATAGTAACCAAGACTACAAGTCCCAGCAGCCCTTGCTGGCACATTAGCCCAGGACTTTACTTGAAGACAAAATAGAGGTCACCCTTGCCCTAGGAGCCACCGGCCCTAGGCGGGGGTAGGACAACCATTATTAAAGAGGACCCAAGAAATCCACTGCTTACCCCAATACAAGCATTGTGGAAAAAGGCTAGTTACTTGGCCACTGTTGTAAACAGGATACTGGGCTTGATGGATCTTGGACTGACCCAGTATAGCATATCTTATGTTCTTAGAACCGAGGACCTTATGGCAGCATGGCAGGTCAGCAGCAAGGGACTGAGCCACATATGCTGCCATGGCCGGGACGTTGTGCGTCATGACGTGATGCTCCAAAGCAGCCCAATCTGCCCATAGGTGAAGGCGATGCAGTTGGCCACCCAAGTAAACAGAGTACGCTTGGAGACCGCGAAGCCCAAGTGATTAGTGTCGTAGAAAATGAAAAGCTGAGGGGAGCGGCAATGAGGCTTGCTCCACTCCAAATAGTAGGCCAATGCCAGTTTACAGTCCGGAGTATGGAGAGTGGCCTCGCCCAGTTAGTATCAGGCCATGGAAAAAAAAAAAGATGGGAAGCACCGCCTCCTGGTAGAGGTGGAAAGCGTAGTTACTCATCTGTAACAGCTGATCTCCGGGAACAGCAGGAATTGAGTCTTCACATATGACCTCACAGACCTCACCTGTAATCCTGTAGACCCCTCCAAACCAAACTGGTTGTTGGGAGACTTTAATCTGGCCTCTACTCAACCTACCATAGCCAATACCTTCTTAGAAGCAATGTCTGACCTCAACTACAAGCAAGTCGTGATGGACCCTACCCATCAACATGGGAACCTCTTGGACTTAGTCTTCATCCCTCAACCAGAGGTAATCAAGCTGAACCAAATTGAGCTCTCTCTCACCCCTGTCCAGACCATAATCTGATAACTTTTCAGATTCCAGTGTTTCAAACTACAGACAGCTGCTCAAATACAACCAAATGTTCAAGACCTACCAGTTTCAAGCAACTTGACAGAGAGAAGTTTACAATGCACGCACTCCCTAAACTCGCCCAACCAACAGTCAACCTCAATGAAATGGTAAGCAACTGGAATGAAACCCTCGCCTCATACGCGGAGCACCCAGTCACTGTCAAAATGTCGACACCTGAACACCTTAACCGCTAAAAAACAGTCTGCTCCATGGTTCTCCCGTGAACTGCGTACCTCACTCATCCACCTCAGAAAACTAGAGAGAAAATGGAGATCTACACGTAGTTCCTCTGACCAAGTCACCTATTTGGAACATCTTAAACGACATCGTGAATCAACTTGGGCCAGGAGGAAGGAATTCCACGTCGAGATCCTCAACCGCTCATTGAATAAGCCAAGGGAACTATTCGACTTAGTAAAATCCTATACCAAACAACTGTCCCCACCACAACAAGAATTTATTCAGCCCCAGGCTTATGCGAACTATAGACAAATCAAAAGCAATAAAAATAACTACTGCAACACCACAAGAACCCTCCCAGTCTTCTCACCCGCAATTCCCAATTACCAAACTTTCCCCACCCTCTGTAAAGACCACAGATGATGTATATGTGAAGACTAAATTCCTGCTGTTCCCGGAGATCACCTGTTACAGGTGAGTAACTATGCTTTACTTGTACCCAAGAGGACTGGGGGCTTCTGGCCCATTCTGGACCTACAGAATCTAAACAGGTTCCTGGTGAAGGAGACGTTCAAAATGCTCCCTGCAATAGAGTAGACACCCAGGAAGGTGTAGCTAACATGAGGAGGGATCTAGCTAAGCTTGAGGAATGGTCTAGAATTTGGCAGCTGGGATTTAATGTTAAAAAATGTAAGGTCATGCATTTGGGCTGCAGCAATCCAAGGGAGCAATACAGTATAGGAGGTGAAGTACTTTTGTCCACTTAAGAAGAGCGGGACCTAGGCGTGGTTGTGTCTGATGATCTTAAAGTAGCTAAACAGGTAGAAAAGGTGACGGCAAAAGCTAGAAGGATGCTTGGGTGCATACGGAGAGGAATGGCTAGCAGAAAAAAGGAGGTGATAATGCCTCTGTATAAGTCTTTGGTGCGACCTCATTTGGAGTATAGTGTGCAATTCTGGAGACCGCACCTTCAAAAGGATGTGAACAGGATGGAGTCGGTGCAGAGGGTGGCTACTAAAATGATTAGTGGGCTTCATTATAAAGCATATGAGGACAGACTTAAGGATCTTAATATGTACACTTTAGAGGAAAGGTGGGATAGAGGTGATATGATTGAGATGTTTAAATACCTCCGTGGCATAAATGTTCAGGGAGAGAGCCTCTTTCAATTGAAAGCAAGTTCTGCTACGAGGGGACATGGGATGAGGGTGAAGGGAGATAGATTCAGGAGTGATATGCGGAAATATTTCTTTACGGAAAGAGTAGTGGATCCATGGAATAGTCTCCCAGTGGAGGTGGTAGAGATGAGGACAGTAACTGAATTAAAAAAAGCATGGGACCAACACAGAGGATCTCTAAAGGTAAAAAGTGGACTGTTGTAGTTGTTGATATGGAAGGACAGACTAGATAGGCCATGTGGTCTTTTTCTGTCATGTTTCTATGTTTCTAATTGCCTCCATCAACACAACGGCCCCAACTGACCCATGCCCAGCGCACTGGATTAGGACTATGCGCACAGAACTCAGCCCATTCATAGCCAACATCGCGAAGATGTCATTCGAATCTGGTGTCTTCCCAGATGCTCTCAAACAAACTTCCATCCATCCACTGCTAAAAAACAACCAGCTGGACCCAATGAGAGGACTCTTACCGACCAATTTCTAGTATCCCATTACTAGCTAAAATTCTCAAGAAGCTAACCCAGAGACAGATTCAACAGCATATAGACTCCTCTTCCCCATTAGATCCCTGTCAACATGGATTCAGGGAAGCCCACGGCGTGGAAACTCTACTAACAACTCTAATTAACACACTTATCATCGGCATTGACAATCTCAAGAATGGCTTCGCTTTAATCTTTCTGGACATAGCGGCTGCGTTTGACTCCGTAGATCACACGCAGCTCCTGAGGCGTCTTCACAAGAAAGGAATCCATCACCGAGCATGGGACTGGTGCAAATCCTACCTGGAAGGCAGGCGGCAACAAGTGCGCATTGGTAACGCTACATCTGATCCCTTCCAGCAGACTCAGGGTGTGCCCCAGGGCTCCTCCCTGTCTGCGCTGCTGTTCAATATCTATATGCAGCCAATTTGGGACATCACACGCTCCTTCGGCATATCCTGCCTCATATATGCAGACGATGTTCTGTTATTCTCACCCATAACTGTTGCATGCCCAGACTATACACAGTGTTAATCAACTGTTTTAATGCAATAACGGATTGGCTACTTACTCAAAACCTCCGTATCAACTTCAAAAAGACGGAAGTCCTAGTAATCGCAAGAAATAAATGCTTCTCTCCTCCACCTACTCTAAAAGTCAGAGATGCTGAACTTACGGTCAAATCCAGCATTCGCTATCTGGGAGTGATATTGGATCAACAATTGGACTTCAAGGAGCATATAAGACGCACCGTAAAAGCAATCTACTTCAAGATTAAAACCCTGCGGCACTTGAGACCTATGTTGGAACCTGATGACTTCCGCACTATGACTTCCGCACTAGTCACACCGCACTTCGACTATGCTAACATAATACTACATGGCCTTTGTCATGGTGGCGCCCCTGGTGGCCAATGGCGGTAAGGGCACACTACACATCACACTTATTTTTAAGGAGTGTGGGATATTTAAGGCCAAGTGCAGACTGGTCTTATGAATTTTAGCTCCTTGTGAGCACAGAATAATTGAGCCACGAGTGTAGGGAAACAAGGCTTTTATTTCCCCTCTGTGCAAGGGTTCATTAAGACCATGGAAATTAAAGAATGTCCTTTGTTCATAAAGGCTCCAGTAATAAACAGATAAAACTAATTGTTAATATCTTCACAATTAGTTGAAAGGTTAAAGGGAGGAATTCAATTCATTCCAGGCAAAGTAATTTTATTTTATTTATTTATTTTCTCTTATATACCGCGCTATTCTGCATCAGTGCGGTTTACATTGAACAAACTGAAATTACATTGAACAGGGTATTATAACTTGGAGATAACTATTTTACAGGAAACATGGGCTATGGAGGGTTAAGTAGCTTGCCCAAGACCACAAGGAGCACCTGTGGGACTAGAAACCCCAGTCCTTCCGGCCCAAGGTTGCTGTCCTCTAGTGGGATTTGAACCCCCGACCTTCCGGCCTGAAGTACCTTGCCCCAACCACTAGGCTACTCCTCCACTCCAATTAAACAAGACTTCTTCGTATTTACCAGGTGGCTAGGGATTCTAGGCTAGAAGCCATACAGAAACTACAATCCATAGCTTCTTCTTGAGGAATGGGAATAGTGTTTGCATTTTCTATTTCCATAAATTCTGCCTCACTACTTTCCCCCTCAGAGCACATGCTGTCCCTGGCAGTTACAGCTTTGCATGGACTGTCTCTGGTATCTTGCCTCCAATAAGACTGTGCTTTAAAGTCTCTTGGTAGTTCTTCAAACCACTCTGGTTTCTTTCCTCTTCTTACAAAGAGAGTTTTAGTTTTAGCAGTGCTTTTAGGAGTTAAGCTTCCATTAGCAGGAATAAAAAACTAATACCTTGAGTTTCTATAGCCTGAAGCTCTGGAGCCCTCTCTCTCATGCACGTCTGTGACAACAGGTTTTCTGTCGGTAGCTTCTGGGCAGTGCTGGACTTCCTGAAAGCTTAGTAAAACCTGGTGTGGATTCTCCAGCTCTATGCTTCAGTGACACAGTAGCTCTGTTAGAAACTCCTTCCCTTCGGGTACCTGGTAAAACTTGTTCAGCATACTCCAATGCCTGCAGGCTTTCCTCCAAGCCTGGCTCTCTGTATTTGTCTTTCAGCTTTGGACTCAGGAACGTTGCTTAAGCAGGGAGTGGCATACCCTCCAGCCTGACTGCTTTCTTTAGCAGACTCCCTCTGAACAGCAGCTCTCGTAGCTTGGCCCCTCTGAACTCTACCTCTGTGAATTCTGTCCTTTTGGGCTTGCTCAAGGAGGATTCCTTCCTTCAGGTCTCTCCTTCCTTCTTCAGCCGTAATCCTTGTTCCTTCACTTCCTGCTGCGTCTGTCTCCTTCTGTGTCTCCTTCTGCTTTGCTAGCATTAAGCTTCCGTTTATAAAGGGATCTTCCCTTTGAATCTCCCGGGCTCATTTCCAGGTGCAACCGGTTAGCTCTCCTAGCCTTATTAGCTTCTGTAGAGTCAATCCTGCCCCCTCTAGCTGTGCTTTGAGGTAATTGCACACCTAGAGCTCTGTGAAAAACAGTTTCTTTTCAACTCTGCAACTTTATTGGCACCAGCCTCATGACACCTTCCAAAGATCACCATTAACCCCCTACAGTTAGCCATGAATGCAGCAGCCCGTGTCCTCTGCGGAGCTTCAAGGAGCGACCACATCTCCCCCATTCTAAAAGAGCTTCATTGGCTTCCAATAAGCTGTAGAATCCTATATAAGGCCTTCCTTATTACCTTCATGGCCTTCAACAACTTATCTCCTGCAGCCATCTCGGATCTTATCACACATACCGAGAACAACCGGCCTAGAAGATCTTTCTGTAGACATGCTAATCATACCAAGTGATTCCATAAAGACAAACCAGTCAACTATCATCAGAGCTTTTGTTAACTTCGCCCCAGGTGCTGGAACAAACTCCCTCCCAGCATTAGAGCAATTAGGGACCTGAGACAGTTTAGAAAAGCCCTCAAACACCACCTTTTTACTACACATTTTAAGCTTCTGGATATCCTTCCCCCTCTCCCCCCCTTACCCTCACAACCCCATACCTATCCTATGTGACTGCATAGAACTGACATATGTACCAACAGGTAGTTACCAAGATTGTATATAGTTTCCCCTGGTTTAACTCCATGTTATTTCCCTGTTATCTGTAAACGAAGGCCAAATTATCTAACCAATGTGTTTTATTGTTACAATGTAAACCGCACTGATGACAAATAGCGCGGTATATAAGAAATGTTAAATAAGGGTATCGTTGGCACCGACAAGATCCCGCATGGGAATGCTCCCCAGCGTCCAATAGGAAGGTTTTTGGGAGCATCCCACTGTGCCTGCGCCACTGCCTTCCCAACTCTGTCTCTTCAGTTGAGTTTACAGCTGAGACGAAGGAGAGAGAGAGAGATAGAGATACAATTCCCAGGGGAGGTGGGTGGGTTGTGAAGACTACATTCCTGCTTGTTCCTGGAGATTGCATAGTTACTCACCTGTAACAGATGATCTCCGGGAACAGCAGGAATTAAGTCTTCACATATGGGGACCCAAGCTGAGAGATGCCAGGGATATGACCCCAGAAAGCTGTGAAACCCAGGATGAGATGGGTCATGCTTCCTCCCATGGATCTCTGGCATCAAAACCTGGGACAGTGGGTAGGAGTTGTTTTAAGTCTGAAAGAGATGCTGGAGAACAGCCTGGCCAAACAAGGCATCCCGACGGGAGTCCTTGTCTAAGCAGTAGTGAGTTGCAAAGGTGTGTACCGACGCCCAAGTGGCTGCTCTGCAAATGTCATCAATGGACACAGAGAAGGTTGGCCATAGAGGCTGCCATTGCTCTCACATTGTGAGCTGTGACATGACCTTCGAAAGAAAGTCCCTTGCTCTCATAGGCAAAGAATATGCAATCTGCAATCCAGTTAGAAAGAGTTCGCTTGGAAACTGGTAATCCAAGATGACTGGAGTCAAATGCAACAAAAAGCTGAGAAGCCTTTCTATGTTGCTTAGTTCTCTGAATGTAAAAAGCTAAAGCTCTTTTACAATCCAGAGTATGAAGATTCCTTTCTGCATTAGAGGCGCAAGGCCTACAGAAATGTAAACAGACTGGTTTAAATGAAAAGGTGAAACCACCTTTGGCATAAAGTGAAAGCGAGTCCTAAGAACTACTTTATCATGGTGGAACCTTGTATAAGAGGATCAGCCACTAAAGTTTGTAGCTCACTGATGCATCTTGCAGAAGTGAGGGCAATTAGGAAGATTACCTTCCAAGAAAGAAACTTCAGAGATGTTATAGCTAAGGTTTCAAAGTGTGGTTTCATAAGTTGCCCGAGAACAAGGTTCAAATCCCATGCCACAGGTGGTGGTTTAATGGGAGGTTTAGTTAAGAGTAGGCCTCTCATAAACCACGCTACAAGTGGTTGAGAGGAGACAGGTTGTCCAAAGGGCTTGTGGAAAGCCGCAAATGGCACCAAGGTGGACTCTTACCGAATTAGTCTCAAGACCAGAGGATGATAAATGGGAGGAGATACTCCAGTAACGCCTCCACTGGAACTGAAAAGGGATTAAGTTCCTTTTTTGAAAGCCAGATAGAGAACCTTCTCCACTTAAATGGGTAGGCTCGCCTTGTGCAAGGTTTTTTGAAGCCAAAAAGATATCCTTAATCTGTTGAGAAAGGTTGATATCCTAGAATTCTAGGCTCTCAGCAGCCACACCCTTAGGTGTAAAGACTGAGGATTCGGGTGCAATAGCGTCCCGTTCTCCTGGGAAAGAAGATCTGGAGCACATCCCAACTCCAGAGGCTTGGCTTGAGAGAGACGTACAAGCAATGGATACCACGTCTGTCATGGCCAGCGTGGGGCTATGAGGATCATCGGGCCCCTGTCTCTTTAAAGCTTGAATAGAGTTTTGGGAATGAGGGGAATGGGTGGGTAGGCATACAGGAAGTCCTGACCCCAAAGGAGATGGAAGGCATCCCTTGCCTGACAGTTCTGAGCCGGAATTCTGGAACAGAACTAGGGAAGTTGGGCATTCTGAGGACTTACAAAGAGGTCTATCTGGAGTTCCCCAGATCTGAAAGATTTGAGCAATTTGCTCTGGATGAAGAGACCACTCGTGTGGCAGCAGACCTCGACTGAGTTTGAGTTTGTCTGCCAAAAGATTCTGTGTGCCTGGAAGATACACCGCTAGTAGGTGGATTTGAAGATCTCTGGCGAAGGCCCAGAGGCATAAAGATTCGTTGCACAGCGCCTGAGAACCCGTCCCACTCTGCTTGTTCACATAGAACATAGCTACTTGATTGTCGGTCTGGACAAGAACCGTCTTGTAGCTCAGTCAGTCCTGAAATACTTGAAGAGTACAGAAGATGGCTCCGAGTTCCAGGAGGTTTATGTGAAGACAAGCCTCTTGCTCGGTCCAGAGACCCTGAGTGGAGAGAATGTCCAAGTGAGCCCCCCAACCTAACTTGGATGCATCTGTCGTCAAGGTGGCTTGGTGTAGTGGCTGCTGAAAAGGAGACCCTACGAGAAGGTTTTTCAGCGATTGCCACCACTGTAGGGACAAAATGAAGAGTGTTGAGTTTCTGATTTTGTCCCCCAGACGACTGATGCCTGTGTCCATTGAGAGGCTAGGGTCTACAGGGCTGCCTGCATGTGAAGGCGAGCATAGGGAACACATGAACATTGGATGCCATATGCCCCAGTAGCTGAAGCATTTCTCGAGAAGTTAGAAAAGTTTTCATAGCTGCTTGAGGCGCCAGCTGGAGTATTCGAGCACAACGTTGTTGTGGCAGGAAAGCCCTTGACTGCCTTGTGTTGAGAAGAATCCCTATGAACTCTAGGCACTGAGAAGGGGTGGGATGAGATTTTGGGAGGTTTATGACTAGTCCCAGGTACTGCAGGATTTGCATTGTACAGGAGAGAGCGGAGTTGGCTTCTGGAGCTGTTGATGCTCGGATGAGCCAGTCGTCTAAGTAGGGGAAGATGATTATCCCCAGAGTTCTCAAGAATGCTGCTACTATTGCCATGCATTTTGTGAAGACTCTTGGGGCAGAAGCCAGTCCAAAGGGTAGAACCTTGTACTGGTAATGTCTTCCTTGAAAGAGGAATCGAAGAAACCTCCTGTGATCTGTATGAATGAGGATATGTGTGCATGCATCCTTTAGATCTAGAGAACATAGCCAATGTAAGGAAGAAGTGTACCGAGAGAGATCTTGAATTTTTCTCGGAACAGATACTGGTTCAACTCCCTGAGGTCCAGTATGGGCCTGTATCCCCCTGTATTCTTTGGAATGAGGAAGTAGGGGGAATAGAAACCCATGCCCTGTTGGGACACAGGTAGCTCCTCTATTTCTCCTTGAGCAAGTAGTGAGGTGACCTCTTGACACAAGAGGGTGGTGAAGGGGCCTCGAGAACTGAACTGTCTTGTGATGGTGGTAGGGGACATACTGTGGAAATGGAGTTTGTACCCCTCCGTTACAATGGAGATAGCATACAGAGCAGTGGACTATCTGTTGCCCCCTTCGGCAAAATGACAGTCTGCCTGGAATGGTGAGAGGCTTTGCACCCTTTAGAGGTAGGATGACTAGGTTTTCTAGGAAGGAGTCAAAGCCCCTGAGGAGGCTGTGTCTGCTGAGTTGGTTGAGCTCTGGGGACTTGGGCCTTCCTCCGTTTGGGTTGCTGCTTCCCCTTTTGGGGAGCATGGACTGGGCAGTGGACAGCCTGGGTGTAAGATTGATAGAATTTAATTTTTCTTGGAAAAGGGTTTCTTAGCTGTCTTTTTCTTAGTTGGGTTGCCTGTGGTCCTTGATAGTCTGTTCAAGGTGGTGTTTTCAGACTCAAGCTGTAAAGCTTTATCCTGCCAATCCTTGCCAAAGAGGTTTTCTCCTGTGTGGGGAATATTCCCCAGCTTGTCTTGCACTCATTGTTCTAAATAAGATGCTTGTAAACAGGCAATGTGACGTGCACCGATAGAAATAGCAGAGGTTCTGCTAATGTACTCAAAGCAATCAATGGTTGCACGGTTCATAAACTTAAAGACATTATGGGCATGTTTGACCAGAGTGAGGAAGTCGGCCCTCTTGTCATTGGGAAGAAGTGGAGCCATGAGTTCCAAATCTCTTGCAACCTCCTGAAGAAACATACCCATATAAAGTATGTAAGAGCCTATTCTAGCCAAAAGCATTGAGGACTGAGGACTGAAAGCATCGATGCCCAAAGGCATCGAGCATCCTCGATTCACGACATGGAGGGCTGGACAAATGCATCTTAGCACTCCTGATTCTGCGCAATGCCGATTCCACCACCATGGAATGGTGTGTAATTGTGTTTTTTGGAAACCGGGACATTGTGGTACCTGGTACATTATATCGAGTCTCCTAGAATGTGGACACCCCGTCAGGGGTGTTTCCCACATCCTAAGCATGAGATCATGCAAAATTCAGGGAATGGGAAGGGTAGCAGCCTCCTTAGGAGCTGCCGGATACTGAAGAATTTCAAATTCTTCAGCTCTCGGTTCCTTCTCAGGGATCACTGTGATCGAGAGTCCCCGTGCTATATTATATATGAAGTCCTGAAAGGACATGTCCTCTGGAGGAGACATCCGATGCTGTGGTGAAGGAGAGGGATCCTCCGGAAGAACCGCCCCGGTACTGACAGAGTCCTTGGAATCAGAGGATTCAAAGTATTGTCGGGCCGGATGCTCTCGTATTGCTTGTCGGCGGTATCGATCGAAGCCTGCATCGGAATGCCTCGATACCGGACCCTCGATGCTGGAGACCAATTCCAGGGCCGGCATGGGAGGAAGCATGGAGAGTGGCGCATTGGTCAACGCAGATATATTCGGTACCGGTATGGGTAGCTGCGTCAATTATAGTGGTTTTAGTGGTACCGAGGCTGCTAATAAAGCCGCAAGACTGCGCTTAATGGCCAGGATACGTTGATCCTTGAGCCTGCCAATGTCTGGGTGTTGGTACTGGCGGAGCAGGCCATGACACCAGGACATGGCACCAAGAGTTCTCCAGAGGTGGAAGCTTTGGGAACATCCTGGAACCCCGTAAATGCTTTGGAGGCAGGGACCTCCTGCCGGGGCTGTTTGGCCAGTGTGTTTTCCTTGCGGGCAACGCTAATAGCATCTCATGCTTAGAAGGAGATCTACCCTTTGAGGACCAGCCGGTCTTGGAAGACCTGGGTTTGGTTACCTGAGATCCATGGGAGGAAGATGAAGCCCTGGACGTCGATGTAACCGACATTGCATCCGAGGCAAAGAGGTTGCCGAGTTTTACAGCTCTGTTCTGTAGGCCTCTTTTGGTCATCTTTCTACAAAGGAGACACTCCGATGGCAAATGGTCAGGACCTAAACATTTAAGACACCAATCATGGGTGTCGGTAGCAGAAGTGGTACTGCTACATTCTGAACATTTTTTGAAACCACTAGATGGTTTCTCCATTTTGGGGAAGAGAGAAAAAAAAAAAAAAAAGGGGGGGCCTAGTGCCCAAAATGGCGCCTAGCACCAGAGGGAACAGACCCTCAAAAAAAGAAGGAAAATGAAAAAACTGAAGAGGGAGAGTTGGGAAGGCAGTGGCGCAGGTGCAGTGGGATGCTCCCAAAAGCTTTCCTATTGTATATGCTGGGGAGCGTTCCCACGCAGGCTCCATCGGGGCCAACGATACCCATAATGTGAATAACTACATTCCTGCTTGTTCCTGGTGATCAAAGAGACCACCTTAGGTAGGAACTTAGGGTGTGTCCAGAGCATGACCTTATTCTTGTGGAACCTGATGTAGGGGGGGCATGAGCCACTAGAGCCTGGAGCTCATTGACCCTGCATGCAGATGTGAGTGCCAAGAGGAAGACCACCTTCCAGGACAGATACTTGAGGTGGCAGGAGGCCAACAGCTCAAAGGACAGAGTGATAAGCTTCAAGAGTACCGCACTGATATCCCATGCTTCCACCGGTGGTCGAGTGGATGGTCGAGAGAGGAGGCCCCTCAGAAAGCGAGCCACGAGAGACTGGGCAGAGAGGGGCTTTCCCTAGATGAGGTGATGGTGCGTCGACAGCGTACTGAGCTGTACCCTTTCAAACCAGTTGAAGAGAACAGGAGTTGGCACCCCTCTCTGCACACCAAACCGAGAAGAGACACCACTTGAAGGCATACTCCCATTGGGTGGAATCCTTTTGTGACACCAGCAGGATCTCTTCCACCTCCCTGGGTATGTCAAGCTGGGCCAGGGCTACTCTTTCAGCACCCAGGCAGTCAATGCCAGGGACTCCAGGTTGGGGTGCAGGAGAGAGAGCAGTCCTCCGAGAGCAGGTCCAGGGCACACCCCAGGGGGACTGGGGGTGCCAGAGACAGGATGAAGAGCAAGGGAACCCACTGTTACCTGGGCCAATGGGGGGCTATGAGGATCAGGGTGACCCGGTTGAGCTGGACCTTGAAAAACATTTTGGCAACGAGCAGCATGGGAAGATAGGCATAGAGAAGGCCTACCGACCACAGGATGAGAAACACATCAGCCACCACCTGGGAGGGGTGCAGCGCCCTGGAGCAGAAGCGGGGCAGCTGAGCATTGGCCGAACTGACAAAAAGATCTATCACAAGAAGGCCCCAGCAATGGAACAGTCCATTGGTTACCTGCAGGTCGAGCCACCACTCGTGATGCTGGAGAACCCAACTCAGTGGGTCCACCAGGTCATTGTCCTGGCCAGGGTGGTACACAGCCCTGAGGAGCATCCCATTCTGGCTGGCAAGAATGCAGAGACGGACTACTTCCCAGCACAAGACAGATGACCCTGTGTCCCCCTTGCTTGTTGACACAGAACACTGCTACCTGTCTGTCTGAATCAGAATAGACTGGTTCTGAAGGTGGTGCTGAAAAGCTTGGAGAGCCTAAGCAATAGTTCAAAGCTCTAGGAAATTGATTTGCTGGAGGCTCTCCGATGCCAACCAGTGTCCGAGTGTGGATGTTGCCGCAGTGGGCCTCCCAGCCCAACTTGGAGACATCCATAGTAAGGACCCTTCTGAGGTGTCGGGGCCTGGAAAGTTCTGCAGCTGTTGCCACCAGCCGAGGTGATGAATGACTGTCACCCTTTCCTACAGATGCCCCATCACCTGAGACCACTGGGATCAGAGGGCCCACAGGGCTGGATACATGTGGAAATGGTTGTGATGTGCACAATGGAGGCCATATGCCCTAGGAGTTGCAGCATTAACCAGGCAGAGGCTGAGTTCTGTCTTAAACCTCCCTTGCAAGGGCCCTATTCAGGGGGAGGAAAGCCCTGGCCTGGACCCTGTCTAGCAGTGCCCCTGGGTCAGCTGCAAGTGTGACTTGGGGTAGTTTGTGACAAAACCCAGGAGCTCCAGAGTGAGAATGGTGCAGCATGCTGCTGGCTAGACTTCGACAGGGGTGCTGCTCTTGACAAGACAGTCCTTTAGGTAGGGGAAGACAAACACCCCCGGAAAGCCACAGGTAGACCAGCCACCACCAAGCACTTGGTAAACACCCTTTGGGTCGAAGCCAAGCTGAAGGGTAGGACCCTGTACTGGTAAAGGCATTCTCCGATGATGAAACAGAAGTACTACCAGAGGCACAGATGGATGAGGATGTGTGTAGATGCATCTCTGAGATCTAAGGAGCATAACCAATCTCCCTGCCGGAGGTAGGGCAGCAACATTCCAAGGGAGAGCATTTTGAACTTCTTCACCAAGAAGCTGTTGAGATCTCAAAGATCCAGAATAGGGCAAAAGCTGCCGGTCCTCTTGGGAAGCAGGAAGTATCAGGAGTAGAACACTCCTCACCCCTGAAGTGGAACAGGACCAGTTTCACTGCCTTGTCAGCTCAGAGTCCGAGGAGCTCTCACTAGAGTAGGTTTCTGAGAAGGGGAGTCATCAGGAGCTCCCATGGAAAGAACAGAGGTGGTGTCTGATTGAAATGGAGGAGAAAACCCTCCTCCACTACCTGCAGGGCCCAAGTGTCAGTGGTGACCATGGGTCTGAAACTCCAAGAAGTCGTCCTCAGGCGGGGACTTGTGGTGGTCCTCTGGTGGAGAGGGGTCCGAAGGGATATCACGATGGAGGCAGGTATCGAGGGATTTGTCATCAGTCTCCCATTCCGACTCAGAGGAGACCTCAAGAACTCTCAGGGAATTGGGACCTTGCTGGGTACTAGCGCTGTGAGGGCCCCAGAGTCCCTGTACTCCAACCCAGAGGTGCTAGCAGGGGGAAGTCCTCTGCCTCTAAACAGGACAGAACACGGCTCCAAAACCTCTGGAGATGTCCTTGCGGTGAAGGGACCAGTGGTTGGGACAGATAACCCAGAGGAACTGGGCATCGGCCCCCACTGCTGGGCCAATAAAGCAGCAAGGCTGTGCTCGAGGGCCACCATTCTGATCTCAAGATCGGAAGGCTACGCAGCCTCTGACGTAAGCAGAGGACGTGGGCCCGACGCTGGCACAGTCAAGGAGGTGACCTGGACGAGGATGGGCCCAGGAGACCGGGAGTCAACTTCCCTGCTGAAGGCATTTTCTCCCGCCGAGGCAACTTGGATGGCCCTCCCAGCCATTGACCTTGTCATCACGTCAGGGGCTCCAATGCCTGTGACCGTGAACTGGTCTTACCCACAGTTCCATCATCCTTGACTATACCACTGACGACATATGGGTTCTTTGGGGTATGGCCCTCAGAGGACGAACCCCAGTCCTATGCCCTATGATCTCTGGGCTCAGATTGGGCATTGCCATCATGCGAGGCAGAGGCCACCAGCTCTGCAAGAGACACTGGGGCTGAAACAGATCTTACCCAACATAGACTCTCGCTGCTTCTCACAATTCCTCTGTCTCTTACTTGCTATTTGTTAAAGGGCCCACAGGAGGAGTATATTATGGTACACACTGAGGCAGCACTCAAACGGATCCATGCGGGGCATGATGTGCCCACAGTGGTTGCTTAAACCCACTGGCCAAGGACATAGCTGAAAAAACAGCACCTGTGAGGTGAGACTCAAGAGTCCTGGCCAGGGAGGGCACAAGGGTTCCTATGCACAGAGAGAAAAAAAAATACCCCAAAAGGATAGAGGACCTGAGAAAAATGCAGCGCAGATGGGGCAGTGATCCCGGAAGGCAAGAAGTCACTGGTACACATACCAGAGAAGGAAAAACAGAATGAAAAACATTTCAATCTTTTCTGGGGTGCAGACGAACGTCCAATGGGCTCCACGGAAAAAAAGGAGATGGCGGGAAGGCAACCACACATGCATGGTGGATCTCCCAAAGGCTCTCTTTGAAAGCTGGGGAGAAGTTACCACGTGGGCTCCATCGATGCCAACTGTATTACTAATTAAAGATTTATTTGGATCAGCAAGGAATATTGAACTTTGCAAGGAAATTCAACTTTTGAGCCATTCTGCATGTGAGAAATCATGCTGAAGCAGCTTGCTAGCCCAGAGATCAAAGCTGTAGTTGCAGTCTTGTGAGAAACTGCCTACACATCTAGCCTGAGGAATACTGGAAGACCAGAGAGGGTGTTAGCCTTTGATGTAGTAAGACACCAACGTCACCCATATGCGAGGACCGTCTTCCTGCTTGTTCCCAGAGAACGACCCACAAGCCTGCATTGGGGACCTTCCACTTTTCGTCAACCAAGGCCTTCACCGCCCGATGGATGAGAAAAAGAGGGAGCTTTCGGATATCCAAGTTGAGGTGTAGGAGGGCGCCCACCTCCTGTGATAGCAGGCCTGGGGCACTCCCCCCAGGGGGACCAGGGTTGCTGCAGACAAGCAGAGGAGCAGCAGGAACCACAGTTGTCTGGGCCACCGAGGGGGGCGCAATTAATATTAGCAACACCCCATCATGCTGAGCTCTGAACAGGGTCTTGGCTATCAGTGGCATGGGCGGGAAGGTGTAGAGCAGTCCCTTCTTCCATAGGATGAGGTATGCATCCACTGCCGTGAGGGTACGGTTGAAGGGGCAGAATTGGGGCAGCTGAGTGCTGGTCAGACTTGTGAAGAGGTCCATCAGGGGAACTCCCCAGAGCTGGAAGAGCCGAAAGGTCACCCTGTGGTCCAGCTGCCACTGCGTGGCTGGAGGACCCTCCTCAGCTTGTCTGCTAGGGCGTTGAGCTCGTCTGGCAGATGCACTGCCCGCAGGAGCATCCCACTGCAGAACCCAAA
This sequence comes from Ichthyophis bannanicus, assembly GCA_033557465.1. NCBI lineage: Eukaryota > Metazoa > Chordata > Amphibia > Gymnophiona > Ichthyophiidae > Ichthyophis > Ichthyophis bannanicus. Next base: position 84,354,119 of record CM066039.1, read on the forward strand.
GGAGCAGAGAGTCACTGCCTCCTGACCTCCCTGCTTGTTCAGGTAGAACATCGCCACCTGATTGTCTGTTTGGACCAGCACTGAATGGTGCTGTGTGCAGTGGCGGAAAACTCAGAGGGCCAGAAATATGGCCCGAAGCTCCAGCAGGTTGATCTGGAGTTGGCTCTGACTGCGACCAGCTGCCCTGGGTGCAGAGATCTTTGCAATAAGCCCTCCCAGCCCAACAGGGAAGCATCCATAGTGAGAAACCGCTGGGGATCGGGGGGCCTGGAAGGGCATCCCTGCCTAGAAGCACTGCAGTACCTGCCACCAGCTGAGGGAGTCTGTGAGTTTACTGGTCACTGTCACCCTATCCCACATCCATCTTGTGGCCTGGGTCCACTGGGAGCAGAGACCATTGGGCCGCCGTCATGTGGAGGCAGGTGTCGTGGACCATGGATATCATGTGACCCAGCTGGCATAGGAGGCGGCGAGCAGACACTGTGCGCGTCTGCGTTGCGTGTCCACGGCTTGTGTTTCTCTGGTACATTGCCATTGTTTTATATATGTGTTTAGTTAAAAGTAAAACAATAGCAATAAATAAAACATATTTGTTTTATTTGTTTTTATGGGTATTTAATTTTGTGATTGTTCTTTTGAGGTTTGCTCCCTCACGTACTCCCCCTGAAGAAGGCCGGAGACCGAAACGCATAAGGGATAATAAAAGGGGTTTTAAACCTGAAATCACTGCCAGTCCTGGTATCTGTTCCTTTGTTCCTTCGTAGTTCACAGATACTCCCTTGTTTTCTCTGGTCTGGATTGGCCTTAGGCCACCTGTTCTTTTTGGTACAGGAAAGTATCAGGAATAGAATCCCTTGCCCCAGAGGTGTGGGGGTACAGGTTCCACTGCCTTATCCTTGAAAAGGCCTGCAAGCTCCTGCAGTAGCAGAGTTTGATGGAGGAGAGTCCTGGAGGGTTCTCCCGGGAAGAATGGAAGGGGGAGTCTGCTCCAGGTGAAGGAGGTAACCTTCCCTGACCACCTGTAGTGCCCAAGTGTCGGTGGCAATGGCTGGCCATCGGTGAGAAAACAAGATCAGATGTCCTCCTGTGGGCTGCTGGCCTCCTGGGGGTGGAAAGGCTATGCCCAAGCAGTCAAAAACTCCTACCAGGCTGTGCCAGAGCCAGTGCCTGGGTTTTGGGAGACAACTGCTTATTAGGGCCATACCCTTGTCCTGCTGGGAAGCTGGGGAGTAAGGGGGCTTTTTACTCAGGGCCTTCCATCCGGGAAGGGTAGCAGTCTTCTTGGAGAGCCTAGTCTTCGTCAGGAACTCAGACTCCAACTCTGCAGCCTTATCTGTCATGGGTTTGCCAAAGAGGTTCTCTCCTTGCAGAGGACGTTAACCAATTTGTCCTGAACCTATTGCTCCAGATCGGAAGCTTTGTTCTATGTAAAGTTTCCTTGTTTATTGTTGAATGTAAACCGCTTTGAATTTAAGAAAAGCGGTATAGAAAAATTGTTAAAATAAAATAAATACTCAGACCACTGACTTGAAGCAGTCAAAAGGCTGCTTGAGTCATATACTTGAAGCACACTGACGGCAGAGGACAGACTCTAGAACTGCTGGAGGGGTTCCTTGGAGAGACAAGCCAAAAACCCGGCGAGTTCCTTCACCAGGTCCCTCAAGTACATGCCCATGTATAGCTGGTATGCCCGAATCCGTTTGATGAGCATAGAGCACTAATAGGACTTCTTGCCCAGGACGTCCAGGTTGCGGGCCTCCCTACCCGGGGGCACCAAGAAGTGGGTCTTCTGGCTCTTAAGCCGACGCATGGCTGACTCCACCAACATGGAGTTATGCGGCAGTAGTGCTTTATGGAAGCCCAGGCTCCAGCAGACCCGATACAGCTAGTCCAGCCATCTGTCCACGATGGGCACTGGATGCCAGTATTTCCCATATACGAAAGAGCAGCAGTTACAGTGCCTGTCCCCCGTTCCTGGAAGTGCTTCCTTTGAAGGGGCCTAGCACTGGAAGATCGCGAGTTCCTCTGTGCAAGGTTCCTGTTCTGATTTTGTGTCAAACAATAGCATCTTTGACATGTCCCGCATGAAGTCAAGGAAGGCCATATCCTCAGGCAGGGATCGACGGTCTCAAGAGAGAGGAGTCAGAGGGCATGTCATGGTGACAATAGGTGTCCAGTGATTCCTTGTCATCTGTCTCCCAGTCTGATTTGTAGTCAGTAGAGCCAGAGGCTGGGCTGGGGTGCGAGGCTGGGCCTCGAGCCCAACCCTCCATAACCCTCGAAGGATCTGCGGGCAGAGCTGTGGCCACTCATCAGGGAAGATCTGTCCTGAGGATCGGGACAGATGTCGCTCGAGGATAGACTCTGTCTGGGGTCCTGGTGGTCTGGGCAGATGACCTGGCAGAACCAGGCATCAGGGCCCGCTGCTGGGCCATGAAGGCAGACAAGCTGCATTCCAAGACCGCCATTCTGGTCTCCAGTCCAGATGGCTCCCTAGCCTTTGGCACGGGCACAGATGTCAGGCCCAGCACCAGATCAGATGGGGGGGGAGGGGGGAAGAAGTTTCCACGCAGGACTCAGTCGGCGTCAATGTCACCCATATGTGAGAGCTGGCTTCCTGCTTATTCACAGAGAGTCGGGGCTTGGCTTAAGCTACCCTGGTGTGCAATCCCTCCAGCAGGATCCTACTGCAAGTAGCTGTACTCGTGTGACTGGTTCCAGCGCTAAGCGTTACATCCATGGCTTTAGCAATGGCCGACTGTACTGACAGGCTGCTACTTCCGACAGCTCACTCCTGCTGAGCCCTGGAGCTGCTAATGCTGTTCTCCCTCGGGCAAGCCCCCCACTTACTGGCCAGCCCTCGAGTTATCATCTGACAGCAGAAAGAGCCCTCTCTGCCCGGAGCCCTTCTTAGCCTGTAGCCCCATCTGATCCTCTGTTTTGTTTTGGGATTTTTTGCTTATATTTTATTGTTCTCCTAAATATGAGCCTTTACAATGGAACTTATTTCCCTTTAATTATACCCTAGATTGCCTAATTGTCCCTTCAGTGAGTCCTGGGGAATCACACCCTCCAGCTGCTTGGAGAATAATATACTGGGAGCTGCAGGGAGGTGCCAGCGACATATCCATGAGGAGGATGATATCATGAAAACAAGACATGCTCAGTCTCCAAGTTGCTGGATGGGGGAGACAACCCACAGGTACAGGGCTAGACTAGAGGGATGATAAAGGAATGGTTTATGGCCACATCAGCAGCAAGACGAAATTAGACTTGCCTGCTAATTGTTGTACCTTGAGGAACTCCAGTCCAGTCCTATGGATAATGTACCTCTTCCAGCAGCTTGGAGACCGTTTGCATTAGATACATGGATTGGTGCGCACCACCTGATCAAAAATCTCCTGGTTGAGTACCCACTCCCCGGGGTCCACGTGTACGCGACTCAGATAGTCTGTTGTCACGTTCGGATGCCTGCCACGTGTGCCGCTGATAATGCCTGGAGGTGGCCTTCCGCCCAGCTCAATGGCACTTCCACTTCTGCCTCCAAGGCTGTGCTGCCTGTGCCTTCCTGTCGATTGATGTAGGCTACCCATAGCTGTGTTGTCAGACACGACTCACACTGCCTTTCCCTGCAACCAGGTCTCGAAGGTCCAGAAAGCCTGGGCCACCGCCTGCATCTCCAGCCTGTAGATCGACCAACGAGACTCCAGAGAACTCCAACGCCCCTGTGTAATATATCCTTCACAATGGGCTCCCCAACTGGACAGACTGGCATCTGTCATCAGCGGTAACCATGACGGTGCCTCAAGGGGCATTCCTCTTTCCAGATTTCCCAGACAGAGCCACTACTGGAGCGCTCTCTTGGCCACTTGGGGGCAGGGGAGCTTGTGGGACAGTGGATGGGTCTGGTGGAACCAGCGCCGAAGCAAAGCCCTGAAGGGGGCGCATGTGTGCCCTTGCTTACGGGACAAGTTTGAACGTGTCCACCATGGTCCCTAGAACCTGCAGATAATGCCAAGCCATCGGTTCCGACATCCTCACAAACTATTACACTAAACGCTGAAGCCCTTGAGCATGCTGTTCTAGTAGAAAAAAAACCCTCTCCACACGGGTATCAAAGTGCACTCCTAAGTACTCGACTCCTGAGACGGGTCTAAGTGGCTCTTGGCCTTGTTGACCACACAACTGAGACTCTGAAGGAACTGCACCACTCGTGCCATTACCCGATGACTTTCATCCTGGGACTTTGCTCGAATCAGCCAGTCATCCAGATACACCAGCATGCCCTCCTTGTGTAGCGCTGCCGCTATCACCATCACCTTTGTGAATGTATGTGTTGCTGTCACCACACCAAATGGCAGCATCCGAAATTGGAAATGTCTCATTGACATTGCAAAGTGGAGTAACCGCTGAAGTTCTGCCCATATGGGAATATGCAGGCACGCCTCCATCAAATCGAGACACGAGAAAAATTCTCCCTTCTGACTGCCACTATGACGGACCGCAATGTTTCCATATGAAAATGTGGCACTCGTAAGCAGCGGTTTATGCACCAGAGGTCAAGGATTGGATGAAAGGTTCCTTCCTTCTTTAGTACCACAAAATAGATGGGAGTATCGACTGCAGCCGCATTGGTCGTGTGGGACAGGCACCACAGCCCTGAGCTGTAACCATCGCATCAAGGTTTCTTTTACCGCCATCACCTTGGATCATGCTTTACAGGGAGATTGTATGAAGGCGTCGTCCATAGGCCACACCAACTCAAGGGCATAGCCCTTGCAAATGACCTCTCACACCCAACTGGTCGGATGAAATCTGAACCAAGGTAGGGTAGAACTCCTGCAACAGACCTCCTATGGGCTTCACCGCCACCTGGGCTCTCCCCCCCCCCCCCTCGCTTCACTGGGATTTCTTGGGCCCCGAGGTCATAACTGAGGCAAAACCCCACCCTGCCCCCTAAAACCCCTGTCTTTTAGAAGGGAACCATCCCTTCTGAAACAGGGTAAAGCGAGAGGAACAAAACCTCTGGAATTCCTGCGGCTGACCGCTGGATGCGGGAGGACAACGTGCTTGTTCCTGCTTATCCTCCGGCAGCCACTCACCCTTGGAGTCTTCCAAGTCCTTGACCAGTTTGTCCAGGTCTTTTCCGAAGAGCAGCCTGCCGCTGAGGTCCGGTCCCCGCTTACCTCCTGTGCTGGCGCTGGCAGTCGTGCGGTCTGGAAATGCTGCTGCCTCCGTGCTCCACCAACCTGCTGTTTCCAGCATCGGGAGCACCACGGATTGAGAGGGAGAGTGAGAACGCGCGTTCCCTACTGCCGGCGTTTGCCTGCCTCTGTTTTCGTCGCAGCGACTAGCAGGCAAAGCTTCTGCACTTGCTGTCTGCCGGAGCTGTGGAGCCTCCACTGAACCGGTGTGCTACTCCATCTTCGGAGCCCCGCTGTCCAGCCGAAATACCCCTATACGGAGGAGGAGGTGAGGGGAGGAGGAGGTGAGGAGAGGAGGGGGGAAGGGGAGGATAGAGAAGGCCTCAGCAGCCTCTTAAAGCTACAGAACCCCCCAGTACGCTATACTTCTGTTTTTTCCTGTCTATTAAATACATTAACTCCCAAACAAAACAAACCCCAACTTTTAGTTTACAACTCTCTCTCCTTAATTGCTTCTCCAGTGAGCTCCCGGTTCACTGATCCTCCAGCTGCTTGGAGACTGAGGTAACTGGAGCGGAGAGGTGGATCCTCACAGGATAGACCAGTGTCATCATAAAAGGATGACGTTTCTCAGTCTCCAAGCTGCTGTAGGAGGAGCAAAACCCAGAGGGACTAGACTTGAGGGACGCTAAGGAATGCCCTTTCGCTTCAGGCATCCATTTGCAGGGCCTCGGTAGCAAGAGCCTAACATCAAAAGCCTGCTTTAACAAGGTGTCCAACTTTCTATCCTGGACATCCTTAAGCGCTGCACTGCCTTCCACTGGGATCTTCTTAGTAACCACTGAAACTGCTGCGTCCATACTCGGAGACTGAAAAAGCTCCCGATTCTGATCCGACAGTGGATAGAGGCGCACCATGGTCCTTGCCCCTTTTAGGCCAGCCTCTGGCAGATTCCACTCATCCTGAATCATCTCCTTGACCACTCTATGCAACGGAAAAACCTTCTGCATCTTCCACACTGCTTGCAGGAGCGGATCCTCTAGGGACTCCTCTTCTGCCAGAAGACTAGTGGGCATATTCAGTGCTTTAAGGATTCCATGATGAGCACCGACAACTCCTCTCGATGAAAAACTCGCACAATCCGCACCTGGTCATCTTGTTCCAGAATCTCCCTTCTTCCAACTCCATCTTCTAGACAGGCTCCCACTAGGAGCTCAGACAACGGAGACTGCCCTGGTTCCTCATCCACAGGCCTGGGTCTCTTCACTGGACTTGTTCCCGGCTCTCCCTCACGCAAATCCACCAATCTTTTGGAACTGTGTCCCGGCACAGAGGGCCCTCCCACTGCTCCCTGTTGGTGCAAACAGAACGCCTCATAGAGAAGAAGTAGTACAAACTGCGGGAAGAAAAAAAAACAAAAAAAAAAACCAGGGACCCCCACCTCGCCACCGGCTTGAGATGTGGAGGGTCCAGGAATGGCCGGGGGCGCAGACGTAGTCTGCTGCAGAACCGGCACTGTACTCATCCCCTCCCGTCCTGCCCTATCCGATCTTGCAGGGTCTGCTTCATCGTTGCGGCCTCCTGCACACACCAGACAAATGCCTGCCTCAGAAACCGCACCCAGTCTGGTTCCACAGACCAAACACTGCAGTCTAGCAGGCATATCGTGAATTAACCCTCTGGATTATACTACTGCTTGACCCCAAACTGTCCTGAAGTCAATAAAGGAAATTTTCATTTCTCTCTGGTGGCAGGCAGACAAACCCACAGCACTCTGCTTCCTGGCGTTTTTGTTGTTTCTTTTGGTTTGGGTTTTTTTTGTTTGTTTGTTTGTTTGTTTTTAGAAGAGCCCACTCAATAGGCAAAAGTAAATTAAATATCCCTTCACCATGGAGGAGCTGAAAACAGAGTCTCACTCAGTGTGAACTGGAGAGTGCAAGAAAACAACCTGTCACAGGCCCTTCCTTGCCCAAGCAGCCCCGGAGTGGCTACTACGCGGTTGCAGGCCTCCAGTGGTAAAGAGGACTCTGAAGCATTTCCCCCCCACATAGTTGTGTTTTCAGCGATCTAGAATGCACTGGCACCACCCACAACCCCGCCAAGGCTTGCCAGATATCTTACCGCCAAATCCAGCATGTTTCCTGCTTTGCCTGCCCTTTTGCGCTCAGCCAAAAATTGCTGCTTCGGCACCGAGAGGGGGCCTTCAGGGACAGTCTGTAGCGTGCTGCCATGCTGGGGCAATCGGGCGGCTCCTCACCCGATGGTAGGTTCTGGAGCCGCCAATTCCCCGATGCTCTCTCTGGCCTCCCCAACACCCAGTCAGTCCGGGGGGGGCCCTGTCTTTTTAAACTTGCTCTCTGTCCGTTTCTCCCATTGCTTTTTGTCTTTTTTTTCGTCTTAGATGCGTTTGGCAGAGAGGGAGAAATTTGAAAGAATATCTTAGTCCAACGGTGCTGCCCAGTTTGGCGAGCACTGTACCACAGGTGGAGAGACGGGGCACTGGAAGTGTGGGAGTAGTGGAATTTGCATGATAACGGAGGAAGTAAATAGTTTTCATTATCATGGAAGGAATTATGATCTTAAACATTATACTACTTGTGATACCGCGTGGGTAGTCTATTTAATTCAGTGTCCATGCGGTTTACTCTATGTAGGAAAAACCAGCCGGCCCTTTAAAGTAAGGATGCGTGAACATAAGAGCCGACTGAAGAATAAGGTGGTAGAGGCTCTAATTGTTGAACACTGTTTGAAGTTTAGACATGAGTTTGAAGATTTAAAATGTTTTTGCATAGATAAAATCTATACAGGCAAAGGAGCCGAAACAGTGGAGCAGCTGCTGGTAACAAGTGAACAGAGATGGATTTTTACTTTAACCACGGGGATCCCGGGAGGATTAAATGTTTATATAGAATGGAAAGCATGTATCTGATTAGTTGGAAACAAACATACGGTTCCAAATGTATATAATAAAAACAGTTATATCTTGAACACAGAGGGTAGTTTTCGTTTCTGTGATGACAGCCAGCAATACATAAAAAGTAGTTGGTAAGGGATTTATGATACTTTGAGAAGTGGGTTAGCCGATGAATTCATCAGGTGTAGAAAATTAAGAGCATGTAGGCTCAAAAGGGAGAGGAAAGTAGGGATGTCGCATGCACGGCATCTTTTGATGAAATTGGAATGAGACGCGGGCAGCATTGTTTTCTCCCTGTCTTTCTTTATTGCTTCCATGGTATTGTGAGGTATGTGGCATAGATTATAGTTTTTAGTATTAATTAGGGGAATGAAGCTAAGGCAAAAATAAGTTTGAGTGGTATCCATTTTCCTTTTGGTTTTATAGAATGATATTTTGAAGAGAACCCCTGAAGAAACGTTTAGTGAAACATGACAGCGGTACTACTTGCAGGCGTTGGGCAAGCTTTCAGATCATCGAATGGGAGAGTTAAGATCAGCGGATAAACAGTGATAAACAAACCAGAATGGTTAACATTGGGAAATTTAAACATTCTAAAAGCAAGTTTTTAATAGTAAGTTTTGGAGTTAAGAAAGAAGGTCATTGATGCAAATACAGCACAATAGCTGGAAATTTGTCGGCTTAGTGCTATGAGTCCGAGACCTTTCTTCCTTGAGTAGTACAAGTGACTGAAGATTGTTTGGGCTTCAACACCCTTTGTTATGTTTTGAGTGAACGCGTCTTCATTGTTAGTATCACTACTCAAGTAAGGAGACCAGTTTTTATAGTCATACCACAGAGAATAAGCATCTAGCCATCTGCCTTATCCAATGCAGATAAAATAGCCAGCATACTTGAAATGGTATATGCGGCTAACTCCCCCCCACAAGCCATTCATACTACTGGGAGATCTCAACCTCAACTCCTCACCCAGCAAAGAATCTGCCACTTTCCTCAGAGCAATGGAATCACTGCAGTTCACCCAACTGCTCACTGGACCCTCCCACCACCTAGGAACCACCCCAGACCACTTGTTCGCCCTAAGAAACCTATTGGAACAAGACAGCATAACAAATCCATAGGTCACACAGATACCTTGGTCTGACCATCATGCCATTCACTTTAAGCTGCATATTCCCCACCAAAAGACCATAACACAGAGAAAACCTCACCCTGAAAGAAGATTCAAAGGATTTAACAAGGATCAATTCCTGAACTATATCTTCCATAAGCTCCCACAAGACTTCCCCAATTTGGATGAAGCAATCAAAATATGCACCACCACCATAGCTGAAACGGCAAGAATTCCTGAGAGCGCAAATCCCAGTCACAGTATGACAAGACCTCCATCAACTCCTTGGTACTTTGCTGAAATAAAAGAAGCAAAGAACACACTACGCAAGCTGGAACGACACTGGCAAGACAAGACCGAAGCCACTTTAAAACAATATCAAAATACACACGACAACAATCTGATCAACCATCATAAGCAAGAATATCATATCACTCTCATATTAAGATCCAGTAACAAGCCAAAAGAACTCTTCGAGAAGGTTCCTTCGTTTAATGCATGGACAAACTCAGACTGGAGAAAATACAATTCACCCTCAAGCCTTCACAAATTTCCTACTCACCAAGCACAACCCCGCCCCCGCCCCCCCTGAGAGCCACACCACCTGTCGATCCTTCAGGCTACACAGCAAGCACCTCTGTACACACATGGAGTGAATCCTACATACCCACAACTAATCAAGTTGCATGCACAATTGTCGATCTAAACACCTGGCTAGGAACAGTGCCTCTACAGCCCAAAAGGACTTCCAATCTCTGGGGGAGAAACTCAAGCACGTTGTTAACACTGTTGCATTCTCAGAGGTTCTACCTGTTCTTGGTAAGGGGACAAAAAGACTGCATCGCATTAACAGCTTTAATACATGGCTCCAGACCTGGTGCAGAAAAGAAGGAATCGGATTTATTGGCAACTGGGACAACAGATGGACCAACAAGAGACTATACTGTGCTGATGGACTACATCTCTCTTCCGCAGGGAAAAGAATCCTAAGTGAAAAATTCAGGCAGTATGTGGACATGCATTTAAACTAGGAAAAGGGGGTGACGGATGTGGAAGGTCAACATCTGCATGCCACCCCCAACAAAAGCAGATCATCATCAGAAACAGCCACACTTCTAAACCACACATCAAAAACATGTGGGAGGAAGTGGGCAGAACAAAATCAATGCAAAATACACACAAGCCAGGAAAGTGCTGGAAAGCAATGAGCACAAATGCTCGAAGCTTAGCCAACAAAATTCCAGACCTGGAAGCCCTAATGGTGGAAACGGACTTGGACATTGTGGCCATTACAGAAACATGGTTTAATGAATCACATGATTGGGATATAGCCATAGCTGGCTATAATCTATTCAGAAGGGACCGAGAAAATGGAAAAGGAGGAGGAGTAGCCTTGTATGTCAAAAGCAATATTAAAGCTACTGAAATGCAGGGGACATGGGGAAAAGAAGAAGCGCTCTGGATTGCGTTGGAGAGAGGAGATGGCACTGTCATCCATATTGCTGTAGTCTATAGACCTCCGACTCAAATTGAAGAGAGAGACAATGAATTGATTATAGATATTGCCAAGATAGCATCAAAGGGGGAAGCAATCATATTGGGTGACTTTAATCTACCTGATGTGGATTGGATTACTCCTTCTGCACATCTGGAAAGAAGCAAAAAAAATTGTGGATGCTCTCCAAGATGCATTATTTAGACAAATGGTGATGGAACCAACCAGGGAAAGATCAACGCTGGATGTAGTGCTCACCAACGGTGATAGTGTGTCAAATGTCTGCGTGAGTGCCCCTGTGAGCAACAGCGACCATCACACGGTGTGGTTTGAAATAAAAGCCATGGTACAGGCCAATCATAGCAAGCTCAGAGTCCTAAACTTCAAATACGCTGACTTCAATAAAATGGCAGAGTACGTAAAGGAGGAGATGACGGGGTGGGAAGAGATAAAGGACGTGGAATTGCAATGGGCTAAACTAAAGGAGGCAATAAAAGGAGCAACAGATAAATATGTAAGAAAAGTAAATAAAAGCAAGAGGAGAAGGAAACCTATTTGGTTTTCCAAAGAGGTGGCTGCTCATATAAAGGCAAAAAACACAACTTTTGCAAAATTCAACAGCTTGCAGACAGAAGAACACAGAAATGAATACAGGATCCAACTCAAGGAGTCTAAAAGAGTAATAAGGATAGCAAAATCAAAGGCAGAGGAAAAGATGGCTAAAGATGTTAAGGGTGGCAACAAAACTTTCTTCAGGTATATTCGGGAAAGGAAAAAGATCAGAGTTGGAATTGCAGGACTCAGAAGTGCTGGGAAAGGACTCGTGGAAAGTGACACTGGAAAAGCAAAATTGCTAAACAATTACTTCTGCTCTGTGTTTACTAAAGAAGATCCTGGGAATGGACCAGCTGTGACTCCCAAATATAAAAATGGGAATGAAGTAGATACCACACCATTCACAGAAGAAGAGGTGTTAGAACAACTTGCTAAACTGAAAGTGGACAAGGCCATGGGACCGGATGGGATACATCCCAGGATACTGAAAGAGCTCAGAGAGGTTCTTGCAGGACCGTTAAAGGATGTCTTCAACAGATCCTTGGAAACAGGAGAGGTTCCTCAGGACTGGAGAATGGCTGATGTCGTACCTCTACACAAAAGTGGTGACAGGGAAGAAGTGTCAAACTACAGACCCGTGAGCCTTACCTCGGTGGCGGGAAAAGTAATGGAGGCACTCCTGAAAGAGCGAATAGTGAACTTTCTGAAAACCAACAGCTTGCAAGACCCGAGGCAACATGGTTTTACCGAAGGACGATCTTGCCAAACAAATCTGATCGAGTTCTTTGACTGCGTGACCAGGGAACTAGATCAGGGGCATGCAATGGATGTCATCTACCTGGATTTCAGCAAAGCCTTTGATACTGTTCCTCATAGGAGGCTTGTCAACAAACTCAGTAGCTTGGGGATGGGTCCCAAGATGGTAAACTGGATTAGAAATTGGTTGACTGACAGACGACAGAAGGTGATTGTACATGGAGCTCACTCGGATGAGAGGAAAGTGATTAGCGGGGTGCCCCAGGGTTCGGTCCTGGGCCCGGCACTGTTCAATGTATTTGTGAGTGATATTGCTGAAGGACTGAATGGAAGAGTCTGTCTTTTTGCAGACGACACAAAAATTTGCAACAGAGTGGACTCCCCCCAGGGAGTGGTTAACATGAAGAAAGATCTACAAAAGCTGGAAGACTGGTCTAAAGCTTGGCAACTACGATTTAATGCAAAAAGGTGCAGTGTCATGCACTTGGGTAGCAGAAATCCAAGAGAAATGTACGCGATAGGGGGAGAAAGGTTGGTATGCACAGTTCAGGAAAAAGACATTGGTGTGATTATCTCTGCTGATCTCAAGATGGCAAAACAGTGCGACAAGGCAGTGGCAAAAGCCAGGAGGATGTTGGGCTGCATACAAAGAGGGATTACCAGCAGAAAAGAAGAAGAGGTACTTATGCCACTGTATAGGTCACTGGTGAGGCCTCACTTGGAATACTGTGTTCAGTTTTGGAGACCATATCTTGCAAAGGATGTAAAAAGACTGGAGACTGTTCAGAGGAAGGCGACCAAAATGATTTGGAGCCTGCATCAGAAGCTTTATGAGAAGAGACTTGAAGACCTAAATATGTATACTTTGGAGGAAAGGAGGGACAGGGGAGATATGATTCAGACCTTTAAATACTTAAAGAGAAATGATGAACAAACAAACCGCTTCCAAAGACGGGGAACCTGTAAAACTAGAGGGCATAGCATGAAACTGCAAGGGGGTAAATTTGAAAGGCAATGTCAGGAAATATTTTTTCACTGAAAGGGTGGTGGATGCTTGGAATACCCTCCCGATGGAAGTGGTAGGGGCGAACACGGTGACGGAATTCAAAAAGGCATGGGACAAACAGAGGATCCCTTTACAGAAATAGGAAAAAAAAACAAAATAAACGGTACCATCTAACTTCTGAACCATATAACGTCTCAACAAATAGGGGTGTCCTACATGGAGTGGTGGGTTTACCCCTGAACAAGGATATGGGGAGGGGTGGCCTGCGCGGAGCGACAGGTGCACCTACTCTTGCCATCTTGCTGGGCAGACTGGATGGACCATGCTGGTCTTTATCTGCCGTCAACTACTATGTTACACCTACACAGCACCCTCTGATCCATGTCCAGTAAGATGATTAAATCTGCCAAAGATGAGCTCGTCCAACATATCCACAAGATAAGTTCCTCTCTAACTCAAGGATATATGTCCCACTCCCTCAAACAGGCAACCATCCGACCAGTCCCCAAAAACAAGTCAGCAAACTACACAGATCCTGCATCATACCACACAATCTCCAGCCTTCCTTTTCTAGTCAAACTGATTGACTCCAACGCCCCCCCCTAGACCCTCACCAACACGGGTTTCGACCCAACCACACAGTGTCCAAACCCTTCTCATGCAGCTATTTGACACCCTGATCTGAGGGACTGACAATATGAAAAATGGATTCCTCCTCATTTTCATTGATCTCTCATCTGCATTTGACACAGTGGCACATGACATTCTATTAAACAGGCTCAAAGACACAGGATCTCCATAACACACCACTTAAGTGGTTTCAGTCCTACCTCTGACCGGCAACAAGTAAAAGTTGGGGCAAACATCTTCACCCTATTTGTTACAGAACAGGGAGTCGCATAAGGCTCCTCCTTGTCCGCGCTACTCCTCAACCTTCACATACAATATGCAGCATCTTTAGAAAACATAACATACTATATGCCATATATATGTGGACGATATTATGGTATATACCTCAATACACTTAGACCAATGGACTTCACAACTATAGCAAATTGCATACAAGAAACGAATGGCTGGCTATCCAACAACCTAAGCATCAACTTCAAAAAGACCAAGGCTCTAATTATCACGAGACACCCCTCCTTTACCCTCCCCTCCCCCCCTAATTTCAATCAACCTGGCAAACACATCCATAACCGTAGAAGTCGTCGTCAAGTACCTAGGAGTTATCTTGGACCGTAACCCGAATCTAAACCACCACAACAAAATCACCCAAAATGCATTCCACAAAATGGCTGCCATCCAAAGACTCAAATCCCTCCTCAGTCAGGACCATTTCCACATAGTCTGCCAAACTGTCATCACGCCTATACTAAATTTTACTACAATTCCATTCTTAATGGTCTACCAAAACAAATGACCCGGCCCCTGCAACTGGCCCAAAACACCAACGCCCGGATCATCACTGGTTCAATGAAATTTGACCATATAAAGCCCATTTTGTACCAGCTCCACTGGCTTTCAGTCACCTCAAGGGCCAAATATAAGTCAGTCCTAACCATCTTTAAAAATCAGACAACTTGTCAGCAGAAATACTCCAGGACCTAATCTGCATAAAACCAAGCAATAGACCACGAAGACCAAGCACCATAGATATCATCCAAACACCCAGCTCATTCACCAAGGCCAAACAACTCTACGACCAAGAGAGCCCTATCAATTGCAGCACCCGCCATTTGGAATTCGCTTCCAGATGCACTAAGGACCACCACTGACCTAAAAGACTTTAGGAAGAAGCTGAAAACATTCCTCTTTTCATGGAACACTTCAATGAACTCTAGCACACCACATGCCGGACATAACCTAATCCCCCCAGATTCACATCATATGCTGTCCTGTAAATGTATATATGTTAAAATGTAAATAAGTTACGCTTGCTAGCATTTCCCGCATGCCACCCTTACCTAGACCACATGTTCTCTGTAAAGCTTTGTTATATTGTAAACTGCTTTGATTGTATGATAAAGCGGTATAATAAACCTGCTAAATAAATGCTACCCTCTGCGAGCTCGAGGCTAAACAGGATTGAGCATGGTTAGTACTTGGATGGAGGGCCTGCAGGCTTACTGCGTGGAACAAAGCCCTTGCAATCTATTTTCAGTTGCACCTTGCCATATAAACCCAGAGGATAGTCAACTCACCACAGACATGAGAATTCTGCACAGATTCTACAGCACACACCAGTCTTAAAATGTAAGACTTCATAGCTTCATTGTGTCCCCTAGTCTGCACTTTTTAAAAGGAGTAAATTTAACAGGTTTTTTTATACCGCTTTATCATTTCAATCGATTAGTAAATCACCAAGTCACATTTACTCGCTCCACTCCTTCCATTTTATAGACCTCTATTATACCTCCCCTCAGCCATCTCTCCATCAAGCTGAAGAGCCCTAAAGCATAGTTACTAACTTGTAACAGGTGTTCTCCGGGAACAGCAGGAATCAGTCCTCACATATGGGTGATGTCACCGACTGAGCCCATGTGAGAAAACTTCCCAGCTTCCAAGGGAAGTTTTTGGAATGCACTCCACACATGTGCTGGTCTTCCTGCCCAAAGAAGCCATCTTACCTCAGTATGATGACATAGCTTAATGAAGCCCAAAAAGAAAAGAAGAAAACTAAAACAGAGAGAAGAAAGGGTAGTGCAGACTGATTCCTGCTGTTTCCGGCGAACTGCTACAGGTAAGCAAATACGCTTTCTCCAGGACCAAGCAGGAAGTCAGTCCTCACATATGGGACTCCCTAGCTAAAGGCTACCGAAAATCCTCTAGAAAGCCCAACAGGGCAACCAGAAAACCAAACTGAGAAAACAGCGGGAAACACTAAGGTTCCGAGAGTGAACACCAGCCTTGAACATCAACCAACAGTCAACTCTCTTGTAGCCTAAACAAACAGAAGGACTGGAGGAAAGGAGTAGCATTATTTCCCAAAGAGGTGCTGGAGTGCGGCTTGGCCAAAGATGCTGTCACACTGGGAATCCTTATCCAGGCAGTAGTGGGCTGCAAAGGTGTGGACAGAAGACCATACAGTAGTCCTACAAATTACCACTGTGGAGATGGAACACAAGTGAACCACTGAGGCTGCCATAGCATAAACATTATGCACCGTGACATGGTGCTCCAAGGTAAGCCCAGCCTGGGCATAAGCAAGAGATGCAATCAGCCACCCAGATGGAGAGGCTGCACTTAGAAATGGCTAACCCTGCCTGTTGGGATCATATGAAACAAAGAGCTGAGTGGAATGGGGATAGGTTCTCACTTGTTCAAGATAAAAAAAATGAGCACTCTTACAGTCCAAAGTATGGAGAGAGGCCTCTGCCCTGGAGGAGCGAGGTGGGGGGGGGGGGAATGGGCAATACCATGGACTGGTTTAGGTGGAATGCTGAAATCACCTTAGGGAGAAACTTAGGATGAGTGCGTGGCACCACTATTTTTGTAGAACCTCGTATAAGGCGGGTGCACTACAAGTGCCTGCAGGTCACCGATTCTGCATTCTGAAGTAAAAACGCCACCAAAAAAATGATTCTCCGGATGAGGAACTTGAGCGGATAGGTGGCCAGCAGCTCAAAGGTTGCTGAGAGCAGCTGTCCCAGGACGACATCGACATCCCACACCACTGGTGGTGGTAGACTAGAAGGACGAGAAAGCAGAAGAACCAGCATAAAGCATCCTATGAGTGGATGAGCAGAAAGGGGCCAGTCATAAACACTACAGTGATATGCTGCAAGAGCACTCAGGTGCACCCTGACAGAGTCAGACTTCAGTCCCAAGTTGGAGAGGTGAAGCAAGTCAGTCAATCAGCACTGTCGCCACTGAGCCCTGGCTTTCAAAAGATCGGCCACTTCCAGTGGGAGAAGTTCGATGGAGAGGTTCCAGAGGGCATTCTCCTGGAAAGAATGGAGGGGGATCTGCTCGAAGTGTAGGAGAACCCTCCTTCACTACTTGTAATGCCCAGGTGTCTGGTGATGGTGAGCCAAGGATAGGCAGAGAACTGGAGACAACCCCCCCCCCCCCCAATTTACTGCAGAACCTAGTCTATAAGGGGAGGAAAAGCCATGGTCCAGGAATCAATATCCCCCCCCAGGCTGCGGCTGAGGCATGGGTTGGGATTTTGGGGTCTTAGGCCTACGCTGCTGTCTTTGGCCCTGGCCCTTGGCCTGCTGCCCCTAAGGAGGTACATGGTAGGAGAAATATTGGGGAGGAATAAGCACCATAGATGCTCCTCCTCTTCTCAAAGCCTTCTATCGGGAAGGGTCAGCAGTTTTCCCTGGAGAGCCTGGTCATGGCGAGTTGTTCCATCTCCAACTCAGCAGCCAGCTCCATCATGGGTTTGCCAAAGAGGTTCTCTCCCTGACACAGGATATCAGCAACCAAAATGGTAAAGGAGATGGAAGGATACCCCTATGAAGAGAGGCTAAAAAGATTAGGGCTCTTCAACCTTGAAAAGAGACGGCTGAGAGGAGATATGATAGAGGTCTCTAAATTAATAAAATGGAGCGGAATGGGTAAATGTAGATCGATTACATGTCTTTCTATATTTTGATAGTGCAAACAATGACGCTACAAGGTAACCTATTTAAGTCTAATAAGAGAAAATATTTTTTTTCACTCAACGTGTAATCAAACTCTGGAATTTGCTTCCAAAGGATGTAGTAAAAGCTGTTAGTGTAGCCGGATTTAAAAAAGGTTTGGACAAGTTCCTGGAGGAAAGGTCCATAAACCATTATTAAAGTGGACCCAGAATATCCACTGCTTGCCCCAATACAAGCACTGTGGAACCTATGCTTTTAGGGAAATTGCTAGGTACTTGTAACCTAGATTGGCCACTGTTGGAAACAGGATACTGGGCTTGATGGGCCTTGGTCTGACCCAGTATGGCATCTCTTATGTTTTATGTGCAAATTGTCCTGAATCCATTGCTCCAAGTCAGAGGACTGTTACCATGCCCAACACAGCCACTCTGGCCACAGACTCAAAGCCATCATAGGCTGCTCAAGTCACAAACTTGGAGCACTCCTTGGTTTTACTGACCAGGCTCCAGAAGTTCTTTAGATGGTCACCAGAAAGCCCAGCCAAGAACTCTGCAAGCTCTCCTGTCAAGTCTCTCAAGTACATGCCCATGTACAGCTTGTATATGGGCCAAGAGCATCGAGCCCTGTTTAACACTTTCTGCCAAAGCCATCCATAGTACGGGCCTCCCAACCCAGGGCCACTGAGGAATGCGTCTTATTGCTCTTGATGCAGCATATTGCTGACTCCACTACCATGAGTTGAGGCAGTTGTGTTTTCTCAAAGCCCAGGTCTTGCAGACCCGATACATGGAATAGAGCCACTTGCTCACTGCAGGCACCGTAAGTGAAGTCTCCCATATCCTCAGAAGGAGCCGCTCCAGAATGTGATGGACAGGGACCATGATGGCCTCCTTTGGCAGGGTGGGATACTGGAGGATCTCTACCTCAGCTACAGGCTCCTTCTCCACCTCAAGGGTGAAAGGTTAGGCCTTTCCTATGTCCCTCAAAAGCTCCAGAAAGAGAGGTCTTCGGGGAGGGGGAGGGAACTTTCGACACTCAGGAGGGGGGGGGGGAGGGATCCGAAGGCACATCCTGGTGTCTCAGTCTCTAGAGACTAGTCCTCAGTCTTCCAGTCTGAGTCAGAGGAACTCAAAGTATTAACGGGATCAAAGACTCAGTCAATGATGGGAAGGGGTTCTCTGTTCACGATACTCTGAACCAGAAGCACCTAAGGAGACAGGCTGCACTGTCTACGATCAGGAGCAGTCTCAGGATCCTGAGGAAACCGGAAAGATTTTGAGGACCATTTGTACCTCAGCTGGTTGAGGCCTCCGACATGGACGGGGCCATCACCAGTGCCAAGGAACTGGAGTTACCTGGTCCTCAGGGAAGGAAGGGGGTTTACGCCATGAAGGCAGCCAGACTGCACTTGGCAGCCAGAATCCTCTCCACTAGGAGCACTGGCTCCTTCGCCAGGGACTCCACGATGGTGATAGCCTTGGGAGCCCTGTGCCGAACCTCCCAAGGTCTCAGGAGACAACTCCTCCCATCAGGGCAGCTTGGAAAACTGCTTCCAGCCTTCACCATCAAAGTCAAGTCGAGGGCTCCAATGCTGATGACCAGGGGGCTTTTCCTCTGGTATCAGCATCGCCCTTCAATGCCAACTCAGAGAGGGTCCATTCCTTCCAGGGTGGTCCTCGTCAAAGGAAAGCTGTCAGTCCAATGTCCCGTGACATCAAGGCTAGGAGGTCACCCGATCCCCTGAGCAGAGGCCTCAGACGGGGCCTTCGAGAGAATCAAAGCCAAGGTCTGTGCTGGAGACAGTGTCGAGGCCTTGGAACTGAACAATTCTCACTGCTCCTCCCGGTTCTTCAGCCCCTTGCACGTAATCTGCAAGCAGAGAGGAAAAGTGGAAGGCTCATGGTCAGCCCCGAGACACTGAAGGAACGAACTGTGGCGGTCTGTAATCAGGAAGATCCAACCACACTGAGTGCACTTTTTAAAACCACTGGTTGGTTTGACATGGTTGGGAAGATGGCTTCCATCAAGTTAAAGGACTCCAATGCCCTCAGCAACCAGAAGGGCATGAGAAAAAAACCCATGCACCAAAATCCCCACACTGTGCTGAGGCACCACCAGTCGTCGGAATTTATGAAGATGGGAAGGGTGACATGAATCAAGACAAGACTAACAAATGGCAAAAAAAAACTACTGTAAGATAATCAACTTAAGTCCAAGATCCAAACGTCTCCACAGAAAAGAGGCAACTGAGGTAAGATTGCTCCTTTAGGTGGGAAGACCGGCACACATGCATGGAGTGCATTCCAAGTTTTTCCTTTGTAAGCTGGAAAGTGTTCCCGCATGGGCTCCATCAGTGATATCACCCATATGTGAGAAATGACCCTGCTTGGTTCCAAGGAACCTTTTAAAAAAAAACTTTCATAGGGGTCTCTTTCCATCCCCTTTATCATTCTGGTTGCCCTTCTCTGTACATTTTCTAAATTTCACATTTTCAAGATGCAGCAACCAGAAATGTACATAATTGCTGTAGAGAAGTTATGCTTCCAAGCATCACTTGCATGTCACCCTTTCCTATGTTTCCAATATGAGTTCTCTGTAATAGTTTGAGTTGTAACGTAAACTGCTTTGATTTTAGGATAAGGTGGTATAAAAAAAACTTGCTAATAAATAAAAAAATCAGGTCTGGCCCGAGAGTTGGTTCAAGCCTTACACTTCCCCTGGTTCTCAAAATCTATTGTTTATTTTTGAATACCCTGCTCCTCCCCCCCCCCCCCTTCAAAGTTGTTATCCTAGGTGATTGCCTAGTGGTTGGGCCAGCCCTGCACATAAATACTCTAGGTGCAGTCATGCCATGGAACGATGCAGAGGCATTATATTATCCTCTGCTTTATTCTCCATTCCTTTACTTATAATTCCTAGCAGTCTATTAGCTTTCTTGGTCACTACTGCACACTGTGCAGAGGATATCAACATATTATCCACAATGACAGCTAGATCTTCCCCTAACAGCAAAAGAAACGAAAACTAGACCAAATCAAAAAAAAAAAAAAAAAAAAGACTTAAAGCAAAAGCTGAACTATTCTCCGGGAGCCAGACAATAGACGTTATCTTCAGCTGCTGAGGACTGAAAGACTGAGGTTCGGCCAGCAGAGGGAGCCAGATACTGTTTCAGTAAAACTTCAGTTTTTCATTCCTCAGCTGCTAGAGAAGGTTGACAACCCTCACTTGCCTGGACTGGCCCGGAGAGACGATGAGGAACTATAATTTTGATTGTTCTTCTCCAAAGTGCATAACCTTGCACTTGTCCACATTAAATTTAATCTGCCATTTGGATGTCCAGTTTGCAATTACTCAAGGTCCTCTTGCAGTTTTTCACAATCCTCTTGTGATTTAACTACTTGAATAATTTTGTCTTTGCACATTTGATCACCTCATTTTGTGTTTCTATTTCCAGTAATTTATAATGTTAAAAAGCAGTGGGTCCCAAGACAAAGTCCTGGAATACTTTACTATTTATCTTTCTCCAATGAAAAAAAAATTGACCATTCAGCTCTGTTTTTCTCTTTTAACCAGTTCCCAATCCACAATAGGTCACTGCTTCCTAACTCATGACACTAATTTTCTCCATCTCTCATGGGGGATCTTATTAAAAGCTTTCTGAAAATCCAGGTGCACTATTAAGTGGCAGACTGGTGAGGCAAGACTTTCCTTAGCCAATTCCATGTTGACAGTGTCCCATTAAACCACGAATATATGTTCAGTAATTTTGTTTTTTATAATGGTTTCTACCATTTTGCCCACACAGATGTCAGGTTGATCTGTCAGTAGTAATGTAGCACTCTGGGAACCCTTTTTAAAATGTAATGTTACTTTGGCGACTCTCAAATCTTCAGATATTATAGACCGTTTACAAATTAGTGTCATTAAAGTAGAGGTCCACAATTTCATTTGCGTTTAATTAAGCACCCTGAGATGTATACCATCAAATCCAAGTGATTTACTACTCTTTAGTCTGGCAAGCTGCCCTATCATATCTTTCATGTTCACCAAGATTTATTTTGATTCTTCCGATTCATCACCTTTAAAAAGTTTCCCTTCATCTTCCTCAGTAAAGAGCAAAACAAAACATTAAATTTAAATTAAGTCTCTCTGCTATGTCGCTAATGGTCCAACTTGACCCTCAGGCTGTTTACTTCAAATGTACCTAGAAAAGGTTATGATTTTTTGCTTCTACAGCAAGCTTTTTAAAAATTCTCTGCAGCTGTCTTATCAGTATTTACATTCTCTTATATACCGCGCTATTCTGCATCAGTGCGGTTTACATTGAACAAACTGGAATTACATTAAACAGGGCATTATAACTTGGAGATAACTATTTTACAGGGAACATGGGCTATGGAGGGTTAAGTGGCTTGCCCAAGACCACAAGGAGCACCTGTGGGACTAGAAAACCCAGTCCTTCTGGCCCAAGGTTGCTGTCCTCTAGTGGGATTTGAACCCCCGACCTTCCGGCCTGAAGTACCTTGACCCAGCCACTAGGCCACTCCTCCACTACTTCACATCTAACCTGCCAGTGCTTAAGTAGTTTCCTATTTATGTCATTTAGATCTCGCTTCCATTTTTTGAAAGATTTTTTTTTGCCAACAATAGCCTCTTTCTCACCTTTAAATCATGCCAGCAATTGTTTGGCCTTCCTTCCAACTTTTTTAAAAAGGTGAACCACATCTGGTCTATGCTTCCAAGATAGTATTTTTAAACAATGTCTAGGACTCATGCAAACTCAACCTTTGCAACTGCTCCTTTAATGCTTCTTCATTTTATCAGTCTCTCTTTTAAAAGTTAAATGTTAATACAATAGATTTCCTTGCTGTCCTTCCTCCTATTAAATGAAATTTGATCACTATTGAAAAATAGCCCCAACGCGATTACCTCTCCCTCCAGATCCTGCATTCTATTAATGATTAGGTCAAAAATAGCTCCCCCTCATGTCAGTTGCTGAGACAGCTGCTTGTAGGGATTATAAGGTTTAGGGATATGTTCCTGGTTCGTAATCACTCAAGGGTCCTGATAGGTGACTGCTCTAATAAAATATATATCAACCAGTCTGTCATTACAGTGGGAAAGGAAAAAACAGGCCAGCATGGAATCATATAAGAGAAAATAAATCTTTGCACTGCATATTACTGAGCTGGAAGGCCCAGAAATAGTCATGCAAGCATGAACACAGGAAACCACAAGCAAACATGAACAAAGTATATGCTGAGCACATCAGCCCTGAAGAAGAAAGACGGTTGATAGTTGGTAGGTATGGAGTAAGAGCAAACGAAAAGGAACCTGAGTGGGTATCAAAACAGGAACAAGGGGATAGAAAGGAAGTAACAGGAAACAGATGGCAAGAGATGAGATACAAGGGGGGGGGGAGATAGATTTGGGAGCTGTGCACGTATACGGAAATCAGAAAAATATATATATGTAACATGACTATTATACTCGTGAGAGGAGGAATTCTGGAGGTGTCTAGTGCCTAGTGACCAACAGAAGCACTCCTCTCTATTGCCTGTATTGTCCATCAGTAATTTAATAAACAGAGATTCTGATTGCACCTGTACTGACTTTTGGATCTGGACTATACAGGAAATTAGTGATAATTAGTAATAATTAGTAATTGGTCTTTTGTGAGTAACAGGGCCTCACATGCTCCATGAGGTAGTCATTTGCCATCTAGAAAAAACATTATCACACAAGCGCACCTTGACATGACAATGGGCCAGTCAGTATCAGGGTAATCAAAATCACCCATTACTGTGTGCCAATGTTAGCTTCTTGAATTTCTATTAGCATTTCATAATCTTAAAACCCAGGACCTGGATCACCAGGAGTCAGCACCGACTCGAAAGCTAACACATGCACTCTTGTCCAGAACAACAATAGTACACCCTCACTGCTATTCCCCTTCTCCTCCTCCCATGGAATTTCTATCTATAAAGATTCTACAGTGCATTGATTTCCTACAAAAAGTTTATCCTGTTTGACTCAATACCTTCTTTAACAAAAAGCATCACCCTTTAATCAATCTACCCATTGATTATCCTCCTCCTTACAGGTCTCCAAGATGCCAATTGTAGCCCTCTCTTCATCCAGTGCTATGTACTCTAGCTCTTCCAGAACAGTTTTGGGCAGAAAGGGGAAAAGGTCAGGGGAGCTAAAGATAGATCTGGTTTAAGATGTCTGCCTCCTCCCCTCCCAAACTAAAATAGATAAAATGGAATTCTGCTGCCTCTGGCAGCCACCTTCCCCCAACGTATGTCCCTCAAAGTTATCTAGGCTTTTCCAGAACTAATAAAGGACATGCTGGTACTGTTGAATGGCACCACCCTGACTTGAGTAGCCAATTCACCCCGATTATCCATAGCATCACACAGATTACATGATCTCAACAATAAACCTTGCTTCTTACTTATGAAGACGCTGCAGATTTCTTTGCACCTTTCCTCTGTCTCATGGTTGTTTAAATTTCCTTCACAGCCCCCAAACAAGAATTCTGTGCAGGATTTGGTCTTTGCATCATAGTACCATCTTGGGATTGCTGCACGACATGGGCCTATCTTCATTTGTGGAAGGCAAAAATCTAGAATTAAAGCACAACCCATCTACAGTTAAGCCTTTACAATTCACCAAATAGATAAGCAGACCATAACTAGCTCAAGAACAATTGATAAGATTGCCTCATGAAGGAATTTGAATCATACCCAATTATTTCCTTTCCTTGAATTCTCCTAGACCAGTCCAGCAGAGTTTGTAAGTAGTAGTGACTTTTTCCTTGCCAGAATAAGGAGGCAATGATCTCATCAGAAAGTAAACACACACTGGTGCAGCAGAGAAGCCAGTAAGAAGCTTCCCAAGCAATAAGACTGAAACCTTCAGATAAAACCCATAGAACCATTAACAAAACTAACAAATCAGAACTGGAACAAATATTTGTATATTTTGCAGTGCCTGATCAAGAATAGAGACTGTAGTAAGAAAGCCAATGTAAAAACAGCAGGGCTTCCCAAGATTCTGGGCTGGTATAGCAGGATTCATGGAAAAGAAATTTAATCAAGTATGATTAAAATTTCTTCCCCCCCCCCCCCTTACCCTCCTTTCCTTATCAGGAGCCAGGATAGGATGAAGACAACGCTCTGGTCAGAACAGCCCTGCCAAAGACACCATCAGCACTTGCTCCCACATACAACCTATAGTGCTTCACAAAAAAGTACTCAGTGAAGACTAAGTAGCTGCTTTAACAATGTCTTCCTAGAGACACCAAGACAGACTTGGCCCTGGAGACGGCCTGCAACTTAGAAGGGTGAGCACTTATTCCCTCCAGTACCCACTTCACAGCCAAGAGGTAAGCTGAGTCAATGGCCTCTCTGATCCTGTGGCAAATAAGGACAGGCAGCAGCCAAGTCCTCTTCCTCAGACTGCAGAAGAGAGCACAAAGATGGTCTGACTAATGAAAGGGGCTGGTCACTCTAGATATCCGAGTGATATCCTCCCCACATTGAACAGATGCAGATAGGGATCTAACCAAAAGGTCCTCCTCCGAAACAGAGGACAAAACAACTGCCCGATTAAGGTGAATAGAGATCACCTTTGAATGGAAGGATGGCACAATTTGCAAAGCAACTGAAGCTGTCAAGATGACCTAAAAAGGCTTTGAAGCAGGACAGGCCTGCAGCTCCCAGACCCATCTGGTGGATGAAAGTCATCAGAAACACCACTTTTAAGATCAAATCTTAGAGGGGCCTTATGAAAGTGCTCAAAAGGAAGCCCCTTTCAGCACCTTCAAACACCAACAAAGGCTCCACTGGGGAACTACCAGATGCATAGGAGGAAAATGATGCTTAATCCTCCCAAAACATCAGGGTGGGCTGCCAAGGACAAAGCCTAAATACACCCCAGATAGCATGCCAAAGTTGTTACCTGAACTTTGAGAGTTCAGGGCCAACCCTTGGTCCAAGCCTGCCTGCAAGATGGACAAGATTTTTTATTTATTTTATTTAAAGTCTCTTCTATACCGTGCTCTTCAGAATCAGTGTGGTTTACAGGTAACATTAACTTGTACAGTGCAGGTGGAACATACACTGTACTTAAATTGAACAGGTGTTGTAACTTGGAATCAACAGGGGGGTTACTATATACAGGCTGAGCAATCAAGTCCAGATATATGGTAGTGACCAGATTGCTATCCTCTTTCCCAGCCAAAAGGTCCTGAGAAGACCACCACCTCTCAAAACTCCTCTAAACCCTCAAAGGCTAAAGAGGTTGAGGCATTAAGAGACTCAAACAGGATACTGATTACTGCACCAGGGAAGCCTCTTTTGAACAGTTTACATCTCTCAAGTGCCAAGTCATAAGCGGGGAGGCAGCAGGGCATTCAAGTTCACCGCTTGCGGGTCTCTTCGGCAACTGAAGAAGTTGCTCACCTTGGCATTGCCCCATGTGGTCAAACGAAACACAGAGAACACCAAATTTTCACAGTATGAGACTGAATGCATGGGAGCTCAACTCCTATTCCCCAGGATATACCATGTTAGGATTCAGGAAGTCAGCCCAAACAAAACACCTGATTTGTGGGCTGCTGACAAACCACTAAATGCTCCACCGCCCAAATGCACAAGTCAACATAGCGCTTCAAGTTCCCCTTCTTTGAGAATATACGCTACCACTGTGGCACCAATCACTTTGTCCGCTAGTAAGGTTTGAAATTTCTCGAAAAACTCCAGGCGGATCACTGGCTTCCAGCCATTTGATCAGGCATGAGGATTCCTGAGGAGAACACACACCCCAAATCATCTGATAGTGAGTCCCCAGCCTTTCAGGCCAGCATCAGTGGTGAGAATTACCCAATCCAGGGCTGCTAGTGGCATGCCAATCATCAGATGGCAGGTTTGAAGCCACCATACCATTCTCCGAGTTTCCGAGTAATGTTCCTGCTAAGCTGCACACAGAGTCCTCCACTGGCATTCCAGACGGTAGGGGGAAGTGCAAAGCGATCACACTTTGCTGTGCAATCCTAAGCGTGATCGCTTTGCACTTCCCCCCCACCGGCAGGAATGCCGGCAGAGGACTCGGCACAGCTTAGCGGAAGCATTATTTCCAAGGGAGAGAAAGGGTCTTGTCTAAGAGTTAAGAGCACAGAGGAACAATAGAAGTATCTGTAGCAGGTGCATACTATGGAACCTAAGAGCTGAAGATTGTAGCATGTCACCTAAGGCCTATGATTGACAGAACTCCAGTTGTTTCTGCAGCTTGAGCATTCTCTCCATCCTGAGGAAAAAACTCTGCTCTAGTGTGATGAAATGCACCCCCAAGTATTCCAAATCATAAGAACATAAGATGTGCCATGCTGGCTCAGACCAAGGTCCAGCAAGCCAAATATCAGGTTTCCAACAGCAGCCAATCCAAGTCACAAGTCCCTGTCAGGTTACCAAAAAGGTATTTTGGATCTGGGTCTGAGCCACACAGATCCCATGGTAAGCAGTGGATTTTCCTGGTCCTATTTAATATGTTTTATGGACTTTTCCTCCAAGAACTTATCCAAACCTTTTTTAAACCCAGCTATATTAAATTTTGACTACATCCTCTGGCAATGAATTCCAGAGTTTAATTATGCACCGAATACAAATATTAATTACACTTACCTGGTAATTGTAGTTCCTTTAGTGACGACAGTGCAGTCCTCTACGTCTGGGTAGTCAACCTCGTCCTGCAGCTAGGAGACTGGCATGTCCAAATTCGTGACATCACTGGTATATCCTGGCACCATCAGCCCTCCTACTTCCCGTGTGAACTACTAACAAAGCAGACTCAAAGGAGCAAGAAATAAGTAGCAATGTAACAACGTCAACTGAACAAGTGTTTTCCCCTGTTACCCTTTTTTTTTTTTTTTCACAACCAGGTACAGAAGTGGGAATGGATTCAATGCTGTACTGCACTTTTTAATGCCATAGAAAAGCTATGACCCAGGTTCTACTTCCTATCCCTGCGCCCCGAGCAGCGGAAGCAATAGGACAACTCAGAAAGCAAGAGACAGGAAAAGATTGGAGCCGGCTCACCTGTAAGACTCTTTGACCCGCACTCCACGCCGGAAACCTGGAAAGATCATGAGTAGGATAGGATGGAGGACTACACTGTCGTCACTAAAGGAACTACAATTACCAGGTAAGTGTAATTAATATTTCCTTAGCGTTCCTCCAGTGCAGTCCTCTACGTCTGGGATGTACCAGAGCAGTACTTAATGGGTGGGATCTTTCCGGCCGGCCGACAAAACTGCCGATCCGAAACGGGTATCCGCTGCCGCCGCTACATCCAGGCGGTAATGCTTTCTGAAGGTATGCAAGGACAACCAAGTAGCCGCCCTGCAAATATCTCCTGGCGGAACTAACCGATGCTCCGCCCACGAACAAGCCTGCGCCCGAGTGGAATGCGCACGCAAGGCCGAAGGCGCCGAGCGGCCCTGAAGCAGATAAGCCGAAGCAATCGCCTCCTTAATCCATCGGGCAATGGAAGCTTTAGCAGCAGCCTCCCCTTTACGTATGCCCCCAAAAAGGACAAATAAACGATCCGACTTACGAAAGGATTCGGTAACCCGCAAATAGTGCCGCAATACCCGCTGCACATCCAAGCGGCGCAAGTCGCGATCGGAACCGCCGAGAACTGGGAGTGAAACCACCTGATTCATGAGAAAGGGCGAAACCACTTTAGGGAGAAAAGGAATGGTACGCAACAGAAACAGTTCCCGACAGGACAAGGCCTGCAACTCAGAGATGCGTCTGGCCGAGCAGATCGCCACCAAGACCACCACCTTCAAAGTTAAATCCTTCAGGGAGGCAAGTTTCAACGGCTCAAAGGGCGCCCGGTACAAAGCTCCGAGGACGAGATTAAGATCCTAAGGCGGAACACAAGACCTAAGGGAAGGGCGCAGCTTAGAAACTGCTGACAAGAAGCGCCGAATGTCCGGGTGAGAACCCAATGAAAGGCCGTTGACCTTGCCCCGATAACAGGCCAGCGCCGCCAGCTGAACCTGCAATGAGCTGGCCGCCAGACTTTTGCTAAAACCATCTTGTAAAAAATCTAGAATTATGGGCACGGCCACGGTGGCCGCTCGTATCCAGCGCCGAGAACACCAATCCTCAAACATGCGCCAGACGCTGTCAGACGGCTGCCTAGGGTGAGAACTTACACAATCTTGACGATGCATATATTCATATGATTCTTGCAAGGTATTGTGGGTAATGTAGTTCTTTCACTCCCAAACACAGCTGAAGACAATAATTGAGCTGTGATACCAGTGGTAAGGCCAATAAAATACTTCTTTTATTGATGGGGTTTAATTCACCCAGCACAAATATGCTTGGTAGCAATATAAATGAGGTTACTTGCTTGCAGTGTTTAAATGGATAACAAAGTCACAAAGCAAATCAGAAAAACAACCTTCAGCTTGTCAGGCAATTAGCTAATGTTTTCTTAGCAAATAATTACCAAATAAAAAGGCACAAAGAAATGAATGAACTTTGCTTGTTAGGTTAACTTCTGCTTATTTTCCACACAGATCCTGCAGTGATTCTTCCTTGCTCACACACACAATCAGGTGCAGCTTTAATTACTATCAATTGACCAGCTGAAACCCTTTAGCTGGCTGGCTGCTACTGTGTGAACCCAAATCCTGCTTTAAGAGCTGTTTGCAGTGGAAAATAAAGAACAAAGTTAGGTTTCTTTGTGATGGCTGATGTGTTTGCTCACAGAAAGCTAGCAATAGCACTTGGATAAAGAACAGTCCATGTAATCAATAGTTTCATCTGCTGTATCTCCCCCTTCATCAATCAGCATAGGGTCACTATCATACATTGGCACAGACGAGTCTTTCAATAAGGCACTATCATGAGAATGCTTATTCCCTTGCTGCCATTCACTATTATAGATAGGGTCTGGATCAGTGTTCATACCTGAGCCTCTCCTGCTATCATAATTCCTCTCTGTATAGCCTGGCCAGTATGTAATCCAGTTCTGATGTCCAGCCTTCCAATCTTGATCCCTGGACACTGGATCTTTCCTCACATACCTTCTGGCATAGGTCTGAAAGTCCCTTCCACGTGCAGTCTTCTCTCTTCCAGGTAGCCACTGGTGATTCCTATCTCTGCCATTCCATTCCTCTGGCTGACTCCAGTCCAATGGACTCTGCTGGCATTTGGAATACCTCCCAGTATAGGTACTGCCTTGGATTCTCCCAGACCTTCCAATGGCCTTTCTTCTCTTCCTTCCAGAGAGTTTCCTTCTTTCTCTATCCGCTTGGCTTGGCTTCTGTTTCTCCAGGTGATGCTTAAACCTGTAGCTGGGCTGGAGCTTGTAGCCGTTGCTGAAGCTCTCCCTGAAGCTCTTTTTGTAGCTGTTATCTGAAGAATAAGCTCTATTCTTATTCTGTCCTAATGTGTGCTCCTCCCTAACACAGCGCAGCTGTGTTGAATCAGGCCCTGCCCTTTGAGATGAGTGCTTAGGGATTACCTCATAGCTCTCTTGATTGCACACACGTTTTCTCACTTCAGCCCCTCTCATGGCTGCTGGAAACCTGGTGCATTCTGGGACTGGTAGTCTTTTATGTGAAAACTCCGTTTTCTTACTTCTACCAAAACTGACAGGTTGCTTGTTCAGAGTCACATCATCTTTTCTATAGCTCCTACCTGAGCTATGATAAGCTTCCTTATCACAACGCGGACATAGGCAAGGGAGGTAGAACGCTTTCGAGACGCAAGCAGCATGGAAATTACCGCTGCCGAGTAACCCCGCTTACGCAAACGCGCCCGCTCAATGGCCAAACCGTAAGCGAGAACCGATCCACCTGCGGCATAAGGAGAGGACCCTGAATCAGGAGATCCGAACGAGCCGGGAGACGCCAAGGACGACCGTCGAGGAGACGAATCAAGTCCGCATACCATGGACGTCGGGGCCAAATCGGGAGCTACGAGAAGAACTCTCCCCAGATGTCTCCCTATCTTCTGCACGACCCGACCTATGAGCGCCCACGGGGGAAACACATACAGAAGACCTTCCCCCGGCCAAGCCTGCAGCAGCGCATCTATTCCCTCTGACATTCTCTCCCGTCTTCTGCTGTAAAAACGAAGAACCTTTGCGGAGAGAAAGGTCGCCATCAGATCCATCACCGGAGTCCCCCAGCGGTGCACTACCTGAGCGAACACGTCGGGATGCAGCTGCCACTCTCCGGCATCCACTCGCACTAGGCTGAGATAGTCGGCTGTCACGTTGTCCTTTCCGGCAATGTGAGCTGCCGAAATCGCCACCAAGCGCATCTCCACCCACGCGAACAGCCGATCCGCTTCCTCTTCCATGGGGGCGCTTCCCGTGCCGCCCTGCCGATTGATGTAGGCGATGGTCGCCGAGTTGTCGGAAAGAACTCGCACCGCGCGACCCAGAACTAAGGACTGGAAAGCCTGAAGAGCGAGGAACACGGCCCGGAGCTCCAGACGATTGATCGACCATGACGTCTCCGGAGGAGACCAGCGACCCTGCGCAAAGGCCCCCTGGCAATGAGCTCCCCAGCCCCCCAGACTGGCATCCGTCAAAAGAGGTATCCAATCTGGTTGTTCCAGCGGCATCCCGACCGCTAAGGATTGCGGAAGAATCCACCACTGGAGAGACTTGCGAACCGACAGAGGGCAAGGCAAACGTTTGCTGAGAGGATCCGCCTGATGCGACCAGCGCCGGAGTAGAGACCGCTGTAACGGGCGCATGTGCACCTTTGCCCACGGCACCGTTTCCAGGGTCGCCGCCATGGTACCTAAGACCCTCAGATAGTCCCAAGCCGGAGGGGCTGGAGTGGATCTGAACTTCCGAACGAGAGCTCGCAAGGAGGTGGCCCGCCTGGCAGGGAGAAACACGTGACCCGAACACGTATTGAAGCGTACGCCCAGGTACTCCAGGTTCTGAGAGGGTTCCAGATGACTCTTCTCGAAATTGATCACCCAACTCAGACTCTGCAGAAAAGATACCACTTTGCTCATGACCTGAATGCTTTCCTCCTTGGACTTGGCCCGAATCAACCAGTCGTCCAGATATGGATGAACCAAAATCCCTTCGCGCCTCAACGCCGCCGCCACGACCACCATAATCTTTGTAAAGGTCCGAGGCGCGGTCGCGAGACCGAAGGGAAGAGCCTGTAACTGGTAATGTCCCCACGGCAGCACAAAGCGCAGGAACTTCTGGTGAGCCTGAAGAATGGGCACATGCAAGTACGCCTCGGTTAGATCTAGAGACGTCAAAAACTCTCCTTGGCGGACCACGACGATCACCGACCACAAGGTCTCCATGCGGAAATGTGGCACTCGCAGACAACGGTTGAGCACCTTCAGATCCAAAATAGGGCGAAAAGTCCCCTCCTTTTTGGGAACCACGAAATAGATGGAATATCGACCCATACCGTAGTCGCTTTTGGGAACCTCGGTCACTGCCCCCAACTGCAACAAGCGGTGCAGGGTGGAGGCAACCGCCGCCGCCTTGACCGCTCCCCGGCACGGCGACCGCACGAAAGAATCCCGAACGGAACAGGCAAACTCGAGAGCGTAACCGTGTTGAATGATATCGAGCACCCATTGGTCCGTGGTAATGAGGGTCCAAGCGGGGAGAAACTCCCGGGAGGCCGCCGCCCACCGAAATATCCACCGCCGGGACCCGCCGTATCTCATTGCGGTTTCCTAGCCACGGAGGAGGAGGCCGAGGAGAAGCCTCGGCCGCCACCTCGGTAGCCTCGAAACCCTTGTGGACGGGACTGGAAGCGGCCCCTTTGAAATCCTCCATAGCGGGCGGACCGAAACCGCCGAGCCTCCCGAGGCTGTCCCCGAGGGTACGGAGTCGAACGAAGCGGCTTAGGCTTATCCTCGGGAAGCCGACCGGCCTTGGACTCCCCGAGATCCTTAACAAGCTTATCCAAATCATCCCCAAAGAGTAAGCCGCCCTTAAAGGGAAGCTTGCTAAGACGGGATTTAGAGGGACCATCCGCCGCCCAGTTCTGGAGCCACACAGAACGCCTGGCCGCCACTACCGAAGCCGTACTGTTGGCCAAGGCCCGAATCAAGTCTTAATGCAGATCTGCCAGATACGCTGCTCCGGATTCCAAACGATCCAGCTCCTTGACATCCGCCTCCTCCAACCGCGGGGAAAGGTGGAGACGCTGAGCCCAGCGCAAGCACGCCCGGGCCACCCAAGCGCCACACAGCGACGCCTGCAAGGAGATGGAATCAGCGTCTAACGTCTGCCGCAGCAGACTATCCACCTTCCGACCTTGGGCATCTTTCAACGCTGCACCACCCTCGACAGGGATGGTAGTCTTCTTAGTAACCGCCGAGACCACCGCGTCTACCCGCAGAGCTCGAAAACTCTCCTTATCCTTATCCGTTAAGGGATAAAGTCTACTGAGAGTACAAACCCCCCTCAAGGCCGATTCCGGCCGGGTCCATTCGTCCGTAATCATCTTATCCACCACGCGATGCAAAGGAAAAACAACCTGCGACTGACGTTCCGCCTCAATAACCGGATCCTCGATCGCCACATCCGGAACTACCTGAGACGTCATATTCAAAATTTGCAGAGACTCCGAAATGAGAGAAGGCAACTCCTCCCGGCGGAACACCCTGATGATCTTGGCTTGGTCCTCGGGCTCTGGAATTTCCCCTTCCTCCAGATCCTGAGGCTCCTCTGCAGGGTCCCAGACGTCCGCAGACTCAGGGGGCCAGTCCCCCTCGGCGTCGGAGTCCGGCGCCGTCCTAGCCCGCTTCGCCACCGGCGGAGGAATAGAGGGTGCCGCGGCAGAATCTCACTGCCCCTCCAGGGACGCCAAAGGCCCGGAAGCCGGAAAGGCACCCTGCTGACGCAAGCAAAACGCTTGATGCATCATTAAGACAAACTCGGGGGAAAAGGACCCAAGAGCAGTTGAGGACCCCCCAGTCAGGGCCCCAGAGGGTCCCGCGACGCTCTCCGACCGTGTGTCGGCCACCACGGAGCGTGCTGCAACCGCCTCGTCCAATATGGGAGGCTCAGACACCTCCGTGGGCTCAAGCACCTCCATACGCTGCTCCATCAGAGCGGAGAGGGTGGCACAGCCCCGACACACTCCTAACACTGATACTGGCCCTCTGTGGGTACCACAAATTAGACAGAGGCCTCTGAGGCATTGGCCAGGCAGGAAAACCAAGGGGACCGTGCTGGAAGCACTACTTGTTCCCCCCCCCCCCACCCCCCAGAAATGCCCTGGAAGGAAAGGGAAGAATCAGCTCTAATAGAAAAAGAAAAGAAAGAAAAGAAAAGAAATAAAACCTGAAAGGAATGATCACTAAGTCCCCCGATGGTAAAAGGAAGCACTCACCATGTGCTAGCAAAAACTCCTCATGTGCTGGGCTGCCCGCAGTGTAAAACTGCAGTGAAAATGGCCGCCGAAGCAAAAACCCCGAGGCTAAAAAGGGCGCCAAACAGAACTGCTTGAGAAACGCCTGCAAATGCCTACTGCAGGCTCCCTTCAACAAGAAAATACTGAAAAACCACTTACCCTAGCTTCAAAGGCACTCACCACGGGGAAACAGCTGATTGAAACTCAACAGGAAACCCCCAGCACAGGAGGAATTCCCGGAGCTACTGATAAGTGAAGGGCTCGGCTCCGTAGCGTCTGGGAGCAGAGAACTTCAGTAGGAACAGAGACAGCCTGCTTAAAATCTCCAGACCGCAATGTACAAGAAAGGGAGAGGAGAAAAAAAAATAAAGGAAAATAACGGCACAGAAGCAGGGCTGCCACGGAGGAGAGACAGGAGGCTCCCTCAGGCTGAGCACTGACCCCTCCTCCCTGCAGAAACTCTAAAATTTAAAGCAACAGGCACCCAAAGAAAGGGAAATTCTCCAATCCCCTAAATAACTATCCAGAAATAAAAGTAAGAAATAAAATGAAATGAAACTAAGCTCCTTATTTTTTCCTCACAGTGAGCCCCCACATCCAGGGCTCCACAAGTCCTCCTGCTGCAAGGAGACTGGTCACACTGGAAGTAGGAGGGCTGATGGTGCCAGGATATACCAGTGATGTCACGAATTTGGACATGCCAGTCTCCTAGTTGCAGGATGAGGTTGACTACCCAGACGTAGAGGACTGCACTGGAGGAACGCTAAGGAACAATATTTTTCTTCAATTAGTCTTAAATGGGCTATATTGTAGTTTCATTGAGAGTCCTCTAGTCTTTCTACTTTTTGAAGGCGTAAACAACTGATTTAGGTTTACCCATTCCACAGGGAGGCTGCTCCTGGGATAAGTAATCACCAGCACCCGATGTTCTAGCCAATGAATCACAACAGCTGTGTATTCCCATAGGAAGTCTGACCAGATCAGCCAGCGATTCAGGTAAGGATTAAACATGGATCCCCTGCTTGTGCAGAAATGCCACTACCACCACCACTTCTGAGAAGGTGCAGGGAGTCATGGCTAAGCCAAAGAGCAGAGCCCAGAACTGGCAACAATGGCCCAGGATTCCCTGATGGGAATATGGAAGTAGGCCTCAGCTAGATCCAGGGAGGTAAAGAACTCCCCTGGCCAAACAAACTATGACCAACCAAATTGTCTTGACATGAAGACGGGAGGGGGGGGGATCCTGAGCATTGTATGGACTTCTTTCAGGTCCAGGATAGGTTGAAAAGGACTGCCCTTCTTAGGCACCACAAAGTGGATGGAGTATTGGCCCTGACCTTGCTCTGCAGAAGGCACGCGTGAAAATGGCTCGAAACTAAGGAAGCACTACAAGGCTTCTGTGACTACAGCTTGCTTGAGCAGGAAGGCATAGGTAGTTTCTTAAAAAAGGTTTCTTCTAGAAGCTCTGCAAATTCCAACACGCAATTCTCATCTAGGACCTCTAGGACCCATTGATCTGATGCGATTTAGGTCCACTCCTAGAAAAAGTGCTGGAGCAACCCTTATACTTACTGTACCTTGAAATGGACCCACCCAATCTCATTGTAAGGGCTTCCCAGCTCTGGTAGCAGCTAGCAAACAACCTCGAGACTGCTGGAAGCCATGAAAGGGCTGGCCCTTCCTGGGCCTATATGTACAGTTGTGGTCTACATTATTGACACCCTTGTAATTCAACCCCTTAATGTCCAATATCCCCTTAAAAAAGTGGCCAGTGAAATGGCTTTGGACTATATATGTACAAAGATTTGACACATAGAAGAATAAAACGAGACAAATTGGGTCATTGCCAGGACATGATTATTAGCACCCTTATAAATAATTAAAATCAGTTTGAACAGAAGAACCACATTCTATTACAGTAAAATTAGATGCACCTGTGATCAATTGTCAGTACTCACATGACTTGAATCAACTAATGAATGACGGCTCTAGTGTTTAAAATGGCCATATTCACAATGCTGAAGACAAGAGCTGCCTGAGACCATCAAAAAAACTATTAATCAAACATTAAATTTTAAATGGCCATCTCCAAAAATCTTGGAATTCCTGTGTCTACATTTCACAATATTAAGAAGTTTTCTGCGCATGGAACTGTCAAGAACCTCCCAGGAAGTGGGGGGAAGAGGAAAGTTAATCCAAGAAGTCTTTGAAGGTTAGTGCGAACTGTTTGAAAAACACCACAGAACATCCAAAGAGCTTAAGGATAACCTGGAGCAAACTGGAGTGGTGGTTTCAATCTGCACTATATGCCACGCAGTAAAACAAGGAGGACTTCATGGGTGACAGCCAAGGAGGACCCCACTGCTCAAAGACAGACATAAAAAAGGCATACCTGGTCTTTGTCCAAACTCACCTTGGGAAAGCTTAATCCTTCTGGGAAAATGTTCTGTTGACAGAGGAAACCAAACATGAGCTCTTTGGCAATGCAGACCAGTGATACATTTACAGATGAAGAAATGAAACCTATAAAGGAAAAAAAAAAAAAAACCCCCCCCCCCCCCCCCACCAATAGTTAAATATGACTGAGGTTCCATAATGTTGTGGGGCTCTTTTTCTGCCTCAAAAACTGGAGGCCTGGAACATATTAAAGGAATCATGAAGTCAGAGGATTATGAAGGTATTTTGGAGTAACATGTGCTATCTAGTATCAGAAAGCTATGCCTGGGTCGAAGGTCATGGGTCCTCCAGCAGGACGATGACCCAAAACATACATCCAAAAGTACAAAAAGAACAGTTATAAAAGAAAAAAATGGACAGTTTTAAACTGGTCAGCAATGAGTCTTGATTTTGATCCAATCGAGAACCTTTGCAAAGGGTTGCAATCTGCCATTGGTAAAAAGGAATCCTGAAAATATTCATGAGTTGGAACAAATGGCAGTTGAAGAGTGGGAGAAACTAATAGATGTATAAAACTTACAGATGGCTATAATCTATACAGATGGCTATAATCTATTCAGAAGAGACAGAAGAAATGGAAAAGGAGTAGCCGCCTTGTATGTCAAAAGCAATATTAAAGCTACTGAAATGCAGGGGACATGGGGAAAAGAAGCAGCGCTCTGGATTGCGTTGGAAAGAGGAGATGGCACCGTCATCCATATTGCTGTAGTCTACAGACCTCCGACTCAAATTGAAGAGAGAGAATGAATTGATTATAGATATTGCCAAGATAGCAACAAAGGGGGAAGCAATCATATTGGGGGACTTTAATCTACCTGATGTGGATTGGATTACTCCTTCTGCACATCTGGAAAGCAGCAAAAAAAAATTGTGGATGCTCTCCAAGATGCATTATTTAGACAAATGGTGATGGAACCAACCAGGGAAAGCTCAACGCTGGATGTAGTGCTCACCAACGGTGATAGTGCATCGAATGTCTGCGTGAGTGCCCCTGTGAGCAACAGCGACCATCACACGGTGTGGTTTGAGATAAACGCCATGGTACAGGCCAATCATAGCAAGCTCAAAGTCCTAAACTTCAAATACATTGAATTCAATAAAATGGCAGAGTACTTAAAGGAGGAGATGACGGGGTGGAAGGAGATAAAGGAAGTGGAATTGCAGTGGGCTAAACTAAAGGAGGCAATAAAAGGGGCAACAGATAAATATGTAAGAAAAGTAAGTAAAAGCAAGAGGAGAAGGAAACCTATTTGGTTTTCCAAAGAGGTGGCTGCTCAAATAAAGGCAAAAAACACAACTTTTGCAAAATTCAAAAGCTTGCAAACAGAAGAACACAGAAATGAATACAGGATCCAACTCAAAGAGTCTAAAAGAGTAATAAGGATAGCAAAATCAAAGGCAGAGGGAAAGATGGCTAAAGATGTTAAGGGTGGCAACAAAAATTTCTTCAGGGATATTCAGGAAAGGAAGAAGATCAGAGTTGGAATTGCAGGACTCAGAAGTGCTGGGAAAGGACTAGTGGAAAGTGACACTGAAAAAGCGAAATTGCTAAACAAATACTTCTGCTCTGATTTTACTAAAGAAGATCCTGGAGATGGACCAGCTGTGACTCCCAAATATAAAAATGGGAATGAAGTAGATACCACACCATTCACAGAAGACGAGGTGTTAGAACAACTTGCTAAACTGAAAGTGGACAAAGCCATGGGACCGGATGGGATACATCCCAGGATACTGAAAGAGCTCAGAGAGGTTCCTGCAGGACCGTTAAAGGATGTCTTCAGCAGATCCTTGGAAACAGGAGAGGTTCCTCAGGACTGGCGAATGGCTGATGTCGTACCTCTACACAAAAGTGGTGACAGGGAAGAAGTGTCAAGCTACAGGCCCGTGAGCCTTACCTCGGTGGCGGGAAAAGTAATGGAGGCGCTCCTGAAAGAGCGAATAGTGAACTCTCTCAAAACCAACAGGTTGCAAGACCCGAGGCAACATGGTTTTACCGAAGGACGATCTTGCCAAACAAATCTGATTGAGTTCTTTGACTGGGTGACCAGGGAACTAGATCAGGGGCATGCGATGGATGTCATCTACCTGGATTTCAGCAAAGCCTTTGATACTGTTCCTCATAGGAGGCTTGTCAAACTCAGTAGCTTGGGGATGGGTCCCAAGATGGTAAACTGGATTAGAAATTGGTTGACTGACAGACAACAGAAGGTGATTGTGCATGGAGCTCACTCGGATGAGAGGAAGGTGATTAGCGGGGTGCCCCAGGGTTCGGTCCTGGGCCTGGCACTGTTCAATGTATTTGTGAGTGATATTGCTGAAGGACTGAATGGAAAAGTCTGTCTTTTTGCAGATGACACAAAAATTTGCAACAGAGTGGACTCCCCCGAGGGAGTGGTTAACATGAAGAAAGATCTACAAAAGCTGGAAGACTAATCTAATGCTTGGCAACTACGATTTAAAGCGAAAAAGTGCAGTGTCATGCACTTGGGTAGCAGAAATCCAAGAGAAATGTACGCAATAGGGGGCAAGAGGTTGGTATGCACGGTTCAGGAGAAAGACCTTGGTGTGATTATCTGATGATCTCAAGGTGGCGAAACAGTGCGACAAGGCGGTGGCAAAAGCCAGGAGGATGTTGGGCTGCATACAAAGATGGATTACCAGCAGAAAAGAGGTGGTACTTATGCCACTGAATAAGTCACTGGTGAGGCCTCACTTGGAATACTGTGTTCAGTTTTGGAGAACATATCTTGCAAAAGATGTAAACAGACTGGAAACTGTTCAGAGGAAGGCGACCAAAATGATTTGAAGCCTGCGTCAGAAGCCTTATGAGAAGAGACTTGAAGACCTAAATATGTACACTTTGGAGGAGAGGAGGGACAGGGGAGATATGATTCAGACCTTTAAATACTTAAAGAGAAATGATGAACAAACAAACCTCTTCCAAAGACGGGGAACCTGTAAAACTAGAGGGCATAACATGAAGTTGCAAGGGGGTAAATTGAAAGGCAATGTCAGGAAATATTTTTTCACTGAAAGGGTGGTATGCTTGGAATGCCCTCCTGATGGAAGTGGTAGGGGCGAACACGGTGACGGAATTCAAAAAGGCATGGGACAAACACAGAGGGTCCCTTTACAGCAACAGGATAAAAACAAAATAAACGGTACCATCTAACTTCTGAACCATATGTCGTCTCAACAAATATATAACGTCTCAACAAATAGGGGTGTCCTACATGGAGTGGTGGGTTTACCCCTAAACAATTGTTAACTGTTAATTTGTAAATGTAGCCTTCAAGTTACTACTGTTATATGTAAAACAGCCTGCTCTGTTAATTGTTATATGTAAACCGCATCTGATCAATGGAAGAAGCGGTATAGAAAAACCTGTTAATTAAATTAAAATTAAACAAAGACATGGGGAGGGGTAGCCTGCACAGAGCGACAGGTGCACCTACTCTTGCCATCTTGCTGGGAAGACTAGATGGACCATGCTGGTCTTTATCTGCCGTCATTTACTATGTTACTATGTAGAAACGTCTGGAGGCTGTCATCACTGTCAAGGGTTGTGCAACCAAATATTAGTGAAGGGTGTCATTAATCCTGTCCAGGTTATGTTTTGTTTTTTTCTCAGATATTATGTCTAAACTGCAAGACCTTTTTTGGTGTTGTGTATCGCTTGAACATACTACTAAAATATTATGATAAACAGTTGGAATATTTCCATTTCTCAAGATATTGTACACAACATACTTAATGTAAGGGTGCCAATAATGTTGACCACAACTGTATAAGGTTATATCGGCACCTCTAGGTCCACAAGACTTTCTCTGGGAGGCCAAACGAATGTCTAAACTGGTCTTCCAAGTCATTCAAAATTTGAGATACTCTATTAAAAAAAAAAATAAATAAATAAAATTCCCATAAAAGGGTAGCTTGCTCAGCTACATTTGGAGGCTGCATCCACTGACCAGATGTGAAGCCAGAGTCACAATCACTTCTGTAGTGGACCTGGAGGACACTAATCAGATCATATAAGAGCGCCTTCCACAAATGCAGTTCCTGACTCCAGTCTGGCAACTGTTGACCCCAGTGTAAAAAAAAAAAAAAAAGTGTCCAGACTGCTAGGTCTGCACAAAGACCCACTTGTGAGCCCATGGCTGAGATCATGAAGGCACTTTTTAGGAGGGTTGTTATCGTGAACCTCTTCAAAGTACAGTGCCTCCTCTTCCACTGTAATTGTCACGTGCTTATACACCACCATGACAAGGGTATCCAACTGAGGTAAACCAAACAGCTGGTCCAGCTTGCCCTGAGGCAGAGGATATAAACAGAGCTAGGACTTTCCATTGAGAAAACAGAAGCTGCTCCAGGGGCTCTGGTAAAGCGTAGTTACTCACCTGTAACAGGTGTTCTCCAGGAGCAGCAGGAATCAGTCCTCACTTATGGGTGACGTCGGCGCCGACGGAGCCCTCGCGGAGCAATTTTCCCCAGCTTTCAAAGAAAGCCTTTGGGAATTGCAGCGCGCATGCGCGGTAGTCTTCCCGCCCGAAGGTGCCATCTTAGCCAGTCAGATGACATAGCTAAAAAGACAGCATAAAAATTTGCAAAAAGAACATAAGCAGACGATTGCAACTCCAAGGGGAGGAGGGAGGGTAGTGAGGACTGATTCCTGCTGCTCCTGGAGAACACCTGTTACAGGTGAGTAACTACGCTTTCTCCAGGACCAAGCAGGAAGTCAGTCCTCACTTATGGGACTCCCAAGCTCAAGGCTACCGGAGACCCTAAGCACAAAAATGAGCTCCCTCTAGCTCAGCAGCACAGAAGGATAGAATCTTCGCTGAATTATCACCCACCGGTAGCCCACATCCGGGATGGAGGGTAGGAGTTGCTCAGACCTCAAAGAGATTACGGAGGACTGCCTGTCCGAAAGCACTGTCCCTACGGGACTCCCTCTCGAGACAGTAATGGACCGCAAAAGTCTGGCTCGAAGACCAAGTAGCGGCCCGGCAGATGTCAGCCAGCGGAACAGAGCGGAGGTAAGCCACTGACGTGGCCTTTGCCCGAACGCAATGAGCCGTGACTCGACTTTCTAAGGCGAGTCCGGCTGCCCCATAAGCCCAAGAGATACAGTCCGCAACCCAGATGGACAGAGTACGCTTGGAGACCGGGAGCCCCAATTTATTGGGGTCAAAGGACACAAAAAGCTGCGCAGCTTTACGGTGCTCCCGCGTACGGTCAAGGTAGAAGTTCAACGCCCTTCTACAGTCCAGGGTATGGAGGACCGTCTCAGCTCGGCTGGAGTGTGGTCTGGGAAAGAAGGTTGGAAGTACCACCTCCTGATTCAAGTGAAAAGGGGAGACCACTTTAGGCAGAAACTTTGGGTGAGTCCGTAGGACTACCCTATTCTTGTAGAACCGAGTGTAGGGGGGATCAGACACGAGGGCCTGTAATTCACTTACGCGCCTAGCGGAAGTGAGGGCTATCAAGAACAGCGTTTTCCAAGACAGAAAACGGAGAGAGCAGGTAGCCATAGGTTCAAAAGGCGGACAGGTGATCCGCTGTAAAACCACATTCAGGTCCCAGTCAGGCGCTGGCGGGCGCAGAGGTGGTTTAAGTAGTAGGAGACCTTGGAGAAACCTCGCTACGAGAGGGTCGTTGGAGAGAGGTCTGCCGTCCACCGGCACATGATGTGCGGAAAGAGCACTGAGGTGAACTTTGACGGAGTTGGACTTAAGTCCCAGATTAGAGAGGTGTAGCAAGTACTGTAAGATCACCGACACCGGGCAGGAGAAGGGATCCTGAGACTGTTGGGTACACCAGACTGCAAAGCGACGCCATTTAAGGGCGTAGCATTTGCGGGTAGAAGGCCGTCGCGAAGCCAAGACGACCTCCTCCACCTCTGCCGGCAAGAGGAGAGGAGCAAGGACTACCCTCTCAGCAGCCAGGCCATGAGGTTGAGAGACCTGAGGTTGGGGTGCAGTAGGGACCCCTGATCCTGGGTGAGGAGATCCGGTTGCACCCCCAGAGGGATTGGATCCTCCACCGCCAGTTGCAGCAAGAGCGGAAACCACGGCTGCCTGGGCCAGCGAGGGGCCACCAGGATCATGAAAGCTTTGTCTCGGAGAACCTTGAAAAGGGTCCGAGAGACTAACGGGATGGGAGGGAAAGCGTACAGAAGGCTCCCCGACCATGAGATCAGAAAGGCGTCCGCCGCCACCCGAAGGGGGTGAGGCTGACGAGAGCAGAAGCGAGGAAGCTGCCGGTTGTGAGGACTGGCAAAGAGATCCACTGTGGGGAGGCCCCACCTGAGGAAGAGCTTCTGAACGATCAAGGGGTCCAGACGCCACTCGTGCGGCTGGAGGACCCTGCTGAGTTTGTCCGCCAGGCAATTTTCTTGGCCCGGGAGATAAACTGCCTTGAGGAGAATGCCGTGACTGACGGCCCAAGAGCAGAGCTTCTGTGCCTCCCGGCAGAGGAGGAAGGAGCCCGTGCCCCCCTGCTTGTTCACGTAGAACATGGCAACTTGATTGTCCGTCTGGACAAGGACGGACTGTTGGGAGGTCAGGTGGGAGAAGGCCTTGAGAGCTAGGCGGATCGCCCTGAGCTCCAGGAAGTTGATCTGCTGAGCAGACTCCCACTTGGTCCAGAGGCCCTGAGTACGTGCCTCTTGGCAATGGGCTCCCCAGCCCAGGAGGGATGCATCGGTGGTCAGCACCCGGGTCGGCTGAGGTGACTGGAAAGGCATTCCCAATACCAGGTTCGGCTGCCGGAGCCACCACCGGATAGACGAGACCAGCGGCTCGGAGACGCGCACCAGGTCTGCTAGGCCGCCCGTGGCCTGTCGCCACTGCTGGCGGAGACACCACTGAGCAGGCCGCATATTCAGGCGGGCATTGGGGGTCACATGGACGGTGGAAGCCATATGGCCGAGCAGTCTCAGGAAGCGCCTGGCGGAGACCAGGGGCTGGCTGCGAAAGCGGTCGGCTAGGTCCATGAGCCGCTGAGCCCTGTCGAG
The DNA here is from genome assembly GCA_033557465.1 of Ichthyophis bannanicus. Lineage (NCBI taxonomy): Eukaryota > Metazoa > Chordata > Amphibia > Gymnophiona > Ichthyophiidae > Ichthyophis > Ichthyophis bannanicus. The sequence goes on from CM066039.1 coordinate 84,397,605, forward strand.
CGGTAGGTACGCTCGCGCCTGAGGGGTGTGCAGCCTTGCGCCGATGAACTCGAGATCCTGTGAGGGGAGCAAAGTGGACTTTGCGAAGTTGATGACAAAGCCCAAGTGCTGCAGCAGAGTCACCGTGCGGCACGTGGCGGTGGTGACCTCCTGAGCGGACGCTGCTCTGATGAGCCAGTCGTCGAGGTACGGAAAAACATAGAGGCCGTGAAGCCGGAGATGGGCCGCCACGACCGCGAGACATTTTGTGAAGACTCGCGGTGCGGAGGACAGGCCGAAGGGCAGTACTCTGTACTGGTAATGATTTCCTGCCACCACAAACCTTAGGTATTGGCGGTGGCTTGGGTGGATGAGGATGTGCGTGTAAGCATCCTTTAGATCCAAGGAGCATAGCCAATCTCCCTGCTGGAGGTAGGGCAGAAGGATTCCAAGGGTAAGCATTTTGAACTTCTCCCGCACAAGGAACTTGTTGAGGTTGCGCAAGTCCAGGATGGGTCGGAGGCCTCCTGTTCTCTTTGGTATCAGAAAATACCTTGAATAGAAGCCCTGACCTCTCAGGTGGTGTGGCACCGGTTCCACCGCCTGATCCTGCAGAAGACCTGCTAACTCCTGAAGGAGCAACTCCCTGTGCAGAGGGGGGCGCGGAGGCTCTCCCGGAAAATAGGAGGGAGGGACCTGATGGAAGTGGAGAAGGTAGCCCTCTCGCACGACCGGAAGCACCCAGGCATCTGCGGTGATGCTGGACCACCTGTCGGCGAAGTGAACCAGCCGGCCTCCGGTGCTGGGGGGAACCAGCGGGGGGGAGAGGCTATGCTGAGCGAGTCAAAAACCCCCACCCTGCTGAGCAGGGGCTGGTGGCGCAGGCTTGGGGGCTTGCTGCCTACGGGACCCGTTACCCCGTCCCTTGGCCTGCTGGCCCTGTTGGGGAGCTGCAGGGGCCTGATAATGGGGGTATTGTTTGTAGGCAGCCGCCTTCCTCGGGTAAAAGGTCTTTTTTCCCGAGCCCTTCTTTTTCTGGGAAGGGGCGGAGGTCTTCCTAGAAAGCCTGGTCCTGGTGAGAGTCTCAGTCTCAATTTGTGCAGCCTTTTCCGCCATGGGCTTGCCAAAGAGGTTTTCGCCTCGGCAGGGGACATCGACCAACTTGTCCTGTACCCAGGGCTCAAGGTCGGACGACTGAAGCCAAGCCTGTCGGCGGGCACCGATGCCGGCTGCGGCTACTCGAGCCGAGGCTTCAAAGCCATCATAGGCTGCTCGGGACATGAACTTTGAGCATTCCCGAATACCTGTGGACAAGGCTAGGAACCTCCGCAAGGGTTCCTCGGACAAACCAGCGGAGAAGCCGGCTAGCTCTTTAGCCAGATCCCTGAGATACATGCCCATGTAGAGCTGGTAAGTCTGGACACGACAGGCGAGCATAGAGCCCTGGAAGCACTTTTTGCCAAGGCCATCCAGGTTACGGGCCTCCCTTCCAGGAGGCACCGAGGAGTGCATCTTCTGGCTCTTAAGACGATGCATGGCCGATTCCACTACCATGGAATGGTGTGGCAACTGCGCCTTTTGAAAGCCAGGGCTCTTGCGGACTCGATAGATAGAATCGACCCGCTTGCTCAGGACCGGCGAGGAGGCCGGACTCTCCCACATGCGGAAGAGTAGTCGTTCCAGCATAGGAGGAACCGGCACAGTAAAGTGCTCCCTCGCGGGAGAGTCATACTGGAGGGCGTCGAGCTCTTCGGCTCGAGGCTCCTCCTCGGGGTCCGCAGGGAAGGCCAAAGCCTTGGCCATATCCCTAACGAAGTCCGAGAACCGGGCATCCTCCGGGGGGGACTGCTTCCGAGGCTCGGACTCCGGAGAGTCCGATGGGACACACCGAGTCCGGAAAGAATCAGGTGACTCTTCCTCCTCAGACTCCCAGACCGACTCCGACGAGGACTCGGTGGGGTCGGCTCGGGCAGGGTGCGGCGCCAGCCGCCCCGACGCCGAGGGAGTCGGCGTCGGCGACCTCGGTCCCGAACGGGAGGCCGAGGGCGACCTCGACCGAGGATCGACTCGAGTTCTCATCGACTCGAGGATCGGCTCGGTCTCCGGGGTCGACTTGGACGTCGACGTCCCGGCGGTCGGGGCAGCGACGCCAGCGAAGCCAGCGAGCAGTGCCCGCTGCTGGTCCATGAAGGCAGACAATCTGCTCTCCAAGGCCGTCAACCTGAGTCCGAGCTCAGGCGACCCAGCAGCCCCCGACTCGGGCCCCGACGGCGTCGGGCCCGACGTCGGCTGACGCGGAGGCGAGTCCAGAAGGACAACAGGACTTACCCGGGCAGGCATCTCCGACTCCAGGCGAGGTCGCTTCGGGAGGTGTTCCTTCTCCAAGGACCCGGGGCGGCTGTCGGGGCTATGCGACCTGGCCCTCGCGGAGCCAGGAGCGTCCACCGACGCCGCCCTCGCGGGTTTTTCCTTCCGTCGATGGTCCCCGGAGGGAGAACCCCGGTCGGAGGAGCTCCGTCGACGGTCCAAACTGGAGCCTTTCGACAGTGAGGCCTCCGACGAGGTCCGGGTACGGCTGTGGTCAGCGAAGATTCTTTCGCGCTGATGCCGCCGACTTCTCAACGCCTTCGAGGACAGTTTGCTGCAGGGCCCACAGATCAGTTCCTCGTGATCTGGGCCCAGGCAGCGGAGGCAAAGGTCGTGTGAGTCGGTGAGTGACATATTTCGGTCACACCGACCACACCGCTTAAAGCCACTGGCAGCCATCGGGGGAAAAAGGGCCCCTGCGAGGTCAAAGGACCGGGCTGCCAGGGAAAAAACGAAAACGAAAGCTGACTAAGTCAGAAAAACCGAAAAACCGTTAGAGGACTCGAGACCGGCGTCGCGAGTCCGGGCGGGAAAACGACCGGCGTCGAACCGAAAGAAAAAAGGATAAATACAGAGGAAAATCAACTTTTTCGCGGGGACAAGACGGGGACGTCTGTAGGGCTCCGCGGAAAAAAGAAGACTGGCTAAGATGGCACCTTCAGGCGGGAAGACTACCGCGCATGCGCGCTGCAATTCCCAAAGGCTTTCTTTGAAAGCTGGGGAAAATTGCTCCGCGAGGGCTCCGTCGGCGCCGATGTCACCCATAAGTGAGGACTGACTTCCTGCTTGGTCCTGGAGAAAAGGAAAAACTCCTATGGATGTCCGATATACCCTCCAGAATAGGGCCTACCTGAGACAATGACATGGACAGACTCCTCCATTCTTAAGGCAGGCAAAGCATCCTGGGCCAATACTGGGAGATACTTCTGATGAAAAGAAACAGATGACAGCTTCCTTACCCTCAAAAGGAATGTTCCCTTCCTCTCAGACTCTCAAAGGGAATGGACACCAGTGGCAATCATGGGAATGCAAGTTGACATTGGAAGGTACTGAGAGTGAGGACTGGAAAGGGGCTGATACTGGGGAGGGTTACTGGGACTGGAAATAGGCTGATGAAAAGAAGTGAAGAAAAACGAAAGAGATAAGAAATGGCAGATGGACCATAGACCACAGAAAGAGAGCTAAGAGAAGACAGGAAAGCAGAAGCCTCAGATCGGGACCAGCATGAACTGAGAATAAAATGGTCAGACAACAAAGGTAGAAAAAAATAATTTCATTTCATATTAGTGATTTGACTACAAAATCATCATAATTTTGAAATCAAATATTGTTACTTGTTATTGTGATTAATTATTGTGGTTTAAATAAGTAAATTGTATAAATAAAAAAATATTGCAAAGGCCTATAATATACTAATAATTCAACAAATGATTACAGTGACAATGCGTTAACGGTAAAGGAAGAGAGACACATTTGATTTTATCATTGGGGGTCACCACAAGTTGACCAATGGTAAAAAGGGGTCACGGTACAAAAAAAGGTTGAGAACCACTGCGCTAGAGGCAGACAATTACTGGCTTCTCTTAGTGCGGCACCAACGGTTATAGCTTTTGACAAAATCACTTTAAGATGCTCACGTATGCCTCCAACTGCTGGCAAGGGAGCATAACCTTCTCATCTGGGCTAGTTTATATCAAGATGACAACAGAAGTCTCAGACAATGATTAAATTGTACGCAGATCTGCAGACCTAATTTTGAAACACACTAAAATCTTATAAAAACTATCTATGCTCTGTTTTCTTTAAGTCTACAGCAGGCAGATGGACTTTATGATAAATAGAAATTACACTTACCTGGTAATTGTCGTTCCTTGAGTGACAACAGTTTAGTCCTCCACCTCTGGATTGTGCGCCTCTTCCTGCAGCTTGGAGACTGGGCATGTCAAAGTCGTGACATCACTGGATATAGCCTGCTGGTATCTCCCATCAGCCTCCAGTGTACTATTGACAAAGCAAACTCAAAAGGAACAATAAATAAGTAACTATACCATAACTTTAAATAACTCCCCATTCCTCAACCTGAGGAACCTTTTTAACCGTAGTCCTTTTTTTTAACTGTACATTCACATCCCCCCTATGCAAACACGTTTCCTATACCATCCCCTCGTTTAAATAAGAGAGAAGGAACAAACAGAGGGATACTGAAAGGATCTGTCTACTCCTTGAGATTGATGCTCCACTCCGCCTGAAAATAAACTCTGAAGAAATCACACCCATGGGCAGGAATGAGGACTACACTGTCGTCACTCAAGGAACGACAATTACCAGGTAAGTGTAATTTCTATTTCCTTATCGTTCCTCCAGTTTAGTCCTCCACCTCTGGGATGTAACAGAGCAGTAATCATTGGGGGGGACCTATCCAGCCAACTCACCACACCGTCGACCTGGAACAGGCATCCTTTACTGCCAAAACATTTAGGCAGTAGTGGTTACTGAGGAAATGAAGAGAGACAACCTGGAAGCTGCTCTACCAATCCCCCCTGGTGGAATGGCACAGTGATTCACCCATGAAGCTGCTTGCGCCCTGGTAGCAAGAGTCAGAAAGCCCCCCAGAATCATACAACCTCGCCACCAGAAAGCTGAGGCAACCACCCCCTTAACCCAGTGCGAAATGGCCGCCTTCGCTGCTGCTTCCCCTTTGCGGGGACCTCCAACAAACACACAAAAACAAAGAGACGAACGCCGCACCCTGCATTTTATGTTTCCTATCGGCGTAAGCTACAAAGAAAAACCTCCCCTTCCAGAAAAACCGAGAACTGGAAGAGAAACCAAGAGGCTCAGGAGAAAAATCAGATACCACCTTTTGGAAGGATGACGGGACTGGTCGCAAACACCACCCTCTATCCAGAAAGGGTGAAAATGGCTCATTACAAGACCACGCCTGACACTCCGAAACTTGTCGCGTCGAACAAAGAGCTACCAAAGCCACTGTCTATAACAGCAAATCCTTTACCGACGCCTGGAGTAAAGAATCAAACGGGCTCTTTAGTTAACACCTCTAAGGCCCAATCGGGGTCCCCCAGTGGCACCCGAACTCTCCTTGAGGAGCGCAGTCGGGTCCCAACTTAAGGAAACGCTACACATCGATCCGAACACCTAGCACTATTCCCTCCACAGAACCTCTACAGCCAGAAACAGTCACCCGCTGGACCCTCTAAGGAACTGGCCGCTAGTTCCTTCAGACACTGTCCTGCAGAGAACTCAGACCAAGAATACAGACACCTTTGTCGCTCGGACTTGCTGCCGTTAACAGCAGCCTTCAAAAAGGCGCTAAGCACGGAACTATGTACCAGAAGCAGCCTGCCTCCTTGCTCTCAACAAGGTGGCAAAGACTGCCGCAGAATAACCCTTCTTCTTCAGCCCCTTCTTAAGGCCAAACCGTAGGCGGGCACCGATCCACCTGAGACATTCGTCGTGGACCTAGCCGCAGCAGAACGTCTGCTACCGGCAACCTCTAGGAAAAGCCTGTCGAGTAGGTGAATGAGATCAGCCTAGTACGGCCGTCTCGTCCAACTGGGCGCTACCAAGAGTACCTTTCCCCGAAAGCCTCAATACGCCCAACTAGTTGCCCTATGAGAGCCCACGGGGAAAGGACAAGACAAAGACTTAACTGGGAGCTTACGGAGCCTCGACTTGGACGAACCATCAGCCGCCCCATTCCTCCACCAGAGAGACCTCCGGGAGAACCCCAAGGAAGCCAATAATATTAGCTAGCGCTCGAATTAAGCCATAATGCACATTTGCCACCTAAAGCAAATCAGGCTCTAGTCAATTCAACTCCCTGATCCTTTCCTGTTCCCGGCGAGTAGACTGCCGTAAACCCTGCGACCACTTGAAGCATGCTCTCGCCTCCCCAGGCTCCACAAATGGAAGCTTGTAAGGACAGAGCATTACCCCCAACGATCGCTTCAGTGAACCATCTACTTTCCTATCTTGCGCTAAAGATTGCTAGGGCTCTCTTCCATACAGTGAGTCCACACCCCCTGGTAGTGCAAGGTGTGCATCCACCCACGTAGTACCCAGGCCTGCCCCTGCTTAGCCTCAAAATGTCAATCAAGAGCAGGCAAATTCAGGACAGCTGAATACTTGTTTTTGGTAAAAAAATCTCTTAACCAAAAGTTCCTTCAGCATATTTATTTTATTTATTTATTTTATTTACATTCCCTTATATACCGCGCTATTCTGCATCGGTGCGGTTTACATCGAACAAACTGAAATTACACTGAACAGGGCATTATAATTTGGAGATAACTATTTTACAGGGAACAAGAGACGCTCTTTCCATGCCAACAATATGAAGTAGAAAGAACTCCGAAACACAGGCATACTAATCCGCGGCCTTCCTGCTAGAGTAATGCCCCATTCCGTCTGACTGCACAAAGATGGACTTTATATTTTAAGTTCAACTAGCACCTGGTGTTAGGAAACACAGCTTTCTCATTCCGCAGTGGCAATTGAGTCAGCAATGAAGAAGCTGAGGAACTGCAGACAAGTTCCCATTATACCACCTGGTAAAGACTCCACTTTTAGACCACTGAAGCAAAAAAGCATGCGAGAGTGCCTTGTGACCTGCCAGTAGCTGATCGAATTGAAATGATTCAGTGTATGCAGGGCATTGTCTAGAGAACGCAAGGTCCCTCATCCAGGCTGACTCCACATTCACAGTCTAAACCAGCAGCCATCTTGGCTGATGCCGATCAGCGCAGAAGCCATCTTGTAAGCCCAGCATATGATGTATGCCTACTAGAATTTGAGCTGCTGCCATTGCTGCTAGAGAACTAGCCTGGCTGCGTGCTTCTGGCCCCCATTAAGACATTCGCTGAACACTAGCAGAGACTCTCCGTACTGGAGAACCTCTGATAAATGGAATGGGAGCATAGATAGCTTCAAAGGCCAGAGTTCTATTTTGCAACCTCTCTCCGCTGAGCTGCCTTTTCCATATGTAAAATTAAACCACATATAGCCAAAATTAAGACATTACAAATCTACCATAAAATCTTATAATTTGGGCAAGCCAAACTAAAACAGGAATATTTTCCATTAACAAACCACACAACTACAAAACCCCTCTCATGACACAATGCTTATGGCAGAGCATTCCACATCTGTGGACTGGCCATGGCGCTCACCCAAGCACCTGTTACAACTGTCCAAGAGGGTTATCACCATAATTCCTTTTGACTTGAATATGTTTACAGTGGATCATAGCGCTATATCACAGCAGCTAAGCCAAAATATTATCTTGCCATATAAACCGACTAACGCTTTATAGGACCTTCTATGGATAGCGGAAGGAGATTCTTGCAAATCAACATAGTGTCACCACCAGGTGGGCAGGCTACTGCCTAGGGTAGCAGGTCTGTCTGCCTGATGATGTTTAAGAATAATAAGTAGTTGTAGACACGAGTGGTTCAGGTATAGTTAGGGTTTTATTTCCCCTGCCGGGGTCGGATTCTCAAATGCACAACACAGGAAACTTAAGACAAAGCCATACTCTCTGGCATGATATAAAGGAAATAATAATAGCTTCTTCTTGCCATAAGAAAACAATACTTAGCACATAGTTCCTCTGTAGATAAATAGGCACTCTTGACTTTCACTGCTAGGCTCAAGCAATGCACAATCACTGCTTTAACATAAAGAGGTAATTTTGTCTGAGATAGTTAACGTACAGTCCATTGGATCATCACATGAGCTTTCACAATGGCAGCGAGTCTGTCAGGTTTGCCTGACAGTGCCATAGCAGTGGCATACCTCACTTAGCAGGGAGGTATGAAGAGCATTTTCCTGGCAATATGACGGAATTCAAAACGGCATGGGACAAACACAGTGGATCCCTTTACAGCAACAGGATAAAAACAAAAAAACGGTACCATCTAACTTCTGTACCATCTAACTTCTGAACCATCTAACGTCCCAAAAAGGGGTGTCCTACATGGAGTGGTGGGTTCACCCCTAAACAAAGACATGGGGAGGGGTGGCCTGCACAGAGCAACAGGTGCACCTACTCTTGCCATCTTGCTGGGCAGACTAGATGGACCATGCTGGTCTTTATCTGCCGTCATTTACTATGTCACTATGTCACTAGCATAATCAATGACCATGGGTTCATGCTTACTTTCAGAAGGAGAAACGTTTTCCTTGCTACAGAACGTTTGTAAATCTCCTTGCAATGTCTCGTCACGGAGCTTGTCTGACCAGCTCTCTCTAGGGCTGTAATTGCTGCTACCATATTTATCAGAGTGTGAGAGAGGAGAGACCCACCATTCAGGATATTCAGAACATACCCTCTTATAGGAACTTTTCCCTTTAGAATATCTGTTTGTTCTAACTTCAGGCTTTGGCTGGGAATAAAGGAATTGTTCTCCCTGGTCAGCACAGGTCTTTACTCTCTGAATCCTTCTCTGAGGTTTAGGCCTTTCAAACACTTCCTCTTCAGACATGCACACATCTTCTATAGAATACCTCTCCCTTTCAGGGACTTGTAAATGCTCCCACGTTAGCTCTCTAGTCAAACCCTTCGGTTGGCTTTCACAGCACGGCACCCACCTTGGACTTTTCCTACAAGGCTTTCGAGCATTAACCCTCCAGGTATTTCTGCTGCCAGTAAACTTCCTTAAGTCTGCTTCAGAATCACTTTCCAGCTCACAGCTCCCAGATACATACTGTTTCACTCTTTCAGGCTTCCATTCACTCTGGACAGAACGTTGCCTCTGAGTTTCAAACTGCGTCACAGCAGATGAACATTCACAGCTGTTCTGATTCCTCTGCTCCTGGCTTCGCTGTTCTGCCTGGCTTCCCCGTTCTGCCTGTTCTGGCTTTCCTGAGTGTTTCTTATAATGCTGATTAGCCCTTCCTCTACTCAGGTGAAAGCTATTAGGAACTAGGGATTCCTTGCTTGTTGGGCGGGGTTGCAAACCTCGTGGCTGGGTTTGTTTACGTTGCCCCTGACAACTACTGCTCATATGGCTTGCCTGCCTGTCAGCTTCTGACCTAGTTCTCACAGAATCCTGTGTTTTTAAGGCAAAGGATGGATCTTCCTCATTACAATAGCTATGCCCCCTTTTTTGTTTTTTAAATATAGGACTCCAAAAAACAAGTTTCCGCCAACTCCAATGAAATCAAAGCAGATCAGCTAAAATTACCCGAACTGCTCCTATAGCTTTGCAAGAAGCTACCAGCCCCCGCTGCACCCAGTTTTCCTTCCCCCCTTATCCTGAAGGATTCAGCATTGCAGGACGTGTTGCGCACCCCCTGCCAGCCTGCTGCATCTGCCAGGGAGCTGAAGAGCAAAATAGAAAGTAGAACCCCTGGAAGCAAACAGTGTCCTAACCTTGGGGTTTAGGATGCAAAGGCCACCGAATAAATCAACAGTGTTAGCTAAAAGTGAACAAGGTTATCTCTCACTAAAGAGAGTTTCTTTTTCTTTTTGAAATCCCACCGAAGTCCGTGGGACCCAAGCTTTCGAACACAGCCCCTAACGCTGTGCATTAACCACAACCAGAGAAACGAAATGAAATGAAACCCTGCTCTAGAAATAGATGAGAATTTCCTGGGAAGGGCATGCTAAGTGGAGCTATGAAACACACAGGCACCACCCCGGCCTTCAGCAGTCAGAGAAATAGCAGTGGAATACACCGACAACCTTGCAAATGAAGGTCTTAGAGGTTGCTGCCTGTGTGAACCTGATGAGTAATACGATTTTGTATTTTACCCCCCCCAGGGATGGGGGCACTGAATACTATATGTGATTCATGAGCAGCGCTGCCATCCGGTGGCCTTTAGGGCACCAGAGTCCAACCAACGATACAGAAGTTAAGAGCTTTAAATCTTGGTCATATAATCTTGATTTGCAGAACATTACATTACAGCTGTTTGTTTAGTTACTAACCCCCGAGAGCCCATGATGTGTCTGTGGTATTTCTTCCCTGACTTGCAGAGAATGATCAATTTGATAATGGCTGCATACACACAGTCATAGAAAGGCACTATTGAGTGTACCAGCTGCCCTCTGGTGGCCATAGACCGTAGCACAAGCACTTCTTGGTTGACAGTTTAACTGTCAGTCTATGTTTTTATATCCTAAGGTTTCCTAAAACCTGTCCCTGTGAATTTTGAGCAACTTTCACTATAGAATACAGAAAAGCACACTTCCAGGCTGTCCCTCCTTCCAACTACAAGTTAGGGCTCTGCTCTTGAACCTAAAAACTGGCAATTTGCCTAATATCCTGGGACTTAACAGATGCTCCTCAGAGACATGATTAGGAGGGAAAGAACATGTGGCATCAGAGATCAATGCCAAAACCTCTGTCCTATAAAACTAAGAATAAACTTCAAAATAAAGAGGACTGACAACAGCCCCCCTTAAGGCTGAGGAACCCCCCAAGCCTCAAAAAACCGACAAACAAAAGAAACACTAGGCCCAAAAATCTAGCTATTCTGCTTGTTTTCCTCACACAGGCAGCTCCCTGCAACTCTCGCCATGCGGTCCAAATACCTAGAGAGCAAATGGCCGCCCCTTCGCCAATGAATTTTGGCGCCAAGAACAGCCGCTGCAAAAAGGAGGCCTCAGCCAATCGACAGAGCCCAAAGGCCTTACCTGCAGGACAGAAAGCCACACAGCCTGCTCCTACCACCTTGAATTCCTCCGATCCTCAAGCCACGCTGATGCGCCTGGCAGCCGGTTCCACAGAGTAAAATTAAAATCCCGCAGCAACGGAGAGGCTCCATCTCACACAGCTTCAGTGTGGCTGTACGGGTCCCAGAGCTCTCTCCCGTAGTGTCAAGGGAGAGATCCGCACCGGCAAATGCCTGTAGCAAATGAAAATAACTGACAAGGAGGGAAGGCGAGAGCTGCTACTCATTTAAAGAGCCAGGCTCAAATTTAAAATTACTGTAAATAAGGAAATTTGCTCCTAACTAAAGGGAACTAATCCCTGATTGCCAATTAACCAAAGGTAACTGAATTAAAAGTAAATTAAAGGTAAAAATCAAAAGTAAAAAACAGAACAGAATTTGTCACACTAAATGCTCCTTATCTGTTCCCCCCAAGTGAGCCCAGGAGCTAGGCTCACTATGTCCTCCTGCTGCATGGAGACTGGACACACTGGAGGCTGATGGGAGATACCAGCAGGCTATATCCAATGATGTCACGACTTTGACATGCCCAGTCTGCAAGCTGCAGGAAGAGGTGCACAACCCAGAGGTGGAGGACTAAACTGGAGGAACGATAAGGAAAATCTGTTTATTGAAATAAAACATGAAATCATACATCTCACAGATGTGAATCGAAAGTATCAACATTTTCGTTATTTTATATGTTCAGTCAACAAGGACCACATTATATATATATAAATACAGTTCAAAACAAACTATGGCCACTGTGTGACAAAAGTGTAATAAGGTTACCATCTCTCTAGAAATTTAGCAAAATGAAAGGATGAGTGCTTGGCAATAAGGATTTTCTGACAGCATCAAATGGTGCCGCAGATTTCACCAGCCCCATAAAGAAGGGGCTCAGAATTGATCCGCACCAGGAAAATCTCTTTCAAACCAAACATGCTTTATGTACAAACCATTTTGTACAGCTTCCCTTAATCTTTAAGCCTCTTTGTTCTTCCAACAGGAGCCCAACTGGGGAAAACTGAATTTACTGCTTCAACACTGTATCCACATAGCAGCAAATCCGTTCTCAATATATTTGGACATGCTAACACTGCCAGAGCATACGCACAAGTGACCCCTATATGAATGCGGTATTTATGGTGACATTTTGCTTACCAGATAAGGTGAAATTAGGTCTTACCTGCTAATTACCTTTCCTTGAGCTCTCTCCGGGCCAGTCCAGGGCCCACCCCTTCTTTGGTTCGTCTACCGGAGTGCAAGGCTGCTACAGGATTCTTTTTTCTTCGGTTAGGCGTAGCTTTGGGGTTTCTTTACCTGTGGGCGGAGGAGTTGTTTCTCCTGTTTGGTTGTTTTAAATGCAAGATGATACTATATTAAGAAAAAAAAAAAAGAAAGAAAAACATAGTATCATCTTGCATTTAAAACAACCAAACAGGAGAAACAACTCCTCCGCCCACAGGTAAAGAAACCCCAAAGCCACGCCTAACCAAAGAAAAAAGATAATCCTGTAGCAGTCTTGCACTCCGGTAGACGAACCAAAGAAGGGGTGGGCCCTGGACTGGCCCGGAGAGAGCTCAAGGAAAGGTAATTAGCAGGTAAGACCTAATTTCACCTGCCTTATCACTTCTCCGGGCCAGTCCAGGGAAACGCTAGGGCAGTACCAAAGCAGTATCTAAATTCGGGAGGGACCCGCAAGACCAGCGATAATCGCCAAAGCTCCAACCTTCGCATCCTCTCGGGCCTGAACATCCAATTTGTAATGTTTTGCGAACGTATGCAAGGAAGACCACGTTGCCGCCCTACAAATATCCACTGGAGGCACGAACGCATACTCCACCCAAGAAGCAGCTTGATAACGAGTGGAATGAGCCCTCAGTCCATCAGGAGGCGCTGTCCCTCTGACTTCGTAAGCTGCAGCAATAGCCCGCTTCACCCAGTGAGCGATAGAGGCTTTGGAAGCAGCCTGGCCCTTTCTCGGACCTGCGAACAGAACAAATAACCGATCGGACCTGCGAAAAGGCTGTGTAATCTTCAAGTAACTTTTCAAGACGCGACCCAGATCCAATTTACGGAGAAAACGATCCATGGGCGAACCGGAAAGATCGGAGAAAATTGGCAACGCCACCAATTGATTAACATGAAAAGCCGATACCACCTTAGGTAGAAACGAAGGCACCGTCCGCAAAAGGACCTTTCCAGGCAAGAATTGAAGGTAGGGCTTGCGACAGGAAAGAGCTTGTAAGTCGGAAATCCGTCTGGCCGAACACAAGGCCACTAGGAAGGCCGTCTTCCAAGAAAGTTCTTTCACACAATTCGAGGAAGCCACAGCAAACAGAGGACACGACAAGGCCTCCAAAACCAGATTCAAATCCCAAGACGGCACCACCTGCCGTAACGAAGGTCTAATAAGCCGAGCCGCCCGAAAAAAAACTTTGCACGTCGCCATGCGTTGAGATACGGCGACCCTGCACAGGACCTCGAAAGCAAGTCAGAGCCGCCAAATGTACCTTCAATGTACTGAGAGCCAAGCCCTTATCCAAGCCATCTTGGAGAAACAAGAGCAGTTGCGGTAAAGTAGAAGACATAGGCCGCAGAGTCCGCTGAGTACACCAACCCTCAAAAACCCGCCAGACGCAAACGTATGCTAGCAAAGTCGTGGAACGCTTTGACCGAAGCAAGGTAGCCACTACGGAATCTGAGTAACCTTTGCGCTTTAAGCGATGCCTTTCAAGAGCCAAGCCATAAGCAAGAAGCGATCCACCTGTGGCATGAAAACGGGACCCTGACTTAACAAATTGATCCGGACCGGAAGCCGCCAAGGAGAATCTATCAAGAGCCGTACCAGATTGGCATACCAAGGCCGTCGAGGCCAATCCGGTGCAATGAGAATCACAGTGCCCCGGTGAGCCGCTATACGCTGAATGATCCGTCCCAGCATCAGCCACGGGGGGAACACGTACAGAAGAGCGTCCAAGGGCCAGGGCTGGACTAGCGCATCCAGTCCCTTCGACATGTGCTCCCTGCGCTTGCTGAAGAACCGAGGCGCTTTGGCATTGCCAAGAGTGGCCATTAGATCCATCACTGGCCGCCCCCAGCGCAGCATCAACTCGTGAAAAACCGCCGCGTTGAGCTCCCATTCCCCCGGATCGAGGACATGACGACTGAGAAAATCGGCTTGCACGTTGTCCTTGCCCGCCACGTGCGCCGCCGATAACACCACGAGATAGCACTCCGCCCAAACAAACAAGTCCTGGCATTCGAGGAGCAAGGGCAGACTCTTGGTACCGCCCTGTCGATTGATATAGGAAACTGTCACCGCATTGTCGGAAAATACTCGAACTGCCGCGCCTTCGATCAAGTGCTCGAAATGACAAAGAGCGAGACGCACTGCCCAGAGCTCCAATCGATTGATCGACCACGAGGCTTCCACCGGTGACCAGCAACCCTGCGTCACCTGAGACTGACAGTGAGCTCCCCAGCCGGAGAGACTGGCGTCCGTGGTCACTAGCACCCATGGGGGATCCTGCAAGGGCATCCCTGCCCGAAGATTTGCGGGATTCAACCACCAAACCAGACTTTGACGGACGAGCTCCGGACAGAGAAGTCTCCGCGAGAGAGGATGAAGCTGAGGAGACCACCTGGAAAGTTACGCCTGCTGCAGAGGCCTCATATGAGCCCTGGCCCACGGGACCAGATCCAATGTTGCTGCCATGGCCCCCAAGCGTTGCAAATAGGTCCACGCCGAAGGAGCCGGACTCAGCAAAAACGCTCGCACCTGCTCCAAGATTTTTAACACCCTGCTCTCTGGCAGAAAGACCAATCCTCATGCAGTGTCGAAGAAAGCTCTGAGATAAGTCAGTTGCTGCACTGGCTGCAAGTGACTTTTCGCATGGTTGATGACCCAACCTAACCGCTCTAGCAGCTGCACCACCTAAGCCGTCGCCTCGACTGAAGCCGCCCGAGAATCCGCTCTGATTAACCAGTCGTCGAGATACGGATGTACCCGAATGCCGTCCTTCCGCAGAGCCGCCGCCACCACCACCATCAGCTTCGTGAAGGTGCGAGGGGCAGTGGCTAGGCCGAAGGGCAAAGCCCGGAACTGAAAGTGACCCATTGGAAGGGCGAAGCGCAAAAACTGCTGATGAGCTTCCCTGATGGGTATATGCAGATAAGCCTCCGTGAGATCTATGGCCGAGAGAAACTCTCCCGGTCGAACCGCCCGAATAACAGCGCACAGCGTCTCCATGCGAAAATGAGGAATACGTAAGACGCGATTTACATGTTTGGGATCTAGAATCGGACGAAAAGAACCTTCTTTCTTGGGAACCACAAAATAAATCGAGTACCGACTGAAGCCGTATTGGTCGCGAGGTACCGGCACTATTGCCTGCAGACTCAGGCGCGACAGCGTATCGGAGATTGCCTGCGACGGACCGGGAGCACAGGGAGACTGTAGAAAAGCGCTTGACAAAGGGGAAGCGAAATCTAGCGCATACCCCTTTTGAATAATCTCTAACACCCATTTGTCTGAGGTTATCGCGGTCCAGGCTGAGAAAAAGTCCCGCAGACGACCCCCGATAGGGATCGGAGCATGGACCAGCAAACCTTTATTGCGCCTTTTTGGCAGCGGATGGTTGAGTATTAAAGTAGGGCCTACCGAATCCGAGCTCCGCGAAAGGAATTTCCACGAGATCCGAAACGGCCTCTGGGATAGGGAGCAAACCGAGCTCCCTGAAACCTACGAGTATCTTTAACCTGACCGCGTTGACCGGGCAGTCCTCTAGCCGCCTTCGGCTTATCCTCCGGCAAACGACCACCCTTAGAGTCTCTGAGGTCTTTAACAATCTTCTCCAGAGCCTCTCCAAACAGTAACTTACCATTATAGGGGAAACGTTCGCTGACCAAATACGCAACCAAAGAAAGCGCCTGGCCGCCACTAGCGAGGCCATAGACTTGGCAGCAATCCGCACCAAGTCATAGAAAGCATCCGCCAAGTAAGCTGCTGCCGACTCCAACTTCGCACCTTCCGCCGGAGCCGAAGTCCCAGGATCCGCCGAGACCTCTCCTTGGAGCCAGCGGATGGAAGCCCTGGAGACATACGCACCACAAACAGAAGCCTGCAGCGCAAGAACGCTCGAATCAAACGCCTGCTTCAAGAGAGCTTCCAACTTACGATCCTGCAGATCCTTAAGTGCCGCTGCACCTTCCACCGGAATCGTGGTCTTTTTAGTCACCGCAGAAACTAAGGCATCGACCTTAGGCATCCACAATAAATCTTTCTCGTCCTGCGGAATGGGGTAGAGGCGAGCTAAGGCACGACCACCCCTCAGGGATGCCTCCGGACACTCCCACTCGGACTCAATCATCTGCTTTATAACCCGGTGCACCGGAAAACAGCGTTGTTCAGCTTTAAAGCCCTGCAACAACGGATCCTCCAAGGGCTCCTGAGAACCTGAGGGTAAGACGAGATTCAAGGCCGCCAAGGACTGAGAAATAAGGGCGCCGAGCTCCTCCTTCCGAAGCACACAAAACACATTAGGATCATCGCCCGGAGCTCTCTCACCCTCTTCAAGCTCCCCTGGCCATGGATCGACCCCTGCATCTGACAGGACTTCCCCGTCCTCCCCCAGCTGGGCATCAGCTATCAGGGGCCCCAAGGGGTCTAAACTTGACGGAGCCGCCAGCCCCACTAGGGAAGGACCCTGACCAGGATCACCCGCAATATCTGCAGCTCGAAGCTCCCCCAAAGCAGGGGAACCGGAGGAGTCAGGTACTGACTGAGAAGACTTCAACAAAAATGCTTTATGCATTGCCAGAATAAACTCTGGTGACAAAAAGGCAGGCACAGCTTCCTGAGCTTCAGGAAGAGCCCGGGGAACTTTCACTGCCACCGGAGACTCCTTAGAAGACTTAGATTTGCGCTTGCCAGACTTCGGAAGGCCCGCGGGAGGAACGGACGGCTCCTTCAAAATGGCCGCCGTTCCCGCCTTTTCCGAAATTAACAAGGACCGCTCAGGATCAGAGGAGAGCTTGCCTTCCATTCTTAGCCGAACAGAACTCCCGAGGCAAAAAACAACCGCGATCCTGCACTGTCAAAAAACGGCGAAATCACTCTCCCAGACAGCCGCGAAAACGAACCGAGCGGAAGGCAAGCGTTTCCCCGCAGCACAAGCTCACCTGGGTGAAGGAAACAGCGCAGCCCGAAGATCGACTTCCTGCTGCTAGCGGGAGTGCGATCCCACGGCGGCACAGAAAGTTAGAGGTTCACTGGGGCTCCCAGAACCAAACTATCGAGGAAATGCAGACGCCCGAGGAAAGGCAGGCTCTACCCCCCTCCGCCCCCGAGACAGGCAGGCAAGGGCTGTCTGCACCGCTACCGGAGCTGTTTCTACTGTTGCCGGTATTAAACAGAAATCCTCAAGAAGCCCCTGAGAATATAGCCACTATCAGCCCTGCTAGGACTAAAGTGCTATATAACTTAGGAAAACAAGAAAAAGAACAAAGTGAATGTTATATAGGGAGATGGCTAACATTGATCCTCTTCAGCTGCTGAGGACTGAAAGACTGGAGTATTGACCTCAGGGGGAGTGGCTTAGGCTCTCAAGAAAGCTTGAAGTATTCAGTCCTCAGCTGCTGAAGGGGATTGACAACCCTAGCGTTTCCCTGGACTGGCCCGGAGAAGTGATAAGGAATGTCCTTTCCTCGAGTCCTGCTATACCAATCCAGACAAGTGGATTGTGTTCCCCTACCAGCAGATGAGTGGAGACAGAGCCAATGAAAAGTTCAGGTTTAGCACAGTTACTTACCTGTAACAGATGATCTCTGGGAACAGCAGGAATAAGTCTTCACATATGGGTACGTCGGTACCGACGGAGTCTGCGCGGGAACGCTCCCCAGCGTCCAATTAGAACGCTTTTGGGAGCATCCCACCATGCCTGTGTGCTGCCTTCCTGCCTTTCCCAACTGCCTCTCCTCAGTTAAGTTTTAAAGCTGAGACAGAGAGAAAGAGAGGGGAAAGAGAGATAGAGAAATACAACTCCTAGGGGAGGTGGGTGGGTTGTGAAGACTTATTCCTGCTGTTCGCAAAGATCACCTGTTACAGGTAAGTAACTGTGCTATCTCCAGGAACAAGCAGGAATGAGTCTTCACATATAGGGACTCCCAAGCTAAGATGCCTGGAGGAGTCCCAGCATGCTGCTAATCTGAAAAAGGCCATGCTATTCGACAGAACCTCAGGCATCCTGGGGATGGAGGGTAGGAGTTGGAAGAAAAAGATGTGCTATGGACAGCTGGACCAAACAGGACGCCTAGATAGGAGACCCTGTGTGGATAATATCCAGTAGTAAATATTGAAGTGCAATATACCCATATGGATCTCACCTGGTGGTATTGAAAAAGTTTATGAAAGTTCATATGGATCTCCTAATATGAACCAGCAGAATATTCTCAAGGAGAACCTCAATGTAGAGCAGAGGTAAATAAACTGTGCAAAAGACAGGTTGAGGTCTGAACCCTTAGGGCGAGAAAAGTCCCAGGGGGAACTGGGGTAGTTCAATGAGGCAGGACTTTTGCGGGAAAAACGCAGAAGTCCCTATAAGATAAGTCTGAAGCTCTTTTGACCTTAAAGAGACATAGTTCTTATAGGAGAAGAGGGGCTTTGAAGATCTCTATATCCAATAACAAAGAAGGACAGAAGTATGAGGCAGCGTAGCCTCCAATTTTCTGAAAATTCAGAATGTCCTTCCTAATTGAAGTCAGTTAGGAAAAAAGATGGTACATGGAGGGCTTCAGATGTACCTAAACTGAAGGTCATGGTGGAAAGACCTTTAACTACCACAGGGAAGTGGTTGTTTATGTAGAACCCTAAAAATACTGGAGCAGCATTGAAAAGGATAGTGACTATCTGTCGAGGCCGTATACGAAATATATATATTATATATGAACCTAGGCAGGCAGATAGATATCCACCTACTATCATATATTGCAATATAGATAGCTAGATAGATACAGATCTATCTATTTATATGAATATATAGATATATATGGGTACAGACATGCATATGTCTATATACATGTATATAGAACCCGTCCCCACATAGGGATATGTGGAGAGAGAAAGCTTCATCTAATAACAAAAAGGGAATACCTGCTTGAGGAGATGTTTAGAGAATCCATTCTCCCTGGTTATGGGTGGAAGAGCTAAGGGAGTGCTCTCACTGACAGGAGAAATCTAGAATGTTCTAAGAACTCTAGCCCTTGAATAACCAGAAATGGAGGATGTTTTTAATCTGCAGACAGAGCACAGTTACTTACCTGTAACAGGTGATCTCTGGGAACAGCAGGAATAAGTCTTCACATATGGGTATCGTCGGTACTGACGGAGCCTGCGCGGGAACGCTCCCCAGCGTCCAGTAAGAAAGCTTTTGGGAGCATCCCACAGCGCCTGTGCGCTGCCTTCCCGCCTTTCCCAACCGCCTCTCTCCAGTTCGAGTTTTAAAGCTGAGACAAAGAGAGAGAGAGAGAGGAAAGGAAAGATAGAGAGATACAACTCCTAGGGGAGGTGGGTGGGTTGTGAAGACTTGTTCCTGCTGTTCCCAGAGCTCACCTGTTACAGGTAAGTAACTGTGTTATCTCCAGGAACAAGCAGGAATGAGTCTTCACATATTGGGACTCCCTAGCTGCAGATGCCAGGGGAAGACCCCAGGTTGTGTGTCCTTGAAAAGGACTCTACCTCCCCCCATGGATCTCTGGCATCCAACCAGGGTAGGTGGGTAGGAGTTGATTAAGAATGGAACAGGTGTTTGAGAACAGCCTGACCAAACAAGGCATCCCAGCGGGAGTCCTTGTCCAAGCAGTAATGGGCTGTGAAGGTATGAACCGAGGCCCAGGTGGCCGCTCGACAGATTTGGTCAATGGACACAGAGTTTAGATGAGCCATTGAGGCTGCCATGGCTCTCACATTGTGAGCTGTGACATGGCCCTCCAGAGAAAGGTTTCTACTCTGGTAAGCGAAAGAAATACACTGAGCAATCCAGTTGGACAGTGTTCTCTTAGAGACTGGAAGTCCTAAATAAGAAGGATCCAAAGCAACAAAGAGCTAAGACGACTTTCTATGTTGCTGTGTTCTTTGTAAGTAAAAAGCAAGAGCTCTCTTACAATCCAAGGTATGAAGATTCCTCTCTGCACTTGATGCATGAGGTCCTGGAAAAAAGGCAGGTAAATATACCTCTTGGTTCAGATGAAAAGGCGAGACCACTTTAGGCATAAAGTGTGGATTGGTCTTGAGGACTACCTTATCATGATGGAACCTTGTATAAGGCGGATTAGCCACCAAAGCTTGCAACTCACTGATGCGGCGTGCTGAGGTGACTGCAATGAGAAAAATAACCTTCCAAAAAAGAAATTTCAAAAGGAGGTGGTGGCTAAAGGTTCAAAGGGTGGCTTCATAAGCTGGCCAAGAACCAGGTTTAAAGTCCCATGCCACTGGAGGTGGTCTAATGGGAGGTTTAGTTAAAAGAAGGCCTCTCATGAATCTTGCTATAAGAGGATGAGAGGAAATAGGTTGTCCATTGAGAGGCTTGAGGGACGCTGCAATAGCACTCAAATGGACTCTTACTGAATTTGTTTTCAGACCTGCATGGGATAGATGCAGGAGATACTCTAGTAGAGAATTCAGAGGTATTGCAAGAGGGTTTAGACCCTTCTCTGAACACCAAATGGTAAATCTTTTCCATTTGAAAGCATAGGAACGTCTAGTAGAAGGCTTTCTAGAGGCATGAATCACATGTCTGACTAGCTGAGAGAGATGAAAATCTTGAAGGTCTAGGCCCTCAGCAACCAAGCCCTGAGATGGAGCGTATTGGGGGTTTGGGTGCCACAATGTTCCCTCTTCCTGGGACAGAAGGTCTGGTGCAGAGCCCAAGTCCAGGGAAGGAGCTTGAGAGAGATGCAGAAGTAGAGGGTACCACACTTGGCGTGGCCAATGTGGTGCTATGAGGATCATGGTCCCTCGATCTCTCTGAAGCTTGAATAGTGTTTTGGGAATTAGGGGAATTGGTGGAAAGGCATAAAGGAAGTCTTGATCCCAGTGAAGGAGAAAGGCATCCTTGGCCTGAACTCCCTGACACGGAATTCTGGAACAGAACCGGGGAAGTTTGGCATTCCACGGACTTGCAAAGAGGTCTATGTCCGGGGTTCCCCAAATTCGAAAAATCCTGGCTACTTGGTCCATGTGGAGGGACCACTCGTGTGGAAGCAGAACTCAACTGAGTCTGTCCACCCAAGAGTATTGAACGCCTGGAAGATATACTGCTAGAAGATGGATGTGATGCTCTCTGGCGAAGGCCCACAGTCGCAAAGCTTTGTTGCAAAGCGACAGAGAGCCAGTCCCTCCCTGCTTGTTGACATAGAACATGGCTACTTGGTTGTCCGTATGGATGAGGACTGTCCTGTAGCTGAGCAGGGTATGGAACACTCTGAAAGCTAAGAATATTGCTCTGAGTTCCAATAGATTGATATGCAGAGAAGTCTCCTGTGGAGACCAGATGCCCTGGGTGGAGAGATCTTGCAGATGAGCTCCCCAACCCTTTGGAGAAGCATCTGTTGTGAGAGTTGCTTGGGGTAGCGGTTGCTGAAAAGGAGACCCCAGCAACAGGTTTTGAGAGGACGTCCACCACTGGAGACACCAAAAAAGGCGACTGGAGTTTGCTATTTTGTCTGACAGGCAGCCTGATGCCTGAGTCCATTGGATGGACAAAGTCCATTGAGCTGCCCTCATGTGAAGGCGAGCATATGGAACCACATGCACGGTGGATGCCATGTGGCCTAATAGTTGTAACATCTCTTGAGCAGTTAATTGGGACTTTAACTGAATCTGGGAGGCTAACTGCACCAGACGTAGGCAACGGGCTTGAGGAAGATAGGCCCTTGCAGTTGTGGTGTCCAGCAAGGCCCCTATGAACTCCAGAGACTGAGTAGGGGTGAGATTGGATTTTGGGATGTTTATTACTAGTCCCAAATATTGAAGGATACGCATTGTGCAGGTTAGACAAGTCTGGGCCTCTGACTGGGATGGGGCTCAAATGAGCCAGTCGTCCAGATATGGGAATATGAATATTCCTAGAGTGCGGAGAAATGCAGCTACTACTGCCATGCATTTCGTGAACACCCTTAGTGCAGAGGCCAGACCGAAAGGAAGCACCCTGTATTGGTAGTGCTTTCCTTGAAAAAGGAACCGAAGGAACCTTCTGTGTGTTGGATGGATGAGGACATGTGTGTACGCATCCTTGAGATCTAGAGAACAAAGCCAGTCCCGACTCTGAAGGTATGGAAGCAGAGCCCCTAGAGAAATCATTTTGAATTTCTCCTTGAATAGAAACTTGTTCAATTCTCTGAGATCTAATATGGGTCTGTAGCCCCCCGTTTTCTTTGGGATAAGAAAATAAGGGGAGTAGAACCCTGAGCCCTGTTGAAGAAGAGGTACTTCTATTGCCCCTTGGGCAAGAAGGGTGGCAATCTCCTGACCTAGAAGGTTGAGGAGAGATGTTGGAGAATTGAACTGTTTCACCATGGTATGAGGAGAAAGGCTTAAGAAATGAAGCTTGTACCCTTCCTTTATGATGGAGAGGGTCCATTGCTCTGCTGTGATTTGGGGAGCAAAGTAAGTCAACCTTCCTGGAATGGTGAGGGGCTCTGGTTTTTCCAGAGCTAGAAAGGCTAAGTTCTCTAGTTGCAAGTCAAAGGCCCTGAGGAGGTTGAGGCTGCTGGGCTGTGGTAGGCCTGGCAGCCTTTGACTTGGCCTGTTTAGGTGGTTGCTGACGCTTTGCAGCAAAAATGACCTGCAGAAGATGTCTGCTGACCATGAGCAGGATAATATCTTCCCTTTTTAGAAAAAGATGTCTTTTTGAACAATCTTTTCTTAACAGGGGCAGAGGTAGACTTTGAAAGTCGATCCAAAGCAGAGTTCTCAGCATCCATCTGAGTGGCCTTTGCTTGCCAATCCCTGCCAAACAGGTTTTCACCTGTACAAGGAAGGTTTCCCAACTCATCTTGGACCCAGAGTTCCAAATCAGAGGCTTGTAACCAAGCAATTCTGCGTGCACCTATGGCAATAGCCGAGGCTCTGCTTACACACTCAAAAGAGTCAAAGGCTGCACGGTTGGAGAATTTGGAAACATCCTGGGCATGTTTGAGCCAAGTGAGAAATTCCTGCCTTTTATCTTCTGAAATAAAAGGAGCTAAAGTCTGCAGATGATCTGTGACTTCTTTTAGAAACATCCCCATATAGAGACTATAGGAGTTGATTCTGGCAGCAAGCATATTGGCCTGGAAAATCCTTCGGCCAAAAGCATCTAGAGTCCTACATTCACGTCCTGGAGGATTAGATGAGTGTCTTTGCACTCTATTCTCTTCATGGCAGACTCAACCACAATAGAGTGGTGAGGAAGCTGAGTCTTATGAAAGCCAGGACAGGGAGGGACACGGTACATGGTGTCTAACCTACGAGAATGAGGGGAGGTGGTGAGAGGAGTCTCCCACATGCCCAACATGAGATCATAGGTAAGGTAGCTGCTTCCTTAGGAGCCTTAGGATATTGCAAAATATCTAATTGCTTGGCTCTAGGTTCTGACTCAGAGGCCACTGTGATGGAGAGGCCCCTAGCCACTTCCCTAATGAAGTCTTGAAAAGACAAGTCCTCTGGAGGAGACATTCTTCGTTTTGGAGAAGCAGACTCCTGAGGAAGAAGTACCGGTGCCTCGACAGAAGCCTCCGACTCAGAGTCTTCGGAGGAATCGAAGTATCGCCTGTCTGGATGCTCCTGTAAAGCCCGATACGCGTACCGAGTGGGATCGACATCGGGAGTAAGCGGTACCGGTTCGGTACCAATGGGCATCATAGGACAGGGTACCGTTGCAGTCGACACCGAAGCCGATGCAATCGGTACCGGGACCGGGAACGGTGCCGGAGTCGTTACCGGCAATGGAGATTGTTGCAGTACCAGAGGCGTCGAAGCCTGCATAAACACTGTAAGGGTGCGCTGCATGGACAGAATTTTCTGATCCATCGACGCCACCAAAGTCTGGATGTCAGTACTAGTGGAGGCCACCGGTACCCCAGAACACGGCAACATGTGATCGGTCGAGGCCGAGCCATCGATGTCAACCTGTGACCCCATAGACAATGCTTTGGAAGCTGGAACTTCCCGCCGGGGTAATTTTGCCGGAGCGGAATCCGAGGACAAGCCCGGAGACATCTCGATGCTTAGAGGGAGATTTGCCCTTCGAGGACCGGCTAGATTTATGTTTGGTTACCTGAGATCCATGGGAGGAAGAAGCCCTGGAAGACGTCAATGCCACCGAGGCTGCATCAGAGGGAAACAGGGTACTGAGCTTGGCTGCTCGGTTCTGCCGACCTCTTTTAGACATCATGGTGCAGGACACACAATCCGTGATGGAATGGTCAGGACCCAAACATTTTAGACACCAATAATGGGTGTCTGTGACAGAAATAGTACCGCCACATTTTGTACACTTTTTAAACCCAGAAGCGGGCTTCTCCATGAGGAGAAAATATTCAGGCCTAAGGCCCAAACTGAAAATGCACAGTTGAAGAAAGAAAAAGGGGGGTTTTTTGTTGTTTTTTTTTAAAGAAAGAAAGAAAAGAAAAGACCGGCGGTACCGGTCTGACGTCGAAGGCAGACGCGACACAGAAAAAAAATAAAGAACTTTTGCGGTGACAGGAACACGACCTGCTGGCTCCGCGGAAAAGAAGAACTGGAGAGAGGCAGTTGGGAAAGGCGGAAAGGCAGCGCGCAGGCGCTGTGGGATGCTCCCAAAAGCTTTCTTACTGGAAGCTGGGGAGCGTTCCCGCGCAGGCTCCGTCGGTACCGACAATACCCATATGTGAAGACTCATTCCTGTTTGTTCCTGGAGATTAAGCTTGAATCCTTCCACAACTCCAGCATGGCAGTTGGAGGAGAGATGCAATGAAATGAGATATCATATTTACCCTACTATGAGGGCAAAATAAGTATGATGCATTCTTGCGCTCAATATCAATTATCCCATGAAGAAATGAGGGTGGAAGGAAATACAAGACAAGGACTGGCTGTTACAAAAAGAAAACCATCCCTGGTGAAGGGGTCCACTGGGGATGTAAACCAACCCAGGGGATTGGAGAATTCTTTAGGTCTTCAGCAAATTAAAGGCCTGTGTCCTTTATTGAAGAAGATGACTTTAATGGAAATGGTAAGGGTAGGTAAGAACCCAATAAAGCCCTTCCTAACCATCTGGAATTATTTGCTCTCTAGCAAGGGCCCATAGTGCAGAGCTGCTCTGTAGAAATGCAGAGAGCATGATGCAGGTTGGTTAGAAGAAAAAACTGGCCGTTTAAAAGCCAGTATGTAACCTGAACTACTCCGCCAAAGCCCAAGGATTGGGGAAGGCTAAGGATAGAAGGTATGCTGATGTGTCTGCAACAAGAAAACCAGAAAAAGGTTCTTAGTACTAAGGCCAGAAAGATTGATATTGGGAATCAAGCCCTGGTTGCTTGGTCAGCAAGTTAGTGGTGTAACCACTAAGAGCCCCTGCATTCTAACTATTGTTAGGGCAGCAGAACAAATCTTAGGTCTTAAGATTGGAAAAGACCCACAGACATAAGTAGGAGTGGTAAAAACTCAGTCATTGTCTGAGAAGCTGCCACAAAACAAGAATGCAAGGGGGAGACAACTCTGAAAAGAAACTCAGGGGCTTAGGGATAAGCCTTCAGTTTAGTGGTATCACTCTTACAGACCAAATGTCCTAGTAAGAGGGACAGAGTTGAAAGACTTACCATGGAGTAAATCTCTGAAAAGAATAGTATGAGACATGCTGATACAGGAGAAACTGTCAAAAGTAAAGAAGCATAGACGACCTTATTGATAGAGGAGTAACAACTATCTACTTAGAAGGAAGAGGAGTAACTTACTACCTGTAAAGCATAATTATGCTAAGAAGCTCTATGAGCTAAAAGTCAGGATGTCTCTAATGTAAAATTTGATGGAACCGATGTAGATGCTTGTAATGAGAAGCAGCAAACTACAGGTTCTAAACCTCAAAAGAGGAAAAAAGGATTCAGTGAAAAGTCTATCTATCAGCAACCCTGCGGCTGCTGGGTTTGCTGAAGCGGTTGAGGTTGTGGTTTCTTTAGCCTGGTTTGATGTTTCCCTTGTTTGGAAACAACTGTATGATGGGTAGAGAAAGGATAAAACGTTTTCCCCTTGGGGGAATAAAGTTTGGTAGAAGATTTCCTACCACATGGGATAGAGGAAGGTGTAGACAATCCCTTGAAAGCAACAGTGCCAGTGGTTAACTGAGCAACTTGGCGTAAAGTCGCTTTGTTAAAGAGATTCTCCCCAATACAAGGAGTATTTCCCAGCCTTTCTTGTACCCATTTATCCAAGTCAGAAGCTTGGAGCCAGGCCATGCGTAGTGCCCCTATGGCTATAGCAGAAGTTCTGCTAACAGACTCAAAACAGTCCAGGGTAGCACGAGTAAGAAACCTAGAGATATTTTGAACATGATTAACCAGTAAAGAGTAGTCTGCTCTTTTGTGATCCTGAAGAAAAGGAGTCAAAAACAGCAAACTGTTTGTGAGCTCTTCAAGAGATAGCCCCATATAGAAAATATATGAGAGAATTCTTGTTGAAAACATGGATGCCTGGAAGCTTTTATGTCCAAAGGCATCTAAAGTTCTAGACTCACGACCTGGTGTATAAAAGAGTGCCTTTTGGCACTTTTCACACTCCTCATTGCTGATTCCACAACAAGAGAATAATGTGGAAGTTGAGTCTTTTGAAAACCTGGAGAAAGGGGCACCCTGTACAGAGAGTCAGTGGCCCTTGAAGGTGGGGATACCTTTTTAAAGGAGTTTCCCACATTCTAAGTAAAAGATCCTGTAAGGTTTGATGCAAAGGGAGCATGATAACCTCCTTTGGAATCTCAGGGAGACACAGAAACTGAATTCCCTGGTGCAGGATCTTGATCAAGTATAGAAATGCAAGTAACCTTGCCATATCAAGCAGGAATGCTTGAAAGGAAAATTTCCCCAGGAGGGGATCCTATATTATGAGGAGTGAAGGTCAGATTTGTTGAAGATCTAGCCTTAGTACTAATGGATTGATCCATTGGAGTACCAGACCCAAAAAGGTGGAGCATCGGGTTATCCTGAAAGGACAGTGGACGGTACCGCTCGAGGTCAGCACCACGACGAATCAGTGAAAAACTATCCATGCCAGGGATGGACTCCAAACTCGGTACCGAAGGAAGCGAGCTTGTGGAAGTAAGCATGGAAGGCACCGGTACCGATGCAAAGGTAGAAAACAGTATCGGCAGTGGTATTGCAGCCGGTACCGACACCGGAAGATCAGTCTGAGGCAACTAACGGTACCAAAGATACCAAGAGCGGTAGACTTTGATTTCCGGGACAATGTCTTCGGCACCGTGCGAGGTCAATACCGAGACGAGTCGGTACCCAATCGTCCAGGCTAGAGATCGATTCTAGACTCGGCATCGAAAGCAGCAAATCAATCGAAACAGACCTGGAGGGTACAGACATGGATGCCCGAATCGGTACCGGGATCGATACCGATGCTTGAAGATCGGTCTGTAGCGGCTCTGGCGGCACCGAAGATACCGAGAGCGCTAGACTGCGATCGGTGTGGAGTGTTTCATCCAACACCGTTGCCGATGTCGGGGTACCGGCACCGCTCCCTGTGGATACCACCAAAGAGCATGGCTCAGGTATTTTCGCAGAGGTAAAAACCTCGGAAACAACCTGAAACCCCGTTATTGCTTTGGAGGCCGAAGACTCCCGCCGGGGTTTTAAAGCCAAATTGTCCTCAAGGGCAAGGCTAGAGCTATCTCGATGTTGAACATGAGATCCACCCCCCCGAGGACTGGCTAGTCTTTACAGACTTTTGTTGGGTTACCTGATCCTGTGAAAAAGAAGTTGTAGCTGGTACCCTCAGGTCTGACGGGAACCGCGTATTGAGCTGAGCTCGATGCTGAAAACTTCTTTTGGAAAAAATGCTGCAGGAGGGACACTCCAGCGGATAGTGGTCAGGACCCAAACATGGAAGGCACCAGTTATGGGTGTCTAGGACTAATTTAGTACCGCCACAGTTGAAACATGTTTTAGGGACAGTGGCTGGCGTTTCCATGAAGGAAATGGAGAGGCCTAGTAGGCCGAAAAAACCGTCAGGCACTAAACAGGGAAAAATTCCCTACTAAGGTAAATAATTTTTAAGAAAAGAAAAAGAAAAACAACGGTGATACCGGTGCGTCGAGGGAAGGCAGACGCGACCACAGGAAAAAACAAGAATAAAGGAAGAATTTTCTGCGGTGACAGGAGTACGTCCTGCCGGCTCCGCGGAAAAACGAAAACTGAGAAGAGGCAGTTGGGAAAGGCGGGAAGGCAGCACGCAGGCGTGGTGGGATGCTCCCAAAAGCGTTCTAATTGGACGCTGGGAAGCGTTCCCGCGCAGACTCAGTTGGTACCGACGTACCCATATGTGAAGACTCATTCCTGCTTATTCCTGGAGATCAATGACATCACTCCCATGCCTCTAACAGCCTGAGCTACTAGGGGCAAAGTCGGTATTCATGCCAAAGCATATGGAAAGGAATGTCAAACCTCAGATGTTAACAATGTTCGGCCAAACCAGTAAGTAAACTATGTATAGGATTAGTTTGAACAGAATGTTTGTCAGAAGGGTATGAGCCCGCAGGGCCAACCACTCATGTTATAGCGGACCAACATTAGAACAGACCAACAGTGTTTCAGGGGTGGGTCTTGGACTGGTCTGGCAGAACTCAAGGAAAAGGACATCATCTCTCACATATTGTCCTGCTAGACCAGTCCAGACAAGTGGGACATACCAAAGTTATGCCGCCAATGAGCAGAAAGAAAACATAGCAGCACATAAAACTTCCAAGCCAAAAGTCATGCCCAACCAAGCGTGGACATCCAAGCGGTAATTCTTGACAGAAGTAGAAAGTGATGCTCACACTGCCACCCAACAAATGTCTAAGGGGGCTACAGAGCTACATTCTGTCCACGAGGGTGCTTCTGCTCAAGCAGAATGTGCATGCAACCCCTCTGGAACCGGTCAGTTCCTTAACAGATGATATGCTAAGGCAACGGATGCCTTGAGTCAGTGCCCAAAGTAGACTTAGCAGCCACATCAACCTTAGGCGGTCCAGCAAGCAGCACAAAAAGACGATCAGACTTACGAAAGGAATTCCTAACCTTTAAGTACTGGAGAAGCACTCTCCAGGTATCCACAAGGCGAAGATCCTTACTGTATGTCTCCCTCAACACTGCTCCTTAGAACGAGGAGCACAGACCACCTAGTTCACATAGAAAGGAAGATAAAGAGAAATTAGACTTACCTGCTAATTGTTGTTCCTTGAGAACTCCAGTCCAGTCCTGGAACAGAGGTGCGGGATTGGACTGGGATAAGGAACACCTTGGGCAAAAAGGAAGGCACAGGCCAAATGAAGACTGCCTCCTCAGAGAGAGACAGACAGATATGGATCCCAGCAGGACAGCGCCTGAAGCTCGGAAATCTCTCTTGCCAAACAAATCATGACCAAGAAAAAAGAAAAACAAAACAAGTCTTAAGAGTTAAATTCTTAAGAGTAGCAGGTAGGAGGGGGGGTGTCAAAGCTCTAGTCTTGAAGAGCCACAAACCAGCCAGTTTTTCAAGATGCCCCTAATAAATATTCATGAGATAATTGCACACCCCCCATATGTGAGGGCTGACTTCCTGCTTGTTATGTGAGAGATCACTAATTGTTTGAGTAGCATGTGAGAATTAAGAGATAACTGTACTTTTCTAAGTTTTAAAATTCCCACTAACATCTATGCTGTGATTTAACTGTAATTCTCTTGAATAGAATCTGAACAAAAAGATTTGGAATAGAAATTCAGGTGTCTTATCAGGGGACGCAACGGAGGCTTAAGCAGAAGGAGGCCTCTGAGAAAACGCGCCACCAAGGGGTGCGAGGAAAGAGGCTGGCCCTCCACCGGTGAATGATGTGCCGAGAGAGCACTGAGGTGGACTCTGACAGAGTTGGATTTGAGACCTAGATCGGAGAGGTGAAGCAAATATTGCAGTACCACCGATACTAGACAGGCGAAGGGGTCCTCAGAGCGCTGAGAACACCAGACCGAGAAGCGACGCCATTTAAGGGCATAAGATTTCCGGGTGGAAGGTCGCCGAGACGCTAGGACGACGGCTTCTACCTCTGGAGGAAGCAGAAGCGGAGCTAGGACTACCCTTTCAGCAGCCAGGCCATCAAATGCAGGGCCCGGAGGTTGGGGTGCAGAAGAGTACCCCGATACTGTGTCAGGAGATCGGGCTGAAACCCCAGAGGAAGAGGGGTGTCCACCGCTAGCTGTAGAAGTAGAGGGAACCACGGTTGCCTCGGCCACCTGGGCGCTACCAGGATCACGGAGGCCCTGTCCTGGACGATTTTGAACAATGTCCGGGACACAAGTGGTGTGGGAGGGAAGGCATACAGCAGACCCGTGGACCACGAGATGAGGAAAGTATCCAGCGCTACTTTGAGAGGATGCGGGTGCCGGGAGCAGAACCTGGGAAGCTGTCGGTTCAGGGGACTGGCAAAGAGATCCACGGTGGGAGAGCCCCACCAGCGGAAAATCTGCTAGACCACTGCGGGGTTCAACCGCCATTCGTGCGGCTGCAGAATCCGGCTCAGTTTGTCCGCCAGGCAATTGTCTTGCCCTGGCAGGTAGACAGCCTTGAGGAGGATGTCGTGACCGACTGCCCAACAGCACAGTCTCCGAGTCTCCTGACATAGAAGGAGGGAGCCCGTGCCCCCCTGTTTGTTCATGTAGAACATGGCAACCTGATTGTCCGTCTGCACCAGTACAGACTGACAAAAAGTGAGGTGAGAGAAGGCCCGCAGGGCTAGGCGGATCGCCCATAGCTCCAGGAAGTTTATCTGCTGGGCGGCCTCCCAAGGTGACCAAAGGCCCTGAGTGCATGTCCCTTGACAATGCGCTCCCCATCCCAGGAGAGACACATCTGACGTGAGCACCCGGGACGGTGGGGGAGACTGAAAGGTCATGCCGAGCACCAGGTTGGGTAGGTGAAGCCACCACTGCAGAGAGGAGACCAGGCGGTCGGAAATCTGTATTAGGTCCGACAGCTTCCCTGTGGCCTGATGCCATTGAGTGCGAAGGCTCCACTGAGCAGGTCTCATATGTAGACGGGCATTCGGAGTGACATGGACCATGGAGGCCATGTGCCCGAGCAGCTGCAGGAACCGTCTGGCCGAGACAGGTGACGCACTGTTGAACCTGCCGGCCAGAGCTATGAGCCTGTTGGCCCGTTCCAGGGGCAAGACGGCATGCGCCTGCAGAGTGTCCAGCCGTGCCCCTATGAACTCGAGATCCTGAGAGGGGAGCAAAGCGGACTTTTTGAAGTTTATGACAAAGCCCAGATGCTGAAGCAGAGCCACTGTGCGTTGAGTGGCCTGAGTGGCCTCTGGAGCAGACGGTGCCCGGAGGAGCCAGTCGTCCAGGTATAGGAAGGCTGCCACCACTGCCAGGCATTTCGTGAATACCCTGGGAGCGGAGGACAGGCGAAAGGGCAGTACTCGGTACTGATAATGATTCCCTGCCACCACAAATCTTAGATATTGCCGGTGGTCCGGATGAATAAGGATGTGGGTATAAGCATGCTTCAGATCCAAGGAGCATAGCCAATCTCCCTGCTGGAGGTAGGGCAGTAGGATTCCAAGGGTAAGCATCTTGAACTTTTCCCGCTGCAGGAACTTGAGGTTGCGTAAGTCCAGAATGGGTCAGAGGCCTCCTGTTCTCTTTGGAACCAGGAAGTACCTCGAGTAAAACCCGTGACCCCACAGGTGTTGGGGCACTGGCTCCACAGCCCGTTCGTGAAGCAGACTTTGCAGCTCCTGAAGCAGTAAGTCCCTGTGCAGGGGGGGTCTTGGAGGCTCCCCCGGAAAGTAGGAGGGAGGCACCTGGTGAAAATGCAAGAGGTAGCCCTTTTGAACCACCTGCAGCACCCAGGAATCGGCTGTGATGGCGGACCACCGGTGGGCAAAGTGGGTCAGCCGGCCCCCCCGTGCTGGGCGGAGGCCCCTGGGGAGGAGAGGCTATGCTGGCATAGTCAAAAAACCCCACCCTGCTGGGCCGGGGCCTGCGTAGTGGGCTTGGGGGCTTTCTGCCTCCAGGATCCGTTACCCTGCCCCTTAGGCTGCTGCCCCTGATGGGGAGTTGCCGAGGCCTGATATTGTGGATGGTGTTGTTTAAAAGCAAACACCTTCCTCGGGTAAAAAGGCTTTTTCCCCAAGCCCTTCTTCTTCTGTGAAGGGGCAGAGGTCTTTCTGGATAGGCGAGTCCTGGTGAGAGTCTCCGACTCGGGTTCCGCCACCTTTTCGGCCATGGGTTTGCCGAAGAGGTTTTCGCCTCTGCAAGAGACATCAACCAACTTGTCCTGCACCCATGGCTCGAGGTCGGATGACTGAAGCCAAGCCTGACGGCGAGCCCCGATTCCGGCTACTCGAGCCGATGCTTCGAAGCCATCGTAGGCAGCTCGAGAAATGAACTTCGAACACTCTCGAATCACTGTGGACAAGACCTGGAACCGCTGCAAGGGTTCCTCGGAGAGACCCGCAGAGAACCCCGCAAGTTCCTTTGCCAGGTCTCGAAGATACATGCCCATATACAGCTGATACGTCTGGACTCGACAAAGCAAACATAGAGCCATGGAAGCACTTCCTACCGAGGGCATCCATGTTCCGGGCCTCCTTACCCGGAGGCACCGAGGAGTGCATCTTTTGACTCTTAAGTCGATGCATGGCCGATTCCACCACCATGGAATGGTGCGGTAGTTGTGCCTTCTGAAAACCGGGGCTCTTGCGGACTCGATACATGGAGTTGACCCACTTGCTCAACACTGGCGTCGAGGCCGGGCTCTCCCACATGCGAAAGAGAAGCCGCTCCAGCATCGGGGGAACCGGTACAGTAAAGGCCTCCTTCGGGGGAGAGTCATATTGAAGGGGCCTCGAGCTCTTCGGTTCGGGGTTCCTCCTCCGGATCCACGGGGAAGGCGAAAGCCTTGACCATATCCCTCAAGAAATCGGAGAACCGGGTATCTTCCGGGGGGGGACCGCCTCTGAGGCTCTGACTCGGGCGAGTCGGAGGGGACGCACCGAGTCTGAAAAGACTCGGGTGACTCATCCTCCTCCGTGTCCCAGCCCGACTCCTCCGGGGAGGAATCGAGCAGCTCCGTGCGGGCGGGAGCCGGGGACCTCCGCCCCGACCGGCGTCGAGGACCTCGGTCCCGAACGGGAGGCCGAGGGAGACCTAGGTCGAGGATCGACTCGAGCTCGTATGGACTCGAGGATCGACTCGGCCTCCGGGTTCGACTCAAGCGTCGACGTCCCGGTGGTCGGGGCAGATGCACTGGCGAGGCCGGTGATCAATGCCCGCTACTGGTCCATGAAGGCAGTAATACTGCGCTCCAAGGATGTCAATCTGAGACCAAACTCAGAAGACCCAGCAGCCCCCGACTCGGGCCCCGACGGCGGCTCTCCCGGAGGAGAGTCCAGGAGGACTATGGCACTCACATGTCCAGGCGACTCCACCTCGAGACGAGGAAGCTTCGAAGGCCTCTCCCCCTCCGAGGACCCAGGGCGTCCGACGGGGCTATGCGACCTGGCCCTCGAGGGACCAGGAGCGTCCTCCGATGCCACCCTCGTGGGTCTCTTCTTCCGACGGTGTTCCCGGTCAGGTGACCCCCGTTAAGAGGAACTCCGACGATGCTCGGAGCCGGAGCCACAAGACGTCGAGGCCTCTGACGAGGTCCGGGCCCGACCGGACGCGGAGTCAGAGAAGATTCGTTCCTTTTGCGACTGCCGACTCCTCAGCGCCTTCGAGGACATCTTGCTGCATGGACCGCAACTCATTGAGTCATGTTCGGGCCCGAGGCAGCGGAGGCAGCAGTCATGCGTGTCGGTAAGAGACATAAGTTTGACACAACGATCACATTTTTTAAACCCACTGGCAGCCATCGGGGGAAAAAGGGCCCCTGCAAGGTCGAAAGACCGCGCTGCCAGGGAAGAAGGAAAAAGTGGCGGGAACGCCAGTTGGAGAGAAAAATCTGTGAACGGGCCCGATAGGAGATATCGAGGTCCGGCGGGAAGAGGACACACGAACCGAGAAAAACAACAAGAAAACAAAATAAAAGAAAATCAACTTTTTCAGCGGCGACACAAACTACGTCTGTAGGGCTCCGCGGAAAAAAGGAGACTGAGCAAGATAGCATCCTTGGGCGGGAAGGGGACCGCGCATGTGCGCTGCAATTCCCAAAGGCTTTCTGCGAAAGCTGGGGAAAATTGCTCCGCGAGGGCTCCGTCGGTGCCGACGTCACCCATAAGTGAGGACTGACTTCCTGCTTGGTCCTGGAGAATGCGCCTTGTGCGGTCCAAGAAATTCTGGGCCTCTGACTGAGATGGAGCTCGAATGAGCCAGTCGTCCAGGTATGGGAAGACAAATATTCCCAGAGTTCGTAGAAATGCAGCAACTATTGCCATGCATTTGGTGAATACTCTTGGAGCAGAGGCCAGACCGAAAGGAAGAACTCTGTATTGGTAATGTTTTCCTTGGAAAAGAAACCGTAGGAATCTTCTGTGAGAGGGATGGATGAGGACATGGGTGTACGCATCCTTGAGATCTAGAGAACAAAGCCAATCCTGACTTTGAAGGTATGGAAGGAGAGTGCCCAGAGAAAGCATCTTGAACTTCTCCTTGCATAGAAATTTGTTCAATTCTCTGAGATCTAAGATGGGTCTGTATCCCCCTGTCTTCTTTGGAATGAGAATATAGGGGGAGTAGAACCCTGACCCTTGATGAAGAGGAACTTCTTCTATTGCCCCTTGGGCAAGAAGGGTAGCTACCTCTTGACCTAGAAGGTGGAGGAGGGACGGCGCTTTGAGACCTCAAGCGCTCAGCCGCCTAAGGGCTTCGGCGCGAGGCGGACGGGTCCGTTGCCGAGGGCGGGGAGCCGAAGGAGCTCAAGAAACCCGCGGTTCACCTCCTGCCGTTGGCAAACCTCTTCGGTGCGCTAGCACCTCTCCCACCGGTAATGAGGCCTTGCAAGCCGAGCTCTACCGCCGGAGGAGGTAGTGAGGGGGGGGGGGAGGAAGGAGCAGAACAAAATTTAAAGGAGCACTACCAAAATAAGTAACTTAGAAATTAAAGAAATAAATCTGGTACAAATCATTAAACAAATAATAGAACTTAAATGAAAAAGACTAAAGGGAGACTCCAGTAAGCCCTTGGCTTACGGAACCCTCCAGCTGCTTGGAGGCTGAGATTACTGGGGCTTAGGGGTGGTGCCAGGGGTATTTATACCCATCCAGCCTCAAAAGGGTTTGACTCAGCCTCCAAGCTGCTGGAAGGGTTACGCAACCCCAGAAGTAAAGGGACTGGACTGGAGTGACGATAAGGAAGAGATGTGGGAGAATTGAAATGTCTCACCATGGTGTGGGGAGGAAGGTCTGAAAAATGAAGCTTGTAGCCCTCTTATGATGGAGAGGGTCCACTGCTCTGATGTTATTTGCTCCCATCTGGGAACAAAATGAACCAACCTTCCTGGAATGGTGAGAGGCTCTGGCTGCTTTAGAGCCAGAAAGGCTAAGTTCTCTAGCATCAAGTCAAAAACCCTGAGGAGGTTGGGCCTGCTGAGTTGCAGCAGCCCCTGTAGGCTTAGGCCTGGCCTGTTTAGGTTGCTGACACTTAGTGGCAAAGTGACCTGTAGAAGATTGTTGGCCAGAAGTAGAAGGAAATCTGCCCTTTTTAAAGAAAGGCTTTTTAAAAGGCTTTTTCTTGGCAGGAATGGAGGTTGACTTTGAAAGTCTATCCAGAGCAGAGTTTTCTGCATCCATTTGAGTGGCTTTTATTTGCCATTCTTTGCCAAATAGGAAATCTTCCCTGTACAGGTGAAAACCTAAGCCATCTTGAACCCAGGGCTCTAAATCAGAAGCCTGGAGCCAAGCAATTCTGCGAGCAGCTATGGCAATGCCAGAGGCTCTGCTGGCACCTTCAAAAGAGTCAAAGGCTGCCCTGTTGGAAAACTTTGAAATGTCTTGGGTATGCTTAAGCCAAATGAGGCATTCCTCCCTTTTATCCTCTGGAAGAAAAGGGAGGAAAGTGTGCAGTTTTTGTGCAACTTCCTTTAGAAACATACCCATGTAAAGGCTATATGAGTTGATTCTGGCAATAAGCATACTGGCTTGGAAGATTTTCCTACCAAAGGCATCCAAGGTCCTGCATTCTCTTCCTGGAGGAGCAGAAGAGTGTCTCTTTGTACTCTTTATCCTCTTCATAGCTGACTGCACCACAATGGAATGGTGAGGAAGCTGAGTTTTCTGAAATCCAGGACAAGGAGGGACACGATACATAGTGTCCAATCTACGAGAATGAGGAGAGAGAGTGAGAGGAGTCTCCCATAGATCAATCATGTGTTCATAAAGAATCTCATGAATTGGTAAGGTGACCGCCTCTTTAGGAGCTCTAGAATAGCCTAAAATATCCAATTTTTTAGCTCTAGGCTCTGATTCAGAAGTTACTGAAATAGAAAGTCCTTTAGCTACTTCTCTATGAAGTCTTGAAAGGACAAGTCTTCTGGAGGAGACATTCTTCTTTTTGGAGAAGGCTCTTCAGGAAGGGCTATGGATACTTCAGGAGACTCGTCTGATGTATCAGAATCAGAGGAATCGAAGTATCGCCTGTCAGGGTGCTCTTCCAACGCTCAATACGCGTATCGAGCAGTATCGACATCGGGCGTCCCCGGTACCGGATCGGTACCGGTAAGCAGCCCTGGACAAGGAACCGCTGCAGCCGGTATCCTGGTCGATGTCGATGCAGTCGGTACCGGTATCGGTGCTGGTGCCGGTACCGAGCCGATACCGAGAACGGAATTTGTTTTGGTACCAGCAGCGTCGCAGCTTGAATGAAGGCCGTAATAGCCTGCTGCATGGACAGAACATTGTGATCCATCGACGCCATGAATGCCTGGAAGTCGGTACCAGGAGATTGTGCCGGTACCCCAGAGCATTCTAACAGG
Organism: Ichthyophis bannanicus; assembly: GCA_033557465.1. NCBI lineage: Eukaryota > Metazoa > Chordata > Amphibia > Gymnophiona > Ichthyophiidae > Ichthyophis > Ichthyophis bannanicus. Next base: position 84,434,794 of record CM066039.1, read on the forward strand.
TGATCGGTCGAGGCCGTGCCATCGATGTCAACCTGTAACCCCATAGGAGAAGCTTTGGAAGCCGGAGCTTCCCGCCGGGGTTGTTTTGCTGGCGCAGGATCCTCGAGGGCAAGCCCGGAGGCATCTCGATGCTTAGAGGGAGGTCTACCCTTCGAGGACCTGCTAGGGTTATGTTTGGTTACCTGAGATCCATCAGGAGAAGACGACCTGGAAGATGTCGATGCTACCGACGGTGCATCAGTGGGAAACAGCACATGGAGCTTGGCTGCTCGGTTCTGTAACCCCCGTTTAGACAGAGAGCAGGACGGACAATCCGGAATGGAGTGTTCAGGACCCAAACATTTAAGACACCATTCATGGGTATCTGTAACAGAAATAGTACCGCTACACTTAGTGCATTTTTTGAACCCGGAGGCTGGTTTTTCCATGAGGGAAATTTTCTTGTGGGCCCTGAGGCCTAAGAAGAAAAATACACCAAGTGAGGAAAAATATTGATTTTTTTTTTATTTTTTTTTTAAAGAAAGAAAGAAAAGACCGGCGGTACCGGTCCAGAGTCGGGGAAGGCAGACACGCGACCAAAGAAATAAAATAAAGAACTTCTTCAGCGGTGACAGGGCTCGACCTGCTGGCTCCGCGGCAAAGAAGAACTGAGGAGAGTTGGTTAGGAAAGGCGGGAAGGCAGCGCGCAGGCGCTGTGGGATGCTCCCAAAAGCTTTCCTTTTTGGGAAGCTGGGGAGCGTTCCCGCGCAGGCTCCGTCGGTACCGACGTACCCATATGTGAAGACTCATTCCTGCTTGTTCCTGGAGATTAAGAGTTAGACAGGGGATGGGGAATGAAGCTGCAAAAACAAAGGACTAGTAACTTAAAAATAAATAAATAGGAAAGAGGATGAGGGAATGGAGGGGGAAGGAAGAGTGCAAGGTGTTGGCGGTTAAAAGGGATGAATACATGACAACAAAAAAAGAGCACGATGTCTAATTGCCAAAAGGTACATTCCTCTACCCCCAGAGCACACCCTTCCCCCCATTGTATAGTAATCATATTCACATATAGATAGCCCATCTCTCTGTACATCACACATACATACACAAGGCAGTCCTACACCCCACCAACACAAAGGCACCCACCATTGCACCACACATCCACATAGACACTTGCTATCTGAAGCTATAGAAAACTCTTCTAAAGATGACACACAGTGTAGGGAACTCTGGTGCTGATCTCACAAGACAAACATGAGACCAGCATGAGAGACAACAGGGGATGTGGGGGGGGGGGGCGTGACAGCATGAGGAAGTCACAAGTACTGGCTCCTAAGATTTTGGCTTGGCTCCTAAATCTGCAGAAAAGTTTGTCAAAGCCTGGTTTACTTCATCAGTCACCGGATCCAGGACTTGAGTAGGGCACCTGGAAACCAAAGTGCATGTACAATAAGGTGAAATTAGACCTTGCCTGATAATTTTCTTTCCTAGAGTCCTTCCAGTCCAGTCCAGATGCATGGGTTATGACCACCCACCAGCAGATGGAATTCTCTGCCAAAAGATATTAGAACCACAATAGACATGAAGGACCTTTGTAAAAAACTAAAGACACACCTTTACACTAATCACTTCAGAACATTACTTAAGTAAAATACTCTAACCTTGCTAATGCAGCCCATATTGTACCTGGTTACCTTCAAGCTTTCATTCACTAATGCCTGCCTCTTTACTGTATGCAAATTCCTCTGTACATTAGTTTCATTGTTAATAACATTGTATGTTTGTTAAACAGTCAAATTAACAGTTACTGCAATAAATTATCTTCACTCATTATATAGTATAAGCCATGTTTAATGTAAACCACTTTGATTGAAGGATAAGGCAGTATAAAAAAAACCGAGCTGAGCCAGCCCTCTAGGAGCCTGTGCACCCTTCTACAGCCAGAATGGCTGTAAAAGCAGATGAAGGGGTAAAGCAACCATACACTCTGCCAGCCAGCACCACACAAAACACGAACAAGTTCCCAAGAGAGAATCTCTCCCCATGACTCATCAACCGATGAGCCTTCAACAATATTTTTCCCCTTTACTCCCAACCCCTCATTCTTGTGTTTAATTACTCCCGACCAGGAGCAAGCAAGAGGTTCACGGACAGGCAACGTGGCAGGACCCCTGCAAGACAAACCAGACAGAAGGGTAGCCTTAGGGAGCACCAATCTCCTCACCCTTCAGGGCAACACAGGCCAACTCCCAAAAATAGAACAGAACACACACCCCTGGGAAGATTCTGGACTGGATTGGACAGGAAGGACTCCAGGAAAGAAAATTAGCAGGTATGGTCTAATTTCACCTTCCTTATTGCCCCTCCAGTCCAGACACATGGGACTGCCCATGTTCCCTGTAAAATAGTTCTCCAAGTTATAATGCCCTCTTCAATGTAATTTCAGTTTGTTCAATGTAAAACCGCCTTGATATCATGAAAGGCGGTATATAAGAAATGTTAAATAAATAAAAATGTACAGGAGCAGCAACACCGGCCTGTAACACCCACGTCCTGAATGCCACATCCTGTCTAGCCTGCACATGCAGGCAGTAGTGCCTCACAAAAAGGAATGGAGGGAGGACCAAGTGGCCACCCTACAGATATCCAGAGGTGTAACAAGACCAAACTCCACCCATGAAGAAGCCTGGGCACGCGTTGAATGGGCCTGTAAGCCCTCCGGCACCAGCCAACTTCTAACCAGGCAGGCCGAAGCAATGGCCTCCTGGATCCACCGAGAAAATCAATGACTTGGATGCCCGCCACGCCCTTACGTAGGCCACCAAAGGCCACAAAGAGGCAATCCCACATCACCCTCAGGTACCTCCAAAGAACCCTACGGACATCCAGCAAACGCAAAATCCATACCTTCACAGACTCCAACTCCCCGGAGAACACTAGCAGTGTAACCACCTGGTTCATGTGGAAAGCAGACAAGACCTTCGGCAATAAACAAAGGAACCAGCTAAAGCACCACCTTTTCCCTGAAGAAAACAAAAGTACAGTTCTCAACAGGACAATGCCTGCAGCTCAGATATTCAGCACATCGAGAAAATGGGAACAAAGACCATGACCTTCAACATCGAAACCTTCAGGGAGGCAGACTAGGCTCGAACAGGCCCTCTGCCAGGACTGAGCATCAGACAGATCCCAGGAGGGCATAACTGAACAGCACAGGGGCCACAGGCGTTTAACCCCTCACAAAAACCGCACCATATCCGCATGCAACACAAGGGATTGCCCCTGGATCCAGCCCCAGAAACAGGCCAAGGCCACAATTTGAACCCACAAGGAGTTCAAGGAGAGCCCTTTATCCAGGCCAACCTGTAGGAAGGCCAAAATATCCAGGAAAGATACCACAAAGGGCCTCACCTCATTCTCTGTGCACCATGCCTCAAAAGTGTGCCAGACATACACATAGGCGTGTGACATGGAGCGCCGCCGAATCTGTATCAGCATGTCCATCACCCGAGGGGAATATTCCCTAAAGTTTAAATACTCCTGTTCAAGGGCCAAGCGAATCAATCAACTGCTGCCATTCGGACCAGTCTTTGGGACAGCAGAGCCTTGTGTTTCATCCCCCCCCCCCCACCTCCCCTGAGGCAGGGGCTCCACATCAAGTCTGCATACCACGGCAGACAAGGCCAATTCGGAGCCACTAGAACAACCGGGACCAGATGCACCACCCAGCCGATCAGGGGCCAGATGGAAAGGCATACAACAGCCTGGTTCGCAAATGAGCTCTAAGGCCTTCTGGAATGTTTTTGTCTTTTAAAATATAAGCTGACGCAATTGCTTCTTTAAGCCATCTTGCAATGGAAGCCTTTGAAGCTGCTTCTCCCTTTCTTGGTCCCCCAAACAAAACAGCCTATTTGATCTGCGAAAACTAGCTGTTCTTCGGATATACTTCTTTAAAAGCCCGACAAACATCTAATAGAAGCAACTTCTGAGGATTCAGCAGCACTAGATTCTCTGAAAAGTGGCAATGTGACAACCTGATTGACATGAAAAACCGATACTACCTTGGGCAAAAAGGACAGTACTGGTCTCAAAACTACCTTTGTATCATAAAAAGACAGAAAAAGCTTTTGACAGGATAATGCCTGCAACTCCGAGCTGAACATATCGCCACTAGAAACCACCACTTTAAGTGTAAGATCCTTTAACGACGCTTTAAACAAAGGCTCAAAAGGCTCTCGCACCAATGCCTACAGAACCAAATGGAGGTTCCACATAGGAACCACATACTTACAAGGCGGTCTCAGAAGAGACACTGCCCTCAAAAAGACGTTTAATATCTGGATGCCCTCCTAGCGCCTCTCCTTTTACCTTTCCTCTATAACAGGATATCACCGCCAACTGCACCCTTAAGGACGCCGCCGCTAAGCCTCTCTCAAAATCCTGTTGTAAGAAAGCTAGAACCTGAGGAACCGACGCTTTCAGGGCTTCCATCTTACTGTCCACATACCATGCCTCAAACACCCGCCAGACCCTAACATACACTTGCGAGGTAGATCTGCGGCACGCTTTCAACAAGGTAGAAATCACTCCAAACGGAGTAACCCCTTACTCTCAACCTCGCCCTTTCAAGAACCATGCCATAAGCTAGAATCGATCCACCTGAGGCAAGTATAGTGGACCCTGAGATAGCAGGTCCCTGCGGAGAGGAAGACGCCATGGTCTTCCTATGACTAATCTCTGCAGATCCGCATACCAGGACGTCTTGGCCAATCGGGAGCGATCAAAATCACCTGTCCTCTGTAAACCTCTATACGTTGTAACACCCGACCTATTAACACCCAAGGTGGAAACACGTATAGGAGTTGCCCCTCTGGCCACGGTTGAATGAGAGCATCTAGGCCTTCTGACATTCTCTCCCATCTTCTGCTGAAGAACCGACTGACCTTTACCGACTGGAAATTCGCCATCACTGGTGCCCTCCAGCGCCACACCAAACTTTCGAACACCTCCAGATGAAGAATCCATTCCCCCGGATCCACTTTTACTTGGCTCAAGAAAAATCGGCCTCCACATTGGGTGGGGGGGGGGGGGGAGAAGAAAAGAGGTCAGACGCGACAGCATGAGGAGGTCACATTGATAACTTGGATTTTTCTGAGGCAGTGGAGGGTTAAGTGACCTGCCCAAGGCCACATACGCTGCCGATAACGCCAGAAGATTCACCTCTGCCCAATCGAACAGCTGCTTGGCCTCACTCTAGCGCTACACTGCTGGTGCCCCCTTGCCGGTTGACATAGGATACTGCGGTCGCATTGTCGGAAAACACTCAAATGGCCCTTCCTTGGAGATAAGGTTGAAATTCTAGAAGTGCCAACGTTATGGCCCGCAACTCTAACCTGTTGATCGACCAGTGCTTCTCCAGCTCGGTCCATTCCCCTTGGGCGAACTGTCCTTTGAAGTGAGTTCCCCAGCCTAATAGACTGGCATCTGTCGTTAGAAGTTCCCTGTTGGTTGCCCCTAACAGCATCCCCTGTTCCAGAATTTGCAGTCGAAGCCACCACTGAAGTGCCTGACGAGTCTCCGGCAGACAGGGTAGTCTCCGCTTGAGAGGATCCTCCTGGTGTGACCAGCGTCTGAGTAATGCTCTCTGCAATGGTTTCATGTGGGCCCTTGCCCACAGGACCAGATCTATTGTTGCCGCCATGGTCCCGAGCAATTGCAGATAATGCCACTCTGAGGGATTCCTTCTGTCCAGAAATTTGCGGACCAGCTGCCTCAATCCCTGCGCTTGCTGCCGAGGTAGAAAAAAAAAAAAAAAGAAAAAGAAAAAAAAACCCCCAAACACAAAACAAAACAAAACCTCTTCCTGTGCCTGTTTCGAATCAAGCCCCAAATCATTCTAGGCTCTGTGATGGAACCAACTTGCTTTGACATATTGACTACCCAACTGAGACTGCAGCAAAGCTACCACCCTGGCTGTAGCCGACTCGCTCTCGGTTCTGGGCTTTGCCCTGATCAACCAATCGTCCAGATAAGGGTGTACCAACAGACCGTTCTTCCCCAAAGCTGCCACTACTACTACCACCATCACCTTGGTGAAAAAACTCTTGGAACCGTAGCTAATCCAAACGACAACGCCTGGAATTGAAAATGACCCATAGGAACTGCAAGTCTTAGAAACTTTTGATGAACCCGACGAATGGGAATCTGTAGATAAGCTTCTGACAAATCTAGGGACGTAAGAAACTCCCCTGTTCTTACTGCCACGATGACCGACCTTAGGGTCTCCATATGAAAATGCGACACCCGAAGACGTCGATTTACTCTTTAGATCTAAAATTGGCCGAAACTCTCCGTCTTTCTTTGGCACGATGAAATATATGGCGTATCGACCGAATGCACATTGGTCTGGCAGTACCGGTACCACTGCCTTGAGGGTGGTGATTAGTCTCTGTAAGGTCTCTTGCACCGCCTTGTACTTGGTAGGTGCCTTGCACGGAGATTGCACATAAGAAATCAATCACCGGACGCTGAAATTCCAGAGCATAACATTCTCAGATGACCTCCAGCACCCACTGATCCGATGTGATTTGGACCCAGCAGGGTAGAAGTCTCTCAACCGACCTCCCAAAGCTACCTGCCCTACCCAAGTCCCCCTGGCTTCATTGTGACTGTCGAGGATTCGCAGCTGAGAAGGCAGCAAACCCCCTACCTGCTCCTCCAAAGCCCCAAAAGGCCCTTCTATAGGTAACATGGCCCCTTTGAAACTGACCGAACCTAGGAGAATGGAAACAACGAAAGTCCTTTGTTGACTTAGTTTGTTGGAGCCAGTCGCCCCTGCTTTTGTTTGTCTTCCGGCAGCCTTCTGCCCTTTGACTCTCCTAGGTCCTTTACCAGCTTATCCAAATCCTCACCAAAAAGTAGTTTCCCTCTGAACGGAAGTTTACCTAGCCGAGCTTTGGATGAACCATCCGCTGCCCAAATGCGCAGCAAAATATACCGTCTGGCCGCTATTACTGATGTCATGCTGTTAGACAACCCTTGAATAAGATCATAATGAATATCAGCCAGATAAGCCGCCCCAGATTCCAACCTGGACGCCTCTGTGGCTGTGTCTGCCATCTGCTCTCCCTGAATCCGTTGCGACCAGCGAAGACAAACTTGTGCCACCCAAGCTCCACAAATAGACGCTTGAATAGACAGAGCATTTACATCGAATACCTGCTTCAACAAGGTGTCCAACTTCCTGTCCTGGGCATCCTTGAGAGCGGCGCTACCTTCAACCAGAATGGTAGTTTTCTTGGTCAATGCCGAAACCGCTATATCAATCCTTGGAGACCTAAACAATTCTTGATCTTGATCTATTATCAGACAGAGACGTGCCATAATTCTGGAGCCTTTAAGACCCACCTCCGGCATATCTCATTCTTCTTGAATCATTTCCTTGACAAAGTGTGTACCGGAAAGGCTTTCTGAGTCTTACACAAAATGCCTGTAATAAATGGGTCTTCTAAGGTGGAATCATCCGCTGGATCCGCTGAAAGAATATTAAGCGTCTTAAGCGTCTCCGAAATGAGCACCGGCAACTCGTCTCTCCGGAAAACACATACCAACCGAGCTTGGTCCTCCTGTTCTATGATTTCTCCTTCCTCTAAGTTGTCCTCTAACTCCAATTCTGGATCCCCCTCCTCGGAGAGGAGACCCTCCGAAACCACAGATAGATCCGGTCTTTCCTTATCAGTCCTGGGCTTCTTTGTGAGTATTCCTGTAGCTGTCGCAGTCAGGGGGTTCCTGGTCTCTTCTCTCCCAGTGCAGCATCCGTGGGAGAGAGTCAGAGATCTTTTGCTGCGCTCCTCCGAATGCTTGTTGAATCAAAGCCATAAACGCCGGGGAAAAGATTGCCGCTAAACCTCCCTGCAAAGGCAGCTGAGTAGGGGAGGGGTCCAGAGCAGAAGACATCCCCGCCACTGGCTCCAAAATAGGCAAAGCGGGGGAAACCAATTCCGGAAGGACTATTGGCGCCTCTTTAAGACTCTCTCCTCCAACTTACAATGCCTGCTGCTATGGAGGCGCCTTCTTGTACGCACCACTTGCAGACTCCTGTCTCAGACAGTGTTCCCCGTTTAGAACCGCAGAGCAAACAGTGCGGCCCAGCAGGCATCCCAGCTGAGATGTATGTCCTCTAACTACACAGCGTTTTCTACTCTGAGTGTGTTACAGCTACTGTCAGCATTGCCTGACAGCAAATCAGGCCTGTGCAGAAAGAAACTGTTCCGGTAAAAAAAAAAAAAGTAGTTTTAATCAACTAAAATTAAATATGGAGTCTTTCCTCACCCCGAGAAAGACAAGTTATGTGGTAAAAAAAGTAAAACGAACAAACCCAGAATCAATAAGAACTCCTGCACTTCTAGCAAATCAACTGCTTTTCCCGCGCTAACACACGGCACAGCCTGCACTGCACAGTACCCGTGGCTTTCTGATAGCCACCTAAACTGAGTCCCTTTCACATTCACTGTTCCATACAAAACGGCTCCCCTTTTACCTTTCGGAACCATCTGTCCCCAGATCTCTCTTCCGTGTCGTTGTTAGCCCCCCCTCCCCACGCTCAGCCGAGAAGAGCCAACTGCAGCTTCAACGTCGGGCGGGAGAACTGTACAGAGGAGCAGTTGCTGCGATCAAACACATCGGCCCTCAGCGTTTACAGAAAAAAGTTCTTCAGACTGCGCTCCTGTGTTTTCCGCTACCAGCTCCTCACCCATAAACGTGTGTTCGGGAGCTGGAGCTGTGCCCTTACACCAGCCTGCTTCTCAGAACTGCAGGAGAGAGGAAGGTAGGGAAGGAGGGGAGGCCACAGTAGCTCTTTTTCTCAAAGCCACAGATCACTACTAAACACTAGTAAGGTATCCCAAAAAAATTTGAACCAACTCTACCAAAACACCCCAAGCTATCCTAAACTCTCCTTAATTGTTTCTCTAGTGAGCTCTGGACCTCCGGGCTCACCAATCCTCCAGCTGCTTGGAGACAGAACTGGAGTGAGGAGGCAGTGCCTGTGGTGTTATACCAGTGTCATCAAAAGGATGACGTTTCTCAGTCTCCAAGCTGCTGTAGGAGGAGCAAAACCCAGATGTTCGGGACTAGACTGGAGGGACGATAAGGAAGGGGCTTCTTACAGCAGTTGTCCCTACAGTGAGTCCAGATCTCTGGGATCACCTTCCAATTGCTTGGAGACTGAGCATACTGAGGCTGGTGGGTTGTGCCAGCTGCCTATGTATCCTGATGTTATTAAAACATGACATGCTCGGTCTCCAAGCTGCTGGTGGGTGTTGACTACCCCGGAGGGACAATAAGCAAATAGCATTTGGCTATCCTTGCTTTGCCAATCAACGGAGTACCCCGACATTTTTAAGAACGCTTACATCTTGCATATTTCATAGTTATGTTTCACTACAGAGTTTCACTATTTAGATATCCTTGATGTTTATTCGTTTTACTGCATAAATCATGACAGATGTACATCGCTCGCTTCCTGTTTCTGCACCGTTACTCCCTTCTGTATCACTGGAATCTTGGAGCGAGGAATGTGTTGGCATGTACATCAAGCTATGACCCTTTGGACTATTCAATACTTCCTTAGATTTGTGGTTCTCATTCACTCTGCGTTCGGTGGTGTTTCTTGCGTGTCAATCAGATATGGTCTTCCTACAATCATTGTTTCATATCCAACATTTGGAGTTTCCACATACTGAACGATACTGATTTTTATGAACCATGTCACCCTATAACGTTTATACTTCTCTATAAATCACCACTGCTTATGTTCTAATCTCATATGATTTGCTCCATAGGGGTACAAATTTGATCTTCCGGCATGTAAAGTGCCAGAAGTAGACTGTTATCCTTGATGCCGGTTGGCTTCCCACGCTTATGACATGTTTGCTTATTCACTCCTCATAGAACACCATTCCATTACAACACTAGTATGTTACTTCACAAACTTATTGTTAAATCATATCAAGCAAATTTGTCCTTTCAAACCTTTATTCATCTTCAATGCCACTCTTTGGCAGCAGATTGTTACTTTAAAACAGTGCACTAACAAAGTTGCACAACTGCACTCCTCTAGTTATTAGTCTGACCAGGTGATTCAGTTTTGAATGACCCCGAAAGACATATATTTATATCTTGTATGAAACTGCAGAAGTCATATAATCTATATAAACAGTACTAAAAGTAAAACAAATAAGAAAAAAAGTAGTATCATATACACACTTCATGTCACATGACATCTCCTGAGCCCCTTTAAAAAAAAAAAAACACCACACTTTTGTCCTCTTCCTGTCAGGCTGCCGGTGTGAACGGTCTGTGCTCTGGATTCCTGTTTATTTGTAATTATTTAAAATCCTTTGACATCATTTGTCCTTCACCTTATAGCCTCCCCTCCCTTATTATGCTAAGCGATAATGTCCTCCTTAATGAGATACTGTCTTTTTCCCTCCAGCTATTCAGCAACTGTCTTAGTTTCAGAGAGCACTACCTGTGTGTCTTTTGCAAATTGGTGAGTTGTCTTAATATATTAAGTTCACTGGCAATTTATCACTGGGGTTTATTTGGGGGGGGGTTAACTAGTAATGTCTTTTTGCCATGACCCTTTACCCATTTGTCTTCATCAAGTAATTAAATGTTTTTAATTTTCTAATGTATGCATTTAATTATCACTGATTTGGAGGATATTTTAACAATTATAGTATGTTTATAAATTCTTATTTGTTTTATTGTAATATGTTTGGTTCTTTTACATACACAATTTATCATCCTTTTATTTACTCTCTCTTATTGATTGGTCATTTACTATTGCTTTTGGTTTAAGATTGTCTGTGTTTATTTATATTGGAGTGGAGTAGCCGCTTAATGGTTAAGAACACAGGCTTGGGAACCCAGAGACCAGGGTTCAATTCCCACTAGCATTCCTTGTGGCCTTGGGCAGGTCACTTAACCCTCCACTGCCTCAGAAAAATCCAAGTTATCAATGTCCCTGTTTAATGTACATTACCAAATTTAAGTTTCAATGTAAACCGCTTTGATTGAAATGATAAAGCGGTATATAAAACCTGTTAATAAATAACTATATATATTTTGACGTCACTGTCCCTGATGAAGGCCATCGTCTGAAACAGGTTAGGCTAACCAACAGACACCAATAAAGCTCACATTCATCCAGTGGTATGTGAATTTTTCAGCTCTTCTTGCACCTTTTCGAAACCTGACAGGATTGGCTGCTGTTGAAAACAGGATATTGGTATGACATCTCTTATGTTCACCCCAAAGAGTCAACATGCCAAGTCCTCTCTTTAAAGCAAATGTTCTCCACCCAGTTCTTAGAGCACACCTAAGTCAGTCAGGTTTTCAGGATAGCTATGAATGGGAGAGATTTGCATACAATGGAGGCAGTATATGCAAATCTCTCATATGCATTTTCATTGTGGCAATATAAGAGGACTTCCAAGATTTGAACCTCAGATATAGTCACATATTGATCTGTATCAATTTAGCAGCCTCAGATTGAGCTGGAAAAAGTGTGATAGTCATAGGTTGGAATTTTCTGACCTTGAGCATTGGTGTTGGTTTGGTGGAGTGGTTGGCCAAATTATCCATATGGTCTTCAACTTTTGGAGGGGGGGGAGGGGAGACTTACGATCATACACTGATGTTGAGACAAGATTGCTCACATGTTTAGATAGACAAAATGCTCGCTATGAAGTATACCAACATTACCTATCTGGATGTCATCAGCAAATATGTATGTGCCGAGTTCAAGGCTCTGGAATCACTGTGGCTAGGAGGAACCAGGAAAGCATAATGGTTCTCAGCCAAGTCCTGGAGTAACCCCTGGCCAGTTTGTTTTCAGAATATCCACAGTGAATGTACAAGAGAAAGAAGCTCTTTGGCATGCAAGTACTATACAGAGCATTAACAGTAAAATTTGGGAGACCAAGATCATACTCCACATACCCAGGCATTGAAGCGAGGTTCAAGACTGTTATGGAATGCACAAAACTAATAAAGTCAATTATTTTTATCAAAAAAGATTTTTAAACACGATAATAAGGAAAGGCAAATGCAACCTCAGGTAACCACGGATTAGTACTTCCTTTTCCTGTAAAACACATCTTCTTAAATAGATTGGAAATTACACTTACCTGGTAATTGTTGTTCCTTGAGTAACTCCAGTTTAGTCCTCCACCTCTGGTTTTCCTTGGGTCTCCAATAAAATCAGTTCCGCAGTTTGTTCCGGCTGTTCTAGGGGCATCCCAGCTTTCAATGATTCCGTCAGCAGCCCCCAGGGCAGCGACTGCCGGACTTTGAGGGGAGGGGGAATTCGGCTGCTCAACGAGACGGACTGAAGTGACCAACGGCGGGGCAGCGCCCGCATATGACACCTGCCCTGGATACTGCTTCCAAAATTGCCGCCATCTTTTACAGCACTTGAAGATAGTGCCACACCGAAGGCGCCAGAGCAGCCCTGAACTTGCGTACCAATTGTTGACAGATTTGAATCCGACGAGCCGGAACACCTCTCCCTTCTGCATGTCTAACCACCTCTCCAAATATTCGAGATCCCGGGATGGTAGCAAGAGGCTTTTGGCCCCATTAACTACTCAGCCAAGACACTGCAAGAATTCCACTACCAGGTACGTGACCCGAGCACTCTCCTCCTTTCGTCTAGAGACGGATGGACGAGAAGGCCTTGTTTCCACAATGCCGCTGACACCAAGGTCCACAGTGCTGTCGCCAAACTGAAAGATGTTCGGACCGTGGCCGTTCCAACCACTCTCCGCACAGGAAGAGCACGAACGAGCCTATCATCGACCGAGCCAATTCAAGTGCAAAGCCGACGCATGATACCTCCAACCCCCATTGGTCGGACGTTAACTGGACCCAGGCGGAAGCAAGCCCCGAAGTCACATCCTATCAATTAAACCTAAACGTGCCCGCCTCACCTCATTGTGGTATACGAGAAGTCACTGAGGGGAAGAAAACTACCCTCTGCCCCCTGAACAAATCCCAGAAATCCTATGGCCTGACCTTGACTTCCAGTCCGTCATCTGGATAGTGGACTTTCCAGATTAACAACATTTAAGCATTAGTGCTGAGATAGTTTGGACACAATGAGGGAATTTTAAAAGTCTAAGCCAAAAACCTGGGAGAAATCTTTCCCAGAACTTATTTTCATATTTTTTTACAAGACACTTTCAAGAATGACTGCAAAGAAACAATGTACTTAAGTCCCACTCGATCCCCAAAAATGATGGGAATGTCTGCGACCCCGTCCAGGCTTAGCCCTGCTCCAGACCCAAATGGGTACCAGGTCAGTGGTGGGACTAGCCGAAGAACAACGAAAATGAACCAGGATCCACCCCCCTGGTCATCTTGGCCCCAAGACACCACTCCAAGCCTTAGGCTGTACGACACCTATATCGCACATGTGGCCCTCTGATAAATCGTGCCAGGGCTTGAATGTACCTGCTCGCTAACCCCAAATTCTAGCTATATATCTCAAAATTGCTCTTGGACAGCATTTGTAAAGGTGTGGTGATGTCCCAAAACTACAAGCAATGGAAGCTGGACCTCCTCAGGAGAGGAGTAAATTACATTAAACACAGGAAAATAACACTTTGGGACAATCCTAAAAGGTAGTGCAAAGCCACAAAGCTCTTATTTTTTTTCCTCTATTTTGGAGAATGGAAAAAACTGTGGAACTGATTTTATTGGAGACCCAAGGAAAACCAGAGGTGGAGGACTAAACTGGAGGAACGATAAGGAACTATTTAAGAAGATTTATTTCTGGGGTTTGTGGTTTTGTTTTTTTGTTGTTTTTTTTTTTACAGGAAAAGGAAGTGCTAATCCGTGGTTACTTGTTCCGTTTAAGAACAAACACTTTCTTTCTCTTTCTAAAAAATGGTCTTTTTATAGAGCTTCTTGAGAATCCTAAAAAGTATTTTTGTGGATATAAAGAAGTAAATAAGTTATACTTTGAAAATAAAAATTTAAGAAGGCTTCTGACCTGTGATGTGAGCGTCAGCTACTCCTTATAGTGATGAATTTCACTACATGTAGGGTTTAAGCCAGCCTGAGGTTGCGTTTGCCTTTCCTTATTATTGTGTTATTTAAAAATCTTTTTTGATAAAAATAATTGACTTTATACGTCTTTTTTTAAGGGCACTTTTTATACATTGGTGTAGTTAGTCCTTAGGCAGTTACTTGTGTTTATGCGCAAAACTAACCCATTTGGGAGGAACTGCCCCAAGTAATATGATGAACCAAAGTTAGATTTGCATATATTGTCTCATGCATACTTACGGATATCCTGAAAACGAGACTGGCCTGAGAACCAAGATATTAGCGAGTACCAGAGCTAAAACTACTGTGGGGCATGCCAAGAGGACTGAAGCAGGACTTTGAAAGTTTCCTTCTATTTTGACTGTAAAACTGCAGCTGTGCAAGTAAGAAGAAAAATAATAATTACACTTACCTGGTAACTGTAGTTCCTTGAGTGACGACAGTTCAGTCCTCTACATCTGGGTTGTGTACCTCCTCCTGCAGCTTGGAGACTGGGCATGTCAAAATCGTGACATCACTGGATGTAGTCTGCTGGTATCTCCCATCAGCCCCAGTGAACTATTGACAAAGCACACTCAAAAGGAGCAACAAATAAGTAGCTAACATCACACCAACAATTTTTTAAAAAACGCTACACTGAAATTGAACACAGAACTATCAACTGTGCAACCTCAACATTCCCCTGATAAAGAAGGAACCACCTTGTCCCTTCTCTTTCCGCCCCGTACCGAGTTAGGGAGAAAAAAGGAAAAAAAAAAGATTGAAAGAAATATAAACATGTCAGTGCCATATCTGTACCCCTTAATAGTCACACTCACCACTCCCAACAGAACTCCACTGCTACCGTATACTACCCTGGGCGGGAATGAGGACTGAACTGTCGTCACTCAAGGAACTACAATTACCAGGTAAGTGTAATCATTTACTTATCGTTCCTCCAGTTCAGTCCTCTACATCTGGGATGTAACAGAGCAGTATTCATAGGGAGGGACCTTTCCAGCCGGCACGCAACACCGCCAACCCGAAGCAGGCATCATCCATTGCCGAAACATCCAGGCAGTAGCACTTACTGAAAGTATGCAAAGATGACCAGGTAGCCGCTCTACATATTTCCCCAGGCGGAACCAAACAAACAATGTTCTGCCCAAGAAGTCGCTTGCACTCTGGTCAAATGAGCACAAAGACCCGAGGGGACCGCACGACCCTGTAACAGATATGCTTGTAGCAATCGTCTCACGAATCCATCTAGAGATGGATGCCTTAGCCGCAGCTTCCCCCTTGCGGGAACCTCTGAACACAAATAGTCAGATTTGCGAAAGACTTCTGAAACCTTCAAAATAGTGCCGTAACGCACGTTTTATGTCCAACCGGCGCAAAACTACGATCCGATGCACTCCCTGCCAGAGAACTGAGCACTGGGAGAGAAACCGTTTGATTTAGGTGAAAAGGAGACACCACTTTTGGCAAAAAGAACGGCACCGGACGCAAGACCACCTTTTCTCTAGCAAAGGACAAGAACGGTTCCCGACACGACGCCTGTAACTCCGAAATTCTCCGCGCCAAACAAATGGCCACTAAAAACACGGTCTTCAAAGTCAAATCTTTAAGCGACGCTTGGTGCAATGGCTCAAAGGGTTCCTTAGTTAACGCCCCCAAGACCAAATTGAGATCCCACGGCAGCAAAATCCTTCGAAGGGTGTATCCTGGATACCGCTTTAAGAAAATGCAAGACGTCAGCATTAGCCCCTAGCGCAATTCCCTGCACCTTGCCCCTATAGCACGAAATAGCTGCTAACTGTACTCTCAAGGAACTGGCCGCCAATCCCTTATCAAATCCATCTTGTAGAAATCCTAAAAGTACGGATACCGTAGCCGCCCGAACATTCCGCCTTGAACACCAGTCCTTGGAGATACGCCAAATGCGGACATATGCCAAAGACGTAGACTGTGCCCTTGCTCTCAACAATGTGGCAATGACTGACCCAGAATAACCTTTCTTCCTCAGCCTCGCCCTTTCAATGGCCAAACCGTAAGCGAGAATCGATCCACCTGAGGCATTCAAAGCGGACCTTGTAGCAACAGGTCTTCTGACACCGGTAGCCTCCAAGGATCCCCATCTAGAAGGCGAACGAGATAAGCATACCACAGGCATCTTGGCCAATCTGGTGCCACCAACAGCACTCTCCCCTGGCGAGCCTCGATGTGCTGAACCACTCGCCCTATGAGAGCCCACGGAGGGAAGACGAACAGGAGACCCATTGACAGCCACTGAAGCATCAAGATGTCTATCCCCTCTGACATCCTTTCCCGCCGTCTGCTGAAGAAACGACTGGCCTTTGCTGACCGAAAGGACACCATGAGGTCCATGACCTGCGGGCCCCATCTGTGAATGATTTGCGCAAACACATCCGGATGTAACTCCCACTCCCCGGGATCCACCCGGGCCCTGCTGAGATAATCCACCATCACACTGTCCTTCCCCGCAATGTGTGCTGCCGATATTGCCAGAAGTCATTGCTCCACCCACGAAAATAGAGCCTCTGCTTCTTCTTCCATGGCTACACTTCCAGTACCGCCTTGTCAGTTGATGTAAGCCACTGCCGCCGAGTTGTCTGACAGCACACGCACCGCTCGACCCGTTACCGTAGTCTCAAACCTTTGAAGCACGAGAAACACCGCTCTCAGCTCCAACCTGCTGATCGACCACTTGCTCTCCAGAACTGACCAAGTGCCCTGGGTAAACTGATCCCTGCAATGTGCTCCCCAACCCACGAGACTCACGTCTCAACAACGGGAGACACTCCGGCTGCTCTAGAGACATTCCTGCTTCCAATGACTGCTGGACCCTGAGAGGGCAGGGAAGCCGATTGCTCAGGGAATCAGACTGGATGAGACCACCAGCGTAGCAACGCATGTTGCAACGGTCGCATATGAAATCTGGCCCAAGGCAACGCTTCCAGGGTCACCGCCATCGTTCCCAGTAGGCGAAGATAAGTCAACGCCGAGGGAGCCACCATTGCTCTGAAACTGCGCACCAGCTGCTAAAGTGCTTGGGCATGCCGAACCGGCAGAAACACAGCTCCATTCTGCGCATTGAACCGCACTCCCAAATACTCGAGATCCTGCGCAGGTGTTAAGCGGCTTTTGCTCTGATTGATCACCTAGCCTAAACTCTGTAAAAACTGCACCAGTGTCACCTGAACACTACACTCTCAGCCTTGGACTTTGCGCAAATTAACCAATCGTCGAGATACGGATGAACAAAAATCCCCTCTTTTTGCAATGCTGCCGCCGTTGCCACCATAATCTTGGTGAACGTTTGTAGCGCTGTTGCTAAGCTGAAGGGCAACGCTTGAAATTGATAGTGTCCCCACAGCAGCGTGAACCACAGAAACCATTGATGCGCCGTCCTGATTGGAATATCATGTTAAATGTTGTAAAGTACCCACATGTTAAATGTAACCCACCAATTGTGATGTAATGTGACCACTTTGATTGAAAGATAAGATGGTATACAAATCTGTCTAAATAAATGCAAATACGCTTTGGTGAGATCAAGAGACGTCAAATACTCGCTCTTTCGAACCGCTACAATGACCAATTCTCAGCGTTTCCATCCTGAAATGAGGCACCCGCAGACATAGATTGACCCTTTCAGATCTAATACAGGACGAAGCACCCCGTCTTTCTTTGGGACTACAAAATAAATAGAGTATCGACCCATACCGTAGTCTGCTAGCGGTACTGGCACAACCGCTTCCAATTGTAAAAGCCGATCTACAGTGCAACGTAATGCCCGGGCTTTTTGAAGTCCCCTGCAGGGAGACATCACAAACAAATCCCACACTAGCCTTGCGAATTCCAGCGCATAACCCTCACGAATTACCTCTAGCACCCAACTGGTCGGACGTAATTTGGGTCCAGGCAGGAAGGAATCCCCGAAGTCGCCCGCCTATCGATTGACTTCCTACCGGGACTCGCCTCCTTTCATTGTGGTTTATGAGTTGCCCCTGCGGAAGTTGCTGCGAAACCTCTACTTGCTCCATGAAACCCACGAAATCCCTGGGCCCGAGGAGCAAATCTTCCCCTTTGGAAACCCCCCAAACAGTACAAAATATCCTAAAATCCTGAAACTGACCCCGAAACAGTTGTCCTGACTTCCCTTGTTTCAGACGATCCTCCAGGAGCCTCCCACCTTTGGACTCTGAGATCCTTTACCAACTTGTCCAGGTCTTCTCCGAACAACAAATTTCCCTTTAAACGGGAGCTTACTGAGGCGGGACTTGGACAACCCATCGGCTGTCCAATTCCTCAACCATAAAGATCTCCGAGCGGCCACTAAGGAAGCCATACTATTTCGCTAGCACTCGAATCAAGTCGTAATGCACATCCGCTAGATATGCCGACCCCGACTTCAGGCAATTAAGCTCTTAACTCCTCCTGCTCCAGGCGCGAAGACTGCCGCAAGCACCGAGACCACCTCAGGCAAGCTCTCGCCACCCAAGCTCCACAAATGGAAGCCTGCAGGGACAAAGCATCAGCCTCAAAGAACTGCTTCAGCAAACCATCCACTTTCCTGTCCTGCACATCCCTTGAGGCCGTACTACCTTCCACCGGAATAGTGGTCTTCTTCGTAACCGCCGACACTGCCGCATCTACTCAGAGACCGAAACTTCTTTATCCTTTTCCACCAATGGATAGAGCCTGTTCAGAGTCCTAATACCTCTAAGCCTCGCTTCCGGCTGATCCCACTCATCCTGGATCATCCAGTCAACCACTCGGTGAACGGGAAACACCACCAGCGCCTGTCGCACCGCTTGAATGACGGGGTCTTCCACCTCATCTTCTTCCGGCCCCCGAGCTGAAGAGACTCCGTAATGAGAGCTGTTAGCTCATCCCTGCGGAAGAGTTGAATGATTTTCGCCTGATCCTCTGGCTCTTGTATTTCTCCTTCCTCCAAGTCCTCTACTTCTGCACCGAGCTCGAGATCGGCTTCATCCGTCTCCTCGCACTCGTAATCGGTAGACACCACCTCTCGCGTCCTTAATCTCTTTGGAAGCATCGGTGAGCGAGCCATTTTGGCTATCGCAGTCTGCTGTCCATGACCAGACAATGATAAGGACTCCAGTACCTTTGTCGTCGCAAGCAAAATGCCTGATGCATAATCAAAACAAAATCTGGGCAGAAATCTCCGAGCTGTACCTCCACTCTTGAGGCCGGCTACACCGATGCATCCAGAGAAGGCCCCTGCAACGCTAAACGCATCGCTTCCCCTTCTGCCCCAAGTAACCAACTCCTGGACCACCTTGACCCCCATCTGCTGCTCCAGACTGGTGGACACAGACACGCAGCCCCAACAGATGCCGGAGTCTGCCACCGTACCTCTGCGGGTACCGCAGACTATGCACTGGGGACAAGCTGCCATCAACCAGACTGCCCCAATCTCGAATCCAGCTAACAAGCCGCCACAGGGACTTAACTAGCCTTTACTGTGCCCTGTCTTCTCTTTGCTTTTTTTTTTTTTTGGAATGAGAGGGAGAG
The DNA here is from genome assembly GCA_033557465.1 of Ichthyophis bannanicus. Classification (NCBI taxonomy): domain Eukaryota; kingdom Metazoa; phylum Chordata; class Amphibia; order Gymnophiona; family Ichthyophiidae; genus Ichthyophis; species Ichthyophis bannanicus. The sequence goes on from CM066039.1 coordinate 84,454,432, forward strand.
AAAAATCTACCCTTAACCAGCCTTTGAACCACAAAAATCTGCCGTGGTAACACCTGAAACGCCAAAAACACGCACTCAGCAAAAGTAGCACACCTAACAAAACAAACCCGCTAAATTAACCGAAAAACCAAAGTTAAAAGCCAGCTCTGTCAAATACACAGCCAGGGCCTCCTAAATCTCTGAACTGAGAGAGACACGAGTGCCGAGCACGCTGCCACACGCGTCCCCTAAAATGGCCACCGGCACAGAGCTGAGGGAAATAGCACCAAAGGAGCAAGCTGAGAAACTCTTACTGGCTTTGAAAACAGCTCTCCGCTGTTTCTGCCCAGTTCCCCCTAACTGTATTCCAAGCTGTGCCGCACTTACCCTGCGCCTGAGCAGCGATCACAGACCACCACGGTAATCTGCAGTTCGCGTGTGGCCCCGCCCCTTAAGAGCAGTGAGCGGGAAGCCGTCGGCGCGAGTATCTGTCCTCTGCTCACCTCTGCAACACCTCTGACTGTCCGGAGCTGCCTGAGGAGACTGTGTGAGGGTGCCTTCTGCCAAGAGCTCTCCTCCGTACCAGCAAGGAGGAGAGATCAGGCAGCGAAGTTGTGCCCGGTAAGAAATTTAAAAGGGAAGGCAGTCCGGGGCCGAGCAAGGCAATATGTTTTTTTTTTTTTCTTAAAGATACAGCCACCCCAATTTAGTAATCAGAATAATAAACGAAACCGCGAACTACATCTAACCTAGCTACTTTAACAGCTCCTTATCCGTTCCTCAAGTGAGCCCAGACCTAGGCTCACTACGTCCTCCTGCTGCATGGAGACTGGACACACTGGGGCTGATGGGAGATACCAGACTACATCCAGTGATGTCACGATTTTGACATGCCCAGTCTCCAAGCTGCAGGAGGAGGTATACAACCCAGACGTAGAGGACTGAACTGGAGGAACAATAAGGAACTAGATCCTTACTTTCCTGAAGCTGGCTAGATCTGTTCAGAAGGATTGTAGGATGCACTAGATCAAACATGGCACTAAAGTCTAATGCAGAGGTTCTCAGCCCAGTCCTTGGGACACATCTAGTTAGTCAGGATTTCAGGATAACCATCATGAATATGCATAAAGTGAAATTAGACTAATCTGCTAATTGTTGTTCCTTGAACTCCAGTCCAGTCCCAACATCTGGGTAGTGCACCTCCTCCAACAGCTTGGAGACTGAGCATGTCATCTTTTGATGACCTCATTGTACTTAAGCAGCCAGCTCCACCTACCAGTCCCAGTAACCTATTGACAAAGCAGACTCACAGGAGCAAGAAATAAGTTAAAATAGGTCTACATTAGCCAAACTCCAAAATCAAAACCCAGATCTGACCACTTCTTCAGGGATCCTCTGGCAGCAAGGAAGAAAGAAGGCTTACCCATAATTTTCTGAATGGCCACCTGCCATGAGCCCTGATGGACCTCCGTTCCTGATACTCTGCGCTGGATCACTCTTGCCCAGATAACTACTCCTGGCCCGGGATCACCAAACTACCGCAATTACTATATCAGGGAGGGATCCGGGACTGGACTGGGAGTTCCTCAAGGGACAATTAGCAGGTAAGTCTAATTTCACTTTCCTTATCGTCCCTCCAGTCCAGTCCCAAGCTCTGGGATGTACCATAGCAGTATTACGCTCAGGAGCCCGGCCTAAAAGACTGCCGCCTTAGACTTCATGATCCTCTAGCCTGCACATCCAGGCAGTCACACTACACCAAGGTCTGAAAAGAAGACTAAGTAACTGCCCTACAACAACACTGTTAGCGGTACAAAAACCTGGGCACTGCCCTGAGCCGTGGCAAAAATGCTGGATCTCTAGACAAAAAGCAACCAGCCTGTCCACCCTTCAGGAAGGCTCTGTCCTTTTCAGATAGCACTGAAACTCGACGCATGGCCCAACTCGCGATACTACTAGTCCGAGGCCTCTTCCGATGACCCAGACAAACCCAAGCTGAGTGACTGGCTGGATAACATGAAATCTGAGAGCACCATAGGTCAACACTCTGGGACCGATCGCCAGACTACCTTCTCTTTGAAAATGGAGAGAAAAAAAAATTCAGGATAGGACTGTGCTGGAAGCTCCGCTATCCTACGAGCGGAGCAGATGGACACCAGGAATCTCCTCCTAAATGTCCGGACCTTCCAGGTGACAAAGCTCGACGGCTCCTCCGCTTGCCTGACAACACTAAGCTGAGGTTCCAGGAAGGAACCACTGCCTGCCACCGCAGGCAGCGCTGCTTGAATGCTCCGAGATAGCGTACCACCTTTGAGTGCCTCCCTAAGGACACCCTCTAGGTGTCACCCTGGAGGCCAATTCTTGCCACCACCTGCACCAGCAAGTAACTGCAGGCCAATCCTTGACTAGACCTGACTGAAGGAAGGCTAAAAACCATTGGGCACAGACACTGATAAAGGCCCGGTACTGGCATTCCCCACACCAGGCCTCAAAACACATGCCCCAAAACACACGCCCCACACGTATTGATGCCAACCGCTTCAGCACCCTCACACCACAGTGGCAAAGAAGCCTCGTGTGCTCAACTAAGCCCTATTCAGAGTCACAAAATAAGACTGCATTGATCCTCCTGCAGCCTTCACATTGGCCCCTGGAGCAAGCCCGGTAGACGCCACGACTGCCCCACCATCCTTCCAATGAATTCCATATACTGAAGTCCCCTGGACCAGTAGGGGGCGCTGAGAAGCATTCGCCCTCTGAGCTGCCTGACTCGCTGTACGATGTGCTCCCTGAGCACCCGGGAAGGGAAACAGAGCAGCCCCCCGTGGGCCAACTCCGCACTAGAGCATCTAGGCCTTCCGCCAAACTCTTCCGTTGCCTGCAGAACCTGTTTGTCTTTGCTGTCACCCAAGGTCACCCTCAGATCTGTTATGGTCTAGCCACCCATCTGCGTTATCAACAAGCAGACTATGCTGTTGAGCGTCCCCCTTCTGGGTCAAGGTGCCCATGACTCAGCCCGTCTGCCGCATCTTCTCCCATGTCTGTGATCCAGACCACCGAAATGGCTAGCGGATATGACTCCACCTAATCCAGCAGGCTGCAGGCCTCACTCTCCAGGCAGACACCTCCCGTGCCCCCCTGCTAATTGATGTAGATCACTGTAGATGTAGATCACCTAATGGTGGAAACGGATTTGGACATTGTGGCCATTACAGAAACATGGTTTGGATAAAGCCATAGCTGGCTATAATCTATTCAGAAGAGACAGAGAAAATGGAAAAGGAGGAGGAGTAGCCTTGTATGTCAAAAGCAATATTAAAGCTACTGAAATGCAGGGGACATGGGGAAAAGAAGAAGCGCTCTGGATTGCATTGGAAAGAGGAGATGGTACTGTCATCCATATTGCTGCAGTCTACAGACCTCCGACTCAAATTGAAGAGATAATATGAATTGATTATAGATCTTGCCAAGACAGCAACAAAGGGGGATGCAATCATATTGGGTGACTAATCTACCTGATGTGGATTGGATTACTCCTTCTGCACATCTGGAAAGAAGCAAAAAAATTGTGGATGCTCTCCAACATGCATTACTTAGACAAATGCTGATGGAACCAACCAGGGAAAGCTCAATGCTGGATGTAGTGCTCACCAACAGTGATAGTGTGTCGAATGTCTGTGTGAGTGCCCCTGTGAGCAACAGCGACCATCACATGGTGTGGTTTGAGATAAAAGCCATGGTACAGGCCAATCATAGCAAGCTCGAAGTCCTAAACTTCAAAGACACGGACTTCAATAAAATGGCCGAGTAAAGGAGGAGATGACGGGGTGGAAGGAGATAAGGGAAGTGGAACTGCAATCGGCTAAACTAAAGGTGGCAATAAAAGGGGCAACAGATAAATATGTAAGAAAAGTAAATAAACAAGAGAAGGAAACCTATTTGGTTTTCCAAAAGAGGTGGCTGCTCAAATAAAGCTGCTCAAACAAAAAACACAGCTGTCGCAAAATTCAAAAGCTTGCAAACAAAAGAACCCAGAAATGAATACAGGATCAAGCTCAAAGAGTCTAAGAGAAATAAGGATAGCAAAATCAAAGGCAGAGGAAAAGATGGCGAAAGATGTTAAGGGTGGTGACAAAAAAAAACCAAAAAAAAAAAACCAAACACACTTTCTTCAGGTATATTCGGGAAAGGAAGAACAAACATAAAATATGCCATACTGGGTCAGACCAAGGTCCATCAAGCCCAGTATCCTGTTTCCAACAGTGGCCAATCTAGTTCATAAGTACCTAGCGGTCTCCCCAAAAGACATAAGAACACAAGAACATAAGATATGCCACACTGGGCCAGACCAAGGTCCATCAAGCCCAGCATCCTGCCTCCAACAGTGGCCAATCTAGGCCACACGCAACCAGCCGCCTCCCCAAAAGACACAGGCTCCGCAATGCCTGCACTGGGTCAAGCACTGACATCCTGGGCCCCCTCTCAATAATGGTCCATGGACCTCTCCTCCAGGAACCCATCCAAACCCTTCCCAAACCCAGCCACACCAACAGCCCTCACCACATCCTCCGGCAACAAACTCCAGAGTTTGACCACACGCCGAGCGAAAAAATATTCTCTTCCATCAGTCCCAAATAGTCCACCCTGTAGCTTCAATGCATGTCCCCCAGTCTTTCCACACTCCGACAACGTAAACAATCGATCCACGACTACCCGTTCCACTCTGCTCACCAATCTATAGACTTCCATCATATCTCCCCTCAGTCATCTCCCTTCCAGGCCAAAGAGCCCCAACCCTTCTAGCCCCTCTCCATAGGAGCATCCCTCCATCCCCCCTACCATCCTGGTGGCTCTTCTCTGAACCCCCTCCAATAACTCTATATCCCCCTTAAGATACGGCGAACAGAACTGCACACAATATTCAAGGTGCGGTCCCACCATGGAACGATACAGAGGCACTACAATATCTTCTGCTCTATTCTCCATTCCTCTCCTTATGACACCCAGCATTCTACTTGCTCTCCTGGCTGCCGCTGCACACTGGGCCAAGGGCCCCAACATGTCATCCACAATGACACCCAAATCTTCCTCCTCGGTGGTGGCTCCCAATGTGGAACCTTGCACTGTATAACTACAGCTTGGGTCGTTCCTCCCTAGGTGCACAACCCTGCACCTGTCCACACCAAATTTCATCTGCCATTTTGATGCCCAGTCCTCCAACTTCTCAAGATCCTCTTGCAATCCTCCACAATCCTCTTGGGTTTTAACAACCCCAAATAGTTCTGTCATCTGCAAATTTGATAACCTCACTCGCCACTCCACCTTCCAGGTCATTCACGAATATGTCAAAAAGCAGCGGACCCAGCACAGATCCCTGGGGCACACCACCACTCACCCCCCTCCACTGGGAAAACTGTCCACCCAGCCCAACCCTCTGCTCTCCACATCTCAACCAGTTCCTGATCCACAGCAGTACACTGCCTCCCATCCCATGACTCCTCAGCCTTGCCAAAAGTCTCCGATGAGGGACCCCGCCAAAGGCACTCAAAGTCCAGACACACTACATCAACCGACTCACCCCTGTCCACCTGTCCATCCACACCCTCAAAAAAACCACAGACCAGCAAGACAAGATCTTCCCTGTCCAAAGCCATGTTGGCCGTCTCCCACCAGGCCATGACCATCCATCCACATGCTGAGCAACTTAATTCTCCATGATGGTTTCCACCATTTTTCCCAGCACTGACGTGAGGCTCACCGGTCTGCAGTCTCCCGGATCACCCCCGGAACCCCCCTCAAAAATTGGTGTCACATTGGCGATCCTCCAATCTTCAGGCACCAGAGATGACCCCAATGATAGTTCACAGATTACGAACAGCAGGTCTGCAATCCCACACCTCAGTTCTTTCAACACCCCTGGATGTACACCATCCGGCCCAGGTGATTTGCTACTCTTCAGTTTATCTAATAGTTGCAATACATCTTCCCGATGTATCGACACTTCCTTCAATTCTTCCGCACCTTTAAATACCACTTCAGTCATGGGTAACATCCCTACATCTTCCTCAGTAAAGACTGAAGCAAAGAATTCATTCAGTCTCTCCGCTATCGCCTTGTCGCCTCTTAGTGCCCCTTTAACCCCTCTATCATCTAATGGACCAACTGACTCTCTCAGGTTTTTTGCTGCGAATGTACTTGAAAAAAATCTTTATTTCGCGTTTTTGCTTCCACAGCAAGCTTCTTCTCAAATTCTCTCTTTGCCTGCTTTATCAATGCCTAGCATTTGATTTGCCAGTGCTTGTGCTGTTTCCAGGTTTCGTCATTTGGCTCTTTTTTCCATTTCCTGAAAGATGCTTTTTTGGCAACAGCCGCCTCTCTGACCTCACCTTTAAACCATGCTGGCAGTTTTTTGGACTTCCTTCCACTTTTCTTAAAGCGTGGAATACAACTGGTCTGGGCTGCCAAGATAGTATTTTTCAACACCCAAGCTTGATGTAAGTCTTTAACCTTTTAGTTTTTTCTTAACTATTTTCCTCATTTTATCATAGTCTTCCTTTCGAAAGTTAAAGATCAGAGGTGGAATTGCAGGACTCAGAAGTACTGGGAAAGGACTCGTGGAAAGTGACACTGAAAAAGCAAAATTGCTAAACAAATACTTCTGCTCTGTTATTACTAAATAAGATCCTGGAGATGGACCAGCTGTGACTCCCAAATATAAAAATGGGAATTAAGTAGATACCACACCATTCACAGAAGACGAAGTGTTAGAACAACTTGCTAAACTGAAAGTGGACAAAGCCATGGGACCGGATGGGATACATCCCAGGATACTGAAAGAGCTCAGAGAGGTTCTTGCAGGACCGTTAAAGGATGTCTTCAGCAGATCCTTGGAAACAGGAGAGGTTCCTCAGGACTGGAGAATGGCTGATGTCGTACCTCTACACAAAAGTGGTGACAGGGAAGAAGTGTCAAACTACAGGCCCGTGAGCCTTACCTCGGTGGCGGGAAAAGTAATGGAGGCGCTCCTGAAAGAGTGAATAGTGAACTTTCTCAAAACCAACAGGTTGCAAGACCCGAGGCAACATGGTTTTACCGAAGGACGATCTTGCCAAACAAATCTGAGTTCTTTGACTGGGTGACCAGGGAACTAGATCAGGGGCATGCGATGGATGTCATCTACCTGGATTTCAGCAAAGCCTTTGATACTGTTCCTCATAGGAGGCTTGTCAATAAACTCAGTAGCTTGGGGATGGGTCCCAAGATGGTAAACTGAATTAGAAATTGGTTGACTGACAGACAACAGAAGGTGATGGTACATGGAGCTCACTCGGATGAGAGGAAGGCGATTAGCGGGGTGCCCCAGGGGTCCTGGGCCTGGCACTGTTCAATGTATTTGTGAGTGATATTGCTAAAGGACTGAATGGCAGAGTCTGTCTTTTTGCAAATGACACAAAAATTTGCAAAAGAGGGGACTCCCCCGAGGGAGTGGTTAACATGAGGAAAGATCTACAAAAGCTGGAAGACTGGTCTAATGCTTGGCAACTACGATTTAATGCGAAAAAAATGCAGTATCATGCACTTGGGTAGCAGAAATCCAAGGGAAATGTACACGATAGGGGGCGAGAGGTTAGTATGCACGGTTCAGGAGAAAGACCTTGGTGTGATTATCTCAAGGTGGCAAAACAGTGCGACAAGACGGTGGCAAAAGCCAGGAGGATGTTGGGCTGCATACAAAGAGGGATTACCAGCAGAAAGGAAGAGGTACTTATGCCACTGTACAAGTCACTGGTGAGGCCTCACTTGGAATACTGTGTTCAGTTTTGGAGACCATATCTTGCAAAAGATGTAAAAAGACTGGAAACTGTTCAGAGGAAGGCAACCAAAATGATTTGGAGCCTGTGTCAGAAGCCTTATGAGAAGAGACTTGAAAACCTAAATATGTACACTTTGGAGGAGAGGAGGGACAGGGGAGATATGATTCAGACCTTTAAATACTTAAAGAGAAATGATGAACAAACAAACCTCTTCCAAAGACGGGGAAGCTGTAAAACTAGAAGGCATAACAGGAAGCTGCAAGGTGGTAAATTGAAAGGCAATGTCGGGAAATATTTCTTCACTGAAAGGGTGGTGGATGCTTGGAATGCTCTCCCGATGGAAGTGGTGGGGCAAACACGGTGACGGAATTCAAAACGGCATGGGACAGACAAAGTGGATCCTTTTACAGCAACAGGATAAAAACAAAATAAACAGTACCATCTAACTTCTGAACCATCTAACATCTCAACAAATAGGGGTGTCCTACATGGAGTGGTGGGTTCACCCCTAAACAAAGACATGAGGAAGGGGTGGCCTGCACAGAGCGACAGGTGCACCTACTCTTCCCATCTTGCTGGGCAGTAGATGGACCATGCTGGTCTTTATCTGCCATCATTTACTATGTTACTATGGTGGCATTGTCGGGGAAAGATGAACCAGCTCTCTTGACAGAAGGAGAGAACATTTAGCCTGCTAGGAATACTGTCCCATCTCAAGCTAGATAAAACACCCAGCCACACTCTCCTGGTGACCAGCGAGCTTGGGCCACTCGGCCCTCGCAATACACTCCTCAACTGAGGAGACTGGTGTTCGTTGTGAAAGTCAACCAGTGTGGCGACTCCAGAATCCTTCCAGCCTCTAGCTGCTTCACTGTAGATGCCCTTTGAGTCCATTACGGGCTGCTCCCCGACCAAGTGCCACATTGATGCCCCAGCCAAGACACTGCAGCCACTCTACAACCACGTTATAGCTCGCTCACTACGCTCCCAGAACTTTGCCACAAAATGCCCATCCTTGAGGAAAGGATTAACCAGTGACCTTTGTGAAGGTGAGCGGGCTGTCGGTCAGCCGAACATGAACGCTCGGGACTGAAACTGTCCCTTGGGTTCGCCAAATGCAGGAACTGATGCTGTTCCGGATGGACCAGAAAGTTTAAGCAACCTCCATAAGGAGGGGGGTAAGAAACTGCCGTCCGGAAGTTCCCCCTGTGTCACTGAGGCACCTGAAAACATTTGTTTACGGAACAGAAGAGGCCAAACCTACCTCTTCTCCCCACCCCCCTCCCTTGGGTCGCATATGAAGGCGGAATCAAGGACCCTTGTGGGCTCCAGTGCGTAGCCCCCCCGAAAAACTGAGACCCCTAGGCCTGGGCCTGTCTCACTTCGAGATACCTTGAGGACCCAGAAAGAGGTGGTGTGAAGGTAACCACGCCCTGCTCCAAGGAAGCCCCAGCAAGCTTGTTCCCGAGAGGGACCCATCCCTATGGTATGGAACAACCTGCACCATGTGGAATCAGTGAACCCATCGACTGACCCCGTGATGACACCGGAGAGCATCCCTGTTTCTGCTTGTCCTCTGGCAGGCGCTCCCACTTGTACTCCCCCAAGTTCAGCACGAACTTCCTCAATGCTACTCCTAATAGAAGCTCGCTCGTAGCTTACTCTCCATGCCTTGGAGGAGACCTCCGCCGACCTGTTATACAACCAGAGGAAGCGGAGACCGCTACCCCTGAAGCCACAGCTCTTGGAAAGATTGCAGAAGGCCTCTACTTGGTAAGTGGCACCAGACGCTCCCCTATGCGCTGCTGCCGCCTCCAGCCCCTGAAGCTGCTCTGCACGCTCCAGAATTCTCTGTGCCCAGCTAGGGCAAACTGGCCACAACAGCTCCACCAACAGAGGATTGCAACACAAGGACAGTGTTAAACCAATGTCTGCTTCCCCAAAGGAGCCAATTTTTTGTCCTCAACATCCCTGAGGCCCGAACTACCCCACCCCCGGGAAGAGTATGCTTTTTGGTAACCGCCGACCTCACAGTATCCACCGGGGGAGGGGGGGAAGAAGAGGAGCTCACTCTCGAGTTCCGGCAGAGGGAAAAGACGTACCAAGGCTCTTGTCCCCTGGGAAGCTCCACATAATCTGAACATCTCTAACTCACTTGACTGCCATGGAAAACCCTTTGCGACCTTCTGGCAGCCTGCCCCAGGGGATCATGCCTGGTGCCCCTTCCAGACTCCTCTGGTAGGCATACTAAAAACTTTAAGTGCTTGTACTATTAGAGTTGCCACTCATCGCGGCTGACGACTCATAGGATACAAGACCATCCAAGTCCTGTACTCATTTCTTCTTCCACCATCCTGCCCTTCTCTGGAATGTAGGAAGCCCCCTACACAAATCTTATCGGAAATGTGGAGGACCCAGAAAGTCATGGTCCACTGCCCCACACTCCCAATACCAGTGTCATGGACCTTGCTCCTCTCTGGAATTGGGCTGCTGCATTGCCATTGTTGTAGGAGCAGCCTGAGCGCCCACCCCCCCCCCCCTCGGCTCGCACTGCATTCTCAAAAGCCCCAGAGAGCCCCATATGACTGGAAACAGCTGTGCAGTCCTGTATATCTTCCTCCGCCACACGGGCATCTGTCCCACCCCTTGCCTATTCTTGAGGTTGGCACAGTGTCCTAGTGCACCACCCCCCCCCCCCCAGGCAGCACCTGTGGTCCTTGCCAGCATAGTAGTGTTTGGGTAAGGGTAATCAGAGCCCCTGCCATCTCCTCCTTTGCCCTGCCTGGCTCTGGAAGTCCTGCTCCAAAGATGTGATCTCCAGTGAACCACTCCAGCAAATGCCTTTGTCGGAAACTGCCCCAAGCCAGGTCCCACAGACCAAAGACCACGGCCTGGTCAGCCTTCCAGGAGGGATCGTGACCACCCCTGAATAGGGATCTCAGCAGACAGCTAAGGAACCTAAACTGACAGGAAATAAAGAAAGAAACTGAAATTAAAGTAAGGCAGAAGCAATAAATGCCCTTACAAACAATTGAAGTGTCATGATTTCTATTGTACCTTAACATCCAAACTAACAATTAAATACAATTAATAAGAATATGCAGTCAACTGCCAAGGAAAACTGCCCCCCCCCCCTCCCCGGCAGGACAGCAGCCCCGAAAAACAAAGGCCTGTTAAAAACTAAGGGACCTGCTTGGCCAATGGCGGGAACAACAGAGAGCAAGGCCTCCACTTTCCTTCCCGCGCCTCTGCTAACTGCCAGCCACACAGAGATACAAAGCAAAGCTTCTGTGACTCTTGCTGCTCCCCCGTCCACTGCCTGCTGCCTTCTCTTAAATTAACTTAGAGTACAGCAAAAAACACAAAAACAGGAACTGCAATCAGCATCTTCTGGCCCAGCTGCTGCCCTCCTTGTCCGTTCTCCCTCACACTCAGCCACTCCTGCCTGGCTTCGGTGCTGAGGGAAGTGCGCCTAGGAAACTGCATCAGCGTAGCTGCTTGCTGTGTCTGCTCTCTCTCATACTCAGCCACTCCTCACCGGCTTTGGCGCTGAGGAAGGGGTGCCCGGGAAGCTGCATCTGTGCCAGCTCCTCACCTGGGGATGGGTTGGGAGCCGCCGGTATCACTGGGAAACCGAAGCCCCTTCCAAACCTGCTTCCCCAAAGCTCTGGGGAGGGGGGGGGGAAATTTACTCCTTCAGCTCGCTGACTCTGTTAGAGTCAGGTGTAATAAGGAGAGAGAGAAAGGAACCACCATGAAAACCAGACAGGGAAAAACACAAAACAAAACTAAACTAGAACCTATTCTCCTTCATTGTTCTTTCAGTGTGTCCAGACCCTTCTCCATATGCTTGGAGACTGAGTATACTGGGACTGGTAGGTGGAGCCGGCTGCCCAAGTAGTGAGGTCATCAAAAGATGACATGCTCAATCTCCAAGCTGCTGGATGAGGTGCACTACCCAGAGGTCGGGACTGGAGGAACGATAAGGAATAGAGATTTGCATACAATGGAAGAAGTAGTAGCAGTAGTAGTAGTGCATGCAAACCTGACTGGCTACATGTGTCCCAAGGATTGGGTTAAGAAGCCCTAGCCTAACAATATTCAGGCCGATGCAGAAAAACTAACATGCCCTTTACATGGAGATTACACAACCTATATGCCACCACCACGCCAAATGCAGAAAGAGATTGACTTGCGCATAAACAGCAAAAGAAAAGTATGTGCACACAGTAACACCAGGTGTATTTAGGTACAGTGGTGTGCAAAAGTCTGGAATCACTTATGAGTTTTGCGTTTTTCATACTTTAATTTTTTTTTTTTTTAAATTTTGCGTTAGCCCAGCATATTCATCTTTCTACCACGTTAAAAGGCATACATTTGGCTATTAGAATTGACTTTTTTGCATTCCTTGCTTCCAATTTAAATACTTTACAGACACTGGGAGATAGCTACTGCGGTTTTGTGGATCCTGCGTCAAAACTGGATCGAGATTATCCAATATGTACACGTTATTTCTGACCAATCAGGAGGCTGGTTTCACTAACCAATTGCAATGCAAATATCTAGCCAACAGTGCAGCTATAAAAACCATGTGGACCTTTTTGAATTTCATATGCTTTCTGGAGCGACCATGAAGATGACTCAGACCCTGACATTGGAGGAGCGTGTTCATGTCCTTTATGAGCGAGGAAGGATTTTCAAGCCATCAGATAGCCAGGAAAGTTGGCTGCAGTCAGAGCACTGTTAAGATTGTACAGAAGAAGAAACGGGTTCAGTGGTGGACAAGCCTTGTTCAGGTTGTCCACGTGCATCAACATCACGCCAGGACCACGCACTACGACGCATTTCACTGACTAATCACAAGTTGAACTCTCCTCAGCTACTTTGAGTGTAAGACAAGAGTGAGGTCAGTGTCAGCTCATCAACAGTTCGTCACCGGTGCCTGCAGTTTGGTCTCTGGGGCTGCAAAGCATGGAATAAGCCACTGATGACTGACATACAAAGGCGCAACTGGATCATGTGGGCGAGAACGCACTCAACCTGGTCAACTGAAATGTGGGAAAAGGTGCTATTCAGCGATGAAGGTACCTTCTGCCTGTTTGGTAACCAGGAACACACCTATGCGAGGAGATTTCAAGCCTGAGTGTCTCAACCTTACTGTGAAGCATCCTTTGAAGGTCATGGACTGGGGCTGCATGGCTGCCAGTGGCGTTGGACGTCTTCACATCAGATGGAATGGTCAACGGGGCCAAGTACATCACCATACTGCAAAAGTGCATGGTGCCATCAGCACACCAGCTGTTTCTTGGCCAGTTCCTGTTCCAAGATGACAATGCACCCTGCCATTACTCCAGACAGGTGATCAGCTGGAAGCAGCGGAACATCAAGTCAATGGACTGGCCTGCCCAGTCTCCAGATCTGAATCCAATCGAGAACCTGTGGCACAAGGTGGCTTTGGAAATATCCAAGAGGCATCCGACATCAAAGCGTGAGCTGATTGAGTCACTCATTGCAGCTTGGAACCGCGTTGTCACCAACCAAAACCTTGTCAGACTGGTTCATTCAATGCCGACAAGGTGCAGTCAGGTGATCAAGAACAAAGGGTGGCCCATCAAATACTGAGCCATCACTGACACATAAAAACAGCCTTTTTCAAGGCCACATTAATTTGAAGGAAACCTGGCGTGCGTCCATAATATTTTAAAGCATACTTACAATAATATATCGGTGGCCAATGATGTTAGATTTTCTGTGAAAATCATACAACAGGACAACTATGGGGAATAAATTCAGAAAATATGGGCCAAACCAATACTAAAAGTTGGCCCTAATAGCCAAATCTATCACTTATCATGAGATACACAGAAAAAGCCACTGGGAGGAAAAAGAAATTAAGATTATAAGGTCACGAAGTTGAAAAACTTCACATTTACATGTGATTCCAGATTTTGCACATCACTGTAATACACAAATTAGCTGTGTGTAAGAAAAGGGCATAGTGAAGGAATAGCGTAGCGGTTAGAGCAGCTACCTAGTATCCAGAAGATCAAGGGTTTAATTCCCACCAGCACTCCTTGCGGCCTTGAGCAAGTCACTTTACCCTCTATTGCCTCAGTAGAAAAGGCCTGGCAATCCACTTCTGGTGATATACTGCCAAGAAAACCCAGAGGCAGCTGGGTCACCAGGAGTCAGCACTGACTTGGAAACATTAAAAAATTAAATTAAAAAAAAGGATATACTGATAAGGTCAGCGCCAATATTTCTATGCCTGGTCTGAGGCAGTTTAAATGCCTTGCATGCATATGAAAAGGCATTTCAGAGTATGTACCAATGAACAGTTTACCTTAGACATGAAAATCTTCTGTGTGTATCTTGTCACCATATAAATGAAAATTTGGCATTCTAGAATAAATATTTCTTTGCGCTCATTTATAAAATTGTTCATCTTTTATTTTAGGTCTCTTATTGCAATTTCATTTAAAAAAAAGTGTTATTTTGGGCAAAATTGCATTGGTTATTATGGGGCGAGTGCCAAAAAAACTTGCACTCCCTGTGCGTAGGCATGTTTGACATGTACATACATGCCTATACGGCCACATCTAGCACATGTCTTGTTTGTGCATGCATTGGCTCCCCTCCTTTCAGTTTTACACCAATGTTTTGTGCACAGCTCATTTGCATATACATCCTTTACAGCATACTGGCACTGAAGTCTTGTGTACACACTTTAGTAGTACAGCTAAAAGCACACAACTTCAGCGCCAGCTTTCTGCATCAGCACGATTATGTCTGCTTACTGAACAATCTCCTTTTTAGATCTCCATTTTACAACCAATTTTGAAATATGAACACTCTAGACTAGATCAAATCCTCCATTTTAGTTTTAGAAAGCCATTCTACCTGTTTTTGTTTGCAATGATAAAAGAACGTATACAATTAGTAACGAAATACTAATCAGAAGACCATCTATTCTAGTCCATCCTGAAAGGAAAGAAGGGCTCCCCTTAAATCCCAATCTATTTCATTTTAAGAAATGCTTCCTTCTCCTCCTCCCCACCCCCCTCGCTGCTACTGTTAAGTATCGTCGAGTCAATGTCGGCTATTAGCTACTCTGAGTGACTTTCCACAGATGTTACTTCCCTACTTGAGAATATGCATGCAACTATTAACGAAGAGAATCACCACATCTTAACTCTCTAGTCCCACCTGTGCGAGTTTTAAGAGTCTCTCCTCCTTCCTAGATGTTTCTTTTTTTTTTCCTTAGGCTTTGCGATATCCCGTGTCTTAACCTCCAACCTCCACCCCTTCCCTTCCTTAAAGGCTTCCCCTCTTACCCTCCATGTTGGGCTGCATGGCCTTATCTCCTTTCAGGTAACAGATGGCTCCATCACGGGGCACCAAACGGCAGACGTTCTTGCCCTCAAAGATACAATCTATCAGGTAGCAGCGGCCAGCCTGCAACACGGCCAGGTTACAACGGGGCAAGGCACAGCAGTTTTTAGAGCAGTTCGCCGGTTCATCTAGCTCCTCCCGCTCCAGGAGTACTTGCGCACCCAAGTACGACGAACTTATGGGGTCCTCGAGACCCAGACCGCTTCGCTCCAGTAGGGGCTCCCCGTTGTCGGAGCACTGTAGCTTGTTTTCTTCCGGCAAAGCCAAACTTCCCTCCCCGCCTAACAACACGAGGGAGAGGACGCCAAAGAAAATCACTTGCATCGCCATTAGTCCGTATGACCACTTCCCGCACAGATAATAAACCAGCCGTTTAACTTTAAAATAAAATACAATTTAAAAAAAACAACAACAATTAAGACGCGCGCTAATTATGCGCCAAACCTTCTATACCCTTCAACCGCCTTTGGTTGGGGGGGGTCGCGAGCGTTCCAGCCAATCAAGCAGGGACTTTGTCAAGGACTTTTTTTTTTTCAAGAATTAGTGCCCGATTCCTTCACTAAAAAAAAAAAATAAATAAAAAACGAACCAATCAATCCGCGAGGCGGGGGTCTCGCCGTGCTCACGCCAGTCAACAAAGCTGGGGAAATTGGGTTCCCTCTCGCGCCCCCAACTTTCAGGCGATCAACAATTTCACAGGTGTTCTCTTTTCGCGAGACGGAATTAAAAGTCCCATTTCCTTATGTGACGTCAGGAACAGGTGTATGGTCCTTCACGCCCTTTACTGCGTTCCTATTTTGTAAGTTTTAGGTGTTACCCAACTGCTGTAATGATCGTACAACGTTCAGAAACCTAACCTCTCCAAGTAAAGGAATATTGGAGAAGCGTAAGCTTGGAGGTTGTCGGGGAGACAGGGCGGCGTTTATACTGGTCTGTTGATGGCTGCGATAAAACAACTTGAGTGATTATAACGCACTCTTTGACATAACTAATAAATAATAAAACTGAAGTTAATATTTAACTTTAAAAGAATGTTAGAAATGTTTTTTAAAGTTTTAATTTGTTGTTTTTACAAAATATATGCAGAACACAGAGTAGAAGTAGAAATCTATAGGATGTTATTTGCTAGCTCTAATACATTGGCTCACATATTCCATTTACTTATGCTGTACAGAATAAAACATTTTTATCCTGGCCTTGCAAATCCTAGGTTCCCCCATACACCCCTCCCTTAGCTTCCAGGCTATTGCACATGAGACTTAGAAGCTCAAGGACAAGAAAGAACCCTGTGAAACTCATACAAAATTTGCTAGGTGCAGAGAAAGGGAAGAAAGAAACTTCCAAAACATTAAAATTAAGAACGTGGGCACTAAGGGAGGAGGAGGAGGGAAGGAAGGAGGGAGGGATTTCTAAGAACTCATGAGATCAGGAATATAACCATAAAATGATTCAGCTTAAAAAAAAAAAAGGGAAGAGGCAGGAGTTAGGAGAAGTAAACTGAGGCAGAGATTCACATGACCTGAATAAAGATAGGTAGGAGATTAGAAGTACCAGCACCAATAGAGTAATAGGCGAGGAATTTGTAGGAGAAATGAATGTAATAAATATGGAACTGTTTATATGACAAATTTGTGCTCACGGATAACAAATTGTGGACACCAATCTTGCAAGATTAAATAATAAATGAATAAATAAAAGAAACTTTGGTTTAATTGTAGGTGTCTGTTATTGTGCTAAAAATTAATCTCCAGGAACAAGCAGGAATGTAGTCTTCACATATGGGAATCGTCGGTACCGACAGAGCCTGCATGGGAACGTTCCCCAGTGTCCAATAGGAAAGCTTTTGGGAGCATCCCACAGCGCATGCGTGCTGCCTTCCCGCCTCAGTACCTCTCTCATTTCAGTTCTTCGTTTTCCGCGGAGCTGACAGGACATAGTACCCTTTCACCACAGAAAATTTACCTTTATTTCTTGTTTTTTGTAGTTGCGTCTGCCTTCATTCGACGCCTACCGGTACCGCTGGTTCTTCTTCGTTCCTTAAAAAAAACCCAACAACTTGTATTTCTTCAGGGATCTTTCCCTGCTTCTGGTGCTAGGTGCCATTTTGGGCACTAGACCCATTTTTCTTCAAGCATAGAGAAACCAGCTAGTGGTTTCAAAAAATGTTCAAAATGTGGCAGTACCATTTCCATCACCGACACCCTTATTGGTGTCTAAAATGTTTGGGTCCTGAACACTATCTCTCCTGCACGAGAATGACCAAAAGGGGCCTGCAGAATAGAGCTGCAAAACCTGGTACCCTTTTTGCCACCGACACGATGTAAGTTGCATCGATGTCTTCCAGGGCTTCATCTTCCTCCCATGGATCTCAGGTAACCAAATTTAAGTTTTCTTAAGACTAGCCGGTCCTCGAAGGGTAAATCTCCTTCAAAGTATTGAGATGCCACTGGCGATTTCCTCGAGGATACTTCAATGGCAAAACAGCCCCGGCGGGAGTCTTCGGACTCCAAAGCATTAACAGGGCTCCAGGATGTTCCAGAGGCCTCCACCTGTGCGGAACTACTGGTGCCATGTTCTGGGGTCGTAGCCGCTTCCACCAGTACCAGCACCAGGCATCGGCAGGAGCAATGGATCACAGAATCCTTGCTATCGAACGCAGTCTAGCGGCCCTCTTAATGGCTTCAGTACCGCTAAGACCGCAACAGATGGACCGACAGTACCTTTTCAACAGGACTGCTTCCCCCCATGCCAATCTCCAGTATCGGGGATCAGGAACTGAGACATTTCGGTACCGACTGCGAGCAATACCGATACCATGCGTTACAGGAGCACCCAGTGCTTGAGTCTTCCGATTCCAATGACTCTGAAGATTCTACCGTTACCAGAGCGAACCTATTAGAAGATTCAGTTCCTTCTCCTCAATGCGGAATGTCTCCTCCAGAGGATATGTCCTTCCAGGATTTCATATGTGATTTAACAAAGGGTCTTGCAATCACTGTGATTCCAGAAAAGGAACCTAGGGCAGAAGAATTAAGAATTCTACAATACCCTATGGCTCCCAAGAAGCAGCTATGCTTCCCATTCACAAGATCTTACATGATCTAATGTTGAGAACATGGGAAACTCCTTTAACAATATCTTCACATTCCCGACGCCTTGACACTATGTACCGAGTGCCAAGTTGTCCTGGTTTTCAAAAAACTCAGTTACCACACCATTCAATGATAGTGGAATCAGCCATGTGAAGGATCAAGAGTGCTAAAACACATTCTTCTAATCCTCCAGGCAGTGAATCTAGGACTCTTGATGCCTTTGGCTATTGATGCTTTCAATCCTCCATGCTAGGAGCAAGGATCAGTTCCTACATTCTTTATATGGGAATGTTCCTGGAAGAAGTCACAAAAGACTTAGAGCTCCTTGTGTTTCGGAGGAAAAAAGAGCAGACTACCTTATTCTGGTCAAGCATGCCCAGAATGTCTCAAAATTCATGAACCGTGCTACCTTTGATTGCTTTGAATGTGTTCTGCTATATCCAGAGGAGCACGTCGTATTGCTTGGCTTCAAGCATGAGACTTAGAACAGTGGGTGCAAGAAAAGCTGGGAAACATTCCTTGCACAGGAGAAAATCTCTTTGGCAAGGACTGGCAGGACAAGGCTAATCAGCTTGAATCTGACAATACTACTTTAAACAGATTGTCAAAGTCTACAGCCAACCCAGCAAAGAAGAACATATTCAAAAACCCCTTTTTCAGTAAGAAAAAGGAGCCTTACCAATCTTACACCCATCAAACTCACTGTCCGCTCCATGTTCCACAGAAGGGGCAACAACAGAACAGACAGCAAAGAAAGCCGCAAGCTCAACTGGCTCAACAGACCCAGCCCCCTCAGGGTCTTTGACTTCTATCTAGAGAACTTAGTCATTCTGCCCCTAAAAGGTCCAAAACCCTTGACCATTCCAGGAAGACTATGCTATTTTGCAAAAAGATGGCAACAAATAACATCAGAAAATTGGACTCTGTCCATTGTACAACTGGGGTACAAGCTTCATTTTCTCAACTTGCCCCCACCTACAATAGTAAAACAGTTCAATTCTCGGGGCCCTGCCACCGACCTCTTCTGACAAGAGGTCACATCACTTCTAGCTCAAGGAGCAATCGAAGAAGTACCCATTCCCCAACAGGGGACAGGATTTTACTCCCCCTACTTTCTTATTCCAAAGAAGACAGGGGACGCAGACCTTATATTAGACCTCAGAGAATTAAACAAATATTGTTACAAGAAAAGTTCAAAATGATCTCCCTCAGAACACTTTTACCATACCTCCAAAGTCAGGACTGGCTATGTTCTCTAGATCTAAGAGATGCGTACACGCATATTCTCATCCACTCAGATCACAGGAAGTTCCTTCGATTCCTGGTCCAAGGAAGACACTTCCAGTACAGAGTTCTTCCCTTCAGACTAGCCTCTGCTCCAAGAGTCTTCACAAAATTCATGGCAGTGGTAGCAGCATTTATGAAGACTCTGGGAATATTCATCTTCCCTTACTTAAATGATTGGCTCATTCGAGCATCGACAGCTCCAGAGGCCAGCTTCGCTCTCTCTCGAGTAATGGGAATTCTTCAATACTTGGGTCTAGTCATAAACCTCCCAAAATCTCATCTCACCCCCCTCTCAATTTCTAGAATTCATAGGGGCTCATCTAGACACATGGCAGTCAAGGGCTTTCCTGCCCCAGCCACACTGTCTACGTATAATACAACTGGCATCTCAAGCATCTATGAAAGTATTCCGTACTGCTCGGGAGATGTTTCAACTGCTGGGACACATGGCATCCACTGTCCATGTGGTTCCCTATGCTCACTTCCACATGCGAGCAGCCCAGTGGACCCTTTCCTCTCAATGGTCACAAGCCTCGGGTCGACTAACAGAAAAAATCAGAACTACCACACGTCTGATTTTGTTCCTGCAATGGGGGCAATCCCTGGAAATCCTGTCAACCTATGAGCTCTCTCCACTGTATCACCTCTTTCCTCTACCATGTCATCTGAGTCTGTTGATGAGGCAGTATCTTCCTATAATACTGCACTTTCCTCTGCTCTTGATGATCTTGCTCCTTCTATAACACATCCTGTGAGGCGTACTGCACCTCAGCTCTGTCTATCCTCTAAAACCCACTACCTACATTCCTGTGCCCGCTCATCTGAGCGCATTTGGCTCAACTTCCGCACCCTTGCAGATTTTGTACACTTCAAATTCATGCCAACCTCTTTCCAGTCAGCCTTAGCACTAGCCAAACAAGACTATTTTGTATACCTGACTAACTTTCTTGCCTGTGACCCTCACCATCTCTTTACAAACAATAGTTAGCTGATGCCTCAACACCATGTTCTGGGTCCAGCGGGGTCCCGGCTTTTGGAAGGTGCAACTCCCTCACACTCTATGATGGTAGAATTGACCATGCACCAGCAAAAAGCCTGAAGACTCACTCCTCCATGCCCCCAGGCAGGGGGTCCCATGCTATCAACACCCTTGGATACAAATGCTACCAGGGCTCGATGCTGGGTTGCCAATTCCAAGCCTACCTGCTGTACATCGGCATGTATCTCCGAGACCTAGCAAAGGAACTCACAGGTTTCTCGGCGGGTCTCAGCATAAATTACCTCCCGCGATTTCAAACCCCCATGAATTGCGTTGGGGAATGCTCGAATTACATGTTTCGAGATGCCTGTGATGGTTTCAAGTCTAACACGAGGGTGGCCGCAGCAGGCATTGGTGCCTGATGCCAGGCCAGGCTCCAGGCATTGGACCTCGAGAAGTGGGTCCAGGAGAAACTCCTCGATGTCCCTTACCTCGGTGAAGACCTCTTCGGCAAACTGATGGAGGATAAGGTGTAGAGATCGAGACCGAGCTCGTCAAGAGGACTGCTCTCCAGGAAGACCTCCACCCTTCCCAAGAAGAAACTGTTGGGAAAGAGGTCCCCTTTCTACTGGAAAGGCCAGCCTTACCAAGGCTACCTCCAATATCAGGCCCCCCCAGACCCCACAGCAAGATCACCAGGGCAAAGGAGCAGGCCAAGGCCAATGCAAGCCTAAGGGCTCTAAGCCCCAAACACCGGCTCCTGGGTCAGGGTTTTGACTCCCTGAGCACAACCTCTCCTCCCAGGGTGGAGCAGCTGCCAACAGGGTTGCGTCTGATCCACTTTGCCCATCAGTGACCGGCCATAACCAGCGACATCTGGGCCCTCTAGGTAGTCCGAAACGGCTACCTCCTTCACTTGGACTGAACGCCTCCCTCTTTCTTTCCAGGAGAGCCCCCTCTGACTTCCCTGCACCAGGCCCTGCTACTGCAGGAACTCACAGGCCTTATCAGGGACAGAGCCGTGGAACCAGTACACCTCCACCTCAGGGCCAAAGGGTTCTACTCCCATTATTTTCTGGTCCCAAAAAGAACAGGGGGCCTAAGGCCCATTTTGGACTTGCAAAACCTGAACAAGTTCCTAGTGTGGGAAAAGTTCAAGATGCTCTCCCTTGGAACATTATTGCCCTACCTCCAACAGGGAGAATGGCTATGCTCATTGGACCTAAAGGATGCTTACACCCACATCCTTATTCATCCCAGTCACAGGCAGTACTTAAGGTTCAGGGTCGGAGATGACCACTACCAGTTCAGGGTACTACCCTTCGGCCTAGCCTCCACACCAAGAACCTTCACCAAGTGTCTGGCAGTGATGGCTGCCTACCTCCATCTCCAAGAGGCCTTCATCTTTCCATATCTAGATGACTGGCTCGTGAAAGGGGACACGGCCACCAACCACGGCCCACACCATCAAGATCCTGCAGCATTTGGGGTTCATGATAAACCACCCCAAATCTCACCTCACTCCAACGCAGGATCTGAAGTTCATAGGAGCTCATCTGGACACTCTCCAGGCCAGAGCCTAACTTCCGCTGAACAGGACAGATCGCCTCAAGGTCCTGGCCACGGAGGTGCAGTGTTGGCACAGTCCATGCTCTGCCTGCTAGGCCACATGGCATCTACAGTCCATGTGGTTCCCAATGCCCACCTCCACATGCGGACAGCTCAGTGGTGTCTCCGTTCACAGTGGACACAAGCCACAGGCAGGCTCCGGGACAAGGTCTCAGTGTCCCATCAACTAGCAGAGTCACTTGACTGGTAGCAGGGCACACAGTACCTGCAAGAAGGCATGCTCTTCCAGCCCCCAAACCCCCAGAGGGTCTTCACCATGGATGCATCCCTACTGGGTTGGGGCGCCCACTGTGAGGAGCTGCACACACAGGGCAACTGGTCCCTGGCGGAGAGCCAGCAACAGATCAATCTGCTGGAGCTCAAGGCCTTTTTTCTGGTGATCAAGGCCTTCCACCACTGCCTGCGGAACCAGTCGGTGCTAGTTGAAATGGACAACCAGATCTGCTTGAACAAGCAGAGGGGGGGGGGGCACAGGGTCTCAGTGCCTCTGCCAGGGAATGCTCCTCAGGGCAGTATACCTTCTGGGTCAGGATAATGCACTAGCAGACAGGCTGAGCAGGATCCTCCAGCCGCAGGGTGTCGCAGCAGCTATTCCGACTCTGGATAACCCCAAGTCTGGACCTCTTTACCATCCCGACTAATGCTCAACTGCCCCACTTCTGCTGTCCCCAACCGCATCTGTCCCGGATAGTGGCGGATGCCTTCCTCATCTCATGGTCAGAGGGCCTTCTGTATGCCTTCTGTCCCACGCCACTAATTGCCCGGACCCTTTTCAAGGTTCTGCGGGACAAGTCCATGATCCTGGTGGCCCCATGGTGGGCCAGGCAGCCTTGGTTTCCCCTGTTGCTCCGCCTCTCGATGGAGCTCCCGCTTTCTCTGGGGAACGCCACTGAGCTATTGACCCAGGAGGAGGGCTCCCTTCTTCACCCCAACCTGGGGTCCATGTTGTTAACAGCATGGCTGCTGAACGGGTAGCCTTAGCACCCTTCAACATCCCAAGGGAGGTGGAGGAAGACCTCCTGGCCTCTCATAAGAACTCTATGAGACGAGCACACCATCACTCCATAGAGGACAAGCCTCTCTCTGCGCAGACCCTCATTACCCGATTTATGTGGGACCTACTGCTTTCTGAGCCTCCCATCCACCCACTCCTCAGTGAAATGAGACCTCAACATGGTTCTGGCACAACTTACCAAGCTGCTGTTGAACCTCTGGCTAACCATTTGTGTTATCTCTCTTGGAAGATTGTCTTTCTGATGGTGATCAACTCTGCCATCAAAGTCAGCAAGCTTCAGGCCTTGGTGGCTGAGCCATCCTACACCAGGTTCTATAAGAATAGGGCCATGCTTTGCACCCACCCTAAATTCCTTCCGAAGGTGATAGCCACCTTCCACCTCAACCAGGAGGTAGTGCTCCCCACCTTCTTCACATGGTCCCATGCCGACAAGGCAGCGGCCGTTCTCCATACTCTGGATTGTAAGAGGGGCCTGTTCTTCTACGTGCAACATACCCAGGACCACTGCAAAGTCTCGCGGCTGCTCATTTCCTATGACCCCAGTTGCCTGGGGGAGGCTGTTACCAAGCGGACTGCATCCCTTTTGACCATGATCAGGCTGGGCTCTCATTGGAGCGCCGGGTCTCAGCACACAACATCAAGGCCATGGTGACTTCAGTTGCAAGCCTATGCTCTGTCCCTATGGCAGACATCTGCCAGGTCACCACCTGGTCCTCATTTCACACCTTTGCAGCTCACTACTGCCTGGAGAGGGAGTCCTGATGGGACAGCACCTTCGGCCAGGCTATACTCTGTAATCTGTATGGGGTATAGGCAACTCCAACCCTCTGCCCCTTCTTGTTCAGTCTACTGGAGCGATGGTTCTCCCTGGACACTAGGGTCCTTAAGAGTCTTTCCTCAGACTCGCTTGTGGCTGCTCATGGCTGGGCTGTGTTTTTCTACAGGTTCTCGGTAGCCTGTAGCTAGGGAGTCCCATATGTGAGGACCGACTTCCTGCTTGTTCCTAGAGAAAGCGTAGTTTCTCCAGGACCAAGCAGGAAGTCAGTCCTCACATATGGGTGTCATCGGCGCCGATGAAGCCCCAGCAGAGCATTTCCCCAGCTTTCTATGAAAGCCTTTGGGAATGCAGGCACGCATGTGCGGTTCACTTCCCGCCTAAAGGTGCCATCTTACTTCAGTCTCTTTTTTTCCGAGAAGCCCACCGGACGTGTGTCCTGTTCTCCCAGTTAAAAGTAGATTTTGTTTGGCGAGTATCGCTATTTTTTTCTCCCGGTTCGATGCCGGTTCCCCTCCTGCCGGGTTCGATACACCGGTATCGAGCCCGATTCTTCTTTTCCATTTTTCCCTGGAAGGCCGGTCTTTTGATCTCGCGGGGACTCTTTTTTTTCCCGATGGCTTCCAGTGGCTTTAAGAAGTGTGATCGGTGTAAGAAATTAATGTCTCTCACCGACACACACGACTGCTGCCTCCGGTGCCTCGGCCCTGACCATGACTCTAAATCATGTGGGCCATGTGGGAAGATGTCTTCCAAGGCACTCTGAAGTCGACAGCAGCAAAAGGAAAGGCTTTTCTCGAACTCAGCCTCTGGCCGGGCCCGGACCTCGTCTGAGGCCTCGACATCTCGGGATTCCGATCCCGAGCACCGTCGAAGCTCCTCGGACAAGGGGTCCCCCGACCGGGAACGTAAGAGGAAGAAACGGCTCGCGAAGGCGTCATCGGAGGAGGTCCCTGGCTCCTCGAGGGCCAGGTCTAAGACCCCCGACCGTCGCCCCGGGCCCGTGGACCAAGAGAAGCCTGCCAAAGTTCCTCGCGTGGAACCGGAGTCTGCTGGACACATAAGCCCCGTAGTCCGAGGACTCTCCTCCCAGGGAGCCGACGTCGGGCCCGGTGCCGCCGGGGCCCGAGTCGGTGGCTGCTGCGTCTCCCAAGCTGAGTCTCAGGATGACAGCCTTGGAGATCAGACTGTCTGCCTTCATGGAGCAGCAGCGGGCACTGATGGCCAGCCTGTCTGGCGCATCTGCCCTGACCACCGGGACATCGACTTCGAAGTCGACCCCGGAGACCGAGCCGATACTCGAGCCCATCATGGCTCCAAGTCATCCTCGGTCACGGTCTCCCTCGACCTCCCGTTCGGGACCATGGGCGTCGACGCCGGTGCCTCCGGCATCGGGGCGAGTGCTCCAGGGTCCCGCGGGGTCGGGCCCCGATTCCTCCTCGGACAAGTCCGCCTGGGAGACAGAGGACGAGGAGTCTCCCGATACGTTCAAGACTTGGTGCGTCCCGTCGGACTCACTGCAGTCTAAGCCCCGGAGTAGATCCCCTCCGGAGGATACTCGGTTCTCGGAGTTCGTCCGGGATATGGCCACTGCTTTGGCTATTCCGGCGGATCCCAAGGAAGAGCCTCGAGCTGAAGAGCTCGAGGTGCTGCAGTATGACTCTCCTCCGAAGGAGGCCTTTACTGTCCCGGTTCCTCCCATGCTGGAGTGGCTCCTCTTCCGAATGTGGGAGGCACCGGCCTCGGCGCCGGTTCTCAGCAAGCGAGTCGACTCGATCTATCGACTCAGAAAGAGCCCTGGTTTTCAAAAGCACAGCTACCACACCATTCTATGGTTGTGGAATCGGCCATGCATCATCTGAAGAGCCAGAAGATGCACTCCGCGGTGCCCCCTGGCAGGGAGGCCCGAAACCGCGATAGTGTTGGTAGAAAGTGCTTCCAGGGCTCGATGCTTGCTTGCTGTGTCCAGTCATACCAGCTGTACATGGGCATGTACTTGTGGGACCTGGCCAAGGAGTTGGCCGGGTTCTCTGCTGGTCTCTCCGGGGAACCCTTGCAGAGATTTAAGTCCTTGTCCTCTGGGATTCGGGACTGCTCGAAGTTCATGTCCCGCGCCGCCTACGATGGCTTTGAGGCTTCGGCCCGAGTTGCGGCAGCCGACATCGCGGCTCGACGCCAGGCATGGCTGCAGTCAGTGGACCTCGAGCCATGGGTTCAGGACAAGTTGGTCGATGTCCCTTGCCGAGATGAAAACCTTTTTGGCAAGCCCATGACCGAGAAGGCCGCTCAGCTCGAAACAGAGCACCTTATACGGACAAGGCTGTCTAGAAAGACCTCTGCCCCTTCTCATAAAAAGAAGGGCTCGGGTAAACAGCCCTTTTACCCGAGGAAGGGCACTGCCTACAAACAGTACCCTCAATATCAGGCTGCCCAAGCTGCCCCCCAGGGTCAGCAAGCCAAGGGGCAGGGTAATGGGCCCCATAGGCAGAGGACCCCCAAGCCTCCGGCCCCTGCTACCACTCAGCAGGGTGGGGGTTTTTGACTCCTTGAGCATAGCCTCTGCTCCCCTGCTCTCCCAACCCTGCACAGGAGGTCGCCTCGCCCTCTTCGCCCACCAGTGGCCCCTCATCACTGGGGACAGTTGGGTGTTGGACATAGTCCACAAGGGCTATGCCCTGCATTTTCACCAACTGCCTCCACTATATTTTCCAGGGGAACCTCCAAGGCCTCCCCTGCACACAGATCTTCTCCTGCAAGAGCTTCAAGGTCTGTTGGTGGACAGGGTAGTGGAGCCTGTGCCTCCCCCCTTTCAAGGTCATGGCTTCTACTCCAGATATTTCCTGGTACCCAAAAGAACCGGCGGCCTTCGACCCATTCTGGACCTCAGGAACCTCAACAAGTTCCTGGAGAAGGAAAGGTTCAAGATGCTTACTCTTGGAACACTTCTGCCCTACCTCCAGCAGGGAGATTGGCTATGCTCCTTGGATCTAAAGGATGCGTACACTCACATCCTCATTCATCCAGACAACAGAAAGTACCTAAGGTTCATTGTGGGAGGAAACCATTATCAATACAGAGTGCTGCCTTTCGGCATCACCTCCGCCCCCAGAGTCTTCACAAAGTGGCTAGCAGTGGTGGAGGCCTACCTGAGAAATCAGGGCATCTTTGTCTTCCTCTATCTGGACGACTGGCTCCTCAGGGGTCAGACGTGCCAGGAGGCCAGACAGGCCACCCTGAGGACTATTACTCTTCTTCAAAGATTGGGGTTTGTCATAAACTTTGCAAAGTCCACTTTGCTCCCCTCCCAGAACCTGGAGTTCATAGGGGCAAGACTGGACTCTCTGCTGGCAAAGGCTTTCTTGCCAGAAGACAGAGCCCACAGGTTGATAGCCTTGGCAACTCAATTTCTCAGCAGGTCACTGGTCTCCGCCAGGCTCTGCCAAAGACGTCTTGGCCACATGGCTTCGACAGTACATGTGACCCCCAATGCCAGGCTCCATATGAGGCCTGCACAGTGGTGCCTTCGGACTCAGTGGTCACAGGCCACAGACGGCCTCGGAGACAAAGTAAGGGTGTCCAGACAATTTCTGAACTCCCTCACCTAGTGGCTACATCTATCCAACTTACTGAAGGTTGTGCCCTTTCAGATTCCTGGGCACACGGTGGTACTGACCACCGATGCCTCCCTCCAGGGCTGGGGAGCTCATTGTCTAGACAAGTGCACCCAGGGCCTCTGGTCTCCTTGGGAGGCGGCACAGCAGATCAATCTCCTGGAACTCAGGGCTATTCGCCTAGCTCTCAAAGCTTTCACGCCTGCCCTGGCTCATCATTGTGTCCTGGTTCAAACAGATAACCAGGTGGCCATGTTTTATGTGAACAAACAGGGCGGGACTGGGTCCAAGCTCCTTTGTCGGGAAGCCCAAGACCTTTGTTCCTTTGCCCTAAAGCACAACATGCTCCTCAGGTCTGTCTACCTTCCAGGCCATGACAACTACCTGGCAGACAGATTAAGCAGAATTCTGCAGCCCCACGAGTGGCAGCTGCATCCTTCAGTAGTTCAGAGGATTTTCCTAAAATGGGGTCTCCCTTTGGTAGATCTTTGCCAGCCCAATGAACAAGCAACTGCCAAAGTTCTGCTCCAGGCAACCGCATCCTCTGAGAATAGCAGCAGATGCTTTTCTGATTCCATGGTCTCAGGGCCTCCTGTATGCGTTTCCTCCCACGCCCTTGGTGGCCCGAACTCTCTTCAAAATTCTTCAGGACAAGGCCTCGGTCCTGCTGGTAGCTCCCAGGTGGCCGAGACAGCCTTGGTTTCCACTTCTGCTTCAACTGGCGGTGGAGCCCCCACAGCCTCTGGGGTTGCAACCCGATCTCTCACAAGAGCAGGGTTCCCTTCTGCACCCCAATCTCAAAGATCTCAATTTGATGGCCTGGAGGCTGCAAGGGTAGTTTGGGCTCCCTGGGGCCTACCTCAGGAAGTGGAGGAGGTTGTCCTAGCCTCTAGAAAACAATCCACTAGGAAAACCTATGCTCTCAAATGGAAAAGGTTTTCTGTGTGGTGTCAGCTACGTACAGAGGATCCTTTCTCCTGTACTGTGCCAGTAGTCCTTCAGTACTTACTGCACTTGTCAAATCAAGGTCTTAAGTCCAATTCTGTTCGGGTCCACCTCTCAGCTCTAGCAGCTCACCATTCACTGGTGGAAGGCCATTCTCTCTCCGGTCACCCCTTGGTGTCCCGCTTTCTCAGGGGCTTGCTTTTGCTCAAGCCTCCTATCCGTCCTCCTGCCCCTGAGTGGGAGTTGAATGTGATCTTGCAGCAACTGACTCGCCCACCTTTTGAGCCGATGGCTACTTGCCCACTACGCTTCCTTTCCTGGAAGACACTCTTCCTGATAGCTCTTACCTCGGCTAGGCGAGTGAGTGAGCTTCAGGCCCTGGTCTGTGATAGGCCTTACACCAGGATTTATAGGAACAGGGTAGTCCTCATGACTCATCCTAAGTTCCTTCCAAAGGTTGTCTCCTCTTTCCACCTCAGTCAGGAGGTGGTTCTTCCGACATTCTTCCCTAGGCCTCATGCAAGTCAGGCTGAAGCAGTCCTGCATACCCTGGATTGTAGGAGGGCCTTATCCTTCTACCTTGACCGTACGCAGGGACATAGAAGGGCTACTCAGCTCTTCGTATCCTTTGACCCCAATAAGTTGGGGTTGGCTGTGTCCAAGCATACCTCGTCCATCTGGGTGGCTGACTGTATCACCTTGGCTTACAAGGCGGCTGACCTTCCATTGCAGGGTCGGGTTACGGCCCACCGAGTCAGGGCAATGGCTGCCTCAGTGGCTCATCTCCGCTCTGTGCCCTTGGTAGACCTATCTGCAGGGCTGCAACTTGGTCTTCAAGCCAGACTTTTGCAGCCCATTACTGTCTGGAGAGGGAGTCCCGTAGGGACAGTGCTTTTGGCCAAGCAGTACTCCAGAATCTCTTTGAGGTTTAGGCAACTCCTGTCCTCCTGCCCTCTGTTGGGCTACCGGTGGAAGTTGTGTCCTTGAAAAGCCTTTCTTTACTGCTGAGACTAGAGGGAGTTCTCTTGTTCAGCCTGGGTTCCTCGGTAGCCCAGAGCTAGGGAGTCACCCATATGTGAGGACTGACTTCCTGCTTGGTCCTGGAGAAAGAGTAGTTACTCACCTTTAACAGCTGTTCTCCAGGAGCAGCAGGAATCAGTCCTCACAACCCTCCCTCCTCCCCTTGGAGTTGCAGTTTGTCGCGTCGCTGTTGCCTCCACAGCTTGAGCTTGTGGAGATGGACGGCCTGATTCTCTATTCAGGAAGTTACTGGTGGTTAGGAAAAGCACTGCCTTCTGGGAGTTGAAGTTTTCACTATCCCAAATAAAGAGAGCTGTGCACTCGAGTGTTTCAGGCAAAACAGGATTTTTAATTCCCCTTCCCAAGTGGTTTCACATGTAGAACAAAAGGAACATTGGCCATACACTTCTGGCACTAAATTATATAAGAAAGAAATTCAAACTGCTTCTTATCTCAGCATCACTGTAATCCAAAATGAAAAACACTTTTCTATTTCAAAACCCTTTTGTGCTTTTCTTGTCAGCTGCTACCTGCAGCACTCTCTCTTCCTCTGCACAGCTTAATTCTATTTCACAGGACTTATCTTCTCAGATACAGATATCATACAATCCATTGGTTCACTAGGCTGACATTCTAAAGGTGGTTCAGTGTCCATTGTTCAACCTGAACCTCAGCTGGAAATGTTTGCAAGTTGCTATAGGGTGTTTCCCAACACACATCTATCTTTTCAGCATTGCACTTTTCCTCACAGCCTTTTGATATACACGGTTGTGAATTGCTACAGTATTCCCAGCATGTGGAGCCCCACCCTTCTGGGCTAAGCGGAGTGGAGGAATGGCCTAGTGGTTGGGGCAAGGTACTTCAGGCCGGAAGGTCGGGGGTTCAAATCCCTCTAGAGGACAGCAACCTTGGGCCGGAAGGACTGAGGTTTCTAGTCCCACAGGTGCTCCTTGTGGTCTTGGGCAAGCCACTTAACCCTCCATAGCCCATGTTCCCTGTAAAATAGTTATCTCCAAGTTATAATGCCCTGTTCAATGTAATTTCAGTTTGTTCAATGTAAACCGCACTGATGCAGAATAGCGCGGTATATAAGAGAATGTAAATAAATATAAATAAAATAAAATAAATAATATCAGAGCACTTAAAAACAGCTTTCCGTTTATACCGGTCACTTATCCTACCTCTTGGCTTCCTTATGAGAGTTTCCTTTTGTCCTCTAGGATCAGCTGCAAACGTGAGCCTTAGAGTTTCTCTGTGCATACAAGTCCGCCTTCCCAGTACGTTTCCCTTTTGGTTGCCTTTTACTTCCAGCACCAAACCCGGGTTACTTGTACAAACTCCCTGCTTGTTTCCTCTGCTGACTTCCTCTTCTGAGTCAAAGGTCAGAGAATCCTCAATTACCATAGATTCCTCTGAGTCTTCATTCCTAAGGCAATCCTCTGTTTCTCGTGACGGTTCTGTGTTCTCAGCCATGCTGCTCTTGGCTGAGCTCTCCTCCGAGCTACCGGCTGTGGTAACGGCTGTCCTCTCAGCTGTGCTCCTCCCAGCTGTGCTCCTCCCGGCTGTGCTAACTCTCCTCCTAATGAGCTTCCCTTAAATCTCTGGTTTCCTGGGTTTACCCTGGCTCCTCCCACCAACAGGTGTTCTGGCTTAACTCGTGACTGCTGTACTGAACTACAGCAGGGGCGTGTTTTCCCTTCTTCTGACCTGCTCTGTTTATGGTTGCCCGGGAAACCAGGAGCCATGTGCATTTGTTTTCTTTTCCAGCCTGAAGCTGGATCCTGTGTTTTATCTCCCTCTAAGGGGTCAGAGGGACCTTTTCCATCACAAGTTGTACATAGTTTATTTTTTCATTTTTGTGTGCTGTTCTTAGCTATTTCATTTGACTGAGGTAAGATGGCACCTTTAGGCGGGAAGGGAACCACGCATGTGTGCCTGCATTCCCAAAGGCTTTCATAGAAAGCTGGGGAAATGCTCCACTGGGGCTTCATCGGCGCCGATGACACCCATATGTGAGGACTGATTCCTGCTGCTCCTGGAGAACACCTGTTACAGGTGAGTAACTACTCTTACTCACCTGTAACAGGTGTTCTCCAGGGACAGAAGGAATCAGTCCTCACAACCCCCCTCCTCCCTGTGGAGTTGCTGTACAATATTTTGCCATCTTCTTTTGTCAGCTTTAGCTATGTCATCTGATTGAGTAAGATGGCACCCTTGGGCAAGAAGGGAATTACACATGCGTGGTGGCATCTCCCAAAGGCTTTCTTTGAAAACTGAGGAGATGCTTCCGCAGGGGCTCCGTCGACGCCAACGTCCCTCATATGTGAGGACCTGTTACAGGTGAGTAACTACATTTTCAGTGCTATATATTCTAACTCTCCCATCTTATTTTTTAGACTGCTATAATTTGCATCAGGTATTTCAAAGGATTTTTTTTGTTCATATTAACAGTCTGGCTATCAAAAGACAGAAATAATTTGGAATCTTTCAGTTCAGTGTGTTTTTTTCTTAAAGGCACCTGGGTTACTTTTACCTTTATTGGAACCTCTCTATTGAGATTTCCTGACTCCCCTATTATGCTAGTATCACGGCTTTCTGCCTGAATTCTCCATAACATTTGCAGAATATCTCATTCCATTATTGGAGAAAGTCCTGAATGATGTTCTGGTCAGTGGGGACATTACTAAGTCCTTTCTATAGATGCATGTTACTTTGATACACAAAAATGGGAAAAATCCTTGCACTTGTAGTTCTTACTGACCGATCTCTCTAGTAAATACCGATGCAAAATTATTAGCAAAAATGTTTGCAAATAAATGTACTGATCACCCATTCTAATTCTTAAAGGCTAAGGCTTTAGTAGAGGCTGAAATTCAGCTGTTAATGTCAGAAGGGTGCTGGGAATAACTGGGCATTATGCTGATGATCAGAAAGACCCAGTGGTCTTCTTGGTGCTTGATGCCAAGAAGGCTTTCGATAGTGTCAAGTGGCCTTTTCTTTTCCAAGTGCTTCAGGCTTTTAATTGTGGCCCTGAAGACAGGCCTAGAGATGGCAGAAGTAAAACACGTGAAGCTTGGAGATAACCTAGGACTGTTAGAAGTCTTGGGAGGCCTCCTCAGCCTCTATTTCTAGTTTTGAATAGATTCTGTCCTTTCAGAGCTCTCAGCAATTTTGAGACCCAACCATGGCTCCCACTGGCCTGGCTATGGCTCCTTACACCTTCTTGAAGGTGATGATGGTGGTGGTAGTAGCAGCAGCATTTCTGCGCAAGCAAGGAATCTAGGTTCTCCCATACCTGGATGACTGACTGATTCAGTCAGATTTCCAGAGAATTCAAGGGAAAACACAGTCCTGGTGATCCAGCAGCTAGAATGGCTGGGGTTGGTGATGAAGCCTGATGCCTTCCCAGGACTTTAATATCTTGTATCCTGGATCAGCATGCTCCTGGGGTAGGTTTTCCTTATGTTGGAGAGGTCCTTTAAGCTGCAGATCCAGCTTAGAGATTTTTGTGCTCAGTCAGCTCCTCACCGTGGAACTACCTTCAGTTTCTAGGGTCCATGGCCTCAACCCTGGAACTGGTCCCTTGATGCCCCCTTCAGAAATACACCTGCTGTTTCTGTAATTCCCCTGCTCTCAATTGTTTGACCAGACTCTTCCTCCCTCTCCCTCCAGCCCGTGAGATCAAGGATTAGTTAACATGCTGGTTGCAGTGTCGCCATCTTATGGTCAGAATACCTTTGGAAACACTAGATTGGGTGATAGTCACCAAGGATGCCAGCCTGAAGGGTGGGAGCTTGCTGTGTAGGCTAGATAGTCCAAGGACATTGGTTCCCACTGGAGGCCACCTGATCAATCAATCAGTTGGAGACCAGGGCAATCTGCCCGTCTCTGGAGCTATTTCAGACCTTTTTGGTAGGCAAAGCGGGCATGGTGTTCTTTGGCAATGCCATGGTGGGTGTCATACGTCATCAAGCAGGGTGGAACTTGCAATGCTAGAGTGGCTTGTGAGGTGGTGGAACTGTTTAGTTGGGCAAGGACATCTGATTGCCCTGTCAGCAACCCACAGAAGTGTTAACAATGTGAAAGCAAACTTAAGTTAAAACATGGTGGATCCTAGCAAGTGGGAGCTGAGTTTTCACATATTCAGCCTCATGATGCAGAGGTGAGGGCCTTCCAGTATTCAACCTGATAGCCAATCAAGAGAATGCCAAAGTGGAGAACTTGTTCAGCCACAGGAGGCACCTGCGAGCAGCAGGCTTAGATTCCCTGCTTCAAGTATTGCCTCAGGAGTCTCTTTATACTCATTCCCTTAGTGCCCTGATCTTTTCCCATGGGTTTCAGTACCATCTTTATACTGATGACACTCAAATTTACTGCTCTGCATCTGAAATCTCTCTAGATATCCAGGCCTTTATCTCAGCCTTCTTGTCTGGCCTTGCTGCCTGGATGTCCTGCAGTCATCTGAAATTTATTTATTTATTTATTTATTTATTTAACAAGTCTTCTATACCGCCTTATCATTTACATTCAAAGCGGTTTACAATGAACAGTTATAGCAACAAGCTTTACATTGAACAGGGTTATTCAACTTGGAAGGTTACATTGGGGTAAAACAAGCAATTGTCAGTTGCTAACTATATACAAGAACTCTAGCTGTGTTTAAACATGGCCAATACAGAGCTCCTTATCTTTCCCCCTAAAACCACCTCGCCCCTTCCTTCTTTCTCTCTTTCTGTGGATAACACTACCATTTGCTGTGTCCTCTGCTCACAACCTTGGGGTTCTCTTTGACTCTCTTTCTCTGCACACATTGTTTCTTTCTCTTTAACATCAGAAAAATTCACCTCTTCCTTCATAAGCACAATACCAAGATCCTTATCTCCCCTCGTCACCTCCCATTTAGACTTTTGCAATTTTTCCTCGCTAGTCTCTCCCTAAATCCCCTTTTTCTCTTCAATCCATTCAAAACTCACCTGCACAGCTAATCTCCTGCCAGTGTTACTACATTCCCATAACCCCTCTTCTCAAGTCACTTCACTGGCTCTCTATCTCTTTCCGCATATCCAGTTCTAACTTATCCTGACCTTTAAGTAATTCATTCTATGGCTCCTCATTACCTCTTCTTTCCCTACAACCCTCCTCAGGAATTCCACTCACCAGGCAAATCCCTTATCTCCAGGAACAAGCAGTCTTCACATATGGGTAACATCGGCACCAACGGAGCCTGCACGGGAACGCTCCCCAGCGTCCAATAAGAAAGCCTTTGGGAGCACTCCACTGCGCCTGTGTGCCTGTCTTCCCACCTTCCCAGCTCCTCTCTTCAGTTCTCCATTTTCCGCAGAGCCAGCAGAATGTGGCATACTGTCACCACCGAAAAATTTTCACTTTTTTGTGTGGAACATCGTACTTCTGTCTTCCCATCAACACCAGTCTGTCGAATCTGACACCAATCCCGATAATTATTTTTTTATTTTTCATTTCTTTTTCTTTACACATGGTTTCACCGCTAAACTAGGCCTTTAGGCCTCCATAGCCTTATCTTCAATCGAAAGACAACCTTTTTGAGGCATGGAAAAGCCAATCAGTAGTTTTAAAAAATGTACCAAGTGTGCTGTCCTTTGTGCCAGCAAATAACAAAGAGAGGCCTAGAGAACTGAGCCAGACAGTATGGATTGTTGTTTGCATTGGACTCAATGTCTGTGACTTCCAGTTCCTCGAGGGCATTGTCTTCCTCTCATGGGTCTCAGGTTTCTTCAAAGTCCAAACATAAAAGTAAGTCTAAGTCTCTGGCCACTCCAAAGTCATCAGTATCGGCATTGAAGACCGATACTGAGACCAGAGAGAAGTCCCAGTATAAGCATCATGACTCCCCTAGAGGTGCTTCCAATGCAGACTGGCCAGCTAAACAGCCCTGGTGAGAGGATCTGTCCTCCAAAGCACAAGATGGGCTCTGGGATGCTCCTGAGGAATCAACCTCCGGAGAGCTACTGGTTCCATGTTCTGGGATGGTGATTTAGAGCTCCATAGGAGATTCCATGTAGACATCGGCCATCTTCCTGGACTAGTGCATGCTGGATCTCAAGAGGAGTTTGGCTGCACTCCTGGCAGCCTCGGTACCAATAACATCAAGAGATCAAGGAGTGCAGGCTTTGGCACCAGTCCTCCAGCAAGGTGTATCAGCCCCGATGCCAGCCCTCAAACTGGCATTGACAGAAACCCCGATGGCGGTACCACTATTGGAACCAGAGTCCTCCAGTATCCAACTGACTCAAATTGATCTAGTTCTCGGTTCCAATACTTCTGAGTATCAGTATCGGCATCAACTTTCAACATCTATGAAACATCGAGGCTGATACTTTGACTTCTTGCCAGACTCTGATTCCAATTCTTCAGAATCTGACAAGGAATCACTTGATTTCCAGGAATTACCAGACATCCCTTCAGACTCTATGCTGCTCAGGAATGGCGCCTGTCCCCACGATAGGATATGTGCTTTCATGACTTCATACATGATATGGCAGCAGGGCTCGCTATCACAGTAGCCTCAGAAAAGGAACCAAGGGTAGAGGAACTGGAGATACTCCAATACCCTCCCATGCTCAAGGAGGCAGCTACATTGTCAGTGCCTCAGATCTTACAGGATCTTATGCTCCTCATGTGGGAAGCGCCACTCAAAGTTCCACCTGTCAGCAAGATACCATGTATCGAGTACTAGAGTGCCCAGGTTTTCAAAAACCTCAGCTCCCCCACCATTCCATGGTGGTGGAATCTGCGATGTACTGTATAAAGAGCTCTAAGAACCATTCATCCATGCCAGCTGGCAGAGATTTGAGGACACTCGATGCCTTTGGGCATCGATGTTTCCAGAATAAACTCTTACATGCTGTACATGGGCATGTTTATGAAGGATGTCACCAAGGATCTGGAGATTTTTACCACCATGAGGTTAAGCAGAGGGTTTTCCAGATACTCATCATGCAAGGCCAAAATACTCATAAGTTTCTTACCAGAGCATCTTTCAATGCCTTTGAGTCAATCAGCAGAGCTTCAGCAGCTTGTAGTGGGGCTCATAGAATGGCCTGCTTGCAAGCATCAGATCTCGAGCAATGGGTCCAAGATAAACTGGCCATTATCCTATGTACTGGAGAAAACCTTTTTGGCAAGGATTGGAGGGAAAAAACAGGAAAGATTGAGACTGACAATCTCACCCTGAAATGCCATTCTAGGAAAACAGCTGGCCCATCCAAGAGGAAGGCTCTTCCCAAAAAAATCTTTGTAGTCCAAAAAGAAGAGATACTATCCTTCTTACCCACCCTCTGCTGCCTATCAGCCTCACCATCCTCAGCAGAGACAGCAGGGTCCTCGCCAGCCCAAGAAGCCCAAGGCTCCTAAGCCTCAATTGGCTGTACAGGCACAACCTGAGCCTAGTTTTTTACTTCTTCGGGGAGAGCATTGCCAGTTTGCCCCTGGTGGATCCTCAGCCCCTCCACATAGCCGACAGATTCTGTCACTATGCCTCATAACATCAGAGCAGTGGACACGCCAGATTGTCCAAAGGGGTTTCAGATTCACTTTGAAACCTTACCCCCACCAGCTTCACAGAGGATCATCCCTCACAACCCCTTCAAAGCACTCTCTTAAAAAGAAGAGGTAACCACCCTGTTCTCCCAAGGTGCCATAGAAAGAGTTCCTCCTCCTCAAGAAGGGATGAGCTTCTACTCTCCATATTTTCTCATTCCAAAGAAAACAGGAAGATTCAGGCCCATCTTGAATCTCAGAGGCCTAAACAAATTCATGGTCTGAGAAAAATTTAAATAATTGAGGGAGGAGTGGCCTAGTGGTTGGGGCAAGTTACCTCAGGCCAGAGGGCCAGGGGTTCAAATCCCACTGAGGACAGCAACCTTGGGCTGGAAGGACTGGGGTGTCTAGTCCCACAGGTGCTCCTTGTGGCCTTGGGCAAGCCACTTAACCCTCCGTTGCCTCACATACAAAAACATAGATTGTGAACCCTTCGGGGACAAGGGAAAATATATATATACAGTACCTGAATGTACACCGCTTTGGTAGAAAAGCGGTATATAAGCCTAGTTAAATAAATAAATTAATTTCTCTAGGAACTCTTCTACCATACTTCCAGAAACAGGATTGGCTATGTTCTCTAGATCTAAAGGAGGCGTACTTGCATTTACTGATTCATCCCTCACACATAGAGTATCTGTGCTTCATATTTTAGAGAGACCATTATTAATACTGGGTTCTTCCCTTCAGTCTAGTCTCTGCCCTAATAGTCTTTACAAAATGCATGGCAGTAGTCACTGCCTATTTACACATCTTGGGGGTTTTCATCTTCCATTTCTTGGATGACTGACTGATCAGGGGAGACCACTCAAGAGGTAAGACTCTCACTTCATCACTCCATCACAGTGCTCCAACACCTGGGCTTTGTCATAAACTTCCCAAAGTCTCACCTCGCTCCATCCCAATGATTGGAGTTCATCGGAATGCTCTTAGACACTCAAAAGGCCAAGCTTTCCTTCCACAGGATTGCTGTGCCCGCCTAATTGAGCTGGCAAAGGGGGTGCAAAAGCAAAGCCACGGAACAGCTCGAGAAATGCTACAGCTATTAGGACATGTGGTCTCCACGATCCATGTCTTCCCCTATGCTCGATTACATATGCATCAAGCGCAATGGACTCTGTCTTCTCAATGGATGCAAACAAAGGGGTGTCTCAGAGACAAGATCCACATCTCCTCTCAACTGATCAAATCCCTTCAGTGGTGGTGCTCTTCACAGAACCTTCTCATCGGGTCACCTTTTCAGATGTCTCCACCTCAGTGTACCCTAAGCTGGGTTGGGGAGCACATCTGAATGACCTAACCACATATTGACTGTGGACGCAACAGGAATCTGCCTTGCAGATCAACCTCCTAGAACTACGGGCATTGACAAATGCTCTTCGGATTTTCAATGCCAACTTTCGGGACAACCTGTTCTAGTCAGGACAAACAACCAAGTTGCATGTTCTACGTGAACAAACAGGGAGGAGGGGGGCAGGAAGCTTTTCGCTTGTGGTCCTTTGTCATTTCACACTGCATTCATCTCAGAGCGTTGCATCTCCCAGGCGAATTCAATGTCCTTGCGGACAGGCTAAGCCATATCCTTCGTACACACGAGTGGACCTTGCATCGGGAAATGGCTGCTTGGATCTTTTTTTTTTTTTTGAAAATCATTTTTATTGAAACAAGGCAGCCATCAAACAAGTAATAATCGTCACAAAATAACGTAAACCTAACGTACAGAACAAACTTGGTTACCCGGGTAGGGTTGTATCTGATCCACTACCCGGGAAGACAGCCAAAATGCAACAGTCCAGCATCAGCACTTACATTTTTCCCCCACAAAGTCCCCCCCCTTCCCCCACCCCTACCCTACCACCCCCCCAAGCAGCCCTACCCGCTCCTCATCGAATCCCTGCACCTCAATATCCTCTACTCCCCACAGAATAACTAGGCCCTACGCAACGCTAATGGTACGCCTGGAGTACTGCTGCTGCTTGGATCTTTTGCACATGGGGAACGCCATGCATAGATCTTTTTGCCACTTCGCAAAACACACAGCTTCCATTCTTCTGCTCCAGGATCCCGTCATTGCAGACAGGATCAGGATGCTTTCCTTCTACATTGGGGACAAGGACTGCTCTACATATTCCCACCCATCCCCATGATACCCAAGATGTTTTTCAAGCTATAGGCCTACAGGGATGCCATGATCCTCATAGCACCCTTTTGGCCTTGTCAACCACGGTTTCCTCTGTATCTTCAACTTGCACAGTCTCAATCCTTCAGTCTGGGATTTGTGCCCAAACTCCTTTCTCAGGACAACGGGATGTTCCTCCATCCCGATCTTCATCTGACAGCATGGCTGCTCAAGGGATAGTGCTTGCTGACCTTGACCTGCCACAGGGAGTCAAAGATGTCCTCCTTGCATCATGCAAAGGTTCCACCAGGCAATCTTATGCCTTCGAGTGGCATAGGTTTGCTCTCTGATGCTCCCCAAAGTACTTTGACCCCTTTTCTTGCCTGGTGGCAGGGCCGGCCCGTCCATTGAGCAAGAATGTTTTTTGCACAGGGCCCCGCGTTTCGGGGGGCCCCGCGCAAAGAACATTCTGCTTTTTTTTTCTTAATTAAATTTAAAAAAAAAAAAGCTGGCCACTGCCGCCGCGGCGGCATGGAGTGTCCCACGGGGCTCCCTCTGCCCGGCGGAACTCTCCCGACGCGGCTGAGCCCCTCTGCGCCGGCTTGCAGATACGCGAAGGGAGAGTGTCTCTCTCGCGTCTCTGTTAAGCCCGTAGGGGCTGATGGGAAGCAGGGGCTGATGGGAAATTTCCCATCTGCCCCTGCGGGCTTAACAGAGATGCGAGGGAGACACTCTCCCTTCGCATATCTGCAAGCCGGCGCAGAGGGGCTCAGCCGCGTTGGGAGAGTTCCGCCGGGTAGAGGGGGCCCCGCGGGACACTCCATGCCGCCGCTGCGGCAGCGGCCAGCTTTTTTTCTTTTTTTAAATTGCCATGAGCCGATGGGGGGGGGGGGTTAGGACTGGCAATGGGCTAGGGGGGGGGTTAAGACTGGCAAGGGGCTGGGGGGGGGTTTAAGACTGGCACTGGGCGGGGGGGTTAAGACTGGCAAGGGGCGAGGGGGGGTTATGACTGGCAATGGGCTATGGGGGGGAGTTAAGACTGGCAATGGGCTAGGGGGGGTTAAGACTGGCAATGGGCTGGTGGGGGGTTAAGACTGGCAGTGGGCTGTGGGCTGATGAGGGCTGTCTGGAAATGGGGTGATGGGGGGCTTAGGACTGGCAATGGGCTATGGGGGGGTTAAGACTGGTAGTGGGCTGATGGGGTGGGGTTAGGACTGGTAATGGGCTATGGGGGGGTTAAGACTGGTAGTGGGCTGATTGGGGGGTTAGGACTGGTAATGGGCTATGGGGGGGGTTAGGAATTATAATGGGATATGGGGGGTATAGGACCGGAAATGGGCTGATCGGGAGGGGTTAGTACTTTAGGTGGGATGATGTGGTTAGGACTGGTAATGGGCTGTGGGCTGATGGGGGGTTTAGGACTGGCAATGGGCTATGGGGGGCTGACTGGAAATGGGCTGATGGGGGGTTAGGACTGGAAGTGGGCTGATGGGGGGTTAGGACTGGTAATGGGTTATAGGGGGGGCTTAAACTGAAAATGGGGTGATGGGGGTTAGGACTGGAAGTTGACGGGGGCTAGGACTGGTAATGGGTTGGGGGGTTGCTAGGACTGGAAATGGGCTGAGTGGAAGGGGAGGCTTGAACTGCAAATAGCTGATGGGGAGGGGGCTTGGAATGGAAATGGGCTGTGAGGGAAGGGAGCTAGGACTGAAAATGGGCTGATGGAACAGCTAGGATAGGACTGGAAATGGGCTGTTGGGGGAGCTAAGATTGGAAATGGGCTGTGGTGGGGGCTTGAATTGAAATGGACTCATGGAGGGGCTAGAACTGGAAGTAGGCTCATGGGGGAGCTTGGACTGGAATTGGGCTGAGTGGAGGGGAGCTATGATTTGACATGGGCTGATGGTGGGGCTAGGAAATGACTAGAAATGGGCTGATGGGGGGCTAGGATTGGAAATGAGCTGATGAAGGGACTCGGACTGGAAATGGATGGGGGAGCTAGGACTGGAAATGGACTGATGGGGGGCTAGGACTGGAAATGGGCTGATGCAGGGACTAGA
This sequence comes from Ichthyophis bannanicus, assembly GCA_033557465.1. Lineage (NCBI taxonomy): Eukaryota > Metazoa > Chordata > Amphibia > Gymnophiona > Ichthyophiidae > Ichthyophis > Ichthyophis bannanicus. Next base: position 84,495,727 of record CM066039.1, read on the forward strand.
AGGGAATGGATGCTTGGTGAGACTGGAACTAGAAGGGAGCTGATGTTGGGGGAGGATTAGAATGGGATGGGGATGGGGCTGGGAGAGTAAAATGGAGAGGGGAAAACTATTTTGTGTAGGAGGGATGAAAAATCTACAATTGGCTGGGTATTGGGAGAGTAAGTGGGAATTGAGGATGGAGGGGTAAAATTTGTGTGGATGAAATAGGAATGAGGAAAGAACAAAAGGAGAAAGATTAGTATGTTAAAGCAGATGTAGAGAGAGAGAATGGAAAAAAACTAGAAGAGAGAAGAAAGGATAAATGGACAGCAGATGATGGAGAGTTAGCAGAAAACATGAAGAAACCAGAAGAAAGTGGCTGGACCAATTGCAACTGAAAAAAAATGCACAAAAGTTAGAAAGATATCTCTTTATTTTGAATTTATTAACTGGAATATGTCAGCTCTGGGAAATGTGCATCATTAACGTCTGCGCTTTGTTTGGTACAAGAGGAAATTAATTTATAGTTTTATTTCTACAGTGTTGTTGTACATTCCAAGTTTGGCTTTTGGGGTTCCCAGTTTAATTATTGCCTTCCTGTTTCTAAATTGTGATTCCTTGTTTGGTGATGGTCTATGTTCTGCATGTGTAACTGAGCTGAGGTATTCTGTTTATGTAATTCCTATTTGACGTTGCCACTTGTTCTCTTTCCCCAGTATTCTCTGAAATGTATTGGTTTAATATTTGCAGTGTTGCCTTTTGATAGGTAGGGTATGGTGCTTTGTGAGTCCTGGTAGTGCTGTCAGGATACGGCGGGTTTGCTATGGGTTCTAAATGGGCAGCGTTTGTAGTAGTTCCTAATGTGCCTGGCGGTTGGCACTGGATTATAGTAATGTAGAAATCTTTTAGTCTTTCTTTATCCATACACTCATTAAGAGACGTGTTTACTAAAAGTTAGTGTATGGTAACATTATGCAAATATTTATGCAAATAAGGCCACTTATGCAAATGAGGCCCCGCACCGAGTCTCCGCACATGGCCCCGCACCCTCCTTGGGCCGCCCCTGCCTGGTGGAGTCCCTTCTACATTATCTCCTCTACTTATCCTTAACTGGTCTTAAGACTATCTCAAACAGGGTTCACCTTAGTGCTATTGCAGTCTCTCAGACTACTGGATGGCAGCCTATCTTTTCACACTTAGTAGCACACTTCATGTGAGGTCTGCTGCTATCCAAGCCACCCATTAAGACGCCTCTGGTGGCCTGCAATCTCACTGTGGTTCTGGCTCAACTTCTAAGCCTCCTTTCGAGCCTTTAGTCACCGCTTCACTGAAGTTTCTATGTTGGAAGGTAATCTTCCTCATTGTTCTCATCTTAGCTCGCTGCAACAGTGAACTGCAGGCTCTGGTGGAGTATCCACCCTATACCAGGTTCATCCTGACAAAGTGGTTCTGCATACCCATCTGCATTTCCTTCTGAAGTTAATCTCCTCCTTCCATCTAAACCAGTTGGTAATCCTACTAAATTTCTTCCCTAGACGACATGCGTCTAGAGCCAAAGCAGCACTACATACCTTATACTGGAAGCAAGCGTTGGCTTACGACTTGAATAGAATGAAGGATCATAGAAGACCCTCTCTATTATTCTTCTCCTTTGACCCTAATCATGTCAGCCTACTGGTGATGAAACATACTCTAACCCGATGGAAAGGAGATTGCATTTCTTTTGCTTATGCACAGGCAGGACACTCTTTGGAGGGTCTTGTTACTGCTCATAATGTGCGGGCTATGGCAGCCTCTGTAGCCAATCTCCATTCAGTATCCATTGAGGAAATATGTTGGGCAGCTACCTGATCCTCCCTTCATACTTTTACTGCACATTATTGTCTGGACAGAGACTCCTGTTGGGATGCTGTCTTTGGCCAAGCTGTACTCCAGCACCTCTTTGGGACTTAAACTCAACTCCTACCCTCCGTTCTGCACTTCTACAAAATACCAGACTATCACTGGGGGAGTATTGTCTCCTGGAATCAAATCCATTGACAAACAACTCTTCCAGACACTTTGGCTACAATCTTTTGCCCTCAGGGACCACTGCTCTTCCCCCCCCCCCCCCCATATCAGTCTGGTACCTGGGAGCTAGTGAGTCCCATATGTGAAGACTGCATTCCTGCTTGTTCCTGGAGATATCGTAGTTATTCACCTGTAGCAGGTAATCTTTGGGAACAGCAGGAATCAATCTTCACAACCCACGCTCCTCCCCTAGGAGTTGTCGGGTTCCTATGTCTTTTTTCTCTTCCTCTCAGCTACGAACTCAACTGAGGAAAGTTGCTGGGAAGGCAGGAATACAGGCACAGTGGAGTGCTCCCAAAGGCTTTCCTATTGGACGCTGGGGAGCTTTCCTGCATGGGCTCTCTCAGTGCCGACGTTACCTATATATGAAGACTGATTTCCCCTTCATTCTACCCCAGCCCCCCTGTTTGTTGTATTTGTCTGTTTTGGATAGATTGTGAGCTGTATTGAGCAGGGACTCTTTTTTTACATGTACATGTACAGTGGTGTGCAAAAGTCTGGAATCACTTGTAAATTTGACGTTTTTTCAACTTCGTGACCTTATATCTTAATTTCTTTTTCCTCCCAGTGGCTTTTTCTGTGTATCTCATGATAAGTGATAGATTTGGCTATTAGGGCCAACTTTTAGTATTGGTTTGGCCCTTATTTTCTGAGTTTGTTCCCCATAGTTGTCCTGTTGATAGATTTTCTGTGAAAATCACGTAATGTACATCATTGGCCAACGATATATTATTGTAAGTATGCTTTAAAATATTATGGATGCATGCTAGGTTTCCTTCAAATTAATGTATGTGGCTTTGAAAAAGGCCGTTTTTATGTGTCAGTGATGGCTCAGTATTTGATGGGCCACCCTTTGTTCTTGATCACCTGACTGCACCTTGTTGGCATTGAATGAACCAGTCTGACAAGGTGATAGTTGGTGACAACGCGGTTCCAAGCTGCAGTGAGTGACTCAATCAGCTCACGCTTTGATGTCGGATGCCTCTTGGATATTTCCAAGGCCACCTTGTGCCACAGGTTCTCGATTGGATTCAGATCTGGAGACTGGGCAGGCCAGTCCATTGACTTGATGTTCCGCTGCTTGCAGCTGATCACCTGTCTGGAGTGATGGCAGGGTGCATTGTCATTTTGGAACAGGAAATGGCCATGAAACAGCTGGTATGCTGATGGCACCATGCACTTTTGCAGTATCGTGATGTACTTGGCCCCGTTGACCATTCCATCGACAATGTGAAGACGTCCATGCCACTGGCAGCCATGCAGCCCCAGACCATGACCTTCAAAGGATGCTTCACAGTGAGTTTGAGACACTCAGGCTTGAATTCCTCTCCAGGAAATCTCCTCACATAGGTGTGGGCCTGGTTACCAAACAGGCAGAAGGTGCTTTCATCGGTGAATAACACCTTTTCCCACATTTCAGTCCACCAGGTTGAGTGCCTTCTCGCCCACACGATCCAGTTGCACCTTTGTATGTCAGTCATCAGTGGCTTATTCCGTGCTTTGCAGCCCTGGAGACCAAACTGCAGGCACCGGCGACAAACTGTTGATGAGCTGACACTGACTTCACTCTTGTCTGACCACTCTCGAAGTAGCTGAGGAGAGGTCAACTTGCGATTAGTCAGTGAAATGCATCGTAGTGCGCGGTCCTGGTGTGATGTTGATGCACGTGGATGACCTGAACGAGGCTTGTCCACCACTGAACCCATTTCTTTCTTCTTCTGTACAATCTTAACAACAGCACTCTGACTGCAGCCAACTTTTCTGGCTATCTGACAGCTTGAAAATCCTTCTTCGCTCATAAAGGACACACGAACATGCTCCTCAAACGTCAGGGTCCGAGTCATCTTCATGGTCGATCCAGAAAGCGTATGAAATTCAAAAAGTCCGCATGTTTTTATAGCTGCACTGTTAGCTAGATTTCTGCATTGTGATTGGTTAGTGAAACCAGCCTCCTGATTGGTCAGAAATAACTAGTGCATATTGGATAATCTCGATCCAGTTTTGATGCAGGATCCACAAAAATCACAGTGTCTGTAAAATATTTAAATTGGATGCAAGGAATGCAAAAAAGTCAACTCTGATAGCCAAATGTATTCCTTTTAACGTGGTAGAAAGATGAATATGCTGGGCTAACGCAAAATTTAAAAAAAAAAAAAAAGAATGTTCAAAAAACACAAATCACACAAGTGATTCCAAACTTTTGCACACCACTGTACAGTATTACGTATGCCTTGTAGAGCTATACAAATAATTATTAGTAGTAGGAGCTTTACAGAGACATTCCACAATTAGGAGAAAATGTAAAGAAATTGGATTTCAGATTTCATTATATTGGACTTCCAAATGAGAAATCTGCAGTGACCTTTTAAAAGAATTGTAAAAATACTGTTTTATTTAACGTACAATTAAAGTTGTGGAATTTGTTGTTAGAGGATACAAAGTACATTAACTATTAGGCAGAAAAGATTGGTGAGTGCTACTTTATACTACATGAACTGAAAGTGAACAACAGGGGATGGCCTGTTACTCGGCTTTGCCACTATCAGAGATAGGATACAGAGCTTGCTGAGCCATTCGTCTGCTCTTATTCTGGGAGTTTGCTAATAGGGAATTGACAATAGCAACAAAGTCTTCCGTGCCTGCCACTCAATATCCTCCTTCCTCCTCCTCCTCCTTGGTTGTCTAACAGGTTTAAATTAGAAAAGCATCAAAACAGGTTGAGCAGCCTCTTGAGCAAAACAAGCTTTTAGTTTCATTGCCTGGGAGCCTTTTGGGCTAGGGGTACTGTAGAAGGGGGAGGGGGTTACCATGTTTGGTCAATAATTATAAAAGCTTAGGCCATTTGGCCTTTGGCTGACACTGTTGAATAATAAGGCTGCCATCAAGTTCCTATGATAAGAGACTGTCCTGTGTTTTAATTGTTATAATATTTGCTCTTCTCTTTACATTTAGTAGGAATGCCTGCCTTCATGTTTGGTGACTGCACAAGGGATAAGGACAAAGACCATTTCAGAACCACCCAGAGCCTAACAAAAGGAAGCACATAGCTTGGGTGATTGAGAGCCAAAGATAAGTATAGGTATTCAGGATAACACTTTGGAAATATTTTTACTGTCAATCTTCTTGTGGATATTTTTTTTTCTTTTTGACTTTCTGCAGCTCTTTATGAGTTCCTTGCCTGCTGCTGTCCTAGTTAGGCTTCCTTTCTTTTCTTCATTAGAATTTTTATTTTTATTTTGGTTGTTTTTAAGTTTCCTTTATTTTCCTTCGTTGCCATGATAGACCATATTTAGGTCTCAGGCGCTTCGGCCATGTTTCTTGTTTTAATTACTTTTCAAAATCAAGTCATTTGATTTCACTGTAGCTATTTTTCCAGATGGCATGCCTCAAAAATTAGCCAGAGGGTTTAAAAAGTGCACTCGGTGCTCCAGGACCATATCTTTTACAGACACTCACAAATGGTGCCTGTAGTGCTTGGGGCCCAACGATGAGACTCCTCATTGTATTCTGTATTCAAAGATGACAAGGGGAGGCCTTCAGGGTCTCAAGAAGCAGCATGAATGCATATTGGCACTGAGAAGACTGATCCATCATCTTCTGCATTGGCGGCATCGTTCTCCGGAGACAAGCAGGGGGCTGCAGTCACACTCATTGGTGAAGTCCCTCCGACTGAGCCTTGAGCAGATCTTCCACAGCTCAGAGAAGCTTTGTTGCTTCACTGAGCTTGCGTGCCTGCTCCTGCCTGCTTGTGTAGAGAGAATAAATTCATATCAAAGCAGCGCAGAACTGAGAGAAAGTCTTGTGACGAGGTAATGATAGTCCAGATGTTGAAGACAACCAATGCGGCTTCCTTTTAACAGTGTTCTTCTGTTGTGGTTTTCTTTTTTTTGTTGTTGTTGTTGTTGTTGTGGGGAAGGCAGGCGGGAGAGTGTGACTGCATACCCCTGCTGTCTACAGAGAACCCCTGTTACAGGTAAGTAACTGCACTTTCTCCGGAGACAAGCAAAGGGATGCAGTCACACTCATTGGTAAGACCAGAGCTAGGAACTGCCGCATCGTGGAACTACGAATGCTTGAATCGGCTGAGTAAATCGGGCGGCCCTGTACTGAACTCAGAAGGAGGAATAAAATCATGCAGCAAACAGATTCCAGAGGACAGCTTGGCCAAAGGCAGATTCCCTCACGGAAGAACAATCCAAACTGTATTGTTTAGTGAAGATGTGGATGGATGACCAGGTGGCTGCCTTGCAGATGTTCTGGGTGGACACAGAAGTCAGACTGGCAATGGAGGTGGGTGTGGCTCTGAGCTTGTGAGAGGCAACATGCCCTGGAGAAGGGATAGCTGCTTGCTCGTACGAAGAAATGGTCAGCTTGGCTGCTGGTTGTCCAGGGTTGTTGTGGTTGAAAGTCAGGAACAACTGAACCAATTTGTGGAGGGGCTTAGTGCTATGCATGTAGTAGAGAAGAGCCTTTCTGCAGTCCAAGGTATGCAATTTCTCTTCTGGAGAGCCAACAAGGCATTTAGAAAGAAGGCAGGGAGTACTACGGTCTGGTTGATGTGAAAGTCCGAGACCACCTTTGGAAGAAATTTAGGATGTGTTTGGAGGATGACTTTGTCATGGAAAAACTTCATGTAGGGTGAATAGTGCACGAGAGCTTGAATCTCCCCTAGATGTCTGGCCAAAGTGATGGCAATGAGGAAGATTGTTTTCCAGGTGAGGTGTTTGAGCGAAGAGGACAGGAGAGGCTCAAATGGCAGTTGCATCAAGGCAAAACAACATTAAGGTTCCAGGCCAGCGTAGGCGGTCGGATATGGTGGATTGGTGTTCATGAGATCCTTCATTAATTGAGAAACCACTGGATGGACTGAAATGGGCTTGCCAGCCACAGTCGTGCAAAGCAGCAATAGTGGAAAGATGAAAATGTACTGAATTTGTCTGTAGGCGTGAATGGGAGAGGTGAAGGAGATCAGACAAAAGCTGGCTCAACGAGCAGTGAACTGGATCATGTCCACTGGATGCAGCCCAGCTGATGAACCAGGCCCACTTCCGCTGAATCGAGTTCTGTGTAGAGGGTCTTCAAGAGGTGGCAGGGACAGAGAGGACTTCCTGTGGCAGTGAAGAAATCAATACTTGGTGCCCTGAAGCTGCCATGTCATGAGGGATAAGGACTGAAGGTTGGAATGTAGAAGACAACCCTGATGTTGAGTCAGGAGACTTGGTTGAGTCCCCAGAGGTATAGGAGGTATTTGCAGCAGTGCCAGCAGATGGGGGAACCAAAGCTAGCAGAGCCATTGTTGTGCTATCAGAATGACCAGTGCTCTGTCTTGCTTAATCGAGCAGGACCCGTATGATGAGCGGGAATGGAGGAAAGGCATACAGAAGACCATGGGACCAGTCCAGCACAAAGGCATCGGGTGCCCACCATTGGAGGAAGGATCAAATAGTGCAGAAGATGGGACACTTGGCGTTATCTGCGGAGGTGAATAGGTCCACCTCTGGTATCCTCCCCAGAGCAAATATGTTCTGAAGGATGGCAGGATCGAGGGACCATTTGTGTGGGTCCAGTTGGTGGCTCATTTTGTCGGCTAGCTGGTTGTGAGTCCCTAGAAGATAGGCCGCTCGTAATGTGGCGTCAATGAAAAAGGCAAATGTCCAGAGCCACATGGCCTCACAGCAGAGACGGAGCGAGTCTATACCACCCTGCTTGTTGATGTAGAACATGGAAACTTGGTTGGTGGTGTATACCAGGACAATCTTGTGAAGCACCCAGTTGGCCCTGAGTGCATAGTAAACTGCTCGGAGTTCGAGCACATTTATATGGAATGTCTATACCTGGGGGGACCATACACCCTGAGTAGACAGACTGAGTAGATGGGTCCCCAGCTGCATGTGGACGCATTGGTGGTCATGACAATGTGATGCGGCAGAAGGGGCAGATCACTTGAAGATTGGCTGGGGTTGCACACCACCTGAGGTATTGAGGACTGCAGCCCTTCAAGGGAAATCCTGGATTAGAGAGAATTGGAGCATTAACACCAATTGAGTCTGAGATGCCATTGCAGATGGTGCATGTGCAGTCGGGTGAATGGCACTGCATGTACAGATGCTGCTATGTGCCCCAAGAGACATAGGAGCAGGTGAGCTGGCGCTGATTGGCATGTAACCAGAGATATGCTGAGTAGCTGCAAGGCCTGAACCCTCTGAGCAGGAAGGAAGGAAGGCCTGTATAGTCATTGAATCCGCTCTGAAAAGGGCCACGAGTTCCAAGTCTTACTCATTGGCACACCAGGGAGGGAGGCTAGGACCTTGGATTCTTCTGGGAGAAAATTCTTTCAGAACGCTATGCTCATATCCTGAGTAGCATCATGTCAGCTTTTCATGAGCATGCACTTACAGAACATCATGCGCAACCTGAACAATTTTGTCAACTTTCTTATTCTGGAGAAAGTAAAGCAATACTGTTCCCAAATGCCGGGCTCAACAAACCCCATATGCTAGGTCTCCATTACAACTTAAAAATCAGATCTGGGTGTCTGGGGCTCAGAGCACATGGCTACAACTGGTGTTGTTTGCCTGCAGGGATCCCATCTCTCATGTACAGCAGAAAGAAGGCCACGATCATGGCCAGGACTGGCGGTATCTGCCCATAGGAGATGGAATCCCCATGGGCCGAACTGCAGAAGGCATAATCACGGCCAGTACTGGCAATGTCTGCCCAGCTTGTCTAAATAAAGTAAGATCAAAGATGTACTCTCAATGTCGTTGCAGAAAGTGAGAAAATAAGTGTACTATTTTGAACCATGTGATACAATAATAGTTTTTTGGGAAGGGTAAGGTCTCAGAACTTGCGGGCCGTCAGCGGCTAATGTTAATGCTCACTGAACAAACCCTTTGCATACATCACCGACCTACCACCAACCCTTCCACTGTTGATTTTTTTTTAAATTTTATCTAAACAAAATTGAAGAACTGTGCCGTTCAGAAAACAACTATCAAGGCTGGCAATCTTCTTAGAAAAAAGGTAACAAACCGTTACTTAGCTTTTTCTGAAGGAGCTTAATGGGTGATCATAAAGAAGCCTGCCAAATCCTTGACTGTCAGTAGCTGGTAAATCCCAACGCCAACTAGCGCGCTGTTTATACGCGTTTCACCTAAAGGTTTCTTCAGGGGAAATTTAATCTGAAAACGGACTGAAACAAAAAAAATAACTTTCAAATTAAAACTTTCTTCCAGTATTTCCAAACAGTTTTAAAAGATCAGAAGAATTCCTATCGCTCTAAAAACAAGTCAGACATACCTTTAAACAGTGAGCTACATAAGCTCAAAAGCTTGCAAAGTTCTGCCGTTGATGTTAGAAACTGAGGAGATTGCGCATGCGAACGAAATTTAAAGGGCGTCCAATGCGTCAATCAGTAAAAACCGGAATCACCTGAAGCACGCCTCCCATTCTATGCGTGCATTAAGGCCCCCTGGAATTAATGTATTTAGTTGATGAATCCAGCGTTGTTCCACATATAACAGCGCTCGCTCACGTGTTCTTCCTAAGCGAGGTGTCAAAACTTGTTCTATACAGAAACAGGTGAAATCATCAAAGGTGTGCTGGTATTCAAGGCAATGGTCAACTAGTGGTGCTTCTCGTCTGTGACATTTTAATTTACTTCTATGCTCGTTCATTCGAACCTTAAACGATCGAATGGTCTTCCCGATATATAATAATCCGCACGGACATCTCACTCCATACACCACATGAGTGGAATTGCAGGTGGTTGAATTGCAAAGTTTGTAAGTTCGCCCTCCGTATTGAAATTCTGATAGCTCTTGAGTGATGTTACATATATTGCAGGAGCCACATTTAAGGTGTCCTCCTGCTGTGTGAGGTAAAGTAGAAGAGGTCGGGCGTAAAACTGCCGGACTTAATATCTCTTTGATGTTCCGAGACCTTTTCCAAACACACCGAACTTGATGAGTTTCCAAACCCGGTATACTATGCAAAACGTTCATGTGGCGTTTGACACTGCGTTTTAAATGCATGCTTAAAGGAGTGAAAATCGTAACTAGATTAACTTGTTGTACATCAGACACTGAATCCATGGTTCTGTGAGATTGCAACAGTAAATCCCGATTGGAGTATAGCGCTCTTTTATAGGCTCTGTCTACTATCTTATAAGGGTAGCCTCGTTGGTAAAAATTGTTCTTTAATAGATGTGCTTGAGATTTAAACTCTTGTAAATCCGAACAGTTGCGACGGTACCTGATGAATTGAGACAGGGGCAAGCTGTCCTTTAAGTGTAATGGATGACCACTATTATAGCGCAAGATGGCATTTTTATATATGGATTTTCGAAATATAGAGGTGTTCCAACCTTCCGGTGATTTTTTCACTAGAATGTCCAAAAAAGTAATCTGATTTGTGTGAGAAGTTAAAGTGAATTTAATGTTGGTGTCTCTATTGTTCAACCATGCATGAAACTGCAACAGATGTTCCTGAGTGCCATGCCATAGAACAAAAATGTCATCAATATATCTTCGCCACAGCTTTACAGAGGCCAGATGTGGAGAGATGGATAGCCAATCTTGTTCAAATTGTTGCATGTATAGGTTGGCGACAGAAAGGGCACATGTGGCACCCATAGCCACTCCCGATAACTGCAAATAAATGACATTCTCAAACATAAAAAAATTGTTGTGCAATGCGAGAGAAGAAAGTTCTGACAAAAAATTCAGTTGTTGCTCCGACATATCACCTCTCTGGCGTAGTGAAGCCATCACCACTGAGTGAGCCTGAAGCTGAGGAATCACGGTATAGAGCGATACAACATCAAAAGTTGCCAAAATGAGGTCAGGGTCCGATGCCCATTGGTTGTGATTTGACAAAATCCGCAAGAAATGAGACGAATCTTTTAGATAAGATGGAATGGATATCATTTTAGGTCTTAGATATGAGTCCAAAAATACCGATAATGGCTCTAAAAGGGAACCCCGAGTCGAAACTATTGGTCTACCAGGAGGATTTTGCAAGTCCTTGTGGATCTTTGGGACTAGATAAAATCTTGCCATTGTACTATCGACCGGATTTAAAAAATGCCATTCTTTTTTAGAAATCAATTTCTGCTGTAACGCCTGAGTGGTGAGGATCTTGATCTTCTGTTGCAATTTTGGTGTAGGATCCTCTTCCAGTCTTTGATATACAGTCGGGTCGGATAGCTGACTGTAAGCCTCATGTAAATATTGGGCCCGACTCCAAAGAACAATCCCACCGCCTTTGTCCGCACGTCTTATGATCAGATCAGAACGTGATTGAAAGGCCTGTAACGCTGATCGCTCAGAGGTGCTTAAGGTGTGACGAAACTTAGGTTTGGTTGATTCTATCTGATCTAAATCACGCAAAATCAAATCACGATATATAGACAAAGCCGGGGGAGGAGGAGTTGGAGGGGACCAGGATGATCTCAGAGGCAAAGGGACCCGATCTGGTGCTTGCTGATTGTTGTCAGGGGAAGGTTGCTGAGTGAAATATATTTGTAAGTGGAGCTTCCTGATCAGTTGTTCGATATCAACCCTTAGTTGAAAAGAATCATGGTGTAACTTCGGGACAAAAGACAGTCCCTTATTAAGGACTGCTAACTGATCAGGTGGTATACTCTGACCAGACACATTCACAATCAGTGATTCTGCTTCCGACGTCGCGATGAACCTTCCTGCTGTCCTCTCACTGGGGCATCTACTGTTTTTTTGACTTTGGTATTTTTTGAAGTGTCGTCCAAAAAAGCTTTCCTACGTCCTGCGGACTCAGAATCGCCTGAGTCTGTGTCTTCAGAGGTGTTGTCAAAAGTGACCTGCTTCCTCCGAGATTTTTCCTTACGCTTCAGGTTCATCCATGGATAGACATATCCTTTGGTGTAGTCGTTGTGATCACGTCGTAATTTTTTCTCTTTAATTTTTTTTACTTCTGCTGTCAACGTAACAATTTGGCTATCGTGTTGTTCCAATTTATTTTTTACTGCCTCAGGTGTTTCTGTCGATTTGAACTTATTTATTTATTTTATTTATTTATTTAGCTGTATTTGTATCCCGCTTTTCACCGGGTCAAAGCGGTGCCACATAGAAAGGGGGGGGGAATTTACGTATAAGGGTGGGGCCATCACCGGGAAGGCTACATTGATGATTTTAACATAGGATATAGGACAGACTTTGGGTTTAGACAGATATAGGACAGACTTTAGACTTAGACAGAATTTGGACATGGTCAGGTTAGTATAGTTTGAGTTAGTTGGTCATGGTTGGTGAGATCAACTTAGAAATCAAGGTTTCAATTTCAATAGCTAGAGGATCCATATGCGGCTTTGTGGTTTCAATGATGTGAATCATTAAATCTATGGAACATTTGTTCAAAATTTGGTTCCATTTGTCAATGAAACCTGCGTCAGAAACAAACATCCTGGGTTCTTTATACATCCGTAACCCGCGAGGGATATGTCGCCGTCGGATATATTCTATCAGAGAAAGGCGATGGAATTCCATCCACACTTTTTCCATCAGTGGTGATGGCTTCGCTACGCCAGAGAGGTGATATGTCGGAGCAACAACTGAATTTTTTGTCAGAACTTTCTTCTCTCGCATTGCACAACAATTTTTTTATGTTTGAGAATGTCATTTATTTGCAGTTATCGGGAGTGGCTATGGGTGCCACATGTGCCCCTTCTATCGCCAACCTATACATGCAACAATTTGAACAAGATTGGCTATCCATCTCTCCACATCTGGCCTCTGTAAAGCTGTGGCGAAGATATATTGATGACATTTTTGTTCTATGGCACGGCACTCAGGAACATCTGTTGCAGTTTCATGCATGGTTGAACAATAGAGACACCAACATTAAATTCACTTTAACTTCTCACACAAATCAGATTACTTTTTTGGACATTCTAGTGAAAAAAAATCACCGGAAGGTTGGAACACCTCTATATTTTGAAAATCCATATATAAAAATGCCATCTTGCACTATAATAGTGGTCATCCATTATACTTAAAGGACAGCTTGCCCCTGTCTCAATTCATCAGGTACCGTCACAACTGTTCGGATTTACAAGAGTTTAAATCTCAAGCACATCTATTAAAGAACAATTTTTACCAACGAGGCTACCCTTATAAGATAGTAGACAGAGCCTCTAAAAGAACGCTATACTCCAATCGGGATTTACTGTTGCAATCTCACAGAACCATGGATTCAGTGTCTGATGTACAACAAGTTAATCTAGTTACGATTTTCACTCCTTTAAGCATGCATTTAAAATGCAGTGTCAAACGCCACATGAACGTTTTGCATAGTATACCGGGTTTGGAAACTCATCAAGTTCGGTGTGTTTGGAAAAGATCTCGGAACATCAAAGAGATATTAAGTCTGGCAGTTTTACGCCCGACCTCTTCTACTTTACCTCACACAGCAGGAGGACACCTTAAATGTGGCTCCTGCAATATATGTAACATCACTCAAGAGCTATCAGAATTTCAATACGGAAGGCGAACTTACAAACTTTGCAATTCAACCACCTGCAATTCCACTCATGTGGTGTATGGAGTGAGATGTCCGTGCGGATTATTATATATCGGGAAGACCATTCGATCGTTTAAGGTTCGAATGAACGAGCATAGAAGTAAATTAAAATGTCACAGACGAGAAGCACCACTAGTTGACCATTGCCTTGAATACCAGCACACCTTTGATGATCTCTCCTGTTTCTGTATAGAACAAGTTTTGACACCTCGCTTAGGAAGAACATGTGAGCGAGCGCTGTTATATGTGGAACAACGCTGGATTCATCAACTAAATACATTACTTCCGGGGGGCCTTAATGCACGCATAGAATGGGAGGCGTGCTTCAGGTGATTCCGGTTTATTACTGATTGACGCATTGGACGCCCTTTAAATTTCGTTCGCATGCGCAATCTCCTCAGTTTCTAACATCAACGGCAGAACTTTGCAAGCTTTTGAGCTTATGTAGCTCACTGTTTAAAGGTATGTCTGACTTGTTTTTAGAGCGATAGGAATTCTTCTGATCTTTTAAAACTGTTTGGAAATACTGGAAGAAAGTTTTAATTTGAAAGTTTATTTTTTTGTTTCAGTCCGTTTTCAGATTAAATTTCCCCTGAAGAAACCTTTAGGTGAAACGCGTATAAACAGCGCGCTAGTTGGCGTTGGGATTTACCAGCTACTGACAGTCAAGGATTTGGCAGGCTTCTTTATGATCACCCATTAAGCTCCTTCAGAAAAAGCTAAGTAACGGTTTGTTACCTTTTTTCTAAGAAGATTGCCAGCCTTGATAGTTGTTTTCTGAACGGCACAGTTCTTCAATTTTGTTTAGATAAAATTTAAAAAAAAATCAACAGTAGAAGGGTTGGTGGTAGGTCGGTGATGTATGCAAAGGGTTTGTTCAGTGAGCATTAACATTAGCCGCTGACGGCCCGCAAGTTCTGAGACCTTACCCTTCCCAAAAAACTATTATTGTATCACATGGTTCAAAATAGTACACTTATTTTCTCACTTTCTGCAACGACATTGAGAGTACATCTTTGATTTGATTTGGGTTCCCTTACTACTCTTACAAACCACAGACCGCTGTTTAGGTTGTAAATAAAGTAAGAGACAGGGGGAGAGCAGCAGACAGCTGACAAAATTTATAGGATCAGTAGTTTTTAATAAATAATATTGGAGGGAGGGGGTGAGTGCAAGGGGGAGGTGGAAGGAGAGAGAGTCTGTGAAGGGAAATAGAGAGTTGGGGGTATGAGAGGGACAGCAGGAAAGAGTGTGCCTTCTTCTCACCTGCCACCATGGTGCCCTCATCTTCAATCTTTCATTTTCTGTGAAGCCCCACGGACGTATTCCAGTATGATCTCCATTGGTAATCATTGTCTCCCATTCAGGGGTGCTTAATTGCATTAATTTTTCTTGCTTTCAATTTTCCTGCTTGCCATCATGGTTTCTTTTCAATTGCTATTTGTTTTTCCTTGTATTTTTCAATTCCCATCCAGTGGCACTGTTGGTGCCCTGGTCGGGCTCTTCACCATTGAGCCGTTTGATTATGCCACAGCTATTTTTCCCAAACATGTCCCAAAAAACAACCAGCAGGTTGAAAAAGTGCACCAAGTGTATCCATCATGGACAAGCACAATTGGTGCCCTCAAGTGCCTAGGATCCGATCATCAGCCCTCTTGTAATTTGTGCCTGGAGCTGACAGAGAGGCCTCAAGGGTTGTGAAAAACAGTGGGAAACTCTGTTCGGCACTCTACAGCCTGATTCATCGTCTTCAGCAGTGATGTCATAGATCTCCATGCCTTCGAAGGTGGTTCCAGACGTTAGAGGGGTATTGACATTGAGGGCCTCTCAAACTCAGTCTGAGCCAAGTTCTCATACCGCCACAGACCATAAGTCATTGATCAGCCTCCTGGCAAGGAGGAAACCAACATCACCCAATTGACGTCACAGGGTGCTCAGTCCAAGCACTGGGAAAAGACCCGAGAGCATCGGCATCGGAGTCCTTAGCAATGCAGCATCAAGAGTGATGGAAGGCTGCGTGAGTACCCCTCGAAGATGCCACACAGGGAGGACACTGACAGCCTCCCGATAACTGATCCCAAGCTGCTGATACCCCCGCACAGGTGCTGGGTACATCAGTCAAAGTTACTCAGGCATTTGAGCCTTCTGAATTGGCATCCATGGAGAAATGGCTCCTAAAGGTGCTTGAGGATCGCATGGCCGCCCTGTTTGTGATGCAGAGCACCAAGACCTCAGCACTGGCATCAGCCATTGTACAACCGATTCTGCAGATGCATTCCCTGCCCCCATCAGAGGCATCAATGTCAAGACATTGAAGGGATCAGACACTGGTTCCGGCTCCAGCTTCTCGGGGTCTGATTCACCCTTGAAGTCCAGATGGGCTTCAGAGCATCAGCGTTCTCAGAGAAACTCCCATTCCCTTTGATACAGAAGGGGCCTCCTGGTACAGGATCAGAAGTATTTCAACTTCCTAACAGAGTCTGACTCTAATGGCTGAGTAACTGATGTGGAATTGGAGAACTTCTTGGCGTGCAGGCCTGGAGCTCCCGTCGGACCCTTCCCACGTCATGAGCATCAGAAGTCTCCCCCTGAAGATATGACCTTTCAGGACTTTGTGAGGGATATGGCTAAGGTCATATCAGTCTCTCTGGAGATTGAGGATGAACCTAGGGCAGAGGAGTTGGAAATATTGCAGCACTCCTCGGCGCCTAAGGAGGAGGTGACCGTGCCTGTACATCGCATTCTGCAGAGGGTGCAGATGAGGATGTGGAAGAGGCCTATCATAGTACCTCCAGTGAGTAGACGACTTGACTCAATATACAGGGTGCAGAAAGCCCTTGGTTTCGAGAAACCTCAGCTCCCTCACCACCCCTTGGTTGTCGAGTCTGCTCTGAAAAGGATTAAGAGTACCAAGACTCGTTCTTCGGTACTCCCAGGAAGGGAGGCTTGGACCTTGAATACTTTCAGGAGTAGGTGTTTCCAGGGCTTGATGCTTGTTGCCAGAGTGGCCTCATACCAGCTCTACATGAGCATGTTCCTCAAAGACATTATGTGGGTCCTAGCTGACCTGTCTCAGTTCCTTCCTCCTGAGAAACTGGAGCAGTTTTGCACCCTAGTGGGTCATGGCAAGGACTGCTCAAAGTTCCTGGCCCAGGCGACCTATGATGCCTTTGAGACAGCGTCAAGAGTAGCTGCAGTAGGCAGTGGGGCCTGGAGACTCACCTGGCTCCAGTCCTCTGACTTGGAACAGTCGGTTCAGAATAAACTGGCGGACGTATCATGTCACAGTGAGAATCTGTTCAGTGAACAGGTGGAGGAGAAAGCCAGCATTATAGAGAAGCAGCATGTCATGCTTACCAGACTCTCCAGGTGCACACCTAAACCAGCTTACCATAGGAGGGGGCAGAAGAAAATCTACTTCTCCCATAAGCATTGATACTTGCCTGGATGCCAAACCTCCCAGCAGAAACAGCAGGTCCCTCACCAGCAACAATGCAGAGGAAAGCCACAGAAGGCCCAACCAGTCCTGCAGCCAAAGCACAGGGCAAGGTTTTGACAGGTTCCTCTGGAGCATAGCCAATGGTTTATGGTTTATTAAAATTTGATATACTTTACCGCCCTTCTACAACCAGAGCAGTTTCCAATAAGATACAAATAAACAGAAAAGAACTCCATTAAAATCAGAGAAAGCCTAGAAAGTGGGAAACAGCGACGGAGGGATACAAGCAGAGCCACTGGTGAAGCAAACATTAGTCTAAAGCTGAAAGGCTTTTTTAAACAGATGCAATTTTAAGGCATTCTTGAACTTAGGATAAGAAAGTTCTAACTGGATGTCAGCCGGTTAAGAATCTAGCCACTCTACCAGGAGTTGCTGTGCTGAACCCTCCGGTGGGGGAAAGGCTCACTCTCTTTGCCCAGTGATGGCCCATCATAACCTCAGACTCCTGGGTGCTACAAATCATCCAGAGCAGATACAGGTTGCATCTCTCCGAACTACCTTCAAACTGGCCCCTGAGGGCATATTGCCTCGACCCCCTGCATCAGAAAGGAAATCTCCACCCTCCTGGCTGACCTAGCTATCAAGCTCAGTCTGCAGGAACAAGTGGGGTGGGGCTTTTATTCCAAGTACTTTCTGGTTCCCAAGAAGATGGGGTTTTCCGTCCCATCCTGGACCTCAGGGACTTAAACACTTACCTGATGAGAGAAAGGTTCAAGATGATTTCTCTGGGCACCCTGCTCCCATAATTTCAAAGAGGAGATTGGCTATGATCTCTGGATCTAAAAGATGTGTATACCCACAAACTGATTCATCCCACTTATAGGCAGTATCTCAGATTCATCCTGGGAGGGCAACACTTTTAGTATCAAGTGCTGCCTTTCGGCCTAGCTGTAAAATGTCTTGCAGTAGTGGCAGCCTACTTCTAAACGCTGGGGATGTTTTTCTTCCCTTACCTGGATGATTGGCTAATAAAAAGCACCACTTCAGAGATAGTTCGGGACGCCACACAACTGACCATTCAAGTATTGGAGCTGTTGGAGTTTGTGATCAACTACCCAAAGTCCCACCTTCAGCCCACGCAACAGCTGGAATTCATATACTATGTTATGTTACATATTTTCCAGCTTGGTAGTCTTCCTTCTACAGTACCAATCCCAATCATCAAATTAAAAAAAAAAAAACACTTTTAATTTTGCCTATTTTTGGGGGGTTTAAATAGGACTACTGCCTCTTTAAGAACAGCCCAGCCACTTGGGAATGAAACCTACTATATGCCTGTACTCAGGCAGGCTAAAGTTGGCCAAATTCTTTTTATTTCAGGGCTCCTAGCCCCACTCATCAGGCTCTTTGTGCCCTTCCATTTAAATTATTTATCTATTTAATTATTTTCTCTGTCCCTCTTTTCGCTGGGCCTTCTTTCCGTTATTTACTTAATTATTTCTGCCCACAGTACCGGCACTCTGGGGCAGCCCCACACCTGCAGCTTTCCACCTGCTCCAAGGTGTCATTCCAAGGCCTCTTCTTTTTACATTAATAGGCTCTCCACATCCCAAATTGCCATTCACCAGGGTCAGTCTGGGCCTTATCCAAGGGTTCCAGAGGGTTTGCCACTAGGGTTGCCAACTTTTTGAAAGAGAAAAACCCGCCACCTGTGGCTAGTCATGCTCTGCCCATGACTACCCCTACCTCGCCCTTTCCCCGCCCCTTGCCTCGCCCCCTGCCCCACCCCACCCCCACCCGCACTCCACCTCCTGTCCCCAAAAAAATTGCAGAGAGGGCAATGAGCAAACTGAACAATCAAGACTTCTACACATTCTTAAACAGAAATTCTATACTGACAGAATACGCAGCATTGGTTGTACACACACACACAATACAGACAGGTCTTCATCAATAAATGAGCACAAAACAAAAAGACAAATATATAGACAAAAATTAAACTGAAACCCCAAGAAGACAGACTCTGCATGCAGTGCAATATCAGATAAATAAGAGATGCAGTTTCCCATACTGTGTAAAATAGTGTAGTTACTCACCTGTAACAGGTGATCTTCGGGAACAGCAGGAATAAGTCTTCACATATGGGTATCGTCGGTACCGACAGAGCCTGCGCGGGAACGCTCCCCAGCGTCCAATAGGAAAGCTTTTGGGAGCATCCCACAGCACCTGCGTGCTGCCTTCCCGCCTTTCCCACTCTCCCTCTTCAGTTGAGTTTATAGCTGAGAAGAAAGGAGAGAAATAGAGAGACAACTCCTAGGGGAGGTGGGTGGGTTGTGAAGACTTATTCCTGCTGTTCCTGGAGATCACCTGTTACAGGTGAGTAACTACGCTATCTCCAGGAACAAGCAGGAATGTAGTCTTCACATATGGGGATTCCCCAGCTGAAAGATGCCAGGGAGATGGCCCCAGGAAGCTGCAAACCCCTGATGAGATTGGTCATGCTTCCTCCCATGGATCTCTGGCATCCAACCCGGGACAGTGGGTAGGAGTTGTATTAAGTCTGAAAGAGATGCTGAAGAACAGCCTGGCCAAACAAGGCATCCCAATGGGAGTCCTTGTCTAAGCAGTAGTGGGCTGTAAAGGTGTGTACCGAAGCCCAAGTGGCCGCTCTACAGGTCGTCAATAGACACAGAATGAAGGTTAGCCATAGAGGCTGCCATTGCTCTCACATTGTGAGCTGTTGCATGGCCCTCAAGAGGAAGTCCCTTACTCTCATAAGCGAAGGATATGCAGTCTGCAATCCATCTAGAGAGAGTTCTTATGGAAACTGGAAGTCCCAAATGACTAGAATCAAAAGCAACAAAAAGCTGAGAAGATTTTCTATGTTGCTTAGTTCTTTGAAGGTAAAAAGCAAGGGCTCTTTTACAATCTAAAGTATGAAGGTTCCTTTCTGCATCAGAGGCATGAGACCTAGGAAAGAATACAGGAAGGTAAACAGCTTGATTTAAATGAAAAGGTGAAACCACTTTTGGCATAAAGTGGGGATGAGTCCTAAGAACTACCTTATCATGGTGGAATCTTGTATAAGGAGTATCTGCCACTAAAGCCTGTAACTCACTGATGCCTCTAGCAGAAGTAAGAGCAATAGGAAGATGACCTTCCAGGAAAGAAACTTTAGAGCTGTAGTGGCTAAAGGTTCAAAGGGTGGTTTCTTGAGCTGCCTGAGAACAAGATTCAAATCCCATGCCACCGGCGGTGGCCTAATGGGAGGGCTTTGTTAAGAGTAGACCTCTCATAAATCTTTCTACGAGTGGATGAGAGGAAATAGGTTGTCCATCTAGAGGCCTGCAAGAAGCTGCAATGGCACTAAGATGGACTCTTACTGAATTGGTCTTAAGACCAGAATTTGACAAATGAAGGAGATACTCTAGTAACGATTCCATAGGTATCGAAAGAGGGTTAAGTCCCTTTTGAGAACACCATATAGAGAATCGTTTCCACTTGAAGGCGTAAGACCGCCTTGTGGAGGGCTTTCTGGAAGCCTGAAGGATATCCTTTACCTGTTGAGAAAGGTTGATATCCTGAAATTCTAGGCTTTCAGCAACCAGGCCCTGAGATGCAGGGACTGGGGATTCGGGTGCCATAGCATCCGGTTCTCTTGGGAGAGAAGATCTGGAATGTAACCCAACACCAGAGGTGCGGCTTGAGAGAGACGTAGAAGCAGAGGATGCCACGTTTGCCGTGGCCAACGTGGAGCTATGAATATCATACGACCTCTGTCTCTCTGAAGCTTGAATAGTGTTTTGGGAATGAGGGGAATGGGTGGGAAGGCATAGAGGAAGTCCTGACCCCAGTGGAAGAGGAAAGCATCCCTTGCCTGATAGTTTCGAGCTGGAATTCTGGAACAGAATCGGGGAAGTTTGGCATTCTGTGGACTTGCAAAGAGGTCTATGTCTGGGGTTCCCCATATTTGAAATACTCGGACAAGCTGGTCCGGGTGAAGAGACCCTTTGTCTGGCAGCAGTACTCGGCTGAGTTTGTCTGCCCAAAGGTTTTGAATGCCCGGAAGATATACCACTAGGAGGTGGATTTAGTGCTCTCTTGCAAGGGCTCACAGTTGCAAAGCTTTGTTGCATAATGACAGAGAGCCCGTTCCGCCCTGCTTGTTCACATAGAATATGGCTACTTGATTGTCGGTCTGGACCAGGACTGTCTTGCAGCTGAACTGGGCTTGGAATACCCAAAGAGCATGGAAAATTGCTCTGAGTTCTAGGAGGTTTATGTGAAGACAAGCCTCCTGTGGGGTCCAGAGACCCTGGGTGGAGAAATCGTGCAAGTGAGCCAGTCGTCCAAGTAAGGGAAGACGAATATCCCCAGAGTTTGCAGGAATGCAGCTACTACTGCCATGTATTTCATGAAGACTCCTGGGGCAGAAGCCAGACTGAAAGGAAGAACCCTGTATTGGAAGTGTCTTCCTTGAAAAAGGAATCAAAGGAATTTCCTGTGATCTGGATGGATGAGAATATGTGTATATGCATCCTTTAGATCTAGAGAACATAGCCAATCCTGACTCTGAAGGTATGGCAGAAGTGTTCCAAGGGAGATCATTTTGAATTTTTCTCGGAACAAATATTTGTTCAATTCTCTGAGGTCCAGTATGGGTCTGTGTCCTCCTGCTTTCTTTGGGATGAGAAAGTAGGGGGAGTAAAACCCCGTACCCTGTTGGGGTATGGGCACTTTCTCTATTGCTCCCTGAGCAAGAAGTGATGCGATCTCTTGGTCCAAGAGATCGGTGGCAGGAACTTGAGAATTGAACTGTCTTATGATTGTAGAAGTGGGCATGCTATGAAAATGAAGTCTGTACCCCTCTCGTACAATGGACAGAGTCCAATTTTCTGAAGTTATTTGGTGCCATCATTTGGCAAAATGGCATTACCTGCCGGGGATGGTGGAGGGTTCTGGACCTTGCAGGGGCAGGAAGACTAAGTTCTCCAGGAAAGAGTCAAAGCTCCTGAGGAGGATGAGTCTGCTGAGCTGGTTGAGCTCTTGGGACTTGTGGTTTCTTTTGCTGTCTAGTTTGTTGTTGTCCCTTTTGGGGAATATGAACTGGACAGTACCCCTGCTGGGTGTAAGAGGGGTAAAACTTCTTTTTCTTGTTGAAAATGGTTTTTTTATTTGATTTTTTCTTTACTGGGTTGGCTGTAGACCTTGATAGTCTGTTCAAGGTGATATTGTCAGAATGAATCTCATTAGCCTTTTCTTGCCAATTCTTGCCAAAGAGATTTTCTCCTGTGCAAGGAATATTTCCCAGTTTATCTTGTACCCATATTTCCAAGTCTGATGCCTGAAGCCAGGCAATACGACGTGCACCAATGGAGATAGCAGAAGTTCTGCTGATGCATTCAAAGCAATAAAAGGTTGCACGGTTCACAAACTTGGAAACATCCTGGGCATGTCTGACCAGAGTAAGAAAATCCTGTCTTTTTTCCTCAGGAAGAAGAGGGCTCATAAGTTCCAAGTCTCCTGCAACCTCCTTGAGGAACATCCCCATGTAGAGGATGTAGGAGCTGATTCTGGCTGACAACATGAAGGATTGGAAGCATTGATCCCCAAAGGCATCGAGAGTTCTCGACTCACGATCTGGAGGATTGGAAGAATGTCTTTTTGCACTCTTAATCCTGCGCATTGCTGATTCCAGTACCATTGAATGGTGTGGTAACTGAGTCTTCTGAAATCCAGGACAGGGTGGGACTCGATACATGGTATCGAGTCGTCGAGAGTGTGGAGATGTGGTTAAAGGAGTTTCCCACATTCTCAGCATAAGATCATGCAGGATCTTATGAATGGGCAGAGTAGTTGCCTCTTTAGGGGCCTTAGGGTACTGAAGAATTTCTAATTCTTCTGCTCTAGGTTCCTTTTCAGGAGTCACAGTGAGTGTAGGGCCTTGAGCAACATCATGTATGAAATCCTGGAAGGACATGTCTTCTGGAGGAGACATTCTACGCTGAGGAGGAGATGAATCCTCCAGAAGGTCTGCTCTAGTACCAGCAGAGTCATCAGAATCCTTGGAATCGGATGATTCAAAGTATGTCTGTTCCCGATGTTCATGCAATGCACGGTATCAGTATCGTTCGAAGTCGGTATCAGGGTGTCCCGGTACCGATCTTTCGATACCTGAGATGGACTTCAGGCTCGGCATGGGGGAAGCATACCCGCCGAGGCCGGTGCAATCAGTATCGGCACCGATGTCGGTACCGATACTTGTGGAACGGTCTGAAGCGGTACCGAAGCTGTTAAAAGAGCCGCTAGACTGCGTTCAATAGCGAGGAATCTTTGATCTATCACTCCTGCCGATGCTTGGGTGTCAGTACCAACAGAAGCGGCCGGAACCCCAGAGCATGGCACCAGTAATTCTGCAGAGGGAAGCCTCCTGGAGTCCCGTTCGTGCTTTGGAAGCCGAAGCCTCCCGCTGGGGCTGTTTTGCCGGTGAACTTTCCTCGAGGGCAACGCCAATGGCATCTTGATACTTGGAAGGAGATCTATCCTTTGAGGACCAGCCAGTCTTAGGAGACTTAGGAGACTTAGGAGATCCATGGGAGGAAGATGAAGACCTGGAAGACGTCGGTGCAACGGACATCGTATCTGTGGCAAAAAGGGTACTGAGTTTTGCAGCTCTATTCTGCAGGCCCCTCTTGGTCATCTTTCTACAGGCGAGACACTCCAATGAAGAATGGTCAGGTCCTAAACATTTAAGACACCAGTCATGGGTGTCTGTGACGGATATGGTACCGTCACACTTAGAACATTTTTTAAAACCACTAGCTGGTTTTTCCATGTTTAAAGATAAATGGGCCTAGTGACCAAAATGGCACCTAGCACCAAGAGGGGAAAGGCTCTTGAAGAAAAAATACTTCAGAAAGAAAGATTTTTTTTTAAAGAAGAAGAAAAAAGAACCGGCGGTACTGGTAGGCGCCGAGTGAAGGCAGACGCAACCACAAGAAAACAAAAAAATAAGAACAATTTTCTGCGGTGACAAGGTATATGACCTGTCGGCTCCGCGGAAAACGAAGAACTGAAGAGGGAGAGTGGGAAAGGCAGGAAGGCAGCACGCAGGCGCTGTGGGATGCTCCCAAAAGCTTTCCTATTGGACGCCAGGGAGCGTTCCCACGCAGGCTCCGTCGGTACCGACGATACCCATATGTGAAGACTACATTCCTGCTTGTTCCTAGAGATATAAAGGTACTACAAAGTCCAATCATTACATTGAAAATAAAATTATTTTTTCTACCTTTGTTGTCTGACCATTTTATTCTCTGATTATTCTGGTTCTGATCTGAGGCTTCTGTTTTCCCGTCTTCTCTTAGCTCATTTTCTATGGTCTATAGTCCATCTGCCATTTCTTGTTTCTTCTTTTCTTTTCTTCACTTCCTTCCATCAGTCTATTTCCAGTCCTAGTGCCTCCTCCCCATTACCCAGTCACTTACCAGTACCATTCCCAGGTGTCAGCCCCCTTTGAGCCCCCTCCTTACCTCCTCCGTCAGCTCCTTTCCAGCCACCTCCTTCCCCCTTTCAGCTCTCTTCCAGTCCTCACCTTCCACCTGTCAGTTCCTTCTGCTACCTCTTTTCCCTTGCAGCCGCTGCTCCTGCTTCTTACAGAGCAGCGGCTGCAATAAAGCTAAGTTAAAAAGATAATTAAACCTGTGCGGAGCCTTCCACCCCTCACCCCCCTTGTGCAGCTTCATCCCCCCTAGTGCAGCTTCACTCCCCTCCCTTGCAGCAGCTGCTCCTGCTTCTTACAGAGCAGCTGCTGCGATAAAGTTAAGTTAAAAAGAAAAGAAAACCTGTGAGGAGCCTTCCGCCCCCCCCCCACCAGTGCAGATTCACACCCTCCCCCTTAGTGCAGCTTCACCCCCCCTTAGTGCAGCATCACTTCCCCCCTTAGTGCAGCTTCACCCCCCCCTTAGTACAGCTTCACCCCCTTGCAGTCGCTGCTTCTGCTTTTTACAGAGCAGCGGCTGCAATAAAGTTAATTTAAAAAGAAAAGAAAACCTGTGAGGAGCCCTCCGGTCTTATGAAACTCCTGCAGCGCCCAGGCTGAAAAGGAAGTGATGTCAGAGGGGGCGGGCGCTGCAGAAGGAGTTCTCCTCACAGATTGTCTTTTCTTTTTAAATTAACTTTATTGCAGCCTCTGCTCTGTAAGAAGCAGGATCAGCGGCTACAAGAGGGGGCCACGGACTTTGGGAGAAAAGCCAGTTTTCTGCTCTGGCCACTCCCGATCTCGCGGCCAGAGCAAAAAAACCGGCTTTTCAAGGGACGGTTTCTGTTCTCTGCTGGCAGCCAGCTTGGCCACGGAAAAAACGGCCAGGCCGGCTGAAAACCGGCTTGTTGGCAACCCTATTTGCACTCACTCTGGGTCTTGCCTAAGGGCCCTGGAGGGTTTTCTGCTAGCCTTGGGTCTCCCTCATTACATCGGGGAGGATCATGGCACCTGCGACTTCCGCCATTATCCAACATTGGTGAGCTGCGGGCTTCCATGATCCCCCCCCAATGCTCCAGACTGTTTCCAAATGTGATCGGGGACAGCCGTCAAACTCGTGGCTATTCCTGATCACCTCTGCATCCCCCACCATAGCCTGGAGCCTCGAGATGGGTCCCGGAGCAGGCCTTAAGAATGCAGCCTGCCCAGGCCTGCTCCCGCAGCTCTCTCTGGCTGCTCTTTAAAAAAACAAACATGGCTGCCGACTCCTGGGCTGCCCACAGCCCGAATAAAAAAAAGAAACAGCGCTGTGGTAAGCAGCCCCTGGACAGCACAGGTTCCCTCCACCTTGAAAAATAAATATACTTGGCAAACACTGATGCCTGGAGATCCCCTGGGGCTGGACAAAAAAGCAATGCCCCAGGAATTCTTTATTTTTTTCTCTGATTACATTAATCCTTTTTACTGGCACTCATATTTATTCTACACTTTTTAAGATACACTGAGATGGATGTTGAGAAACTAATCCTGTCAGAGCACCATCTGCCTGACAACATAACTGACGTTCTGGTGGCCCTCCAGGAAGGTCTCGACGAGAAGGTTTTACACCTGTAAGCAAAAGAGGTTTGCTGTCTGGTGTGAAGGTGGGGCCCTGGATCCTTTCATCTGTCTCACAAAGAGTCTGCTTTAGTATCTTCTACACCTGTCTGACTCGAGCCTGAAATCCAACTCCATCTGCATTCGCCTCAGCATGATTGGGGCATGCCATCATGAGGTAGATGGGAAATCCATCTCAGCACAGCCTTTGATTGCTGTCTTCATGTGAGGGCTGCTTCTCTCACAGCCTCTGTACATGCCCCCTGCTGTGGCTTAGGACCTCAATGTGGTACTAGCGCAGTTCATGAAAGCTCCCTTTGAGCTGCTTGACTCATGTTCACTGAAGATCTCCAGGAACAAGCAGGAATGCAGTCTTCACATATGGGTGACATCGGCACCAATGGAGCCTGTGTGGGAATGCTCCTTATTGTCCAATAGGAAAGCTTTTAGGAGCACTCCACTGTGATTGCATGCCTGCCTTCCCAACTCCTCTCCTCAGTTCTTCATTTTCTGTGGAGCCAGCAGGACATGTCATCCTGTCACTGCTGAAAAATGTAATCTTTTTTTGTGCGGAACATCGTGCTTCTGCCTTCCCGTCGATGCTGGTCTGTCGAATCAGACATTGGTCCCAATAATTATTATTTTTCTTTTTTCTTTAATGGGGTTTTCACTGCTAAATGAGGCTTTTAGGCTCCATAGCCTTTTTGAGGCAAGGAAAAGCCAACTTGTGGTTTTAAAAAGTGTACCAAGTGTGCTGATACTATATCAGTCACTAATAAACATGACTGGTGTCTCAAATGTCTGGGGCCTGAACATCAACCCAATTCTTGTCCTTTGTGCCAAGAAATGACAAAGAGAGGCCTAAAGAAACAAGCCAGACAGTAGGGATTGTTGTTCGCCTCACTCAGTGTCAGTGTCTTCCACTTCTTTGAGGGCATCGTCTTTATCTTATGGGTCTCAGGTTTCTTTAAAGTCCAAACATAAAAGTAAGTCTAAGTCTCTGGCTGCTCCAAAGTCATTGGCATTGGCATCAAAGACCAATGCTTAGACCAGAGAGAAGTCCCAGTATAATCATCATAATTCCACAAGGGGTGCTTCCGATGCAGACTGGCCAGCCAAACAGCCCTGGCGAAGTATCTGTCCTCCAAAGCACAAGAAGGGCTCCGGGACGCTCCCGAGGAACCAACCTCCGGTTCATGTTCTGGGAAGGTAGTTCAGAGCCCCGTAGCAAATTCCACCCAGACATCGGCCATCTCCCTGGATGAGCACATGCTGGCTCTCGAGAGGAATTTATTTATTTATTTATTTAACTGTATTTATATCCCGCTTTTCACCGGGTCAAAGCGGTGGGACACAACAGGGGGGGGGGGAATCAATAGTGGGGGGGGGGGCCCATCACCGGGGGCTCAACATTAATGATTTTGGGATGGACATAGAGACTGACAGGATAGCACAGTTATTGGTCTGAAGATCTTGAAGAGAATAGGGGTTCCTATTCAGAGATGTTCTTTGAATAGGACGGTTTTTAGCTGCTTTTTGAATGATGGGAGATCACCGTTGTTCCTGATGTGGTTTGGTAGAGAGTTCCAGAGGGATGGGGCATAGAGTTCAAAGGCTCTGTTGCAGGTCCGTTGTGTTGCCTTGGTTCTTTTGTGGGGGACGGCAATGGAGCTGTTGGAGGATTGTCTGGTTGTTCTGCTGTGGGTTGGGCGAGGCAGTAGGGGGCGGAGTGGGGTGCCTTGTCTTTGGTGGATGGTTTTGTGAGTGAGTAGAAGAGCTTTGTACTTGATTCTTGCTTCGATGGGGAGAATATGAAGGTCTCTCAGAATTGGGGTGATGTGGTCCCGTTTCTTTGCATTGTGAATTATTCTTGCCGTGGTGTTTAGGGCAGTTCGGAGGGGATTGGTTTGTGTGGCAGGTAGGCCATGGTAGATTATGTTGCAGTAGTACAGATGAGGGAGTGTCAGAGCCTGCATTACTGTCCTGAAGTCCTGCGGTTCGAGGAGAGGTCGGAGACATTGTACCGTTTTTGCCTTGTGGAATACAGTTCCAGTGATCTTGTTGATTTGCTGTTTAAGGGTTAGGGCTTGGTCAATGATAATTCCGAGATATCTTATGTGTGTCGGCGCGCCCCCGTGTGGCCAGGCGGTTGCCTAGGACTACAGGGGAGGTGCCGATTGTCCTTTGTTGAAATTAGCCCGATAGCATGTAGTTGTGTCCCCGAAAGGATTAGAGCCAAGTGTAAAGGACGCAGGAAATATTTCTTTATTTTTAAAAACAAGGATTTCCTAACCGGTTCAGTTCTTTGACATGAATTGATTGAAGTTGACCAAAACAAAATTCAGGATACTTCTCCAAATAACAGCACACCAGCCTATTATACAGTCCTTGGCTTGATACAGCTTTTAAACTTGCTTTCTGGTAAAACTCTATTTTCAGCAGTATTCTGTTTCCTGGTCTCCAGGAGGCGCTATACCACCCTCTGTTACTTCACAGTAAGTGTAGCAAGACTTCCTGGCCCACCTAGATACTTTCACCAGCAATAGAATTCTTTTACAATTATAATACAAACATTCAGCACAGCTTCTTCCCAAGCAGCTTTAAACAGAACAGCTACTTTTAAAAGCACAGCTAAAAAGTAATGGGCTTTAAAATGTCCTTGCAAAAGAACTTCTGGGTTTCTTCCAGACAACACTTCCTTCAGTTCTTTTACTTATCACGAGGTAACACAGATGCATTCAGTAATCAAGACCAGCTGGGTTTCTTTCTGCTTTCAAACCCTATTTGGTTCCTTTATACTTCTTTAGCACAGATTGCACAGCTTATTTCCATGTCTGAGACATTGTCTAAATCCACAGTGTCTCCCAAGTCCATATCCTCCACACTAGACTCTTCTTGGTAACTGTTTCCCCTGGTATCTTCCTGAGAAGCCTCACTAGCTTGCACAGCCTTTAGGAGCTTCTCCCAGGTACCCTTAACAGTATGTGAGCTTGTGGGGGAAGGGCAGGAAAAACCCTCTTTGTCTAATAAGCCTTTCAAACATTGTAAAGGGCTCACCTTATTAGTGCTGCTTTTCCTCCTTATAGATTCCTTACTAGGAGAAGAGTTGAGCCATGAACTCTTGGAGAATATTTCCTCCTCTGAGGACTCCTCCCCTGAGCTTTCCACTGGCCTTGGTCTGACACAGTATGGCATATCTTATGTTCTTATATATTTCTGCATGTACGGGTATGTGGGGAAGAAATGCTGTTAGGAAACGTGTACGCCCCGAATGTGTATGACCAAAAGTTTTTCAAATGCATTCTCCAGAAAATATTACGAACACCCAAGATACCTATAGTATTGGCGGGAGATTTTAACTGCCCTCATGACCCAGAGATGGATAAGACGGGTTCGAGGGACGCGGGGGGTGGAACCATAAAGGAGTGGGTTATTTGTGTAAAATGGGGGGAGTAGTGGATACATGGAGAATACTGCATGAGAGTGAGAAAGATTGCACACATTTGTCTAGAGCACATCAGACATGGTCTAGATTTGACTATATATTTGTTTCTAAATATAGTTTTGGGAGAGTTATCAGTGTTGAAATTGATCCCATCATAGTATCGGATCATGCGATGGTAAAAATGAATTGGCAGGGGAGGGGCCAGCCTGATCATAGATGATCTTTCACGAGACACTTGTGGAAGAATGAAGAATTTCGGAAATACTTAGTGCGGAACTGGGAGGAGTATCAGCATTTTAATGAGTCCCAGGTTAGAACTTCTGCCCTATATTGGGAAGCTGGGAAGGCAGCGATGCGAGGGCATGTCATAGCGTATGTAGCAAAAGAACGCAAGGGGATAAACAGTAAAATTATGCAGTGCTTATTGTAAACTGCCCTGATGCCATGGCCTGGGCGGTATATCAAATGTGAAATAAAGATAAAGATAAAAGTTGATGCAAGAACTTCAAGATCTCAAAAAAGGGACCTGGTCAAATTTGAAATCAATATATACAAAGTTATACACACAGATACATACTCAACTTAATGCTATGCTACATGAGAGAGCAGTATACTCTATGCAATATTATAAACATCAGTTCTTTTGTTATGGAGATAGATCGGGCAGGCTACTGGCAAGATTGGTAAGGGACTGGGGCAGCACTAAAGTGGTGGCAGCAATTAGAGATGAAAACGGAATGAGTCACAGAAAATACTGGAGAATTTTAGATGATTTTACAAGGGATTGTATACTCCAGGTAGAGAGGATAGAGAAAAGGAGAAGAGTTTCTTAGATGCAATACCGCTTCCGACCCTGACTGCTGCAGAGCTATTGGAACTTAACAAGCCCATAGAGGGAGGGGAAATTCAGAGAGTTATTAAAGCAGGAACCCCACATAAGACACCAGGACCTGATGGATATAGAGTTGAATTTTATAAAATCCTTGAGTCCCAGGTGACGCCCACTTTAGTAGTTTTATATGGGGAGATGTTAGAAACAGGATAATTCCCAAGAGATATGCGGACAGCAACCATATCTGTTATACTCAAGGCAGGTAAAGATATGGAGGATCCAGCTTCGTATAGGCCGATATCTTTAATTAATTATGACATGAAGCTACTTGCCTCAGTCCTAGCCAATTGTTTACAGAATATCCTCCCTTGGCTAATAGGATTACATCAATTGGGATTTGTGAAAGGAAGGGAAGCATTCCTAAATATCAGCAGAGTCTTGCTGGGTATGGAAGCGTGCTTGCTTAAAGAAAGCCCCTTACTGTTAGTCTCGACACTGAAAAGACCTTCGACTGGGTTTCATGGCCCTATATGTTTGAAGTGATGCACCATTTCAGGTTTGAGGGAGCTTTCCTCGAATGGGATAGAGCACTGTATGCGGACCCTCTGGCTTGTATTTTGGTAGGGGGTAAGTGCTCCCAGCCTTTCTCACTGGGAAGAGGGATACGACAGGGATGCCCCCTATCTCCCCTTTTGTTTGTCCTTCAACTAGAGCCTTTGTTGCTCACTCTAATCAAGACGAAAGAGGTGCGAGGTATAGAATGGGAAAAGGGGGGAATAAAAGTCAGTGCATTTGCAGATGACATGCTTCTTTGTCTCCAAGACCCTCCACAATCTTTAGAGGCAGCAATATGGCAAATTGAATTGTTTGGCTCATTCTCTGGCTTGAAAATTAATAAGGCTAAGTCTACTGCATTGGATGTGGGAGGTTGGGTTAGAGCACAGTGGCAAGGGAGCTTCCCGTTGGAATAGGCTGAAAGTCAAATTCGATATTTAGGTATCCGGATACCAGAGAGGATGTCGCAACTTTATACTATCAATATTAAACCACAGATAGCAAAGACAATCGAACGGTTGACCAAATGGCGAGATCTTCCCATCACCCTGGTGAAGAGAATGCAGATAGACCGATGCCCTCCATGCTGCTGGCAGCATACCAGTCGGCTGATGCAGTAGGAAAGACCTATGTAGCGTCCCTGACATATCATCCACTAACTACTGGTAAGGTCTCCGCTGATCCCACTAGCAAGTCCCTCAGCAGCCTGGCCAAGCATGCCAAATTGTACGTCCGAATTGATGGTAATCCCGCCCCTCCTGCCTCCACTGGTCTCATCAACACAGAGAGTCCCCTCCACAAAAATCTACATGACTCTGCAGAATTATCAAATCTCTTCTCGCAACCCACAATGGAACATTACGCAGTAGATAGACCCAACAGGGCAGTTCCGTCATTTTAAAAAGGGCTATCTACTGAGTAATGTTCCATTGTGGGTTGCGAGAAGAGATTTGATAATTCTGCAGAGTCATATTGGTAGATTTTTGTGAAGGGGACTCTCTGTGTTGATGAGACCATTGGAGGCAGGAGGGGCGGGATTACCATCAATTCGGACGTACAATTTGGCATGCTTGGCCAGGCTGCTGAGGGACTTGATAGTGGGATCAGCGGAGATCTTACCAGTAGTTAGTGGATGATATGTCAGGGACGCTACATAGGTCTTTCCTACTGCATCAGCAGAATGGTATGTTGCCAGCAGCATGGAGGGCATCGGTCTATCTGCATTCTCTTCACCAAGCATGGAGAGTCTTGTGCCAACATAGACAACTAAGGTGGAGAGGGACAGATTGCCTCCCCCTGTTGGGGAATGGAGATTTCGCTCCGGGCTTGCAGGGAGGAACAGCGAGGAAATGGGCACTATGTGGTGTGATATATGTAGGACATCTTAGGATGGAAGGTAGCCCGGAGATTGACTCTTTTCAGTTCTTACAGGAGAGATATCAATTGGGGCCTCGAGAATTTTATTTTTACTTGCAGGCAAGGCATTATGTGAGAGGCCTCCAGAGGGAGGTCCCTACACTTCTTCAATCAGGAGGTATAATGGAATTGTTAGATGCAATTGAAGGGAAAATAACAATGCGAAGGCTGTGGGGGGAGCTGTCTCCTGGTTTGGACATAGGAGCCTTAGAGAATTTGGCGAATAGATGGCAACGAGATAGTTTACCGGGCATAACAGTAGATATACTACAGAGAGCGTTTGGAGCTGTGACTAATTTATCTGAATCAATACGGTTACAGGAAATACAATATAAGTTTCTATGGCGGGCATATGTCCATGATGTTTGGGCCTGGCGAGCAGGTCTATCTCAGACACACTTCTGTGTGTAAACTTTGTAAGATAAATAAAGGCACACTAACACATCGTTTTTGGGAGTGCTCTCTCATACAAGTTTTCTGACGATGGATTTGTGCCAAGCTAAGTGGATGGTTGAATAAACGAGTGGTGGTCTCCCCAGAGTGGTGCTTATTTGGGGCACATGAGACAGGGGAGCCTCTAAAATGTCACCACAGGAAACTCTGTGAGAAAGGTTTTAGTTTAGCTAAGCAATGCATTTTACGACAGTGGTTATCGGAGAGACCCCCAGAGGTCTTGATATGGGAGTGGGGATTGACCGACTTGATGATCATGGAAAAGAAAACTGCTCAGCTATTAGGGGAAAAGAAGTTAATGCTATTTAGGCAGATATGGGATCTGGTGATTAGTCTCCATTCTCTTATGGGAGATGGGGGAGGCACGCATAAAAAACATAATGCACAAAATGAGGTACTGTAGAAGCACACAGGGGTTAGGTTCACTTTTCGCTTTTCGTTTTAGGAAAGAAGCTTAGAAGGACCAGATTGACAGTAGGTCATGGACAGGAAAGTGATAGGGAGAGAGAGAACAGTCACTAGGGGGGAAGGGAGGTAATGGGCGGGGGAGAGGGGGGAGTTAGGGGATACAGAGATAGGGATGGAATAAAGGGAAAGGGGGAAACAGGTATGAGTGGTAGACAGATAAGTATGAGAGATGAGAGAGTAGTGTATGCTTGGGATGGGATTAATATAGTTTATTGGTTACTGTTACAGATTTTCAAGATGGAATTAAAATGTATTAATAAGGTAACAAATTGGAAAGGATGTACGCGGACGAAATGTTTATTATTACTACTCGAGTTGGGGGAGGGGATATAAGTAAAATGTCGAGCAAGAACAAGATTTAAAAGAGGGTAATTCTTCTTACTGATGTTTAATGATACATATGGAAGGTTGTCAATACTGCGGCGCTCCTGCCCCGCCTTAGGGCTAAAGACAGGAGCGGGGCCTATTGCCTCGTGAGGAAGGAGTTTAAAACCTATTCCCCTGGAATGCTGGGTACTGTAGTTTTTCTGCTCCTTTCACTCCGAATAAAGTGTAGTTGTGCGCCAGAGATGGTAAGGCTTATTTGCAAGTATTTTTATTATGGTTAAGGTTATTCTTCCATCGCATGACAAATTCAGAAATAGGAACAAAACAGGTGCTTTAACAGGAACAGAAAGAACTCAGGTATAAAGTCAACTTAAAGTAGAAATTCAGCTTTACTTCTAAGCAGTTTACTCAGCTCTGCCCCAAGAGGTCATTCACTTTAAATGCAGCCTCTTTTCCCACACTGTTACGTTCACAGTGCTGGGTCACTTCAGGTGCAGGTAATTAAAGCTTTCCTAGCGTGGCAGCAAAACAGCTCCGTAGTATTCAACTCATACACGGCATAACCAGTTTACTTCAGTTTGGTATTTCCACACAACAAATAGTACAGTCCATGCTCTCACAGTCAGGTAAGACAGAATTATCTTGCATTAATTCCTCAGACTGTATAGAATTATTAGCTTCCTGCAATACTGGCTGTCTGTTTGCTTTTAGCTTTAAAAACTCTTTAAAATCCTGGTGAAGCAATTCAGCCTGTTGTCTGCTAGATAAGGAATTGTTATCAGTTATTAAACTTCCCTCTTGATTAAGGCTGTTTCCCTTTTCCTCTCTCAGGTTAAGTGAATCAGAGTAACTCTTAGGCTCTTTTGTTAAGGTTTCAAATATAGGAGA
Organism: Ichthyophis bannanicus; assembly: GCA_033557465.1. Classification (NCBI taxonomy): domain Eukaryota; kingdom Metazoa; phylum Chordata; class Amphibia; order Gymnophiona; family Ichthyophiidae; genus Ichthyophis; species Ichthyophis bannanicus. The sequence continues at coordinate 84,530,228 of CM066039.1, forward strand.
GTTGGGTTTACCTTCACTCTGGAAACTCTTTGGCAAATCGCTTACTTGTTGCCAAGCCCCTCTTATCCTAGGTGGCTCAGACGTCCTCCAGCTGTGAGAGTTCCCGTGCCTCTCTGGGCCAAACTGTAATTCCCAGAATGAGTTCTTTTTCTCTCTTGACTGCCGTGAAGGCTTCCTCTCCCAGGGCTCTGCCTTCCTCCAGGTGTCTATTCCAGGGCTAGGTCCACTTTCCTCAGGACTTCCATTTATTGCCTCTGAACAGATTCTTGCAGGTCTTCTTCTACTGCTTCGGCTCAGTCCTTGACTGCTAGCCTTCTCTCTCTGACTGCTGCTCCTCTGACTGCTCACAGTACTCTGACCGTTCCCTGGGCTCCTTCTCTTCCCCTTCTCCTTCCACTTCTCCTCCATAGCAAAGCCATACTCCGGTTTAAAACCAGGTTCTCTTCTAGACACGCCCCTTCCAAGCACTGGGTGTGCCCAATCAGGACTGCACGACTCCTCCCCTGGGCTGGTATCCATGCTCAGCTCAGCAGAACGAAGTCTCTCTTTCTTTCCAGCACTGCCAATCTGGCATAAATCCTGTTGCCCTTCAGGATTTTCATCTGTCTCCATAGCCTCAGGAGGGCACTCTTCACCACAGATCCCCCCCCCCTTAAGATATCACGGGCTGGCTTCTGACCAGAGGCACAGCACGTGATTCTACTCAGGGATCTGGAGCTGATCTGTGTCTTTTCTGCCACTTTTATGTCTTGCACAACGGTGGCTACCTGAGCTAGGGCTGTCCTATCGTGCCAAGGCTTCAAAAGGTTGATGTGGTACACTTGTTGGCGTCCTCTCTTATTCTCCACAAGATAAGATACTGGACCCACTGGCCGGACCACGGTACATGGGCCTTTCCATTGGCTCTCAAATTTCGGGTCTGGGCCTGCCACCATCACTATGACCTTGTCTCCCACGGCTAACTGGCGCGGCCGTGTGCCTTGGTCATAATAAGTCTTCTGTCGTCGCTGATTGTGTCTTAGATTGACTTCTGCCACTTGTGTGGTGCGGCGTAAGCGACCTTTTAGATCCTTTAGGAATTCAGGTACTCCCACCTCATGTACGTCGGGCTCTACCCACTGTTCTTTCAGGATATCCAATACCCCACGGGGTGATCGACCATACATTAGCTCATATGGCGCTGTCCCTAGGGACGACTGCTTCCTCTCCCTGCAAGCATAGAGGATGAATGGGAGCATAGTATCCCAGTTGGCCATATTTCCTTCCAGACTGCGGCGCAGCATTCTTTTAATAGTCTGATTTTGTCTTTCCACTAGCCCATTGCTTTGTGGATGATAGGCTGAGGTCTTGATATGGCGGATGTCAAACGCTTCCCAAACTTGGGCTAAATACTTAGAAAGGAAATTGCTTCCCCTATCTGTCAGAACTTCGCGAGGGAAGCCAACCTCGCAAAACAGTTTTATAAGTTCAGCCGCCACGGCCTTAGCTGATATAGTACGTAGTGGCATGGCCCAAGGAAACCGTGTTGCTTGGTCAATGACCACTAAAATATATTGAAACCCCCGCGGTGTCTTGATTAAAGGACCAACAATGTCCATAGCCATTCTATGGATGGGTTCTGTAATAACCGGGGTTGATATCATTGGAACTTCTTTCGGATGGATGGCAGAGACCCGCTGGCATGATGGACAGGCTTCGCAGAACCTCGCTGTTTCTTTGAAAACACCCGGCCAATAGAACCTCGCCAGGATCTGGTCCAACGTGCTTCGGATGCCCTTGTGTCCTCCGACCGGATGGTCGTGGGCCAGCCTCAAAACTAAGTTTTTGAAGGTTGCAGGCACCACCACCTGTTTGCGCGTGTCGCCCCTATAGGGATCCTTGCTCTCTCTATACAGAATTCCGGTATCCAGAAAAAACCAGGGTAGGATATCCCTATCACTCTGGGCCCATTTAAACGCCTGACTTAAGGCAGGGTCAGCTAGTTGCTCGTTGGGGAATGTTGGAAATTTCCCAACTAGTTCTTCTGGCACCCAGGACAATTCCTGGCCAGCCTGAGTTTCTGCCCTATGCTGAGAACGATCCTGTCTCTCATTACGCTTCTGCGCTTTCGTTTTCTTCACCTTTCCTTCTGGTGCGGCTATCAGATCCTCATGTGAAGGAAGACTTCCAAAGGCTTCATCAGTAGGATCTTCTCCATTCTCTGAGTCCTTAGCTTGGGCTCTTGTAGCTACCAGGGCTCCCTTAGGGGTTAGGCCTTGTCTCATTTCCCTATAAAAATGGGGCCAATCCCTTCCTAAAACCATAGGGTTTGGAAGCTTGGGCACTACTGCAATGGGAACTTTCCTAACCACACCTAGCGCTTTCACTTGAAGGTTGTACACGGGGTATAGTGAAGTACCTCCGTGAACACAGCGGATTTTCACATTGCGGACAGGCTGAATTGCTACCCCCGATGCTTGGACTTGCTGCCACAGCGCCTTGGAGAGCATTGTCTGCTCCGCGCCAGAATCAAGTAACGCGGTGGTGGCAATTCCCTGCACCTCTACCTCAATGAGAAATCCTTCTCCGGTCTTTTGTGCATTTACTGCTACTAAGGCAGTTTTAAAACAATTCTTCTGCACATGCCCTTCTCGCCCACATTTGAAACATTTCCTAGGCGGAAACCTAGCCTTCATGGTTGGCATACACATTTTGCTTGCTTCATTTTTAAATTCCCACCTCCTTTCTGATTCGGGTATTGCTGCCCCCTTTAAAGCACTACTTCCTTCATGAGCCATTACTTTGGCCTCTAAGAAGCGTTCTGTGAGGTCTACTGCCTCCTGTGGGGTCTTGCAGCTCTGCAGAATCAGGAAGGTTCTTATTTCAGTAGGTACAGCATTCATATATTGCTCTACAACAAGACTATCCATTATAGCTTCTTTGGATCTACCCCCTGGATTAAGCCACTTGTTTAACAACATGCGTATTCTATGAGCTAAGGCTTTCGGGGTCTCATCCTGTTTTAATCTTACCGCTCGCAGGAGATTATGGTAGGCTAGCGGTGTAAGGCCTAGCCTTTCCCTGACCGCTCTTTTCACCTCCTCATAATTTCCAGCAAGATCCAGTGGCATACTCCTATACGCAGCCATTGCTTCACCCGTAAGGGATGCCGCAATCCTAATGGCCCAACATTCTTTTGGCCATGCACTTAACTGTGCCACTCTCTCAAAACATTCAATGAAGTTATCTACATCCTCATTGTCTTTCAATTGGCCAAAATTAAACATTGTCCCTGCGTTTAAACTAAGCGCAGCTGTAGTAGAAAAACCTGGGGGAGCGGATGGTATCTCTGGTGGCTTCTTCTGCTCAGCTACCCACGCTTGCAGCATGTTCAATAGGGGTTGCTGCTGAGCCTGCAGGGCAGCAGCATTTTTTTCTTGGAACTCCAAACTTAAGTCCCTCTGTCTCTCCAGTTGAGTGGCCATCCACTTGAACACCTCAGCTGGATCCAGAGACATCTTCAACTCCTGTGAAGACAAACACACAGAAAAAAAACCCCAAGTGCGGTACCTCACACTTTAAAAAAAAAACTTTTCCTTTTTTTTTTCTTTTCAACTTGCTAGCAATCACCCCTTAGCCCTGTATCCTTAACCTTTCCCAGGTGGACACTTATTACCTGGCTCAGGTGTTGCTTCATGCTTTCACAATCACGTTGCAGCCAGTGGTCCTCCGATGCTGTGACTCTTTCCTTCCCTTCAGGATGGTCTGCAGCCGGGGTCTTTTTTTTGGCAGTTGCTTTCCTGTAGCTTTCTTCTGCGCGGCACCTTGCGCATGCATGGAATGATCCTGCCACGTAGCCACTTGCGGCGCTCCTGCCCCGCCTTAGGGCTAAAGACAGGAGCGGGGCCTATTGCCTCGTGAGGAAGGAGTTTAAAACCTATTCCCCTGGAATGCTGGGTACTGTAGTTTTTCTGCTCCTTTCACTCCGAAATAAAGTGTAGTTGTGCGCCAGAGACGGTAAGGCTTATTTGCAGGTATTTTTATTATGGTTAAGGTTATTCTTCCATCGCATGACAAATTCAGAAATAGGAACAAAACAGGTGCTTTAACAGGAACAGAAAGAACTCAGGTATAAAGTCAACTTAAAGTAGAAATTCAGCTTTACTTCTAAGCAGTTTACTCAGCTCTGCCCCAAGAGGTCATTCACTTTAAATGCAGCCTCTTTTCCCACACTGTTACGTTCACAGTGCTGGGTCACTTCAGGTGCAGGTAATTAAAGCTTTCCTAGCATGGCAGCAAAACAGCTCCATAGTATTCAACTCATACACGGCATAACCAGTTTTCTTCAGTTTGGTATTTCCACACAACAAATAGTACAGTCCATGCTCTCACAGTCAGGTAAGACAGAATTATCTTGCATTAATTCCTCAGACTGTATAGAATTATTAGCTTCCTGCAATACTGGCTGTCTGTTTGCTTTTAGCTTTAAAAACTCTTTAAAATCCTGGAGAAGCAATTCAGCCTGTTGTCTGCTAGATAAGGAATTGTTATCAGTTATTAAACTTCCCTCTTGATTAAGGCTGTTTCCCTTTTCCTCTCTCAGGTTAAGTGAATCAGAGTAACTCAGGCTCTTTTGTTAAGGTTTCAAATATAGGAGAGTTGGGTTTACCTTCACTCTGGAAACTCTTTGGCAAATCGCTTACTTGTTGCCAAGCCCCTCTTATCCTAGGTGGCTCAGACGTCCTCCAGCTGTGAGAGTTCCCGTGCCTCTCTGGGCCAAACTGTAATTCCCAGAATGAGTTCTTTTTCTCTCTTGCCTGCCGTGAAGGCTTCCTCTCCCAGGGCTCTGCCTTCCTCCAAGTGTCTATTCCAGGGCTAGGTCCACTTTCCTCAGGACTTCCATTTATTGCCTCTGAACAGATTCTTGCAGGTCTTCTTCTACTGCTTCGGCTCAGTCCTTGGCTGCTAGCCTTCTCTCTCTGACTGCTGCTCCTCTGACTGCTCATGGTACTCTGACCGTTCCCTGGGCTCCTTCTCTTCCCCTTCTCCTTCTCCTTCCACTTCTCCTCCATAGCAAAGCCATACTCCGGTTTAAAACCAGGTTCTCTTCTAGACACGCCCCTTCCAAGCACTGGGTGTGCCCAATCAGGACTGCACGACTCCTCCCCTGGGCTGGTATCCATGCTCAGCTCAGCAGAACGAAGTCTCTCTTTCTTTCCAGCACTGTCAATCTGGCATAAATCCTGTTGCCCTTCAGGATTTTCATCTGTCTCCATAGCCTCAGGAGGGAGCTCTTCACCACAATACCTTGCTAGATTATCTTAGCACTTGCAAGTTGTATGTATCCTCATGTGTTACAAGGATTGTGTTCTAATCAGAGGCTAAGGCTGTAACACACTATTAGAATGACAGAAAGAAAGAAAGAAAAGAAGGAAGGGAGGGAAGGAGGGGTGAGCGTTGGGGTCTCTCTGTAGTAATTATACATAATGATCTGTATTGTTTATATGAACGAGTGTTGGCACAGGGTCAGAGAAGAAAATGGAAATGTGTGCTGTAACATTTATTGATGAAGTTAATTCAATAAAAATGAGTTTTCATAAAGATTACTTTGATTTCCTCCCAGACTCCGAGTCCAGATTGAAAGCATCTGACCTGGAATCCATCTATTCCAATACTAATAGGAATGCACCATCTGATCCATCGCCTCCCTATGAGTGTTGACATTCACCACCTGAGGACATGTCCTTCCAGGACTTTATCAAGGATATGGCGGCTGCCTTGGAGGTGTCTGTAGCTACAAAAACGGAGCACAGAGCGGAGGAGCATGATATCCTTCAGTATCCATTGGCACCAAAGGAGACTGCAACATAACATAACATCCTGAAAAATTTAATGACTCGGATGTGGGAATCTCCCATGTCAATTCAAGCGGTCAGTAAGAGACTTGATACCCTTTACAGAGTCCCTCCCTCTCCAAGCTTCCAGAAGGCACAACTCTGTCAACATTCCATGGCAGTGGAGTCTGCCATGAGGAGAATTAAAAACCAGAAGAACCACTCCTCGGTGCCTCTTGGAAGGGAAGCAAGGACCCTTGATGCCTTTGGAAGGCCTTCCAGGCTACAATGCTAGCCTCCAGAATAGACTCCTACATGCTGTATATGGGCATGTTCCTTATGGATGTCTTGAAAGACCTGGCAGAGTTTACCACCCTACTGCCTTCTGACAAACAGGCAGCTCATCAGATCTTAGTAACACATGCCTAGAACACTTCTAAATTCCTAACACGGACAGCGTTTGATGCCTTTGAGGCCAATAGCAGAACTGCTGCAGCCTGCATTGGAGCCAGGAGGACAGCCTAGCTCCATGCATTTGACCTGGAACAATGGGTCCAAGATAAGTTGATCAACATTCCCTGCAATGGAGAGAACCTCTTTGACCAGAGGTGGAGAAAGAAGGCAGGGGAGATAGAGACAGACAACCTCACTATGAAGAGGCTTTCAAGGAAATAGCAGATTCCTCTAAAAAGAAGGCTGCCACCAAAAGACCTTTCTACCCTAAAAAGAAATGGTTCTATCCACCCTATCATTCCTACTCTGCTCCACAACAACAGAGACAGCAGGGCCAAAAACAACCCCAGAAACCCAAGTTTGCCAAGCCACAGCCTACACCTTCCACTCAATCTGCTCAATGTTTTTGACTTCTTCCTAAGGAGCATGGCCAATTCTCCCATAAGTTCTCTTCTTCCTCCCATAATCCCAGGGAGATTAGTGCATTTCACACACTGCTGGGTCAACATCACATCAGACCCCTGGACCTTACAGCTCGTCAGCCAGAGCCTGTAGTTGAAATTAAGAGATCTTCCACCCACTCATTTTGTGGGCCAACCCTGATGGGATCACCATCCTACCTCCTTATTGCAACAGGAAATCCACTCTCTCTTAACGCTGGGGGCAACAGAAGAAGTTCCTCTGTCTCAGCAAGGTCTAGGTTTCTACTCCTGATACTTCCTTATCACAAAGACGGGAGGCCACCAGTCTATCCTAGATCTCAGAAAGCTCAACAAATTCCTTATCAAGGAAATATTAAAAATGATTTCTCTGGATACCCTTCTTCCATACCTCCAACCAAACGATTGGCTTTGCTCCTTGGACCTAAAGGATGCTTATACACACATCCTGATCCACACAGATTACTGAAAGTTCCTCAGATTTGTGTTTCTGAACAACCATTACCAATATCAAGTCTTTCCCTTCGGACTAGCCTCTGCACCGAGGGTTTTCACAAAGTGTCTGGCTGTTGTGGCAGCCTACCTTCGAATTTTGGGAATCTTTCTGTTCCTTTACTTAGATGACTGGTTGCTAAGGGCAGATACCGCTCCAGCAGTCAACGCTGCCCTCAAACAAACCATCCATGTCCTACAAAAGTTAGGTTTCAAAATCACACCTGCTCCAACTCAAGACCTAGAGTTCACAGGAGCTTGGCTGGACACTATCCAGGTCTGAGCTTTTCTGCCAGATGACAGACGTGCCCGACTAATTGCCTTGGCTACCCAGGTCCAGCAGCAAGCATCACTAATGGCCAGGACATTCCTACGCTTACTAGGCCACATGGCCTCCACAGTCCATGTTGTACCCCATGCCGGTCTCAAAATGAGAATGGGGCAATGGACTCTGTCATAACAGTAGACATAGTCCACAGGCCACCTCTCTGACTTCAACACCATTACTCCTCAAATGAAGTCAGACCTTCAATGGTGGTGCATACTGTAGAACCTCAATGTAGGGTTACCTTTTCAAAGGTCTGCTATGGGGAGCCCACCTAAGCAGCCTTAGAACCCAAGACTTCTGGTCTGCTCATGAGAACATCCTTCACATCAATCTCCTGAAATTCAGAGCAATCTTCAACGCCATCCGCGTCTTCTCTCCCCAACTCATGGCCGCTCAGTCATCATCCAGACGGACAAACAGGTGGCTAGGTTTTATATCAACAAACAGGGAGGTACAGGATCTTGCCCCTTATGCAAGGAAGCCATCTGCTTGTGGAACTGGGTAATCCCTCGGGGAATTCATCTTCATGCAGAATACCTTCCAGGAGCAGAGAATTACTTAGCTGACAGGCTAAGCTGCATCCTCCATCCGCATGAGTGGAGGCTGGAACCTCAAGTCACACAGCACTTGTTCCACCTTTGGGGGACACCGCTACTCGATTTCTTTGCTTCTCCTTTCAATGCCCAACTACCTCGCTTTTGCTCCAGGATCCCCTCCCCTCACAGGGAGAACTCAGATGCCTTTCTTCTCTATTGGGGACAGGATCTGCTTTATGCTTTTCCTCCTCTCCCCCTCATAGCAAAGACACTATTCAAAATCTGAGCCAGCTGGGGAATGATGATATTCATTGCCCCCTACAGGCCCAGACAGCCATGGTTTCTTGTACTTCTCCAACTAGTTTGGACGCCTCCCCTCAAACTGGATCATTTTCACACCCTTCTCTCTCAAGAACAGGGGATCCTCCTGCACCACAGCCTCAAGACAATTCTCTTGATGGCCTGGCTGCTGAGCGCTTTGTCCTCTCACACCTAGGACTTCAAGAGGAGGTTTTGCATGTTCTTCTATCTTCAATGAAAGGTTTGACCAGAAGGTTTATGCTTTCAAGTGGCGCAGATTCTCGATTTGGTGTTCACAGAGAACACTAGATCCTTTCACATGTCCAATTCCGGACCTGCTCCAATACCGCCTCCATTTATCCTCCTCGGGACTCAAGACAAACTCTGTAAGGGTATATTTATGCGCCATTGTGGCCTCTCATCATACTTTGGAGAACTTCCGTATCTTGACAGCACCCCTACTGAGGTCAAACTGCATACCCTGGATTGTAAGAGTGCATTGGCCTTTTACCTAGACTACACTAACAGTCATTGGCAATCCTCTCAGTTATTTGTCTCCTTTGACCAAAGTCATCTAGGGTTACCAGTTTCAAAGAAGACACTCTCAAACTGGCTAGCAGATTGCATGTCTTTTACTTACATTCAGACACAGTCCAAGACGTGAGGATTGTGGAAGACAAATTTATTTACTCACAAACCTAGGCAACCCGACACAGGCTTGTCACACTTATATGATGTGTTTATATGTACCCAGTATTTTAATTTAATTTTATTAATTTCTATTATTTTATTACAATATGTTTAGATCTATAGCGTTCCAACACTATTACACTATGTATTTATTATTATATTATATATTATATGATTTGTTTTATTTATTATTATTATTTTTATCATGTTTTTATTATGTCTTTTATGTATTTGTTAGATGAATTTGTTTGTTCCTTCACTTTTAATATATTATGTTTCTATGTTTATAGTAATTTTGCCTTACAACCCCTGACGAAGGTTACGAAACACGGCCTGTGTCGGGTTGCCTAGGTTTGTGAGTAAATAAATTTGTCTTCCACAATCCTCACGTCTTGGACTGTGTCTGTGCTATTAACGTGAGTACTGCCTACTTCTTGGACAGTTTTACTTACATTCAGGCTGGGCTGTCTCCACAGCAGCAGGTCAAAGCTCATAATGTCCGAGTCATAGCTACCACTGTGGCTAACCTCCGTTCCGTCCCCATTTCGGAGATTTGCCAAGCAGCTATATGGTCTTTCCTGAAAACCTTGCAGCACACTATTGCCTGGACAAGGAATCCAGAAGTGATGCTTAATTGTTCTACGTAACCTCTTTCAAATCTAGACAACTTGCCCCCGCTTATTGGACTAACTCATGAGGAATGCGCCAAACGAGGTGAGTCGGTCAAATCCCTGCTGCAACCTCTGGCTGTGCCGGAACTCTTTCTCTTGCTTGGTTACCTGTGGCTAGGGCGTCCCATATGTGAAGATTGACTTCCTGCTTGTTTCTGGAAATAGTGTAGTTACTCACCTGTAACAGGTGATCTCCGGAAACAGCAGGAATCGGTCTTCACAACCCGCCTACCTCCTTCAAGTTGTCCCTTTTTATTTTTATTAAAATTTGTCTCTGTTAGTCACCTAAAAAATATATGCTGGTCAAATGTATAGAGGATTAGACTAACTTGTTATTTTTAGAAAAAGTCCTCTATTCAACCAATAAGCTATATAACCTCCTAATGGTTGTATTTCTTTTAGCACGAACATTCCATAAACATATATGTAGCTAATGGAGGTCTCAGACTTATGGTACTGAATTCAAAACATGACTTTTTGCAAAGTACCGAAACTGCATCAACGACTTCCAGTATGATTTAGAGCTGCTACTTTAAACTAATGTTATCTCGTCTTCAAATTCAAAAATCGCTTTTCTTAATTAACTCTGTGCTTATCCAGATTAACTGAAGTTGTGCCCGACGCCTCTATCTGGCACCATATCGGCGTTTCACCACCTTAAAGGGTTTCCTCAGGGGATTGCTGCTTCTGTAGCACTATAGTTCTTAGACTTCTCTATAATAAACTGTTATCACACGCAGTGCTGTCGGTTTTCCTGAATCAAAAAAATGTCTGTTAGTCACCTGACTGAGAAAACCAGGAGCAAAGGTGGGAAGGCAGCCACGAATGTGTGGGGGAACGCTCCCAAAAGCTGACGTCACCCATATGTGAAGACCGATTCCTGTTATTCTTGGAGATGACCTGTTACAGGTGAGTAACTATGCTACAAGGCCAACATACTTCTAAGTTTCTTACCAGGGCCTCTTTCGATGCCTTTGAGTCAATCAGCAGAATTTCAGCAGTCTGCATTGGGGCTCATATCTCGAGCAATGGTCCAAGATAAACTGGCCAATATCCCATGTAATGAAGAAAACGTTTTTGGCAAGGATTGGAAGGAAAAAACAAGAGAGATTGAGACTGATGATCTCACCCTGAAATGCCTTTTCAGGAAACAGCTAACCCATCCAAGAGGAAGGCTCCTCCCAAGAAATCTTTCTGTTCCAAAAACAAAAGATACTATCCTTCTTATCTGCCATCTGCTGCTTATCGGCCTTAGCATCCTCAGCAGAGACAGCAGGGCCCTCGCCAGCCCAAGAAGCCTAAGGCTCCTAAGCCTCAACCAGCTGCGCAAGCACAACCTGCGCCTGGTTTTTGACCCCTTCCTGGAGAGCATTGCTAATCTACCCCAGGAGGGTCCTCAGCCCATCCACATAGTAGGCAGATAAAGACTGTGGTGAGCATGTTCACAGTCCCACAGTGGCAGGAGATGAACCATGAAAATTAATGAAAAAGTTAAGAGGATTAACTATGGTTAAGTGGAATTCTGCAGATAAGGAGGAGAAAATGTACTGCTACTTTTATGCTACAAACTATGCTGAGCCTTAGCAGTAAATTTGAGAGACTGAGTTCATATTCCCCATGCCCTGGTTTAGAAGTGAGGTTCACGACTGTCATGGAATGTGCAAAACTAATCCATTTGGAGAAATTTCCTGGTAGAGTCACTATGCTTACAGGTGGCTCCTCATAACATCAGAGCAGTGGACACTCCAGATTGTCCAAGGGGGTTAACAGCTTCACTTTGAAACCTTACCCTCCAACAGCTTTACAAAGGATTATCCCACTCAACTCCTTCAAATAACTTTATTAAAAGAAGAGGTGACCACCCTGTTCTCCCAGGGTGCCATAGAAAGAGTTCCTCCTCTTCAAGAAGGGATGGGCATCTACTCTCCATATTTTCTCATTCCAAAGAAAACAGGAGGATTCAGGCCCATTTTGGATCTCAGAGACCTAAACAAATTCATGGTCCGAGAAAATTCAAAATGATTTCTCTAGGAACTCTTCTACCATACCTCCAGAGACAGGATTGGGGACAGGGGAAATGTACGCGATAGGGGGCAAGAGGTTGGTTTGCACGGACCAGGAGAAGGACCTTGGTGTGATTATTTCTGCGGATCTCAAGGTGGAAAAACAGTGCAACAAGGCGGTGGCAAAATCCAGGAGGATGTTGGGTTGCATACAAAGAGGAATTACCAGCAGAAAGGAAGAGGTACTAATGCCACTGTATAAGTCACTGGTGAGGTCTCACTTGGAATAATGTGTTCAGTTTTGGAGAACATATCTTGCAAAGGATATAAAAAGACTGGAAATTGTTCAGAGGAAGGCAACCAAAATGATTTGGAGCCTGCGTCAGAAGCCTTATGAGAAGAGACTTGAAGGCCTAAATATGTACACTCTGGAGGAGAGGAGGGACAGGGGAGATATGATTCAGGCCTTTAAATACTTAAAGAGAAATAATGAACAAACAAACCTCTTCCAAAGACGGGGAAGCTGTAAAACTAGAGGGCATAACATGAAGCTGCAAGGGGGTAAATTGAAAGGCAATGTCAGGAAATACTTTTTCACTGAAAGGGTGGTGGCTGCTTGGAATGCCCTCCCGATGGAAGTGTTGGGGGCGAATACAGTGACAGAATTCAAAATGGCATGGGACAGACACAGTGGATCCCTTTACAACAACAGGATAAAATCAAAATAAACATAACTAACTAATTTCTCAACATACAGGGGTGTCCTACACGGAGCGGTGGGTTCACCCCTAAAACAAAGACATGGGGAGGGGTGGCCTGCACAGAGCGGCAGGTGCACCTACTCTTGCCATCTTACTGGGCAGACTAGATGGACCATACTGGTCTTTATCTGCCATCATTTACTATGTTACTATGTTCTCTAGACCTAAAGGAGGCGTACATGCATTTACTGATCCATCCTTCACACAGACAGTATCTATGATTCATGTTTCAGAGAGACCACTATCAATACCGGGTTCTCCCCTTCAGTCTAGTCTCTGCCACAAGAGTCTTCACAAAATGCATGGCAGTAGTTGCTGCCTACTTACACACCTCGGGGGTATTCGTCTTCCCTTACTTAGATGACTGGCTGATCAGGGGAGACTCCCCTCGAGAGGTAGGGCTCTACCTTCACCGCACCATCACGGTGCTTCAACACCTGGGCTTTGTCATAAATTTCCCAAATTCTCACCACACTCCAACCCAATGATTGGAGTTCATCGGAGTGCTCTTAGACACTCAACAGGCCCAAGCTTTCCTTCCTCAGGATTGCTGTGCTCGCCTAATTGATCTGGCAAAAGGGATGCAAAAGCAAAGCCAGGTAACAGCTTGAGAAATGCTACGGCTATTAGGACACATGGCCTCCACAGTCCATGTTGTCACCTACGCTCGATTACACATGCGTCAAGCGCAATGGACTCTGCCTTCTCAATGGACACAAGCAAAGGAGCGTCTCAGAGACAAGATCCACATCTCCCCTGTACTGCTCAATTCTCTTCTGTGGTGGTGCTCTTTACAGAACCTTCTCATCGGGTCACCTCGATGTACCCTGACAACGGATGCTTCCAAGCTAGGTTGGGGAGCGCATCTGAATGACCTAACCACACAGGGACTGTGGACACAAAATGAATCTGCCTTGCAGATCAACCTCCTAGAACTACAGGCATTGACAAATGCTCTTTGGGTTTTTCAACCCTATCTTTTGGGGCAACCCATTTTAGTCAGGACGGACAACCAAGTTGCCATGTTCTGCTTGAACAAACAGGGAGCGATGGGGGTCCCATCCTTTGTGAAGAAGCTCTTCGCTTGTGGTCCTTTGCCATCTCACTCTGCATTCACCTCAGAGCGGTGTATCTCCTGTGTGAACTCAATGTCCCTGCGGATGTGCTAAGCCGTATCCTACGTCCACATGAATGGACCTTGCATCAGGAGACAACTGCTTGGATCTTCCACACATGAGGAACCCACGTATAGATCTTTTTGCCACTCTGTAGAATACACAGCTTCCACTCTTCTGCTCCAGGCTTCCGTCGTTGCATCGAGAGGCCCAGGGTGCCTTCCTTCTACATTGGGGACAAGGACTGCTCTATGCATTCCCACCTATCCCTTTGATACCCAAGACGCTTTTCAAGCTATAGGCCTACGGGGGCTCCATGATCCTCATAGCCCCCTTTATAGCCTTGTCAGCTGTGGTTTCCTCTGTTTCTTCAACTTGTGCAGACTCAACCCTTTAGTTTGGGATTTGTGCCCAAACTCCTCTCTCAGGACAATAGAACACTCCTCCATTCCAATCTTCACTCCTTCCATCTGACAACATGGCTTCTGAAGGGATAGTGCTCACTGATCTCGACCTGCCACAGGCGGTTAAAAATATCCTCTTTGAATCACACAAGGATTCCACCAGGCAATCTTATGCCTTCAAGTGGCATGGTTTTGCCATCTGGTGCGTCCTAAAGGACATTGACCCCTTTTCTTGTTTGGTGGAGTCCCTTCTACAATATCTCCTCCACTTATCCTTAACTGGTCTTAAGACTAATTCAGTGAGGGTTCACCTTAGTGCCACTGCGGCCTCTCACAGACTACTGGATGTACAGCCTATCTTCTCACACCCCTGAATAGCACGCTTCATGCAGCGTCTGCTGCTATCCAAGCTACCCATTAAGCTGCCTCTGGTAGCCTGGGATCTCAATGTGGTTCTCGCTCAACTTCTGAAGCCTCCTTTCAAGCCTTTAGCCACCACTTTACTGATGTTTCTCTCTTGGAAGGTCATCTCCCTCATCGCCGACACATCATCAGTGAATTGCAGCATCAGTGAATTGCAGGCTGTGGTGGCGGATCCGCCGTATACCAGGTTCCAACATGACAAGGTGGTTCTGTGGATCCATCCGCATTTCTTTCCGAAGATAGTCTCCTACCATCTAAAGCAGTCAATTATCCTACCGATATTCTTCCCGAGACCGCATGCGTCTCCAGCTGAAACAGTGCTACATACCTTAGACTGTAAGCAAGTGCTGGCTTACTACTTGAATAGAACAAAGGATCACAGGAGACCCTCTCAATTATTCGTCTCCTTTGATCCTGGTCACCTAGGCCTACCAATGACAAAATGTACTCTATCCAGATGGATAGCAGATTGCATTTCGTTTGCTTATGCACAGGCAGAACTCTCTTTGGAGGGTCGTGTCACTGCTCAATGTGCGGTCTATGGCAACCTCCGTAGCCAATCTCTGTTCAGAATCCATTGTGGAAATCTGTCAGGAGCTACCTGGTCCTCCATTCATACTTTTGTTGCACACTGTTGTCTGGACAGAGAGAGACCTCCACTGGGACATTATCATTGGCCAAGCTGTACTCCAGTACCTCTTTGGGACTTAAAATCAACTCCTACCCTCCATCCTTCACTTCTACAAGAGTCCAGACTATCACTGAGGGAATATTGCCTCTTGGGATCAAGTGCATTGGCACACAGCTCTTCCAGACTCTTTAGCTTGTGATAAGGAAGCAACAACAACAACAACAACAACATCATAGCTCAGGAAGGAGCTATAGAAAAGGTGAAGTGACTCTGAACAAGCAACCTGTCAGTTCTGTTAGAAATAAGAAAACAGAATTTGTCCATAAAAGACTACCAGTCCCAGAATGCACCAGGTTTCCAACAGCCATTAGAGGAGCTGAAGTGGGGAAACGTGTGTTCAATCAAGAGGGCTATGAGGTAATCCCCAAGCACTCATCTCAAAGGGCAGGGCCTGATTCAGCACAGCTGCGCTGTGCTAGGGTGGAGCACTCATCTAGGCAGAATAAAGGTAGAGTTTATTCTACAGAGAATTATCCTCATCTTGATCCTCATCCTCAGTTTCATCTGGGAGATCCTTATCCTCAGAATCAGCTTGGATATCCTCAGCTTGGACGTCTTCATCATCTGGAGGATCATCAGAAGCAGAAGCCAGAGCGGACGGACAGAGAGGGCAAGAAACCCTTTGGAAGAAAGAAGAGAAAAGCATTTGGGAGGTCTAAAGGAGTCCAGAGCAGTACGTATACTGGGAGACATTCAAAAGGCCAGCATACACCACTGGACTGGAGAAAACCAGAGGAGTGGTGCTGCAGAGCTAGGAATCTCCAGACGGTACCTGTGAGGGAGACGGCTGCACTTGGAAGGGACCCTAGGACCCGTGCCAGAAGGTATGTGAAGAGAGATCCAGAGTCCAGGGATCTGGATTGGAAGGCAGGACATCAGAACTGGACTACATACTGGCCAGGCTATTTAGAGAGGAACTCTAACAGCAATGGAAGCTCAGGTATGAACACTGATCTATGCCCTAGCTATAACCTTGAAAGACAGCAGGGAAACAAGTATTCTCCTGAGAGTGCTCCATTGAGAAATTCCTCTGTGCCAATCCATGATATTGAACCCATGATTGTTGAAGAAGGGGGAGCGGTCTTAGATACAGGCTGTGAATATATGGATTGCTCTCTGTCTAAACTCCTTTGGTAATTTACTGTTACAAAGTACAGCAACCATCACAAAGAAATACAAACTTGTTCTTTAATCTACTCAGAAAAGCTCCTGAGTAGGATTTTGGGCCACGCAGTAGAAAGCAAGCCAGCTAAGGGGTTTCAGCTGGATAACTGCTAGCAATTGAGCCTTACCTAATTGCTTGTGAGCTCTGAGGGAATCACTTCTGAATCTATGTGTGAAGATATAAGAAGTTAACCTGAAAAGAACAGTTTTTCCCTTCTTTGTGGCTTTTGCTTGTTGTTTGATACACTGCTAAGAAAATATTAGCTAAAGCCTACAGAAAAGACCAGTTTGTTACCAACCAGGTCTTTATTCTTTTGCTTTGATTGCCTGACAAGTTCAACTCTTGTTTTCCTGATTTTGTTTTTCTAAGTTTAACACTGAAAGCAAGTATCCTGTTTTATGTGCTACCAAGCATATCTGTGTTGGGAGAAATAACCCCATAAATAAATATCTTATTGGCTTTACACTTAAGCACAACTAATTATTGTGAGCAGCTGTGTCTGGTGTGAATGGACTGCATTTCCCACAATCCCTTGCAAATCATATTGATATATGCACTTGCCAAGACTGTGAACATTCTCACCCAGGCAGCCGTCTGACAAATGGCGTAGTTTTTCGGATTGCTTTTGCGCAAAGGGATTTACTGGCTAAAGGATTACAACTCAAGTCTGAAGGAAAAGACAGTTCAAGCTTAAAAGCTTGTGATAAGGAAGCTTATCATAGCTCAGGTAGGAGCTATAGAAAAGATGATGTGACTCTGAACAAGCAACCTGTCAGTTCTGGTAGAAGCAAGAAAACAGAGTTTTCACATAAAAGACTACCAGTCCCAGAATGCACCAGGTTTCCAGCAGCCATGAGAGGGGCTGAAGTGAGAGAATGTGTGTGCAATCAAGAGAGCTATGAGGTAATCCCTAAGCACTCATCTCAAAGGGCAGGGCTTGATTCAACACAGCTGCGCTGTGTTAGGGAGCAGCACACATTAGGAAAGAATAAGAATAGAGATTATTCTTCAGATAAGAGATTCGGGGAGAGTTGGAAGAACAGCTTCAGCAAAAGCCACGCAGATAGAGAGAGAAGGAAACTCTCTGGAAGGAAGAGAAGAAAGGCCATTGGAAGGTCTGGGAGATTCCAAGGCAGTACTCATACTGGGAGGTATTCCAAAAGCCAGCAGAGTCCATTGGACTGGATTCAGCCAGAGGAATGGAGTGGCAGAGATAGGAATCACCAGTGGCTACCTGGAAGAGAGAAGACTGCACGTGGAAGGGACTTTCAGACCAAGGCCAGAAGGTATGTGAGAGGAGATCCAGTGTCCAGGGATCAAGATTGGAAGGCTGGACATCAGAATTGGATTACATATTGGCCAGGCTTTACAGAGAGGAATTATGATGGCAGGAGAGGCTCAGGTATGAACACTGATCCAGACCCTATCTATAATAGAGAATGGCAGCAAGGGAATAAGCATTCTCATGATAGTGCCTTAATGAAAGACTCATCTGTGCCAATGTATGATATTGACCCTATGATTGTTGATGAAGGGGGAGATACAGCAGATGAAAGTACAGTTTATATGGACTGTTCTCTATCTAAATGCTATTGCTAGTTTTTCTGTGAGCAAACACATCAGCCATCACAAAGAAACCTAACTTTGTTCTTTATTTCCACTGCAAACAGCTCTTAAAGGAGGATTTGGGCTCACACAGTAGCAGCCAGCCAGCTAAAGGCTTTCAGCTGGTCCATTGATAGTAATTAGGGCTGCACCTGATTGTGTGTGTGAGCAAGGGAGAATCACTGCTGAGATCTGCATGGAAAATAAGCAGAAGTTAACCTAACCAGCAAAGTTTATTCTTTTCTTTGTCCCTTGGTATTTGGTAATTATTTGCTAAGAAAACATTAGCTAATTGCCTGACAAGCTGAAGGTTGTTTTCTGGTTTACTTTGTGACTTTTTGTTATCCATTTTAAACACTGCAAGCAAGTAACCTCATTTATAGTGCTATCAAGCATACATGTGCTGGGTGAATTAAGCCCCATCAATAAAAGAAGTATTTTATTGATCTTACCACTTGGTTTCACAACTCAAATTATTGTCATCAGCTGTGTTTGGGAGTGAATGAACTACAATACCCACAATACTTTGCAAGAATCATATGAATATATGCATCGTCAAGATTGTGCAAGTTCTCACCCTAGGCAGCCGTCTGACAAATGGCGTAGTTTTTCGGATTGCTCTTGCACCAAGAGGATTTACTTGTTGTGGATTACAAATAAAAGTCAAGTTTAAAGCTGTAAGAAGATTTCTTTCCCTCGTCTGCACTTTGGAGGAAAAGTGGTTGTTCCAGGAAGCTGTCCCAGAGGAAAAGACCCTGTGCAAAGCTGGATTCATCACTGAGACAAGGTAATATGTACCTGGGCATGTCTAGTGGTGGATGTGTGTAAGCACAGGGGGTAATTGGAAAAAAAAAAGTTGAAAAAAAAAAAAACCACACCTGGTTGGAAGGTGCTGCTCTTTGGTTTTTTTTTTTCTCTCTTTTCTTGCAGAGGTCAAGATGGATCCGACGGAGATGGCTCAGTGGATGGCAGCCCAATTCAGAAAGCAGCAGGAGCTATCACAGCAGGCCCAGGACACTGCTCTGAAGGCCTTAATGGAACAGCAGAAACCAGTGCTTGATCTGGTGCAAGCTCTAGTTCAGCTGCAGAGCCAAAGTGGAACAGATGCAAGACCAGCAGTTAGTACTGGTGCACCACATGTGAACACTGTGGGACTCAATCAAGGGATTGAGGCATTTAATTTTGGGAAATTAACTCCAGAAGATAATGTTGATGATTTTCTAGAGTCTTTTGAAAGAGTGGCACAGGCTTTAGCATGGCCAGAGACCCAGTGGGCAGTAAGGCTGGCAGCCTCATTAACTGGTGAGGCACTAGCAGCTTACAGAGCAATGCCAGCAGCCCAGGCTTTGATTTATAAGGATGTAAAGGCAGCTATTAGAGATCGCCTAGGGTTGTCTATTTCAGAGTATAGGCGAATGTTTAGAGCTGTTACATTGAAAGTGGGTGAGACACCCAGGGCTCTGAGTCAGAGAATCAGAGGTTTAGCTGTAAAATGGTTGGAGCCTGAGCAAAAGACAGTAGAAATGTTATTAGATATTATAATGCTGGAACAATTTATGCTTGGGGTACCTAAAGATTTGAATGTTTTTCTTATACAGCAAAATTGCCAAAATCTTGGAGAGGCAACCATGCTAGCAGAGAGATTCTTGGAAGCCACGCAGGCTTGCCATAGAATGGGTGGCCCTCTAAAGATGGATGCTGAGGCTAAATGTGCTGTATCAGAAAAGAGAATAATTAAGAATGTTTCTGAAAATGAATGTACTGTATCAAACCAGATGACACAGTGGAATAGAAAGAAATGTTTCAAGTGTGGAAAAGTGGGACACTTAGAGAAGAGATGCCAGACACACACTAGTTTAATGGGTCTGGATTTAAAACAACCCAAGGAAGGATTTCTTTTGATGGTTGATGTGCAAGGAATTACCACAAATGCATTATTAGACTCTGGGGCAGACCAGAGTATGATGTCAAAAAGGCTTTGGAAGAGGATAGAGGCCCAAGAAAGATTTGTGCCTAGAACCCCTGAAAGCCAAGTTCACATCAGATGCATTCATGGTGCTGCATCATCATATCCCACCTATAGGCTAAAGGTTAAGTGCCTAGGGAAACAAGAGGAAGTCCTATTAGCAGTGGTGCCTAGGCTACCCTTTGATTTGGTTCTAGGAAGAGACTGGCCAAGATTTAAGCAGGGTCTAGTGGAAGGATTAGGAAAAAAGGAGGGAGAAGGTTTAATGGTAGTAGCTCCCGGGCCTTTATTTGGAAGTCCTCAGACCCCAGCTAAAAAGATGGTTAAGCGTCCAGAAGACCAAGCTACCCCAAAGCAGATATTCGTCCTAAAGTACCATAAGGTCTCTGAGAAGGCCCAAGCTCCTAGGCGGGCAACCCCTCAGTCTGCTGGGTTTGACCTGTGCAGCATAGAAAATGTGATTGTACCTAGCCAAGGGAGAGCCCTGGTTGACACCGGTCTCCAAGTGGAAATACCAATTGGATGTTATGGGAGAGTAGCCCCAAGGTCCGGATTAGCCCTTAAATATTTCATCGATGTGGGTGCGGGAGTAATTGATCCCGATTACAGGGGCAATATTAAAGTTCTGTTGTTTAACTTTGGACAGAATGAGTATCATGTGAAGACAGGAGACAAAATTGCCCAATTGATTTGTGAGAGGCTGGGTTTTCCACCTGTGGAGGAGGTCACATCCCTAGAGAATTCTGAACGTGGAGCCAAAGGCTTTGGTTCTACTGATGTCAAAGGGGTTAAAAGCTTAGCTGCCACCTGTGCCCGAGAGAGGGAGGTGGGTGAAGAGGAAGATTTGGGACCCCAGGTATCTGATTGTAAAGAAAAATCAGAGCCCCAAATAGGTGAGGACCTGACAATGGTACAACAGGAAGAAATTAGGAAGTTGCTTAAGGAATTCCCAGATGTGTTGACACCCATACCTGGGGAGACCCATTTGGTGGCCCATGAAATAATAACTCCACCTGGGAAATTGGTTCGTCAAAGGCCATACCGCTTGCCTGAAGCCAAAAGACAGGAGGTAGTGGCACAAGTCCAGGAGATGTTGGACATGGGGGTAATAGAGGAGTCAAAGAGTCCCTGGAATAGCCCCATAGTCCTGGTGCCGAAGCCTGATGGATCCTTAAGATTTTGTATTGACTTCCGGCAGGTAAACGCCATATCAGTTTTTGATGCATATCCAATGCCAAGAATTGAGGAGCTGCTAGACCAGCTGGGACAGGCTCAATACTTAACCACCCTTGATATGACAAAAGGATATTGGCAAATCCCGCTCACCAGGGAGTCGAAGCCGAAAACTGCGTTCAGCACCCCTGTTGGCCTTTTCCAGTTCAAGAGGATGCCTTTCGGACTGCATGGAGCAGCGGCTACCTGCCAAAGGTTAGTGGATCAGGTACTTCGACCCCACCAAAGTTATGCTTTTGCATACATGGATGATGTCATAATCCATAGTAACACCTGGGCGGAGCATTTGGAGAGGATCAGGGCAGTCTTGTGCTCTATGAAGCAAGCGGGAATCACTTTAAACCCGAAGAAGTGTGCCTTTGCAAATAGGGAGGTAAAATACCTAGGCCACCTAGTGGGAAGAGGAAAAATTAAACCTCTATTAAGCAAAATAGATAGCATCAGGAATTTTCCTCCTCCAACAACCAAGAAACAACTAAGAAGTTTCTTAGGACTTATTGGATACTACCGCCGGTTTATACCGCAATTCGCAGAGAAAAGTGCCATTTTCACGGATATGCTGCGAAAGAATTGTCCAAACCAGATAAAGTGGACACCAGAAGCTGAAAAAGCGTTTTCAGTATTAAAAGAAAAATTGTGTACAGGACCGGTACTGAAAGGAGTAGACTTCAAGAAACCCTTTCTGGTTCAAACCGATGCATCGGATGTAGGGCTAGGAGCAGTCCTATCCCAGTGCCATGATGGAGAGGAGCATCCTGTGATGTACCTGAGCAGGAAGTTGTCACTGGCTGAACAAAAGTATTCCACGATAGAAAAAGAGTGTTTGGCTATCAAGTGGTCAGTGGAGGCGTTAAGGTTTTACCTTACAGGGAGAAAGTTCCAGTTGGTCACGGACCATGCCCCACTTAAGTGGTTGCAGCAAATGAAGAACCACAATGCCAGGTTGACACGCTGGTACATGGCCTTACAGGCGTTTGATTTTCAGGTCGAACATCGTGCCGGGAAGTTACACAAGAATGCGGATGCACTTTCCCGTATTACGGACTGTAGAGAAGAAGTTTTACCAGTAAAACCAGTCCGTAATAACTTAAGCAGGGGGGTATGTGATAAGGAAGCTTATCATAGCTCAGGTAGGAGCTATAGAAAAGATGATGTGACTCTGAACAAGCAACCTGTCAGTTCTGGTAGAAGCAAGAAAACAGAGTTTTCACATAAAAGACTACCAGTCCCAGAATGCACCAGGTTTCCAGCAGCCATGAGAGGGGCTGAAGTGAGAGAATGTGTGTGCAATCAAGAGAGCTATGAGGTAATCCCTAAGCACTCATCTCAAAGGGCAGGGCTTGATTCAACACAGCTGCGCTGTGTTAGGGAGCAGCACACATTAGGAAAGAATAAGAATAGAGATTATTCTTCAGATAAGAGATTCGGGGAGAGTTGGAAGAACAGCTTCAGCAAAAGCCACGCAGATAGAGAGAGAAGGAAACTCTCTGGAAGGAAGAGAAGAAAGGCCATTGGAAGGTCTGGGAGATTCCAAGGCAGTACTCATACTGGGAGGTATTCCAAAAGCCAGCAGAGTCCATTGGACTGGATTCAGCCAGAGGAATGGAGTGGCAGAGATAGGAATCACCAGTGGCTACCTGGAAGAGAGAAGACTGCACGTGGAAGGGACTTTCAGACCAAGGCCAGAAGGTATGTGAGAGGAGATCCAGTGTCCAGGGATCAAGATTGGAAGGCTGGACATCAGAATTGGATTACATATTGGCCAGGCTTTACAGAGAGGAATTATGATGGCAGGAGAGGCTCAGGTATGAACACTGATCCAGACCCTATCTATAATAGAGAATGGCAGCAAGGGAATAAGCATTCTCATGATAGTGCCTTAATGAAAGACTCATCTGTGCCA
Source organism: Ichthyophis bannanicus (assembly GCA_033557465.1). Classification (NCBI taxonomy): domain Eukaryota; kingdom Metazoa; phylum Chordata; class Amphibia; order Gymnophiona; family Ichthyophiidae; genus Ichthyophis; species Ichthyophis bannanicus. Next base: position 84,553,220 of record CM066039.1, read on the forward strand.
ATGTATGATATTGACCCTATGATTGTTGATGAAGGGGGAGATACAGCAGATGAAAGTACAGTTTATATGGACTGTTCTCTATCTAAATGCTATTGCTAGTTTTTCTGTGAGCAAACACATCAGCCATCACAAAGAAACCTAACTTTGTTCTTTATTTCCACTGCAAACAGCTCTTAAAGCAGGATTTGGGCTCACATTGTAGCAGCCAGCCAGCTAAAGGCTTTCAGCTGGTCCATTGATAGTAATTAGGGCTGCACCTGATTGTGTGTGTGAGCAAGGGAGAATCACTGCTGAGATCTGCATGGAAAATAAGCAGAAGTTAACCTAACCAGCAAAGTTTATTCTTTTCTTTGTCCCTTGGTATTTGGTAATTATTTGCTAAGAAAACATTAGCTAATTGCCTGACAAGCTGAAGGTTGTTTTCTGGTTTACTTTGTGACTTTTTGTTATCCATTTTAAACACTGCAAGCAAGTAACCTCATTTATAGTGCTATCAAGCATACATGTGCTGGGTGAATTAAGCCCCATCAATAAAATAAGTATTTTATTGATCTTACCACTTGGTTTCACAACTCAAATTATTGTCATCAGCTGTGTTTGGGAGTGAATGAACTACAATACCCACAATACTTTGCAAGAATCATATGAATATATGCATCGTCAAGATTGTGCAAGTTCTCACCCTAGGCAGCCGTCTGACAAGCTGAAAGAAAAGATTTTCCCTCAACTGCACTTTGGAGGAGAGGTGGCTGTTCCAGGAAGCTGTTCCAGGAAGAAAAGACCCTGTGCAGAGCTGGATTCATCACTGGCATAAGGTAACAAATACCTGGGCATGTCTAGTGGTGGATGGGAGTAAGGCACAGGGGTAATTAAAAAAAAAAAAAGAGTAGAAAAAAACACCTGTTTGGAAGGTGGTGCACTGTGTTTTTTTTCTTTGTGTTTTCTTGCAGGGATCAAGATGGATCCGAGGGAACTAGCTGAGTGGATGGCAGCCCAGTTTAGCAGGCAACAGGAGCTAGCACAGCAGGCTCAGGACACTGCTATGAAAGCCTTAATGGACCAGCAGAAGCCAGTGCTTGATCTGGTGCAAGCCCTAGTTAAACTGCAGAACCAAAGTGGACCAGATGCAAGACCAGCAGTAAATACTGGTACACCACATGTGGACAGTGGGACTCAATCAGGGAATTGGGGCATTTAGTTTTGGGAAGCTAACTCCAGATGATAATGTTGATGATTTTCTAGAGTCTTTTGAAAGAGTGGCACAAGCATTAGCATGGCCAGAGACCCAGTGGGCGGTAAGGCTGGCAGCCTCATTAACTGGAGAGGCGCTTGCAGCTTATAGAGCAATGCCAGCAGCCCAGGCTTTGAATTATAAGGATGTAAAGGCTGCTATTAGAGATCGCCTAGGGTTGTCTATTTCAGAGTATAGGCAAATGTTTAGAGCTATTACATTAAGAGTGGGTGAAACACCCAGGGCTCTGAGTCAGAGAATCAGAGGATTAGCTGTAAAATGGTTGGAGCCTGAGCAAAAGACGGTAGAAATGTTATTAGACATTATTATGCTTGAACAATTTATGTTTGCGGTGCCTAAAGATTTGTACACTTTCCTTATACAGCAAAATTGCCAAAATCTTGGAGAGGCAACCATGCTAGCAGAGAGATTCTTGGAAGCCACGCAGGCTTGCCATAGAATGGGTGGCCCTCTGAAGATTGGTGCTGAGGCAAGCTGTGCTGTATCAGAAAAGAAAATAATTAAAAATGTTTCTGAAAATAAATGTACTGTGCCAAAGCAGATGACACAGTGGAGTGAAAAGAAATGTTTCAAGTGTGGAAAATGGGGACATTTAGAAAAGGGATGTCTGACACACTAGCTTAGTGGGTGTGGATTTAAAACAGCCCAAAGAAGGATTTCTTTTGATGGTTGATGTGCAAGGAATTACCACAAATGCTTTGTTAGACTCTGGGGCAGACCAGAGTATGATGTCAAAAAGGCTTTGGAAGAGAATAGAGGCCCAAGAAGGATTTGTGTCTAGAACCCCTGAAAGCCAAGTTCACATCAGATGCATTCATGGTGCTGCAACATCATATCCAACCTATCGGCTAAAGGTTAAGTGCCTGGGGAAACAAGAGAAAGTCCTGTTAGCAGTGGTGCCTAGGCTACCCTTTGATTTGGTTCTAGGAAGAGACTGGCCAAGATTTAAGCAGGGTCTAGTGGAAGGACTAGGAAAGAAGGAGGGAGAAGGATTAATGGTAATAGCTCCCGGGCCTTTATTTGGAAGTCCTCAGACCCCAGCTAAAAAGATGGTTAAGCGTCCAGAAGACCAAGCTACCCCAAAGCAGACATTCGTCTTAAAGTACCATAGGGTCTGTCATGCTGCCGCCCCAGAGGCCAAGGTTGGTATGGGCAGGTCAGATGGACATGAGAGTTTTTTATATATTTTGAATTTGGTCCTTCTGTAAGAGGTCTTGGTAATGTTCCCAGGACCTACCGGGGCCAAAGTTCAAGAGAACACACTAGCCAGAATGTAGGGAAAATAAGGCTTTATTTCCCTTTAAGCACAATGGTTCAAGTTATGGGAGACTACTTCAACAAACTGAAAGAAACCTTGCTTCAGGCAACAAAAAGAAAATATATTCACACTTGCTTTGTTTAACTGTTGCTTCACAGTACTTGGCATAAACAAACTTTACAGGCATTCGCTACTGTTCACTGTTTTATGTTTCATGCACAGACCTTAGGCTACCTGCCTGACAGTAGCTACAGTCCATCGGGGTTTCAGGTGGGTCTTCGTTGAATTCCACCTGCATGGGCTGAGTATCAGACAGCTGTGAATCAGTGTCAGTAAACTCTTGAGGAGTGTACTGAGGTTTCTCATATAACACATTTACTAGCTTCCAATGTTCAGCATTCAAGTCAGGGCCGCGCCCATGTGAGTGTTTGTTATGGCAGTTACTTCCCCTTGCAGGCTGCCTTATGTTATACAGTCTTTTTACCAAGGGCTTGTGCCCTGTTTCACAAACAGTTTGATAGGGAGGATATACTCCAGTATCTTGTGTTTCCTGTCTTCTTAACTTATTTATTTATTTATTTAGCAAGCATTTGTAGCCCGCTCCTTCCAGCGATCAGAAGCGGGTAGGATTACTATTGTGAAACTGCCGAATCAAGGCAGGTACAAATTTTGTTTACATACAGATTGTCAGAAAAGCACATCATACAGAGTTAACACTTCTTAGCTATGGGGGAGTTCATTTACATATACATAAATACATATATACAGGATAATCTTCTTGGACACAGTGGTCAGGGGCTGCTCCATCTGTGGGTTTAGTTCAGGTTGAAATGTGATTGGAAAATGTGCGTTTTGAGTTTCTTTCTGAAGTCTAGAAGGTCATTGCTAGCTCGTAGTTCTGGTGGGAGTTGGTTCCACAGTGTTGGCGCCGCATATGAGAAAGCCCTGTGGCTGGTGTTAGCTTTGGCAGATCTTATATCTGTTGGAGTGTGAAGGATGTTGGAATTGTGGGTTCTTCTGTTTCGGGTAGGAGGTTGCAATCTTACTAGGTTGTTGAGGAAGGAAGGTGCTAAGTTGTGGATGAGTTTGAAGGTGGTTGTTAGTATTTTGTATTTTGTGCGAGCTGTTATGGGTAGCCAGTGTAATTGAATTAGTACTGGTGTGATGTGGTCACTTAGATTTTTCTTCATTATGACCCTGGCAGCTACATTTTGTGCCATTTGTAATATGTTTAGGGTTTTTTTAGGTAAACCTTGTAGGATGGCGTTGCAGTAGTCAAAATGTGGCATGATGAGTGCTTGGGCCACTGTTCTGAAGTCTTGGGGATCAATAATATTCCGAATGGGTTGGAGCACTCTAAGCTTGTGGAAAACTGCTCTGTTGGTCTTTCGGAGGTGTTTTTCCATCTTTAGGTCACAGTCAAATGTGACTCCTAGATACTTTATTTCTTTTTTTGTTTGGTAAGTGTTGTTACATAGTGTTATTGATGTGGGAGGGTCAAAATTCGGTTCTTTGGAGATATACATTACTTCGGTTTTTTGTGATTAATTGACATACTACTTTGTTGTAACCAGTCTTGCATCTCTCCGATACATGTCTCCAGTGGGTTGTAGTCTGGGTTTTTAGTGTCTAGTTGTGTGTATAGCATGATATCATCGGCATAGATGTGGTAATTAATTTCGTGCCGTGAGAAAATTTTGCATAGTGGCTGCATATATACGTTAAACAGAAGTGCTGAGAGAGCAGAGCCTTGGGGGATTCCCTGTGTTTGTGAGAAAGATTCTGCTTTTTCTCCGTTGAATTGAACCTGTTGTGTTCGATTTGAGATGTAGGATGAGAACCATTTTAGTGGGGTTCCTGTTATTCCTATTGATTTTATCCTATTTATGAGGGTCCCATGATTAACTGTATCAAAGGCAGCTGAGATGTCAATGAATACAAGAATGTACATTTTCTTTTTGTTTTCAAGGCCCTTTAGGAGGTTGTTAAGTAGAACTAGTAACAGGGTTTCAACTCCATGATGTTGCCTGAAGCCATATTGCTGGTCATCAAGAGGAGCACTGTCAGTCAGATGGTCTTGGAGTTGTAGAAGGACCGTTTTTTCTATGATCTTTGCCAGGAATGAGATACTTGATATGGGACGGTAGGAGGCTGGGTCTTCTCCGTTGAGTGTAGTGTTTTTTAGGATCGGTCTAATGACTGATTTCTTTAGTTCTGAGGGCATGATTCCTTGTTGTAGGGATAGGTTAACTATGTGTGCTATGTGAGGTGCTATGTCTTGTTTCACTGCCTTGATCCAGGATGCAGGACAGGGATCTAGTGGGGAGGTGGTGCTTTTCAGGCTTGTGACAATGGCTGTGATTTGCTTGGTTCCTATTTTGTGGAAGTGCTCCCATAACTGGTTTTGCGTTGTGTTGTTCTCACTTCTGATTTGTGGTGTTGGTGGGGAGGGTGGAGGACCAGGGGCCGTCAGTTTGGTCGCGTAGTGGTTTGCCAGTGTTTGGACCTTGATGGATTTGTTGAGGTTGGCATTTTGGTCGGTTTTGGTTAGTGATTTGACTAGTTCAAATAACTCTCGTGGGCGATTGATTGCCTTGTTTAGGATGTTGGTGTGATGTAATTTTTTTGCATTGTTCACGTCGTCTTTGTATTTTGCGAGATGGGCCATGTATTTAGTTTTGAGATCGGAGGATTTGGTTTGTCTCCATTTTCTCTCTATTTTACGGAGCTCCCTTTTTGATTTTATTAGAGTTCCTGTGTACCAGGGTTCCGAGTTGATCTTATGTGGGTTTGATGTGTGTTTCAGAGTTGGGTTAGATGTATTTTGGATGTGTGTGTTCCATCTGTTAGTTAGTTCGTCTAGGTCTGTGGAATCTAGGTTTATGTGGGATGCAATGGTGCTTATGAGGTGTTCCTCGTTGAGTTTGCTGAATTTCCTAATGGGGTTGGTCATTCTCATCTCCTTTGAGTTTTTGGGTTGGCACTGTAGTTTAAGTTTACAGTTGATTTGGTGGTGGTCTGACCATGGTACTTGAGTTATGTTTATTATAGGTGGTTCATTGCTTTGTTGTGGATTTCTGGGTATGAAAATCATATCTAGGATGTTTCCTCTATCGTGTGTGGGGTTGCTTATTATTTGTTGGAAACCCAATTGGTCGATGGCTTCATAGAAGGAGTCCGTGTGGGACGGAGGAATTGATGCTAGGTTCAAATCTCCGAGGATGATCTGGAATTTTTTGCTTTGTGTGGATGTGATGGTTTCTAGTGCTGTGGCTAGTGTTTCGTGCTGTGGTGAGGGAGGTCGATAGATTAGGCAGATGGATAATGCCATGCTCTCGACTTTAAGTAGGTCAAGATCTGGATTTGTGACCGTAGATGTGGTTGTGAGTTGAAGGCTGGTTTTGGCTGCTATAAGGACTCCGCCTCCTCTTCTGTTGATGCGTGGGCAGTTGTATAGTTGGTATCCGGGCTTCTGTATTTGGTTCATTGTTGCAGAGTCTGAGTCAGTGAGCCATGTTTCTGTTATGCATAGGATATCTGGTTGTTCGTCAGTTAGAATGTTGTGGATAATATGCGTTTTATTCCTTATTGACCTAGCATTAATAAGGATAATGTTACATGTGTGATGTTCTTGGTGTGTGGTTCGTGTGAGTTGTATTTGAGATCCAATAGTGTTCTTTGCTTTGGTTTTAGGGTGTTTTTGAGATTTGTTCCCTTTGATATGGGTGTGTCGTTGGGGTAATTTACTTGGTGTTTGTGTGGTGGTGATAGGATTTATTTATTATTTATTTATTTATTTTATTATTTATTACAGTTTCTTATATACCACGCTATTTAGAATCAGCGCGGTTTACATCATAACAAAACGACCATAACGACAAACTGTCAGGTTTTACATTGAACAGGAGTACAAACTTGGATAACTGGGTTAACTATATACAAACTTAATTATATACAAACTTGGATAACTGGGTTAACTATATACATAAACTATCTACACTGCAGTGTGAGGGCATTTCTAGATTGGGTCATTTCTTGGAGGGGATATTGATTGATGCAGGATGGGTAATGGAGGGGGGGGTGGAGAAGGTAGATTGGTGTATATAGTAGAGGAATGCAGTATTGTGAGTGTGGGATGGTTCTATATGAAGATGTTAGTATACACATGCACAAAATCAGGAAGGTGTGAGCAGGCTCCATTTTATGTCTGCCAGAAATACTTGGATTTTGGATTCGAGTGGCGCAGTGTGGGGTGAAGTCAAGGCAGCTGGCCTAGAGATGAGTTAGTGTAGGCCGGCAAGATAGTTGTTGGGTACCAACAGTCTAGCAGGGATAGATGGGTTGGGGTACAGCGTTTCTTATTACTTTAACAAAATAGGGATACAGTCCTAACGTTCCTTATCACTCAGTATAAACAGATACAGTATTGTGCGATACAGTCCTATTGTTACCTATCATTCAGTATAAACAGATACAGTATTGTGCGATACAGTCTTAAGGTTATTGCAAGAAGGTTATTGGGTTACTGCATTGAAATGTAACAACTTGCTGGTTAGAGATACTTTGTTTCATTTAGCTCTAAATAAACAGTAGTAGCTTATATTGCTTATCAGAATAAAAAGGTATTTTACCTTGTTTAGTTGAGTCCCATGGCCTGGACCTGCTGTAGTTCAGCCTGTCTTGAGCAGTAGGCTTTTCACACTCCAGCTGGCCTTCATGCAGAGTCACCACTCTCTCACATTCACACCTTTTACCATTTGAATAAGGAATATTACCATTTGCAGCAAAGACTTCATCCTGGCTCAGATAATGCTTACTGTGTCTTGCATTTACTGCTGCCGGTTCTTCACACCAAACTCTGGGGTTTATTTCTCCCCTTGTGCCTTTCTTTCCAGTACCTCTCAACCAAGGACTCCTGGAACTCTGTGGGCTCGGATTCACTATGCCCTCCTGCCAGGAACTCCTTCCTCTCTGGTGCTCTGGACACTCCTTATGGTGCTCTCCTCCTTGGTTCCTTTCCAGAAGCTCTCTGTGGTGTGACTCTCCGTGGTCTGCTTTTCCTTGATAAGCCTCTTCTTGATATGCCTCCTTTTGGTAGGCCTTCCTTGGTATGCCTCTCCTTGGTCTCTCTCTCCCTGGTCTCTCTCTAACTTGTCCTAGTTCCTCCTTTTCAAGTTCCCAGCCTTTCTTCAGGGGAACTCCCCCTTTTCTCCATTGGCTGTTAGGTTGCATTACCTCATCAGCTCTGAGGTGCAGTTCTCTGGGCCTTGGAAGGTCACTCCTGCTCCCTCTATTGGGCTCCTCATAATATTGCAGCTGATGATAAAATCTTTTTTCAGGATTTAAAACCCTTTTTTCTTCATGAATAGGCTCTGCGGTACCACATATCCCCCCTCTTAAAATATGACGGGCTGGTGAAGCCCCCTTCACACAGCACGGAATTCGTAGCTGAGCAGCAGTATTGTACTGTAGCTTGCTGTCACCGTATATCTTCCGCCTGTTATTGACTAGTTTTTCTCCTGGGTGATAAGTGTTGGCTACTGCGGCTAGCAACCCTGATCGGTCATGCAACGATCGAAGAGCGTTGATATGATAGATTTGCGTGCGTCCTTTGGTATCTTGTACCTCGTAAGAGGTGGGTCCCTTAGGTTGAACTACCACATGAGGTCCTCTCCACCGGGCCTCGAATTTGGGGGTAGCTCCCGATACCAAGACCATTACTTTTTCTCCTGCTTGTAGCTGCCTGTGCTTTACCCTCCGGTCATAATAATGTTTTTGTTTCTGTTGACTTTTCTTCAAGTTTTCACTCGCCACCCGCGAGGTTCGTTCTAATCGCCACCGCCACTTCCACTGTTGCCCGAGTTTTCTTCCTCTTTCAACTCCTCGGGGCTGGCCGTGCTGTTGGCTCAATGGGAGTTCCTCCCCGCTTTTCGGCACGGAGTCCTCCTTGTGGTCTTCCACATGGGGGCCCAGGTCTTCTTCTGGAAAATCACTCCCTATGGCCATGAGTCCTTCTAGCTCTGCCTTCCCCGTAGAGCCAAAGCCATCTGCACCTCGACTAGTGGGAGTGAGCATGGTGACCTCTTCCAAGCTGGGGAACCCGACTCGCTCGCAAATCAATTGCGCTATTCTGTCCCCAACCTGAACCACGAAATCTTCTTTAGAAAAATTGCACAGGAGAACTTTTACTATTCCCCTATAATCAGGGTCGATGACCCCTGCGGCTACATCCAAACTGTGTTTGGCAGCCAATCCTGACCGGGGTGCTATCCTTCCATAACATCCTGGAGGGATTTCCACTTGTATTCCGGTGCTGATTAGCTTTCGTCCCTGCTTCGGGATGACCTGCTCTTCCACACTATGGAGGTCGTAGCCTGCTGCTTGTGTTGATGCTCTTTGGGGACTACGGGCCTTTTCCGAAGTTTTACAGAACTTCAACACGAATTTCTTAGGCGCCTCCGGTGTTTCCTTTATCAGGCCTCTCTTTGGCTTTCCCCAGAGCGGACTAGGGACCATGGAGTTAGTGGTTGCCGCTAGGCTGCTTCGCTGGGTGATAAGGTGATCAGTAGGCTCAGGACTACCCGTGTGCTCATGCCTACTGCAGGTGGAATTCATGACTGTCTGAGGAGATAAACCCTCTCTCAGAGTCTTTTTAAATTGCGGCCAGTCGCGACCCAATACCTGCTCTTGTGGTAATCTTGGGACCACGGCTACCAACATTTGTTTTCTCATTCCCCATGCCTTAACCCACAGCTTGTACACGGGATAGCTTGTAGCTGATCCATGAACACATTTAATTTTGACCTGCGCTTCTGGACATTCAGGGACGGACCATCCTTGGTCTTGGATCATAGACCACAGCTGTTTGGACATCATGGATTGGTCCGCACCTGAATCCAGCAGTGCCTTAGCATGAACTCCGTGTATTTTTACTCTCAACACAAAACCTTCTTTTGTTGTCTTTGGGACTTCTCCCACTAATGCAACACGTGAATAACATTCCTTTTTTATATGGCCCTTCTTACCACATGAAAAACATCGTCTTACAGTTTCCACATCCTTAGGGTCATAATTACTCCTAGGGCTATACATTGGTCTGGAGGAACCATCTACCCTCCTAGCTTCCATCCCTAAGTGCATTTTAGGAACCGCTAGCTTTGGCTGGGACACTTTTTCTGCCTCAAGATATCTCTCTGTTAGGCTTATGGCCTCGGTAGTAGTGCAGCAATTCTGAAGAATTATAAAATTTTGCACTCTACTCGGTACTGCATTTAGAAACTGTTCTAAGATTATGGCGTCCATGAGAGTTTCAATATTCTTTCTCTCAGGCTGTAACCATTTGTACGCCAAGCTCTTTACTCTATGTCCCAAGGCTTTCGGAGTTTCATTTGGGTTAAGCATAGTGGCTCTAAACAATTTCCTATAAGCAAATGGGGTGAGACCTAGGCGATCTTTAATTGCCATTACTACCTCATCATAATTGTCTGCTAAAGCTGGAGGCATCGACCGGTAGGCGGCTAGAGCCTCTCCCGTCAGGGATGCAGCTAGTCTGACTGCCCACTGTTCAGTCGGCCACCGAGCTGACTTTGCTATTCTGCTAAATGAATCCAGAAAATCATCCAGATTATCACTGGGGCTTAACTTTCCCATTGTCAGGTCACTACATGACCACTGTCCCAACTCTGTGTTATGGAGTTCAGAGGCTCGCAATAGTTCCGCTTCCTTCTTTGCTATTTCTTCCTTCTGCTGGGTTAACCATTTGTCCAATGTGTGCAGAAGAGGTGACTGCTGTTCTTGCATGGCTTTCAGCGCTTGCGCTTGGTTCTGCAGCGCTAGTTTCGCCTGCTTGTCAAATTGATTAGCCATCCACGCACATACTTCTTTGGGATCCATGGTAATCTGTAGTAAGGAAACAAAACAACAAAACACAACCAAGTGTGGCTCTTTCACAAAGAAAATTTCCTTTCCTAATCCTTTTTTTTTTTTTTTTTTTTCTCTATACTCTCCTCGGTATCCTACACTTTTCAGGTATATCTACGTTTTACCTGATGACAGTGTAGAATCAGCTCTGGAACAGTATACGTCGCTGTCGTTCCGCGATTCTCCGCCGACAGTTGGATACCGGATTTCTCTTTTCCAGGATTTTCTTCCAATCCGCTCTGGATTTGACTGCTCCACTCCGGGTTTTTTTTTTTTTTCTGGAGACCTGTAGCTCAAGCTTCTTCTCTGTAAGCTGGACGTAGGCTCCACGAAAACATCCAACAACTATGCCATTTTTATGTCATGCTGCCGCCCCAGAGGCCAAGGTTGGTATGGGCAGGTCAGATGGACATGAGAGTTTTTTATATATTTTGAATTTGGTCCTTCTGTAAGAGGTCTTGGTAATGTTCCCAGGACCTACCGGGGCCAAAGTTCAAGAGAACACACTAGCCAGAATGTAGGGAAAATAAGGCTTTATTTCCCTTTAAGCACAATGGTTCAAGTTATGGGAGACTACTTCAACAAACTGAAAGAAACCTTGCTTCAGGCAACAAAAAGAAAATATATTCACACTTGCTTTGTTTAACTGTTGCTTCACAGTACTTGGCATAAACAAACTTTACAGGCATTCGCTACTGTTCACTGTTTTATGTTTCATGCACAGACCTTAGGCTACCTGCCTGACAGTAGCTACAGTCCATCGGGGTTTCAGGTGGGTCTTCGTTGAATTCCACCTGCATGGGCTGAGTATCAGACAGCTGTGAATCAGTGTCAGTAAACTCTTGAGGAGTGTACTGAGGTTTCTCATATAACACATTTACTAGCTTCCAATGTTCAGCATTCAAGTCAGGGCCGCGCCCATGTGAGTGTTTGTTATGGCAGTTACTTCCCCTTGCAGGCTGCCTTATGTTATACAGTCTTTTTACCAAGGGCTTGTGCCCTGTTTCACAAACAGTTTGATAGGGAGGATATACTCCAGTATCTTGTGTTTCCTGTCTTCTTAACTTATATTGCTTATCAGAATAAAAAGGTATTTTACCTTGTTTAGTTGAGTCCCATGGCCTGGTCCTGCTGTAGTTCAGCCTGTCTTGAGCAGTAGGCTTTTCACACTCCAGCTGGCCTTCATGCAGAGTCACCACTCTCTCACATTCACACCTTTTACCATTTGAATAAGGAATATTACCATTTGCAGCAAAGACTTCATCCTGGCTCAGATAATGCTTACTGTGTCTTGCATTTACTGCTGCCGGTTCTTCACACCAAATTCTGGGGTTTATTTCTCCCCTTGTGCCTTTCTTTCCAGTACCTCTCAACCAAGGACTCCTGGAACTCTGTGGGCTCAGATTCACTATGTCCTCCTGCCAGGAACTCCTTCCTCTCTGGTGCTCTGGACACTCCTTATGGTGCTCTCCTCCTTGGTTCCTTTCCAGAAGCTCTCTGTGGTGTGACTCTCCGTGGTCTGCTTTTCCTTGATAAGCCTCTTCTTGATATGCCTCCTTTTGGTAGGCCTTCCTTGGTATGCCTCTCCCTGGTCTCTCTCTAACTTGTCCTAGTTCCTCCTTTTCAAGTTCCCAGCCTTTCTTCAGGGGAACTCCCCCTTTTCTCCATTGGCTGTTAGGTTGCATTACCTCATCAGCTCTGAGGTGCAGTTCTCTGGGCCTTGGAAGGTCACTCCTGCTCCCTCTATTGGGCTCCTCATAATATTGCAGCTGATGATAAAATCTTTTTTCAGGATTTAAAACCCTTTTTTCTTCATGAATAGGCTCTGCGGTACCACAGGTCACAGAAAAGGCCCAAGCTCCTAAGCGGGCAACCCCTCAAGCTGCTGGGTTTGACCTGTGCAGCATAGAAAATGTGACTGTACTTAGCCAAGGGAGAGCCCTGGTTGACACTGGTCTCCAAGTGGAAATACCTATTGGATGCTATGGGAGAGTAGCCCCAAGGTCCGGATTTGCCCTTAAATATTTCATCGATGTGGGTGCGGGAGTAATTGATCCCGATTACAGGGGCAATATTAAAGTTCTGTTATTTAATTTTGGACAGAATGATTATCACGTGAAGACAGGAGACAGAATTGCCCAATTGATCTGTGAGAGACTGTATTTTCCACCTGTGGAGGAGGTCACATCCCTGGAAAATTCTGAGCGTGGAACCAAAGGCTTTGGTTCTACTGACGTCAAAGAGGTTAAAAGCCTAGCTGCCACCTGTGCCCGAGAGAGGGAGGTGAATGAAGAGGAAGATTTGGGACCCCAGGTATCTGATTGTAAAGAAAAATCAGAGCCCCAAATAGGGGAGGACCTGACAGTGGTACAACAGGAAGAAATTAGGAAATTGCTTAAAGAATTCCCAGATGTGTTGACACCTGTGGTGAAGAGCGCCCTCCTGAGGCTATGGAGACAGATGAAAATCCTGAAGGGCAACAGGATTTATGCCAGATTGACAGTGCTGGAAAGAAAGAGAGACTTCGTTCTGCTGAGCTGAGCATGGATACCAGCCCAGGGGAGGAGTCGTGCAGTCCTGATTGGGCACACCCAGTGCTTGGAAGGGGCGTGTCTAGAAGAGAACCTGGTTTTAAACCGGAGTATGGCTTTGCTAAGAAGAAGTGGAAGGAGAAGGGAAGGAGCCCACGGAACGGTCAGAGTACCGTGAGCAGTCAGAGGAGCAGCAGTCAGAGAGAGAAGGCTAGCAGCCAAGGACTGAGCCGAAGCAGTAGAAGAAGACCTGCAAGAATCTGTTCAGAGGCAATAAATGGAAGTCCTGAGGAAAGTGGACCTAGCCCTGGAATAGACACCTGGAGGAAGCCTTCACGGCAGGCAAGAGAGAAAAAGAACTCATTCTGGGAATTACAGTTTGGCCCAGAGAGGCACGGGAACTCTCACAGCTGGAGGACGTCTGAGCCACCTAGGATAAGAGGGGCTTGGCAACAAGTAAGCGATTTGCCAAAGAGTTTCCAGAGTGAAGGTAAACTCAATTCTCCTATATTTGAAGCCTTAACAAAAGAGCCTAAGAGTTACTCTGATTAACTTAACCTGAGAGAGGAAAAGGGAAACAGCCTTAATCAAGAGGGAAGTTTAATAAATGATAACAATTCCTTATCTAGCAGACAACAGGCTGAATTGCTTCTCCAGGATTTTAAAGAGTTTTTAAAGCTAAAAGCATACAGACAGCCAGTATTGCAGGAAGCTAATAATTCTATACAGTCTGAGGAATTAGTGCAAGATAATTCTGACTTACCTGACTGTGAGCATGGACTGTACTATTTGTTGTGTGGAAATACCAAACTGAAGAAACTGGTTATGCCGTGTATGAGTTGAATACTACGGAGCTGTTTTGCTGCCATGCTAGGAAAGCTTTAATTACCTGCACCTGAAGTGACCCAGCACTGTGAACGTAACAGTGTGTGAAAAGAGGCTGCATTTAAAGTGAATGACCTCTTGGGGCAGAGCTGAGTAAACTGCTTAGAAGTAAAGCTGAATTTCTACTTTAAGTTGACTTTATACCTGAGTTCTTTCTGTTCCTGTTAAAGCACCTGTTTTGTTCATATTTCTGAATTTGTCATGCGATGGAAGAATAACCTTAACCATAATAAAAATACTTGCAAATAAGCCTTACCGTCTCTGGCGCACAACTACACTTTATTTCGGAGTGAAAGGAGAAGAAAAACTACAGTACCCAGCATTCCAGGGGAATAGGTTTTAAACTCCTTCCTCACGAGGCAATAGGCCCCGCTCCTTGTCTTTAGCCCTAAGGCGGGGCAGGAGCGCCGCACACCCATACCTGGGGAGACACATTTGGTTGCCCATGAAATAATAACTCCACCTGGGAAATTAGTTCATCAAAGGCCATACCGCTTGCCTGAAGCCAAGAGACAGGAAGTTGTGGCACAAGTCCAGGAGATGTTGGACATGGGAGTAATAGAGGAGTGAAAGAGTCCCCTGGAATAGCCCCATAGTCCTGGTGCCGAAGCCTGATGGATCTTTAAGATTTTGTATTGACTTCCGGCAGGTAAACGCAATATCAGTTTTTGATGCATATCCAATGCCAAGAATTGAAGAGCTGTTGGACCAGCTTGGACAAGCTCAATACTTAACCACCCTTGATATGACAAAAGGATATTGGCAAATCCCTCTAACCAGGGAGTCGAAGCCGAAGACTGCGTTCAGCAGCCCCGTTGGCCTTTTCCAGTTCAAGAGGATGCCTTTCGGACTGCATGGAGCGGCAGCTACCTGCCAAAGGTTAGTGGATCAGGTACTTCGACCCCACCAAAATTATGCTTTTGCATATATGGATGATGTCATAATCCATAGTAACACCTGGGCGGAGCATCTAAAGAGGATCAGGGCAGTCTTGTGCTCCATGAAGCAAGCGGGAATCACTTTAAACCCGAAGAAGTGTGCCTTTGCAAATAGGGAGGTAAAATACCTGGGCCACCTAGTGGGAAGAGGAAAAATTAAACCTCTAATGAGTAAGGTAGATAGCATCAGGAATTTTCCCCCTCCAACAACAAAGAAACAACTAAGAAGTTTCTTGGGACTAATTGGATACTACCGCAGATTTATACTGCAATTTGCAGAGAAAAGTGCCATTTTCACGGATATGCTGCGGAAGAATTGTCCAAACCAGCTAAAGTGGACACCTGAAGCTGAAAAAGCATTTTCAGTCCTAAAAGGAAAATTGTGTACAGGACCGGTACTGAAAGGGGTGGACTTCAGGAAACCCTTTCTGGTTCAAACAGATGCATCGGATGTAGGGCTAGGAGCGGTTCTATCCCAGTGTCATGAAGGGGAGGAGCATCCTGTGATGTACCTGAGCAGGAAGTTGTCACCGGCTGAACAAAAGTATTCCACAATAGAAAAAGAATGTTTAGCTATAAAGTGGTCAGTGGAGGCGTTAAGGTTTTACCTTATAGGGAGAAAGTTCCAGTTGGTCACAGACCCTGCCCCACTTAAGTGGTTGCAGCAAATGAAGAACCACAATGCCAGGTTAACACGTTGGTACATGGCCTTACAGGCATTTGATTTTCAAGTGGAACATTGTGCTGGGAAGTTACACAAGAATGCGGATGCCCTTTCCCGTATTACGGACTGTAGAGAAGAAGTTTCACCAGTTACACCAGTCCGTAATAACTTAAGCAGGGGGGTATGTGATAAGGAAGCTTATCATAGCTCAAGAAGGAGCTATAGAAAAGGTGAAGTGACTCTGAACAAGCAACCTGTCAGTTCTGGTAGAAATAAGAAAACAGAATTTGTCCATAAAAGACTACCAGTCCTAGAATGCACCAGGTTTCCAACAGCCATTAGAGGAGCTGAAGTGGGGAAACGTGTGTTCAATCAAGAGGGCTATGAGGTAATCCCCAAGCACTCATCTCAAAGGGCAGGGCCTGATTCAGCACAGCTGTGCTGTGCTAGGGTGGAGCACTCATCTAGGCAGAATAAAGGTAGAGTTTATTCTACAGAGAATTATCCTCATCTTGATCCTCATCCTCAGTTTCATCTGGGAGATCCTTATCCTCAGAATCAGCTTGGATATCCTCAGCTTGGACGTCTTCATCATCTGGAGGATCATCAGAAGCAGAAGCCAGAGCAGAGGGACAGAGAGGGCAAGAAACCCTTTGGAAGAAAGAAGAGAAAAGCATTTGGGAGGTCGAAAGGAGTCCAGAGCAGTACGTATACTGGGAGACATTCAAAAGGCCAGCATACACCATTGGACTGGAGAAAACCAGAGGAGTGGTGCTGCAGAGCTAGGAATCTCCAGACGGTACCTGTGAGGGAGACGGCTGCACTTGGAAGGGACCCTAGGACCCGCGCCAGAAGGTATGTGAAGAGAGATCCAGAGTCCAGGGATCTGGATTGGAAGGCTGGACATCAGAACTGGACTACATACTGGCCAGGCTATTTAGAGAGGAACTCTAACAGCAATGGAAGCTCAGGTATGAACACTGATCTATGCCCTAGCTATAACCTTGAAAGACAGCATGGAAACAAGTATTCTCCTGAGAGTGCTCCATTGAGAAATTCCTCTGTGCCAATCCATGATATTGAACCCATGATTGTTGAAGAAGGGGGAGCGGTCTTAGATACAGGCTGTGAATATATGGATTGCTCTCTGTCTAAACTCCTTTGGTAATTTACTGTTACAAAGTACAGCAACCATCACAAAGAAATACAAACTTGTTCTTTAATCTACTCAGAAAAGCTCCTGAGTAGGATTTTGGGCCACGCAGTAGAAAGCAAGCCAGCTAAGGGGTTTCAGCTGGATAACTGCTAGCAATTGAGCCTTACCTAATTGCTTGTGAGCTCTGAGGGAATCACTTCTGAATCTATAAGAAGTTAACCTGAAAAGAACAGTTTTTCCCTTCTTTGTGGCTTTTGCTTGTTGTTTGATACACTGCTAAGAAAATATTAGCTAAAGCCTACAGAAAAGACCAGTTTGTTACCAACCAGGTCTTTATTCTTTTGCTTTGATTGCCTGACAAGTTCAACTCTTGTTTTCCTGATTTTGTTTTTCTAAGTTTAACACTGAAAGCAAGTATCCTGTTTTATGTGCTACCAAGCATATCTGTGTTGGGAGAAATAACCCCATAAATAAATATCTTATTGTCTTTACACTTAAGCACAACTAATTATTGTGAGCAGCTGTGTCTGGTGTGAATGGACTGCATTTCCCACAATCCCTTGCAAATCATATTGATATATGCACTTGCCAAGACTGTGATCATTCTCACCCAGGCAGCCGTCTGACAAGCTTCAATCTGTTGGCCACAGGGACCACTGCTCTTCCTCCCATACCAGTCTGGTACCTGGGAGATAGTGAGTCCCATGTGTGAAGACGGCATTCCTACTTGTTCCTGGCGATAGGGTAGTTACTCACCTATAACAGGTGATCTCAGTGAACAGCAGGAAAGTGAGGTTACTTACCTGTAACGGGGGTTCTCCGTGGACAGCAGGATAAGTCAGCCACACTTGGTGATGTCCTCCGGGCGGCGCCACGTTCAGAAGTGCTCTCAAGTTTCTCAGCTAGCCCACCTCCCGGATCCGCCCCCTAGCCTGGCCAGTTCTTTATCAAGCTTGACAACAAGGCTAGGGAGCGGACCTTCAGGCAGACCTCCTCCAGGGGAGGTGGGGGGGAGCGTGTGGCTGACTTATCCTGCTGTCCACGGAGAACCCCCGTTACAGGTAAGTGACCTCGCTTTCTCCATGGACCGCAGGATTGCGCCAGCCACACTTGGTGACTCCCTAGCTGCACGCAGCGCACTGAGGTGGAGGAGGGAGGCATGAACAGCAGACTACGGTTAGTGAAGGTAGACTTTACTGGAGCAGAGAGCCAACAACAGGTGCATGACAACGACATGTTGAAACAGTGCATGACAACGACATGTTGAAACAGTGCAATGTGCAATGTGCAAGTAATACAACAAACAGTGCAACAGGTGCCAAGTAGTGCAATCAGTGAACAACAGTGCAAGAACTACAACAGTACAAGAACTAATAACGTGCAACAATGCAGGTTAGGGAGCAGTGCGACATGGTTAACATGAGTATTAAGGTGCATCTGAGTACAGGTATTGTGATAAGGAAGCTTATCATAGCTCAGGAAGGAGCTATAGGAAAGGTGAAGTGACTCTGAACAAGCAACCTGTCAGTTCTGGTAGAAATAAGAATACAGAATTTTCCCATAAAAGACTACCAGTCCCAGAATGCACCAGGTTTCCAACAGCCATTAGAGGAGCTGAAGTGGGGAAACGTGTGTTCAATCAGGAGGGCTATGAGGTAATCCCTAAGCACTCATCTCAAAGGGCAGGGCCTGATTCAGCACAGCTGCGCTGTGTTAGGGTGGAGCACTCATCTAAGCAGAATAAAGGTAGAGCTAATTCTACAGAGAATTATCCTCATCCTCATCATCATCTTCATGATCAACTTGGATATCCTCATCCTCAGTTTCATCTGGAGGATCATCAGAAGCAGAAGCCAAACCGGACGGACAGAGAGGGCAAGAAACCCTTTGGAAGAAAGAAGAGAAAAGCCTTTGGGAGGTCTAGAGGAGTCTGGAGCAGTACGTATACTGGGAGGCATTCCAAGGGCCAGTATACACCATTGGACTGGGGAAAGCCAGAGGAATGGTACTGCAGAGCTAGGAATCTCCAGACGGTACCTGTGAGGGAGACGGCTGCACGTGGAAGGGACCCTAAGACCCGTGCCAGAAGGTATGTGAAGAGAGATCCTGTGTCCAGGGATCTGGATTGGAAGGCTGGACATAAGAACTGGACTACATACTGGCCAGGCTATATAGAGAGGAACTCTAACAGCAATGGGAGCTCAGGTATGAACACTGATCTATGCCCTAGCTATAACCTTGAAAGACAGCAGGGAAACAAGTATTCTCCTGAAAGTGCTCCATTGAGAAATTCATCTGTGCCAATCCAGGATATTGAACCCATGATTGTTGAAGAAGGGGGAGTGATTGCAGATGAAGGATGTGTTTACATGGATTGCTCTCTGTCTAAACTCCTTTGGTGATTTTCTGTTATAAAATACAACAACCATCACAAAGAAATACAAACTTGTTCTTTAATCTACTCAGAAAAGCTCCTGAGTAGGATTTCTAGCCACGCAGTAGAAAGCAAGCCAGCTAAGGGGTTTCAGCTGGGTAACTGCTAGCAATTGAGCCTTACCTAATTGCTTGTGAGCTCTGAGGGAATCACTTCTGAATCTATGTGGGAAGATATAAGAAGTTAACCTGAAAAGAACAGTTTTTCTCTTCTTTGTGGATTTTTGTTTGTTGTTTGATACACTGCTAAGAAAATATTAGCTAAAGCCTACAGAAAAGACCAGTTTGTTACCAACCAGGTCTTATTTCTTTTGCTTTGATTGCCTGACAAGTTCAAATGTTTTCCTGATTTAGTTATTCCAAGTTTAACACTGAAAGCAAGTAACCTGATTTATGTGCTACCAAGCATATCTGTGTTGGGAGACATAACCCCATAAATAAATATCTTATTGGCTTTACCCTCAAGCACAACTATTTATTGTGAGCAGCTGTGTCTGGTGTGAATGGACTGCATTGCCCACAATCCCTTGCCAATCATATTGATATATGCACTTGCCAAGACTGTGAACATTCTCACCCAGGCAGCCGTCTGACAAATGGCGTAGTTTTTCGGATTGCTTTTGCACGAAGGGATTTACTTGCTAAGGATTACAACTAAAGTTCAAGTTTAAAGCTGGAAAAAAAGATTTTCCCTCAACTGCACTTTGGAGGAGAAGTGGATGTTCCAGGTAGCTGTCCCAGGAGGAAAAGACCCTGTGCAGAGCTGGATTCATCACTGGCATAAGGTAACAAGTACCTGGGCATGTCTAGTGGTGGATGGGAGTAAGGCACAGGGGTAATTGAAAAAAAAAAGTAAAAAAAAAACCCCACCTGTTTGGAAGGTGGTGCACTTTGTTTTTTTTTCTTTGTTTCTTGCAGGGATCAAGATGGATCCGAGGGAGATGGCTAGCTGGATGGCAGCCCAGTTTAGCAGGCAACAGGAGCTAGCACAGCAGGCTCAGGACACTGCTATGAAAGCCTTAATGGACCAGCAGAGGCCAGTGCTTGATCTGGTGCAAGCCCTAGTTAAGCTGCAGAACCAAAGTGGACCGGATGCAAGACCAGCAGTAAATACTGGTACACCACATGTGGACAGTGTGGGACTCAATCAAGGAATTGGGGCATTTAGTTTTGGGAAGCTAACTCCAGATGATAATGTTGATGATTTTCTAGAGTCTTTTGAAAGAGTGGCACAAGCATTAGCATGGCCAGAGACCCAGTGGGCAGTAAGGCTGGCAGCCTCATTAACTGGAGAGGCGCTTGCAGCTTATAGAGCAATGCCAGCAGCCCAGGCTTTGAATTATAAGGATGTAAAGGCTGCTATTAGAGATCGCCTAGGGTTGTCTATTTCAGAGTATAGGTGAATGTTTAGAGCTAATACATTGAGAGTGGGTGAAACACCCAGGGCTCTGAGTCAGAGAATCAGAGGATTAGCTGTAAAATGGTTGGAGCCTGAGCAAAAGACGGTAGAAATGTTATTAGACATTATTATGCTTGAACAATTTATGTCTGCGGTGCCTAAAGATTTGCACACTTTCCTTATGCAGCAAAATTGCCAAAATCTTGGAGAGGCAACCATGCTAGCAGAGAGATTCTTGGAAGCCACGCAGGCTTGCCATAGAATGGGGAGCCCTCTGAAGATGGGTGCTGAGGCAAGCTGTGCTGTATCAGAAAAGAAATTGATTAAAAATGTTTCTGAAAATGAATGTACTGTGCCAAACCAGAGGACACAGTGGAGTAGAAAGAAATGTTTCAAGTGTGGAAAATGGGGACATTTAGAAAAGGGATGCCAGACACACACTAGCTTAATGGGTGTGGATTTAAAACAGCCCAAAGAAGGATTTCTTTTGATGGTTGATGTGCAAGGAATTACCACAAATGCTTTGTTAGACTCTGGGGCAGACCAGAGTATGATGTCAAAAAGGCTTTGGAAGAGAATAGAGGCCCAAGAAGGATTTGTGCCTAGAACCCCTGAAAGCCAAGTTCACATCAGATGCATTCATGGTGCTGCAACATCATATCCTACCTATAGGCTAAAAGTTAAGTGCCTGGGGGAACAAGAGGAAGTCCTGTTAGCAGTGGTGCCTAGGCTACCCTTTGATTTGGTTCTAGGAAAGGACTGGCCAAGATTTAAGCAGGGTCTAGTGGAAGGGCTAGGAAAGAAGGAGGGAGAAGGAATAATGGAAATAGCTCCCGGGCCTTTCTTTGGAAGTCCTCAGTCCCTAGCTAAAAAGATGGTTAAGCTTCCAGAAGGCCAAACTATAGGTAATAAGAGGGGCCTTGTATCCACCCGCTCGCAGGCTAAGGTAGAGAGCCAGCAGAAGGAGGAGGGGGAGCAGGCAGAGTTATTAGGAGACTTACCCTCTCATGATGATTTAATAACTCCATCATCTGGTAAAGTAAGAAAGTTGAAAGCACAAAAGTGGCGTGAGAGACTTTGCAGAGCACAGGGTAGGGCTGAGATGTTAGCTGGTCAAAGTTTACCCTGGGTGCCAGCTGAGTTAGTGGCAAAGTTTCCTAACTTTCCACAAGAGCAGCGAGCTGATCAAGCTCTCACCCGAGCTTTTAAGTATGCTCATGAGGTCAGGGAGGAGTTGCCCAGATTCAGACTAGATAATGAAATATTATATAGAGAGAGTCAGGACCCCAGAAATGGGACCATACGTAAACAATTGGTGGTACCCACAACTTTCAAAGGGCTAGTACTTAGATTAGCACATGATCATCCAGTTGGAGGTCATAAAGGGATGCAAGGAACGCTGGATCTAATACTTATGCGTTTTTACTGGCCAGGTATTTTCAAAGAAACTGCCCAGTTTTGTGCTGCATGTCCAGCGTGTCAGCGAGTTACAGCGGCTCACCCACCGGTGGTGCCTTTGATTCCCATGCCAGTTATCACAGACCCAATTGGTCGCATTGCCATGGATATTGTAGGCCCATTAGTCAAAACGCCCCGAGGTTTCCAATACATCCTAGTTATGGTAGATCAGGCAACAAGGTTTCCCTGGGCCATACCATTGAGGAATGTTTCTGTAAAAACAATAGCTTTAGAGCTAGTAAAATTGTTTTGTGAAGTGGGATGCCCAAGAGAGGTGTTGACTGACCGAGGGTCCAATTTTGTATCCAAATATTTGGCCCAGGTCTGGGATGCCTTTGGCATTCATCACGTGAAAACCTCAGCCTATCATCCACAATCAAACGGTTTGGTGGAGAGATTTAACCAAACTCTCAAACAAATGTTGAGAAGGGGGTTAGCAGGAAAGGTAAAAGAATGGGATATGTTATTGCCCTTTGCCTTATATGCCTGCAGGGAAAGAATTCAGGTGTCCCTAGGTATAACTCCATATGAATTGATGTATGGTAGTGTGGTAGGCGAAGGCCTATGATCCATGCTAATTGAACTAAACAGACAGGCCTAAGCAGCTTGACCTGTAAATGAAGCCTGTAGTTAGGCCCAGAGGAATGAAAACCCCCCTGAATGATAACACCGTAGAATTGAAACTTAACTGAACACAATTTAGTATAGCTAAGCAGAATCGAAACTTAGAAAATATAGAAAAACAAGTCTAATTGGTACTGATAAGAGAGCACAGCTTCTATGGAATTAATTAACACTGCTGAAAGAAAAGTTACAGTGCCCTGCTTTCCCACATGTTCTAACTAGCTAAATGACCTTGGAGGAGGAAAGTATCTAAGTTGGTGAACTGACCATTGTAATTGGGACTAGAAGGGGGGTAAGCAGGTGCTGAGCCCAGACCAGAGTCCTAATTGGACAACTACGTAATGTTACCGGGACCAATAGATGGGTGAGAGGGGTTACTGGGACCAATGAAAAGTTTGCCTATGTCTAGAATGGAGAAGAACGGTATAAAAGTTGTTGTTTTGCTAGAAACCATTGCTCAGCCATTTTGAATTTGATTCTGCTTGAGACTTGT
Organism: Ichthyophis bannanicus; assembly: GCA_033557465.1. Lineage (NCBI taxonomy): Eukaryota > Metazoa > Chordata > Amphibia > Gymnophiona > Ichthyophiidae > Ichthyophis > Ichthyophis bannanicus. Next base: position 84,576,231 of record CM066039.1, read on the forward strand.
GCACAAATAAATGATTTGGACCTTCTGAACAGACTCCTGGTATCATTGGTTTGTCTGCGTTCTGCTGCTACATATTCTTGGTGCGTTGGAGCCGGGAAGGTGTGGTAATAGAGGGTATACAGGGCAATATACCACGACTTTCCGCCTCAACAGGTTTGGTCCTGCCGGGATCGTGCCCTCCCGATGTGGGCTCGGCTCCCAGGCGCCACCGGTCCAGTTGCATCGGAGGGAGCTGGGCCAGGCCTCGGAGGGTGCCGGGCCCCGTTGGAACCAACACCTCAAACCCGAGTGAGGGGAGTCCGAGGTCCAACTCATGCGCTTGCTTGGGAACTTTGAGGACCGGTTCCGGTGAGTATAGTTTTGATTTGGTATGTCTAGACCAGGGGTCGGCAACCCGCGGCTCCGGAGCCGCATGCGGCTCTTTCTCACCTTTGCCGCGGCTCCGGAGCACACTGCCCGCCCGGTATTAAAACGTGGCGTTATGGGCTCCCTCCATTCTTCTGCAGCCGCGGCTCCCTGCCTCTTAAGGAACCGCGGCTGTGCTTTTAAAATCATCTCGGAGCCCTTCCTGTCTTGACGGGCTCCGTGCAGCATTGTCCCGCCTCTAAAGGACGTTTTGGAGGCGGGACAATGCTGCACGGAGCCCGTCAAGACAGGAAGGGCTCCGAGATGATTTTAAAAGCACAGCCGCGGTTCCCTAAGAGGCAGGGAGCCGCGGCTGCAGCAGATGGGAGGGGGGCTGACTGGGAGGGAGGGAGCTGAATGGATGGATGGAGGGGGCTGACATGGAGGGAGGGAGCTGACATGGAGGGAGGGGGGCTGACATGGAGGGAGGGGGGCTGATATGGATGGAGTGAGGGAGGGGGCGCTGACAAGGAGGGAGGGAGCTGATAAGGATGGAGGGAGGGGGGCTGACATGGAGGGATGGAGGGGGCTGACATGGAGGGAGGGAGCTGATATGGATGGAGGGAGGGGGGCTGACATGGAGGGGGCTGACATGGAGGGATTGGGGAGGCGGGCTGACATGGAGGGAGGGAGCTGATATGGATGGAGGGGGCTGACATGGAGGGATGGAGCACTGGTAATGGGGTTGAGGGGACGAGCACTGGAAATGAGCTGATTAGGGGAGGCTAGGACTGGTAATGATTTGATGGGGGTAGGACTGGTATTGGGCTGATTAGGGAAGGCTAGCACTGGTAATGGGGTTGAGGGGGGATTAGCACTGGAAGCGAGCTGATTGGGGGGCTTTGACTGGGCATGGGCTGATTGTGGGGAGGAGAGGATAGAGCTGCTGGCCCTGGAAGATAACTGGGGGCTAAGGCTACAAATGGGCTGATATGAGGGGATGGGAGAATGGAACGGGATCTGAGAGGGGCTGCCATGGTATTTGTACTAGAAGGGACTGGTCAGTGGGGAAGGAGGGGGACTGGAAGGAAATGGACACCAGTGGCAATCATGGGAATGCAAGTTGACATTGGAAGGTACTGGGAGTGAGGACTGGAAAGGGGCTGATATTGGGGAGGGTTACTGGGACTGGAAATAGGCTGATGGAAAGAAGTGAAGAAAACGAAAGAAGAGATAAGAAATGGCAGATGGACCATAGACCACAGAAAGAGAGCCAAGAGAAGAAAGGAAAGCAGAAGCCTCGGATCGGGACCAGCATGATCAAAGAATAAATTGGTCAGACAACAAAGGTAGAAAAAATAATTTTATTTCATATTAGTGATTTGACTACAAAATCATCATCATTTTGAAATCAAATATTGTTACTTGTTGTTGTGATATTTTCTGGCGTATTTTTTTTGGTGTGCGAAGGAAGAGGGGTAGTCTTATACGGCGAGTATAGGCCAAACACCTATATTTTAACAGGAAAAGTAGGGGGTCGTATATAGCATTAAGGTAAGAAACAATATATGCAGTGTTAGATTTGTTTTAAATGTCGCAATAGTTTTGCGGCTCCCAGTTTTTTTTTTCCCTTCGGAAACGGGTCCAAGTGGCTCTTTATGTCTTAAAGGTTGCAGACCCCTGGTCTAGACAGATGAGTCAGAGCAGTACTGCTGTTTGAATTTTGGAACTTGGAACTTGGAAAAGAGAGCTTGATCACCTCTCAAGACGGTCCGACTAACCTTGCATGCATATGCGCAAGGTGAAACTACCGTCTTTTTGTTGAAACCTTGCATGAGTATGCGCAAGGGGACCCTGCATGAGTATGCGCAAGGTCTTTTGATTTTGGAATTTGATATAGCCTAGTCAGCAGAGACAGGACTGGGCTGTTTTTTGGGATACGTTGAATGCGAGCATGTTTGTCGTTCTGTGTGTCTTTGTTTTTTTGTTTTTTGTTGAAACCACGAGTTTCCCTTCTAGTATAATGTAAGATTATATTCTGTTGGGTAATTTATGACAATTTACCGCTTGACTCACTGAAAAATCAAGAACATGTCTCACTCAGTCAGTTTTTCTCCTACAGTACAGTGTGAGGCTGACAAGGGGCGTGGCTGTGCAGAGGTGCCTTTTAACCCTATGAAGGCATGTTTTCAGCGTTCTGCTGCTAGGCTAATTGGAGCTTATTTTAGGGCAATTATTCACTGTGTTTTAATGGTGATGTTCCTTCTACTATGGTCAGGTATTATATACCATTCGATAGGAATATTTAGTCAGAATTTTAGTTTTGAAGGTCGTATTAACCTCATCGGAGCTCTGTAAACTGTTTTTAGTTATATTCTCTGCTCTGTCCGTAAAGTTTTAGTGTGCAGGGTGAGATTACTTACTCTAGTCAGATAGGCTGCTAGGTATAATACATTTGTGGGCTTAGCTTTGCCCTGTGTTTTATGGTTCAAACAGAAATGATAGAGAAACTAAGCAAACTGCTTTTGTTTTTTTTTCCTTTGACCTACAAAGTAATTATTAGATCACGACTTGACACTGATTTAAATGATTCTTGCTAGCATGTCTCTCTGCGTCTGTGAAACTAAGTTGTTTCATTTCATTTCCAGTGAGCAAAGGGGTGTGGCTCTCACACAGCTTGCTAGAGAAAAATAAAAATGACTCCCGATTGAAAAGTCTCTTGCTTGTTTAAAATAAAGGATTCATTCAATCAAAGTGTGATAGGAGATGAATTTATAATTAGTTTTCTAGTTATTACTTTGCAGCTGTGATAACTACAGTGACTCAGGAGTTCTTTTGTTTTTTGAAGTATATCTGTCGTTCCAAAAAACTAACTGACACGGACAAGAGAGAGCAAATAAAGTGTTTTTCCTTTGACCCTCAAAAATAGAGGTTAAGAACCTTGGGGGACGGTGCAGCATTCTGGGTTGGAAGTGTACCAGATTGCAACTTGAGAATGAATGGTTTAAATTCTGAGTGGATAAGAAATTGTGTTAGGATTTTATCTTTGAAATCTGAAAGTTAAAAAAAAAAAAAAAGAAGAGTTTATCTTGCGGAGTGTTTGCATTTCAGATATTCATCAACCTTTTTATGAATAAGTATAAGTCATTTGAATGCATGCTTCCCCATACTGTAAGATTTAAGGTGCTTACTTTGAATTGTTAAACTCTGTACTAGTGACTAATGAAGACCTTTACAATTCAGGATAAATTCATCTGTTTTTCTGTATTTGAATTTTGTGTGTCCATGTTCAGAGGAAAAGGGGTACTTTGTTTTTTAAATTTCAAGACGTTATTTCCTGATATACTGTGGCAAGCACCTGATAGAAGACATATTTATTGTTAAAAAGAGGGTGTATATGCATTCTAGATATCCACCAACGCTATGGAAAAGTATCTATTTCATGTCTCTTGAATATCTGCTTTCTGAACTGTAAGATTTAATGAAAATAAAAAATAAAATAATAATTTCTTTTGCAGAGACATGCAGACTACGGCTGGCAGTTAGTTTCCATGCTAAGTAATTTCATTCCAGTCATACGTAACAGATAGCTATAGTTCTCTCTATAAGAATAGATGTTATAACATGTTGCAAAATAATAGTTTTATATTTTAAGAACTATATCTAAATTGTATGTCTGTGCTTAATCTAAGCTTATGTTTTCTGCCTGCCCTATGTTTACGGTAATAAGGTTTTTTAATAAGTTTCTTTTCAAGTATGATCAAGAATTTTAGTAAGGGATTTACTGAAGACTATGGTAATAAAATGTCTCTGTCCCAATTAGGAATGCTATGTGAAAGGGAGTGGCTTCTGCTAGTTGCTCCATATTTCCTTAGTTCACCATATTTTGCCCCAGAATCTCTAGATATCCCGTCTCGTCAGTTTCTCTCTCTGTAAGTAGCTCCTCAAGAAGCCCCAGCTCCGTTCAGAGTGCTTAAGGGAGGGATGGGGCCCAGTCCACCGATGATGTCACCCCCGATAGGCGTGAACTAATGTGCCCACAGCAGAGAAGTAGAACATTAAAAAAAAAAAAAAAAAAACCCTCCCGGATAGAGCGTTGCTAGGAGAAACAGTGTGGGCAGGGGGAACTCCTCCCTGTAGATTCCCAAGTAGTTTGCCAGCCAGTCAGCCTCACTATATACCCTATGAAATCCAGCAGCCCAGGAGAATTTGCGTTTTTGTCAGTCAGTCCCAGAGAGATAAAACAGAAATTACAGAAACTGGATGGATTTGCGGGCATGATAGTTAATGAAAGTTGATCAGAAAGAATGTGAATTGTTAAATGTGATAGAGAAAGTAAGTGTAAAGATGGAGAAGAGAACAGATCTTCTTGCTGATACTTTAGTTGAATGATGTGGAGGAGGTTATCCTGATCGAAGGAGCAGAGGAAGTAAAAACTGGGTGCGAGTCAGTGCGCCCATTGCAGAAAAGAAGGACATTAGAGAAGTGAATGCCCGCATCTTATCTCCACCCCAGGGGGGAGGAGGGAGTACTTGATTTAGAAAAAAAAAAAAAGCCAGCCGGAGAAGGCTACAGCATGAATGAAGACTAGGCCAGACCAGACTCTTAAGTTTCCCTGGGTCCCCAGGAGCCTATGGTCAGTTTGAAAATAGGGGACCAATATATGGACTTTATGGGGGGTACAGGAGCAGAATACTAACGCCAGTAGCCCCTGTGTTTTTCTCGATGCATCACCATTATCAGAGCTACTGGGGCTAAGGCCACAAAGCCTTTTCTGCAGAACCGCATGTGTGAACAAGGGGAACAGAAAATAATGCACCAGTTCCTGTATATGCCTGAGTGCCCTATTCCACTTTTTGGAGCCGAGATCTGCTTGCAAAGCTTCAGGCACAGATATCCTTTGCTGGAGAGAGAGAAATGCAAATGACTGTGAACCCAGAGCCTGCTGGATTGATGGTGCTGACTGTTCCCCGAGAAGAGGAGTGGCGGTCCTATAGCACACCTCCAGTCAAGTCAACAAGTTCCTGTATACCCGCCAACCCTATAGCCCCACCTGGAGTATGGGCAGAAGATAATGCACCTGGCCTAGCGAAGAACATAGCCCCTGTCATCGTCATCCTCAAGCCAGAAGCGGAACTAGTGCATGTGAAGAAGTATCCTCTTCCCTGACCAGCCATTGCAGGAATCCACTGCCATTTAATGAAACTGCTGAAGTATGGACTTCTCAAGGAATGTCAGTCACCTTGGAACACTCCCCTTCTTCCTGTTAAGAAGCCTGGGACAGGTGATTACCGCCCAGTGCAGGATCTAAGAAAGAATGCATGATGCAGCTGGAACTATACATCCAGTTGTGCCAAATCCTTACACACTCTTAGGACTGATCTCTGCTGAAGCTACACACATTTCACCATTCTGGATTTAAAAGATGTTTTTCTGCATACGCTTAGCCCAAGACCCCACTACAGGAAGGCTGGGCCAACTCACCTGGACAAGATTACCTCAAGGATTCAAGAACTCACCTCACTCAGCAAAAGATTTGACAAGTTATCCAGTAATTCCAGGAGAAAGAATTCTACTTCAATATGTGGACAACTTGCTTATAACCACCAACTCAGAAAGTGAATGTCTACAAGCCACCAGTGAACTCTTGCACCTTTTTAATGAGGCTGGATACAAAGTCTCAAGAGCTAAGGTGCAATTATGTCAGTTTCATCATCAATGGACATTGTTGTGCTAGATATGCAGTGGTGACCCCTGATTTGGTAGTTGAGTCCTGTCGCCCCCTCCTGGCCAGGTAGGTAACTGGCAGCAGGTGAGGTCGCCTTTTAGCCTTAAGACAAGACTCCCTGTAATGGCTGCCAGAAGGGCTGATGGGAATCGTAGTTTATCCTAAGGCAAAGGAGTTGTGATCCGAGGGTTTAGGCACAAGACAGAGAATATTTCTTTTAATGTAATCAGGGTTTCTTCATACACAGGAGGCGTGAGGCATAAAGTATGGAAAGGATTTTTAATCCACGGTACTGCTTCAAAACAACAGGAACAAATTATGCTTTGCAATATAACTTCCAACAGAAATAGGCATCACTTTGCTTGAGAAATCAAATTGGCACTTTCAAAACTTTAAACAGATAAATGCTTTCTTCTTAGACAGGAACAACTTCTTGTTGTCAAAAACAAAACTTTTAAATGTTCCTTAAACATGTAACTTAGCTTTTCATTTTGTCAGCACAGTCAGCTGTTTCTTGCAGTTTGTGACGTCTTCACAAATTAACGTGCTTCCTGAGCATGGCACAGCTATAATTGTAGCAGCAAAGCGCAGACAAACCAATGATACCAGGAGTCTGTTCAGAAGGTCCAAATCATTTATTTGTGCACAAGTCTCAAGCAAGTCAATTTCAAAATGGCTGAGCAAAGTTTTCAAGCATTACAACAACTTTTATAGACTTCTGTTCCATTCTAGGTATAGAAAAACATTTCATTGGTCCCGGTAACCTCCAGTACCTCCCGTACCTCTTCTATTGGTCCCGGTACTGATAAGTTTATCCAATTATGTCCCTTCTGTGGGCATGACACCTGCCTGCCCCCCTTCTAGTCCCAATTACAATGGTCAGTTCATCAACTTGTTACTTTCACACTCTCAAGGTTATAGAACCAATTTGTGCATACAGAAGAGCAAGGTTCTGTAACTCATCTGTCAGCACTCCTCATTATTTCTTTGCAGATGTACTTTTTCTTATCAGTAACTTTTAAACATGTCTTTTCTGTATTTTTCCATTTCTCAGTTCTGCAGTTCTGCTTACCTAAGCTAATTCAATACTTCTACTGAGTTCTATCTTACAATAGCAGCATATTGGGGGATGTGCAATCCTATATGCCTCTCCACAGGCCTCATTTACAGGTCAAGCTAGCCATGCTGGCCTGCCTATGTCAGACACCGTGGGTCACAGGCCTGCACCTGCCACATTCCCCCCTTTGATTAATCTCACCCTATTACTCAATAAGGTGTGAGAATTAAATCACTTTTTAGAAGAATCACATCATGATTGAAGGATTTCTACTAGGACTAGCTTTGTATAAAGCCATTATTTTAGTTGCGGTCTTCCGCTCTATTGTGGTATCAATAGCACTATGAATGGAACGCATACAACATGGGATTAAACATGGTAATAAGAAGATAACAGCAACAAGGATTAGTACTAAAACAATGAAAGTCTTAAATCCTCCCAGCCAAGAGAAAAGGTTAGCAAACCAGTTAGGAAATTTCAATGCGTGCCAAGTCTGTACTGGCACATAAGCATGTCTTTGCATATCTTTAGCAATTTCTTCAACTACTTGACCTTTATCATCTATTTTCAAACAGCAATTAGTTAAATTCAGCTTACCACATACTCCTCCTTCAGCAGCTAACAAATAATCAAGTGCTAAGCGGTTCTGGTATATAGCAGTGCGCATCTGAGTACTTTGTCTAGCTAAGAGCGTAAGAGCATGACTAGTTTCATTGGTTATTATTTCAACTACTGCTTGTAAGCGAATAATACGATTAATCATATAAATTGGGGTACGATAACCATACATACCATCATCATTCCAAGTGGCAGGTCCATAATACTCAATAATTCTTTCTGGTGGCCAATCATCACCCTGCCACTTTTCCCATTTGCCTATCTGTAAGGCTTCTCTTTTCTGTCTTGATGCTCTTTTGTGTCTGTGGGTAGTGTATACAGGGTATCCTAATTGTTCTCCATGTTCAGTGTTTAACAGGAAGAAAGAAGGTCTGATGGTTCCTAAGACACATGCTCCTCCCCAGTGTGGCGGGAGTTGCGCATATGCTCGGTTTCCACAGATCCAATATAGGCCAGGTGGGGCTTGCCAGGCTTGGACTTTGGCAAGGTTAGTCCATAGACCTGCAAGTTCAGGAAATCTAGCTAATGGGTTAGGAGGTTCAGGATGTCTGATTCCTGACCACCATGCTGTCTTTTTGGTCGTGGCATTATAGTATTTCTGGCTAAGACAGACCAGCTGTCCTACCTTTTGGGTGAACTGGGGTCCAGTTCTGGCATAGCAAAGACGTCCAACGATTGAGTGCGCTAACACCCATTCACTGGTAGTCTTGTGTAATTCAGTCTGGTTGTAAATCATGGAATAATTCAATTCTTGGGCTTCCCAGGGCCATTGGTCTCCCATTTGGGTTCCGCCACAGAAATAACAATCTGTGATCTTAAGACTAGATACTACTGCTCCGGCTAATTCTAGAAACAAATTCTGTGAAGGGTGAGGGATCTCAAACTTATTTACATGCATAGCTTCATAAAAGGTATTATGAATATGATATTTAGATGACTTGTGGGCTTGGGTATTCAATCTGATATACACAATGGTCCCTGGATCTATTGCTCCTCCAGCAATACGTAAACCAAATTTGTATCCTTGTTTCCATGCATGGGGATTATGTACACGCAAATGTAAGGGGTTGCAAGCATCTTTCTGACATTTATCATTTGTGGTTGGCTTGGTTAGAGTAGCCATCCGCTTATCTATTTTCTCATCAGTTATACCAGTGTTCCAGGTAGCATAAAAAACACATCCCCAATACGGGCAATAGTAGTCTGCTGCTGGGGCAGTACTATAGCCTGGTTCCTTTTTCCCTGTACACTTTCTCCATCCTGTGGCACCTTCTGGACACATGTACTTATGGTCATTTCGATACGCTTTCTCCCATGTACCACAGGTGGAATAACTATCTCTATTAATGGCATTACATGCATCAAAATTCAAAACAGCAGGTTTAGTAATGTCCTTAAGTGGTGGTGTAGCAGCTAATATGGGTCCATCTGCATCCTTCCATCTTATTTCCAACGTGTAATAGGATGGATTCTGATGCGGATTATAGCATGCTTTGATTTTGCCATGAGTGCAAACATTTAGTTCAGTGGTGTTATAGATACACCGAGTTATTGTTCCCTTGCAGGTATAGTAAGAATGGTAAAGCAAAGTCTGAGTTACTTTCAGTCCAGTTCTAGTAGAAGTTATGCAAGCAGTGCATGGAGGTAGAGCATAAGTCAATTCAAAACCTCCAAAGAAGGCAACCAAGGCAAAGCAAAAACAAAGATACATGTTGATGTTGATTGGAGTTCTTCTGAATCCTCAGCTTGCTGATCTTGATCACGACGGTCTATTATTCTTCGTCCCGTTTGCTAATGAAGCAATTTAACGGGTGCTGAGTGTTGATTGAAGATCCTCAAGTTGTCCAGTACACATTAACCAACTTAGCAATTCAGTTGGCTTGTGAAGTCTGGCTTAGTCAATGTAGTCTCAAAGTAGTGTGTCAAATCACACACAAGTTGGGTTCGTTGAAACAAAACTGTTGCTGCATGGAAAACAGCAATCCTCTTCGAAAGACTTGGCTACTGCAAAGCACTTGTGATGAAGTGTCTATGCTGCTGGTTGCCGTCTCAGAGTAACTCGCAAGGGTACATCAGGGTGCTGTTCTGCTGTCCACTGCTCTGGTTCAGGATCGGCGGCGGGCTTGACTCTGCTGTGGTGGATCCAGGCGTCGATCTCGGCTACCTTTACTGCAGTTGGGGTAGACAGGATGACGGTGTACGGTCCCTTCCAATGGGGTTCCAACGGTATCTTCTTCCAATCTTTGATCCACACCGAAGTTCCAGGCTGGTAGGGATGCAAGGGTTCCGTCAGGTTGATAGGCAACTGGTCTTGGATCCACGCATGGAGAGTCTGCAGAACAAAACTAAGAGCTAGGAGTTCTTGTCTGGTTACTTCTGAACCAATCTGGGCTAAACTTCCTTTGATTCCCTGCACTATTGGTGGGGGTTTACCATACAAAACCTCAAAAGGGGAAAATCCTGTAGACTTTACAGGGGCTGAGCGTATTCTGAGTAAAGCTATGGGGAGCACTTGGGGCCATTTCAAGTGTGTCTCCTGACAAAGCTTAGACATTTGGGCTTTCAAAGTACGATTCATTCGCTCAACTTTCCCTGAACTCTGGGGTCTGTATGCAGTGTGGAGCTTCCACTGTATCTGCAAAGCTTTTGCTAACTGCTGAGTAACTTGGGAGACAAATGAGGGTCCATTGTCTGACCCTATTACTGCTGGAATTCCAAATCTGGGGACAATCTCTCTCATTAAGGCTTTGGTAACTTCTCGGGCTTTCTCAGTTCTGGTTGGGAATGCTTCTACCCACCCAGAGAAAGTACAAACTAATACTAATAGGTAATGGTATCCATTGGCTTTTGGCATTTCGGTGAAATCAACTTGGAGGTTGTGCATGGGGGTCACACCTCTTGACTGAACTCGGGGTGCTGTAATAAGGCCTTGCTTGGCATTATTTTTGGCACAAGTTTGACATTGTCGGGCTACTGAGGCTGATATGGTTGTCATCAGAGGGATGTAAAAATGTGGTCTGAGTGCTTTCTCCATAGCACTCTTCCCATAGTGGGTAGCTTCGTGGAAAGCTTTGACAAAAGATGGTCCTAATAGTTCAGGAATTACTATTCTTCCTGGAGGTTGACTGCCCTCTTCTGGTGGCAGCTCAATCCATCCATCTTTCAGTATTCCATCTTCTTTGTCACAATAGTAATCTAATTCTTTGGTGGTATATCGTGGGGTCCATAGATTCAAAGGTACTGGAAACAATGCTGCTTGCATTGGCATAGCTTGTGGGGCAATTTGTCCTGTCATAGCTGCTTGTCGTGCTGAGGCATCTGCAAATCTATTTCCTCGGGCAACTTCTCCTTTTCCTGCTTGATGTCCTCTACAATGCATGACAGCTACACGTGTTGGGGCCCAAACGGCATCAAGTAACATCAATATCTCGGGACCATATTTGACTGATTTTCCTCCGGATGTGATGAGTCCTCTTTCTTTATAGAGAGCTCCATGGGCATGCAAAGTGGTGAAGGCATATTTGGAATCTGTGTATACATTTAGCACAAGTTTTTCTCCTAACAACAATGCTCTGGTGAGTGCTATCAATTCGGCTTTCTGGGCTGATGTGCCTGAGGCTAGGGCTGATGATTCAACTACTTCGTGTTGAGTGACGACTGCATATCCGGCACAGCGTCGTCCATCGAGGATGAGACTGCTCCCATCAACATAATAGATCTGGTCGGGATTGTCTATGGGCACATCTGTCAAGTCAGGTCGACTGGAGAACACAGTTTCCATGACTTCGATACAGTCATGTTCTGGGAGTTCTTCACTGATGGGTATCAAGGTAGCTGGGTTCAAGGCATGGCTCACTTCAAGTTGTATCTGTGGGTTTTCACATAACATGCTCTGGTACTTCAACATTCGGGAATTGGTGAGCCAATAATTTGCTTTTTGTTCCATAAGGGCAAGGACTGCATGTGGCACAGTGACTCGTATGTTCTGTCCTAGTGTGAGTTTGTCTGCTTCACTCACTAGTAGCGCTGTAGCTGCAACTGCTCTCAAGCAAGGTGGCCATCCCTTGGCCACAGGGTCCAATTGTTTCGATAGGTAGGCTACAGGTCGTTCCCAATTTCCTAATTTCTGAGTCAACATGCCTAGGGCATTTCCCTGTGTTTCATGTACAAACAAGTGGAACGGTTTGTGGACATCTGGTAGTCCAAGTGCTGGTGATGACATCAATTCTTCTTTTAACTTCTGGAAGGCTGTGTCCTGCTCAAGTCCCCACTCTAGTGGTGACTTTTCTTCTCCTTTTGTGGCTTCATACAGTGGTTTGGCAATTTGGGCAAAGTTGGGTATCCAGATTCGGCAATATCCTGCTGCTCCCAGAAAGGCTCTGACTTGCTTTCTGGTTGTTGGAGTTGGAATTCTGCATACGGCTTCCTTTCTTTCTCTACCTAATCTTCTGCTTCCTTGGGTAATACGAAAACCCAAGTATTTCACTTCTGTTTGACATAGTTGTGCTTTGGCTCTGGAAACTTTATATCCAGCTTCATCTAGTAACTGCAAGAGATCTTTTGTGGCTAGTATACATTCACTTTCTGATACGGCAGCTATCAACAGATCATCCACGTACTGGAGAAGTACTCTCTTCCCCGGGGCTACTGGATAGCTTGAAAGATCTTGATTTAGTGCAGCACTAAAGATGGTAGGTGAGTTCTTGAATCCTTGGGGTAATCTTGTCCAGGTAAGTTGGCCCCCTCTTCCAGAGATGGGGTCCTGCCATTCAAATGCAAACAATATTTGGCTTACAGGGGCTAATCTTATGCAAAAGAATGCATCTTTCAAATCCAGTACAGTGAAATGGGTAGCTTCAGCAGGTATCAGTCCTAGAAGAGTGTAAGGATTGGGCACAACTGGATGTATGGTTTCAGCTGCATCATTCACTCTTCTCAAATCTTGCACTGGGCGATAATCATCTGTCCCAGGTTTCTTTACTGGCAAAAGTGGGGTGTTCCATGGGGATTGACATACTTTTAGTAGGCCATACTCGAGCAATCTTTGTAGGTGGCGATGGATGCCTTCAATTGCGGCTCTTGGGAGAGGGTACTGTTTGACGTGCACTGGTGTAGCACTAGGCTTGAGGGTTACAATCACTGGAGCTATATGCTTGGCTAGGCCTGGGGGACTGCCTTCTGCCCATACTCCAGGTGGTGCATCAATACTTTTCAAAGTTTGTTCAAAATAGGTGTCTTGGACAGAATCATCAATGTAATACCCCCATTCTTCTTCTCGTTGAACTGTCAGCAGCATTACTCCTGCTGGTTTGGCTTGGGAATTTACTGTCATTTGCATTTCTCCTTGCTCAGAGAAAGATATTTGTGCTTGAAGCTTGGCTAGCATATCTCGTCCCAGTAGTGGTACTGGACATTCGGGCATGTAAAGGAATTGATGAGTTACTTGCTGTCCTCCTAGACTGCATATTCGGTTTTGAAGAAAAGACTTTGTGGCTTTGGCACCAGTTGCTCCTATAATGGTGACTGCTCTTTTAGTGAATGGGGCTATCTTTTTGTCTATTACTGAATGTTCTGCTCCAGTATCAACCATAAAGTTCATAATTTGGTCTCCTATTTGTATTTCGACCATAGGCTCCTGGAGACCTAAAGCAAACTTGGAGCCCGGTCTGTCCTAATCCACGTCATCCTCATCATGGGCTTGTGTGGCCAATGCTTGGATGGCTCCTCCTCCCCTCTCTCTCTGGAATTGTTCTCGATTGGCTCCTCCTCGGCCTCGGGGACGGCCTCGTCTTTCTTCTCGCCACTGATGATCGTTGTCGTCATCTTGCTGGGCGTCTTCGAGTTGCGGGCACGTATCTCTCCAATGTCCTTCCTCTTTGCAATAGGCGCATTGGTTCACGCCTAGTCTCTGGGTCCGGCCTCCGCCTTGACCCCGCCCTCTTCCTCTGCTCCTTCGACTAGGGACACCTCCCCTTTTCTTTTCAACTATGGCCGCAGCCAAAAAATCAGCTTTCTTCTTCATCTTTCTATCACATTCTCTCTGTCTTTCAGTATCACGATTCACATACACTTTATGAGCGACTTCCAATAACTGTGTTGCATTCATGCCCGCAAACCCTTCTAATTTCTGTAATTTACGTCTAATGTCTGGTTGAGACTGGTTTACAAAAGCAGAATTCACCATGCATAAACTTCCTGGTGCCTCGGGATCATAGGGAGTATACATTCTGTATGCTTCAGTTAATCTTTCATAATAATCTGCTGGGCTCTCATCTATTCCTTGGATAACTCCTGCGACTTTGGAAAGGTTCATAGCTTTTTGGCCCCCCCTTCTCAGGCCTTGTAAAAAGCCTTGGCGAAAACGGGCTAGGGCTGTGGATCCTTCATCTGTATTTGGATCCCATTGGGGGTCTTCATTCGGGAATTCTCTCTGAGCTGCTTCCCTACGGTCTATTATATTCTGTCCCTGCGCCGGAGCTGCAGGGTTTTCTGCCATCCATTCAATAGCTGCTTTTCTAATTCTCGCTCGTTCTTCTGTAGTGAATAGGGTGGTCAGGAGCTGATGGCAATCTGGCCAAGTGGGTTGGTGAGTTTCCATAATACTAGTTACTAATTCTGTCAGCTCCTGGGGCTTACTAGTATAGGAGGCATAGTGCGACCTCCAATTTAATAAATCAGTTGTAGAGAAAGGGATATACACATAAGTTAGGGGTCCCGCTACCACTTCATCATTATCATTCTTTACGGGCACTCCCGGGACTTGCCGTAAGGGAAACAGTTTGGCTGTCACAGGCGTCTTTTGGGATCTAAGGGTTATTGTCGTTGCCTTTGCAGGAGTCACTTTCTTTTTCTCAACAGGTTTTGCTTTGGGTTTCTCTTTCACTGGCGTGCTAGTGCTAGCGCTGGCTTTCTCGATTATTTGTACACTGTCCTCCTCTTCTGGGGAATTTTCTCTTTCTCCTTCTTCTATCTCCGCTTCTGACTCACTTTTTACGTCCTCCACTTCTTTTTCCACTGATTCTTCCTCTTTCTCTTCTCTAGGAGGGGGACCGGGGGTTGGGTCCCGCCTCGGCTCTGGCCGTCTCTGGGGTTCTGGGGCAGGACGACGCCGGCCTATTCTTACTGGACCTGGGGTTCTGGGCTGCCTGAGGACTACTTCTGGGGAATCAGGATCTGCCAGGATGGGTTTCTTCGTGGCTTTCTTATCCTGCTCTTTCATTCTAGGCTGTTCCGTTTTCTGTTTAGAATCTGTTTTAGCTAACATTATTCTGCACTGTTCCTCATAACAGCGCTGCGCCCAGGAGGGCGGATCTTCACAAATACTTAACCAGGAATCTATATAGGGGTACTGATCGGGGTGCGCTACCCGCACTCTACGATGTATTGACTGAATAATCTCTACAGTGAACGTTCCCTCTCGGGGCCAGATGGGGTCTAGATCGGGCCACTCCCTAGTACACAAAATCTGCAAACGGGCTGCTGTCATTTTAATACCATAATCTCCTGAATATCCCTCTTTAAAATGTGCGATCATACATTCTAATGGAGTGTTTCTAGTAGACCCCGCCCCTCCCATTTCGATGTGTGTGCGCGCAACACCCGACAGAAGGGAAAAGGAGGGCGGACCGTGGGTAAGGGGTCCTCACGGCCCTGGAAACGTATAGGGAATACAAATAACAAGACAAGACGACAATCGCTTCCCCCTTTTCGCGACCTGAACGCGGTCGCCCGGTCAGGAAATGCGCTAATCAGGGGTCCGCCTTCACTTGGTCCGTGCTGCCAGACCTCTCATTCACACTTCGTTCACACAATCATGCTAGCAACGTATCCCAGAATGCATTCGTTTCTATCTATTCTGACTAGTCTTTTCCAATTTCCCAATTACAAAAAGGATGGGGGTTTCACCCGGCGAATTCCCATGCGGGGTTACTCGGCCCTTCCTTGAGAGGTGATCATGCTCTCTTACCAATTCCAAATATCTCGAGATTACAAATTCCAAATTCCAATGGCAGTACTGCTCTTTCTATTTCTGTCTAGACCCAAAATCAAAACTATACTCACCGGATCCGGTCCTCAAACTTCCCAAGCAGGCGCATGAGTTGGACCTCGGACTCCCCTCACTCGGGTTCGAGGCGTTGGCTCCAACCGGGCCCGGCACCCGCCGAGGTCCGACCAGCTCCCTCCGATACAAGGGACCGGTGGCGCCAGGGAGCGGCCCTCGTCGGAAGGGCGCGATCCCGGCAGGACCAAGCCTATAGAGGCGGAAAGTCGTGGTATATTGCCCTATATACACTTTGATTCCACAACTTCCCGGCCAACGCACCAAGGAATATGTAGCAGCAAAGCGCAGACAAACCAATGATACCAGGAGTCTGTTCAGAAGGTCCAAATCATTTATTTGTGCACAAGTCTCAAGCAAGTCAATTTCAAAATGGCTGAGCAAAGTTTTCAAGCATTACAACAACTTTTATAGACTTCTGTTCCATTCTAGGTATAGAAAAACATTTCATTGGTCCCGGTAACCTCCCGTACCTCCCGTACCTCTTCTATTGGTCCCGGTACTGATAAGTTTATCCAATTATGTCCCTTCTGTGGGCATGACACCTGCCTGCCCCCCTTCTAGTCCCAATTACAATGGTCAGTTCATCAACTTGTTACTTTCACACTCTCAAGGTTATAGAACCAATTTGTGCATACAGAAGAGCAAGGTTCTGTAACTCATCTGTCAGCACTCCTCATTATTTCTTTGCAGATGTACTTTTTCTTATCAGTAACTTTTAAACATGTCTTTTCTGTATTTTTCCATTTCTCAGTTCTGCAGTTCTGCTTACCTAAGCTAATTCAATACTTCTACTGAGTTCTATCTTACAATAGCAGCATATTGGGGGATGTGCAATCCTATATGCCTCTCCACAGGCCTCATTTACAGGTCAAGCTAGCCATGCTGGCCTGCCTATGTCAGACACCGTGGGTCACAG
The DNA here is from genome assembly GCA_033557465.1 of Ichthyophis bannanicus. Classification (NCBI taxonomy): domain Eukaryota; kingdom Metazoa; phylum Chordata; class Amphibia; order Gymnophiona; family Ichthyophiidae; genus Ichthyophis; species Ichthyophis bannanicus. The sequence continues at coordinate 84,592,957 of CM066039.1, forward strand.
GCCTGCACCTGCCACATAATGGCTTTTCTAGGATTCTTCACCGTCAGAGGTAAAACACATAGTACACTGACAATCCAAAATGCTATTATCCACATTCGTTGTGTCCATTTCTTCCTCTCTATCACCCTCACTTATGGCATAAGGTATCTGCACAGAGAGCTGACTATTTTCCTTCTTTATTAAATCACTTAGCCTTCTCAGTAAAGTCTGCTTCTGCAGCAACTCGTCTGTTAGCTGAGCTACGTGCTGATTAGACCAGCTGTCTCTCTTTTCCCTGGGACTCTGGCTATGCTTAAACTTAGCTTTCTCTCCTATGGGTAATTCTCTGGGGCTTTTCCTCTGTAGGCATTGAGAAGGACAGACTTGCCTTGGTTCTGAGGTATTTAGGGATTCCCTCCGTCCTGCAAACCAGTCATGCTTTTCTTCAAGTGCAGACCTTCCGTTTGCTGACACCAGCCTCTCATTCCCAGCTGTGTCTGGCAATCTCTCATCAATCTCCTCTTCACAGCAAATAGTATTTCTCACACTCTGTCTCTCAGGCTCTGCAAACACTCTCTTACTTGCTCTGCCTCCTGGACTCCGTGTTGGCCCCTCTTCTGAACTCTTTGAACCTCGTGAACTTCGTGAACTCCCTGAACCTCGTGAACCTCGTGAACTCCCTGAACCTCATGAACTGACTTCTGTTCTGTGAATCAGCTTTTTAAACTTTCCTTCTCTTTGAGGCACACCCTGCTCCCAGCACATGTGACTAGAGACAAGCTTCTCTCTGACGTGCTGCTGTGGGCGGGGCTTAGGGATGACTAGCTTCTGAGTCACAGACTCCTGGTTACCGGGGAAACCTTTGATACAACCTGAATTAAAGTGACAGGACCTTTTTTCCTGTGCATTTCTATAATCAGCCGTGGTTTCCTCACCACAGTCCTCAGCCCTGGCCCCAGAAACATGAACACAGAAAGCTGAACTGATAGCCCTCACTAGAGCACTAACAATAGGAAAAGGGCTCTGTCTAAATGTGTACCCAGATTCCAAGTATGACCTTACAATCTTGCATGCACATGGGACCAGGGCCGGATTTACCTATACGCCATGTACGCCATGGCGTAGGGCCCACAGCCGGCAGGGGCCCACAAAAAAAGAACAAGTTCATTTTTTTTTAATACAATTTAAAAAAAACCTGGTGGCTGCCGCCGCGGGGCCCCCTCTGCTGCCGCGGCAGCACCGACTGACCCGCGGGGGCCCCGTCTACAAGCTGAAGCCGTCGGTTCGGTTCGTTCCTCCCTCCCTCCCTCCGTGCAGGCTGCAGGCTGTGAGAGACACGAAAGGAGAGTGTCTCCTCGCGTCTCTGTTAAGCCCGCAGGGGCTGATGGGAAATTTCCCATCAGCCCCTGCGAGCTTAACAGAGACGCGAGGAGACGCTCTCCTTTTGCGTCTCTCACAGCCTGCAGCCTGCACGGAGGGAGGGAGGAACGAACCGAACCGACGGCTTCAGCTTGTAGACGGGGCCCCCGCGGGTCAGTCCGTGCTGCCGCGGCAGCAGAGGGGGCCCCGCGGCGGCAGCCCCCCGGTTTTTTTTTAAAATAAATTTTACTTTAGGCCGACGGGGGGGGGGGGGGTGGGACGGGTAATGGGCTATTGGGGGGGCTGGAAATGGGCTGGGGGGGGTAGGGCTGGTAATGGGCGATGGGGGGGGGGTAGGACTGGTAATGGGCTATTGGGTGGGCGTGGGCTGGAAATTGGCTGGGGGGTTAAGTCTAGAGGTGGGCTGATGGGGTTAGGACTGGTAATGGACTGTGGGCTGTTGGGGGGGCTTAGAACTGGCAGTGGGCTTTGGGGGGGGGTTAAGACTGGTAATGGGCTGTGGGCTGATGGGGGCTGTCTGGTAATGGGCTATGGGGGGCTAGGACTGGAAATGGGCTGGGGGGTTAAGACTGGAGGTGGGCTGATGGGGTTAGGACTGGTAATGGGCTGTTGGGGGGGTTAGAACTGGTAATGGGCTTTGGGGGGGGTTAAGACTGGTAATGGGCTGTGGGCTGATGGGGGTTGTCTGGTAATGGGCTATGGGGGGCTAGGACTGGAAATGGGCTGGGGGGTTAAAACTGGAGGTGGGATGATGGGGTTAGGACTGGTAATGGGCTGTGGGCTGATGGGGGGGGGGTAGGACTGGCAATGGGCTATGGGGGGCTGACTGGAAATGGGTTGATGGGGTTAGGACTGGAAGTGGGCTGATGGGGGGTTAGGACTGGTAATGGGTTATAGGGGGGCTTAAACTGAAAATGGGGTGATGGGGGGTTAAGGACTGTAAGTGGGTTGATGGGGGGCTAGGACTGGTATTGGGTTGGGGGGTTGCTAGGACTGGAAATGGGCTGATGGATGGCTAGGACTGGAAATGGGCTGATGCAGGGACTAGAAGGGAATGGATGCTGGGTGAGGCTGGAACTAGAAGGGAGCTGATGTTGGGGGAGGATTAGAATGGGATGGGGCTGGAAGAGTAAAATGGAGAAGGGAAAAATATTTTGTGTGGGAGGGATAAAAAATCTACAATTGGCCGGGTATTGGGAGAGTAAGTGGGGATTGAGGATGGAGGGGTAAAATTTGAGTGGATGAAATAGGAATAAGGAAAGAGCAAAAGGAGAAAGATTAGTATGTTAAAGCAGATGTAGAGAGAATGGAAAAAAATCTAGAAGAGAGAAGAAAGGACAAATGGACAGCAGACGATGGAGAGTTAGCAGAAGACACGAAGAAACCAGAAGAAAGTGGCTGGAGCAATTGCAGCTGAAAAAAATGCACAAAAGGTAGAAAAATATCTCTTTATTTTGAATTTATTAATTGGAATATGTCAGCTCTGGTAAATGTGCATCATTAACGTCTGCGCTTTGTTTAGTACAAGAGCAAATTAATGTATAGTTTTATTTCTGCAGTGTTGTACATTCCAAGTTTGGCTTTTGGGATTCCCAGTTTAATTATTGTCTTCCTGTTTCTAAATTGTGATTACTTGTTTGGTGATGGTCTATGTTCTGCATGTGTAACTGAGCTGAGGTGTTCTGTTTATATAATTCCTATTTGACATTGCCACTTGTTCTCTTTCCCCAGTAGGTCATGTATTGTTCTCTGAAATGTATTGGTTTAATATTTGCAGTGTTGCCTTTTGATTGGTAGAGTATGGTGCTTTGTGAGTCCTGGTAGTGCTGTTAGGATACGGCGGGTTTACTATGGGTTCTAAATGGGCAATGTTTGTAGTAGTTCCTAATGTGTCTGGCAGTTGGCACTGGATTATAGTAATGTAGAAATCTTTTAGTCTTTCTTTATCCATACACTCATTAAGAGGCACGTTTACTAAAAGTTAGTATATGGTAACATTATGCAAATATTTATGCAAATGAGGCCCCACACCCCCCTTGGGCCGCCCCTGCTGGGGGCCCACAATTTTTGTTGGCGTAGGGCCTCACTCAAGGTAAATCCGGCCCTGCATGGGACCCTGTACAAATAATGAGGGTGGATAACCTTAGGAAGCAAGTCCATCAAGTATGGCTCCAAGATATTGACATTATCAGGTGCATACTACCTACAGCTTTCAAAACTTTAGGAAAAGTAGAATGTATGAATAGAACCTTGAAATCTCAGTTATCCAAACTTTGCCAAGAGGTTTACCTGAAGTGGCCCCAGGTTCTTCCTATAGCCCTTCTTAGGATATACTTAGCCCCTGCTAAGTCTTTAGGAGTTCCCCTTTTTGAGATTCTGAGAAGCTGTAGCCTATTTATAGGGAATAAAAGGAGATGTGAGACAGATAGGATCTGAAATTATTAGACATGAACTATTGGTTTTAAGTTCTGTTTTGCAGAGTCTTCATACCTGGGTACAAAAAAATCGATCACCCATCAATTTGCCTGAACCCCTGCATCCTTTCAAGCCTGGAGTCTCGGTGTGGATCAAAGAGTGGAGAAGGATACCGTTATCCCTGCATTGGAAGGGATCCTATGTTGTCATCCTGTCAACTCCAACTGCAGTAAAAGTCGCAGAATTCGAATTTTGGATCCATCATAGTCGAGTAAAGCCAGCAACTATTTCTGAACCTGATCACTGGACTACTGTACAGCATCCTGAGACTCCATTGCGCCTCACCCTACGACAACAGCTATGGACCAAAGACTTATTGGTCCCTCAGAAACTGCAATATTTCAAGACTATCTGTTTATCTGAAGGTAAGCCTCGCATCTGGAGAAAGCTGCAATCATCAGAAATAGACTGTGTTGTGTTAAGAAATTGAGTCTTCTACGAAACTGTGTTCAAATGCTCTGATCTCCTCAAGGCAATAATAGCCTGAGAGACTGTACTATGATATTTTAAGAACCTGAGACATCCCAGAGGACAGTGATACTTTGGGATCTACAGCCCTACTCCTGCCACAAAGCTGGTAGGTCTACGTACGGCAGAAGCTTGAGGATCTACAATCAACTCTACATTTGTTATCTATTGTGGATGCCAACAGTTCCACCAATTTTCCAGAGACTATGCCCATTATGAATTCTTATTATTGCTTTATTCTGGCAGCAGCCTTGGGGTGCTTTGAAATGACTTTTGCTTTACCACCCTGTGCAGCCTGTATAAGTACCACGCGAACTGGGCTGAAGGTTCTTCATGCCTCCCAGAACTTGTTTCTTGAACTTGCCGAAGCAGTAGCATCTAGTCTCCACATTTATGACTGTTTCTCTTTGTGGAGGAACCAAGATGGGAGATCAGTGGCCTTGGGAGGCTCAAGAACTGAATTATTCCATCCCCTATGATCAGACTGATTTACATAATACTACTAGTGAGTGGGTATTGGCCCACCCCATTGTTGACAGTTTGTGTTTTGTTCGCACCGGACCACAATTTGCTATGAAGATTGGACAGCTGGACTGTCTAAATCAGAAGTTTTACAACAGCACAACAAAGAAGACATCTTGGTGGTCCGGCATAAATGCTCCTGAACCTTCTAATCCTTTAGTTCTTTTTCCCACTCTTGCTAAACTATGGACTTTGACTATCTGCTTGTTGCTCCCTTGTTTCTTGTCATTTTGCTTGCAAATGATAACTTCAGTTATTAATAACACTGTAGAGCGTAAGGCAGCTACAAAGCTACCAGCTATGTGAAACTACTACCCTATACCACAGAGTGATATCTTTACCTAGTATTATGTGATTTGATTCTCACCCTTTCTCACTTGCGGGTGAGAATAATCAAAGGGGGGAATGTGGTAGGCGAAGGCCTATGATCCATGCTAATTGAACTAAACAGACAGGCCTAAGCAGCTTGACCTGTAAATGAAGCCTGTAGTTAGGCCCAGAGGAATGAAAACCCCCCTGAATGATGACACCGTAGAATTGAAACTTAACTGAACACAATTTAGTATAGCTAAGCAGAATCGAAACTTAGAAAATATAGAAAAACAAGTCTAATTGGTACTGATAAGAGAGCACAGCTTCTATGGAATTAATTAACACTGCTGAAAGAAAAGTTACAGTGCCCTGCTTTCCCACATGTTCTAACTAGCTAAATGACCTTGGAGGAGGAAAGTATCTAAGTTGGTGAACTGACCATTGTAATTGGGACTAGAAGGGGGGTAAGCAGGTGCTGAGCCCAGACCAAAGTCCTAATTGGACAACTACGTAATGTTACCGGGACCAATAGATGGGTGAGAGGGGTTACTGGGACCAATGAAAAGTTTGCCTATGTCTAGAATGGAGAAGAACGGTATAAAAGTTGTTGTTTTGCTAGAAACCATTGCTCAGCCATTTTGAATTTGATTCTGCTTGAGACTTGTGCACAAATAAATGATTTGGACCTTCTGAACAGACTCCTGGTATCATTGGTTTGTCTGCGTTCTGCTGCTACAGTAGGGCTCCACGGGGTTTGTTAGATATTTTGAGGGAACAATGGATTGATCCTGAACCAGGAAGTCAGGAGGTGCCACAGTTTCTACGTGACCTGAGAGCACGTTTGCAGGTTGCTGAGAGGAACCTGCAGGACAGCCAAGTACGCCAGAAAGGGTGGTATGATAGGAAGGCCAAAAGCCGCCAATTAAGCATTGGTGAAAAGGTTTTGGTTCAAGTAGCAGGTACAGCCCCAAAATTTGAAGTACAGTGGAAAGGGCCATGGAAGGTTGTTAAACAAGTGAGCCCAGTATCTTATCTGGTAGAAAATGCAAGAGGGCATAGGCAGACCTACCATATTAATGTACTTAAGTCTTGGGAGGAGAGGCCTGTAAATAATAATGACCCTGAAGCCAGTCAGGAAGTAAGTGAGCTTCAAAAAGATAACACTCTCGTAGGTATTACGGACTGTAGAGAAGAAGTTTCACCAGTTACACCAGTCCGTAATAACTTAAGCAGGGGGGTATGTGATAAGGAAGGAGCTATAGGAAAGGTGAAGTGACTCTGAACAAGCAACCTGTCAGTTCTGGTAGAAATAAGAAAACAGAATTTTCCCATAAAAGACTACCAGTCCCAGAATGCACCAGGTTTCCAACAGCCATTAGAGGAGCTGAAGTGGGGAAATGTGTGTTCAATCAGGAGGGCTATGAGGTAATCCCTAAGCACTCATCTCAAAGGGCAGGGCCTGATTCAGCACAGCTGCGCTGTGTTAGGGTGGAGCACTCATCTAAGCAGAATAAAGGTAGAGTTTATTCTACAGAGAATTATCCTCATCCTCATCATCATCTTCATGATCAACTTGGATATCCTCATCCTCAGTTTCATCTGGAGGATCATCAGAAGCAGAAGCCAAACCGGACGGACAGAGAGGGTAAGAAACCCTTTGGAAGAAAGAAGAGAAAAGCCTTTGGGAGGTCTAGAGGAGCCTGGAGCAGTATGTATACTGGGAGGCATTCCAAGGGCCAGCATACACCATTGGACTGGGGAAAGCCAGAGGAATGGTGCTGCAGAGCTAGGAATCTCCAGACGGTACCTGTGAGGGAGATGGCTGCACGTGGAAGGGACCCTAAGACCCGTGCCAGAAGGTATGTGAAGAGAGATCATGTGTCCAGGGATCTGGATTGGAAGGCTGGACATAAGAACTGGACTACATACTGGCCAGGCTATATAGAGAGGAACTCTAACAGCAATGGGAGCTCAGGTATGAACACTGATCTAAGCCCTAGCTATAACCTTGAAAGACAGCAGGGAAACAAGTATTCTCCTGAAAGTGCTCCATTGAGAAATTCATCTGTGCCAATCCAGGATATTGAACCCATGATTGTTGAAGAAGGGGGAGTGATTGCAGATGAAGGATGTGTTTACATGGATTGCTCTCTGTCTAAACTCCTTTGGTGATTTTCTGTTATAAAATACAACAACCATCACAAAGAAATACAAACTTGTTCTTTAATCTACTCAGAAAAGCTCCTGAGTAGGATTTCTAGCCACGCAGTAGAAAGCAAGCCAGCTAAGGGGTTTCAGCTGGGTAACTGCTAGCAATTGAGCCTTACCTAATTGCTTGTGAGCTCTGAGGGAATCACTTCTGAATCTATGTGGGAAGATATAAGAAGTTAACCTGAAAAGAACAGTTTTTCTCTTCTTTGTGGATTTTGTTTGTTGTTTGATACACTGCTAAGAAAATATTAGCTAAAGCCTACAGAAAAGACCAGTTTGTTACCAACCAGGTCTTATTTCTTTTGCTTTGATTGCCTGACAAGTTCAAATGTTGTTTTCCTGATTTTGTTTTTCCAAGTTTAACACTGAAAGCAAGTAACCTGATTTATGTGCTACCAAGCATATCTGTGTTGGGAGACATAACCCCATAAATAAATATCTTATTGGCTTTACCCTCAAGCACAACTATTTATTGTGAGCAGCTGTGTCTGGTGTGAATGGACTGCATTTCCCACAATCCCTTGCCAATCATATTGATATATGCACTTGCCAAGACTGTGAACATTCTCACCCAGGCAGCCGTCTGACAGTATACGCCCTCCTAAGGCGCATCTGAGTTCAGGGCCGTCCGTGGAGTTGGTAGGGCAGCGGAGAGGACCGCCCTGCCAAATGCCGAGTCTTCCTGAGAGCGGAGGTCAAGGCAGTAGTGCTTCTGGAACGTGTGAGGGGATGACTACGTAGCAGCATTACAGATGTCGGGCAGGGGAACTGACCGCAGGTTGGCTAGAGATGTGGCCATTGCTCGTAGACGATGCGGACCAATTCTGCTGTGTGGTTGATTCCCTTCAGCGTCGAGGCAGAAGGATACGCAGGAGGCGACCCAGTGGGACAGGGTCCGCTTTGTGACAGGAAAGCCGGGCCTGAGAGGGTCATAGGAAACGAACAGTTGCTCGCCTTTGTGGGCGGCTGGTGTCCTGGCCAGGTAGATCCGAAGTGCATGCAGACAGTCCAGAGTGTGTAGGCGTCGCTCCTCCTCCGAGTGGTGAGGTTCCGGAACGAAGGAGGGGAGCTCGATGGATTGATTGACATGGAAGGCAGACGGCACTTTGGGTACGAATCTGGGGTTCGTACGCAGAGAAGCTCGGTCCTGGTGTAGCTGCGTGTAAGATGGGTGTGCGACTAGCGCCTAGAGTTCGCTGATCCTCCTGGCTGAGGTGATAGCCACCAAGAAAATGGTCTTCCAGGAGACGTATTTCATATCCGCTGTGAGCAGAGGTTCGAAGGGGGCCCCGGTGAGGCTGTGGAGGACTATGCCGAGGTCCCAGGGGGGAACCAGGGTCCTCACCAGGGGTCGAAGATTCGTCAGGCCTTTCATGAAGCGAGCCGTTAGGTGCAGCGCCCGATGGAGTCGGCGCCCTCGATAGGGGCGTGCAGAGCAGCAATGGCTGAGAGATGCACTCGGATGGATTGAGTCTTGAGGCCGAGATCCGAGAGAGAACTGAGATATTGCAAGATCTGGGCGACGGGGCAGGAGATAGGGTCTAGCCCTCTAGAGGCACACCAGACGCTGAACCTCTTCCATTTGAGGCCATAGGATTTTCGGGTTGACGGTCTCCTGGCCGCCAGGACCACGTCCTGCACCTCCGCGGGGAGCGCGAGGAAGGCCAGGTTTACCCGCTCAATATCCAAGCAGTGAGCGATAGGGTTTTGAGGTTGGGGTGCCTGGTTAGCCCCGAGTTCTGCGTCAGGAGGTCCGGACACAGGGGCAGATGCCACGGAGCCTCCTGTGCTAGGCGCTTCAGGAGTGCAAACCACATTTGCCGCGGCCATTGGGGAACCACAAGCATGACTCGTGCTTTGTCTTGAACAATGCATTGTAGAGTCACTGGGATGAGGGGAGTCGGAGGGAAGGCATAAACCAAAGACCACCCCCCCCAGTACACGTCGAATGCATCCCCCGCCAGCCTCTTGACCGATGGGTGTCTGGAGCAGAACTGGGGGCATTTGGCATTCTCCTCGGTGGCAAAGAGGTTGACCTCCGGGGTTCCCCACCGTTGGAAGAGTGTTGAGGCCACCTTTGGAAGGAGAGCCCATTCGTGGGGTTGCAGTTGCCTGCTCAGCTTGTCCGCCAGGCTGTTCAAGTCCCCGGGAATGTAGGAGGCGCGCACCCAGCAGTCGTTCTTCAGGACTAGTGTCCAAATAGCCAGTGCCTCCTTGCAGAGGGATTGGGAGGCTGTGCCTCTTTGTTTGTTGAGGTAAAACATGGCAACTTGGTTGTCCGTCTGGATGAGGATGGATGTGCCCCGTAGATGAGGCAAGAACGCCTTGAGGGCGTACTTGACCGCTCTCAGTTCCAGAAGGTTGATGTGCAGTTGTCGTTCACTCTGAGACCACGCTGCTTGCGTGCTGAACTGCTGGAAGTGGGCACCCCAGCCGGCGCAGGAGGCGTCCGTGGTGAGGGTGGTCTGGTGTTGCGGCTGGTGAAAGGGTTTCCCTGTGGAGAGGTTCGCTGGTATAGTCCACCAGCGAAGCTGAGACCTGATAGGGCTCATCGAGACTCTGGAGGCCAGCAACTGCGAATGTTGGTTCCAGTGGGTTCGGAGATGCCACTGCAGTGGACGCATTTGCATACGCGCCACCGAGATGACCGCCGTCATGGCTGCCATGTGTCCCAGGAGGCGCAACACTGATCGAGCAGAGGGGCTCACTGCCGCTGCTGTCTTGGAGGCGAGCGAGATGATGGCCAGCAGCCTGGAATGTGGCAGGTAGGCCCTCAAGGACTGAGTGTCGATGATGGCTCCAATGAACTCCATTCGCTGAGAGGGGAGGAGTTGCAATTTCTTGTAGTTGATGACAAACCCCAGGGTGGAGATCAAGGTAGTGGTGGTGCGCAGGGACGATAGCAGGCCATGGGCTGAGGGAGCCGAGATTAGCCAATCGTTGAGGTAGGGAAACACTGAGATGTTCTGCTTGTGGAGGTGAGCCGCTGCGGCCGCCACACACTTCGTGAAGACCCGTGGGGCCGGAGAGAGTCCGAAAGGAAGCACTCGGTACTGATAGTGCCGACCCAGCACATGGAACCTGAGGAATTTCCTGTGAGCCTTGTGGATGCTGACATGCGTGTACGCCTCCTGCAGGTCCAGAGATGCGAGCCAATTGCCGGCTTGGAATAGGGGAAGAATGGAGTTCAGGGAGTACATCCAGAACTTCTCCTTCACTATGAATCTGTTCAGTTTGCGAAGATCCAAGATGGGGCGAAACACCCCCCCCCCCGACTTCTTCGGAATGAGGAAGTATTTGTAGTAAAACCCCGCATCGATCTCCCTCGGAGGGACCGGTTCGATCGCCTTGGAGGACAGAAGGTGTATCAGTTCCAGTGCCATGGCACGCTGCAGGTGAGGAGGGGTGTTGCTGGTGGGTCTGCTGCGTTGGAAGGGAGGTGCATAAAATCTGATGCGGTATCCCTTGCGGATGATCCATAGCACCCAGGAGTCGGTGGTGATCCTCTCCCATTCCGGGAGGAAGAAGGAAAGGCGCCCCCCCTATCTGAGAGGGGGACGGTCCATGGTTGTCAAAAAGAAGGGCCACCCTTGGCGGGTTGCGCGTTGGTGCCCTTCTTCTGCTTGCGGTCTCTCTGGAAGTGGCGCTGTTGCGAGGGCCCTTGGTAGGAGTTGGACTTATACCTGGTGGCCTGCTACTTCCTGTTGGTAGAGTACCTCTTGTCATAATTGTAAAGGGGTTTCCGTTGGTAACCTGGTTTTTGGGTGTTACCATAGTGGTCGAAGCCCTCCTCCGCCAAGGTCTGTAGGGTGTTACAGTCCTCCTTCATGCTGTTTACTGTATCGGCCACTTTGTCCCCAAAGAGAGAATCGCCTGAGCAGGGAGCGTCGGCGATCTTGTCGTGGGAGTCATTTCTCAGTCCGGAGGCTCGCAGCCATGCCCATCTCCTGGCCGAGATCGCTGTGCCCGCTGTACGTATGGACGTGTCGAAGGCATCAAAGGCCGTGCTAGCCAGGTGTCTGTTGCACTCTACCAGGTCAGTCAGCGCGGCTGAGAATGGGGCTAAAGACTCCTTAGGGAGGGAGGAGGCAGCATTTCTGATGTTGGAGATACAGATGTCCTGGAACAAGGTCTGTTGGAATTGATGAGCGGCAATCCTTGCTCCGAGCATGGCCCCCTGGAAGACTTTCTTCCCAATGTCGTTGAGTAGTTTGTTGTCCCGTTCGGGCGGGTGGTTGGTGTGTACTCGCGAGGATTTAGCCTTCTTAAGGGCCGAAGAGACCACTATGGAGTGGTGAGGCAGCTGTGCTTTTTCAAATCCGGAGGTAGGCTGAAGTAGGTATTTGGAGTCCAGCCTCCTGGAGGTAGTGCGCCCTGATGCCAGCGTCTGCCAAAGTCTGGAGTGGTTCTCCTTCAGCTTGCGGTGCAGGGGCAAGGCGAGAGGGGTTTTGGGGGCAGACAGGTATTTGAGTACCTCAGGTTCAGCCTCCTCCACCGTGTGAGACGGGTTCAGGCCCAAGGTAGAGGACATCTTGCTGATGAACTTGGGGTAAGTAAGGTCTTCTGGGGCCGGAGGAGGTCCTTCCTTTTCCGGGAAAACCTGGTCCCGGAAGCGTCCGTGGCAGCTGCAGTGGACCCCACGACCACCTTCTCTGCCTCCTGTTCCTCAGCGGAACTGTCCGGGGAGAGAACAGCTGATGGCTCAGGTAGATGCTGACTGCAGACTGTGGTAGTGATCTGTAGAGGAGGGTTCCCGGGGCACGGAGAAGCAGTTGCAGCCGCTGGGGGGGGGGGGGGCTGTTTGTTGAACCAGCTGTGTGAGCAATTGTAGTATGGCAGAGGAGCTGGCAGAGTTGGAGGAAGCAGAGGAGCTTCTGTGAGAGCGGGCTCTGTGTCTGGAGGAGTGCCGTTAGATTTGTGTCTCCTGTGGTGAGAGTCATCGCTGGATTCGGAGGAGCTGCTGTAAGCTCTAGATCGCTTGCTCCTTTTCCCGTGTCTACAGGAGCCGGCGTCGGGAGAAGCAGCAGGACAACTTCTCTTTCTCTTGTGCTTGCCCGCGGTGATTCCGGCGCTGGTCAGACTCCCGAGCGTCGAGGAGTGATGATGCAGTTGGCCCAGCGTCGACGGAGGATGACGTCCGTGGGCGGGGCTTGTAGACTCCGGCAGCAGGGAGGACGGCAGAGGAGGGGCAAGGCCAGCGGCGGGAGATTTGGAGCCCGAAAGAGAAGAGAGGGACTCACCGACGGTGCCATCTTGCCTGAGAGGAGGTTCCGCATGTCCAGGGGTTGCCGCGTGGTCTGGAGCGGGGACGAATAAGCTGATGTCCCAGCTGGGGCCCGCACAGGGCAGCGCTGGAGATCCGGACGTCAGGCCGGGGATGGAGGCCCGAAGGGGCACATCCTGGGCCTTGAAAGCTGCAGTATCGCTCGTTGAGGGGTGCCGATTCAGGCCGGAGGCTCCACCGCTTTGGCAGAGGGTGCACAGATCCAGGTCTGTGGAGCGCAGCTTTCTCCCACAGGGGCATTTCCTTGATCCTGGCTTAGGCATTATGTAAGAAGCGTTGATTTGTCTTTTTCATATGTGGAGTGAGAGCAGATCCGTCTTGGTGGCAAGACGGAAGAAGAAGAACTGGCCAGGCTAGGGGGCGGATCCGGGAGGTGGGCTAGCTGAGAAACTTGAGAGCACTTCCGAACGTGGCGCCGCACGGAGGACGTCACCAAGTGTGGCTGACGCAATCCTGCGGTCCATGGATCCGCCGTACACCAGGTTCCACCATGACAAGGTGGTTCTGTGGATCCATCCGCATTTCTTTCCGAAGATAGTCTCCTCCCATCTAAAGCAGTCAATTATCCTACCGATTTTCTTCCCGAGACCGCATGCGTCTCCAGCTGAAACAGCGCTACATACCTTAGACTGCAAGCAAGTGCTGGCTTACTACTTGAATAGAACAAAGGATCACAGGAGATCCTCTCAATTATTCGTCTCCTTTGATCCTGGTCACCTAGGCCTACCAATGACAAAATGTACTCTATCCAGATGGATAGCAGATTGCATTTCTTTTGCTTATGCACAGGCAGAACTCTCTTTGGAGGGTCGTGTCACTGCTCATAATGTGCGGTCTATGGCAACCTCCGTAGCCAATCTCTGTTCAGAATCCATTGTGGAAATCTGTCAGGAGCTACCTGGTCCTCCACTGTTGTCTGGACAGAGAGAGACCTCCACTGGGACATTATCATTGGCCAAGCTGTACTCCAGTACCTCTTTGGGACTTAAAATCAACTCCTACCCTCCATCCTTCACTTCTACAAGAGTCCAGACTATCACTGAGGGAATATTGCCTCTTGGGATCAAGTGCATTGGCACACAGCTCTTCCAGACTCTTTAGCTTCAATCTGTTGGCCACAGGGACCACTGCTCTTCCTCCCATACCAGTTTGATACCTGGGAGATAGTGAGTCCCATGTGTGAAGACTGCATTCGTACTTGTTCCTGGCGATAGGGTAGTTACTCACCTATAACAAGTGATCTCCGTGAACAGCAGGCATCAGTTTTCACAACCCATTCTCCTCCCCCAGGAGTTGTAGGGTTCCTTTATTTTTTTTCTCTTACTCTCAGCTACAAACTTAATTGAGGAGAGGAGTTGGGAAGGCAGGCATGCAGGCACAGTAGAGTGCTCTCAAAGGCTTTCCTATTGGATGCTGGGGAGCATTCCCATGCGGACTCTGTCGGTGCTGACATCACCAATATGTGAAGACTGATTCCTATTGTTCCCAGAGATCACCTGTTAGAGGTTAGCAACTATGCTTTATTGATCTGGAAGGTCTTGTTTCTGGTAGCTGTCACCTCAGTGTACCGAGTGAGTGAGCTTCAGGCTCTGGTAGTTCATCCACCATATACCAGATTCCACCACAATCGAGTGATTCTTCGAACATATCCTAAATTCCTTCTGAAGGTGGTTTTGGTTTTCCATCTCAACCAGTCCATGATGCTACCTATATCTTTTTTACTAGGCCTCCCGCCCACAAAGGGGAAGCGGTGTTGCATATGTTGGACTGCAACCAGGCCTTAGCCTTCTACTTGAAGCGGATGAAGGTCCATATGAAGTCTGTCCAACGTTTTGTTTCTTTTGACCTCAGCAATCTGGGAGCTGACATTTCCAAAAACTCTCTTTCAATTTGGTTAGCAGACTGTATCTCTTTCGCTTATGCCCAAGCAGGCCTGAGGCTTGATGGTTATGTCACAGCTCATAATGTGCGAGCTATGGTTATATCAATGGCCAGCTTGCGTTCATTCTCCATGGAGGAAATCTGCAGGGCTGCAACATGGGCTTCTGTCTGCACGTTCATGTGTCACTATTGCCTTGAAGAGGATTCCCAACGTGACAGTAACTTTGGCCAATCTATACTCCAGCACCTGTTTGGGGATTAGAATCCAACTGTGTCTCCTCAATACCCTCTGTCCGTCCGGGTTATCAAAAACAATATATATATATTGTGGTGATGCGCAGGTAGCTGAGCCTTTTAAAACTGAAAAAAAAGAGTTTTTTTCTCATGAGCGGGGGAAGGGCTCACTACAGCATAGCTCCCAGGCAGAGAAAGAAGCTAGAACACACACTAATAGGGATAGCTTGAAGCCACACCCAGCCTCTAGAGCTCGTGCAGGCAGAGAGGGGGTGGGGCCAGAGAAGGAAACAAGCTGCAGGATATTTAAGCTGCGTCACTCAGGAAGTGAGGGAGAGGCAACAGATCCAGGAAGGGAGGATACAGATACAGCAGCTGAAGCAAAAGCAGAGAGAGGACGAGGACAAGGAAGGAAAGTTGCAGAGCCAGCAGGACGTGCTCAAGGAAAACTGCATGCTAAAAGCCAGGAGGAGAGGCCAAGAGTCCAGAGGAACCAAGGGAAGAAACAGCAGTATAAGGCTGTAGGGCCTGGAGGTTCAAAGGGGACCAGTCATAACTCCCAAGGCAAGTGCAAAGGTTGTGGGCATGAGTGGAGCTGGGGAAGACGTCAGGAGTATATGACTGATTCTGAAAGTAACAGCTCAAGTCCTGAGTCTGTGATTAGGCAGTACAGAAAACCAGTTAAAAAGAGGGTTTCTGCCAGTAAAGCAACTTGTGTGTGTCCTGAACAGGAGTGGCTAAGAGGAAGAAGGGCAAGAGCTTTTGACCCGGTAAAAAGGGGAAGCCAGAAGTTAAAATGGGGGAAACTTCTTAAGCTTTTAAAAGAAGTAAAGCATAGCGTTCCAGAACGTGCCCCAAGCCCTGAGTGTTATAGCACCCCAGAAGAAATGGAAATAGAGCTGTACTCAGACTCTCCAATATCCTCTGCAGAATCCATGGAGTGTGGGATTTGTATAAGCCATGTTTAATGCTTTTATAAGAAGCTGTGGGTAACAGGTTAAGAAGATAATCTGTGCTGGTGTTATTGTGTGCCAAGGTGAAAAGCAGACAAGAAGTCACAAGAACCTGTGACACAGCAGATCTGTCCTATGCTATAGAAGTGCAGAATTCTGAGAGAAACAGGTCAGATTCTGTCAGGCAGTCTAATCAGAAGCTTCCCTGTTGCCCTGAGCAACCTAGGCAAACACGACGTTTGCAGCCTTGCCTCCCTGACAAGCAATTCTCACAGAGAAAAGAGAATGATTTGCACGTGAGGGAAGCCACGCCTTCAAGGCACTATAAGACCTGCTCAGGCAGAGGAGCAAGGGGGTGGAGTTGCAGTTGCAGTTCAAGCTTGGGTGCTTGTTCTTGTGGTGATTCAGGTTATGATTCCAGTCCCAGACTAGGCTCAGGTTGGGACTCAGAAGAATTCAATTTCAACTTACCTTGCAGAAGGAAAGCAGGTTTTACTTCACGTCAGAATCCAGGCTGGTTTCCAAAGCCTAAGGCAGCTTACAGAGGTAATTGCCAAGGGGGCTGGAGAGGAAGCTGCCCTGAGTGTGACCCAGGAAGCTCTAGAGAGAGTTGGAGGAGGGGTTACACTAGACATGCTGGCAGAGACAGAAGCCAGAGTGAGAGAGAGCTGATTGATTCCGACGGCACTGAATTTGCAGGCACACGCTGTGAACCGCTGAGGATTCCCCCAGGAGAAGCTCACAGTAACCCCAGGAGTGGAGTGAGGAACGCTGCAAAACCAGAGGTCAGTAAGAAGTTAACCAAACCTCTGACGCAGGGAGAATTTCCCCAGCTCTTTGAGAGTGTGGAACGTGACATAAGCAGGAAGCCTTATGTAAATGAGAAACAAGGTGTTAAGACACAGTTGCCTTACTTTGAAAGAAATCCTATTGTGGAAGATGTGTGTATGAGGGATATAGAGGATTGTATGCATGAAAAGTCCAGACACCGATTAACTAAAGGGAAGTCTGTTTGCCATGAAAACCAGCAGTTTGAGCTAGCAGCCATTAAGGGAAACAGAGGGTTTAAAGATAGCCCGAGAACAAAGCATACTAGGAAGCCTGTCTTTCTACCCTCCTGTTATAACGTTGATGATAAATTCTGGCCATGCTCTTATGAAGAGGGCTTAATAAACTCTGGAGAAGAAACAGGGTTGAAAAGCATACAATCGGGCTGTGCAAAAGACAATGACATAGAACCCATGTGCACAGAGGATAATACTTTGTCTCCACAGTATGAACAGATGGATTGTTCTCTAATGTTGGAAGAAGAGCCAATCTCTTTATTATAAAGTTCTGAGCAATTGATTTCATAACACTGTTTGAAGCTAAGAGGAAGCGATTAGCTGCAGTGAAAAGTGAATGTGTTTGGAAGCAAGTTGCTATACTTTACTTTGTCAGTTTGTATCCTGAGTTTTTCTTTGAGTTGCTGTACTATTTGAAAATCCTAAAACCCCGGGAGGGGAAATAAAACCCTTATTTGAACTTTAACCACTTTGGACTCACAACTACAATTATTCCTTAGTGAAAGATTCATGCACCCCTATTAACCTAGCCTACTGCCTACGCCTCGGCTTTGCTGGGATATAGGGGGTGACAAACCTCATTGTTTAAAAGCAGCCAATTGTATCTCTGAAGAAGCCAGGTTAACAGGGCTAGCGGTTTTAAACCAGGAGGCAGCACAGGAGAGATATCCTAATCTGCAGCAGCTGAGAGTTAAAGGTC
Source organism: Ichthyophis bannanicus (assembly GCA_033557465.1). NCBI lineage: Eukaryota > Metazoa > Chordata > Amphibia > Gymnophiona > Ichthyophiidae > Ichthyophis > Ichthyophis bannanicus. The sequence goes on from CM066039.1 coordinate 84,610,420, forward strand.
AAAAACTGTCTTACAGAAGTTTTTGGAAAACTGTGCGTTTAAAAGTGTTACACTGCTTTTGTTTAATGAAAGAAGCTAAAAAGTATCAAGAGTGAAGAAACTACTTGAAGAAATATTGCTGAGAAGTTTAAGGGAGAAAATATCCTGTATTTTCAGTTTGCAATATTGTTTGCCTTATCAAGGTCATTTGCCAAAATTGGTTCCAGAAAGAAATAAATAAAAAGCAATTTAAGTTAACAAATTGTCCTGTGATCCTCTTCCACTCGAATTGCTGACAAAGCAAACCCACAACTACACAAAAGAAGAGTGATGTCCAGCGCTCCCCACTAGGCAACCACCTAGGCAGACGGAGCGCGGCCACAATATATATATATATATATATTAAAATAAAAGATATAAAGTTAATGAGAGAAAGGAATGCTGTAGAGTGCAGAACAGATGAAGCATCATTTTTCTTCACTGTACACTCATTTTGCATGTTCTGCAGTTCATGTTGCCCCTATTGGGCTTTTCGGCAGCCTCCTCGGTTTTCGGTAACCTATAGCTTGGGAGTCCCGTGTGTGCGGACTTACTTCTTGCTTGTCCATGGAGAAAGGGTAGTTACTCACCTGTAACAGGTGTTCTCCATGGAAAGCAGGAACAGGTCTTCACTACCCTCCCACCTCCCTGAGGAGTTGTCTTCTGCTGCAGCAGTATTATCAAACTGAAGATGATGGAGTCATGGCAGCAGGTGGGAAGGAGATGTGCAGACATGGTGGTGCCTCCCAAAAGCTTCCAATAGAAGCTGGGAAGTGTTCCCACATGGGATTCCATCAGAGACATCACCCATGTGTGAAGACCTATTCCTGCTGTTCACGGAGAACACCTGTTACAGGTGAGTAACTACCCTTAATCAGCAGCTGCCCAGTTAGTTTTATTAGGACAGCCTTTACTGTACTTGCTTTCACTACTTAGGGATAACTGGCCAGCACCTGAAGGTCACTGCTGTCTGTTTATTCCTGAGTGCCGCCCTGGAATTCCCCGATGCTAGCTATGGTACATCAATAGACTGTTACGTTGTACATTTTTGCGATATAGCGTGGTACGAAACATGCCTTGATCCTTATCAACATATCAAGAAATTCTATTTGATCTATTGCCATCTCCTCTAGCCTATCAATATGATTTGTCCTCCATATCTGGTGAATGGGGTATGGTGAGCTGTAAGCGGAACTACGGCGCATTTGTGAACACTTGATACAGGGCTTATTGGCTCGAAACGTGCGCGTCGTGGAGTGATTAAGCTGCTTGTGACCGCTATTCTATCAGAAGATTAAATGGTGTTTGAAGAATATTCACATAATTTCACCAGGACACGGATGGGATAAGTACCAAAAAACCTTTGGTTAAGTAAAATGGAACTGGCTGTCTGGAGCGGCTGTGTTGTTCTTTCAGCCGCCTCCAGCCTGTTCCAACAAAAAGATATTATAATTGGGGGAACTGTTTGTATTTGGTTTAGCGTTATTTTCTAGTGTTACAAATTTCCACAGCAGGCACTAAACTGCACTCCGCCCAAGATGTCGCCTGCCCTCTAGTAGAATGAGCTCTCAACCCTTTTGGCACCTGCTTGCCCTTAAGAAGATATGCAGACGCGATCGCTTCCTTCACCCAATGGGCGACCGAAGCCTTAGATGCTGCTTCCCCTTTCCTTGTACCCGCAAAGAGCACAAAGAGCCTATCTGACTTCCAGAAAGGGGCTGTCCTACGCAAATAGAAGGAGCAGCTGCAAAGATTAAAGATTTAAGTACATCAAGCATGGGCGTTGTTTAAAAATACTACAGTTATGGTCAACATTATTGGCACCCTTGCATTTCAGGTATGTTGTGTATAATATCTTGAGAAATAATTGGAAATATTCCAACTGTATATCATTATTAAATAATATGTTCAAAGGTATACAACAAAAAAAAGATGACCGTGTGCAACTCAGATGTAGTAATTTCTGAGACAAAAACAAAATATGACCTGGACAGGATTAATGGCACATTTCACTAATATTTGTTTGCACAACTCTTGGCGGTGACGATAGACTCCAAACATTTCTTGTACCTATCTGTATGTTTCGTACATCTGTCTTCTGGTAGTTTCTCCCACTCTTCAACTATGATTTATTCCAGCTCATGAATGTTTCCAGGATTCCTTTTACCAATGGCAAATTTCAGCTCTTTCCAAAGGTTCTCAATTGGATTGAGATCAGGACTCATTGCTGGCCAGTTTAAAACAGTCCATTTTATCCTTTTTATTAACTATTCATTTGTACTTTTGGATGTATGTTTTGGGTCATTGTTCTGTTGGAAAACCCATGACTTTCGACCCAGACCTAGTTTTCTGACACTAGCAGATTTCACTCCAAAAACCTTGGTAGTCTTCTGACTTCATGATTCCTTTAATATGTTCTAGGCCTCCAGTTTCTGAGGCAGCAAAAAAGCCCCACAACATTATGGAACCTCCACCATATTTACAGTAACTGTAGGAAGGGTGTTTTTTTCCTTATAAGCTTCATTTCTTCGCCTGTAAATATATCGCTGGTCTGCATTGCCAGAACTGTTGGAACTACCATGTACAACATCCAAAGAGCTTTAGGTTGACCTGCAGCAACCTGGAGAGATGGTTTTAATTCACACCATATGCCGCACACTGAACAAAGAAGGACTTTGTGAGCGAAGGCCTAGGAGGACCCACTGCTCAAAGACAGACATAAAAAGGCACGCCTGATCTTTACCCAAACCTATCTTGAAAAACCATAATCCTTCTGTGAAAATGTTTTGTGGACAGATAAAATCAAACTTGAGCTCTTTGGCAATGCAGACCAGCGATATATTTACAGGCGAAGAAATGAACAATGATCCAAAACATACATGCATGACACAGGTAGAGTGGATGAGAGGAGTTTGAATGAGAAAAAGTGATTTCTGGTTATGGAGAAAGGAGTGTTTAGAAGAGAGAACCACTGAGTCTTGTATGTGGTGAGCGAAGGGAAGAGTGAGAAAGAGAAAGAGATATTTTTTCAGATGCCACTTGTGACGCAGTGCCAAGCACCGAAGCCATGGAGACCGATAGTGACCCCCTGGTAGAGTCCGATACTGCAGGCAAAAGAAGAGATTCACACTCTCAGCATAGCCTGCAGGCAGCCAATCAGTTCACCTCAGAGGAGGAGAGAGAAGTGAACCCATGGATTGGGCACGCCCTAGGAGGAGGCGGGTTTCCCAGAGCAAGGGTCCCTTCTTAAACAAAGAGAGGGAACACAGTGAGAGAGAGAGAGAGAGTGGAAGAAGAAGGAGAAGCACTAGAACGAATGCAGAAACAGGACCATTTGAGAGCGTATGGAAAAGGAATGAAGGAGTGAATGCTGCAAGTGGTTGGAGAAAGGAAGTTCCTTTTTACCCACGAGAGAGTAAGCAGAAGCTACGGGGAAGGCAGGAAGTTCCTCTGACTGCAGAACCCTGTGACCTGACTTCACAACCTCTGCCCAGCTGCACCAGGAAGGAAGCTAATTCCTCAGCAGGAGAAAAGCTCACGTTTCTGAGAAGCAATTTCCTTCCATGGAGAGAAAGATATGCTGGCAAGATAGTTCCTGTGCACTCTCAACACAAGGTATCTGCTCTTCTTAATCCTTATGCAAACTTTTATAAACCAAAAAGAGAGAATCCTGTGTGCAGAGGACAGGACAGTTTCAGGGAATATAAAGGGAGTTTATTTTACCCTGAAAGCTCTCCCTGTAAACCAACTTTTACTCAGCCTGTAATTCCTGTGCTTAATAGAGAAGCTGAGGAGATAAACACAGCAAAAGGGTTTACAGATAGATTAAACTATCCAGGTTTAGGAGGACCTACTTTTGAAGCTGTGCTAAAAGCTAGGACTGCTACCAACAGATGTGAGATTCCTCCACTCGATAGCAGAGAGCAGTGGGGGCAGGGAATCTCCACCTCGGGACCAGAATGTTTAATAAGGGAAAGCCCTGCTGCCTCATTACAGCCTGTTAATCAGCTGTTTAAACAACAGCAAGCTTTGCCCCTAACCCCTGCTAGCAGCCAAGCAGAATACCTCCTAACTGAGCTGAGAAAACTATTGAATAAAAGAGACATTTTATTACCAGCCAATATTCAAGCAGGGAACAATCCTGAAGAAAGGATTTTACCCCACGTCCCTTTGCCGATGAGAGAAATCAATCAGCCGATGGACTGCTCGATAGGACTGATTGATAAGCCTAAGGAAACCAAAGCTTGAGTGATTATTCCTGAATTTAATTCTGTTTATTGTTGAGCCAGAATTGCTGAAATTTACCCACCAGGACTGTGATTGGGTAATTGCAAGAAAAGGCTATTGTGCATAGGCTGTATCCTGGACTGTGAGTTAACTGTTCAAGGGAACCATTATACTTTATATCCACTCACCTGTACATGACCAGGAGAAAGACACATGAAGCAATGTGTTTTCTACTGAAGAAGTTTTGTTAAAGCACTTTATTGGAAAACCCTCTGTTTGCAGAATCCTGAGTTAATGACTTTTCTGTTTCTGTGTGCCTCACGGAGCGGGGAAAATAAACATCCTTTTGAAAAATAAATTTCTTGTCACCCATATTATTCATTTGGGCCCCCACAACTACACAAGCCCTTTCCCTCCTTAACCCACAAGGTTGGGGAGTGAGTGAAGGTGTTGACACACTGCAAGCTTGCTAGTTACAGGTTTTCTTTTCATTAGGGAATAATATTTATTTTTAGTGCAACATAGAGGAAAGGGTAAGAACTCTTTGTGAGGTTTAGAGAAAAGAAACAGTGATAGGATTAGTGTAGGAATCCAGTAGTGCTATAAGATCTTCTGCAAGTCCAGAGGAAGACGAGATGACCAGTGGTTCCTGAGATGATCACCCTTGAGGATCAGAGAACATAGTACTTGAGGACATTGGGCCCAACTTGGAAACCTTCGGATAAGTAGAGACGTTTACCTTTAAACACACATTTTTTAAATATTTGAGCTCAAATATTTCCAAGGATTGGGTTTTGATAGGTACCACAAGTATAAGTTTAGGGAATTGAGTTGTTACCCAAAGAGGACAATGAGACTTTGTTTTTAAATGTTTATTGTTTCTTTTGTAATTAAACAATATTTGTTCTTAACTCACACCTCAAATATCAGGCTACTTTTATAGATGGTTATATTATTTACCAAGGGATACTTATCTGGAAATCTGGGTATCATAACACCAGCTGGAGCTCTTCTAAGTTTTTATCCTTTTAGTTTTGATTTATTTTTCTATGTTCCTTTGTGGATATTCATTGGAACTTAGGGCTATGTTTACTAAACGGCGCTAATGTTGCAGCGGTGGTATTATCAAGCGATAAGTGACGTTATTGCGCGATAATGTAACATTATCGTGCGCTAACATCACTTATTGCACGATAAAGCAGCGGCGGCGTTAAGGCACACTAACGCTGTGAAATCCGGGTCTGAAAGGTGGAGTAAGGCTTCCCAGAGGGCGGAGAGAAGGGGTCAATGGGCATAGAGTGGGAGGGGAGAGGCTCCAGGCACACTAATGCTGTGAAATCCGGGTCTGAACACTAACGCCAGTGAAACCCTCGCGTTAAGGCACATTTGCAGGAAAGAGAAACCATTTCAGTCAGCAATGTGCAGCAAAGGCAGGGAAACCCAGAAAAGTGATAGTTGTGATACATGTGCAGGAACCAAAAAGGCAAATAAACATATAAAATGACCAGAACCACATTTAAAATCCCAATAACCAAGCTGGCCAATAGTGGTATTAATGATAAACATAAAGCAACACTACTGACAAAGCGTAAAAATTAAGATATCATGTTTGGAAGGGTCTATGCTCTGTCCCCCTACAAAGTGAATGATCCCACATTGAAATAGCGCTGATCAGGGTTTCTGTCATTTAGATTGGGCAGGTTTGTTATGGCATGCACATGTACAGCAACAACAGAGTGGGCACGTAGGAAAGGGCAACTGTACTGATGCTGTAAATGGGATACAGGGGAATGCAGGCGGCACATGCTGTGGTCCAGCTGTGGCACAGTGCAGACTAGGCAGATGCCTAGGTGGCACATAGGAATGCTGAAACTGTAAAACAGCAAGACAGCAACTGACGAGGGTCCAACATGGGCACGAGTGTGTGTCCCACAGTGTCATAGGGGATATTACCCAGTAGGTACTCCCAAGGGCACATAACATTGGCAGGCGGTGCTGGGGGAAAGCGCGCATGTCCATGTAGGCACCCCTACCCGAGAACCCACACCATAGGCAGCTGCCTACTGGCACACTGGATGGCCTGGGACTGCACACCACCAGCACCACTGGCATAAGGACATGTCAGCTGTCATGGGGTAGATCAGAGTATACCTATGGAAATAGGAAACACAGAGCCGAGCAGGTCTAATAGTGACAGCTCAGAGCACATGGATCAGGGTTGCTATGAGCAACCATCACAAACAAAAGCACCAGGTGTAGGAGCACGCCCTAGTAGGAGATTACCTCATAGCCTATTAGGTAATGAGGGACAGCTGAGGGCAGGACAGGCTCACCGGAACACTAAGAGTGACGCAGTTAAAAATCACTCAGAGTTGGTCAGAGGCAGAGCTAACCAGGAAGCTAGCAGAAACAGCAGAGCTAACCAGGGAGCTAACCAGAGAGCTGACCAGGAAGCTAAGAGAAACAGCAGAGCTAACGGCAGAGCTGTTTGGGAAGCTAACCGGAGAACTTAACACGGAGATTCAAACAGTATTCCACAGGAAATAGCCAAGGAAAGAATACCAGAGTCTGGTTACAGGGAGCTGAGCAGCACTGAACAAGAGCCAGGTGGTGGGAGCCACGGAGGTATTCAAGCAGGCAGATGGAAGGAAACTGTGAGAGAAAATCTCCCTGAGAACAGGTACCGGGAGGGCAATAGATGTTATCAGAGGGATACTTGCATGCCCAAAGAGAAGCGTCCAGTAAAAGGGAGTGAAAGGTTTTCATGGGAGAAAAGCCACGTTAAGTTTCCTAGCTCAAAAAGCTCCGGGGGAACCGAGCCAGAAGGTAGGCTGATTCCTTATAATAAAAGGGACCTTGAAAAGAAGAGTTTCACATACACTCAGCCAGGAGTGTGTGGCCCTCTGGAGGGAAACTCTACACTATACGGTAACCTCCCAATTCACCCTGATAGAGAGGAGGAGAGGAGCCCTTGTAACGGAGAAGAGGGTTTAATTAGAAATGGTATGAGTTACAACCCTACCGAAGATAACTACGGGGAAAGGTATGAGGACATGGAATGTGACTTCTGTGTTGAAAGTCCTGATGATTTCCAGATGGATTGTACATTAGTATTCTCCGATAACATTTCTTCATTGTGCTGAACTGTTTAAAGACAGAAATCTGTTTAGAGAAACAGATTTGAACAAGCCTGCTTGTGTAAAGTACAAGGATTGTTTTCACCTTTTTGTTTGTTTGGCTGAAGATAAGCATCCATTTATGTTAATAGTAGTTCACCTTCATTTTTGCCAGAAAGTATGGTTTAATTCCTTTTGATTCCTATGTGCTGAGATTCACCCGGAAGGGAAAATAAAATACCTCTTTTTAAAGCCTGGCTACTCGTCTACAACTACCTTTTTGATTAGCTAGTGGGACTACGAATCCCAGGGGGCATTGCAACGTCCCAGCTATATTGAGAAGAGGCCCCACTGAAGCTCCCTAGGCTTTTGCCTATAGGAGTACATAGGTGGGTGACACAGCATGGTGGTGGAGGGGTGCTGGTGGTGGAGGAGGCAGTGGTATCTGCCCACAGCAGACCACGGCCAAGCCCCGTTTAGGTGGATGCCATGCACTGCAACAGACAGGGTCTGTCCGACGAACAGTCATGGTATCCCCAGGGAATGATCTGTTCCTGTGGCAACAGTGTGGTGCAGTACACACAGCCAGTGTGTTCAGGAGCAAAAGGTCACCAGTTCAAGTCCCAGCTGTGGCTCCTGCAAATCCTGTACCCATATTTTACCCAGTACTAAACCGTGGTAATAAAGATGGAACCTTTATTGCAGATAAAATAAACATGCCTGAAACACCTATATTTTACCCTACAGAGCACAGACACCATAAACATGTGCAATCCCTAGAGCAGAGTTTCCCAACTGCAGTCCTGGAGGGCCAAACACCATTCAGGTGTCATTCTGCCCCTAATAAATATGCCTGTGCTGCATTTGTATTGTCAGACGGGTGCCTGGGTGAGAATGTTCGCAGTCTTGGCAAAGGCATATATCAATATGATTTGCAAGGGATTGTGGGAAATGCAGTCCATTCACACCAGACACAGCCGCTCACAATAATTAGTTGTGCTTGAGTGTAAAGTCAATAAGATATTTATTTATGGGGTTATTTCTCCCAACACAGATATGCTTGGTAGCACATAAAACAGGATACTTGCTTTCAGTGTTACACTTAGAAAAACAAAATCAGGAAAACAACAGCTGAACTTGTCAGGCAATCAAATCAAAAGAATAAAGACCAGGATGGTAACAGAATGGTCTTTTCTGTAGACTTTAGCTAATATTTCCTTAGCAATGCTTCAAACAACAAGCAAAACCCACAAAGAAGGGAAAAACTGTTCTTTTCAGGTTAACTTCTTATATCTTCACACATAAATTCGGAAGTGATTCCCTCAGAGCTCACAAGCAATTAGGTAAGGCTCAATTGCTAGCAGTTATCCAGCTGAAACCCCTTAGCTGGCTTACTTTCTACTGCCTGGCTCAAATCCTACTCAGGAGCTTTTCTGAGTAGATTTAAAGAACAAGTTTGTATTTCTTTGTGATGGTTGTTGTACTTTGTAACAGTAAATTACCAAAGGAGTTTAGACAGAGAGCAATCCATGTATTCACAGCCTGTATCTATAACCGCTCCCCCTTCTTCAACAATCATGGGTTCAATATCATGGATTGGCACAGAGGAATTTCTCATTGGAGCACTCTCAGGAGAATACTTGTTTCCCTGCTGTCTTTCAAGGGTATAGCTAGGGCATAGATCAGTGTTCATACCTGAGCTTCCATTGCTGTTAGTGTTCCTCTCTAAATAGCCTGGCCAGTATGTAGTCCAGTTCTTATGTCCAGCTTTCCAATCCAGATCCCTGGACACTGGATCTCTCTTCACATACCTTCTGGCACGGGTCCTAGGGTCCCTTCCACGTGCAGCCGTCTCCCTCACAGGTACCGTCTGGAGATTCCTAGCTCTGCAGCACCACTCCTCTGGTTTTCCCCAGTCCAATGGTGTATGCTGGCCTTTTGAATGTCTCCCAGTATACGTACTGCTCTGGACTCCTTTCGACCTCCCAAATGCTTTTCTCTTCTTTCTTCCAAAGGGTTTCTTGCCCTCTCTGTCCGTCTGCTCTGGCTTCTGCTTCTGATGATCCTCCAGATGATGAAGCTGTCCAAAATGATCAAGATACTGAGGATAATTCTCTGTAGAATAAACTCTACCTTTATTCTGCTTAGATGAGTGCTCCACCCTAGCACAGCGCAGCTGTGCTGAATCAGGCCCTGCCCTTTGAGATGAGTGCTTGGGGATTACCTCATAGCCCTCCTGATTGAACACACGTTTCCCCACTTCAGCTCCTCTAATGGCTGTTGGAAACCTGGTGCATTCTGGGACTGGTAGTCTTTTATGGAAAAATTCTGTTTTCTTATTTCTACCAGAACTGACAGGTTGCTTGTTCAGGGTCACTTCACCTTTTCTATTGCTCCTTCCTGAGCTATGATAAGCTTCCTTATCACAGTATGCACCGCCCCCAGTGTATGCAAATGTATCTCATGCATATTCATTAGGGTCAGCATGAAAACCTGAACAGTGTTTGGCCCACCAAGACCGGAGTTGGGAACCTCTGCCCTAGAGCAGTGGCCAAGAGGGACACAAACACTCACACCCACAGGCTCCACTATCCAAAGCCTCATGGAGAGTCAGGCTGTTGGGCCCTGCACACAGCAGCATCTCCCAATACTAGCACTTGCATACCTTAGCAATGCCGCCCTAAACTTGGGAACACGTTCCACATATATCAAAAGGTTGCTATGATTAATTACAGATAACAATTCCTATGTTAATCACAATTTACTGATAGAGCTGCATCATAGCAACCTTCTGATATCTGTGGAGTGTGTTTCAGTTTTGGTTTCTGACAGTGTTTACCACCCCGGGGAGTGACCCCAACAGTATTGCGTTCCATAGCCATGCCTGCACTGTGCCCAGGACTGGTGTGGTGGCCAGGGCTGCCAAAAGCCTCTATATTTGCACAATGCTGGCATAGATGTGGGAGTGTGTGTCTGCCTACACCTTACTGAGCCCACACTACTTGCACTGTTTCCAGTGTTAGCCTGCCAATGTGCATAATGAGGAGCAAGGTACTGTGGGTATGGCCCGGACAGGGTGGTCTGGGCAGGATGCATCTGCACAGGGCATAGGGCAATGGCTGGGACATTGTAGTGCCCGGCCACCACCTGCACAGACAGGGTGGCCACAGCATGTCCTGCTGGGAGGTCACTCTCACCCTGACTGAGCAGTGACCACAGCATGGCTAGGTTCCTCCATAGTGCTATATAGTATTTCTCTCAAGTGATATTTATGGCTTCCCTTTTCTGGGGCCCAATCACTAACTTACCTGCTTGGTGTGTGCGCTCACATCCCATTTTTGGGTGCACACAGTTCCTCCAGGAACATGCACTATGTACTAGCTAGCAGACTGTCTGCAGTTAGTATGTGTATGGCTGGAACACCTTGCAGGGTGCAGCGGCTGGAGACTGTCAGATAGTGGTGGGGGGCAGCTGAGCATTTCCAGGCCTACTGTCTGTCTGCCATTGTCTTATGGATGCGTACTGTGATGGCCAAAATGTCCCCAAGCCCTTAGGAAAGGGAAAAGAGCACACTTTTACCTTAAGGGAGAGAAGCAGCAGGCGGGGATGTGAAACACAAAATGTTTTGGAACAGGAAAAAACTCACCTAGTGAATAGCTGCAGGCCACGCCCCAGCTTAGGAACAAGCTGTAGGGTTAATGAAGACCAGCTGGGGAAGCAGCACGTGATCACTGCTCAGACACGTGCAAAGGGAGTTCCCAGGGGATTACAAAAGGAAAGTAACAGAGAGCAGATGAAAAAGACGGAGCACATGCAGCAGATGCAGCACTTGCAACACAGACACAGAGTGGAGAGAGCTGAGTCAGAGAGTTCAGACAGTGGTGAGGAAAGTCTGAAGCTCAGCCTGCTTCCTGAGGCATACTCTGATGCTTATGCTAATGCTGAGGTTGAGAAGCAGCATTACAGGAAGAAGGGAGTTCCCAGGGGAGGAGCTACTGGAGACTCAGAACGGAGCAGGAAGCCTAACATGCTGGAGGGAGGAAAAAGCCCTCGGGTATCTGAAGCAAGAGGTATTTCCCAGGACAGCCCAGCCTTAGAGGAAACTGCTAAAATACTCAAAGGAACAAGCCACAAAGCAGGGAGGTTTGCTTTGGAACCTGGAGGCAGGAGATTTCCTTTGGAGGGAGCTTTGAATGAGGACAGTTTTACTATAAGCCAAAGGCTTGGTAAAAGCCCATCTGATAACAGGAGAACCGTGAGTAACCCTCTGTCTAACAGACAGTTAAACAAGCTGAAAGCATTAAGCCACTCATGGAGAGAGGAAGAATTGCCAGTATGTGCTAAGCAGCCTAGAGACAGAGAAACCTCTAGGTGGAAGGAAATTCTTAAACTTTTAGAAAGTGTAGAGCCGGGTATTACCAGGAGGAGTTTTAATCCTGATGTACAAGAGCCAGACACTGAAGATATGGAGATAGGAAGTTATCCTTCTGACAGCGAATGTGAATGCCCAATGGAATGTGCTCTATGTTATAAGACAAGCGTTTGAGCCCTGGAAAGGGGAAAGCTCAAACAGCTGCCTTTGCTAGTTAAAAGGTGTAAACAGGCTGGACTGTGTTTTAAAAGCCTTGTTTCCTTTTAGAAATGTTCCTGGAATAAAGCCAGAAAGTGCTTGTATGTGAGAAAGTTTTAGCAAGGCAAACTAGCACTTGTGTTAAAAAGGCTAGGAGAAGTAATGAAGCCTTTGTTCATGAAGTCTGGAAGTAACTAAAGTTAATTGTATCAGGAGAAGAAATCCTTTTTACTTTCTTGTTTTGCGTTGAGCTTTATACAAGCTCTATTTTGGAGAAGCAGTGAAAATCAATAAATTTCCTGTGTTAGCCTTAAAGCCTCTCGGACTTTCATTTTTACATGAGAACCCACAACTACAAAATAAAGAGGTGACGCGCCCTATTAGGCGACCGCCTAGGGTGGCCATTAGGGTGCGGGTAGATCACAGTACAGATCTGCATTGACTGCCCTGTAGGGTACCCATTCCCCAGCAGGACTGGGGTTGATGGTCCCCTCTACTGCCACCATTGCAGGGATGTAGAATGTGGATCTGTTGGTGGGAGATCCTGTCCCCCACCCTGAGCCCCAGAGGGCGGGTTGGGTGGTGCTACATAATCCGCTTATGGGTCCAAACAGTTGAATGAACCATGTACATATGTTAATAATTAATTTGTATATAGTTACCCTGTTTGAATCCTGTACAAGACCCCCTGTTATATTGTAAGTTCAGTGCAGGTCCCCTACACTGCACAAATATGTTACATGTAAACCGCACTGATATTAAAGAGCGCGGTATATAAGAAAGTTAAATAAATAAATAAACACCCCCCTTCACTTACATCATGTGACCATGGCACCCACACAGGATATGCACTATTCTGGGTGCATCATAATCCACAAGGGCTACACGTGACTGGGAAATTCGGATGCACACAGGTGTATCCTAGGTGTGTCTGCAAGGACTACCTATCACACACTGGCACTGATGGCGACCTGCAGCATAGTCTATCTCAGCTAAGCCAGGCGCTGCGGACCTGGTGCTGGGTGCCCCACCTCACCCTCAGGGTGAACACAGTACCGGCACAATGTGATGGTCTGTAGCTACTCTGTGCCAGTAACACACACGGTCAGTGCCCCCTACCAGGCCGAAGTGCTGTGGGGGTGCATAACCCATCTTGTGATCATCTGTAGACTGCTGATCTGCATGTGCAGTGCATCATGGGTCCTGGTAACCACAGCAGACAGTTTGTGTGGTGACCTGCAGTCTTTCTGTAGCCAGCCAGGCGCCCTATAGGGAACATTATCAGGTGCCTTGGCGGACAGTGCGCTTCATAATGTGCCATCTGGAGTGCCTTATAGGGCGCCTTATGCGGCACCTTAGGTTTGTCATGGAGTAGACAGCACAAAAAGTGAAATGCTAAAGGCTAGTGCAGAGAATGAGCTTAATTGCCAGGAGATAGATAGCACTAAGCCTGAAACACTAAGAAACAATACACAGGAGAAGCTCACTTGTCAGAAGCCAGATAGCATTGAGCCTGAGATAGTAAAGGACAGTATGGGGGAAGGGCTTGCCTGGCAAGAGTTACAAAACACAGACCATGAAACATTAGGAAATAAAATAGAAGAAGAGCTTACCTGGCAGCCTCAGGGGCAGTTGCTGCAGGCCCGGAGCAGTGAGGCAGGAAAGGGGAAAGCAAACATTCCACAGAGTCTGTGTGACGTAGTGAGAATTGGAAATGCCAATCAGGCCCACCTGAACTCAGAGTCACGTTCCACGTTGAGTGAGTTGGGAGATAAAAGCAGCTGTGAAATCTCACACAGGCAGACTGAAGCCGAGCTGGGAGGTGAAGCATTGCATGCTGAGCTGGTAGTTGGAGCATTGGAGCCTGAGCAGGAGTTTGCAACTGAGACAGAGAATGGGAAACAGCAGGAGGAACACTGGCAGAGTAAGCTGGAGCCTGAGTTAGAGGTGAGACCAGAGCTTAAGTGCCAGGTGGAGAGCAGAGCTCAAGGGACCTCTGATTGCTGTTCCAGGCAAGCTGGGAGAAAAGCTGAGAGTGAAAATCCCAAGCAATTACCACAAGATACGGTACGTCAGGGAACCACTGCTGGTGGGAGGCAGGCTGACCAATCCAAGAGACTTAAGCAAAGTTGCAGCCAGGTCTCCCCAGCCAGAGAGGTCCTCATAACAAAGCAAACTGCTCAGCTAAAAGGAGGCAGAGATCCCATACAGAGGAGCACCCAGGGAAGAGGGAGTGAGAGGCCATCAGCCAGGCCTCACAAACAGCTTTCCCTCACAGAGAAGTACAGGGCAGAGAGAAAGCCTTGGTTGGAGGCAGACGGATTGGAACTTATCTTTGGCAGAATAGAAGATAATTACTCTGTTTATGCAAAGGGGAAGAAAAGGAATCCCAGGGATAAAAGCCATGCAGACAACCAACAAAGGGTCTCTCTTATAGCCAAGCCAGGGGAAGGAATCCCCAGAACAGCTCCTAATACCAGGGACTCTCCAAGGCAGCTCTCAAGGGTAATTACTGAGGTTTATCCAAGGCAAGGTGCAGGGTACAGTTTCATAAGGACTCCCAGTCCTTACACAGGAATAAGTTATACCCCCAGGCATGGGGAGAACTGTAGCACAGAGAATATTCCTGTAACAACAGAAGGTGAGGAAGAGGTGCCTGATGATTGGGAGAGTCTTTATTGAAGTCAAGCAAGAAGTAGTATTTTTGTGCACAGTGAAAATACTAGACGGTATTACGGAAGGATATTGTGCACAGTGAAATACTGGGCTATATTGCTGAGGATATTGTGCACAGGGAAATTCTGGAATGTATTGTGGTAGGCGAAGGCCTATGATCCATGCTAATCAGACAGGCCTAAGCAACTTGAACTGTAAATGAAGCCTGTAGTTAGGCCCAGAGGAATGAAAACCCCCCTGAATGATGACACCATAGAATTAGAAACATAGAAACATAGAAACATGATGACAGAAAAAGACCACAAGGCCCATCTAGTCTGTCCTTCCATAACAACAACTACAACAGTCCACTTTTTACCTTTAGAGATTCTCTGTGTTGGTCCCATGCTTTTTTGAATTCAGTTACTGTCCTCATCTCTACCACCTCCACTGGGAGACTATTCCACGGATCCACTACTCTTTCCGTAAAGAAATATTTCCGCATATCACTCCTGAATCTATCTCCCTTCACCCTCATCCCATGTCCCCTCGTCGCAGAACTTGCTTTCAATTGAAAGAGGCTCTCTCCCTGAACATTTATGCCACGGAGGTATTTAAACATCTCAATCATATCACCTCTATCCCGCCTTTCCTCTAAGGTGTACATATTAAGATCCTTAAGTCTGTCCTCATATGCTTTATAATGAAGACTACTAATCATCTTAGTAGCAACCCTCTGCACCGACTCCATCCTGTTCACATCCTTTTGAAGGTGCGGTCTCCAGAATTGCACACCATACTCCAAATGAGGTTGCACCAAAGACTTATACAGAGGCATTATCACCTCCTTTTTTCTGCTAGCCATTCCTCTCCGTATGCACCCAAGCATCCTTCTAGCTTTTGCCGTCGCCTTTTCTACCTGTTTAGCTACTTTAAGATCAGAATTTAAGATCAGAATTGAAACTTAACTCAGCTTAACTGAACATAGCTAAGCAGAAACGAAACTTAGAAAAGACAGAAAACAGCTCTAATTGGTATTGATAAGGATGTGAGAAGCTTCTATGGAATTAATTAACTTGCTGTAAGAAAGGTTACAGTGCCCTGCTTTCCCACATATTCCAGCTGGATAGCGACCTTGGAGGAGAGAAGTATCAAAGTTAGTGAACTGACCATTGTAATTGGGACTGGAAGGGGGGCAACCAGGTGCTGAGCCCAGTCAAGGGTCCCCATTGGATAGCTACGTAATGGTACCGGGACCAATAGATGGGTGAGAGGGGTTACTGGGACCAATGAAAAGTTTGCCTATGTCTAGAATGGAGAAGAAGTCTATAAAAGTTGCTGTTTTGCTAGAAACCATTGCTCAGCCATTTTGAAATTGATTATTGCTTGAGCCTGTGCACATTAAACTGGCTTGGATCCTTGAAAAGACTCCTGGTTTTATTTATTGCATGCTTATCTGCTGCTACAGTATCACTGAGAGATATTGTGCACCGTGTAAATACTGGACTGTATTGCTGAGAGAAAGCAGTATTATCATTTCTGGTTTAAAACCCTTTTTACCTGGTGAATTCAACCGTTTCATTTATGTTGTCCCGCATGCTGTAACATCCTAAAGGGAAGGGGAATAAAACCCATCTTTTCATTTGGACCACAACTACAGAGTCCTTATTTCTTCCACAACACGATGCTACCCGGCTCTAGGCAGCCGCCTAGGACCGGCAAGTAGTCACAAATGGCGTAGTTATTGGATATCAGCAAAAAGAGGACGCCGTGCAAGTGGGACGGAGTCACCAGCGCCAGAGGACGCGACCAGAAGGAGGTTGAACCACGCCCAGACAGCTACAAGAACTGGGAGCAGTCAAGGACCTTCTCAAGGCCAGAATCACCACCTGCCTCAGGTTGCCAAGATGGAGTCTCCAGCAGAAATCCTGAAGTGGATGGGGCTTCAGTTTGAAAAACAGCATGAACTCGCCCAGCAGTGCCAGGAACAAGCCCTAGCCGCTATGCAGCTGCAGCAGAAGCCGCTAACGGACTTGTTGCAGGCGGTACTCCAGGAGCGGCAGAAAGGCGAAGGACACTGTGATGGGGTAGGCCCACAGACATGTGGTATCTTGTCTTTTGGACAATGGTCTGGGAAAGACAATATCGATGATTTTCTGGAAGCTTTTGAGCGTGTGGCTCGTGGTGCAGGCTGGCCCGAGCAGCAGTGGGCGGTTCGCCTAGCTACCTCCCTGACAGGAGAGGCCTTGGCGGCCTATAAGGCTATGCCAGCCGCCCAGGCTAATGAATATGCTCATGTAAAAGCAGCTATTAGAGATAGGCTAGGCCTATCGCCAACAGTATATCGTAGGATGTTAAGAGCTGCAAAGCTACAACCAGGTGAGACTCCGAAGGCACTAGGCCACCGGATTCGTAGCCTTGTTGGGAAGTGGCTCATGCCGGAGGGAAAAACAATGGAAAGTGTTCTAGACATATTGGTGTTAGAGCAGTTTTGTGAAGCTGTGCCTGTAGAGATAAGGTCATTCCTCGCTCTGCAGAACTGCCAGACAACGGATGAGGCTACTCTCCTCACAGAGAGATTCATGGCGGCTCAGGTAGCCCATGGGTCACAAGGAGGGGCTAGCAGCTCATGTGGCATGGCAAACTCTGCTAGAGTTAGGAAGGACCCCGGTATAAGCATACCAGCTACTGGAAGAGGTAGAAGTAAAGGTATTGCATGTGATTCTCCTATAATATGTTTTAAATGTGGGAGGAGGGTCATAAGAGATATGAGTGTGGAGAGCGCACAGCACTAATGAGTGAAAAAGCACAGCACAAACGAGAAGGCTTTTGCCTTAAGGTGGAGGTGCAAGGGGTGTTAGCAAAGGCTTTAATGGATTCAGGAGCTGAGCAGACAATGCTGTCAGAGAAATTTTGGGGTTTTCTAAAAGACAGTAAGGCAGTTCCCCGGAATCAGCCAGAGGGCCAACTAAAGATCCGTTGTATACACGGGTCATCCACCTCTTATCCTCAGTATAGGGTGTCAGTAAAAGCACTAGGCACATATAGGAAGCTCCTAGTAGCAATAGTACCCCATTTACCCTATGACCTTGTTTTAGGTCAAGATTGGCCACATTTTTATAGGGACATAGGAGAGGGCGGACAAGGGAAAGAGGGACTGGTGTCCACAAGGTCCCAGGCCCATACCTCACGGGAGAACTTTGAACCTGAGGAGGATAGGGATCCTCCTGCAGAAGAAGAAGTTACACCGCAGGAAGAAGAAGATACACCCCTAGAGGAAGGGCTAGGAGAATTACCCAGCCATGAGGGTTTGATCGATCCTCCAAGAAAAGCCACTAGGAAAAGCAGGGGTGACACGAGGCGAGAGCGCCACAATAGGGCCCTGTTAAGGGCAGGAGAAGGAGAAGGATTAGGTTTTCCTTGGGTATCCGAGGAGTTGGTACAGAAGTTTCCCTCCTTTGCGAAGGAGCAGAAAGCGGACCCCGCCTTAGGGCGCGCTTTTGAACATGCTCAGTCAGGTAGAAATACTCTCCCTAGATTTTTTCTAGAACAGGATCTGTTGTATAGGGAAAGTAATGATCCACACACTGGTGCAGTAAGGAAACAGCTGGTAGTACCCACTCTGTTCAAAGCAACAGTGATGAGGTTGGCCCATGACCACCCGGTAGGGGCACATAAAGGAGTTGTAGGTACCCTAGACCAAGTATTGGCCCGTTTCTACTGGCCAGGAGTGTTCCAGGAAACTAAGCGTTTCTGTGAGGCATGCCCTGCATGTCAGAGGGTATCTGCTGCTA
Source organism: Ichthyophis bannanicus (assembly GCA_033557465.1). Lineage (NCBI taxonomy): Eukaryota > Metazoa > Chordata > Amphibia > Gymnophiona > Ichthyophiidae > Ichthyophis > Ichthyophis bannanicus. The sequence goes on from CM066039.1 coordinate 84,628,800, forward strand.
GACCTCAGGGAGTACCTTTGATACCAATGCCCACTATAGCAGAACCAATAAAGCGGATGGCGATGGACATCGTCGGTCCCTTAGTAAAGACCCCTAGAGGGTTCCAATATATCCTGGTAGTAATGGATCAAGCCACCCGGTTCCCCTGGGCTATACCGCTAAGGAACATTTCAGCCAAGTCAATAGCAGGGGAACTTATTAAGATATTTTGTGCAGTGGGATTCCCGGAGGAAATGTTAACTGATAGGGGGAGCAATTTCCTATCCCGATACCTGAGTCAAGTTTGGGATGCCTTCGGGATCCGTCACTTGAAAACATCAGCATATCATCCCCAGGCCAACGGGATGGTAGAACGGTTTAATCAGACCCTCAAACAATTATTAAGGCGAGGATTAGATGGGAAAATGGCCGATTGGGACATTATGCTCCCATTTGCTTTGTATGCAAGCAGGGAACGCACACAGGCCTCATTAGGAGTCTCTCCATATGAACTGATGTTCGGCCGAGCTCCGAGGGGCATACTTGACATTTTAAGGGATCAGTGGGTGGAGCCAAAACAAGAAGAAGTAGCAATACCGCAGTTCCTACAGGAACTTAAGTCGCGGTTGAAGAGGACATCACAGGCTGCAGAACAACATTTGCAGGGTAGTCAACGGATACAAAAGAAGTATTACGATCGGGGGAAAAAGCCCCGTGAACTCAAAATAGGGGATAAGGTAGTTGTGATGGTAGCGGACCCTGGGCCGAAATTTGAGGCTCAGTGGAGGGGGCCTTACACGATAATAGACCGCAAGGGACCAGTCTCTTATGTGGTCGAAACAGACAAGGGACGCCGTCAGGTGTATCATATTAATGTTCTGAAACCCTGGCGAGAGCGGACAGCCACAGTGGGGAAGTTGCAGGTGCAGCGGCCAGTCAAAGTGACTGTACTGACCTGTATTTCGTGCTGTACAGACATAAAAAGCCCAGCCCGAAATAGCTTAAGTGGGGGGATATGTCATGGAGTAGACAGCACAAAAAGTGAAATGCTAAAGGCTAGTGCAGAGAATGAGCTTAATTGCCAGGAGATAGATAGCACTAAGCCTGAAACACTAAGAAACAATACACAGGAGAAGCTCACTTGTCAGAAGCCAGATAGCATTGAGCCTGAGATAGTAAAGGACAGTGTGGGGGAAGGGCTTGCCTGGCAAGAGTTACAAAACACAGACCATGAAACATTAGGAAATAAAATTGAAGAAGAGCTTACCTGGCAGCCTCAGGGGCAGTTGCTGCAGGCCCGGAGCAGTGAGGCAGGAAAGGGGAAAGCAAACATTCCACAGAGTCTGTGTGACGTAGTGAGAATTGGAAATGCCAATCAGGCCCACCTGAACTCAGAGTCACGTTCCACGTTGAGTGAGTTGGGAGATAAAAGCAGCTGTGAAATCTCACACAGGCAGACTGAAGCCGAGCTGGGAGGTGAAGCATTGCATGCTGAGCTGGTAGTTGGAGCATTGGAGCCTGAGCAGGAGTTTGCAACTGAGACAGAGAATGGGAAACAGCAGGAGGAACACTGGCAGAGTAAGCTGGAGCCTGAGTTAGAGGTGAGACCAGAGCTTAAGTGCCAGGTGGAGAGCAGAGCTCAAGGGACCTCTGATTGCTGTTCCAGGCAAGCTGGGAGAAAAGCTGAGAGTGAAAATCCCAAGCAATTACCACAAGATACGGTACGTCAGGGAACCACTGCTGGTGGGAGGCAGGCTGACCAATCCAAGAGACTTAAGCAAAGTTGCAGCCAGGTCTCCCCAGCCAGAGAGGTCCTCATAACAAAGCAAACTGCTCAGCTAAAAGGAGGCAGAGATCCCATACAGAGGAGCACCCAGGGAAGAGGGAGTGAGAGGCCATCAGCCAGGCCTCACAAACAGCTTTCCCTCACAGAGAAGTACAGGGCAGAGAGAAAGCCTTGGTTGGAGGCAGATGGATTGGAACTTATCTTTGGCAGAATAGAAGATAATTACTCTGTTTATGCAAAGGGGAAGAAAAGGAATCCCAGGGATAAAAGCCATGCAGACAACCAACAAAGGGTCTCTTATAGCCAAGCCAGGGGTAGGAATCCCCAGAACAGCTCCTAATACCAGGGACTCTCCAAGGCAGCTCTCAAGGGTAATTACTGAGGTTTATCCAAGGCAAGGTGCAGGTACAGTTTCATAAGGACTCCCAGTCCTTACACAGGAATAAGTTATACCCCCAGGCATGGGGAGAACTGTAGCACAGAGAATATTCCTGTAACAACAGAAGGTGAGGAAGAGGTGCCTGATGATTGGGAGAGTCTTTATTGAAGTCAAGCAAGAAGTAGTATTTTTGTGCACAGTGAAAATACTAGACGGTATTACGGAAGGATATTGTGCACAGTGAAATACTGGGCTATATTGCTGAGGATATTGTGCACAGGGAAATTCTGGAATGTATCACTGAGAGATATTGTGCACCGTGTAAATACTGGACTGTATTGCTGAGAGAAAGCAGTATTATCATTTCTGGTTTAAAACCCTTTTTACCTGGTGAATTCAACCGTTTCATTTATGTTGTCCCGCATGCTGTAACATCCTAAAGGGAAGGGGAATAAAACCCATCTTTTCATTTGGACCACAACTACAGAGTCCTTATTTCTTCCACAACACGATGCTACCCGGCTCTAGGCAGCCGCCTAGGACCGGCAAGTAGTCATAGGTTACAGCACTGTGAGGGTGTGTTTGCTGGCAGCACTAATTTAAATTAAAAAAGAAAATGCCTCAGACAGCACTGATTTAAAGTAAAGGGTAATGCCTCAGACAGCTTTATTACATAACACCACTGTGAAATCAAACCCATGACCTCTGCCTCCACAATCATTGCAGTAAACAGTGTGCTACACCTCTATTACTGTGATTGCAGGTCAGCACATGAAGTTAAGGTTAACGCGTGATAATGGACACGGCGCACTTTATCGCGTGATAACCCGCAATTGCTACCTTAAGACCGGAACGCCCACTCCTTATCTGGCAGCCTTCACATTATCGCTGCAATTAGCCCCGGTAACATTAAGAGGGTTTAGTAAACATACCCCTTAGTGTTTTTGTACAGCCCCCCCCCCCCCCCACATCACACCTAAACTGGGTTGGATAGGGATATTGCTACAGTGAGAAACTCTACAACACCAAAGCTTACATTAAATCAAATGTGATCATGCTATGATCACTATTGTCAAGTGGCCCCAACGCCCTTATCTCTTGCACCAGATCATGTGCTCCACTAAAAAATAGGCCCAAAAAAGCTTCCCCTCTTGTCGGTTCATAAACTAGCTGTTCCAAGAAGCTGTCATTTATTTCATGTAGAAACTATTTCCCACTGTATTCCCCTTTTTACATGGCATTTGTATCCATAGAGATTCTACAGTGTATTTTGTTTCCTGTAACACTTTTATCCTGTGTGACTCAATGCCCTCTCTAACACAGAGTTCGACACCTCCATCAATTTGATCTACCCAATCATTGTACCCCAGTATCACAGTGTCCCATTCATTGTTCTCTTTCCACCAGATCTCTGAGATGCCAATTATATCTAACCTTTCATTTAGTGCTATATATTCTAACTCTTCCATCTTATGTTTTAGACTTCTAGCATTTGCATACAGACATTTTAGAGGTTATATTTTATTCATATTAACAATCTGGTTATCAATTGATGGGGTAATTTGGAATCTTTCAGCTCTGTTTGCTCTGTACTTAAAGGCCATCTGGGCTATCTTTATCTTTATTGGATCCTCCTTATCAGGTGCCCTAACTTACCTCTTTTTGCTGGTATCCTTCAAGGATACATCCTTCTGAACCATGGACTCTTGGGTGACTGTCAGCTTTCCCCTATTATCTAGTTTAAAAGCTGTTCTACCAGCTCCTTCTGTTACATGGATTTAAATGAAAGATATTGTTTAATTTTGTTATATAATTGTTTTTCCTCCTATTCCGTTGGTATCTCTTTCCTATTTCCTAGAGTTTGTGATTATATCATTCATATAATTAAATTTAAAAAAAAAAGAAAAGAAAGGAAGAGGGTACATAACCAATAGATGGCAGCAGATCGTAACTTTTGCAATTCTTTGTAGAGGTTTGATAAATGTTTCTTGTATCAGAGTCAACATTTCAAAAAGCTGTATGCAGAGAAAGCGGGGTTACTTACCTGTAACGGAGATTCTCGTGGACAGAAGAATAAGTCAGCAACACCTGGTGATATCATTTGACAGCACCATACAGATGGAAGTGCTCTCCTAGAGCTCAGAAAGGTAAAACCTTTTTGAGCATGTGCTAGTGTAGCCGTACCCACTGCCCGCACCTAACTGGACCAGTCCGTACCCAGCTGAAATCCACAGGTAGGTAGCGGGCACCCAGTAGTGTAGGTGTCAGGAGTGTGTGTTGTCTTTTCATCGTAGGGGAAGTGGGCAGGAATGTGGGGTTGACATCCTGCTGTCCATGGAGAACCAATGAATGCAGTAATCAGTGAGAACAATAAAGGGATAGGAAAAAAAAAAACCCAGCAACCGGGACCTGTGGTCCGATAGAGTCAGTGTCCTCTTGCTGCCGGGCTAGGGGCTTTCCCGGCCCCGGGCCTCGGCTGATGTGTTGTTGGCTGTGCTGAGGATGGACCAGCCAAAAGCCACATACGCGAGGGCGAGGGAGTCCAGCCAGTAGTGTTTCTGAAAAGTGCCAATGGAGGCCTATGTGGCCACTGTGCAAATGTCTCTGATTGAACTGCTTTGAGGTTCGCCACTGTGGCCATGGTAGCCTGTAGTTGGTGTTTGTGGATGGCCCTGGGTGGCTACGAGCTGGCTTGTGCGTAGCAGAATGCAATGCATGCAAAGATCCACTGTGAGAGGGTCCTCTTTGTGACTGGTCACCCCGATTGGTTGGGGTTGAATGACACCAACCTCTGAGCACCACACCTTAGGGGGAGGGGTTTGCAAGGCAGGCCGGAAGGGTTTTACCTTTCTGAGCTCTAGGAAAGCACTTCCGTCTGGATGGCACCATGAACTGACGTCACCAAGTGTTGCTGACACATCCTGCTTGTCTACCAAGAAATAAAGATTAACACACAAATAGCATAATAGAAGGTCAGATATTTTTATTGGACGAATTATTACTGTACATTTCTTGACTAGCTTTGGGGCTGTACTCTCTCCATCAGATGAAACTTCCAGAAAGTACAAGTGGGAGGAGTTCAGCAAAAGGATTTCAACAAATATTGAACTCAACTTAAAGTGGACCCCAAGGAATTATAGAAACATAGAAATATGACGACAGAAAAAGACCACATGACCTATCTCGTCTGTCCTTCCATATCAACAACTACAACAGTCCCCTTTTTTCCTTTAGAGATCCTCTGTGTTTGTCCCATGTATTTTTGAATTCAGTTACTGTCCTCATCTCTATCACATCTACTGGGAGACTATTCCATGGATCCACCACTATTACCATAAAGAAATATTTCCGCAAATCACTCCTGAATCTATCCCCCTTCACCCTCATCCCATGTCCCCTCATAGCAGAACTTGCTTTCAATTGAAAGAGGCTCTCCCCTGAACATTTATGCCACAGAGGTATTTAAACATCTCAATCATATCACCTCTATCCCGCCTTTCCTCTAAGGTGTACATATTAAGATCCTTAAGTCTGTCCTCATATGCTTTATAATGAAAACCACTAACCATTTTAGTAGCCACCCTCTGCACCGACTCCATCCTGTTCACATCCTTTTGAAGGTGCGGTCTCCAGAATTGCACACTATACTCCAAATGAGCTCGCACCAAAAACTTATACAGAGGCACTATCACCTCCTTTTTTCTGCTAGCCATTCCTCACCATATGCACCCAATCATCCTTCTAGCTTTTGCTGTCGCCTTTTCTAGCTGTTTAGCTACTTTAAGATCATCAGACACAACCATGCCCAGGTCCCGCGCTTCCTTAGTGGACAAAAGTACTTCACCCCCTATACTTTATTGCTCCCTTGGATTGCTGCAGCCCAAATGCATGACCTTGCATTTTTTAACATTAAATCCCAGCTACCAGATTCTAGACCATTCTTCAAGCTTAGCTAGATCCCTCCTCATGTTATCTACACCTTCCTGGGTGTCTACTCTATTGCAGATTTTGGTATCATCCGCAAAAAAGGCAAACCTTACCCGACAGCCCTTCCGCTATATCACTAACAAAGATGTTAAAAAGAATCGGACCAAGGACAGATCCCTGGGACACACCACTGGTAACATCCTTCTCCTCAGAGTGAGCCCAATTTACCTGTACTCTTTGTCGCCTCCCACCAAACCAATTTCTAACCCAAGCAGTAACTTTAGGGTCCATCCCTAGGGTGCTCAGTTTGTTTATAAGTCGCCTGTGAGGAACAGTGTCAAAGGCTTTACTGAAATCTAAATACACCACATCTAGGGCTCTCCCTCGGTCCAACTCCCTGGTCACCCAATCAAAGAAATCAATCAGATTTGTCTGACAAGACCTGCCTCTGGTGAATCCATGCTGCCTCGGATCCTGTAATCCGCTGGACTCCAGAAACCTCACTATTTTCTCTTTCAGCAGCGTTTCCAATAATTTACTCACCACCGAAGTTAAACTAACCGGCCTGTAGTTTTCAACCACATCCTTACTTCCGCTTTTGTGTAAAGGCACCACATGAGTCTCTCTCCAGTCCTTTGGCAACGCTCCCGACTCCAACGAGGCATTGAAAAGGTCAGTCATTGTAGCTGCTAGAACGTCCCCAAGTTCCCTCAGTATTCTAGGGTGTATCCCATCCGGTCCCATCGCTTTGTCTACTTTAAGTTGAGCTAGTTTCTCAGGAACACAATCTTCTGAAAATTGTTCAAGATGTCCCTCACTTCTGTTCTTATTTGTGGGTGTTTTCTGAGGTCCTGCTCCTGGTTCTTCATCTGTGAACACAGAAGAGAAATATTTGTTAAGCAATTCCGCTTTATCCTCATCAGCTTCTACATATTCCTCCCCTTCACCTTTGAGTCTGACAATACCACTTTTGCCCTTCCTCTTCTCACTAACATATCTGGAGACCGCACCTTCAAAAGGATGTGAACAGGATGGAGTCGGTGCAGAGGGTGGCTACTAAAATGATTAGTGGTCTTCATTATAGAGCATATGAGGACAGACTGAAGGATCTTAATATGTACACCTTAGAGGAAAGGTGGGATAGAGGTGATATGATTGAAATGTTTAAATACCTCCTTGGCATAAATGTTCAGGGAGAGAGCCTCTTTCAATTGAAAGCAAGTTCTGCTACGAGGGGACATGGGATGAGGGTGAAGGGAGATAGATTCAGGAGTGATATGCGGAAATATTTCTTTACGGAAAGAGTAGTGGATCCGTGGAATAGTCTCCCAGTGGAGGTGGTAGAGATGAGGACAGTAACTGAATTCAGAAAAGCATGGGACAAACACAGAGGATCTCTAAAGGTAAAAAGGGGACTGTTGTAGTTGTTGATATGGAAGGACAGACAAATAGGCCATGTGGTCTTTTTCTGTCATCATATTTCTGTGTTTCTATATCTGAAAAATGTCTTATCCCCCCATTTTATTGCATTGGCTATATCCTCCTCTTTTTGAATCTTTGCTTTCCTGTCTACTTTGCTAGCTTCTCTAAGTTTTTCCAAATATAGATGCCTGTCTTCCTCTCTGTGATCTCTTGTATTTCATGAAGGCCTCCCTCTTTTTCTTCACGTTTTCAGCTACCTCTTTCGAAAGCCATAGCGGTCTCCTTTTCCTTTTACCTTTATTACAGAAATATAGGACGAATTAAAAAAGTCCCTCTTGGCACCATCATGATTTAGTAATTTAGTGAAAAATAATCCATTTGAAGATAGTAAACATCATTACTGTCAAAAAAGTTCCACAGAAAACCTATTCATTGTAGTGTCTACAAGAAGCATACCAAGCCACAAGCTGCCTTTTAAAGCCATCGGTAGTGTGACCAATGTACTGTGAAAATCAAAACGTTATTGCATTGCACAAAGTATAAATTATTTTTTAAAAAGGCTTCAATATTTATTTTAAATGGGCTTCGTGCACTTTTTGTATTCTGAGTCAATGAAGTGATAGACATCAGGCATCAGCATCTTTGTATTCCTTGGAATTTGGTTTGAGTTCAATTTTTGTCGCAATCTGTTTATTTATTTTTGTTGAAAAAATCATTTTAAGTTTATTTCAATTTTGAACTCATATATAGATTTACATATTTATTTCAGATTTATAATAAATGCATACCCCTCTGAATTTGTGTGCACTAATTAATAGGATGTAATTTATATTTATTATTATTATTATTATTATCATCATCATTGAATTCAGTTTAATGTGGCCAATGACAGCCAGAGAATTTTGGATTTTGTGAAGTTATTTGGTTCTGGAAGGGAATGTAACACTCTGCTATTTGGGCTTTGATGCCAGTTTTGTAAGTTTATTTTTAAGTCTTTTTTTGGGAGGGGAGGTCTGTGTTTTTATTTGGTTATTGGTAGTTAGGAATCCCTTTATACTTTTTTTGGCATGTTTCTACCTATTGTAGGGAATTCTCCTAGGACTCAGGGTTCGACTTGACTATGCAGTAATCCCATCTGTGATGGAATAAGCCCACGCAGGAATACTCCCCAGCATCCAATTGGAAAGCTATTAGGAGCACTTCACTGTGCCTTCACATCTGCTTTCCCGCCTTCCAAAGTCCTCTCTTCAGTTCTTCATTTTCTACAGAGCCAGCAGGTTGTTTTCTTCCTGTCACCACCGAAAAAAGTCATTTTTTTGGTTTAAATCTGTGCTCTGCCTTTCTGTCAACGCCAGTATCTTCCCTGGTACTAGCTCTGATATTTTTCTTTTTGTTTTACTATATTTTACTTTTCTTTTTTTTCTAGTTTTGGTGGTTTCTAGCCCCAAATTAGGCCTAGGCTTATCTTTTTCCACTATGATTGATAAACACATCAGTGGCTTCAAAAAATGTACACTTGCTCTGGTACAATATCAGTACTGATAAACATGACTGGTGTTTAAAATGTTTGGGTCCAGACCATTTATCAAATGATTGTCCTTTATGCCAACAAATAACAAAAAAAGGCCTAAAGAACAAAGCCAGACAATATGGGTCTCTGCTTGCCCTGGACTCGATTTCAGTTGCTTTTGCATCATCGAGGATGTCGGCCTCCTTTCTTGGTTCCCAGGTCTCCTCAAAGCCCAAAGTCTAAGTCATCATCATCTAAGTCATCATCATCGAAGACTGGTACTTACGCTCGTGGTAAGTCCCTTCATCATCATCGGGATTCACCAAAAGGTGTATCTGATGCAGATCGAACTGCCAAACAGTCCTGGTGGGATGACCAACCCTCCAAAGCACAAAAGGGGCTCCAGGATGCTCCCAAGGCCTCAATCTCCGGAGATCTACTGGTTCCATGCTCTGGGACGGTGGCTCAAAGCCCCATGTGTGAGTCCACCCAGGCATTGGCCTCCTCCGTTGACAAGTGCATCCTGGCTATTGAGAAGAGCTTGGCAGCACTCCTGGCAGCTTCGGTACCAATGGTATTGATGACTCCAGGGATGCCGGCATCAGCATCCGGCTTAAGCCCGATACCTCTGGGGCCGATGCCAGCCCTCAAACCTACATCGGGGGATCCTCTCTCTCCAATGCCTGCTTTGGAACTGACAGGCATCATTGGTACCCAACAGGCTCCCAATACCATTCCGACTGATCATTGGCATCGGCATCAAGCCTTGACATCGGCACGAGGCCGTCAATACTTTGACTTTCTATCAAAATTGGATTCCACTTCCTCCAATTCAGATGATGTTTTGGAGGCTTCTAGGGGAACCCAAGATTTCCCTTCCAATCCCTCCCCTCCTCATGAGCGGCGTCGGCCCGCCTGAGGACATGTCTTTTCAAGACTTTATTCAGGACATGGCAGCGGGCCTGCAGATTATCATGACATCTGAAATGGAACAGAGCGTCATTTTATGTTTATGATTTTGGCTGTGCAGCTTCCTCAAAATAACCCAATAAACAGCAGGCCTCAGAGAAAAGACCTTTGAATCAATCAGGAAGAAGCTATGCCCATTCATGGCCTTTCGTTGTTTTCCTTCTAAAGTTCCAGATTCATTTGAATCTCTGTGTCTTGTCTCTCTCTTTTTTTCCCCCACTGTATGGAGGAACAGTTTTGAAGAATTGGGGAGACTTTGCCCTTGCTTGAAGGGGTTAAAACAGTTGATACCATGACATATGGATTTGCGTTCTTCAGACAGTTTGGAAGGAGTGACAGGGACAGTGTGAGTAAAAATATCATAGGAAATCTTAATTATAAGCAGGGTACTAAATTACAGTAGAATTGAACAAAAGGCTGTAGAGAGTGGGCAAAAGATAGGAAGCCCTAGTTACGAGATGTGTTGTAAATATGGTAATGTTTGTACTAGAAAATAAAGTGTATAATGATTGATTTGCTTTTCTTAGGTCGTGTTTTAAAAGGATAAACATTTTCTGGTTTTAACTTGGTAATAATTTATGTGCTGATTTTTTTCTTTAGTGAGTCGGAGCTGATTTTGTTTCACTCTTGGGTCTTAAGGTAATTTCAATAGTTTTTCTGTATTTGAATTATGTATTTTGACTTTCAGATAGGAAGTACACTATGTTTTGAAAGCTTCCTGATTTCGTTTTTTTTTTAAAAAGCCAGAGAAATATTGTAGGCTGTGAGTTTCATACATGCTGATTTTGATTTTGGCAAAGTATTCAAACTGGTTTCTTTCCAGCTCAGGCGCTTTTTCTGAAGTTATGGAAAGTGCTCCCTTACCTGATATTATTAGTATTCAATTTGTTGTACTTATTAGAACATAAGAACATAAGATATGCCATACTGGGTCAGACCAAGGTCCATCAAGCCCAGTATCCTGTTTCCAACAGTGGCCAATTGTCGCACCCCCAGGTGCCCTACCGGTGAGGCCTTGGTACTGCCTGAGGGTGGTAGTTGTACCTTCTCTATAAACCACAAAAGACACTTGTGTTCCAAACTCAGGGTTTTATTCCCCGTCCGTGAGGTATTTTCTCCTTGGCAAAACAAAGCAAACAACCCACTTCGGGCATATAACAGAAATCAAAAGGTTAAACAAAAATAGCTTACTTCAGCTTAAATGCAAAAAGAAAAGAATTAAACATTCTCAATGTTTTTCACAGGCTTTCCTTTTTGCTGACACAGCACAGCTCATTCACATGGTTTTCTGTGAGACACGTTTTCCAGCCCACACCTTGTGACTCTTATTCAGGTTATCTTCAACCCTTTTCACCTTAAGGAAAACTCTGGGTCAATTACCGAGACTGAGCATTCCATGGGCTCAGGAACTGTTGCTAACTCTGCATTCTCATATTCCATAGATTCTGGTTCATTAACACTCACGTTTTCAAGGTCAGCTGTTTCAAAGGGATAATGTAGGTTTTCCTCGTCAAGCAGGAAGTTATGCTGTCCTTCTGACTCAAAGCCTCCCTGGGAACTACCATATACTTTTGCATGAGGCTTATGAGAACTCAGCCCCTGCTGGTAAGCATAAGGACATTCAGGAACTTCCCTGGCTCTGCTGTTAGAGTGATTACGGTAGACTCTGAGCGTGCTCGGGTCTAGCCTTTTCCTCACAGCTGCCCTGGATTGCACTGCTCTATACGGAGGTTGCTCAAACTCTGGGAGTTTAAAGTGGATACTAGAATCTCTAGCTTTTCCAAGTAAGTGAGCTTCTTTTCTCCTGGGTTTTCTAGCACAAGGGAAGGGATTATTTCCAAAGCTTATTTCTGGGTGGCTTTTTCTATTGCTGCAGGGTTTTACCCACGCGGGTAGAAAACAGCCACTATCAACACTTCTGGCTTTGTTACCTTGTACTGCAACTCTCCCACGTCTCCCGGGCTCTTCACACATGCATTCAATATCGGGCTTCTGCCTTCCAAATGTTTCACTCTGGGTTTGAGACTCACTCAGACCTTCGTGTGGGCTTGCATGCTGTCCCAGTAATTCAGACTCTCTTTCATTCCACTTCCATACTTTTCCCAGCTTCTGCTGCGCTGACCGTTGTCTCCCCTGCTGTGAGACTTGCTGGTTCACCTCCTCTCTCTCTCTAACTATTTGGGAGCGTATTATATCTCTGTGTTTCTGGGCTCCACCTCTACCCAGCTGATTCCTATCAGGCCAAGCAAACTCCCTTTGCTTGTTATCTGGGTGTGTCTTCTCAGCCCTTACCCACGTGTGCCTAGGTTGTCTGTAGCAACCATCTGACAGTTTTTTGTTTATCCTGTCATCTCTTCTCTGATCACTGCTGCTGATTTCCATTTTCTCAGGCTCCGATAGGTCCACCTTGTGACACAATCTAGGTCATAAGTACCTAGCAGTCTCCCCATAAGACACAGGTTCCTCAATGCTTGTAGTGGGTCAAGCAGTGATATCCTGGGTCCCTTTTAATAATGGTTTATGGACCTTTCCTCCAGGAACTTGTCCAAACCTTTTTTAAACCCAACTACACTAACAGAAACATAGTGTAACATGGAAGATCTGCTCTCTGCCTCAGAAACACAGAAAGCTGATAGATATAGCTTAGATTCTGACAGGCAGGCAAGCAAAACGATTCCCAGTTACCCCAGGCAACGTAAACAAACTCAGACACGAGGTCTGCAGTCACGCCTAGTTAGCAAGCATTCCCCAACTGATGAGGAAAACAGCTTTCACCTGGGCAAGGGAATGCCCATGAAGCTGTATAAAAAATGCTCAAGGCAAACAGAGTTAGATCTAGGAGCTTCAGGAGATTCAGGAGATGCAGGAGCTTGGCAAGACAAGGGAAACTTGCAGGACTCGGAAGGAAGCTCAGAATACTCAGAATACTCAGACACAGAGTTTGGACTGCCTGAAACTTTGAGCAGGAAGCCACAGAGGAATTATCAGAAGGAAACAAAGAAAGTTTCACTCCGAGAGGTCAGCTATAGGAAACACTTACCTCTGACGCAGTGTGAATTTCCCAGGCACCTGGCTGAGTTGAAGGAACGTGAGGCAGCTAGAAACAAACCGTATGTATTTGAGAAGCAGAGCTGTTTAGAACAGTTACAAGCCCTTGAGAGGGAAAGCAGTCCTGTTGAGGATGTGTGTATGTTTGATCCTGATGAATGTATGCCAGTAAAACCCTGCAAAAGACTTCCACTAGAAAAGTCTTCATTTAACAGAAGAGAGCAGTGCTATGAGTTGCAGCCGAATACAAAAGGCAGGAGGTTCAAAAGTTTTAAAGAGAAAGCTTGCTTAGATAGAGGTGTCTCTCCTTCCTGCTACTACAAGCTATATGACAATTATCTACCTTGTTGTGAAGAGGGCTGTGCAGAGAGCTCTGAGAGAGAGACGGAGTTAAGAAAGCTACAGACTTTCTATCCTAAGGAAAAGACTGTAATTGATGAGCCTATGATTACAGAGGCTAGTATTATAAGTCCATGTGTTGAGGAAATGGATTGCTTTTTACTGATGTCTGATATGAGTGCTTCTTTGCGCTGAAGCTAAAGACAAGAGTGCCTTGTAACAGCTGAAAAAAGCCAAGAAGAGACTGCCAGCATATTAGATAAAACTGCTCACTGGGATTTATGACTTTTTGTTGAAGCAAGACGCTGTATTTAAGTTTTTCTTCAGTTGTGCCAAAATAATGGTTGTATCCTGAGTTCTTTTGTAATATACTATTTTTGAAAATCCAACCCCGGGAGGGGAATAAAATCCTTTTTTTGAAAAACCTGACCACTCTGACTCACAACTACTACTTTTCTATAAGAAAGGTCAGGCCCAGCAGTCTGGCTGGCTGCTTACGCCACAGTTCGGCCCCTGCTGGTGACAATAGAAACATAGAAACATGATGACAGAAAAAGACCACATGGCCTATCTAGTCTGTCCTTCCATAACAACAACTACAACAGTCCACTTTTTACCTTTAGAGATCCACTGTGTTGGTCCCATGCTTTTTTAAATTCAGTTACTGTCCTCATCTCTACCACCTCCACTGGGAGACTATTCCATGGATCCACTACTCTTTCTGTAAAGAAATATTTCCACATATCACTCCTGAATCTATCTCCCTTCACCCTCATCCCATGTCCCCTGGTAGCAGAACTTGCTTTCAATTGAAAGAGGATCTCTCCCTGAACATTTATGACATGGAGGTATTTAAACATCTCAATCATATCACCTCTATCCCGCCTTTCCTCTAAGGTGTACATATTAAGATCCTTAGGTCTGTCCTCATATGCTTTATAATGAAGCCCACTAATCATTTTAGTAGCCACCCTCTGCACCGACCATCCTGTTCACATCCTTTTGAAGGTGCGGTCTCCAGAATTGCACACCATACTCCAAATGAGGTCGCACCAAAGACTTATACAGAGGCATTATCACCTCCTTTTTTCTGCTAGCCATTCCTCTCTGTATGCACCCAAGCATCCTTCTAGCTTTTGCCATCGCCTTTTCTACCTGTTTAGCTACTTTAAGATCATCAGACACAACCACGCCTAGGTCCCGCTCTTCTTTAGTGGACAAAAGTACTTCACCTCCTATACTGTATTGCTCCCTTGGATTGCTGCAGCCCAAATGCATGACCTTACATTTTTTAACATTAAATCCCAGCTGCCAAATTCTAGACCATTCTTCAAGCTTAGCTAGATCCCTCCTCATGTTATTTACACCTTCCTGTGTGTCTACTCTATTGCAGATTTTGGTATCATCTGCAAAGAGGCAAACCTTACCCGACAGCCCTTCCGCTATATCACTAACAAAGATGTTAAAAAGAATCGGACCAAGGACAGATCCCTGGGGCACACCACTGGTAACATCCTTCTCCTCAGAGTGAGCTCCATTTACTTGTACTCTTTGTCGCCTCCCACCCAACCAATTTCTAACCCAAGCAGTAACTTTAGGGTCCATCCCTAGGGTGCTCAGTTTGTTTATAAGTCGCCTGTGAGGAACAGTGTCAAAGGCTTTACTGAAATCTAAATACACCACATCTAGAGCTCTCCCTCGGTCCAACTCCCTGGTCACCCAGTCAAAGAAATCAATCAGATTTGTCTGACAAGACCTGCCTCTGGTGAATCCATGCTGCCTCGGATCCTGTAATCCGCTGGACTCCAGAAACCTCACTATTTTCTCTTTCAGCAGCGTTTCCAATAATTTACTCACCACCGAAGTTAAACTAACCGGCCTGTAGTTTTCAACCACATCCTTACTTCCGCTTTTGTGTAAAGGCACCACATGAGCCTCTCTCCAGTCCTTTGGCACCACTCCCGACTCCAACGAGGCATTGAAAAGGTCAGTCAGTGGAGTTGCTAGAATGTCCCCAAGTTCCCTCAGTATTCTAGAGTGCATCCCATCCGGTCCCATCGCTTTGTCTACTTTAAGTTGAGCTAGGTTCTCACAAACACAGTCTTCTGAAAATTGTTCAAGATGTCCCTCGCTTCTGTTCTTATTTGTGGGTGTTTTCTGAGGTCCTGCTCCTGGTTCTTCATCTGTGAACACAGAACAAAAATATTTGTTAAGCAATTCCGCTTTATCCTTATCAGCTTCTACATATTCCCCCCCCCTGCACCCTTGAGTCTGACAATACCACTTTTGCCCTTCCTCTTCTCACTAATATATCTGAAAAATGTCTTATCCCCCCATTTTATTGCATTGGCTATTTCCTCCTCCTTTTGAATCTTTGCCTTCTTGACTACTTTGCTAGCTTAGAGATGCCTGTCTTCCTCTCTCTGTGATCTCTTGTGATCAGCTTTTACTACATCCTCCGGTGAAAAATTCCAGAGTTTGATTACACGTTGAGTTGAAAAAATATTTTCTTTTATTAGTCTTAAATAGGTTACCCTGTAGTTTCATCGCATGTCCCCTAGTATTTCTATATTCTGATGATGTAAACAATCGATCTCGTTTACCCGTTCCACTCCATTCATTATAGACCTCTACCATATCTCCCCTCAGCTGTCTCTTTTCCAGGTTGAAGAGCCTTTTTAGCCTCTCTTCATAGGAGTATCCTTCCATTCCCTTTACCATTTTGGTGGCTCTTCTCTGTACCTTTTCTAATAACGCTATATTCTTTTTAAGATACGGTGACCAGAATTGCACACAATATTTAAGGTGCGGTCGCACCATGGAACGATACAGAGGCATTATAATATCCTTTGTTTTATTTTCCATTCCTTTCCTTATGATACCTAGCATTCTATTTGCAATCTTGGCCACCGCTGCACACTGGGCGGAGGGTTTTAACATGTTATCCAAGATGACGCCTAAATCTTTTTCCTGGGTGGTGGTTCCCAATATGGAACCTTGCATCGTGTGACCATAGTTTGGGTTGTTCTTTCCTAGGTGCATAACTTTGCACTTTTCCACATTAAATTTCATCTGCCATTTGGATGCCCAGTCTTCCAATTTATCAAGATCCTCTTGCAACTTTCCACAATCCTCTTGGGTTTTAACAACTTTAAATAGTTTTGTGTCTTCTGCAAATTTGATACCCTCTTCTTTCTATCTTTTAACCAGTTCCTGATCCACAGTAGTACACTGCCTCCTATCCCATGACTTTTTAGTTTTACCAAAAGTCTCTGATGAGGGACCTTGTCAAAGGCTTTCTGAAAGTCCAGATAACTATATCAACCGACTCATCTTTGTCTACCTGTTTATTCACACTTTCAAAAAAACATAACAGATTAGTAAGACAAGATTTTCCTTGGCTAAAGCCATGTTGACTGTCTCCCATTAAGCCATGACTATCTACATGTTGAGTAATTTTGTTCTTTTTGATGGTTTCTACCATTTTTCCCGGTACTGACGTCAGGCTCATCGGTCTGTAGTTTCCCGGATCACCCCTGGAACCCTTTTTAAAAATTGGCATTATATTATTATATTATAGGAGTGGAGGAGTGGCCTAGTGGTTGGGGCAAGGTACTTCAGGCCAGAAGGTCGGGGGTTCAAATCCCACTAGAGGACAACAACCTTGGGCCGGAAGGACTGGGGTTTCTAGTCCCACAGGTGCTCCTTGTAGTCTTGGGCAAGCCACTTAACCCGCCATAGCCCATGTTCCCTGTGAAATAGTTATCTCCAAGTTATAATGCCCTGTTCAATGTAATTTCAGTTTGTTCAATGTAAACCTACATTGAACATATACATATAAAACCTACCACACTACCTCAAACAAATAACCAACCAAATACAAGAGACCCAGTCTCATTGTCCTGTATTCTAATAAATGCTAGATCCATGAAAAATAAACTCCCTATCTTTACCGACTTGCTAAATGACCTAAAACCAGACATCCTATGTGTTACTGAAACATGGCTAGCAGACACCGATGTTGTTTACCTAAACCAATTAAATAAGAACGATTATGACATATCACATACACATAGAAACAATAAAAAAGGAGGAGGAGTACTCATAATGACAAAAAAAGACCTAAATGCAAAGCCACAACCCTCTGACCTCCCTAACAATATTGACACTCTCATCATAAAAATTGACCACTTCAGAATTTGCTTAATATACAGACCACCTGATCAAAAATCAGAAAACATGTACGCTCTAATCGAATTACTTGGCTCATCCACTGACCTAAATCCAATAATATTGCTAGGTGACTTTAACCTCCCATCACTACCCTCCTCACACTCAGCCCTCTTCCTTGAATCTATATCTAATATAGGCTTCTACCAAATCATTAATACAAAGACTCATAATAAAGGAGGAACCCTTGACCTTGTCTTTCTCCGTATTTCACAAACTCTTTAACCAGGCATCGCTTGAGTGCATACCGATCCCTTGGTCAGACCACCACCTGATCAAGCTTAACCTCACATACACTGAAACAAATAACAAAAACAGCTCACAAAAAACTCCACCCCCTAGATTTAAAAGTTTTAATGCGGAAGAATTCCTCAATCTAACAATCCCCCACCTCTTCTCATCACCTTCCGACCTAGACGAAGCTGTTGCAACCTGGCATAAAACAATCACTAATGCAGCTGCATTAAAACAATCAACCAAGGAGACCACGTGATGCGTGAGTGAGGGTGGACGCTTCCCGCTCGCTCTGGTGCAGCCCCGACGACTAATCTGCTAATAAAACTGCAATTTTTCAGCAATAACTCCCCTCCTCACTATTGGAAGTGCCTCCGGGATCGGGTGCAGCCTGAAGTGCCCTTCTGACCTGTCCGCTGATGCCTTTAGCCCAGAAAAAAGACCGGGAACGACCGGTGAGAGCGGGGCCTTCTTCCGTGGCCATGACACAGCCGTCCTCGCCGGGTGGAGACAGCATAGACTCGGCCCCAGCCGAGTTAGCAAAAGAAGTGGTCAAGCTGCTCGACCCTAAGTTTGACCTTTTATTGAAAAAACTGGACGGCATGGAGGAATCACTAACAGATTTTGGAAAACGGATGGACGAGCTGGAACACCGCGTGGCGAGCGTGGAGGAGGGCGAGGGCAGCCGAGACAGAACGATTGCGGCCCAAAAACAGCTGCTGCATGAGCTTCAACAAAAACTTGATGATCTGGAGAACAGATCAAGACGCAACAATCTACGTATTGTGGGCCTTGGAGAGGAAAAGCCCGAACGGGAACTATTAGCGTTTCTGGAGTGCTGGATACCGGAGGCCTTAGGCCTGACAGAACTGGCTGCTCACTTCAAAATTGAGCGGGCACACTGGTTGGGTGCCCGTCGAGATACAGCAGATCGACCCCGAGTTGTAATATTGAGGGTCCTGAACTTGCAACATAAGGTACAAATTCTGCAGGCATACAGGAAACGGGGTGAGCTTCTGCTGGGTAATCGGAAGATCCTATTGTTTCAGGACTATTCCGCACTGGTGGCAACAAGGAGAAGAGAATTTGGCCCGATTTGTGCAAAACTGTTTCGACGCCGCGCTAGATTCACCCTAGCATTTCCCGCCACGCTGCACGTTACCCATCAGGGACAGACACATATCTTTGATAGCGTGAGTGCGGCGCAACAATTCTTAACGAAGTGGCAGGAATCGGACTTGGCTGTTTGAAGTGCAGCTGGACTTGGGTGGCTCTTCTTGATCGCACCCCGGGATGGCCCAACTGTGGGTACCCCGGTGAGAGGCCTTCGATTTCAGAACTGATGATCTCTGTTTCTAACTCTGATCTAACAATGTGGACTTCTATTATTATTTGCTGATGCCTATAATCTCTTGCTCTTTTTTTTTTTGCCTCTCTGCTGTGCTCACCCTTGTTTACCCTGCTGTTTGGGTCGGTTACCCACTGGGTGTGCGGCACACTGGTGAGTTGTTTGAGAGGGGGGGGGATGTTGGGGCTGCCTCGCGGCATCACTTAAGGCTCCGACCTCAGTGAAGTTAACTGAGGTTCATGGTGCGATTGGATTTAAGGGGTTCTAAGGGGGGGAGGGAAGGGGAAGGGGAGGGAGGGGTGGAGGGGGGAAGGGAAGAGGTAAGGAAACCTAAAGGGAGGGAACAAAACAATTTGTCAATTTTGATGGAGGCCCCGAGCAAGCCCTGGAGTGGCATGATCCCATTTATTGAGCTCCTGTTGGCCGGGTGCGGAGTGGAGGCTGGGCTGCTCCACACCCATAGTGGTAATATTCATATTGATCATTTTGCAGCACCGCCAGAGATTGACATATGCCTCCTGACTTGAAATTTATCACTTCGAATGTGGGGGGGGGGTTAGTACTCCGGTGAAGCGCACTAAAATCTTGCAAGCCCTTAAGCGCCGCAAGGCCCAAGTAGTATTGCTGCAGGAGACCCACTTAACCTCCACAGAACATGCTAAAGCAGGCGTGACTGGGTGGGGACGGTTTATTCCGCCTCCTCGGACATGAGAAGGAAAGGGGTGGCCATACTAATACATAAGAGCCTATCTTGTGAAGTTCTGGGGATGGAGGGGGACTCCATGGGCAGATACCTTTTTTTGCATGCTAAAATTCAGGGAGAAGAATTCTTCATTGGTAATGTCTATGCCCCCAACACTTACGATCATGGTTTTTTCCGGGAAATCTTGACTAGATTCTTGGGGGCCCCAAAAATACCGATAGTCCTAGCGGGGGACTTTAATTGCCCCCATGATCCGTCCTTAGACAAGTCCCAACCCCATTTCGGACGGAAATGGAGTACTTGAGGAGTAGGTTTCCTATGTGATCTGGGAGACTTAGTGGACGCGTGGCGAGTATTACATCAGGAAAGCAGAGACTACACACATCTGTCGCGAGCCCACCAAACCTGGCCGAGAATTGATTATATTCTGGTGTCGAGGCAGTGGTTTGGGAAAGTGATTAAAGTGGAGACAGAGCCTATTATTGTGTCAGATCACACCATGGTTAGTCTGGACTGGCGGGGGAAGAGATTGGGGAGCAGCAAATGGACCTTCCCCAGCCATCTCTGGAAGAAGCAGGAATTTTGTGAGTATCTGCGGAAGCATTGGTCGGAATATGTGCATTATAATGAGGGGATGGCTAGTTCGGTGGCAGCTTTCTGGGAAACCGGTAAGGCTGTTCTTCGAGGCTATATCATAGCTTATGTAGCAGCAGAGAAGCGCAGGGTCAACGAAGATATCCTTAGATTGACTCGAGATCTTGGCAAAGCTAAGCTCCAGGCAATTCGTCGGGCGAGCGGCGTCCCGCCTTATGTGGGCATTCAGAAGCAATTGAACGGCTTGTTACAGGAGAGAGCCATTCAATCGCAACAATATTATCGTCATCAATTTTTTCGGTATGGTGATCGGTCTGGTAAACTGCTGGCACGGCTAGTGAGAGATAAGGTGGGTCCCCGCGGGGTGATGGTAATCCGAGATGTTGAGGGCCAGCAGCATACGCGAGGAGATGAGGTGGCGCGAGTATTTCGCACCTTCTACGAACAGCTTTATGAGCGGGAAGATGGGGATGCCGAGCAGTTGGTAACCTTTCTGCAACGGGTCTCCCTCCCTATGCTTTCGGAAGAGCAACGGACCGTCTTGAATCAACCTATAACGGGAGGGGAAATACAAAAAGCGATTCAAGAGGGACCCCCACACAAGGCCCCAGGCCTGAACGGTTTCACTTATGAAGCATACAAGATGTTGGCTTTGTCGTGGGTGCCCACGCTGGCGGCGGTGTATGAAGAGGCTGGGGAGTTGGGCACCTTTCCCCGTGACATGCGTACTGCTAGTATCATTTTGATTCCAAAACTGGGGAAAGACTTGGAGGATCCGGCCTCCTATAGACCTATCTCGTTGATCAACGTTGATCTGAAGTTATTTGCTTCGGTACTGGCGAGCCGCCTTCAATTGTTTCTTCTGGCCTTGGTAGGTCGGCACCAGGCCGGCTTTGTTAAGGGGTGCGAGGCTTCGGTCAATATAGGCAAGGTGCTATTAGGAATTGAGAAGTGTCTGCTAAATCGGGAGCCATTGATTCTCGCTAGTTTAGACTCGGAGAAGGCGTTCGATAGGGTATCTTGGAATTATATGTTTGTGGCCCTGCAGAAGTTTGGTTTTCAATGTCAGTTTCCTCAATGGATCCAGGCGCTCCACGATGCCCCCTTAGCGGTAGTCGAAACTGGAGGGGGGAGCTCTCAACCTTTTACATTGCACAGGGGGACGAGACAAGGGTGTCCTCTCTCCCCACTGTTGTATGTCTTACAACTGGAGCCACTGTTAGATTCTTTGACCGAGTCTTCAATGGTACAGGGTATCGAGTGGCGCGGTGGGGGCATCAAGGTGAGTGCTTTTGCAGACGATCTCTTGCTCTGTCTTACGTATCCCGCAAAGTCTTTGCCGGAGGCCCTTCGCCTTATTGAGAGCTTTGGGGGGTTTTCCGGGCTTCGCATCAATCGTTCAAAGTCTTTGGTCTTAGATGTGGCTAACCAATCTCACAAATCCTGGAAGGGGGACTTTCCGTTAACTTGGGCGACTGGGCCAATCCGCTATCTGGGTATTCATATCCCCGCGCACCCACGGAGTCTTTATGAGGTCAATGTTCGGCCTCTACTGACATCGACGATAGCGAAACTGCAAAAGTGAAGAGCTCTCTCTAATGGGACGGATAGCCGTAGTGAGAATGGTGGAATGGCCGCGCTGGATTTATCTTTTGCGGCAATTACCCTTGTTGTTAACTCGGAAGGACTTGATGGAGCTACATAAACAGCTGGGTTGGTTTTTATGGAAGTCTAAAAGGCCTCGGATAGCGTTGGCGGCGCTTATGCGCCCGGTGAGTGAAGGGGGTGTGGGTTGGTCCTCTCTGAGAACTTATAATCTTTGTTACCTAGCGCGCAGGGTGAGCGATCTAGTCGTGGGCA
This sequence comes from Ichthyophis bannanicus, assembly GCA_033557465.1. Taxonomy (NCBI): domain Eukaryota; kingdom Metazoa; phylum Chordata; class Amphibia; order Gymnophiona; family Ichthyophiidae; genus Ichthyophis; species Ichthyophis bannanicus. The sequence goes on from CM066039.1 coordinate 84,651,128, forward strand.
GTGAGGAGCGCCTCCCCGTAACCCTCCTTGATCAAGTCTCAGAGTCTTGGCATAGGGCGTACTTGCTGCACTGTGGGGGATCAATGCTACCGGCGTTTTGGAGGGAGTCGTATTATTTGCCGACGCTTCGGATGGTATGGAGAGTTTTATGTCGGTCTCGGGGACAGCGCTGGTCGATCACGGACTGCCTGCCTTTGCTCGGTAATCGTAGTTTTTTGCCAGGTAGAGCGGGGGGAGTGGCTCGGATCTGGAAGCAGGCTGGTGTGGAATACCTTGGACAGATGCGAATGGAGACTTCCGATCAGTTGGAATCGTTTCAGCAATTAATCTGTCGCTATCCTCTGCAGAGGACAACATTCTATTTTTATTTGCAGGTCCGTCACTATGTGGCTAGTCTGGCTAGAGATCCACTGCCCTTGTCGAGAACCACTAGTCTCTGGTTATTGATGGGCAGACTTCAGGAGAGCGCGTCTGCCAGTCAGCTTCGCGCCGAGCTGGTTCTCCCGGCCGCGCCGCAGTGTTTATCTCCTTTGGTAGCTCGTTGGCGGAAGGATGGTTTGGAAGACCTTACAGAGGAGACCCTGGGGCAGGCTTTTCTGCAAGTCAGGGGGCTTGTGGAAGCAGTGCGATATCGCGAACTGCAATTTAAATTGCTGTGGAGAGCGTATGTCTCGGAAGTGGGGGCGTGGAAGATGGGCATTGTGGCGGCGGATGTGTGTGGTCTCTGCAAGAGGGAGGTAGGAACATTGTTGCACAGATTTTGGTCCTGCCCTATCATTCAAATATTTTTGGGGGGAATTGAAACAAAAGTGAGTCAATGGACGCAAATACAGATATCCCTTCACCCGCTATGGTGTTTGTTTCATTTGGCTTACCCAGGGATCCGGGGTACAAAAGCCCAGCGGCAGTTTTATGAAAAGGGTTTCTTAGTGGCCAAGCAATGTATTTTACGCCATTGGCTATCGGAGTCAGGACCGATATCGGTGGAATGGGAACATCAATTGCGTGATTTAATGCAGATGGAGCGTAGATCAGCTAAACTCCTCGGCCGTAAACCCTGGGAACGTTTTCAAACAATTTGGGAACCCTTGTTCGACTCTGTTAGGTCGGCCCAAGGGGAGGAATGAGATGGGTAACCCGGGAGCGAAGTTATGCTTGGTGGTTTGCTAGTGGAGGGGAGGCTTGTGGGTCCAGGAGGGCGTGACGGGTATGGTTTCCCCCCTTTGGGTTTCTCCTGGTACAGGGAAGGGGTGGAGGTGTAGGGGAGGGGGGAGGGAGGGAGCTGACCCTGGGGGGGTGGGGAGGGGGGGAGGGAGGGGGTGGGGCTTCTGGGAGGGCTTGGCTTTTTTTACTGTTGTTGCTCCCAGTTGTACCCCTGTCAGGATGCTAACGGGTACGGGATCCACTGGGGACCTCTGGTACAGGTCCAGATCTGTTAGGGTTCAACACTATCCTGACTGCTACTCTTCTGTCATTTTCTCTTATTGGTTGTTTTTTTTCCATTGGTTCAGCCTGGACGTTATAGTGTAATTGTTTCTATGTACGCTTTCAGTGGTTCCCTGTATTCACCTGAATATTTTCTTTACCTGGTATAGTATCCCAGCAAGACTGCCCCAGAATGTTCTGGGGGGCAGCTTGAGTGTGTACTTGTATATGGAAAACAATAAAAATGATTTTACAAAAAAAACAATCAACCAAGAAGAACAACCGCCCCAGAAACGGCGATGCCCCCTGGTTCAACAACACCTTAAAAGCAATGAAAAGAGCATTGAGGAAAATCGAATTAAAATGGCGCAAAACTAAATCTACATCATACTATGAAACATATCATATCCACCTTAAAAATTACAAAGAGACTACTGACAGCGCAAAGAAAAACTTCCATTCAACCATTCTAAATAAATCTATAAATAGGCCAAGAGAACTATTCTCCATCATTCAAAACTTAACTAATAACACATATAACTCTTGCAACGAAGTTACTGATATATCCGCTCATACCTTAGCTAATCATTATATAAATAAATCGAAAATATATGCATTTACACCAAATCCACAAACCATCTCTCACCAACATCTAACTGAAGATTGGTCTGATTTCCACCCCATAACTAAAGACATACTCAAGAATATTATGTCAAACCTAAATACTACAACCTCTCACCTAGATCCCTGCCCTGTAACCTGGATAAAGAATACTCTTCCAACATTAACCCCCTTCATTCTCCCTATAATCAATCTTTCATTACATCAAGGGTACCTACCATCTACCCTAAAACATGCACAAATTCGCCCAATACTAAAAAACAGCACCCTGGACAAAACATCACCGAACTCTTACAGACCTATTTCAAGTATACCTTTCATGGCTAAACTAATCGAAAAGGTCGTTCAAATTCAAACACAGGAACACATAGATACCTCGGCCCCCCTTGATGACCAACAATACGGCTTTCGCCCCTGTCATGGAGTCGATACACTATTAACAGTACTCCTTGACACCCTTGTAAGAGGAATTGATAGCCCTAAACAAGCATTCTTACTTCTGTTCCTTGACATATCCGCAGCGTTTGACAGTGTACACCATACTGTAATACTCAACAGACTCAGACAAATAGGGGCTAACTCAGCAGTACATAACTGGTTCACATCATATCTATCTAACAGAACTCAAACAGTTCGAATCAGCACTCAAACTTCTAACACATACAAACAGGTACTTGGTCTTCTTCAAGGCTCTGCTCTTTCTGCTCTCCTCTTTAATATCTATATTCAACCAATTTGTAACATCTTTAAAAAATTCAAAGTCCTCTATCACATATATGCAGACGATATAATGTTGTACACTCCATTCACGATCCCTATACTTCCACTGCAATTATTAACTGAGTGCTTCAATGAATTAACAACTTGGTTAGAAGAACACAATCAACCACTCCAAAACAGGCATATTAATAGTAACAAAAAACCAATCTTACATTCCCCCAACTTACATCACACTTCAAAAACACGATATTAATATAAAAAACAAAGTGAAATACTTAGGTGTGACCCTAGATACACACCTTAGTATGAACACCCATATAAGAAACATAACAAAAAAAATCTATTTTAAACTCAAAATCCTAAAACAATTGCGTCCACTTGTCCACTTACATGACTTATTGAGTATAATACAAGCTATTATTACACCTCACTTTGATTTTGCCAATCTCATTCTACTAGGCGCAACAAAACAAAACATTAAAAGGCTCCAACTTGCCCAAAACGCAGCTGCCAGAACTAGAATGAAGGTGCACCAATTTGAACACATATCACCCATATTAGCTAACCTACACTGGCTACCAATTCAATGCAGAATAAACTATAAAATGATAATAACTACCTTCAAGGCTTTACATTATATGTCCCCAGCCACACTAAACAAACTTATCACTAAAGACACAACTCAAACTGCTCACAGGAGAGGCCACACAAATAAAATAAGGATACCAAAAGAGTTCACAAAGACTAAAAAAACAACAAATAAAAAAGTGTTTTCTCATGCAGCCTCTATCCTCTGGAACTCCCTACCTGAAGAAATAAGAGCTTTAACTGAAATTAAAGAACTCCGTAAGAAATTAAAAACCTACTTGTTTAGCTCCCACTACAGTCCACTTGCAAATTCTCTATCCCAAAACGAAAAGGGATAATAGATGACTTGAAGGATACCTGGATAACAGATGACTTGAAGGATACCTGATATGATTATATCAGGATAACTATGATTAATGATGCTCCACCTATTATGGACAACACTTTGTGTATAGTTCTCTAATGTCCTAAGAAAATGCAATCTTTATACTTGGTACATGATGTTTGTAAATAGTTACCTAATGTTTACTTTAATAACTGTTGATTGTACATAGTTCATTGAAGTTTAATGTAATAGCAAATATGCACATAATTCATCTGATGTTTAATGTAAAAACAGACATGTTACACTTTTTCTTTACCTGTTTTCTGTAAACCGCACCTGATCTGTGGAAGGTAGCGGTATATAAGCGAATGTTAAATAAATAAAAAATAAAATAAACCGCACTGATGCAGAATAGCACGGTATATAAGAGAATATAAATAAAATAAAATAAAATATTGGCAATCCTCCAGTCTTCAGGTATTACAGATGATTTTAATGATAGCTCACAGATTACTAATAGAGGTCTGCAATCTCATATTTCAGTTCTTTCAACACCCTTGGATGTATATTGTGGTGGCGCCGTCCCTGCTAGGCGGCTGCCTAGTAGGAATGCGCCGGTCATCACACTTCTTTTAATGCTTCAACGTAGTAGCTGAGGCCCTTTTAGTGTAGTTGTGGGCTTGTTATTAAAGCAGTCCGAGTGGATGAGGCTTACACAGGAAAATTTGTTAAATAAATTTGTTTTATTTTTCTTTGCAGTGTCAACTTGGCAAATGACCTTGATAAAGGTTCCAAAATAGCAAACATAAAGTAGGATAGTTTCTCCAACAAAACTTTCTCAGCAAAATACTTTCAAAGCAGTTTCTTCACTCTTTGGTTAACTTTTAAATTCTTCTTCACTTTAACAAAACAGTTGAACTCTGTTACATGCACAGTCCAGCAAACTTAAATTCCTCTTCACTTTAGCAAGACAGTTTTGAACTCTGTTACATGCACAGTCCAGCAATCTTCTCCGCTATTCTCAGCTGCTACAGACCAGTGTGTAATCATGTGTTGCCTCTTAGCTTAAAACAAACAGCATTCTTAACGTAGCTCCAGCATTGGTAAAAATGGCTGCTTTTAAAACCTGAGGCTTTCTACCTTTTTGTCTGCCTTTCTCCTTGGCATTAATTGGTAACAGCACTTCTTATCTTCTCACACTGTCTCACACAGCCTTCAATAAAAGCTCTAAGAATTGCTTGTACAAAAACCCCAATTGTTTGCTTATGGGCTCAGAGCTTGAGCTGCTATCTTCAGATTCAAACGTGCAGTTCTGAATCTTTCCCCAGCTCCTTTCTTCCCTCTGACCCTGAGACTTGCCTTGGCAGATATTGCAGGTCCCTTTAGAATCACCAGGTCTCACAGCCCTGCAGTGCTGTCTCTTCTCCTGGTCTCTCTGGACTCTCTGCCTCTCCTCGTGGCTTCCTTCCTGCTTTCCACTTCCTTTGTTCGTCTCTCTTTCCTGCACTGCCTCTCTTGCTGAGTGACGCAGTTTAAATGCTCTGTAGCCTGTTTCCTTCTCTGGCCCCACCCTCTCTCTCCCTGCAGCTGCTCTGGAGACTGGGTGTGGCTTCAGGCTAGCTCTGCTAGTGTGTGTTTTAGTTTCACTTTCCTTCTGGGAGCTATGCTTTGGTGAGCCCATCCCCCATTTATGAAAAAACCCCTCTTTTTTTCACTTTCAGAGGGCTGTGCTGCCTGCGCATCACCACATATCCCCCCCCTTAAGCTATTACAGGCTGGCGCCACAACCCGCGCACAGCTTGTAATCCTAGATAGGGCATCTGCGTTGGTATGAAGCTTCCCAGCCCTATGCTGTATTCGAAAATCAAATTCCTGGAGGGCCATATACCAGCGCGTCAAACGTGCATTACTGTCCTTCATTTTGTTTAACCACTGCAATGGGGCGTGATCCGTTACCAACAGAAACCTCCGTCCGGTTAAATAAAAGCGTAACGCCATTACAGCCCACCTTATTGCAAGGCATTCGCGTTCGATCATCGAATATTTCCTCTCCGGAGGGGTAAGCTTACGGCTCAAAAACATCATGGGATGTTCCGTCCCCTCGTGTTTCTGCGACATCACCGCTCCAAGGCGCATTTCCGAAGCATCGGTTTGGACGATAAAAGGCTGGTTAAAATCCACTCCGCGCAAAACCGGTGCTTCACACAACTTTTCCTTTAACACTTTAAAGGCTTGTTCCGCAATCCCAGACCACTGCAACTGTGTAGGGGCATTCTTTTTAAGCATTTCGGTTAGAGCTGCACTCTCAGTCGCGAAATGCGGGATAAAACGGCGGTAATAGCCGATTAGACCCAAGAAGCTCCGAAGTTGCTTCTTCGTCTGCGGCTTCGGGAACGTCTTAACGCTCTCTACTTTATCCAGGAGCGGTTTTACTATGCCGTGGCCGACTAAGTGACCCAAATATTTTACCTCAGTCGCGCCAAACATGCACTTAGCTGGGTTTAGCGTGAGACCTGCTTGCCTCATCGCCTCCAACACAGCCTTGACCCGAACCAAATGTTCATCCCACCGCGAGCTATGGATGACAATGTCATCCATATACGCTGTCGCGTAAGACTGGTGTGGGCGGAGGACCATGTCAACCAACCGTTGACACGTCGCTGCGGCCCCGTGAAGACCAAAGGGCATCCGGCGAAATTGGAATAGTCCAATTGGAGAACTAAACGCGGTCTTTTGGCGAGATTCCCTGGTGAGGGGAATCTGCCAATACCCTTTGGTCATGTCTAACGTGGTTAAATAAGTGGCCCGGCCCAAACGATCCAAATGTTTCTCTATTCGAGGCATAGGGTAGGTGTCAAACCTGGAGATGTCATTCACCTTGCGAAAATCAATACAAAAACGTAATGACCCATCAGGTTTTGGCACTAAAACTATGGGATTGTTCCAGGGGCTTTTAGACTCCTCAATTATCCCCATCTTCAACATTTCCTGGACCTGCCTTATGACCTCAGCGTGCTTTGCCTCAGGGAGTCTGTAGGGACGTTGGCGGACTATTTCGCCATACGGGGTGACTATCTCGTGTGCAACCAGTTTTGTCTCCCCTGGTAAAGGAGTAAGGACATCCGAGAACCCACCTAGCAATTTGGACATTGCCTCCTGCTGAGCCCATGAGAGATCCTCTCCCATCCTAAGTACCTGCTCTGCTTTACCATCCACCAGCTGTGGGCCTAAGTCCTCCTCCTCTCTCTCCACACAACCGGCAGTCAAGCCTTTTATCTCGGCCTTTCCCGTGGAGCCAAAGCCACCCGAACCCCGGGCAGTAGGGGTTAACTCATCCACCTCTTCTATGGGCGGGAACCCCACCCGCTCACAAATAAACTGGGCAATGCGATCCCCCACACTCACCCTAAAATCCTCCCGTGCAAAATTAAACAAGAGTACCTTTATGGATCCCCGATAATCTGGATCAATGACCCCTGCCCCTACGTCAATAAAATTTTTAAGAGCAATGCCTGAGCGAGGGGCAATTCGGCCATAACAGCCAGGCGGTATTTCCACCTGGATGCCCGTCTCTACTAGGGCCCTCCCCTGTCGTGGTACGACAATGTCCACTGCACTGCAGAGATCAACCCCTGCAGCCTGTTCTGTCGCCCGTTTAGGCACCTTAGCCTCCGGGGTGGTCCTACAGACCCTAAGTATGAATTTAGGCTTTGGGTCAATTTTTTCCCTCTGGGGCTCTTTCTTCCCTCCCTGTTTAACCGTGGTTCCAAATAAAGGAGCGGGTAGAAAACTGGCTCTTCCCCTCCTGGGAATGTTTTTTGAGGGGGTAATCAATTCTCCCTGAAAAGACTTCCCTGGCCTACGGTCTTTCTGGGGGTCACTTCCTTTTTCTAAGGGCTTAAAGCCTGTGCGGGTAGTTATCATACCTGCTCTATTTTCTCTTAGCCTGGGGTCAGCAACCTTTCCTACCTGGGGTAAGGCTTTCTCCCTGGCTGAGGTATCTGCTTGCGAAAAGGTAGCTGCTTGGTTGGTTTCTCCCTGCAACTCTTCAGCTAAACCTTTTCTGAACTGTGGCCTGTCACGGCCTAGGACTACCTCATGTGGAAGCTTGGGTACTATAGCCACATCTATTTGTTTTTTCAAGCCTACTCCCTCTATTTCCACAGACTGTATAGGGTAGGTAGAAGCGGCGCCATGGACACAGCGTATCCTAATATGATTCCCAGAGGTCAGTGGCGAGGGTTTGTCTTTTGCCTCTATTTGCTGCCACAGCCTCTGAGATATCATTGATTGGTCTGCGCCTGAGTCCAATAATGCCTCAGTTGGAATCCCTTCCACTTCTACCCTTAACAGGAACCCTTCTCCTGCATCTCTGTGATGGGTTATTACAAAGGCCTTTTTGGCTCTACAGTCCCTTTTTAGATGACCAGCTTCTCCACACAAGAAACATTTTCTCTGTGCATTATACTCTTTATACACATTCACACTTTCCTTCCCAAAGCTTTCAAGCTTGGCCTTCCTTTCTAGTGACTCCAGCTTTTCATTTTTAAAAACACCTTCTTTCTCTGGGCTTAATTTATTAGCCTCTAGAAAGCGGTCAGTCAATGCAATGGCTTCCCGAGTGTTTTTACAATCCTGGAGGACTAGGAAAGTTTGCACACTGCTTGGTACAGATTCCATGTACTGTTCTAAGATTACCGTATCTAAGATAGATTCCACATCCTTAGCCTCTGGCATAAGCCATTTGTACACTAAGCATTTTACTCGGTGATACAGTGCTTGAGGTGTCTCACCTAACCTCAATTTACATGAACGTAACAGCCTGCGATAGACCGTGGGATTTAATCCCAAGCGATCTTTAACAACTTGCTTTACTTCATTGTAATCCATAACTAGACTAGCAGGCATGGCCCTGTAGGCCGCTAAAGCTTCGCCCGTGAGAGAAGCAGCGAATCTTAGCGCCCACTGTTCCTTTGGCCACCTGGCCAGGAGAGCTATTCTCTCAAATGCCTCAATATAGTCATCAACATCATCGTCTCTAGTGAGGCGTCCACCCGAGAAAGTCCCAGTACCTGGACAGTCCCACCCCTGGAAACCTGCCCCTGAACCTGGTACAGTCCTTGCAGCTTCTTCCTTTTTCCCTTGTGCTGCAAGCCAGCTGGACATCATCTCGATGAGTGGTGCTTGTTGAGCTTGGAATAATGCCTTTGCCTGTTCTAGGCTCTGCGCTGACATCTCCTGTTGCTTGGCAAACTGGTTAGCAACCCAGTCCAGGATGTCGCGAGTCTCCATTGCTCCGGTTTCACTGTGGAGAAAACAGAAGAGAACAAACACCAAGTGCGGTACTTCTTATATTCCCCCTGTCTTGGTGATCACTCCCCTACAGCCACCCTCTTACACCAGCAGCATCCAGTAATAACCCTCCAGCCTACGGGTTACCTGGCTCTGGTGCAGAGTCTCACTTTGTCAACCCTGTGGATCCGAATCCAGCTCCACTGCCACTCCGGATATTCCCTCTGCTCCGCAGACCGGGCATGTTGACACAGCTGCTCCTGGGGATTCTCTCCTCCTTCCAAGGTCAGGATCACCTTTCTGGCGTGCCAAACTTGACTCCCACGAAAAAAAAATCCAAGAACTACGCCACCTGTGGCGGCGCCGTCCTTGCCAGGCGGCTGCCTAGTAGGAATGCGCCGGTCATCACACTTCTTTTAATGCTTCAACGTAGTAGCTGAGGCCCTTTTAGTGTAGTTGTGGGCTTGTTATTAAAGCAGTCCGAGTGGATGAGGCTTACACAGGAAAATTTGTTAAATAAATTTGTTTTATTTTTCTTTGCAGTGTCAACTTGGCAAATGACCTTGATAAAGGTTCCAAAATAGCAAACATAAAGTAGGATAGTTTCTCCAACAAAACTTTCTCAGCAAAATACTTTCAAAGCAGTTTCTTCACTCTTTGGTTAACTTTTAAATTCTTCTTCACTTTAACAAAACAGTTGAACTCTGTTACATGCACAGTCCAGCAAACTTAAATTCCTCTTCACTTTAGCAAGACAGTTTTGAACTCTGTTACATGCACAGTCCAGCAATCTTCTCCGCTATTCTCAGCTGCTACAGACCAGTGTGTAATCATGTGTTGCCTCTTAGCTTAAAACAAACAGCATTCTTAACGTAGCTCCAGCATTGGTAAAAATGGCTGCTTTTAAAACCTGAGGCTTTCTACCTTTTTGTCTGCCTTTCTCCTTGGCATTAATTGGTAACAGCACTTCTTATCTTCTCACACTGTCTCACACAGCCTTCAATAAAAGCTCTAAGAATTGCTTGTACAAAAACCCCAATTGTTTGCTTATGGGCTCAGAGCTTGAGCTGCTATCTTCAGATTCAAACGTGCAGTTCTGAATCTTTCCCCAGCTCCTTTCTTCCCTCTGACCCTGAGACTTGCCTTGGCAGATATTGCAGGTCCCTTTAGAATCACCAGGTCTCACAGCCCTGCAGTGCTGTCTCTTCTCCTGGTCTCTCTGGACTCTCTGCCTCTCCTCGTGGCTTCCTTCCTGCTTTCCACTTCCTTTGTTCGTCTCTCTTTCCTGCACTGCCTCTCTTGCTGAGTGACGCAGTTTAAATGCTCTGTAGCCTGTTTCCTTCTCTGGCCTCACCCTCTCTCTCCCTGCAGCTGCTCTGGAGACTGGGTGTGGCTTCAGGCTAGCTCTGCTAGTGTGTGTTTTAGTTTCACTTTCCCTCTGGGAGCTATGCTTTGGTGAGCCCATCCCCCATTTATGAAAAAAACCCTCTTTTTTTTCACTTTCAGAGGGCTGTGCTGCCTGCGCATCACCACAATATCATCCAGTCCAGGTGATTTGCTACTCTTCAGTTTATCAAATAGTTGTAATACATCTTCACAGTGTATTGATATTTCTTTCAATTTTTCCGCAGTATCACCTTTAAATACCACTTCAGTCATGGATAACATTCCTACATCTTCCTGAGTAAAGACCGAAGCAAAGAATTCATTCAGTCTCTCTGCTATAGCCTTGTCCCCTCTTACTGCCCCTTTTACCCCTCTCTCATCTAATGGTCCAACTGACTCTTTCACAGGTTTTTTGCTACAAATGTACTTGAAAAAGTCTTTTATTACGTGTTTTTGCTTCTACAGCAAGTTTCTTCTCAAATTCTCTCTTTGCCAGCCTTATCAATGCCTTGCATTTAACTTGCCAGTTCTTGTGCTGTTTCCAGTTTTCATCATTTGGCTGATGAAAACTGGAAACTACATCCTGAAAGATGGAAACTACATCCTGAACTGGAAACTGGAAACTACATCCTGAAAGATGCTTTTTTGGCATCAACAGCCTCTCTGACCTCACCTTTAAACCATGCTGGCAGCTTTTTAGACGTCCTTCCACTTTTCTTAAAGCGTGGAATACAGCTGGTCTGGGCTTCCAAGATAGTATTTTTCAACAACACCCAAGCTTGATGTAAGTCTTTCCTTTGCAACTGCTCCTTTTAGTTTTTTCTTAACTATATTCCTCATTTTATCATAGTCTCCCTTTCGAAAGGGAAAAGGTAGTACTGTGGATTTCCTTACCATCCCTCCTCCATTAATTAAATCAAACGTGATCATGCTATGATCACTATTGCCAAGTGGCCCCAACACCCTTATCTCTTGCACCAGATCTGTTGTTCCACTGAGGACTAGGTTTAAAATGGCTTCCCCTCTGGTCAGTTCATGAACCAGCTGCTCCAAGAAGCAGTCATTTATTTCATCTAGAAACTTTATCACCGTAGCATGTCCTGCTGTGACACTGACCCAGTCAATACCGGGGTAATTGAAATCACCCATTATTATTACTGTGCTGTAACTTTGGTTAGCTTCTCTGATTTCTTTGTGCATTTCATCATCCATCATTACGATATAGTTTGTACCCAGGTATCACAGTGTCCCACTGGTTGTCCTCTTTCCACCGTGTCTCTGATCTGTCATTTAGTGCTATATATTCTAACTCTCCCATCTTATTTTTTAGACTTCTATTGCCCTTCCTAAACTCTTAGTTAGTGTATAGACTCTAAATATGCCTGGGGATGTGTGTTATAAAATGTTTTGAAAGAATAATTCTCATGTCGTAAGGATTTTAGTTATATTGAATGTTTAATGCTAATTTGGACATACATAGAGAGTTGTCATTTGGAATGAGCAGAAATAAATTTATATATTTTCCCCACAGTTCACTTAAAAGTTACTAAGGGGTATGTTTACCAAACAGCGGGAAGGGAGCATGCATTACCGAGCGTTAGCGGCAGCAAAAAGGGGTTTGCCATGCAAAAAAGGCTCTGGGTGGGTAGGTGGTGTTCCGGCTTTAAGGGCTCTATATGCTATTTAACATGTGGTAATGGGACATCGGGCATTAAGGTGTCAAGTAGGCACCTTAACGTCCAAAAACGGTTGTAACTGTGTCCCCCAGTGGAATCAGAAGTGCCAGGATGTGTGCAGCAACAGGAGGACAAAATAGGAGTGGCAACATGTAGATCAGGTACAGGAGATGTGTGTGTGTGGAGCCAAACTGTGGGAAAGAGTACCAGTGTAGGCCATGGTGTAGCAGCCTACATAGGAAGACATGACTGCACTCAGCCGACAGAGGTGGATGGATGGGCTGAAGGACAGATGGTGGTGGATGAGAGGGTGTATGGTCTGTTAGCACCGATATGCCGTAGGTGCCATCCCTAATGTATCTGTACTGTGCATGAAAATGTGTGGCATTGCCACTTGGAAGGCCTGATACCAGACATTTTGGACACACAGCTGTCCTAGCCACACAGCCATCATACAACACATCAGCAAATTTGTCTGAGAACAACTGCATAGGTGTTATCCATACCGAGCAAATGGGGTACGTATGGACATGAGCCGAGACCTGCAGGTGGATATTTGAGTGGTAGGATGTGTCTACATGTACTACAGAAGGAGCCAAAGCTGTACAGTAACAGACATGATGTCACACATGACTCATGTTTCCCAAGTAGGCTACAGATGTATGCATATAACTGCCTGTTAGTATACCGCTGAAGCAGTGCAGTCATGTTGGGGTACATCTTACCGTCAATTACTAATGTCTGATGAAACCACAAACTGTATGGACCCGCAGTCAGCTGAGCCATTAGTGGATTAAGTGACCTGCACAAGGTCACAAGGAGGTGTTGTCAGTCCATGAAGGTTGTGGCTGACATAAAATGCAACAGTAAGTCATTCCAAAATGTCACATAAGGAATGTTAGTGGGCCTCAAACTGTGGTATCTTGGCCCCCAAGCCATTGCCATTACCATCATGCCACATCTCCAAGCAGGGTCCTGACATATGCAGGGGAATATATCAGACTCCCTGCAATGGGCTGTATCAGAGGCAATAAAGCCATGCTCACAGAAGGCCATGATGTGGAATAGTATGTTCACTGACCCAAAGTGTGGCCAGAATGCATAACAAAGTAAAAGGACGAGTGTCTGCAAGTTACAGTAGAACAAGGACAGTTGAAGTCAGGGAAATGGCCCGAGTAGCACACAGGCCCAAAATGACCGTGAGAATTGAACCCCTGTCTCCTGCATATGAAGGGATTGCACTAACCAGTAGGCTACACTTCCACACCTCCCTACAAAACAATGTCAGAATTCAAAGAGCCTGCAGGTCACTGTCTAGACTGCCTGCTGTGTGTGCTGGTATAGGCTAGCCTCTCCAGTACCCATGAGGCACTGCACATGCAGAATAGCAGTCTGCAGCTGATCACCAAGTGGAGAGTGCACTGATTCATCACATCCGCTCATGCACATATCAGCTACTGGAGATGGCCTGTGATGGTCGTGCTGCAGGTCCACATCACTGCCAGTGTGTGGCAGGTATTGTCTGCAGTGTATTATGTTAGTCACAATTGCAGTATGCTGTAGGTTGTGATAAGGAAGCTTATCATAGCTCAGGAAGGAGCTATAGAAAAGGTGAAGTGACTCTGAACAAGCAACCTGTCAGTTCTGGTAGAAATAAGAAAACAGAATTTTCCCATAAAAGACTACCAGTCCCAGAATGCACCAGGTTTCCAACAGCCATTAGAGGAGCTGAAGTGGGAAAACGTGTGCTCAATCAGGAGGGTTATGAGGTAATCCCTAAGCACTCATCTCAAAGGGCAGGGCCTGATTCAGCACAGCTGCGCTGTGTTAGGAAGGAGCACTCATCTAAGCAGAATAAGAGTAGAGTTTATTCTACAGATGACCATCTTCATGTTCACCTTGGATATCCAGAGAAGGATCATCAGTTTCATCTGAAGGATTATCAGAAGCAGAAGCCAAACCGGACGGACAGAGAGGGAAAGAGACCCTTTGGAAGAAAGAGGAGAAAAGCCTTTGAGAGGTCTAGAAGAGTCCAAAGCAGTACGTATACTGGGAGGCATTTCAAGGGCCAGCATACACCATTGGACTGGGGAAAGCCAGAGGAATGGTGCTGCAGAGCTAGGAATCACCAGACGCTACCTGTGAGGGAGACGGCTGCACGTGGAAGGCACTCTAAGACCCGTGCCAGAAGGTATGTGAAGAGAGATCCAGTGTCCAGGGATCTGGATTGGAAGGCTGGACATAAGAACTGGACTACATACTGGCCAGGTTATATATTGTTTCTTGCAGGGTTCAAGATGGATCCAAGGGAATTAGCTGAGTGGATGGCAGCCCAGTTCAGCAGGCAGCAGGAGCTAGCACAGCAGGCTCAGGACACTGCTATGAGAGCCTTAATGGACCAGCAGAAGCCAGTGCTTGATCTGGTGCAAGCCCTAGTTCAGCTGCAGAGCCAAAGTGGAACAGATGCAAGACCAGCAGTAAATACTGGTACACCACATGTGGACAGTGTGGGACTTAATCAAGGGATTGGGGCATTTAGTTTTGGGAAATTAACTCCAGATGATAATGTTGATGATTTTCTAGAGTCTTTTGAAAGAGTGGCACAGGCATTAGCATGGCCAGAGAACTAGTGGGCAGTAAGGCTGGCAGCCTCATTAACTGGAGAGGCGCTTGCAGCTTATAGAGCAATGCCAGCAGCCCAGGCTTTGAATTATAAGGATGTAAAGGCTGCTATTAGAGATCGCCTAGGGTTGTCTATTTCAGAGTATAGGCGAATGTTTAGAGCTACTACATTGAGAGTGGGTGAAACACCCAGGGCTCTGAGTCAGAGAATCAGAGGTTTAGCTGTAAAAGGTTGGAGCCTGAGCAAAAGACGGTAGAAATGTTATTAGACATTATAATGCTGGAACAATTTATGTCTGCGGTCCCTAAAGATTTGCACACTTTCCTTATACAGCAAAATTGCCAAAATCTTGGAGAGGCAACCATGCTAGCAGAGAGATTCTTGGAAGCCACGCAGGCTTGCCATAGAATGGGTGGCCCTCTGAAGATTGGTGCTGAGGCAAGATGTGCTGTATCAGAAAAGAAAATAATTAAAAATGTTTCTGAAAATGAATGTACTGTATCAAACCAGATGACACAGTGGAATAGAAAGAAATGTTTCAAGTGTGGAAAATGGGGACATTTAGAAAAGAGATGCCAGACACACACTAGTTTAATGGTGGTGGATTTAAAACAGCCCAAAGAAGGATTTCTTTTGATGGTTGATGTGCAAGGAATTACCACAAATGCTCTGTTAGACTCTGGGGCAGACCAGAGTATGATGTCAAAAAGGCTTTGGAAGAGGATAGAGGCCCAAGAAGGATTTGTGCCTAGAACCCCTGAAAGCCAAGTTCACATCAGATGCATTCATGGTGCTGCAACATCATATCCCACCTATAGGCTAAAGGTTAAGTGCCTGGGGGAACAAGAGGAAGTCCTGTTAGCAGTGGTGCCTAGGCTACCCTTGGATTTGGTTCTAGGAAGAGACTGGCCAAGATTTAAGCAGGGTCTAGTGGAAGGACTAGGAAAGAAGGAGGGAGAAGGTTTAATGGTAATAGCTCCCGGGCCTTTATTTGGAAGTCCTCAGATCCCAGCTAAAAAGATGGTTAAGCGTCCAGAAGACCAAGCTACCCCAAAGCAGACATTCGTCCTAAAGTACCATAGGGTCACAGAGAAGGCCCAAGCTCCTAAGCGGGCAACCCCTCAAGCTGCTGGGTTTGACCTGTGCAGCATAGAAAATGTGACTGTACCTAGCCAAGGGAGAGCCCTGGTTGACACCGGTCTCCAAGTGGAAATACCTATTGGATGCTATGGGAGAGTAGCCCCAAAGTCCGGATTAGCCCTTAAATATTTCATCGATGTGGGTGTGGGAGTAATTGATCCCGATTACAGGGGCAATATTAAAGTTCTGTTGTTTAATTTTGGACAGAATGATTATCACGTGAAGACAGGAGACAGAATTGCCCAACTGATCTGTGAGAGGCTGGGTTTTCCACCTGTGGAGGAGGTCACATCCCTGGAGAATTCTGAACGTGGAACCAAAGGCTTTGGTTCTACTGATGTCAAAGGGGTTAAAAGCCTAGCTGCCACCTGTGCCCGAGAGAGGGAGGTGAATGAAGAGGAAGATTTGGGACCCCAGGTATCTGATTGTAAAGAAAAATCAGAGCCCCAAATAGGTGAGGACCTGACAGTGGTACAACAGGAAGAAATTAGGAAATTGCTTAAAGAATTCCCAGATGTGTTGACACCCATACCTGGGGAGACACATTTGGTTGCCCATGAAATAATAACTCCACCTGGGAAATTAGTTCGTCAAAGGCCATACTGCTTGCCTGAAGCCAAGAGACAGGAAGTAGTGGCACAAGTCCAGGAGATGTTGGACATGGGAGTAATAGAGGAGTCAAAGAGTCCCTGGAATAGCCCCATAGTCCTGGTGCCGAAGCCTGATGGATCTTTAAGATTTTGTATTGACTTCCGGCAGGTAAACGCCATATCAGTTTTTGATGCATATCCAATGCCAAGAATTGAAGAGCTGTTGGACCAGCTGGGACAGGCTCAATACTTAACCACCCTTGATATGACAAAAGGATATTGGCAAATCCCTCTCACCAGGGAGTCGAAGCCGAAGACTGCGTTCAGCACCCCCGTTGGCCTTTTCCAGTTCAAGAGGATGCCTTTCGGACTGCATGGAGCAGCGGCTACCTGCCAAAGGTTAGTGGATCAGGTACTTCGACCCCACCAAAATTATGCTTTTGCATATATGGATGATGTCATAATCCATAGTAACACCTGGGCGGAGCATCTGAAGAGGATCAGGGCAGTCTTGTGCTCCATGAAGCAAGCGGGAATCACTTTAAACCCGAAGAAGTGTGCCTTTGCAAATAGGGAGGTAAAATACCTGGGCCACCTAGTGGGAAGAGGAAAAATTAAACCTCTAATGAGTAAAGTAGATAGCATCAGGAATTTTCCTCCTCCAACAACAAAGAAACAACTAAGAAGTTTCTTAGGACTTATTGGATACTACCGCAGGTTTATACCGCAATTCGCAGAGAAAAGTGCAATTTTCACGGATATGCTGCGGAAGAATTGTCCAAACCAGCTAAAGTGGACACCTGAAGCTGAAAAAGCGTTTTCAGTCTTAAAAGGAAAATTGTGTACAGGACCGGTACTGAAAGGGGTGGACTTCAAGAAACCCTTTCTGGTTCAAACGGATGCATCGGATGTAGGGCTAGGAGCGGTTCTATCCCAGTGTCATGAAGGGGAGGAGCATCCTGTGATGTACCTGAGCAGGAAGTTGTCACCGGCTGAACAAAAGTATTCCACAATAGAAAAAGAATGTTTAGCTATCAAGTGGTCAGTGGAGGCGTTAAGGTTTTACCTTACAGGGAGAAAGTTCCAGTTGGTCACGGACCATGCCCCACTTAAGTGGTTGCAGCAAATGAAGAACCACAATGCCAGGTTGACACGCTGGTACATGGCCTTACAGGCATTTGATTTTCAAGTTGAACATCGTGCTGGGAAGTTACACAAGAATGCGGATGCCCTTTCCCGTATTAGGGACTGTAGAGAAGAAGTTTCACCAGTGACACCAGTCCGTAATAACTTAAGCAGGGGGGTATGTGATAAGGAAGCTTATCATAGCTCAGGAAGGAGCTATAGAAAAGGTGAAGTGACTCTGAACAAGCAACCTGTCAGTTCTGGTAGAAATAAGAAAACAGAATTTTCCCATAAAAGACTACCAGTCCCAGAATGCACCAGGTTTCCAACAGCCATTAGAGGAGCTGAAGTGGGGAAACGTGTGTTCAATCAGGAGGGTTATGAGGCAATCCCTAAGCACTCAACTCAAAGGGCAGGGCCTGATTCAGCACAGCTGCGCTGTGTTAGGGAGGAGCACTCATCTAAGCAGAATAAGAGTAGAGTTTATTCTACAGATGACCATCTTCATGATCACCTTGGATATCCAGAGAAGGATCATCAGTTTCATCTGAAGGATTATCAGAAGCAGAAGCCAAACCGGACGGACAGAGAGGGAAAGAGACCCTCTGGAAGAAAGAGGAGAAAAGCCTTTGAGAGGTCTAGAAGAGTCCAAAGCAGTACGTATACTGCGAGGCATTTCAAGGGCCAGCATACACCATTGGACTGGGGAAAGCCAGAGGAATGGTGCTGCAGAGCTAGGAATCACCAGACGCTACCTGTGAGGGAGACGGCTGCACGTGGAAGGGACCCTAAGACCCGTGCCAGAAGGTATGTGAAGAGAGATCCAGTGTCCAGGGATCTGGATTGGAAGGCTGGACATAAGAACTGGACTACATACTGGCCAGGTTATATAGAGAGGAACTCTAACAGCAATGGAAGCTCAGGTATGAACACTGATCTATGCCCTAGCTATAACCTTGAAAGACAGCATGGAAACAAGTATTCTCCTGAAAATGCTCCATTGAGAGATTCATCTGTGCCAATCCATGATATTGAACCTATGCTTGTTGAAGATGGGGAAATGATTGCAGATGAAGAATGTATTTATATGGATTGTTCTCTATCTAAACTCCGTTGGTAACTTTCTGTTAAAAAGTACAGCAACCATCACAAAGAAATACAAATTTGTTCTTTAATCTACTCAGAAAAGCTCCTGAAGCAGGATTTGACCCACACAGTAGAAAGCAAGCCAGCTAAGGGGTTTCAGCTGGATAACTGCTAGCAATTAAGCCTTACCTAATTGCTTGTGAGCTAGGAGAGAATCACTTCTGTATCTATGTGGGAAGTAATCAGAAGTTAACCTGAAAAGAACAGTTTGTTTCTTGCTTTGTGGCTTTTCATATGTTGTTTTCCTGATTTTGACTTTGTTTTTCCAAGTTAACACTGAAAGCAAGTAACCTAATTTATGTGCTACCAAGCATATCTGTGTTGGGAGAAATAACCCCATAAATAAATATCTTATTGGCTTTACCCAAGAGCACAACTAAATTATTGTCAGCAGCTGTGTCTGGTGTGAATGAACTACATTGCCCACAATACCTTGCAAATCATATAGAAATATGCACTTGCCAAGAGTGTGAAGATTCTCACCCAGGCAGCCGTCTGACAAGGTGCCAGTCACAGCTTGGCCCTCTATGCAGGCCCTGTTGGACAGGGACTTTACTAGATCAGTGCATGATTGTCCCCAGTGTGAAAAAACTGTTGCCATGGATGCCAAATGCAGTGGGGGCTTCTAGGGGCTGCTGCTACTGTCCTGCTGGTCCTGCCATGACAACCGTGAGTAGGCCAGGAACAACTGCTGTCCCAACCATTGAGGACTAACAATCCACCACAGCAAGTTCAGTCAGACTGCACCTGCTGCCCAGCACTGTGCTGTTTCAGCTATGCACATACCAACTGCAGCCGTTTACTGGTCAGCACACAATACATTTACACAGAGCGACCATGTGCAGCCTGGCTTGGGATAAACAGCATGGACACCCAGCATGTGGTTCAGTGATTGGGCTTCCCAGACAAAGATTGCACCCACATCGCTGGAGCCAGACAGTATATAGCACTATGTGGATAGTGCCATGGTCACTGCTCAGTCAGAGTGAGAGTACACCGGAGGTGTGAGCAGGAGCCCCTTCTTCCCCCTTCAGCCTGCCAATCAGCATCCAGCCATAACGGCTGAAAACCGCCGCTTCAGAGGCACACCCGCGCCTGAGAGCCTCACCAGATCTGAAGTTTACATTAAAGATGTGGATTGGATTATCATGCTTGTATATCGTGGTAACCTGCTGTTCCCTTTCCTTCTCCTTCCGTTATCTTTTTAACTATTTCTGTCCTCTATTCTGTCCTGTCTCATAAATGGCGTTCTTTTCATATTTTCTTAAATGATATAGTATTGTAAACCGCTCTAATGCTTCGGCCTGAGTGGTATATCAAATGTAATAAACCATAAACCATAAATCACTCAGGCCATGCACGTGGCATATGGGCACAACAAAGTCTCAGCGATTGACCCTACTGCCAAGGCAGACACATCCAGGCCAATCTGCTCTGTTCCAGGCCATACCCACAATTCTTTGTTCCTCATCATGCACATTTGCACACTAATGCTGGGAACAACTTAGGTGATACGAGGCATAGTGAAATGCAGAAAGCCACATAACAATGGAGAGACATACGCGCGCACACACACACAGGTCACAGTTTTGGTAAGTTGTCATTGTGACATTGCTCTTTGTGCTCATCCATTGGCCACCCCTGCCCTGTCTGCAGGCATTATTAACATACTCTGTACCTTGTGGACGTAATCACTGCCCAATGATATTAGCTTTCTCTTCCAGACAGTCTTTCATTGTGCAGTTCATGTGCTTGACATCTCAATGTGTGGAACAATGATGGGCATAATGTGATGGGTGGCACCTGCAGGTCCTTTGCCTGAAAGGCCTGATAAAGTAAACATGCCTTTGCATACCACTGTGGATCCACAGGCTGGCCTTGAACCTGGGACCCCACAGTTGTAGACACAGGCACCTTGTATTTTGAGCCACAGGGCAGCCATGTGGTGTCTGTGCTGCAGGGATATTAGGGTGACGTTGTCCGGTTGCATGGGGGCAGGACTTGGGGTTTGCCGATGTGCACTTAGTTGTCTGCAGGCTCTATGACATTTATTTATTTAGACAGTTTTGTATACCACCTTATCTTTCAATCAAAGTGGTCACAACACAATTGGGGATACATTTAGCATGAGGGGATATGAGACACATACACTAATACTTACAGGGAACATGGGCAATAGAGGGACATCCTTGTGCAATGGTGTTTGTGAGGTGTCTTAGCTGGATGTCTCAGGGGGTCTGTATATTGCACTGCCCTGCTATGCTGCCTGTACATGTGACAGGCATATCTTACTGATGTGATGTGTCCATTCACAGTGGCAGGCCATGGACATTGTCAGACGGTTGCCTGGGTGAGAATCTTCACAGTCTTGGCAAGTGCATATATCTATATGATTTGCAAGGGATTGTGGGCAATGCAGTTCATTCACACCAGACACAGCTGCTCACAATAATTAGTTGTGCTTTTGGGTAAAGCCAATAAGATATTTATTTATGGGGTTATTTCTCCCAACACAGATATGCTTGGTAGCACATAAATCAGGTTACTTGCTTTCAGTGTTAAACTTGTAAAAACAAAATCAGGAAAACAACCTTTAAACTTGTCAGGCAATCAAAGCAAAAGAATAAAGACCTGGTTGGTAACAAACTGGTCTTTTCTGTAGGCTTTAGCTAATATTCTTTTAGCAGTGTATCAAACAACAAACAAGAGCCACAAAGAAGGGAAAAACTGTTCTTTTCAGGTTAACTTCTTATATCTTCCCACATAGATTCAGAAGTGATTCTCTCAGAGCTCACAAGCAATTAGGTAAGGCTCAATTGCTAACAGTTATCCAGCTGAAACCCCTTAGCTGGCTTGCTTTCTACTGCGTGGGTCAAATCCTGCTTCAGGAGCTTTCCTGAGTAGATTAAAGAACAAGTTTGTATTTCTTTGTGATGGTTGCTGTACTTTATAACAGAAAATCACCAAAGGAGTTTAGACAGAGAGCAGTCCATGTAAACAGATTCTTCATCTGCTATCACCCCCTCTTCTTCAACAAGCATGGGATCAATATCATGGATTGGCACAGATGAATGTCCCAATGGAGCACTTTCAGGAGAATACTTGTTTCCCTGCTGTCTTTCAAGGTTATAGCTAGGGCATAGATCAGTGTTCATACCTGAGCTTCCATTGCTGTTAGAGTTCCTCTCTATATAGCCTGGCCAGTATGTAGTCCAGTTCTTATGTCCAGCCTTCCAATCCAGATCCCTGGACACTGGATCTCTCTTCACATACCTTCTGGCAAGGGTCTTAGGGTCCCTTCCACGTGCAGCCGTCTCCCTCACAGGTAGCGTCTGGAGATTCCTAGCTCTGCAGCACCATTCCTCTGGCTTTCCCCAGTCCAATGGTGTATGCTGGCCCTTGGAATGCCTCCCAGTATACGTACTGCTCTGGACTCTTCTAGACCTCTCAAAGGCTTTTCTCCTCTTTCTTCCAAAGGGTTTCTTTCCCTCTCTGTCCGTCCGGTTTGGCTTCTGCTTCTGATGATCCTTCAGATGAAACTGATGATCAAGCTCAAGCTGATTCTCAGGATAATTCTCTGTAGAATAAACTCTACCTTTATTCTGCCTAGATGAGTGCTCCCCCCTAATACAGCGCAGCTGTGCTGAATCAGGCCCTGCCCTTTGAGATGAGTGCTTAGGGATTACCTCATAGCCCTCCTGATTGAACACACGTTTTCCCACTTCAGCTCCTCTAATGGCTGTTGGAAACCTGGTGCATTCTGGAACTGGTAGTCTTTTATGGGAAAATTCTGTTTTCTTATTTCTACCAGAACTGACAGGTTGCTTGTTCAGAGTCACTTCACCTTTTCTATAGCTCCTTCCTGAGCTATGATAAGCTTCCTTATCACATACCCCCCTGCTTAAGTTATTACGGACTGGTGTAACTGGTGAAACCTCTTCTCTACAGTCCGTAATACCTACGAGAGTGTTCTCTTTTTGAAGCTCACTTACTTCCTGACTGGCTTCAGGGTCATTATTATTTACAGGCCTCTCCTTCCAAGACTTAAGTACATTAATATGGTAGGTCTGCGAAGCCCTCTTGCATTTTCTACCATATAAGACATTGGGCTCACTTGTTTAACAACCTTCCATGGCCCTTTCCACTGTACTTCAAATTTTGGGGCTGTACCTGCTACTTGAAGCAAAACCTTTTCACCAATGCTTAATTGGCGGCTTGGCCTTCCTATCATACCACCCTTTCTGGCGCACTTGACTGTCCTGCAGGTTCCTCTCAGCAACCTGCGAGGTCCTTTTCAAACGTGCTCTCAGGTCACGTAGAAACTGTGGCATCTCCTGACTTCCTGGTTCAGGATCAATCCATTGTTCCCTCAAAATATCTAACAAACCCCGTGGAGCCCTACCATACATCAATTCATATGGGGTTACACCTAGGGACACCTGAATTCTTTCCCTGCAGGCATATAAGGCAAAGGGCAATAACATATCCCATTCTTTTACCTCTCCTGCTAACCCCCTTCTCAACATTTGTTTGAGAGTTTGGTTGAATCTCTCCACCAAACCGTTTGATTGTGGATGGTAGGCTGAGGTTTTCACGTGATGAATGCCAAAGGCATCCCAGACCTGGGCCAAATATTTGGATACAAAATTGGACCCTCTGTCAGTCAACACCTCTCTTGGAAATCCCACTTCACAAAACAATTTTACTAGCTCTAAAGCTATTGTTTTTGCAGAAACATTCCTCAATGGTATGGCCCAGGGAAACCTTGTTGCCTGATCTACCATAACTAGGATGTATTGGAAACCTCGGGGCGTTTTGACTAATGGGCCTACAATATCCATGGCAATGCGACCAATTGGGTCTGTGATAATTGGCATGGGGACCAATGGCACCACCGGTGGGTGAGCCGCTGTAACTTGCTGACACGCTGGACATGCAGCACAAAACTGGGCAGTTTCTTTGAAAATACCTGGCCAGTAAAAACGCATAAGTATTTGATCCAGCGTTCCTTGCATCCCTTTATGACCTCCCACTGGATGATCATGTGCTAGTCTAAGTACTAGCCCTTTGAAAGTTGTGGGTACCACCAATTGTTTACGTATGGTCCCATTTCTGGGGTCCTGACTCTCTCTATATAATATTTCATTATCTAGTCTGAATCTGGGCAACTCCTCCCTGACCTCATGAGCATACTTAAAAGCTCGGGTGAGAGCTTGATCAGCTCGCTGCTCTTGTGGAAAGTTAGGAAACTTTGCCACTAACTCAGCTGGCACCCAGGGTAAACTTTGACCAGCTAACATCTCAGCCCTACCCTGTGCTCTGCAAAGTCTCTCACGCCGCTTTTGTGCTTTCAACTTTCTTACTTTACCAGATGATGGGGTTATTAAATCATCATGAGAGGGTAAGTCTCCTAATAACTCTGCCTGCTCCCCCTCCTCCTTCTGCTGGCTCTCTACCTTAGCCTGCGAGCGGGTGGATACAAGGCCCCTCTTATTACCTATAGTTTGGCCTTCTGGAAGCTTAACCATCTTTTTAGCTAGGGACTGAGGACTTCCAAAGAAAGGCCCGGGAGCTATTTCCATTAAACCTTCTCCCTCCTTCTTTCCTAGTCCTTCCACTAGACCCTGCTTAAATCTTGGCCAGTCTTTTCCTAGAACCAAATCAAAGGGTAGCCTAGGCACCACTGCTAACAGAACTTCCTCTTGTTTCCCCAGGCACTTAACCTTTAGCCTATAGGTGGGATATGATGTTGCAGCACCATGAATGCATCTGATGTGAACTTGGCTTTCAGGGGTTCTAGGCACAAATCCTTCTTGGGCCTCTATCCTCTTCCAAAGCCTTTTTGACATCATACTCTGGTCTGCCCCAGAGTCTAAGAGAGCATTTGTGGTAATTCCCTGCACATCAACCATCAAAAGAAATCCTTCTTTGGGCTGTTTTAAATCCACCCCCACTAAGCTAGTGTGTGTCTGGCATCTCTTTTCTAAATGTCCCCATTTTCCACACTTGAAACATTTCTTTCTATTCCACTGTGTCATCTGGTTTGATACAGTACATTCATTTTCAGAAACATTTTTAATTATTTTCTTTTCTGATACAGCACATCTTGCCTCAGCACCAATCTTCAGAGGGCCACCCATTCTATGGCAAGCCTGCATGGCTTCCAAGAATCTCTCTGCTAGCATGGTTGCCTCTCCAAGATTTTGGCAATTTTGCTGTATAAGGAAAGTGTGCAAATCTTTAGGCACCCCAGACATAAATTGTTCAAGCATTATAATGTCTAATAACATTTCTACCGTCTTTTGCTCAGGCTCCAACCATTTTACAGCTAAACCTCTGATTCTCTGACTCAGAGCCCTGGGTGTTTCACCCACTCTCAATGTAGTAGCTCTAAACATTCGCCTATACTCTGAAATAGACAACCCTAGGTGATCTCTAATAGCAGCCTTTACATCCTTATAATTCAAAGCCTGGGCTGCTGGCATTGCTCTATAAGCTGCAAGCGCCTCTCCAGTTAATGAGGCTGCCAGCCTTACTGCCCACTGGGTCTCTGGCCATGCTAATGCTTGTGCCACTCTTTCAAAAGACTCTAGAAAATCATCAACATTATCATCTGGAGTTAGCTTCCCAAAACTAAATGCCCCAATTCCTTGATTGAGTCCTACACTGTCCACATGTGGTGTACCAGTATTTACTGCTGGTCTTGCATCTGTTCCACTTTGGTTCTGCAGCTTAACTAGGGCTTGCACCAGATCAAGCACTGGCTTCTGCTGGTCCATTAAGGCTTTCATAGCAGCGTCCTGAGCCTGCTGTGCTAGCTCCTGTTGCCTGCTAAACTGGGCTGCCATCCACTGAGGTAGTTCCTTTGGATCCATCTTGATCCCTGCAAGAAACAAAAGAAAAAAAAAAAGTGCACCACCTTCCAAACAGGTGTGTTTTTTTTCTATTTTTTTTTCAATTACCCCTGTGCCTTACTCCCATCCAACACTAGACATGCCCAGGTACTTATTACCTTGTCTCAGTGATGAATCCAGCTCTGCACAGGGTCTTTTCCTCCTGGGACAGGTTCCTGGAACATCCACTTCTCCTCCAAAGTGCAGTTGAGGGAAAATCTTTTTTTCCAGCTTTAAACTTGAACTTTAGTTGTAATCCTCAGCAAGTAAATCCCCTTTGTGCAAAAGCAATCTGAAAAACTACGCCATTTGTCAGACGGCTGCCTGGGTGAGAATCTTCACAGTCTTGGCAAGTGCATATATCTATATGATTTGCAAGGGATTGTGGGCAATGCAGTTCATTCACACCAGACACAGCTGCTCACAATAATTAGTTGTGCTTTTGGGTAAAGCCAATAAGATATTTATTTATGGGGTTATTTCTCCCAACACAGATATGCTTGGTAGCACATAAATCAGGTTACTTGCTTTCAGTATTAAACTTGTAAAAACAAAATCAGGAAAACAACCTTTAAACTTGTCAGGCAATCAAAGCAAAAGAATAAAGACCTGGTTGGTAACAAACTGGTTCTTTTCTGTAGGCTTTAGCTAATATTCTCTTAGCAGTGTATCAAACAACAAACAAGATCCACAAAGAAGGGAAAAACTGTTCTTTTCAGGTTAACTTCTTATATCTTCCCACATAGATTCAGAAGTGATTCTCTCAGAGCTCACAAGCAATTAGGTAAGGCTCAATTGCTAACAGTTATCCAGCAGAAACCCCTTAGCTGGCTTGCTTTCTACTGCGTGGGTCAAATCCTGCTTCAGGAGCTTTCCTGAGTAGATTAAAGAACAAGTTTGTATTTCTTTGTGATGGTTGCTGTACTTTATAACAGAAAATCACCAAAGGAGTTTAGACAGAGAGCAGTCCATGTAAACAGATTCTTCATCTGCTATCACCCCCTCTTCTTCAACAAGCATGGGATCAATATCATGGATTGGCACAGATGAATGTCCCAATGGAGCACTTTCAGGAAAATACTTGTTTCCCTGCTGTCTTTCAAGGTTATAGCTAGGGCATAGATCAGTGTTCATACCTGAGCTTCCATTGCTGTTAGAGTTCCTCTCTATATAGCCTGGCCAGTATGTAGTCCAGTTCTTATGTCCAGCCTTCCAATCCAGATCCCTGGACACTGGATCTCTCTTCACATACCTTCTGGCAAGGGTCTTAGGGTCCCTTCCACGTGCAGCCGTCTACCTCACAGGTAGCGTCTGGAGATTCCTAGCTCTGCAGCACCATTCCTCTGGCTTTCCCCAGTCCAATGGTGTATGCTGGCCCTTGGAATGCCTCGCAGTATACGTACTGCTCTGGACTCTTCTAGACCTCTCAAAGGCTTTTCTCCTCTTTCTTCCAAAGGGTTTCTTTCCCTCTCTGTCCGTCCGGTTTGGCTTCTGCTTCTGATGATCCTTCAGATGAAACTGATGATCAAGCTCAAGCTGATTCTCAGGATAATTCTCTGTAGAATAAACTCTACCTTTATTCTGCCTAGATGAGTGCCCCCCCCCCTAATACAGCGCAGCTGTGCTGAATCAGGCCCTGCCCTTTGAGATGAGTGCTTAGGGATTACCTCATAGCCCTCCTGATTGAACACACGTTTTCCCACTTCAGCTCCTCTAATGGCTGTTGGAAACCTGGTGCATTCTGGAACTGGTAGTCTTTTATGGGAAAATTCTGTTTTCTTATTTCTACCAGAACTGACAGGTTGCTTGTTCAGAGTCACTTCACCTTTTCTATAGCTCCTTCCTGAGCTATGATAAGCTTCCTTATCACAACATACATATTCCAGGCCCTGGGTGGCTGATCATACTGCACTCTGTATCCATTGGATGGTGTGTGCTTGTGAATGAGTCATGTTACCACTCACATATTTTTCCATGCGCAATGGGTACTCTTGGTTCACATGTGTCTGGGAAGCTTGTGTCTGGCTGCGTACTGAGTTATGGAGGTGGCCCTGGTGCACTCATCGTTGAGGGACATCATTTAGCATGTGAGGAAGCAGGGTGTGCATTTTTTAGGACCATATAGTCAGCCCTTGGATTGTACTGTATTGCTGGCTACATGTCCTGTTTACACACCAAGGCCACATACCCACTCTGTTGGCACATGTCTGACCATCCTAATCCAAGGCACAAGCCATCACCTTGGCATACAAGCCATGTGCCAGGCCACACCACTGGTGGTAGGCAGCAGGGTGGCAATTCCAGCAATCCATGCAGGCATGCACCCACTGATACCACAGTGCTGCCTGTTGACATATTTTGGTAAGCTGCATGTGGTGAGTCACAACATGGCACTCCTGCCCTCTCCCCCAGGGGCTGTAGACACAGATGCTACCACCTTGCACCTCAGGTGGTGGGGAGGTGGATGTGCTCCAGTATCTATGCTGCCACCATGCTTGTCATCCCACTGACAGTGGCAACTGCTGCATTGCACCTCTTCCAGACTAAGTGAACACATATCACCCCAGTTGCAGGATGCACCCACGGCATCGCAACACACACACTCACACAGCAGTGCCATGGCAGCAGGGTGACATTGGGGATGTCTGAATTCAGTTCTGATTGCAGGGCATGTATGTGTGCTGCCACTGTGAATGCAGTATCATACCATGCATCATATATGTTCGTCCTAGGCAGCTGCCTTGTCACACTCAAGAATCTTAGAGGCACACAGCAGCACACGCATAGCACCTTCTTCACCAATAACAGCACCCACTCGATATCTCCTTTGCCACATTGGCACCTTCAGCATAGTGGCCTGTCATAACAGGACACTATACTGTTGCTACTAGTGTAACCCTACTATCACTGTCTTGGGCTCCCTATCACATTGCAGATGTTTAAATAGGCTCTCTCTGCTCATCAAACATCCTTTCCATGGCATTTCACATGGCAGTAAGGTTACAGGCATTAAGGGGCTTTAGGGGTGTTAGCGTAACAGGCGTTAAAGGTACACACATTGTTACCGCCCACTCTCCGCCCCTTGATGCCCATTCTCTGCCTCCTGTTCCCTTTACACTGCAGGAGCCTTTTATGCTCGGGCACTCGGCATTATTGTGGCATTAAGGGGCCATGTGTGCCGTTACCACATGTTAATAACACACTTGCTGCCTTACCGCTGTTTAGTAAACATGCCCCTAAATTTTAATAGTTGTTTGATACTTAGTATGTACCTTTGGTATGGTATGAAGAAGGTTTATGCATGTATGTAATGGGTATGGTGCAAATGAATAGAAGATGTGGCGGGAAGTGAGATATAATTCAAAAGAAGGATTTTTGATGGACAGTAAATTGGTAAAGGTGGTCTAATAATATGAAGCGATGTGTCAGTTTAATGAATATGTAAAGGGAGATGAGATTCTATGATTGATTTACAGCAGTAATATGCTTCTACAGTTAGTGGTTTATCTCCTGCTGCCTATGTGGGTTAACAGTAGCATGAAGTGGATTCTCTGATTCAATAAATTGGGAAGAGGCATTAATTAATTTATTTATTTACAATTTGTTTATATATCGCCTTTCTACAATTCTAGGTGGTGTCCATAGAACACAACTGAGCAATGTAGGAACAACTGCTAGATCCTCCGACACCTCAAACCCATGCTTGAACCTAATGACTTCCGCACAACATTTCAAGCTCTAGTCACCCCACATTTTGACTATGCGAACATTATACTACATGGCTTACCTAAGAGCACTCTAAACCCGTTACAGCTGGCTATGAACTCAGCAGCCAGAGTTCTATGTGGTTCTACAAGGAGACAACACATAACCCCCATCCTGAAGGAACTTCACTGGCTCCCGATAATCTGTAGGATATCTTACAAAGTCCTCCTCATGACCTTCAAAGCATTTCATAAAATCTCACCATCATCCATATCGAACCTCATTATCCACACTCAAAACAAGAGGTCTAGAAGACCTATAGTCGAAAATATACTCTCGGTTCCAAAAGAACTAGTAAAATGCAACCAGACAACTACCAACAGAGCATTTGCATCCTTCGCCCCCAGATGCTGGAACAAGCTGCCTACCGACATCATACTGCTGAAAGACATATCACAATACAGAAAAGCCCTAAAAACCCACCTCTTCTTTCAACACTTCTCCCACTGCAATGCGCCCCCCTCTCCGCCCCCCTCAACCCAAACAAATGACCATGGTTAAGCAAGTAGTTCTTTTTAGCGCATATCTCAGGCTATATCAAATTAGAGTTCCTTTCGATAGAAATGTCTTTTCAACCTTTTCCAAAGCGTTGTAAATAGTTGCCTTGTTAAATGTTACTACTGTATACTATTCCCCAGTTAACTCCTGTTTTTACTCCCTGTTACTTGTAAACTTGACTAGATCTCTATGTCTGAGTACAATTTTTGTTCACTGTAAACCACACTGATGACAAATAGCGCGGTATATAAAAGCTGTTACATAAATAAATAAATAAATAAATTTACAAAAAACAAGAACAGATAACAACATAAACATGCTATGTTACATAGCTGTGGTCATCGTAAATAAACTACGTACAACGGGGGAGTAGGTGAGGGTAAGAGTGGGTTGTGGGGGCGTATATTGAAGGATGGGAGTGTGAGCAGGACTGGCTAGGCAGGAGCTAGTTAGGTTGACAAGCTAGATCAAGTTAGGTCACATTGGGTTGTGGATCCTGGGTTAATGCTGTGGTGAAATGCTCTTGGAATAGGTATATTTTGAGCTTCTTTCTGAAGGTGGAGAGGTCCGAGCATTCTCGCAAATCAATCAGGAAGGAGTTACAAGCAGTAGGCGCAAATAGGAAGAATACACGGTTACTTGTGGATTGTTTGCTTTTAGTTTTTCGAGTCAGGACAGTAAGGAGGTTGAAGGAGTTGTGTGAGCGTAGTCTGTCGGTCTTGGGTCTGGAAAGAAGAGGGTGGAGGCAGTTTGCAGATTTGTTGTGTATGACTTTATGTGTCATGATAAGATCCTTATATCTTATTCTTGCTTGGATAGGGAGCCAGTGCAGGTGTAGTAGAACTGGGGTAATGTGGGCTCGTCTAGGTATTTTGTGGATTATTCTTGCTGTGGTGTTTTGTGCAATTTGAAGAGGATGTGCTGATTGTTTTGTAGACCATGGTAGATAATGTTGCAGTAGTTATGGGAAGGTAATGTAATAGCTTGGCACACAGTACGGGAAAGAGCAGGACTTAGAAGTAGGTGGAGGTTCTTAAGGTTCGCAATTTGTAGTAGATGGATTGGGTTGTCCATTTTATTTGTGCCTGGACGTTAAGCTTGTGCCTGGAAGTTAAGCCTGGAAGTTAAGAATTATGCACAGGTACTTGACTTCATGTTTTACTTTGATGGTGATGTCACTGAGTTGTAGAGATTGTGTGTGTGGGGAGGTGTGAGTGGGGAGCAATGATGTATCCAGTATATGTGTAGGGCTTCTGTCTTTTCTTGGTTGATGAGGCATGTGTTGTATACTGCAGTAATAACTTGGTGGAAGTTTATGGCACAGAACAGCTTGG
Organism: Ichthyophis bannanicus; assembly: GCA_033557465.1. NCBI lineage: Eukaryota > Metazoa > Chordata > Amphibia > Gymnophiona > Ichthyophiidae > Ichthyophis > Ichthyophis bannanicus. The sequence goes on from CM066039.1 coordinate 84,682,275, forward strand.
CAGAAATGTATGTTTATAGTAACTCGGTAGTGAGAGAGATTGCCACAGTTGCTCAAGACTCTCTTGTCAGATTAACTGCAATCCTTGTCAGGGAAGTTACTTTAAAAAAATGGGTTTCAGGAAGAAAGAACACAGTTGAATTATATATAAAAAGAACAACTACTGATTCCAATTGACAGCAGTATTTTTGAGAAATAAATCTGCATGATTGTGATTTTAAGGTTATTTTACAGAGATCCTGGATTTGACAATTGTGATGGAAAAGAAAAAAAACAGAACAATTAAACATTCCTTTACTTGTGTTTGTACAGTAAATAGGTTTTGTGCAAGTTTTGTTTTCTAGGTTATGGGTATGAATTTATCCCAGCTAAGAGAATTTGTCTGCTGATTTCATTCTGTGTGTAAGAATGCAAATCTGAAAAGTTTGTTATAAATGGTACTTCCCAGAGCTTCTTATAAGAACCTCTGAAGAATGATTAAACATGTATTTTCCTGTTTTATTTATTTTTAGTTGTGCAGGAATGAATGGGAATATCTTCTATCCATCTATGGTAGCTTTTTGGTAAAGATATCTTATAAGTTGTGTGAACTTGTGTGATGTGACAAAGATTAAGAAAAATTATGAAGGTGTTTAATATACATGTGAGCAGCTTTGCTGAAGAAAAAAGATGAAACAATCAAAAATGATTATATACAGTGGATTCATCTGGGGGCTCAGATTATTTGTCATGTGCATTTATGTCATAGTGTTTGTCGTGAAGATTTAATGGTTTGTTTTCATTTCGTGATTTCTGGTTAGTAATACTGATGTCCCTTTTTTCTTTTTTTTTTCTTATTGTGCAAGAAGTGTAATAAAAAAATGTTAGATTAGAGATTTAGCTTTTACAAGTCACAAATAGTTTGCATATATGTATATAATTTCCCTGCCCCTCCCACCTTCATCCCCATTCCTTCCTAGACCTGATTTAAATGTACCCAGACAAGTTATACTATAAACCACTTTGATAGAAGGATAAAGTGGTATATAAAATTGGTTAAATAGATAAAAATGAATGAATGATACAACTTCATTCTAACAAATGAATTAAGTAATAAAACCAAAGTGGTGGGTGGGTGTTATAATGTTTTCTTTTTATGTTAGTAGATTAACTGAAAATCCTGGTACACATCACATCCATGAAAGTTTGTTATTATGGAAAGACCCCTGCAGTAGTGATGTTATTAACTGGAAGTATGAAGCAAATGTCTTGTAGCTAGTGGAATATCACAAGCACTGAATGATTAACTAAATTAGTATCATTGATTGAGGTAGATTCAAGATGTAAATTTATTTACCTTGTGTAAGAGATTAATTGACCCTTTATTACTATGCTGTTTTGTGCTGAGAACAGTGTATCAAAGAGACATATTAAGCTGTTAAGCAATGACAATTGAATTTCTAATTGGTTTAAATTTTATGTTTTTAAAAGTTTTGTGGTTATGAATGCATATACCCTTATATAAATGTTCTTTCCTTTTGTGAGCTGACAATATTCAAAGTAATGCGAGTTCAACTATTATCTAAGATAAAAGAGCCTTCCTAAGAATTTCTGGCAAACAATTGAAATAAGTCTATACTGAAATGAGTTTATTTGCCATAAACTGCTAGTTATGTTTTAATGTTTGTTACTCCTTGAGTAATAAGATTGACTATACCTTGTATATTGTTGCAATTGGAGAGTAAATCACAAACATAATTAGTGATATGTATAAGTGTGCACCTGACAAAAAAGTGTGTCTATTAGCATGTGGTCTAACTTGATAAATAAACAGAATAAATTAAAGAATGTAGATGCAAGCTAGAAGTATGCTACAAGTTAGCTTGATTTATATATATATATATTTATTTATTTTATTTGTTTTATATACTGCTTTGTCATGGTAATCAGAGCAGTTTACAGATAATGTTTAACTATTGCACAAGGCAGTTTACAAGGAACAAGTGTTTAACAACAGTACCATTAACAAAAAAACTATAATGTGCAATAGTTGTTTAACAATAACAAGGAAGTGTCAAACTATTTACATGAAGTATGATCATTATATGTGAAGGGGTGTATAGCAACAGGAAGTAATTAGTAAGTGTAATTAAGTGTTGATAATGAATGGTAAGAGGTCAAATAATTTGTAATAATTTAGTGCTAGCAGTAGATGTATTGTAATTAATTAGCATTAGATAAGATAATTATGTTCAACAATTCTATATTGCCATTAGGAATAAATAGTTGTGCTTATTTGCATTTGTGTGGAATCAAGAGGAGTGCTGCAGTGGTGAGTTATGGTTCTGCAAATTATATATTGCATGTACTTAATCCTACGGGCCAAAGACAATGACTACTGTGAATGAAGAGAAGTCTGCAATGCTACTGAATGTGTGGACTCCTAATCAAGATCAGCAATTCTAGCAGGACTACTCATGTACGAGTATGCACAGTGAAGCTTGGGTGGACAGTCACTGAAACTCTGTCCAAGATGTACATGGTGTAGCCCAGTGTTTTTCAACCTTTTTTGTGCAAAGGCACACTTTTTTCATGAAAAAAATCACGAGGCACACCACCATTAGAAAATGTTAAAAAAATGTACCTCTGTGCCTATATTGACTATATATAAAGTAATTCTCTTGAATAGGAATCAAACACTCACACCAACCCCCCTCCCCTGCTGGTTCACTCACACCACCCCCCCCCCTCCACTGCTGGTTCACTCACCCACCCCCCTGTCACTTACTCACCCCTCCTGCTGGGTCACTCACTCACTTACCCCCCCTCCCCTGCTGGTTCACTCACACCATCGCCTCCCCCCCTTGCTGGTTCACTCACACCACCCCCCCCTCCACTGCTGGTTCACTCACACTCCCCACCCCTTGCTGGTTCACTCACACTCCCCCCCCCTTGCTGGTTCACTCACACACACACAGCCCCCCTCTGCCCAAGCCGCTGCTTCTGCTTTGTACAGAGCAGCGGCTGCACTATACTTACATTGAAAAATAAAGAGAAACTGTGTCAGGAGCCCTCCGGTCATCGCAGAGCCCGAGGAAGTGATGTCATGGGGGCGGGCTCCTCACAGGCTGTCTTTCCTTTTCAAATTAACTTTATTGCAGCTAAAGTTAATTTGAAAAGGAAAGACAGCCTGTGAGCAGCCCGCCCCCATGACATCACTTCCTCGGGCTCTGCATGATCGGAGGGCTCCTGACACAGTTTCTCTTTACTTTTCAATGTAAGTGTAGTGCAGCCGCTGCTCTGTACAAAGCAGAACCAGCGGCTGCACTGCTATAGGGAATCGCAATCGCGTTCGCGCCGTGGACTTCGGCACAAAAGCCGTTTTTTTGCTCTGGCCGCTCCCGATCTTGCGGCCAGAGCAAAAAAACGGCTTTTCAATGGCCGGTTTTACAACTGTGCCGGCAGCCGGCCTGGCCATGGAAAAACCGGCCAGGCCGGCTGAAAACTGGCCGGTTGGCAACCCTAATTTGTGAGCCGAGGCCACATGTTACGGATGAAATTGGAATTTTTCCCACGGCACACCAGACAATATCTCACGGCACACTAGTGTGCCGCGGCACAGTGGTTGAAAAACGCTGGTGTAGCCGATAGTGAAAAAAGATACTGCTAAAGAATTTGGAGTGATGACTGGTGCCATGATGTATTGTTGTTGTTAAGTGCCGTCGAGTCGGAGTCGACTCATGGCGACCCTCTGGATAGCTATCCTAAACTGTGTTCGGTCTTCAGTCAGGCGGCTCATTGTTGACAGACTGGTACCCGTAGCTGCTGTTATTGTATCGATCCATCTCATTGCTGGCCTTCCTCTTTTGCGTTGACCTTCTATCTTGCCAAGCATAATGTCTTTCTCTAATGATCTCTCTCTTCGCATGATGTGTCCAAAGTATGAAAGTCGAAGTCTTGTCATCTGAGCTTCTAAAGAAAGCTTAGGTTTGATCTCCTCTAGTACCGACTGGTTTGTTCTTCGGGCAGTCCATGGTATACACAGTATTCGCCGCCAGCACCATAATTCAAAGGCATCAATTTTCTTCCGGTCTATCTTTTTCACTGTCCAGCTTTCACATCCATATGATGTTATTGAAAATACCATGGCTTGAACAAGTCAAATCTTTGTATGGAGAGAGACATCTCTGCTCTTGAGAATCTTATCTAGGTCTTTCATAGCCATTCTGCCAAGAGCAATGCGTTGTCTGATTTCTTGACTGCTTGTTGCTTCTTTATTGATAGTTGATCCAAGTAGGTTAAAGTTGTTCACAATTTCAATTTCTTCTCCTTCAATGATGAACCTGTTGATTATGCCAGTTGTCATGATCTTTGTCTTCTTTACATTAATGTGCAGGCCCATTTTGAGACTATGTTCTTTGATTGTGAGAAGCAAATGTTTCAGATCATCTTTACTTTCAGCCAGTAATGTGGTATCATCAGCATAGCGAAGGTTGTTGATGAGTCTTCCACCAATCTTCACACCTCTGTTGTCTTCATACAATCCTGCTTCTCTGATGATTTGTTCTGCATATAAATTAAACAGGTAGGGGGAAAGTATGCAGCCTTGTCTTACACCTTTGCTTATTTTAAACCATTCTGTTTCTCCTTGTTCCGTTCGAACTGTTGCTTCTTGATCAATGTACAGATTGCGCAAGAGAACGATCAGGTGTTCTGGTATACCCATGCTTCTTAATGTGGCCCAGAGTTTCTCATGGCTTACACAGTCAAAAGCCTTGCTATAGTCGATAAAGCACAAATAGATATCCTTTTGGTATTCTTTAGTCTTTTCAAGGATCCATCTCACATCCGCAATGATGTCTCTCGTTCCTCACCCTTTCCTGAACCCTGCTTGCACTTCAGGTAGTTCTTGTTCCAGGTATGGTTGTAGTCTCTTTTGAATAATCTTCAGTAGAATCTTGCTGGCATGTGGGATCAGAGCGATTGTGCGATAATTTCCACAGTCAGTTGGATCACCTTTCTTTAGTATTGGTATAAACACAGATCTTTTCCAGTCAGTTGGCCATGATGTTGTCTTCCATATTTCTTGGCAGAGCCTTGTGAGTACGGTAACAGCTGCATCAGATTGCTGCAATACTTCTATGGGAATGCTATCAATGCCTGGTGCTTTGTTCTTTGATAAGGCTTTCAATGCTGCTTCAACTTCTTCTTTCATCACCAATGGTTCCCGATCATAAGGTACAGGTTGAAATGGCTGTTGGTCCACTTGATCTTTATCATATAAAAACTCTCTATATTCCTTCCACCTTTTCTTGATCTTCTCAGCATCATTCAACATAGAACCTTGAGCATCTTGTAACATTCCAATTCGAGGCTGGAACTTTTTCTTTAACTCTCGTAGCTTTAGGAAAGCCAATCTGCTTCTATTTCCTTGCAAGTGTCATTGTAGTACTTTTCCTTGTCCTGTCTTGCTGCACGTTGGAAATCTCTGTTGAGTTCTGCGATTTGTGACGTGGTAGCTTCCCCAGAAGCCATGGAAACAGATGGTGACCCGGTGGAAGGTTTTGGTACTGCAGGTAAATGCAGGATTTTCTCTGCTCAGAACAAGAAACACATGGCTAATCAGCTAACACAGCTCACCTCGGGGGAAGGGAGAAGCAGAGTTACTGATTGGGCACGCCCTAGCAGGGGGCAGGCTGCCCAAAGCAGAGGCAGCTTGTTAAACAGAGAGAGACAAGAGAGAGAGAGGAGAGACGGAGCAAGGCAAGGAAGAAGGAAGCAACGTGAAAGGCAGGAAGCAGCCTTTGATGCAGAAACCCTTGACTTAGAAGGAGAAACACTGCCCAGCTGTAATCCTAGGAGAAGGGATTCAGAACCAAGAAGCAGGTACCAGGGATACTCAGTGCCTGAAAGAACCTTCTGGGAACAAGAGAGGTGTGAAGCACTGAGAGACCCAGGGATAAAGCCCAGGCTTCTGGAGGGGAAAGCTGACCCGTGGAAAGGAAGGCAGAGTGGCAAGGAATTCTCAGACAATCCTCAATACAAGGTACATGGTGTGTTTAATTCAGATGACAAGTTTTATGAGAAGCCAGAAAGAGTGAATGCTGATTTTAAAACCCAGGACAGACTCAGGCATTATGAAGGCAGTTGGCTGCAGCCTGAAACTCGTTTAAACAAACCCAGCTATTCTCACCAGACAGCTGAAAGATTTAGCAAGCAGGCTAGTAGAAAGAACACAGCTGACCTATATGGGAGAGAAATAAGCCGGGAGGAATTAGAAGGTCCTATGTTTGAAGCACTCTTTAGAAGCACTCCTCATACAACTGAACTGGCTAACCCAACACTTACTTACAGAGACAAGTGGGGGAGGGGTAACTCCAATGCATTGAATGAATGTTTTAACAGAGACGGCATTACTTGCTTTCCTGAAGTAAAGTCTGCAAACAATTACTTACCCAAGGAAGGAGCAAATCCTCAGCCCAGCCCAGTTAGAAAGCAGGCTGAATTACTCCTTAGAGAGTTCAAAGAATTCTTAGATAAACGAGCAATTCCTGACCAGAAGTTAGTGCAATCAGAGAAGAGTCCTGAAGTAGAAATGCCCTTGGCTTCTCCTTTGCCAATGATTGAATTGAATCAACCAATGGACTGCTCAACCTGTCTGATTGACAGAAATAAGTAAAGCAAAGCTTGAATGGTCATTTGCTATGATATCCTAAAATGTATGCTGTTTAAGTACCTGGCTGAAGAGCTTATGAAGCGGTAAAAATAAGCTGAAGCATAACTTGGTTACAATACAGGAACATTATTGTTTTCTCCTTGTTTAATTGATTTAAAAATAGAGGTCACATGACGGAATGTGAACTCCAGTGTTGAAGGACATTTTTGAGCAGAGCATTTGAAGAGCCTGTTTTTCCTTTGTTCCTACTTTGGCTAATATATATTCTTTTACGCCTGTTCCATTCCACCACGGAGTGGGAGAAATAAATCCTTATGTAAAAAAATATTCTTTTGCCTGCCTTATCATTCGACCTTCACAACTACAACCTCAACCTCAAGGCCGACCCCTCCTCAAACCCTCAAGGTTAGGGAGCGGGTGGGTGGCAGATTGTCTTTCTTTGTCCTCTGACTTTAGCTTCTCTGCGTTTCTGGGCAATTTTCAGAGTTTCTTCCGTCATCCATTTTGGCCGTTTTTGCTTTTTCACCTTTATTTTATTTATTTATTTATTTAACTGTATTTATATCCCACTTTCTTCCAACACAACCTTCTTGATGTCATTCCATAACTCTTCCGGAGCTCTGTCATTTGTATCTAAAGCAGCAAATCGATTTTGCAGGCAGTCTTTAAATTCCAGTGGTATATTTTCAAGGTCATATTTTGCTGCATTCATGAGTGGTTTGCTCTTTTTCAACTTTAGCTTGAGTTTGCATACTAGTAGTTGATGATCTGTACCACAGTCAGCTCCAGGTTTTGTCTTTGTTGATGTTACAGAGCTTTTCCATCGTTGACTTCCACATATGTAGTCAATTTGATTTTTATATAATCCATTCGGTGAAGTCCATGTGTACAGTCGCCGCTTGTGTTGCTGGAAGAAGGATGATGTATATGTGGGTGCAAATCTTTGAACTACTGAAAGACATATTAAAAGCAGTTGGCCACTACCAGCAGATAGTGCTTGCAAGAAGAATTGGTAGAGCCTTACTCTCTGTACACATTCTTATTGAGACCTAGCAAGAGCAAACAATGTCACATAGCTTTGGTTAATTTGCAGGATGATTGTATCCTCTTTTTTTTTCAATATTGTATAAAGCATACGAGGTGTGACAAAAAAGAAACGAGACTGTGGCAGCCACACCCATGACTCAATGCCAATTGGTCAACTGCTTATGTCACTGTATTGTGCAACATCTCACCACTATTCTGCTATATTTTTGATCTCTCTCACTCTGTTTTTCTTTTTCAGGTTTTTTTGAGCACACTGCTTCATTGCTTTGTCACACAACTGGAGGTGGCAGAAATATGGAGCAAAGAATCAACTTGAAATTTCTGGTTAAGTTGAAGAAGGGCCTAACTGAGTGTCTCCTTCTCCAAAAGGCATATGGAGAAGATGCAATGTCAAGGCCGCGAGTCTTTGAGTGGCACAAACGCTGCAAGGAGATGGAGGATGACCCCCAAGTCAGGATGGCCTTCCACAACAAAGACAGCTGAGAACATTGACAGAGTGGACCAGCTAGTGTGGAGTGATCGCAGATTGACGGTGCAGATGATAGCTGAGGAGTTCAGCCTGAACAGGGAGTCAGTGCGGACTATCTTGTTGCAGGAGCTGTGGATGCAGAAGGTGTGCGCCAAGATGGTGCCCAAGCTTTTATCGAATGACCAGAAGGAGCACCGGGTCAATGTTTGTTGAGACTTGCTAGAGAAGATTGGAGAAGATCCAGAGTTCGTTGGCCGAGTCATCACAGGAGACGAGACTTGGGTCTTCCAGTATGACCCTGAAAGCAAGAGACAGAGCCTGCAGTGGAAGACTCGACTGTCACCCAGACCCAAGAAGGTGCGCATGTCCAAATCAAGGATTAAGGTCATGGTGATCGCTTTCTTCAACCAGAAGGGAGTGTTCCATCATGGGTTTGTGCCTGAGGTTCGGTCAGACAGTCAACCAGCACTTCTACCAGCAGGTCCTCAATCGCCTCCATGACCGAGTTCGGCACAGCAGGCGGGCTCTGTGTAGAGACAGGTTGTGGCTGCTCCACCATGACAATGTGCCTGCACACACCACGCTCAGTGTGAAGCAGTTCTTGACCAACAAACAGATCACAGCTCTCAACCAGCCTCCTTATTCCCCAGATCTCGCACTGTATGACTTCTGGCTCTTCCCCAGGCTGAAGACTGTGCTCAAAGGAACTCATTTCGCCTCTGTACAAGAGATCAAGGCCACTGTGATGAGGGAGCTGAGGGACTTCAAGGAGGAGGACTTTACCGAGTGCTTCAGTATGTGGCAGAAGTGAATGCAGAAGTGCATTAACTCTGGGGGGGAGGGGGGATTACTTTGAAGGGGACAATGCGTAATTTCTCTTTAGATTTTGTAATAAAACATTTATGGGACAGTCTCGTTTCTTTTTTGTCACACCTCGTATGTTATGTATAAAGACTTCTTCTAACCAAAAAGATGAAGTTTATCTATGGACCAGATGTGCCTTGGACTTCTAAGGAGCATCTACAAAGTGAAGTGAAAGACATTCTCCACTGTAGAAGATTTATTCTGGACTTGGACATATTTGAGCAACCATTATTTTGTAATGATTCTTTATAGAATCACAGGGGGGACTGTAAGGATGGACAGGTAGAGGAATACCAAAATCTCCAAGGTGGAATTGAGATTGATGATTTTCTTGATACAGATCTCTGATATGTCCTGACGGGATGAACTTTGTAGATAGGCTAGACACATGCTTGTTTGACTTTCACCCTTTGCTTTAATACAGGCAGATGTATAGTCATAGGAACTCTGTAACCATTCTAAAATAGCTATAGAACATTGCTGGCTAAAGCATAAGTCAGGCATCAGGACATAATTATAAACTATAGGCCACTGTAGTGTTAGCATAATTGTGGAGCTCTTTAGTCTAAATTAATTTTATGATCTTGTTGTTGTTAAGTGCCGTCGAGTCGGAGTCGACTCATGGCGACCCTCTGGATAGCTATCCTAAATTGTGTCCGGTCTTCAGTCAGGCAGCTCATTGTTGACAGACTGGTACCTGTAGCTGCTGTTACTGTATCGATCCATCTCATTGCTGGCCTTCTTCTTTTGCGTTGACCTTCTATCTTGCCAAGCATGATGTCTTTCTCTAATGATCTCTCTCTTCGCATGATGCGTCCAAAGTATGAAAGTCGAAGTCTTGTCATCTGAGCTTCTAAAGAAAGATTAGGTTTGATCTCCTCTAGTAAAGGTTATAGTGATGGTGGCAGGGACGGAGCCGAAATTTGAGAGCCATTGGAAGGGCCCATGTCGGGTCATATGTCCCGTAGGACCCGTCTCTTATTTAGTTGAGAATAAAAAGGGTCGCAGGCAAGTCTACCACATCAATCTGTTGAAGCCCTGGCATGATAGGGTAGCTTTAGCCCAAGTAGCCACAATAGCCTCTCCGAGACAATGCCATTCATTACAGCCCACTAGCCCAGAGCCCATAGGGTGTATCGCGTGCTGTCCGGATTCTCCTAAACCAGCCCGTGATATCTTAAGGGGGGGGATCTGTGACGCAGTGGCAGGGCTGGAAACCATGGAAACTGATACTGACCCGCTGGAAGGTTCAGGTACTGCAGGTAAATGCAAGGTTTTCCCTTCTCAGCACAAGATGCACAGAGCTAATCAGCTAACACAGTTCACCTCAGGGGAGGAGAGAAGCAGAGTTGCTGATTGGGCACGCCCTAGCTGGAGGCGGGCTCCCCAGAGCAGGGGCACCTTGTTAAACAGAGAGAAGGAAGACAGTGTTGGTATGAGTGGAATTGGAAGGAGTGGATTTGGAACGAGTATCAGAAGGGGAAAACGAATGAGAAGGCAAAGGACGTTGGAAAAGCAACAAGGAAAGGAGAGTGAAGATGGAATAAGGCAAGAAGCTCTCTTTGATACAGAAACCTTTGACCTAGCAAGAGAAACACTGCCCAGCTGTAATACAAGGAAAAGGGATTCAGAACCAGGAAGTAGGTACCAGGGATACTCAGTGCCTGAAAGAACTTTCTGGGAGCAACAGAGGTTAGAAGCACTGAGAGACCCAGGGATAAAGCCTAGGTTTCTGGAACAAACAGCTGACCCTTGGAGAGGAAGGCAGCTTGGCAAGGCATTCTCAGACAAGCCTCATTATAAGGTACCTGGTGTATTTAATTCCTATGACAAGTTTTATGAGAACCCAGAAAGAGTGAATGCTGACTTTAAAACTCAGGACAGCCTCAGGCCTTGTGAAAGCAGTTGGCTGCAGCCTGAAGTTCCTTTAAACAAACCCAGCTTTTCTCACCAGACAGCTGAAGCTTTTAGCAAGCAGGCTGATATAAGGAATCCAGCTGAATTGTTCAGGAGAGAATTAAGCCAGGATGTTTTAAGAGGTCCTACCTTTGAATCACTCCTTAGAAACACTCCTCATACAAAGGAACTTGTTAACCCGACACCTGCATACAGAGACAAGTGAGGGAGGGGTAACTCCACTGCAGGGAATGAATGTTTGAACAGAGACGGCATTGCTTGCTTTCCAGAGGTAAACTCTGTAAACAATTACTTACCCAAGGAAGGAGCAAATCCTCAGTCCAGCCCAGCTAGAAAGCAGGCTGAAGTTCTCCTTAAAGAGTTTAAACAATTCTTAGATAAAAGAGCTATTGCTGAACAGAAGTTAGTTCAAGCAGGAAAGAACCCTGAGGCAGAGATACCATTATCTTCTCCGTTGCCCATGATTGAAGTCAATCAGCCAATGGACTGCTCAATCGGTCTGATTGATAGAACTAACCAAAGCAAAGCTTGAATGGTCATTTTCTAGCATATCCTGAAAGGTATGTGGTTTAAATACCTGGATGAAGAGCTTACAAAAATGTATGTTGTTTAAGTACCTGGATGAGGAGCTTATGAAGCAGTGAAAATAAGCCAAAGCATAATTTAGACACAACTCATGAACAGTATTGTTTTCCCTTGTTTATTGTGATTGCAAAGTAAGAGGACACATGATATAATGTGAATCCCAGTATGAAAGGACATTTTAAGCACAGCATTGAAAAGCCTTGATTTTCTTTTGCTCCTGTTTTGGTTTAATCCTCACGCCTGTTCCATTCCACCACGGAGCGGGGTAAATAAATCCTTATAAAAATAAATATTCTTGTGCCCGCCTATCATTTGGCCCCACAACTACAAAGGCCCATCCCTCCTTAAACCCTCAAGGTTAGGGAGTGGATGCTAAGGGTAACAAGTCAAAAGCCTTGCTATAGTCGATAAATCACAAATAGATAGCCTTTTGGTATTCTTTAGTCTTTTCAAAGATCCATCTCACATCCGCAATGATGTCTCTCGTTCCTCGCCCTTTCCCGAACCCTGCTTGCACTTCAGGTAGTTCTTGTTCCAGGTATGGTTGTAGTCTCTTTTGGATAATCTTCAGTAGAATCTTGCTGGCATATGGGATCAGAGCGATTGTGTGATAATTTCCACAGTCAGTTGGATCACCTTTCTTTAGTATTGGTATAAACACAGATCTTTTCCAGTCAGTTGGCCATGATGTTGTCTTCCATTTTCTTGGCAGATCCTTGTAAGTATGGTAACAGCTGCATCAGATTGCTGTAATACTTCTATGGGAATGCTATCAATGCCTGGTTCTTTGTTCTTTGATAAGGCTTTTAATGCTGCTTCAACTTCTTCTTTCATCACCAATGGTTCCCGATCATAAGGTAGAGGTTGAAACGGCTGTTGGTCCACTTGATCTTTATCATATAAAAACTCTGTATAGTCCTTCCACCTTTTCTTGATCTTCTTAGCATCATTCAACATAGAACCTTGAGCATCTTGTAACATTTCAATTCGAGGCTGGAACTTTTTCTTTAACTCTCGTAGCTTTAGGAAAGCTGATCTTGTTCTTCCTCTAATAGTTTCTGCTTCTATTTCCTTGCATGCGTCATTGTAGTACTTTTCCTTGTCCTGTCTTGCTGCACGTTGGAAATCTCTGAGTTCTGTGATTGTCTTTCTTTCTTCTCTGGCTTTAGTTTCTCTGCGTTTCTGGGCAATTTTCAGAGTTTCTTCCGTCATCCATTTTGGACGTTTTTGCTTTTTCACCTTTTGTAGAGACTTCTCGCTTTCTTCCAACACAACCTTCTTGATGTCATTCCATAACTCTTCTGGAGCTCTGTCATTTATATCTAAAGCAGCAGGCAGTCTTTAAATTCCAGTGGTATATTCTCAAGATCATATTTTGCTGCATTCATGAGTGGTTTGCTCTTTTTCAACTTTAGCTTGAGTTTGCATACTAGTAGTTGATGATCTGTACCACAGTCAGCTCCAGGTTTTGTCTTTGTTGATGTTATAGAGCTTTTCCATCGTTGACTTCCACGGATGTAATCAATTTGATTCTTATACAATCCATTGGGTGAAGTCCATGTGTACAGTCGCCGCTTGTGTTGCTGGAAGAAGGTATTTGAGATGAATAGATCATTGGTCTTGCAGAATTCTATCAATGTTTCTCCAGCTTCATTTCTGTTGCCAAGTCCATATTTTCCAACTACTTTACCTTCTTCTTTGTTGCCAACTTTTGCATTCCAGTCACCCATTACTATCAGGATATCCGTTTGCATGTTCTGTCATTTTCAGCTTGTACTTGTTCATAGAACTCTTCAATTTCATTCTCTTCTGCAGCTGTTGTTGGGGCATATACTTGAATTATAGTTGTGTTGATAGGCATTCCTTGTAGACAAATAGAGATTAAGCGTTCGCTGACTGCATTGTATTTCATTACAGTTCTTGCAAGTTTCTTCTTTATTATAAATGCAACACCATTTCTTCTTTGTCTTTCATTTCAAGCATAGTAGACCATGTGATCATCTGATGCAAAGTGCCCCATGCCAGTCCATTTCAGTTCGCTGACACCGAACAGATCAAGTTGTACACGTTCCATTTCATTCTTGACCACCTCCAACTTCCCTTGGTTCATGCTTCGTATGTTCCATGTTCCAATGTGTAAGACATCTTTACAGCTTCTGACTCTCATTTCATGCGCAGTCAGACGTCCCAAGGGCTTTGATCCAACCACATCATAAATGCTGGCTTTACTCTGAAAATTCTTCAGCTCTTCCCCAGTAGCTAGTTGAGTGCCTTCCGACATGGGGGGGTCTCATCTTCAAGCACTATAGCACAATTTGTT